>CM033349.1:13839263-15098576 GCA_019395295.1 Osmanthus fragrans
TTCCATAATAATAATCACAAAATTTTAATGGATCAGATGATCACACGACAAAAATTCCTTTGATGATCATGGATAGTATACGAAGGTTGGTAATTGTGATTGATATCAATATTTGTTAGTGATTCAAACTTATTTTCGGCTGACGGTGCTTCAGTCGTTAACAGTATAACAATTGATGATTCTGATGAAAATCAAAATGTCATACTGATTTGTCCGGAATTGCTATTAGCCATACCGTTGTTAAGCTTCACCAACGTTTGTCGATTGTTTAATTTTTACATTTTTATTAATTTAGTTAGTGAAAATATATTCAAAGGATAAATTAATTTTCTTAAACTATTTATGCTTTTAAAATTATTGTAAATTATGGGGAAAAAAATTCAGTATATTACAAACTATTACCTTTCGTATGTTATGCATCACTAAATAATAATAAAGTAGCATTCGTTCATAATTAATGTAGGGAATTTCACAAACAAAATTCGACTAGACACAACGAGACACGAGATGAAATAGTTTAGAATGAATTTCAAAAAATTTACAAATCAAAGCAGAAAATAAACGGCAAAATATTCATTAAACTACTATAATCTAGAGTAAATACCTTAGAAAGGTGATCGAAGTAGTTGGCTCGCTATTATGATTTGGACGATCACCACCAATCTTCCAACCTATTTTCGAGTACGAAACACGAGTGTGAGCACATTGATTACTAAGAAATATAGATTCGTAAATAGAATATTAAAATCATGTCTATTCAATTTAGGATCATTGACACAGTCACCACCAATATCCCAGCCTATTCTCAAGCACCAAAACAAGATTATGAGCTTCAGAAATTTAGATTCATCAACAGAATATTTCGAAGAAACAAAACGTTGAAAGCAAAAGTAAAATTACGTTCCGCATTTATAATAGAAAGAATCATTGGAGAGTCGAAATTCAGATAATTTGCAATCTGTAATCTAATAATCTGTAAACTATCTTATAATCTAATTATCAGGTAATATGATTATTTGTAATCTGTAATCTAATCAGATTATCCCACTCAATGCACGAGTCCAACTTGGACTCCGCCAAATCATATACACATTTATCACCATTATTTTTATAAAAATATAATAATCTACACTAAATTCTTATTTTTTTAAAATCATTTAATGTTAATCTGAATAACTTTAGGAGAGCATATTCAATTCAGACTTTTAATGACTTTTTGATATTTAAAAGATTTAGGGGTATTCAATGTAGAGTTTTTGAGAATCTCTAAAAGTATTGGTGCATTCAATTGAGACTTTTATGAACTTTTAAAAAGCATCTAAAATTCACGTGTATTCAATTAAAACTTTTTAGAAGTCTCTATAAGTTTTCAGGTATTCAAATTTTAATGACTTCTTTTAAGCAGAAAATATTCATATAAAATCTCAAAATTTGCCTCATTAATCACGAGATTTTGAGAGACTTTTACAATATATATATATATATATATATATATATATATATATATATATATATTTGATTCTTGTAACTTTTTTTTCATTAATTTTTTTGTGAAAAATATCTATTTTTTATTAAATTATAAAATTTTATATGATAAATTTATAATTAAATATATATAATTAAAAGTATATCATATTAATAATATTGAATATTAAATTTATTTATATATATATATATATATATATATATATATATATTTTTTTTTAAAAGTATATCATATTAATAATATTGAATATTAAATTTATTTTTTTATCTTATGTATATGTATAATTTTGATTATTATTTATTTAATTAAGGTCTTAAATTTTTACTTATTTTTAAAATATAAATTTGTATTATATGAGAAGGAGAAGGGGAAGGAAAATTGTGAGAATTACAACCTCATATATCAGAATTTCACATTGTTGCACTGGATCCACGCAAATTCTAGTTCAAATGAAAGTCTTTAAAAAGTCTTTTGAATTCTACAAAAGTCTATAAAAGTTTTAAAATGAAAGTCTATAGAAGTCTAAAAAAGACGTTCATTAATTCTATATAAATCTATGAAAAATTCACGAAATCAACATAAGTCGTCACTTAAAAAAAATTTATCAAAATTTTCAAAAGTCTTAATTGAATACACCACATTTAATCTAATTTAAACTGGACTTCTTTATTTTCTAAAAACAATGTTTATCTAGACCAAGGGAGGTCATTAAAGTCATCCTATGCAGTATGAAGAGAGGAAATAAACATAGACAAGATCGAAGGCCTTTAGCTTATCGATTCTCAATATTCTATCAGAATCAACTATCATCGATTTTGTGTTGGGTAATACGTGATTTGTCTGTAGATTTGTAATTTAGAAAATTGTTATAAAATAACAAATCGAGTAGTATAAAGTAATATAAAATAAAATATGAAATTAAGAGTTAAGAAATGCTCGTCTTTTGGAGAGTCATCCCTTCCTACTAGTACCATATGCAATGCACAACTCTAAGATAAAATTCATAAAACTCATAGTCAATACTCCTTTTATGAACACGACCACGTGACAACGAGTTTTTATTGAGTTGCCTAACTATAAAGTATGGATGTATGAATATAGGGAATTCTTTTCCAAGTTGTATATCTCTCAAAACATAAACTACTTATCGTTACATATTAAAATATTTAACTCCACATTTATGAAAATTTTATGTTACAATATTCTATCAGAATCAACTAGCATCGATTTTTTGTTGGGTAATATTGAGATTTATTTCTCAAGGGCTTCCATTCCTCGTATCAAAAACCTCATGAAATAGATGTTGCCTCCAAGTTGTAAAAAAACACGAGGGACAATGGTTGTTTATAAACAATAAACGAAAGAGAAAAGTTTAATCCGCATGATCGTGATTAAACCACAAATATGAGAAGTGAAAGTGACAAATTATGTAGTAAAATATACTGAACAAATAATAAAGATGCCAGATTAAACGAACAAAGTTTTAACCCACAAGAGCGTAGTTAATACACAATAATATCGAAAAGAAAATTTAACAAACATGCAACGTAAAACTTGCGCAAAATCAGAAACAAAATCTGGAAGAACCAAGAAGAAGATGAAGAAAAGCAAATTCGAGACAAGTGATGACACTCTTTTCTTAAGACAATATTGTCCCACTACGATGCTCACGGTTTGACGATGCTTTTCTCCCAATATACAACGGACTTTAATCCTTGCGGTAGCAGCACTATAAAACCACAAGAAACTAACGAACTTTGGTAAATTTTCCCCTCTACAAAGGAAGAATTTTTATGCAATGATTTGAGAGAGTTTTGGGCATAATAATGATGTTATGCTTGATGCACAAATGATATATATCCATTATGGACGTTAGGGTTGGGCAAAACTTCCGAATCGAACCGGA
This sequence comes from Osmanthus fragrans, assembly GCA_019395295.1. Taxonomy (NCBI): domain Eukaryota; kingdom Viridiplantae; phylum Streptophyta; class Magnoliopsida; order Lamiales; family Oleaceae; genus Osmanthus; species Osmanthus fragrans. Next base: position 13,842,656 of record CM033349.1, read on the forward strand.
ACCAAACCGAATTGAGCGATTCTTTTTAAATTAGATACCTGAATGGGTATTTGAATTGAGAATCGACGAGTTCGATTCGGTTCTCAGTTCTAGATCAAGAACCGAAGAACCGAATCTTCCTTTTTTAAATTTATTTATTTTAAATAACTAAAATTATTTTTTCTAAATAAATTTGCTAACTAGTTAATTTAGTTTAAGCCCAAAAATATGATTTTCCTATTTCTAATTTTCAGTCCAAACCCAACTTAATTAAATTGATCTAAATTTTACCCAAATCTGTTATTCTATTGTAGCGTCGTTTCTACCATTTTGAAAAAATCGAATCGAAACTTGACAACGCCTCTCTTAATTATTGTGAGTTCATATTTTCATTTTCTGTGATTTTAACAATCAAAATTATGAAAAATTCAGCAAAGTGAGACGTAAAAAACACATAAGATTGGACTACGTTATTTTGTAAGAGTTCAGATTGAACATGTCATTAATAAAATTAATATATATTTGTAAATATAAAAAAAAAATTATTTATAGTACAGAACCTGAGAATCGAATGGAACCGAACTTGAACGGTTCCATAATTAAATTTGGATCCAACGGTTCCACTTACTAAATACCCGAAAATTTCGAGTTCGGATCGGTTCTCGTTAGAACCGAATCGAACCGGACCATGCACAATCTTAAAGGACGTTCAAAGGGTCCCATATATAGAGGATGAAAGGGTGTGAGCGAAATATTGCAAACCAAAACTCAAAAGACAAGGGATTCGATTTTCACCCGCTGTTTGCTCACTTTCTCGCTCGAGTGCGACTTACAGAAAGTCTGCCACTCGCTGTTCGCTCGACGTCGCTCGAGCAAAACCACCTGTAGCTTGAGGGACAATATTATCTGATTTTGAGACGTCAAATATACTCTACAACACATACACAGAAATCAGAATTTCCTTTCGGGGCTCGATCGAACCGAGAAGGTCTATCCCCGTTTCGAAACGGTAAACCATTTGCATAAACAGATCAGATCTGAATATTTGGCCGAAATTGATATTAGATCACACTTTCCAATATTTGGTTTTCGATTCTTAACCAATTTTCCTCAAAATTCAAACTAATTTCCAACAATAGAACAACTTACCACAAATTCATGTTTATTCTTGCCTCCTAATTACGCTTTATGCTTTTCTACACCTTGGCGGCTTAGGTTCTTAAAAGCTTGAAGATTAGTCTTGCCGAACATTGACGGTGACCAGTAAAATTAAAGCTTCTGGAGATTGAATTATATTTGTATAATTAAAATGAGTCATGCTATACATTAAATCATAAAATTTAGAGTAATTACCTTTTGAAATGTGATCTAGATCGCTTTTTCAATCTTCGACAAAGTCACCACTAATATCCCAGCTTATTCTCAAGCACGAAAACAAGATTATGAGCTTCAGAAATTTAGATTCATCAACAGAATATTTCGAAGAAATAAAACGTGGAGAGCAGAAAGTAAAATTATGTTCCGCATTTGTAAAAGAAAGGATCGTCGGAGAGTCAAAATTCTGATAATTTGTAATCTGTAATCTAATAATCTGATAATCTGTAAACTATCTTATAATCTAATTATCTGGTAATATGATAATTTGTAATCTGTAATCTAATCAGATTATCACACTCAATGCACGAGTCCAACTTGGACTCTGCCAAATCATGTACACATTTATCACCATTTTTTAAATAATAATATAATAATCAACTCGAAATTCTTATTTTTTAAAATTATTTAATGTTAATCTGAATAACTTTAATCTAATTTAAACCGGACTTCTTTATTTTCTAAAAATAATGTTTATCTAGACCAAGGGAGGTCATTAGAGTCGTCCTATGCCGTAAGAAGGTAGAAAATAAACATAGACAAGATCAAAGGTCTTTAACTCATTTATTCTCAATATTCTATCAGAATCAACTAGCATCGATTTTGTTTTGGGTAATACGTGATTTGTGTGTAGATTTGTAATTTAGAAAATTGTTATAAAATAACAAATTGAGTCGTATAAAGTGATAAAAAAATAAAATACGAAATTAAGAGTTAATTAGAAATGCTCGTCTTTTGGAGAGTCATATGGCCTCCCTTCCTACGAGTACTATATGCACTGCACAACTCTAAGATAAAACCCATAAAACTTATATTCAATACTCCTTTTATGAACACAACCACAAGAGATAACGAGTTTTTATTGAGTAGCCTAACTATAAAGTATAGATGTATGAACGTAGGGAATTCTTTTCCAAGTTGTATATCTCTCAAAACATAAACTGCTTATCGTTATATATTAAAATATTTAACTCCGCATTTATGAAGATTTTTTGTTACAATATTCTATCAAAATCAACTAGCATCGATTTTGTGTTGGGTAATATGCGATTTGAATGTAGATTTGTAATTAGAAAATTGCCATAAAATAACAAATCAAGTAGTATAAAGTAATAGAAAATAAAATATGAAATTAAGGGTTAAGAAATACTCTTCTTTTGGAGAGTCACATGGCCTCTCCTTTCGCAGGGGTAATAAATGCACTACACAACTCTAAGAGAAAATCCATAAAACTCATAGTCAATGCTCCTTTTATGAACACGACCACAAGAGAGAACAAATTTTTATTGAGTTGCCAAAGTATAAAGTATAGATGTATGAACATAGTGAATTCTTTTCCAAGTTGTATATCTCTCAAAACATAAAATGCACCTTTCGAAAATTCTCATATGGTATAGAATATTTAACTCCACATTTATCGTTATATAGTAAAATATTTAACTCCACATTTATGAAAATTTTATGTTATTAAGGTGAGTCCTTTAAAGGTAGATGTAACATGCACCTTTTGAAAATTCCTGCCTCAATATTCATTCAAGATTTACATGGGTGACCCTGCAGAAGTACATACCCTCATGGTAGAGAATTAGTCTACTCAAACAGGGCCACATGGGCCCTGTTTTTCCAAGGGGGCGGCAGGCACCCTGTCAATAAAGGGAACACATGATCAAACCTTTCCTAACATCAAATACCCGCCTTAATACTCATTCATGGTCAAACATTTCCTAACATCAAATAACTTAGGATTTGTGAAAAAAAAATAATAATAATAATAAAATTGTAATCAAAACAAAGAATGTACTTCAACCGATATGACTGTACACCAAAAGGACGAGCACGTTTAGTATAGTGCTAATAAGAGTTACGCAATACAAATTCTTTTTATCATGTCGAACCTTCTTTTTGAAATCTCCAATCGCAAGGATTATGTTATTCTTGGAGGTGACTTCCTTGATGGGGGTGACTTCCTTGAAGGCTTAAGCCCATTGCATAGATGATTTAGTTATGTCTCTCATTGATTACAATTTATTCATATCCGTCTTGGACAATAATTAAGTATCATCAATTTTAATTGCACAAATATTTTCATTGAGCTCTTATTCTTCATCGATACATTTGACATTTCTGCAAATTTTTCTATATACTTTCCCAAAATATCATTGTCACAATATATATGTAATAAGATAAACACATAAGACATTTTTAATGGACTTTTAGAAACACTTTTGAGCAATGCATCCATTGAGCTCTACTTTTAACACTTATCAAAAATCATTTTCACAACACCAACACCAACACCAACACCAACACCAACACCAAAATTAAGACAAGGCATAGCTATCCAAATTTTTAAACGCCCAAATTTCAAAGATTTCGAGCTTGTGGAACTTGTTCACTACAACAAAAATTGCACTATAATTTGATGATAACATAATAAATTATCAAAAGGGTTTTAACATCCCACATTTTAGAGATCTCAAGCCCAACGATTTCTATTCCATGATGTAAAATTATAAATAATCACATTTTGATATATTTATGTGGCCACGTTCTCGCTAAACCTATAGCACTATGTTAATAGGCATAAAATCAAACAGATAAATTTAATGGCATAGATTGCACAGTACCTTAAAATTGCAGTGCTTACTCATGCAGCAGCTACGGAGGATAAATAATTCATGTAGCATTATGTCATCAACGGTATATTAAGGAATCACAACCATTGTATCGTAAAACTACCAATAATATAATAATTCATGTATTATTCATTTTTAACCAATATGCTTAATGGTTTTCTTAAATCAAATGTTAGTTGTGTGTAGATTATATAATTTTGACAATTACTTTAAGGGTCTGTTTGATTACAAGAATGAAATTTGAGTGGAAAAAAAAAACGAATTTCAGGGAATTGAATTGTCTAGAATTTATTTTATTGAAAATTGTCAATTAATTGTATTTGATTGGTATAATTTTCAACCTGAAAAATGGTGAAATTTTCTATCTTTTGGTGTTCATTTGATTTTATTTTTCATGAAAATTGTTAAAGAAGAGAATTGTATATTGAATTGAATTAATTGTTGCATATTGAATACACGATTAAGTAGTTGTGCAGTAAGCTATGCAAGGAAAATTAATACAAAAGGGAATAGAATAATGAAGTCCTAAAAATAAGCTAATTGCAAAATTGTGCAAGTCTTGATATGGTAGGAAATCTGTCAATACTCCTCCTTAAGTTGGCGAATGGAGATCTGTAATGCCCAACTTGTATGAAAAATGATGGAAAAGTTCATGTCCCAAAGTTTTGGTGAAGATATCTGCAAGTTGTTCATTCGAAGAAGTGTGGACAACTTTGAGTAAGCCCGAACGAATTTTGTCACGAGTGATATGACAAACACTTTCAATATGTTTTGTATGCTCATGAAACACAGGGTTGTGTGCAATATACAAAGCAAATTGATTGTCACAACGGAGAGTAAAAGGCTCGGGATGTGAGACACCAAGATCAGAGAAAAGTTTTTTTAACCAAGTGAGCTCACAAGTGGTGACAGCCATAGCACGATACTTAGCTTCAGCAGAAGAACAAGAAAATGTACCTGTTTCTTGGTGCGCCATGAAATCGGACTGGTGCCTAACTGAATAAAGTAGCCAGTGGTAGAGCAGCGAGTGGTGGGGCAGCTGGCCCAATTAGAATTTGTATAAGATGAAACATGACTACTATTGGATGAAGAGAAAATAATGCCTTGGCCTGGACATCCTTTGATGTAGCGAAGAGCTCTGGTAGCGACAGTCATGTGGGGAACTTGATGAGCATGCATGAATTGACTGTATAAACAATATCTATTTGAGTGCTGGTCAGGTAGATGAGGCGACCAACAAGGCGACGATAAAGACCAGAATCAGAGAGGAGGTCACCATCTTGAGTGCTAAGTTTTAAATGTTGCTCCATAGGGAAAAGAGCAGTTCGTGCACCAAGTTGTCCACTATTGTAGAGAATGTCGAAGGCATACTTATGTTGATTAAGAAATATGCCTGTGGGAGAGCGAGCAACTTCGAGTCCAAGAAAGTACTTCAGGGAACCGAGGTCCTTAGTCTTGAAATGAGTTGAGAGAGTTTTCTTGAAAAGTTCAATCTGAGAGAGGTTGTTACCAACAACTAGGATGTCATCAACATACACAAGAATGAGAACAATGCTGGTGGAAGTGGTGAGAGTAAACAACGAATGATCTGCCTGAGACGAGTGAAAACCTGCATCAAGAAGCACAGAGCTTAGTTTAAAAAACCAATTCCGAGAAGCTTGTTTTAGGCCATAGAGAGACTTACAGAGGCGACAAACACGGGTCTTCCCCTTAGGGCAATAGTCGGGAGGTGGAGTCATGTAGACTTATTCATCAAGATCACCGTGTAACAAGACATTATTGATATCGAGCTGATAGATAATCTAACTTTTGATGGCTGCGATTGCCAATAAGTAGCAGACCGTAGTCATTTTGGCGACTGGAGCAAAAGTTTCATGGTAGTCAAGGTCTTCAACCTAAGTGTATCCTTTGGCAATAAGTCGAGCTTTGTGTCGCTCGATGGAACCATCGGCTTTGAGTTTGGTTTTGAAAACCTATTTGCACCCAATACCTTTCTTTCCAAGAGGGAGGGGTTCAAGAGACCAGGTGGAATCATCCTCCAAAGCACCAAGCTCAACAGTCATGGCTTCATGCCAGTGAGAGTGACGGATAGCATGAGTATAGCAAGAGGGTTCAGTATAAGATGTAAGAGCATTTAAATAAGTAAGATGGAAGGGAGAAAAATAGGAATATGAAAGAAAAGCAAACAAAGAATGAACAGTACCTGAAGCCGGCGGAGCAGGTGTAGATGCCGTGGGCTTCGCATGTAAGGTGGGACAAACATAGTCGTGAAGATAAGCAGGTCGGGTAATAGTGCGACGAGGGTGAGGAGCAGGTGGAGAGGGATCGGGTAAAGTTACAGGGGTCGAGGAAATAGGAGAGGCGTGAAATTTAGTAGAGGCTGGAGGGTTAGGAGATAGAATTGGGTCACGAACGGGGAGGGGAATGATAGGGGTGTGGAGAGATGGTGTGCCAGGAGTGTCGTAGAGATCTTGGAAAGGGAAAGTGCGTTCGTGAAAGGTAACATCTCGGGTGTAGAAGATGGACTAAGTTTGGAGATTATAGAGTTTGTAGGCTTTATGTGTGCCTGGGTAGCCAAGAAAGACACATTTAGCGGCACGGGGAGAAAATTTGTTGCGATGAGAGCTGAGGGTTTATGCATAACAAAGACAACCGAATACGCGAAGATGGTCATAAGTGGGAATTTTATTTAACAAAATTTCAAAAGGAGATTTATTCTGGAGAGTGCAGCTAGGGGTGCAGTTGATGATGTAGGCTACGGTGAGCACACAATCACCCCCAAAAGGGGAGAGGCAAGTATGCTTGAAAACGCAAACTGCTGGCAACATTGAGAAGGTGCCGGTGTTTGCGCTCCGCAACGCCATTTTGTTGGAGAATTTCGATACAAGTACGTTCATGGAGGATGCCGTATGTGTAGTTATATTTAAAATTGGTGAGAAAGAAATTCTTGTCCATTATCAGTTTTAATGATTTTTATGTCAGTGTTAAATTGGTTGTGGACAAGGGCGAATAAGTGTGTTAAATGTGTATAAGACTCAGATTTAAAATGCATAAGATATATCCACGTGGTGCGAGAAAAATCATCAACAATTGTAAGAAAATAATGAGTGCCACATAAGGATGTCGTGCGATAAGCTCCCCAAATATCACAAAAAATGCGATTAAAACAAGAATCAATTTTATTGACAAAATTGGAAAAAGGTAATCTAGTATGTTTTGAGCGAGCACAAACATCGCAAGCAGAAAAAGTACATGGAGAATTAAAAATATTTGGAATAGTAAAACTGGAGGGATGACCTAGACGTTGATGCCACAAGGTCTTATTGGCAGTAATGTGAGCAGTAAAAATGACAGGAGCTTTGGGGCGATAGATGTAGAGCCCATTGCATAGATCATCCGCTCCAATTGCCTTCATCGATCGAGAGTCCTGAAAAATAAACAAGAAGTAGGAGAAAAAACAATTAAACAAAAATTGTGGAGGGCAATTTGGGAAATAGAGAGTAAATTAAAGGATAAAAGTGGTACAAATAAAACATTATGTAAAGTGAGAGAGGGAGAGAGATGGCAAGAGCCCAAGCCCTCGGCTGGGATCTCTTGTCCGATGGGAAGGCAAATGTGGTGGGTGAGGTAAGTGGCTGCAAATCGATGAGGGCATCACGGTGGCAGCAGATGTGGTGGCTCACGCCACTGTCTACCACCCAATGGAGGCACCGATTGAAGGGAAAATAAGAAGGGAAGATTATATTACCAACGATGGAGGCAGGGGATAGGGCGACTGATGTAGGCGACGGTGCTAGAAGGGTGAGGAGCTTCTGATACATCTCCGGAGGAATAGAGACTAGATTCGAAGACTGCAAAGGAAGGTGGGCAGCCATGTTTGCTGTCGACGGAGGTGGGTCCAAGATAGATGGCCTTGATTTTTGGGTGCGAGGTTCTCTGCCTAGAGGGTACCCGATGATGGACTAGCAATTGTCCCGCTTGTAGCCAATTCTACCGCAAGTAGTGCAAGTCGGAGGAAGGCGAGTGCAAGTGGCAGAGCGGGCAACCATGGTCGTTGTTTCGGACGATAGAGGGTGGAGATTGAGGAGCCTCTGTTGCTCTTCTTGGAACAACATGGAGAAGACTTTGTTGATAGAAGACAGTGGATCCATGGTCAGAATTTGGGCACGAAGAGGAGCAAAAGAGTCGTTAAAGCCAAGGAGAAATTGGAATACATGTTCATCGTCGGCCTATTTTTGTAATTCTTTGGGGTCGGTGGCGGTTTGGAGATGGCTAAGTTCATCCCAAAGTTGTTTGATTTGATTGAAATAGTCGTGGATGGAGGTCGTGTGTTGGTACATGGAGGTAAGTGTTCGTTTAAGGTGGTAAATACATGCATTGTTCCATGGCAGAAACGAGAAGATAGGTCGACCCAGACATCGAGGGGATTGGTATGATATTCAAGGGAATCGGGGAGTGAATGGCTGATGGAATTGAGAATCCAGGTAAGGACCATGTCTTTCGTCTGGTTCCATTGAGGGAATTCGAGTTTGGTAGATTCAGGGGGTTTGAGTGTGCCATCAATGAAACCAAGTTTGTTTTTGGCATTGAAGGCTCTGGTCATGGCTTTTTGCCATTTCGGGTTGTCGTCGTCGATGAGAAGGCTATTGACGAGAATTAAACTGGGAGAATCGGAGGGGTGGAGAAGATAAGAGGAAGGAATAGGTGGGTTGTTGGTCTCGGCCATGGACAAACCGCAGGATCATGGGTAAGTTGTGATTTAGGCTGATACCATGTTAAAGAAGAGAATTGTATATTGAATTGAGTTAATTGTTGCATATTGAATATACGATCAAGTAGTTGTGCAGTAAGCTATGTAAGGAAAATTAATACAAAAGGGAAATAGAATAATGAAGTCCTAAAAATAAGCTAATTACAAAATTGTGCAAGTTTTGATATGGTAGGAAATCTGTCAATAAAAATTGTCAATTAAAGGAATATAATTTGTTACAATTTGGAATATAATTCATTTAAAAAAATTGCCTAGAAAACCAAAAATCACTAAACCCATGAGAAAATGAATTCCTCAAAACCAAGGAAAAAGGGTCACGTGGAGAGGGGAGTGGAAAACCAAAATTTTTGCCTATCAAACAATCAAAAATATGAAAAATGAAATTTAATTTCCATCTTCCATGGAAATTAATGTCTATCAAACATGCCCTAAGTAAATACTTAGTAGTATAAAGTAATAACAAATAAAATATTTAATTAAGAGCTGGGGAAGGTTGGCATTTTGGAGAGTCTCGTCGGAGATGGTTGTCCTAAAGTCTGGTTGTCTTCCCATCATGCGGTACTATCAAAGCAGATAAAATTCATAAAGCTCACGGTCAGTTCTCTTTTGATAGGTACCACCACATGGAGAGAAAAAAAAATAGATTTTATCGAATTGTAAAAACCATAAGGCCCTGTTTGATAGGGCATTGTTTTCTGTGGAAAATGGAATTCGTTTTCCATTTCCATCTTTTTTGGTGTTTGATGTGCAAAATTTTCCATGGAATTCATTTTCTTGGTTTCACAATTTTCTTGGTTTTTGATGAAAATGTTCCCACCACTATGGTAGGAAAAAAATTTCCAATTTTTTAAATTCTAGATTCAATGGTAAAAAACTTATCACTTTAATGGACAATTCTCATGGAAAATAAAGCAAAATGAATGATATTCGGTATATAATTTTTTTATTTTTTGACAATTGGAACAAATTCTAAAGTCAATTGTTAATATATATATATATATATACATATATATTATTCCTTTAATGGACAATTTTCATGAAAAACAAAATCAAACGGACACCAAACTTTAAACATTTTTCAGGTGAGAAATTATATCAATCAAACACAATTAATTACAATTTTCAGTAAAATAAATTCTAGCCAATTCAATTACCTACAATTCGTTTTCTTTTCAACTAAATTCCACATTTGCAATCAAATTACCCTAATATAAATTCGAAAAGCTATAATTATAGAATGTAAGTAGAGATTTTTTTTTTTTCTAAGTTTCTCTCTCTCGATACACGAAATGCTTATCCTTGTATGGTAAAAATTTTAACCTCACCCAGATGAATATTTTATATCATTTAAATTCTGAAATTAAAAAGGTTGAATGTTTATTAATTTTGAAATTGAATTATATGATCAAAATTGAGTGTTCTTCTACTTCATTGTTTTCCTCTTCATCACCCTCTCCAGATCATGGATTGTAATGGTTTGTTTTAATTAACTAATTTCTCAAAATCTATTCTAAAGGTTAAATACAATTAATTAATAGATAATCGATATCCAATTTACTCTAATCTCCATTAAAATTCAAGAACGAAAATTACAAAATTAGCAAATAAAATTATCAAAAAAAAAAAAAAAAAAAAAAGGGTTTATTGTTTCTTGATTTGTTTCTCCCAATACTCGTTCTCCCATGCCTCAACTTCCTTCGTAGACTTCACCTTTGCATCAATAAAAGACTTCAATTCTTGGGGCTCGTATGGTGGAGGCATTGTACATGGAATTGAATTACTTGGAGATTTCTCTAAAGATAATTCCATGAATTCCTTCCATATCCCATCTGAAGGGCATGCCATTGCTTCTGCACAAAGCTCCATTGCATTTGGAGGAATTGTGGGTTTGTATTTAAAGAGCTTTGCATATTCATTTAGAAGATGGAATATGTAATCATATACATTTTCCATCTTTAGATCGTCGTGGATAAAGCTACTCCCTGCTTCTCCAATGGCCTTTGCCTAAAAAACCCGCAAAAGCACATATGCAAGTTTTAGTCTGTAAATTAATGGACAATATTAAGATGAAAAAGAAGCCAGGTCTTAATGAATTATTGTACTATCCAGTTATGCATACTAAATATACTTTCGAGTCTCTAAAATATAATTGACATGTTTCTTCAACAGATCATGGCATGTGTACTCGAGTGGAACAAATATTACCAATTAAGCGACTAGATAAAGTTATTATCCTGTCTAATCTTGTCCACTACAGTGTATCTATCAAACATACCGTACCAATTTATAATGAGATCAATGGCTATCGTGGTTTTCGTAATCTTTTCTAGGTGGTGTGAGAAAAAAAATTACCTTTTGAGTATGATTGTTGCCATATTCAACAGCAAATTTTAGAGATTTGCATTTGTCATTGTCCCTAACTGGCCAATAATGTTGCTGCGGAATCATGCCTCTTATGAAGAAATCATGCCAACGCGGCGTCATTAGCAATGTGGGCGAGTCACAGGCTAAAATATATTTTTCACTAACAGACCATGCCCATCCTTCAATGTATATTTTGTATCTGAAATACATAATAATATTCGAAATTTAATATGGCTAATTCAAAAAAGACAAATGAAAGTCAAAAATATAATTTCACACGTGAGAATTATTTAATCCTACATCAAAATTTAAACATAAGTGTAATTACTGAATGGCACAGCCACTTGATTTAATATTAATACTTGAACTATTAGATATTAGATAATTTAAAGCATATTTAGGTTCCAAAACTTTGATTTTCCTTTCTTAAATGTTTTTGCAGGGAATGGACACAGAAATAATTTTCAAATAAGTCATCATGTGCAAATAAATTCAGTTAAATTACTAGTGCGACAAAAAAAAAACATATAAAGAGAATTTAAATAGGAGTTTTGACCTGTGGGTGCATTGGTCTGCAACATTTGATTTCTTGTACCCTATTTTGGCTTCCTTACCCCAATCCTGAGACATAATTGAAAAAATATAAATATCTATATAAGCTATTCGAGCTTAAACTTTAACCTAAAGATGCTTTGTACCAATAAGAGGGCAAATGTTCTCTCAGAATGGACAATACTTATGTTAACAGCTTGAGTACAGAGGCTAGATCTTTACAAAATTGTGCATTTTTTTTTTTTGGTAACAATGCGACCTCTATATTGAATTCGTTAACTTGGAAAGTCAAGTACAGCATATGCAAGGGATGATCTTCAATCGTAATTAGAAGGAAGTGTCATCATAGTATAGTTACTAGAAGTCAACTTGGACGACGTTAGTCTTGTACTTATTTATTTCATGTTCATATGTTGAATGTTCTACTTTACATCCTCCTCTAGAGTACTTATATTCTTTCCTTTTCGTTTCTAATGAACTTATTTTTATTTTAAAACACGGGAAAAAAGTGTTTAGCTTATTATGAATACACTTACTTGAACGTAAAGACGGGTGTTCCAGTCATTTTTATCAGATACATTGCACTTCATAAGATCAGCCCTCCATGGACACACATTGGGGTTTCCTCTCCAGTAGGCGTAGGGTACTCTGTCTTCCCATTTGGTTCTCTTATTTCCTTCTTTCATGTCCTTCAACACTATTCTCCATGGCTTTAAATTTGTCTCTGCCCTACAAAATATATAAAAAGATTTTTCATTCATCAAGCAGCCTCAAAAGACAAAAGTCAAATTGTTCATTTTCCAAATAATATTTTCTGCATAAATTTAGGTAAAAATCATCTTCTATCCTTTTCATGGAACACATCAAGGTGGACATATATGTGATCTTAGGACATTATTGATATGTTCGGCATGATGAATTCAATCACAATTGATATGATTGAAAAGAAAAGAAAGTGAGAATATTGGCTTTTTCTATTGTGCAATGTAGTTAAATGAACCCCAAATCTATATCGGTCTATTAGAAAAATTAATATTGAGAAAAGTATTTCTACCCAGTTTGATTGCCTTTAAATTAGACATCTTTTTTCTAGATACTCATTTTCAATCACACATTCACACAATAAAATATTCTACACGTAAATCTAAAATTTTTCCTTACCTTTTAATCATATATTATCCAAAAATTCAGTCCTTGTTTGATGGCCATTATTTGGGTGGGGAAAAATGTGTGGTTAAAAAAATGAAAAAAAAATTGGTCTACGTGCAAAATATTTTATTTCATGCTGAAAATGAGTATGAAAGTTAAAAAATTTTATTTTAAAATGAAATAAATAGGGACTCACTATTCAAAACATTGTTTTTTGTTTACCATTTTAGGACAATATTATTATTATAAATGAACTTGTGAAGAAACTTTCAAATAAAACATGCATGAATACGTTATAGTTGAACATATGTTCATGCTAGCTTCGAAGCAAGTTAAATATACTTTTTGAAGTAATTTTTTTATCTTATTTTCTAACACGTTAAAATAGGATACTCTTTCTTACTTATACTTAAAATAATAATCAATTATAAGTAGTTGTGAATTTTTTTAATCTTGGCCAAACATGAACTAAACTTGTTAGGATTAGAGAAGAATTAGTACCAGCCCCAGAACGACCAATCCGGGAATACAATATCCAAGCTCTTCCAATCCGAACAGTATCGGAACAGTGGGGGAGGCCCAGAATTCGGCCGCCGGAAGTGGTTCGCTTGAATCACTGGCCGGTCGTCACAGTCAAACATGAGCTCCAAATCAGGCAATTTCCCAGGGTACCACCTCATGAGCTGTAAAATTCCCCACATTGTGAATAAAGCCCTTGTCTGAATCGATTGCCTGAATTTCTCCACATAAATTTTCCCATCCAAAATTACCAATCTGAAATGGGCAGTTTTGCGTGCTTTTTCGACCATTTCCTTTGTGATTCCTGTCTCTCTCCAGGGCCTCAAATCTTCGTGAATCCATCGGAAAAATTCTGGGCATTTGGGGTTCAATGAAGGGTTTGGATTGGAGGATTGGTATGAAGTTGGGTAGTTTTTTGGGCATGTATTGGTTTGGTTCCATATAGAGCAATTTAGAGGGAACTGGAGATCAGAATTTGAAGGATTAATTTGGAGTGCTTTTTGAGAGGAAAAGCCTGCGTATTTGGCCTGCAAAGAAGTAGAAGTAGTAGTGTTGAATGTGTTTAGAACCTTCGATTAAACAAAACCGTCCAACATCTGATTAAACAACCAGTTGAATAAACTTGCATATAATTGTTTCAACCAAAAAAAAAAAAAAAATGTTAGATAAAAATTCAATTCTAAGTCAATAATTAATTTCAATCACACATTTAAGATTCACAACTTTTATCGACTTTTAAATCATATATTTAGGACTATTCGACATAAATTTTCGAAAACCCAAATGAGCTTTTGGATCGTTTAACTAATTTTATGAATATGTCTCTTATAGTTAGAAGAGTTCTTAGATAAAACTAATCTAATGTGACTTATTTCAAAAGATAGAAAGCTCTTTTCAAAATTAATTTTCAAACAAAAATTAATTGTCAGTTTGATGGCATTAAAATTAGATTTTTGTATATTTTGATTAAAAAAAATATGGGATTGAAAAGTTGTGGGATCCATAAAATATTTGGTCAATATTGATTGTTTGACTTTGATTTATAATAAAATCTAATTTAAATCAATACCAGGGCTTAAGATACATTATTTCAAATGTTCAAAGTAAAAGCAAAAAATCATGTGAAATAAACTCTTAATCAACTTTAATCAAAATCTATTAAAAATATAATTTTTAGCTAAACGGGCTAGCCGAGCATGTTTCTTGAGAGTAGAATTGATTTTGTAAGTTTGGACATTTTTTTGTCAAGAAGGTGCCCCTTTTACATAACTATGTGAGCAAAAGGGTGTCAATTGGAATTAAGCTGCGAGTACAGAAAATTTTAATAGATTTTTTTACAGAAATTTGAATTTTCTCTCACATGGAGTTAGACCATGTGTAAAATATTGGAAAAATAAAAAAATCTATCCGCCAAATGTTGTGAGTGTTTTGTAGGTACATAATTCATGTACTTATAGCACTGTCCGTGTCAATTGGGGATGTTCTTAGCCTTTGCCTCGCTAACACCAAATCGAGTCATTATATATATATATATATATATAGAGAGAGAGAGAGAGAGAGAGAGAGAGAGAGAGAGAGAGGGGGGGGGGGGGGGGGGGGCGTGGTGTGTATTGGCTTGGCCCATCACATTTAACCAAATTGAGTTGTTGGAGTCGAGACAGACTTTGAGACTAAATATATTATGATTTTAAATTTGTCTATGGCTTTTCTCGGTTGACCGACTTTCAGACCAATGGAGGCATGGTCAAAACTACTTTCCTGCTCTAAAATCTAAAGTAGCATAAAATACAAGAATAAAGTTGATTGTACAGCTTTTTTTTTATCATTTGGTACACAGTCCCCTCACATGGGGTGGGGTCCGAACTGATTTAATGTTATTTTAAGCTCGGGCCCCATCCCATGTTGTGAGAGGGATGTGAACCGAGTTGTGTACCGGAGTGTACATCAAGCTCGGTTCAAAATATAATTTAGAGAGTGCTCGATGAGAATTAAAACTAGATTTTTTTAATAAGTTGTGATAGAAAATTTTTAAATGTGTTGTTAAAAAATTGTGATCTCTATGAAAAATATAATTAATATTAATTGTTTGACTTTGACTTAATTAGATTAAAATCAATTTTTAATTCGACCCCAAGATCCTCAAAATCATTCCTTTTTCTTGAAATAATTAACAAAAACATGACATATTCATTTTATTGAATCTTCTTTAATTTATTAATACATCTAACATGCTAACAAAAATTACGTATATTATACATGTGGACTTATTTATGGCAAAATGTGCTAGATTTGGACAAATATATATAGCTAGGTGGGCAGGTCGGTAGTATTTTTTTGTCTTAATGGTCAAGCCTACTTTTTTCTACTCTAAACTACCATTTAGAAAATTCTAATTAGTGCATCCAAAACCTAACATCATAATATAATAATTTTCACAATCTCTTTCATGTTTGTATATCGTCCTTTAGGAAACATTGTTAGACTACCGGTAAAAAAACAAAAACTTAAGATTTATATATTCTAAATTCATTAAAAAAGAAAAAGAAAAATTAAGTATGATTTTTGTACAATGCGCACGTTGAATATGTACAATCCCGCTACAGTGATCGAATTTTGTTGACATACGGAATGACCGACACTCACATTGACGGGGGCCACATTCTATTTATTTTTTGAAACTTTTTTATTCCCGGACAAAGTAGCATAATTCGAATACGTATACTGTATCCATCAACTGGATTTATCCCTTAAATTTCTATTATTTAGAATGTTACAGGTGTATTAAAGAAGGTCAATTAATTAACATTCTTATTCACTTATTCTGATTAACTTTTTTATTCTGGTGGGACCTATGTGCGTCTGAGAGGATGTCAACTATTTGGTCATTCATTTTCGGGTAAAGTAGCATAATTCGAATATGTATCCATCAACTGGATTTATCCCTTAAATTTTCTATTAATTAGAATGTTACAGGTGTATTAAAGAGGGACAATTAATTAAAATTATTATTCACTTATTCTGATGAATTTGGATTTTATTACATATCTGGCTCGAATAAAAGTCTATAAAATTCTTAGAAACACCAAAGAAAGATAAAATTCCAAACCTTTTATAATGACAAGTCATATTCTTTTTTTCTCCACTCTTTGTGGTTCAAAAACTGCAGAAATTTTGAAATTCTTACAAGACATCTATAGTTTGAATTCTTTATCTTCGTTTTGTTCGATTCAATAGTTATCTCTATATTGAATTGTCTTTAAATTCTTATAATTAGAAACAAAACAAAGAGAAAATTATCTGCAACAAATAAGACAAGTCGGATCGACCATGATTTCGATAAATTTGGAGTCGACTAATGAAACACCATGTACGTAACATATCTCATAATCAAACACAAAACAAAGAGAAAACCAGCAAATTTTGAGAGTTTTTCCATGCATGAAAGAGGTGAGAGAAACTTACCAGGTCAATCCAAGCAGCCAAAAACAGCAACGGAAGTAGACAGAAGAACAAGGAAACAATAAGAGTGGATTTCGAAGCAGCTTTCTTCTTCTGAAAAGTAGGCCTCATCCAATATGTTTTCATTAATTTCACTTCACTATTCCCTTCCATCTTTCATAACTTTCTATCGTCTTCGGCTTCTATGGTAGAATCACTCCACTCAGCTTATCTCCAACTCATTGCTATACCAAAATGTATATATATTCTTAGAGAGAGAAAACTTGCTTTAGAGAGAGAGATTTTATCTTACACATGAAACGGATGCTGATAGGACTTTAATATAATTAATCAATTCTTTCTTATTGATCCCGCAATCCTCTGCCCAATTTTTATTGAACTAGGAGTCAATGATCTTGACAAATTTGTAGTGCCGTGCTTCGGGGGCTACCGATTTTAATAAAGTCAATCTTTTCACGTCTTAAATTAAATTAAATTGAATTAATTAAGGTTGAACGCCATAATAAACAAGATGTTATGCATCTTTTTTCTTAATATTATCTAAAAGGTTTAATTGACGTGTTAAACTCCCGTTTGACCCCATTAAATTAAATTTCATTTTCGTCTCTCCTATTTTCAATTATAGAATCTTTTATAAAATAATATTACACCTAATTCGAAATTTTTTCATTTTTCTCAACCACTCATTTTCCAAAAAAATACTACTTCACCCATTATAATTTGAAATAATGGGGACCAAACAGGGACTTCGGCTCTGTTTGATTTCCATTTTGGGGGGGAAAATATATTTTAAATAGTTGATTGATGAAGAATGTATGATTAAAAATTAAGAAAAAGTTTTAGGTTTACATATAATATTATTTTATTGAATAATGTATGGTTGAAAAGAAGAGAGAGAAAAATGAATTTTGGGAAAAATAAGAATCAAATAGGGGCTTAATTGTATTCTTCAATTTTTGCTTTCTTGTTAGTCAATTAAAGCGTTCTTTTTAATAATGACTTGAATTTCAAAATTCTAGAAAACTATATATTATTACACGAGTTTCTTGAACCACTTTAAGATTTTTTATTTTTTATTTTTATTTTTGCAATTATTATTCATGTTATCCTTACGTTAGAAATTTCCTAATAAGGGTTATGGAATATTTTATTTAAAACAAAAAATATTATTTTCACATTTTCGAGTACTTTTAAGTTCATTTCTCTCGTGCTCCAACTCAACATAACTGAAATCATTACTCCAAGGTTATATGTATGTGTTGTTCTCAAGTCGATTTTTAACCTCGAAATCTTAGGTCCCATAAACCGTCGGAAAAAAAAAAAAATAATAAATCAATCAATCAATAGATGTTATCTCTCGTGAGCAACACGTCTTATGTTGCTCCCATGAGTGTAACTACATGTTCGATGTCCACCTGAATTATTAGGCTACCCAAAAGATGAGCATGCTAGATGTGTAATTAAAGTGAAAGTCAAGCAAGTGATTTAGCGTGGAATTGGAGGGTTAACATGTGAATTATCTCCTTCAGTCTATTCATAATCACATGCAAAGTGTTATATATAAGAAGCAATATTGCGTGACACGAAATGAGTGAAGGGTTTTTTCTATTCTTAATCAAGAAATTGATTTTTTAAATTCTACAAAAGTTATGGAGGGGGGAGGGGGGGGGGGGGGGTGTGGAATCTATTTGGAAAGAATAGATTCAATTACAAGCACAATGAAAAAGATTGATGGGAGCTTAGAGTAAAGATTATTTTTTGAAAATGATATTAGACCACTTGGAATGTCCAAAAATTGAGGTACCACAAATTTGCGATTTCAATTTTTTATGAAAAAACAATTCGACCATCACATTTATTCACTATGTCATTAGCAGTATCATTTGATTAGTATAGATACACTCCCCCCCCCCCCCCCCCCCCCATATTGATAAAAAAATAAAATAAAAAAAGAACCTATATTTGTTAGAGATATGATAGAAGTACAGGGATTTGTTTTCACATGTCCTTATCAGGACACACACATGGTGGGGTTCACATTTTTAAAAAAAAAAAAATACACTATGTGACCCATCCCACAGTGAGGGGAGCCCTGTGAACTAATGCCCTGTACGCAGGACATTAGTCTATTTGTAATTTAGTATTTTAGTAATGTTCTACTGCCCAATTTCTATTGACTTTTATTAATTATTATTAGAATCTATAGTCTTGTCAAATTTGTAGGGCCTGCCCTTCCCTACTGTTTATAAGAGCCCCTTCATCCTAGCTATGGAAACGGGCCGGGCCGGTCTCGAGTCGAAAAAAAGCTTGAGCTCGGCTCGAATTTTTTGGCCTATTTTTGGGCCGAGCCGAGCCGGCTAAGTTCGGACAAAAAAGGCTCGGCCCGAGAATTCGCGGGCCGAGCCGAACCGGCTCGGGTAAATTTTTTTTTCCCACTATTTTTTTTTTTTAAATATACATTTTTTTACTTAATTAAATATTAAATAAAAATTAATTTACGTAATTAAATATTAACTACCTAATTATAATTAAATAATACATAAATAACTAAATATTACATATCCAATTCATAAAAAAATAATTAACTATTAAATAATTAATTAAATACTAATTAATTATTTTAATTAAATATTACTTAACCAATTCATATTTATAATTACATAATTAATTAAGTATGATGCTTCTGACATATGACCATTTAACATTCACAAAAATGCAGTAAGGGGGTACAAATAAACTTGGGCACATATTCCAATGTGAAATTATGAATTACACTCGATTCTGGAAGCTAGGAGTACAGCTTTTGACGAAGGAATTGGTGCAAAATATTTGATATTTTTTCATTATTGAGTTGTAGGCGACTGAAATCATACTATTAAAATTGGAACGAAATTGATGTATAAAGATGTAGGTCTTGGATAAACTTTTCCTATTGATGTGTCCTAGAACGTAGTTAACTCTAATTCTTGCATTTTTCGAGGAATCAAGTAGAGACAAACAATTCTAGATTCCTATCTAATTTAAAATCAGAGTTACGAGTTCACTCTCCTTTCCATGGAGACTCGTACAAGTTTCCATTTATATTATCTTACTGCAGTGAGTTTTTACTAGCTGCTGATATTTTCCTATGGAAGGAAAAGAAAATTTCTGCTGGTACGCTTGATTATTTAGGTGCTTGGCAGTGGAACTATAGCAGGCAGCTTATTTTCAAAAAAATAATTTTTTTTTTTTTTTTAAAAAAAATTAAATTTTGGGGCCCGGCTCGGGCTTTTTCCGAGCCGAGTCCGGACCGTCCGAACTTTCGAACTTTATTGCCACCCCTAGTTCATCCTATCAATATATATGACAAGTTATCAACATTAATGATGTTAATCGACCAAAACATAGAATTCATATTTTTTCTTCCCAAATTCATTGTCGATCGAATATTTAAAGACCCTTGTGGGAGAAGGACTCAGAATTTTGAGGTTTCAGAATCCAGTTTCTAAAATGTGGGCTTGCTTTAAAGGCCTTTGAAGTAGCACTGTATTCTTCAGCTCTATCCTGCAAGAGATAATCAAAAGAGAAATTATTTACTTTTGAAATGAAATAAATTGCTATTGAATACAGTAGACTAAAGTAATTTTTTTACGTTTTTCTCTTGGAAAAGCGAGAACTGCACTTCAACTATTTATTTCTCAGTGATATTTAACATCCAGATACAACTAAAAATTATATAATTATAATGTTAAGATGGATGAATGAATGAATGCCAACTTTACATTTTTTTTCCTCAAGGAGACCAATTCTTAATAATTAGAGAGATGGAATTCGTCCATAACTATCATACTTGGTGTAGCAAACAGTCATTTGATAATTTTAAAATAAAATAAAAAATAAAAACTGTTTTCCTCCAACAATTTTTTTAAACGCAAAGCCAATGTCAAGCATGATATGCAGTTGTAGTGTACAAATGGCATTTTCCTATATAATATCTGCAACACCCATGGTTACAAACAGTAGGTGGGGAGGAAAGATCTGAATCTGGGACATTATCAGTTCATTGAAGGCCTTAACAAGCATAATAATAAATAAAATACTAGCTGAGTACTATTCTGTCTATTGGCAGTACAATACAAGAACCATTACAACTCCATTTATGCTGCATCAAATAATAGAAATTAAAGATCTACACGCACATCCATAGAGAGAGAGGGAGTGCATAAATGTGTACCCACAAATGCATTCAGGAATCCAAATACTAGGTTCTAAAAGAAGGTGACTAGATTTTCTGACTTATCCTCTAGGTTATGTTATACTGGAGTTCATTCTTTCTTTGTCACATATCACAGGTCAATCTACACATTATATCAGTAAATTAAAAATTCTTTGGTAACCATTTATAGTACTCAATAGTCATTTACCTTGAGTTCTCGATACATAATCTTGCCAACTGAGCAATCCAACAAATTATCATGCTTCAGTGATACAAACAACTCCAATAAACGCCTCCTGAGGACAAAATATGGTTTGTCGGACTACCCGAAAGCCTAAATCGCGAAGTCTACACATAGAAGGTTTTCTTACTTGCATAATGAAGACTCAGTAGAAGGATACATAGCACCTTTTGCAGAGGTACCCTGCTTCCTACCTGTTGTTCCAAGAATGACTTCGTGCAAGCCGGACCTATTCCAGCATATTGAATACCTGTAAATAAAAGGATAATGGAACTTCAAAAAAGACATCTTATTAGAATATGCTCATTTTGACAAATAGGTCATATAAAACAAAGCCCACCCGCAAGTTAAGGTTGTTAGAGCAGTCTCAGTATGTTGGAACTCCTTGGGAGGTATTGAAGCTACACACAAGAGTGGCTGTAAAAAATAAAAAATAAAAATAGGACAGTTTGTCCAGATGAATCAGTATTACGTTACATGGCCAAATGCATGATGCACATCTGCAAATTACAACCTTATTAACTTGAAAAGGATTCATTAATTCTTTTGACAACAGTAGAATTCGATCATGTAAAGATCTTCTCAGTTGATCAACCATTACAAAATCTTCAGAACCAAAATGTGATCGACCAGTGGTTATAGAAGAAATGTAAACTGGTTCCAGGAAATATGAAAGCAGAGCTCCTGCATATAAAGAAAGAATTCGTGTTAGACAATCTGTAGAACATATTTTATCAAAAAAGTTCACGATAGAATTAAATTTTCTATGTGAATTGTGAATTAGCTACTTATGCACTAATGATAATAGATATTTGACAAATAAATTATTCCATTTTCACATACAAAGCGAACCAACACAGACAGTGCAAGTCTCAACACATAACAGAAAAATATGGGGACCAGGAGTGTTCATGGAGTTTGAAAGATGATCGAAGTAAAAGAAAAAATTAACTTGTTTCAGACATTCAACTCATGAATTCACCAGATTTAGCAAAATTTCAGGCTGTGCTATTCAGCAACAATCTTCATATGGTTTCTTATTTGCTTATAATTTGATGATCATAATAACTAGTTAAAGCCAAAGGTAACCAGAGAATTGTTACAGCCTCTACAGTACCTACATGGTCCAGGATCACAATTGACACAATTCTAGACATGCTCGAAAGGTATCTATGACAGGTTACAGCTACGAGTCTTTCCCATTTGTTCAAGGAAAGGATTAAAGCATATGATAGAGAGAAGTTAAGAAACCTTGAACCCCAACAACATTCCAGCGAGCAATCTTGTCAGAGCAGCTCACCGACAAAGTTGTATCTCCTCGACCAGGCTTCCTCTGAACAGTACCAGGATGACTTGAGAACAATCACCTGAAGACTTAACTTTTGAGAAGAAATTTTGAACATCAAATAAACAAACAATTGAAACACCATTCTTTCCTTTGTAAGTTGGAACATATTACAATATCAAATACAGAAAGTCTATTAAGAATTTCAACAAACATAAACATCAAGGAGAAAAAACAAAGATCATTAAGGTTATTCTGGATGGATATAACATGATAAGACTCTACTGCAAATAATAAGAACAAGATATAGAAAAAAACCAGCTTTGATTGAATTGAAGAAAACGATTACAAAAGAAATTAGATACTGAAATTCAATAGAGACTCTCTAACCAACTCCTCCCTTTCACTAGTCAATTGCGTGCTGTTCTAATTCCCTCAACTACTTATTGATAGATCTTCTAAAACTAACTAACCACTTCTCCACCAGATTCTGTTACTTCCCGCCAGCTCCCCCAGCCTTCTTCTGGGCCCTTCTAGACTATGATGTTCGGACTCGGGTACGGGTATCGAATCTTTTATTTTCTAAACTATAGGATACGGGGATATGGCTAAAAAGAGTCCAAATTTTGGACGCGGGTACTTGGGTACACCTTTCAAACTTCAATTTTTAACTAATTCAAGATATCATTTTAAATATACCAAAATCAATTATTCACAAAGAATGAAATTAGTATTGAATAAAGGGTTAAGACGAATAAAATAGAATTTTGGAGCTTAGTATTCAATTATGAGAATTACTAAATATTATATAAAATAGAAAATGAGGGACTGGATTGCAATTTGAAATTAGTGGAACTCATTTATTTTATACAAACAAAACCCTAAACTATCGATACATAGAAGGAAAGAAGAAAAAAAGAAGAAAATGGAAAGAAAAATGAAAGAAAAAGAAAAAGAAGGGAAAACTTAGAGTCGCCGCCTTTCTCTACCCTCTCGGCGGCAACGCTATGTTTATAGAGAGCGGAAATGAGAAAAAAAAAGGGGGAAAAAAAGAAAGAAGAAGAAGAAGCAAAAATGACGAAGTGTCCGATTGAAATTTGGAGGATCCGACACATATCCCATACCCATACCCATGTGGT
This sequence comes from Osmanthus fragrans, assembly GCA_019395295.1. Taxonomy (NCBI): domain Eukaryota; kingdom Viridiplantae; phylum Streptophyta; class Magnoliopsida; order Lamiales; family Oleaceae; genus Osmanthus; species Osmanthus fragrans. The sequence goes on from CM033349.1 coordinate 13,866,319, forward strand.
GTCGTGTCCGACACGGGTACTCCTACTGTTTCGAAGAGTCCGAGCATCAGAGCTTCTAGAATAAGTAAATCGTATAGGGGGTCTATCATAACATTATTCTAGAAAACATGTAGGAAAAGAAAAATGAAGGGACAGAACACATTTATAGCCCTAAGTTGTGCCCACAAAATTCCAACAATAAGTTTCATATTTAACAAACCAAACCAGAACACCAAATATCCAGCTATTATAAGAACTTAAAGATTGCCATCAAAACATTAATTATACGGATAAAAATAACCTCAAAGCTCATTAACCATCTAGACTTCTTTTGATGATGTGAATGTTCACGGACATCATACCACATCTTACGAAACACTTCATTGCAGTTAAAACTTCGAGATCAGGGTAAAATGTCTAATGTATCCATACAGATCTTTGTCTTCACTGAAGGATTAAAATTTAAGGGGCTTGAACCAATCATGGAGTGAATGGTAACAATGTTTCCTGAATAAACCACTCTTCATCTGTTCTAATTCTATTTTTTTATTTTCTTGTTATGAACAATTTTGTGTTCATTAAAGTAGCATTCTAAGAATATCAGTACAACAACTGGAATACAAACCCAATAACCTAGATGGGCCTCAAAAGTGACCAGAGCAAAAGCAACTAACTGATGGACAATGAGGTATATCTTCAGTGATATGGAATTCAAAATTGAAATAGCAGGGATACAAGGGGGTAGTTGTAGGTTAAACTTCCCAATATTACCGTTCATCATTGCAGATGATTCTGAAAAGTCCTTCGTTATAGAATCAAGTTCTGCAGAGTGGTGTTGCATATCCTTATGTTCCAAATGACTATCTGAAGTAAAAAGTTGTGAACTGAGTGATGTGTCTCCACCTACAACAACAAGAAGCAGAAAGTTTCAACGGTCAGCGCGAGATGCAGTATAGAAAAAGTTAGCACGAGATTACCAGTTCCTACAGGGTAATTGTGATATGTACAAATGTAACTGCCAGCCCGGTCTCAATTTGTATTTTCCTTTGCCACAGCTATCAGTGCTTTGTAAAGGCAAGTATGTGATCTCATCACCACGCAACACTACGCTTCCATTATTATCTCTATGGTTACTAAAGTTTTCAGTAGGACATCCAATCTCCGTATAGAAGTACCTGTTAGAATTGAGATACCTCTTTAGGCATATAATTCAGCAATGTGCCCCAATGCAGATTGCAGAGTAAGTTTAAAGTGACGCGATTTAGAAAGCACATATATAGTATCCATTTCTTTCCAGAATGATTAAATTCATTTAAACCAAAACCAAAACAATAAATGTTGTTAACCATGCAATCTAGTTAGAATGATTGATACTATAAGATAACTGAGAATGATGGCCCTTAGTACGGATTAGCAAGATTAGGGTTTTTAGCATTAGAGTTCCATGCCGCAAATATAAGTCATTTTATAGTTATTCAGATTTTTAATGGATATTGAATGAATGACAGTTTGAAACCCTTCTCCAATTGCCACATCGAGCTAAAGAACTGGGATTGCACAGTTTCCGCAGATTCTTTAGTTTTACTGTTCAATTTATCATTCTTATTAAACTATAATATTGACAAGACACAACAATTCCCTTTCACATAAGAGAATATTTAATTTATAATTCAAAGACTTTTCTCAGGTTAACTTGATTTCATAAAGCATGTGCATATTGCATTACTTTGATGCTGTTTCAGATGGCATGCTATCAGGATTTTAAAGAAGAAATCCAAGAAGAATAAATCAAAAATCAAAAATCAATAGTTTCATTTCTGATTGCTTCAACTAATTTCTTTTATCTATTCTCCTATTGAATCACTATATTAAGCAGAGAGCAAAGGTAAGATATGCTAGAAGGATACAAAAACCGATTAAAAAGGGGTCATTTTCCAATATTAGTTGTGAATAGTGTTCAATCAGAAGCATGCAACCATTGAAATTGTTGAAGTTGCTTGGCCTGTCCTTTTCCCCTTTTTGACAGTTCCTCTGTTCTTTCCCTTCACTGGGGATGGCGAGCTAGTTATTTAGTAGTTAACACAATTTCCTTACGAGATCACTTCATATTATGCATCTAGTAACGAGATTTCAATCTAATTAAATGGAACCATAAACAACTTATCAAAATCAAGATCTGTATGCATTTTTTTGGAACTTCCCAGTTACCAGGCAATGAAGAAGTTAGACTATGAAACATGCTTCATTGCTGAGAAAAAGAAATTCGAACCTAAGAAGAGCTCTCCTGGCAATAATTTCGGCATGCGAATCATTCACGACCTCGCCTCTCGAACTTCGCCGTGAGTGCCCTATGCATTTTGTTCCCGTGCCCAGTGCCACCACTTGTAACTCTAATAAGACACGCAGAAAATTTATTAAAAATAGTAAAATTATAGCTTGGGTTAAAAAATTCATTGCAGAAAAATAAATTCAAAACAAATAAATAAAATCAACCTCGAGAAGGATTAGAGAGGAGAAAAGCCGCTAAAACGGTGACTTCACCTCCTTGAGGCTTTCCTTTTTTGGGTAGAGAATCATAAATTGATAAAGCCGCTGCTGATACTTTCTCCCCCCACGGCTTCTCCTCCTCTTCCGCCACCGCCATATCCGACGACGTCATTTCAGGTAAATGTAGAGGAAGTTCGGAGCCGGAAGCCATGTCGGAATTCACTGACTAAAGATTGGGCCTGTTGGTCTATAGCCATTGCTCAAGTTCCTATCGGCCCAGAGAGTATGGGCCTTGTTCAGCAGTTATTGGGCTGAGGATTGGCACAAAACTTTGCTAGAGAAAAATGGGAATTTTAATAAAAATAATGTTACATGTACATATTAAGCCCCTGTTTGATCTACATTTTAGCCCCTGTTTGGTAATTATTTTTTGAAAGAAAATACATTTTTTAATAGTTGATTGATGGAAAATGCGTGGTTAAAAATTAAAGAAAAGTTTTCGGTTTGCGTGTAATATTATTTTATTAAAGAATGTGTGGTTGAAAATAAGAGAGAAAAATATATTTTGGCTATCAAACATGGGCCTAATTTTTCCTTCTCATTCTTCTACTCATTTTCATCACATTATTTTTTAATATCATAATATTTTCCATCACAAAAAATTTTTCCTTCTTTTTCAACCACATATTTATTCACTATCACATCACCCAAAAAAAATGTATTATTTCCATTTTAAGAAACAGGGTTAAGAATCATTAATGATGAAATTAGGAGGTCGATTAAATTTGTGAGAATGTGACTCAACTTATTGTCACCTCATATGTGAATCATTCTCAATTTGTACAAATAATATTACTCTTTAAACAAAGGGAAAAATTATTACTCTTGTTTAAGATTATGTTTAAAAAATATATCAAGATTTGAGAAAATTTTCAAAAATCAGGTCAAATTTCACATTTTTTTAAAAAACAAAATTGATATTAATTGATTTATAGAAGATAATAATCGTGACATAATTGATGGATATACAAGAACATTATGATGTATATAAAATATATTTTATCTCACGTCATATTCCATCGTAAAACAACATGAAATATATATATATATATATATATATATAGATAGAACAACATGGAATTGTGGCTCCATTAATTAGAATTTTCTTTAGCTATTTTCCGTCACAACAAACGATTTTCATTAAACTGTTAAGAGGATTTTCGATCACAAACAACAAACCGCTTCAAACATTTAGTATTATGTTATGCGCCATTGATTATTGTGCGGCTTCATTTTTCCTTGAAGTTGTGACAAATATGTATAAAAATTGATATAGTATGCATATATCTTTTTCCAAAATTGTGTCAAATATGACTTTTATTCCCTCATATGTCTTGTCATCGAATGCAGTAGACCAAGTTTATATCTATATTAACCATATCAGAGACATCAGTCGTATATAACATTGTGTTGTGTCGTTCTTATTTTTGTGACTTCTTTTCAAATGGAAGTTGTGACAAATACGTGGAGCATTGGTCCTTATCAGGGACGGATCCAGTCGCTCGATTGAGCTTGGGCGGAGCCTCGAGTGGTCATTAAGCGATCGTCCGATATAACTAGATTGTTTATTAATATTTAATTAATTTATATTAAAAGAATATTCAATCAATATATAAATGTACTAAAATGTAAAAATCATATACATATGAAAATATAATCCAATACAACCCAAAATCACAAGAAATAAAAATACATTTTTTGAATCATATACGCATGATCAAGTTTCAAGTATTTATGAACTTAAACGAGACAAGATGACGTTTATATATAAAGCATGATTAAATGATAAAGACAAGCTCCGAACTTAGGCGAAGTCTCGGCAAAATTTTAGAGCTATTTTTTACCCCAAAAAAAAAGTGTTTCTCGAACTCTTAAAATAATAAAGAGCAATACTTAAATTATCCAAATTTGAATTTTAAATTGATAAAATCTAACAATAAAAGTATATATTATGAAGCAATAATTTGAGTCAATAAATTTTTAGAAACAGCGATTTTAAAGCTATTTTTACCTCAAAAGAAAAGTGTTTTTCGAACTCTTAAAATAGTAAAGATCAATACTTAAATTGTACAAATTTAAATTTTACAAAATTTATTGATAAAATCTAACAATAAAATATATATTATGAAATAATAATTTGAGTGAACAAATTTCTTAAAAAAATTATTTTAGAAACAAAAATTAATAATATAGAATTATTTAGTTATTATTTATTGTGTTAAAAAATAAAAGAAGAAAGGGAGGCAAGAGGAATCAAACCTGATGCCTCCCCACTGTCCCACATACAAAGCTAGTAATATACCATATGGGCTACAGCAATTCCGTCGAAGCGAATGAATAGTATAATATATAGAGTTATTTAATAATTATTTATAATGTAAAAAATTTAAAAGAGGAAGTGGAGATCAGAGGAATCGAACGAGTGCCTCTCATTTGCAAAAGAACTCATTCATTTAAGCTACGCCCGTTTTTCTTCTCAAAGTTGTATGGTTAAACAAAATTAACTTGAACACTTCATTTATAGGTAATCTTTTTCTTGACGGAGCCAGCACGAGCGACCACGTCGGCTCACCAGGTACTGGCTTCACCCCTAGTCCTTATAACCTTTTCTTCTGAAATGTGAGATACATAGAGATCTTTCCCTATATTTTGGATGAATAAGTAGAATATTGATAAAAATTTTACAACAGTGATGAAATTTCTCTCGCCGAGTCAAAAGCTAATATGGTAATGAAAAAATCTCTCCACAAGACTAAAAAATGAAAGGCACCTAAAATTAGTGAAATTCGAATTTGAATAATGAACTTAAGATAATAATCTACTATAGGGATTCATGAAAATGGAAAATTAAATACTAAAAACATATTTAAATTATTTTTTAATAAATAAAATACTTGATTTGTGAATAAAAATAAATTATTTGATTTTTTAAAAGGAAAACTTTAAAGAATGATTTCTTCTAATTTTCTCTATATCAAGTGATAATTACATCAAATACTTTGATTATTTAAAATATTCTATACTTACTTTTCACCTTTTTAAATTTAGAAAATATTGTTTTTCTAAATTAAAGAAGAAAACCTTCCAAAGACCCACCATCACCAAATTCGCTGACCACCATACAAGGCTACCGACTACTATTGCCACTATTTTAGACTATTGTGAAAATTGATAGAAGTGATATTCTTTATTGCAGTAAACAAAAAAACAATGTGAACTTACCCGAAAATTGACACAGACTTGAAAGGAACAAGAAGCGGAATATGGAATGAAATTAGATCGAGGCAAGAGCTAAACTTTTCGTTCTTGAGAAGAATTTGTCCCACACAAGTGCTAACAGTGAATTGGCAATCGTCTTCCAAAATATAAGGATCTCTTCTTGTAATGGCAGCACTTTAATTCACAAGAAACGATGAATCGAACTATGGTTTCGTACTCCTTTTGAATGGAAAAAAGGACAATTTGATGCAGAATTTTTGCTTGGATTTATGATGTTTATGTATAAATGAATACCCGATAATGAAGTTAGACATGTCAAAACGGGTGGACGGGGTCCGATCGGCCCGCATACTACAAAGCCCGTGCACAAACCGCTCTTAAAAAGCCCGTGTCATTCGAGCTTTACGGGTTGGGTCAGCTCGAATCACAAAAAACAAGTGACCCGGCCTGGACCGCAAGTCCACATGGGCCGGGTCATCGGGTCGGCCCGTTTTTTGGCTTTTTTTTGATTTTTTTCTTCTTTCGAAGATTGTCACTTAAAAAATAAATGGTAAACAATAAATTTTATAATTAGAGTGAAGATCGATAACATAAAAGTTATATAAAAATAAATTTTACATTGATTTATTTTTCGATAAATTTTAGTGCATCAATTATAAATAACATAAAAACTTACAATTTTTAGAACAATATTTTGCCTAACTTGACAAATTAAACAGTTAACTATTTATAAATTTATAGTTAAAGTACATCCCAACTAAGTTGGCACCTACTTAACTATAATTTCATCATTACAAATCAGATTCTATTCATTTATGGTAAAAATTTTAAAGTCTTGAGCAATATCGTCAACAACTTTATCTTGCATTCTTTTATCTGCAAATAGTCAATCTTTCACGCAAATGAGAGCTTCCAAAATATTTTCTTTAAGTCTTGATCTTCTTTCATCTAGCACCCTATTACCTACACTAAAAGCATACTTCGATGCCACTGTTGAGACTGGATCTGTTAGTAGATCTCGGGCCGTTTTTGATCATATTGGATATGACCGTTCATTTAACTTCCACCATTGTAAAATATCTAATGTGTCAACCTCATCTTGTGGAATTAAACTGTAGTGATCAAATTGATAATATCTTTCTAATTCAGCAGGTGTAACATTCTCATTTAAAAATGAACTAGTAGATGAAGTAAAAAAACAAATTGTGTTTCTTGGCTATTAGAGAAAATAAAGAACTTTTACCTTTAGAGGCTGTAGCAGAACTCGTATTAGAAGGAACATTTTCATTATTACCATATTTCATAAAATAACTATTGTACATTTCATTAATAAAAAATTCTATATCCCGATTTGTAATAGTTATATTGAAAGATAAAGTTTCAAAAAGTTAGTCCATAGCACACTGAACTCCAAAATATTTAATATGAGGATCCATTACAGCTGCAATTGGAAAAATCATTGGCACATTTTTGTAATATTTTCGAAACTTGTCCTCCATTGCACAAACAATATCATAGAAAAAATGAATCGTCTTTATAACTTGAAAATTGATTAGCAATTTCTACAAATTGTAAAAGCACAAGATTACTTGTTGGATAATAAACTCCAAAACTAATTTTTGTTGCCTCATAGAATGGTTTTAAAAAAATTCATGACTTTAAATGCAATTTTTCAATCAGAATCATCTATACGAAATTGTTGTTGCTTTGAATTAACGAAAGCATTAATAACATCTGTATAACCAACACACGATTTTAACATAAGAAATGTTGAATCCCACCTATTTGGAATATCATCAATAAATTTTCTTCTCCTCAATCCAAAATTTGTACAAATTTTTTCAAATTCTTGTTGTCTAGAATCTGAACAAGAAATGTAGTTAATAGCTTCTCTAATTTTATGCATTTGTGGTGTTATTAATTTTAAACCATCTTACACTACTAAATTATATATATGACAAACACATCCCATATGAAATAATTTAGAGTCAAATGAGGGATTAAGTATCATTTTCAAAAGTTCAATACATGCAGTATTTGCACTAGCATTATCAAAACTAATGCTAAATAATTTGCTCAACACATTAAATTCATTAAAAACTTGTAATAAATTCTCACACAAATTTATTTCATTATGTGGATATTCAAGTAAGCGAAAAGCAATAATTCTTTTGTGAAATAACCAATTATTATCAATAAAATGTGCAGTGGCACATGCATAACCATTGTGAATACGTCCGGACCAACAATCAGATGTAAAACACATAACTCCATCAAAGTTCTTAAATTCAGTTTTTAAATTTTCAGCCCTTGTATGAAATAATTTCAAGATATCTGAGCGAACAGTATTTCTAAATCAAGTCCAATCTCGAATATTTTAAAGTATCAAATTCCTTACCGTTTTAAGTACGATATATTATTAATTAGAGTCCAAACTTTATTTGTCCAAATCTTGATTTCTTTCGGCCCAATTCATTTAAGTCCAATTAGGAAAATTCTTCCAGACCAATTTTCTGGCCCACTTAGCTCCAAGAGATTTGTGCCCTAGATTTTACTGTTCATATACCCATCATTTCCTCCCCCTCCTCACACCTCATGCGGCCAACAACAATCTGGGTAAGAAAATTTGCAGTGTTTACACTGAAAACCCCCCAACCTCACTGTTTTCACCCATACCACCACACCAACGCCTCACCACCTCCAACCCAAGCTACAGCCATCCATTTCCCACAACTCAGCCCAATCGAATCACCACCACAGACTCTACTGCCAACTCCACCATTGTAGCCACCACCTGCAAGGCCAAAACGACCCACCACACCAGCTCTACCATCTCAAAATACCACCACCACAGTCGCGGCCTGCAACCCCACACTCACAGCCACACACCACCCAAAACGGCAGCCACGCATTCAACCCAAAATCGCTCCCAAAACAACCACCAAAACCAAGAAATAAGAAAAACCCATAAACTTACCTCATTCTCCGACCCTTTTCCAACCGGTTGTCACCGAAAAACCCAGGAACCGAACCTCCCAAGCCTCGGTTTCTCTTCGGTTGAAACACCAAAACACCCCCTCCAGCTACCTCCACGACAGCCGGCGCCACCTCGTGCCGGTTGAATCGAAGGAAGGGGCTTCCCCCCCTTCCCGTCGCTCTTCTCCTCTCTGCGTATATGTGAGTGAGAGAGAGAGAGAGAGAGAGAGAGAGATAGAGAGAGTAAGTGATATATACGTATATATTGTATAATTTGATTTTGGAAATTATCCCTTAAGCCCCAAGTTTTTAAAAAAAATTTATTTCAGTCCCAAAGTTTCTATTTTAAAGAAAACGGTCCCAAAGTTTCAGTTATTAATAAATTAGCCCCTGGAGTTCTTATTCCCCACAGTCAGCCCCCCTAATTTCGAAAAGTTTAATTTCAGACCTTAAACTTTTCAAATTTCAGTTTTAATAAATTTTCAATCAAGTCCCTAAACTTTATTTTATCATTTTTAAAACTTTAGAATTTCGAAATACTAATTCAAAACTTATTTTCCTATTTTGACTTAGACGAAATGTACGGACGATAGAGCTTGAGGTTACTTCCCGCTCCACTTTTTACGTGACTCGAGATAGATTGAGATAGACTCGCCCCCATTAATTAGTTTAAATTATAATTACATGTATTATGTGACTTTATGTGATTTATATGTTTTGATGCATAAGACGAGAATCTCTTATGAGATAGATTATGTTGTTATGCTTGTCTTAACTTATATGCTTAAATGCATGAGAAGAAAGAGAATATCTTATGAGATAAGATGATGTTATGCATAACTTACTTGCTTAAATGCATGAGACGAGACTACCTACACCCTATGATTTTAAAAAAGCCTATGATCTTTCAAAGAAAATAAGTTTATGATGATGTCACTGTATAATTGCATAGTTATGTGTTCAATTATTCTGTAAATTAACTACTGCCGATGAGTCTACTGAGTATTTCTTCGAAATGCTCATTCCATTATTTTAACAATACTTGCAGATTTTGGAGACGGTCGAGTATGATGGGCAATGGTGTCATGAATGAATAAATGTAGTTAACTGTTGAGATTTAAACATTATTAACGTACTTTGTCTTTTCAATTATTTTGAAAACTTGAGATTTAAGGTTTAATAGATTTTCTCAAGTTAAATCAAATGAGATTTATTGTCGTTAAAGTTCACAATTATAAATGTGAATTTTTTTTAAAAGTTAATTATTTCCGCCAAACTTTTTAGTTAAATTAGGGCAAAAGTCGATGACGTGGCACTCCGGGTTTGCGGAACCCGAGGCGTTACATCTCGTCTCTCAAAATTTACGTGTATGTAGATATTCAAGAATAGAAAAAAATTGCTCTTCCCATTGTTATTGGGGAGTACTTGCTCAAGTCAGCCATGACTTGATAAACCTAGTCAGTTCTGTCGTGGACCATCTGCGTTCCCAACAAAAAATGATAGGCTTGAATGGAGTAGAAGAAACGATATCGACCCCAAAATGGACTTCACTCAAGTCCTCTCTTGTACGATGGACCGTTGGCATTAACAATGGATACATCGTACAAATAAATTTATCGACCTTGGTTTCAATGTGTGTTGAAACTGTAAATGTTTAATGAAAGCAATTAAAATGGGTAAATTTTATTTTTTTGAAGGGATTGTTCCTAATTTTTGTTTCACAATACCAAATTTGTTCAATATTGGACTAAAGTGAAGGCTTTGTTCAAGAAGCATGTCTCAGAGGAGAATGCCTATTTATGTGAACATGTAGAATACTCTTTATGTCCAACAAGGTAATAACAGAAGATGAGTACAAGTACATTTTGCATTTTCAGTACAGAATGTGCCAATCAACCAAACTAGCTCCATTATAAATAAGAACGCCGAATTGCTGACGGAACTGAAAGCAATGGCAAAGTGAACCAAACATTTATCCGGAACATACATACGAAATTGAATTCTTTATAACTAAAAGGACAAAGAAATGTGCCAGGAATTCTGGCATCGTCAGCCTCACAAGTCAAAATACAAATCTTCAACGACCAAAGGCACAATTTAATACAGCGCGCAACACTTGATCATGTACTTCGAACAGCAGCTAGACATTTCTGTACAAGAAGATCAAATCACCAAAGACATAAGATACAAGGGTCAAATCTTCGCAACATGTTCAACAAGTATACAAATGCCAGCAGCTAAAATGCCAGATATTTTCTAAACAATGAGGGGGAGAATACAGTCAAACATGGACACAATCAAGACACTTAGTGTGTGTTTGGTTTGCAATATAGTATGTAGGACTGCCCAGTATGATAAACACGATTTTACTTTATTTTTCTACTAAACATGCTATTAATTGTTCTCTTCTAGCAACAAAAGAAATTACGGGGTTTCATGGAACTTCTGGTAAGAACTAAAGTTTACCTCATGAGGTCCAATGAGAACTCAAGAAACGAGTGTGCCTATTTCATCAAATCCATAGTTATAAACAGATCATCACACAAAAATCATCCCAGAGAAAGCATTTGTTTAACTATAGTCTATATGGTTAACGAAGCATCACAACTTTGGAGTATCTGCATGTACTTCATTGCAACTTGTACCAAAATAGTCTATTAATAAACTATATTTAGAGATCCACACAATTCAGCTATTTTTTAGCTTTTCTCAGAAGTCCAGAATTGGGTTTTAAGTCTTCAAAGATACATCGCCTAAAAAAGGCAAATTGGTTTTCTAGAGGTATTCTTCAAGTTCAGTCCCTGATTCCCTCTGAGTCCAGGATCCAACAGTCCGAATAAGATATAATCCACCTATATTTCATCTTCCCCTGCCCCCCTGGTTTTTGGACAGTAGGATAAAACTTTACCATGCGAGTATATATTTGCTGAAACATCATCAGAACTACACATAACTACATTAAAAACAAAGTATTACCACTGAAACTAGCATACAACTACTTTTTTTTTTATAGGTAATCAGATAATTTTATTAATCAAAAGAGAGTACACAGGGAGTGCATTCTCAATTTAAACAAGAAAGATAACAACATAAAATTAGGCAGCCCTTTTATCGGATTAGTAGCCACGGCATTAAACCAAGTATACAAAGTCAGATAAAACAATTCTCTGATCTGCTCTGTGCAAACAACTACATATTGATTGATGTTGATGATAAAGCAAAAGAAATCAACCAAAGCTGAATGCAGTAGATAGACTGAGAAGCATCAAAAGTGCCTCAAATGTCCCGACAAGCATTTCCCTCTGGAAAGCAATACTAGACACAATGTTTAAAAAGGATAAAGTGGGTACCAAGGCGTTATACCTCTGTGAGGGGGTGCTTACCTCAAGACAGAATAATAAATAATTCAAAAGAATAACGAAATACTAAAATTATGCTCATTGAAATCCATAATAAAACTAATTACCAATATTAAAAGTTTAACTTGCAAAGGAACATAAAATAGATCACTACAAGTAAAAAAATAATAAGTTCTCGAATTAGTAATCACGTATCAAAGTGATTACTAATTTACTATTAGTAGAGACAACCCAGAATTTTCTTATATCATACTATATGACGAGAATAGGGAGAGGAGGGCAAGTTTAGCCCAGCCCTTTCCCCCAAGGCCCATTTAATTTTAATGTAAAAAAAAAAAAAAAAAAAAAAAAATGTAGCAGCCCAGTAGAAAAATAAATAAATAAATAAAATAAAATAAATTTGCCCCTCCAGGCTCCGTCCCTGCTATATGATCTTGAAGGAAATCAGTAACATCATCATCCTTTTCACTAGAAGTTTCTTCTTAATCTTTGCTATCATCCTCCACTTGCAAGAATGTACTCTCCTTCCTCTTTTTGAACCCATAAACATATTAGGTTATTATGAAGAAATAATTGAATGTATGGACGATGCAAGATATATGGGCAAACACTTTAGTAGCTTTGAGTGCTAAGCCTCACAAAATGACATTTAAGGTACGGATTTCGAGGCTTTTTCGGAAGCCTCCATGAGACAGGATTCGAAGCATAAGCCTCAAATATCATTTTTTTAAAAATGACTAGATATTACCCTTCTTCCATGATACCATTTCGCACAAGTTTATGGGACATTAAGAAAAAACATTACTAAATAATAAACAATTAGGAACGAGGAATTGATAATTTAGTGAAAAGATTTTACTCAACTCAACCAAGGATGTAATTGAAAGTAATTAATAACATAGATGAACTTGCACAGTAAAATTAAAAAGAAAAACTTATACTGCATGACTTCAAATATGAGTGCATCTCTGATTTGCTGAAAAACTGAACATGCATGCTAATAAATAGATATGCACATATGAAATGACTCACCACTACCTTTCGACCAGGAAGCGGAATTGTCAAGACAGATTAACAACAGTATATAGCCTGATCTATAAGTGGAGGGATCTGCTTGATCTCTGTCCCAAGTTCTTGTTCAATCCTATACCTGAAAGATGCAAGTATGAAAATCATAGCAATCTCCAAAAATGTAGTAATATTGTATCAATGAAAAATAGAATGTCAGCATACAAATTGAAACGGTCTTCATAGGTTATCAGATTCACAGCTAACCCAAGATGTCCAAACCTTCCAGATCGTCCAACCTACACACGACAGTATTGTCCATGACAAAATAGCAAAGCAGTCATGAATAGTACACTGGCATAAAATTTAACATACCCTGTGTAAATACGTCTCAGAGTTCTTAGGAAAATCAAAATTGATTACAACATTGACTGCTTGGATATCTATACCTCTCGTAAATAGATCTGCAATTAAATTGCAAGAGGAAGATAAAACAATTATTGCAATAACGGAAAGAGAATACTGTTTAACTAGAAAAAAAAATTATTGGATGAGGCTAGAATCAAAATGCAGGTAAAAGGCATGTCCCTTCTTTCTCCTCCCATCTAAATTAGCGGTGAGGACAAATGTTGCTGACATAGGATGCAATCAAACAGTTATAGAAGGGGAAACAGAAAGGGAAACGGGAGAGAAGAAGAGGGGGAGATAGGAGGGAGATAAAACATAGAGAGGAGTTAGAGAGACGGAAGAGAAATTAGGGGAGAAAGTATTAATTTATTTCGCTATCAAAGTTATAGTTTATTACAAAGCGTAAGTATAATATCCAAAAACAACTTAGGTAGCCGTTAGAATTGAATTTAGCGGATAGAAATAAATTTTGTTTTCTTTTTCATGACCGTGGATGTCCGAGTCAGCTTACACACACCTCGACTAATCCCAAGGGGCCCTGAAATTTACAACTGAATACTCACCTCAGTGGCCTTGAGAGGACTCGAACTGATGACCATTGAAGAACAAACTCAATGTTTTTTTTAATTTGAGGACCTAATTAAATGTTGACCAATAGTTTAGGACCATAGAGCAATTTCTTTTACACGTGCAAATTTTTTTCCTTGGCTAAATCTTAGTAATATGATTACATGATAGATTTAAGTATTGCATGTCAATTAGCCTCATAATTGGTTAATTATTATAATTAGAGAAACTTTCATTTATTAAAATTAGAAACATTATTTATACATGTGTAATTAAAAATCTTGTATTTTTATATGGTATGTTAGAATATTTATTTTGGCATAACTTAAATTAAATGTTTAATTATATGACAATACCTTATTAATAGCAATTATATATTTATAATTGGGTAATTGGTTGAGTGATTGATTACACTCTGTATGGAAAAACGTAAAACATTAATAATGGAATGAATGTTGGTACCAAAAATGGGTAATAGTGTCAAAACTTTAGAATTCCCTATATATACCCCCTCACATCACTTACACTCACACACAATTTATCTTGTACTTTGCATCTCTCTTTCTATTAACTCATCTCTCACATACATTTTCACACTATAAAATTTAGCACGCACGATGTCGCACGAATTTTGGAGTGAAAGTCTAACAAGACAATTTCCTCGATATACATTTATATTCTTTCATACAACTGTAAGTCTAGTAATATGAATTGTTCTTTCATCATTTAAATTACGAAAATTTATATTATGAATATGATGATATGGAAATCCAAGTTATAATTATGATAAGGATCCTATGTGTAAGTTCAAAGGACCGGAATTTGGCAGCACTATGCACGGGAATTATAGCCATGAAGTTCGGATTTTAATTCCCGTGTCTCCATATGTATGTTATGATTTTTCGTTTTAAATATGACATGCAATTCGTTATTACTCATTTACTAAGATTTATGTACACATATATATTTTAAATATTTTATAGGTAACTAAAAAGGCGGGTTCGAGGTGATCGGAGATGGATTGTGCTTGCATAGGTGAAAAATAAAGAATAACTTAAGTAGTTAAAAATTTTAATAAAGTTCATTGTATTTTTTAAAACTAATTTTAAATCCTCGCATGTTCAGAAAATATTATGTCATTCTTTGTTTATAAAAGTATTTTTTTTTACGGTATATGTATAATGATTGCAAAGGTAAAAATTTGAGTTGTTCCAAAATGACCCTTTTATATAGGGTTTCAAGGATGTTATTCTAAGTAGGAAATACCTAATAAAATCTATTGAATCAAACTCTAATTATGTTTCTTAAAATATGCATCAAATTGAAAACTGGATTATATAATCTCTTCTAATATACCAATAGTTGCATCCCCCATTCCACAACACGAATTCAAAATGGGCAAAAAATATAGAATTTGATATGAAATGAATGCTTCACAAGGATAGTGGAAAATGTAAACACAACGTACACAAGTGCAGGCTAATGATAAAATAATAACTACTTGTGTGGAAATTTGGGGGGGGGGGGGGGGGGGGGGGGGGGGGGGGGGGGGGGGGGGTTGAAAAACACTACATATTTAAAAATATACAACATCGTTAGTCAAGTTGCAGTTAACCATAATTGGATTATTTTAGAAATAGCAGCAATAAAACTAAGAACTAAGTCTGTGTGGAATCATGCAGTCAAGACTAGGGACATTAACATTAAGAAAGAAAAATTGCATTCCCTCTATCTGTTTAGGCCCATTTTTGTTACTAGGAAATAATCAAGAAACCCTTGCACTGAAAGCCCAAAAGAGGATGGCATAGTCACTTTACCTAATGCCTCAAAAATAGCATGCACATAAGAAACTTTTCAACTATTGAGCCTCTATATATCCTTGCGGTTATATTAAACATTCAAGATTAACTCGTCTATTTACACATACTATCATGCACTAATAGTTCACAAACATTTACCCACCCAATCCGATTGTTGCAAGCAAAGCACAATAAATTTAAGGGACTAATAAGTCTACAATTTATAATACATTTATATGAACCAATATTTTCATGAAGCACGGGCATAATCAAACAAGTTGAGCATTGCATACTCATCTGAGAACAATTGTAGACGTAAAAGCTTAGTCATCGCAAGAAGATGGAGATCATACCTGTGCAAACAAGATTCCTACAGGCACCATTACGGAAGTCATGAAAAACTCTGTTGCGATGATCTTGAAGCATCTTAGCATGGATATAGAAACAAGAATAGCCTAGCTCTGTGATTTTCTTGGCAAGAAGTTCTACTCGATTCACAGAATTGCAGAAAATAATAGATTGGTTTATTTGAAGCTGCAAGCAGAAAAATTTACATGTTAAATAATCCCCAAAACAGAATTTCCATGGGACAAAAGATGCATCATCCACAATAGAAAGTAACGCTCAACCAAGAGTTTTAACCTTTGAAAAGAGAGTATTGAGGCAATGAACTTTCTGTCTTTCTTCAACAAATGCATAATACTGTGTTATACCCTTGAGAGTTAACTCATCCATAAGGTTGATGACATAAGGCTTCTGCAGGTATCTATCTTTGAAATCTTTCACCGTGACAGGAAATGTGGCAGAGAACATTAAGATCTGACGGTTTGCAGGCAGAAAACGAATTAACTGCTCAATGGAAGGTATGAACTCCGGTGACAAAAGCTTATCAGCCTGAAAGACATTGGTAGAAACAGAATAAGTTTACCCATCAATAATCACTTTTTTCAAAGACAGAACCAAACATAACAGGATTATAGTAAGATCAGATGTCTATAATCTCCTACTCGGTTTGGAATGCCACAACTCTACAAAAGCTAATTCAACCTTGGACATAAAAACAAATCAATGGAACTCCTTAAACAGCAACCAACAGAGGCGTAAATTCTTGCACTTTGAAGCAAGAAACTGTGACTATACAAACTAGTTCTCCAAATCCAACAGTATCCCTTTTCTCTTCAAAGTTCTACATAAATATCTCAAATCAAAATTCAAATAGCAGTAACATCTACTGCTGCTATCATTTCTACAGCAAAGTAGGAAACTTTAACAGAGTAGCACATCACACACAATTCACGAAAAAAAATTACCATCTTCCTAAGGGAATACTTCCAACCTCCCAGTCCAAGGAGAACAGTTATTTTTTTATTTTTTTTGGAGGGGTGGAGGAGGGGGGGGGGGGGGGGGGGGGGGGGGGTTCTGAAGAAATAAAATCAAGGGAGGATACAACATCTTCCAAGAGGAATACTTCCAGCCTCCCCAATTCCAATACTATCAAAAGAACAATATCATTTCACATTGAAGTCGCTTGACTCATCCACAAAAAAGAAAGCTAACTGCAAAAATAAGGATATATCAAACCATCTCCTTACCTCATCCATTACAAGCA
Source organism: Osmanthus fragrans (assembly GCA_019395295.1). Classification (NCBI taxonomy): domain Eukaryota; kingdom Viridiplantae; phylum Streptophyta; class Magnoliopsida; order Lamiales; family Oleaceae; genus Osmanthus; species Osmanthus fragrans. The sequence continues at coordinate 13,883,790 of CM033349.1, forward strand.
TAGAGCAATGTTTCAAAATGCAAACACCCTTTTTTGCAAGATCGAGGATTCTCCCAGGAGTTCCAACAAGTAAGTGAACTGGTTGATACAAACGCATTATGTCATCTCTTAAGCTAGTTCCACCTGTTGTAACCATAACTTGAATATTTAGATGCTTCCCAAGCTCTTTGCAAACTTGCGATGTTTGAAGGGCTAATTCTCGCGTCGGGACAAGAATAACAACTGCAACCGTGCAAATTGGTGAGATGCCATACAAGAACAGAATAATTTAAAGCAAAGATATAACTGAAGCAAATAAATGAGAAAAGGTCAAACTATGCAAAATAATTGCTAGCTGGTCAAACTCTTCATCAAAACATTTCGTAGGACGCAACATTTTATCTACTTTTTTACTACACATTCCTTGGAGCCCACTACTTATAAGCACTTAAAAGCTTAGCCAAGCCCGCATGGAGTAACAAGCAAAAAGACAGCAATCTAGTAATTTTTGCATCTCCTATCCTAATTCCTAAATAAACATCTTCATTGGTTTCTACTAGAACAACTCTAACTTGGGAAAAATTAATGACAACTACTATTACTTGTTCATTCATCTTAAACTTGATTTGAGCTCTCAAAAAGCAATAGGTCTAGCTCAATCAGCTAAAACATAAGTTCTCGCTCTCACAAGAAAAAAAAAGGATCAACTTGCACCCTTTTTTGAATTTAAATCACTTCCTCTTCCCCAAAACAATATCAAATAAATAACATTAAAACCTTGAATAACATTGTTATCTTGATCAATTTTTTCCAGGGCAGGAATACAAAAGGCGGCAGTTTTCCCCGTTCCATTTTTTGCTCGAGCCAAGATATTGCTTCCAGTGAGAGCAATTGGAATGCTCTCCTCCTGAATTGGAGAAGGTCTCTCAAATCCCTTCTCATATATTCCCATAAGCAGCTCGCGCTTCAGAAAATAGTCTTCAAATTCATTTCCTTTAGTAGCTGTTACATCCTGCAAGGAGAATCATTTATTAAGGTTAAAGCCTTATATGGCTAAATATCCAAACAAATGATAGTCTAAAAATTGTGGAAGAGCTGGTTGTGTTTCTTATAAACTCAGAAGTTGATGCACATAAATTCACAGCAACAAGAAATAAACAATTGGCAAGTATAAAACACATATTAGAACCTGATTAATCTTCTTCATTGAGATACAATGAACTATATTCTGCAGACCATTTAGTTAACAAATTAACTGTGCAGACAATTTAGTCATATGTGCAAGCATGATTTACATGTCTTAGACAAAATGCTGCACGTGGATAGCCAGGTGTCATAAATGTCTAGGCAGAATTCTCTCTCTTATTCTCAGCCTGACATCTGCTATTTACACATCCATTAACCAGATACGTAAGACCGCAAACAAAAGTTTAAAAGGGTGACAGAAGTTACAAAGAAAATTGATGAACAATGTGAAGCCAATCCGGATCCAGAGTGTTCATAACTGTCCACATCCAAAATGCAGAGAAAATGGCCAAGCAGTACTGGAGAGTAATTACAAGACAAAAAGGTCTTTGGAAGGAAATTCTACTCCAAAAATTTAAAGTACAATATGAAAGCCGCTTTGTTTTCAGCAAATGGAAAAAATGTTTATAAAGGAAATTTGCAACGGAGGTCCCAAATTTATCAAAAAAGTGTCGCGAGGTCCCAAACCTGCCAATCTTTGCACCTTAATCCCAAACCTTTTAATAACTGTGCGATGTAAGGACCTTTGAACGCATTCCATTCAAATATCCATCCATTGACCAAAAATTCAAAGGTTTTCCTTCATTTGACCATTCATTACAATTTAAGAAGGGCCAAATGGTCTCCACATTTTTCCACTTAAAACAACTAAAAAAAATTTTTAAAAAAGAGAAAACATAAGACACAAAAAAATTTAAAATAAGAAAAAACTTCATCTTCCTCAACCCACCCCCTTCTCAACCACCACGAAGGCCCACCGCCACCCCCAACCACACGTAAACCAATTATCAGCAGTGGCCGCCACCATCTTCACCACCAAATCAAAACTGCAATTAAATCCCAAAACCCAAATATCCCCTGCACTTTTCTCCTCAATTTTCGTACAAATCAATGCCTCAGCATCGACTTATAGTCCGAAAATCTTCTCTCCGATATTCCCACTTCTGAATCAGAACATGGTCACTTCAGTACCACAATTCAAACACCAAAACAACAGTCTCACATTTCTATTGCACTGGGAATGGTGTCAAAAAGAAACCAAACAAGCACCTCCAATTAAAAAACAATCAAATGAAATATACTTAGTGTATATATAGCAGCAACGGCAAATAAATTTATTAGAAGGGATGAGAAATTTAGCATCTAGAATCTATTTCCTGTCATTTCATCAGTGGCATTATTTGGTAATTTGAATGATTTATTCTCTTCGTTTGATAGATTTTATGCTTGGGGATGAAAAAGATTCAGATTTTAAATGAGCAGTCAGGAGTGTTTAGGGGTGAAGGCTGCCAGAGCTGGTGGTGGTGAAATGTGGCCAGTGGTGGTATGGTTGCCGCTGGTTTATTGTGGTGGTTGGGGTTGCCGGTAGCCACTGTTGAATCATTGGGTGGGGATGTGGGTGCTGGGTTTTTTCTATGGGTTGAGGTGAGGACTGGTGGGGTGGCAAAGATGAAACCATTTTCTTTTCTTTTTTCAATTTTTTAATTTTTCTTTTCTTTTTTCTTTTTCATTTTTTTTTTTCTCTTTTTAAATCATTTTAATTATTTTACGTAAAAGACATTAAAAGCATTGTGCCCTTCTTAAAAATGGTCAAATTAAGTTCAACCTTAGAATTTTCAATCAACTATCGAACATTTGGACAGAGTCCGCCCAAAGGTCCTTGCTCTGCACATTTATCAGAAGGTTTGGGATGGCAGTGCCAAGATTGGAAGGTTTGGGACTCCGCGACACTTTGAAAGGTTTGGATCCTCCCTTGCAAATTTCCCTAAAAAGAATGAGAGGTGGACTAAACTAAACATGACACAAGACGACTGCAAAGTATTAGATTTCATTAGAACAATATAGAAAGCTTTAAATTGAAAAGAACGGTAATAAGGCGTTCACAAAACAATCGAGTTTGTGGAATATTAGACTTAGTTTCTTCTTCTTGTTGAACCTACACATGCTCCTCTAATTTACTAAGTATTTTTTCTCTTATATAACCTATCAAATTCAAAAACGATTAAACCACTGAACTGATGATCATTTATCTATCACCATGACTATCTTTAACTCTTAGCTTGAGTTTTCCATATAATAAATTAAATAATGGTGTAATTTATTTGTGTTAGAGTTTAAGAACAAGTTGTAGTAAAAGAACAAATAAAATAAAGACAATAACGAATAGGGCAAATTGACAAACAGTAAAAATTGACTTCGCTGCGGATAGTGGGACAGGACACTGGTTAGTCTGATGGACCAAGGATCATTAAAGGGATTAGAGAAGAAACACGTTTAAAAGGAGCAGTAGACATTGATTGGTCGTAAAGTCAAGCGCGTGGTGGCATAGTGCTCATCCAGTGCCTTTTAGGCTTGGAAACATTTTTAAAGACAACCGGATAAGCCAGGAAAATCATGACCGGTTCAGCCAGGTTCAAAGTTGAATCAGTCGGTTGAGTATTTTTTTTTTTTTTTTTTTTTTTTACCGGTTTTTCTATATCCGCTTAATAACACATAACTGGACCGACTTTCGGCCCATTTTCCGGTTTTTCCAGTTGAACTAGCGGGTTGGGTCCAATTTCAGTAACATTGAGAAAGACGGTAGAATTAAATTGTTGTATCAAGTCACATTTGAATAATGCCTTACATTATTTCTTTGGTCCTAGATTCTTGGTTGTTATTCAGCTGTAATGTCTTAAAAGCAATCACCCTAAACAAAAAATTGTATTTCAACAGATTGTTTGACACCATTGACTCCAAAATCATTGCATTTACTATCACAGACAAACAATTTTTAACATGTGACAGTATCCAATTAAATTTAGCAATTAAAATAGGCCTAAGCGTCTAAACCAAAAAGTAAATGAGGTGCGAATTACATAAAAAAAAAAGGACATCATTTTGACTCTTTAGATTCTTTACCTCTGTTCTGTATCGGGTATCAGCTGGTGGTAGCTTTAGTTGTGCTTTCCAATCTTGTGAACTGAAGATGAAGAGAAGAGAGAATGATGAGTAAGATTTGTAAGAAACAAAATATTTGTTGAACTCACCAAAGTTTTACAAAACAGAAACAAGAAAAAGAGAGCATCTTTTCATTGCATTCAAATAAAAAATAATAATGATTGACGTCGAACTCGCAACATAAATCTTAGTAAGCAATGAGAATATTGCATCAAACAATAGCAACAATATTCCAGTTCCCAGCGTTTTTAAGCGAGATGTTTAATCCCATAAATTTTGGCAATGTATCGTTGAATATCATGAACTCCATATCATCCTGAAACTAATGTTACACTAAATATTAGTGACTGAATACTGAATTAACAAATATCGGATAGACATATACCGAATTTACAACTTACCGGATTGATGCATATCATATATACAACTTACAAGATTGATGCATACCGTATACGCAACTTACCAGCATAGTTTAAAAAGGCGGTAGTGAGGCTCGCCTTGAGGTCCACCTCACCGTGAGGCGCATGTAGTATACTTGGAGGCGGTATTTTTTAGGCTAAAAATATGAGGCTCACACCTCTAAATATGAGACGACGCCTCATGCTCCATGAGGTGTGCGCCTCATTTAAAATTTGAAATGGTCATTCTTAAAAAAGAAAAGGGTCCATTTAAAAAGGCATTTTGACCCAAATAAAAAAATAAAATACCTAAAAAACTAAACGGCAGCCAGAAATTAGAAGACCTAAAATGGAAATTCAAAAGTCAGCCTTAAAAAAACTAATGGCTATATATCCTATTTAGTATATGCTCCAACATTGATTTTTTTGTATTTTTGTATTATTTTATAATTCTTTTACTTAGATTTTTTTTTTTTTGTGAGATTTACGCCTCAATCCGCCTCGAGACTTACGCCTCGCCTTATAAAGAAAAACCGTCTCAGTACTTAGTTTCGTTTTTTTAAACCTTGCTTACCATATATGCACATTACCGTATATGCAATGAACTTACCGAATATTAGCCAAAATATATAGCAAATTAAATTATAATAAACAAAACGAGTTAATTTAATTAACCAAAAGCAAGTAATAAAAAAATAAATTTGAACCGGGGCCTCTATGAACACAGTTTTATTAAAATAGATTTGACCCCTCACCATAGGTGCTTGAGGTCAGCTTGAGCGTCTGCTTCCCAGAATACAACGAAAAATCAGTAAAAACTTAACACGGCAGATCCTACTCTGACGAACTTAGTATTTTGAACAATATCACCACCAAGAACCGAACAAAAAATGAAATTGTATTTGCAGACAGGATTGTATGCAGAAAGATTTCGTGTGTATGAAAGGTGGAAAACAAGCTCAGTTATAGACTTGGCCCATGAATGGTGAGTAACCTGCCCATTAACTCAATGGCAATAATCATTGGAGTTTCAACACTTTAAAGTCAATAACCATTAGAGTTATAGTAGTTTCATAAATTAAAAAGTCAGTTGAATAAAGCAAAAAATTTGGCAAAATTTGGACACTCCTAAGTGGCCAATTCTGCTCCGTTCGGTTCGACATTCGTGTACGTAGGTCTCACCAGTACACAAGTTTAAGATTCGAAGCCTATTTCGATCCGTGATTTGCACCCCTTGCGCGCGCGCGCGCGTTATGCTACACATGATTACACCGTTCCAAAGTACAACCATATATAAAGTGGTATTTGCTTTCATCAACTTCCTACGTGGGACAAACTTAAATATAGTTTTCCCTCCAACATAACAATTTTCAATGGTCCACTTTAAACTCCAATTTCTCATTCACCCGAGTATCATTTTTTACAAGCAAATATATGATTTCGATGTTCTCACGGTGGAGAACACAAATCAATCTTGATCTTCTAAAATAACCAAACGGATCTCACTCAAAATTTATGTCAAAGTCACCATTTAACTCATTTTCCAACAACTAATTTGTCATAAAGAGATACACAAAACATCATCACTTGGAGAAAAACAAATGATTTCAACTGACTAAGATCACATCTCTATAGTGCATGAAACCAAATAATTGCAAAAATTAAAAATAAAAAAAAAAAAAAAAAAAAAAACAAAACAAAACAAAACAAAAATTGAAGAATCGCATATCAAACAGGATACTTTTCAATATGGAAACATGCACAAAATCAAAACAAGCCAAATACAGACTAATCGCACATCCAATATTGCAGCTCAAAAATTCCAGAAGAGCTTCCTTCGCAATATGAAACCAAGTAATAACAAGCATTAAAAAGGAAAACTTTTTTGAACTATCGTATGGCAGACAGAATAATTCTCCTCGATTTTTGGAACCATCCACAAATCGAAATTGACCCAAAACAAATCAATCGCATATTCAATATTGCAGATCAAAAATTCCAGAAGAGTTTCCTTGATAATCTGTACATAACCCTAGCTCTGGAAAGAAAAACAATTTCTTTCGTTAAACAAAAAGGGTCCTGGTACTGACCTTGAATCAACAGCTTCCGAATGCATGGCCCTTTGGACCTCACTGCCCACTGTATCGGCAGGAGCCGGAAGCTGAGTCCTTGGAAGCAACTGCTGTGGCTGAGGGTTCTGAAATGCCTGATTATTCGGCGCTGGATTTCTCTGTACGTACTGCTGAGTAGGATTTCTTGGCTGAAACGCATAGTTTGGTCGGTTTGGTCCAGTATTCATGTTCATTTCCCCACCTCGGCCGCCTCCCATCCCCGGCGGCGGATACCTCGCTCTCGAACTCATTGCTAAATCCTAAACCAACAGATAAATGTGAATTCTACGTACACACACAAACAAAATCTGATGCGAATTTGGGTTAGGGTTTATGAACAAATGTAAGCCTAAATAGAAGGAAATTGACAAATTGTTAAGGTTAATTAGAAATGGGAGCGAAGAATTTTTTAAATTATGGAGAGGTGAAGCGTTGAGGAGGAGAGATTATTGGAGAGAGAGTAAAATGGGATTATACGGTGATTCGACCGTTCTAGGGCTTGGATGAAAGATTGAGCAAGCGATACATCGTTTTTTTATTTTTAATTCTGTGACTGGAAGTCTGGAAGGCAGTTATCTATAGGATTCGTGACAGTATCATTTTTTTTTTCAATAAATAAAAAAAAAAAAATCATTTTAAAAATTGCTATATATGAATGCCATAAACATTGTTTAGCTAAATTGTTTAAACTAAGTAATGTTTGATTTAGATCAAATTAGCCTTTGTTTGGGCTTTATTTTTGTTGAACCTCAAAATATAATCTGCGAAGCTTGCTAACTGATTGCTAATCGCAACGCAATACTCAAGGAAAAAAGACATAAAAAATTCACACACTACATACTATTAATACTAGTCGTTTACCTGTGCATTGCACGGGCTGTGCTCTTCTTAAGACAATGTTAGCGTGTCGAAATATTGTATTATGGATGACAAATCTGCACAATTAAATAGTAATAATCTACACCAAGTAATTAATAAACCTACATATATTACACATTCATTAAAGAACAGAAACACAGATTCAAAAATTTGCACACTCCAACATCATTTTGCCAAATAGCATACCATATTAAGAATTTTTACATGTTAAAAGAAGTATATTATTAGACTCGTGTTGATTGTATCACCTTTCACCAAAAGGTGACTTCTTAATAGTGATGCGAAGAGCTTTAGTAGGCATTTTGATAGGCGACTTGACCCCAAGGCCATTGTCTTTAACACTAAGAGCTAAATGAACACAAACTATAAACAAAAACAAGTGAACAAAGCAACAAATTAGACAATTACAAAGATCATTATATTCAGAATTGTATAATAACTAAAATTTAACACGTTGCTAAGGACATGTGTCATTTATCCAACATGTTTTGATGGTTGAATAATCTAGAAGAATTATTTTTTCATTCGTTTAGTTCTTTTGGTTATATATCCACTGAGGAGGTCGCTTCACATGGTTTCAACATGGATTCGACGGTAGCAAGGTGAAAGCGTTTGGGTTGTTTGTAGTGTTTTTTAAATTATATGTTCACAAGTTTTAAGTAAATTTTTGTATGAGAGAATGTTTGCTAACTTGAGAATGTAATGAATGATAAATGATCTAAATGGTAAAAATAGTTTCTTAAGGTACAAGGTTAAAAACTAAATAAATAAATAAAATAAAGGTGGTAATGATGAGATCTCGGGTGGGTGAATCACATGGAACTCGCGAAATAATTTCGAAAACACCGAGAAAGCCCAAATTAAGGTTGTAGACGATATGATCTCGACCCGATGTTTCTCAAACCAAGAACCTAAGGTATATTAAACATTAGACTCGTTAATATGCAGAAACATGAATCTCAATTTGTGAACGCCACAAATTGTGTCTAATCATTTGATAAGTTTTAAGGGTTGAACGCCACAAATATACAAAATATTTGATAAGTTCGGTAGTTCATTCAAGAATCAAAAAGGGAGAATAATTCTCAATTCATCATTAAAAGTCTTGTTGTTTACAATGAAAAATAAACATATTTATACCAAAACAATAAATTCTAAGAGAAACGGAATTAAAATAGTTCTAAAATAACAAAACTCGTCAAAATGATGAACTCTAGTCAAATAGAAAGAAAACACAAAAAAATAGTTCTACCTGACAACCCTTTTCGACGTCCGGTACGGTGCATCCGGATGCACAGAGATTTTTATCGGATGTCCAGTAAGACGCGTCCGGTAAGGCAGTTGCTCGTTCGGTTGGGCAAAAGGTTTTCGACCAGCTTTATCACATGGATCCAAGTCTTCGATTTTTTACCCCAACATGAAACTTATTCATTGACATGTTGTCTTCAACCCCATATGTCTCATTTCTCGAGCATACATTTGTATGACTTTGTGCGACGTCATTAACCACATTACCGGCCTTAAACACCTTCGAACGAGCCATCAACTTTTTCTCAATGAACATTGCACTTTCGATCGCCCGGAGTCTATCCTAGATCATATCATCCCCTCTTTCTTTAAAAGGATTCATCCTCGAATCGGTACATTGTGATCGCGTAGGAAATAACCAACTTCTTGTTAGTTTTATCACCGTACCACCTGGATCAAATGGAAAACTTTTCCTTCCTTGGCACATGATCAATGCATCGTAGCCATCAACTTTGTAGATATTTATGCATTGCAACATGAACTCAATCAGAACATCTTTGTTACTCAAACTCTCGCATATGAACTCCTTCGTCTCCTTGGGAATCACAAAATCAATCTTCGGTACTAAAGAATTCTCCAAACTGAGGTAAGGCTAATTAATTTCATGGATGAAGTCGTTAGAAACCTGCAATACAGAAATAGACAAACTAGAGAGAGAATTGTTAGGGCTCACTAAAGCCCTTTCAACCTCATTCGCATCTTCTTATAAGCTCATTTTTGACTTTTTTTTCTTTCTCCCTCTTGTGGTTCTTCTTTTCTTTTTACCATTTCTCCACTCTCATTTTCACTCTCATTTTCTTTTCTCTCTTGTGACTTTTCTCTTTTTTCCTCACACTTAGCCACCTCACTATTTTCTCTCGAGCTCACCAACTCATCGTTTTCGCTCTTACTTTCACTCTCTCTCAATCCCTTTTCTCTCTCACTCCTTAATTTGAGTCGATCTTCATACGCTTGTTGTGGTGTCAACGATGCAAGAATAATAGGTTTTCCATCCTTAGTAAAACTATAACTATTTTTGAATCCATCATGTTTTACCTTCCTATCATGTTGTAATTACCTACCCAACAGCATACGCCCCGCGTACATAAGAACTATATCGTATAACACCTCATCGTGATACTCCCAATTGAGAAACTTATCAACACCTGTCTATATACCCTAATCTCCTGACATTCATCTAACAATCGCAATTTATAAGGCGTTGGATGTTTTATTGTGATCAACCCAAGTTTCTTGACAAGCATAGCACTAATGATATTAATACAACTACTTTCATCAATAATCAAACTACACACCTTACTGTTGACATAACATCTAGTTTGAAAGATCGTCTCTCGTTGTCGCTCAACATCATCCACGTTTATAGGTGTATGGAGATCACGCATCACCACCAAGTTTCCTCCACTACCGATTTCACGACTCCATTACATTCTTCACGATGCTCTACCATCTCCCTTTTACACCTATTACTCTTATCAACACAATCTCCAACAAAATGTCTACTCCTTCGTTCAAGCCTATTCATTCTATAACTTATACCCTCAAGAAATCTTTCAAACCGTCGGATCCCATCATTCGATATTGAGATTTGTAATCAATGAGACTCAAGAAAGAAGAAAAATGATTGGATGAAATTTCGAATGGGCACTATGAAAATTCAAGAAAGTGGTACTTAAATTTGGATTGGATTGAACACAAATGAATTTTGGAACTAAGATAGATAATAGAAAATTGATAATTGATAATTTCAAGATAAATTAAAATAAATTTTTTTTTCGGGTGAACAGTAACCCCGTGAATTGTATTGATTTTTTTTTTTTAGTAAACTCGAAAATTAATTACGAGAACAACAAAACAAACGAAAGTTGATTTGGATGCTAAATTAGCCCAAAAACAACTTTTGACTCTTTTTTTGGAAATTTTTGGATCAAAAACTCAGACAAATTATTGGACACGAGAATACGAACAACACAAAAAAGAGGAAAACAAAGACTCAACAAAAAATAAAAACAAAGATAGAACTTGAATCTGGAGCTCCAACTCTGATACCACTTGATGAGATCCCTGGTGGGGGGGATCGCATGGAACTCACGGAATGATTTCGAAAACATCGGGAAAGCCCAAATTCAGATTGTAGATGATAGGATCTCGACCCGATACTTCTTGAACCAAGAACTTAAGGTATATTAAATCTTAGACCCATTGATGTGCGGACACATGAATCTCGATTTACGAACGTCACAAAGGGTGCCTAATCCTTTGATAAGTTCTAAGGGTTCAACGCCACAAATATACAAAATATTTGATAAGTTCGGTAGTTCATTCAAGAACCAAAAGGGGAGAATAATTCTCAATATTGAGATATATATCTGTAAGAATTTCTTCATATTCTCTATATTGCTCCATGTTCCTATAATGAATCAACTAAATTTTTTATAATTTGCCATAGAATCATTAAAAAAAATCTTTATGCAATTAAATTGAAGATAATTGTTCTGGTGAAGGATTCTGTATAAAAAAAAAAAAAACCAGTAATAGATTATCAAAATTAGTTATGTTAACTTGGCAAGAATTAAGGGTGTAACACAAGATAAACTTGTTGAATAACCAACGTAGAATTCTTTTACTTGAGAGGTAATACATAATCAAATTCTAGCTAAATTATAACACTTGTAGAGCATCGTGATGGAATCAAATGCACTTGAATATATTAACCAACAGAATACTCTGCTTCCATTTAATGGCAAACAATTGAGGCATCAAAATTTGATTTATGAAGAATCAATTCCAAATTGAATAGAAATATTTCTAAATAAAATAAACAAGGTCTCATTTCTATATGATTAAATATAGCCTAAACAAAGAATTATCACCTACATATAGAAGTTAAGTCATGAAAATCACAGGTTTGAGACCATGGTAAGCTACACTAACACTAATTCCAGTAAATTCGGCATGTATACATAAACTGGTTGAATATGGAAATTATTACAAACACAACTAAAACAATTCATAAGTTTTAAGGCAAGGAGAAACCTCAGTAATAGGAGTTTTCAGAACTCTGTCGAGACCATACTTCTCCAAAAGCACTTCGAAAACTTAAAAAAATAAAAACTGATTAGTGAAAAAATAAAAATGAGATTAAGAAATGTCTTGTTATTGAAGCAGTTGAGGTGCTGTTAACATTTAACTTAATCATTTTAAACCTAATATTCCATTCATTTTCAAATAAAAAAAAAACCAAAAATTAGTATGTAAGAGTAAAAAAGAGAAGACGAAAACATACAAAATGAGGTGATTTTCCAGAATAAGCAAGAGCCAAATTCACTATGCCTTAGCCCATTCCAGCGTTTTTGCCTGCAACATCATCGTCATTTACTGCCTACAAATACACAAAATATATTACAATTATTCAAAAGCATAATACATACACAAAAAATAGTAAGTACTCTGGTGGACATAATTTGTGTGGAAGTGATAAGCGAGAGAAGTGTATGTGAGAAGAAGTAAAAGGTATGGATGTTGCGTAAACAAATGGAGAAGGTGGAAAAAAAATTGTGTAAAGAAATGGAGAAAAAAACAAATTCACGTCTATTTAGCTTGGGTTACTATTGCAGCTACAGTAAAGTCACTGTGGATAAACAATAAAATGAGCTATAATATTAGAAAGTAATAAGGTACAGTAAAGTCACTATAGAAAACTGTAAAATGGGCTATACTGCCTTTTTTATTAGAAGGTAAGAAAATAACATGTGGATCAGTGAATAAAATGTGATATTCTTAACAAAATCAATTATAAATTAGCTAAAAAGAAGTCATCATTTGTCGATCTCTCCCTAAATACCGAATTACCCCCAAAAACTTGGAAGGAAATCTATAAATACCCCAACTTTTAAAGAGAAATGGATGCAATTCAAATATCTCCCTTCCAAATAGTCATTTTTTTCTCTTACTCCAAGTTTTGAGTATCGAAACTAGTAAGTTTAGGAAGTGAAAATTTTGGTTAGATGAGAGGATTTGTTGATCTGATTTCCATCATCAATAAATCGGGATATTCTGTTTGAAAACCTTTAAAAATATAAACCACAAAATTTTTGTAATAAACTGAAAAAACACTGAAGCGTTGAAAGTGGAATTCGAGGAATACAACGACTATTCGATAGATAGTGCCTAAAAGGCTATGAGAGGAAAATTTCAAGGGAAATATAAGTTGATCTCTCTCTGGCACAAGGTCGTTACTTGTGAAAGAAAATGTCTATATTCAAAACCATACAAGAGATGATAGAAAGCTTAAAGGCGCTAACAGTGGAGAATGCCTCTCTACGAGCAAAAATAAAAAACACGAAGATTAGCCACAAGGTGAATTTGAAGAAAATAAAATGGATCTAGCTAACAATGTCTTTCGCAATGGTAATATTACTGCCTACAGATGTCAAAAACCTACGACAGTGTATTAGAAAGGCATCGTAAATGGCAGGACATGAATAGGCTTGCCAGAGAAAGGTTTCTAAAAGAAGTTACCTTACATAATAGGAAGTGTAGTTGCCAGGAAGGCCGGGAAGGCCGGAGAGTGGATAGTTTGATCGATGCCTTTTGTAATAGCCCTACACATGATGAATCTAAGAATTGACCTACAATGTCGTATGAATTAGATGATGAAGAATGTCTCCAATTCTCAAAGAAAATAAAAGAGAAACCAGTTTCGGATAAATTTTTCTGCCCAATTATGGAAAATGCAATGGTAAGGATGATCCTATATATCACTTGTATGAGTATATGACACAATACTTTTGAAGAAAGTGAGCCCAACGCTCAAGTGCCAAGGCTTCCGACACTAGACAGATTCGCTAAACACAGGTATAGCAAACACCACTAGGAACAATATAAAGTTGGCTACAATTGTAATAGGCCTTCCTATGAGCATTTGCAGGTAGTAGGATGGCTAAATGACATGAGATAAAAGAAAGGTAAATCCTTTAATAGCTACTTTGTACGATTTAGTGCTTAGCTAATCGCTTGCAAAACTATATCTGACAAGAAGGCTTGGGATGCCTTGTGGAATGGCTGGCTAATGGAGACTCGCTTCTGGCTGAATGTCCGTAACAAGAATACAACCTCTTACTACTAGCTTGTGAGCTTGATACAAAACGAAATCCAGACGTAGGATACTATGGAAAACCAAAGGAAGATATAGCAGGGGCGAACTCTCAAGGGAAAAGCCTCGGCATATGTAGTTAGATTGCCAAAGCATCAGTACTCGCACCTTTTCAACTCCCCCAATGGTAAAAAAGGCAAAATACATGCGATCTCTCCAACTCCCTTGCAAGCGGGAAGCAAAGCTCCATGTCCTCTGGAAATTGGAAGGTAATTTTTTTTTGTAAAATTCATTGTAGCATGGACTATGATACAAACAAATGCTTCAAGGTAATCATGATGGCGAAGATGCAAAGTCAACAGCACGGGATGCAAGAGGATTTTAGAAGTCGAAAGCCTCCATATCCAAGAGGGCAAGGTCACAGAAGAAAGTCGTGACGACAAATTCTTCACAAGCACCGACAAGCAACCCATACTATCGAACTCCTGTGAAAGAGATCCATACAATAATTGGAGGTCCCTATGTTGGCGGAGACAATATATGCACAGAGGAATTATGCCCAAGCTGCTAAGAAGCCTACTGTAACGTCGCGTATTTATTTCTCGTGATTATAATGTATATCTGGATTAATTTCATTAATACTATATTTATTGTGTAATTAATATAATTATCGTCCCGCGTGACTAACCCTGTTTTTACAGCACAATATACCCTCGACGCTCTGGATGATCGACGTGCATATTAATTTAATTATGATATGCTTATAATTTTATTGAGCTCGACTTTAACAAAGTAATATATTTGTTTTACTACGTGTTTATGGATAATCTAATTTCTGGGTTGAACCTAGATAACGAGTTAAAATGTTTTGTATCTACTTTTTAAGTGAATATTTTTCTATAATTTAATATGGAAATAATATTTAAACATCATAATGGGATTTTAGTTTGTACAACAAATTTAAAGATTAATTACGTCAATAATATTAATATGGGACCTCATTAATTAATTAGAACAAATTGCATCTAAATAGCCATCGTCTATAATCTATATAATATATTAAATATTACATCATGTAAGAATTATTTTTTGGACGATTATAGACTTATTATAATTCAATTATTTCAATAATATCTTACTTTTCGTTTTTCAATATGTATTTAATTTATTTAACCATATAAACAATATTATCATGAATTTTTTTGGCAACTATTTAGTTACCATCAATGTATATGTTGATGAAATAATTTTTTTTTTTTTTATAAAAAATACTAAATACTTTAAAGTCCATGCAATTTCATAATTGACCATACATAGACTTGTGGACTATTGTTTTCCCATTTAAATGGGATTGTCACGTGTAAACATCATACGAAGACATCTGCAACAAAGCCAAAGTAAGGGGGAAATCTGCCTTTTGCCAAAGTGCCCAATAAAGTAGTCAAAGTTCTCCTCCTCAAGGGTGAAGTGGTTCTAGAATCAAGTCGAACTGCCTTCATAAAACACACCGAAGTGCCTGTTGTAACTACCAAACCTTTCTATCAAACTGCTCCAAGCCCTAAGCCTCACCTCATGCACCGAGGTCCTCAATACAAACAAATCTAGAGGATATATTTGAGAGTGACTGATGGGACGTCTATATTAATTAGTGTCAGACTAATAATGTAAGAGGTTGATCCATTGTCATTGTAATTAATATAGTGAATGAGTGATTGAAGGTTTAGGTAGATAGGATGTTGCCCCGTGTATATGATCCAAAGGTGGGCACCTCAACTCCTTGCTATAAATAGTAAGTTTTGTAACGTTACTAAGGATGCAAAATTTGATATTAAAAAGGCTTATGCTTAAACTCTCTTGGAAAATAAGAATTACATATACAAGTTTGAAGATCTTTCATCTAGTTCTTACAAGTAGTTATAAGTCTTTATCTTGATTAAATATCCTATAAACTATCATCTACAATCTATTAACTTCTTGACACGATAATCACCCTTCGATATTTCGACTCGCCGTACTTTACTGCTTCCATCCTCGTCTCCAACTGAATCCCGTCGGATTCCGTCCACGTGTCACGAGTCCGATATTGACATCCGTTGACGACATTTTTTTAGGATCAATAGTAAATTCGATAGATTCATTTTTACTCGTGTGCTTTCATTCATGTATGAACCCCTATTTCTAATTCTCAATTAATTAACATTCATATTCATTTAACTAATATACATCTTCATTTATGTATTTCAGTGTTATTAATTAGAATTCTAGGTTAATTAGAATTTTACGTTCAAGAATGTATTTCATTAGTATAAGTGATTTAATATTCATTATCACATATATATTCCTTTTGTATTAATTTTAAATTAGTTAACATTCACGTTAATTCAAGTATCATATTTGCTTTAACCATTTCGAACAATATTATCATAACTTATCTTGCCAACTATTTATTTATGAGTAATTAGTACAAAACGTTCATATCTTTCATTTTTTGACATTTTCAACTTTCACCGCGAAAAAGATCATTTTCATCCAATTTTTCAATAAAAACCTTATTTTCACATTTCATTGCAGAAAATATCGTTTTCATCAAATTTCTCAATTAAAAAATGTAAAATGACGAATATACCCTCCAATCTGAATAAAACAAAAAAAAAAAAAAATTAAAGAGTAAATTGTAATTATACTCCCAAACTTTTTTTAAAATTGAAAATGAGTACATATAAATTATTAAAAGGGTAATAACACAAAATGTTCATACATTTCCATATTATTATGCAAAATGTTCATACCATTTGTTTTTTTGATATTTTTACCTTTATTTTCATATTACACTACGAAAATCATATTTTTCATCTATTTTCTCAATTAAAAATTGTAAACTGACGAATATACATTCATAATTAAATAAAAGAATAAAATGCAATTATACTCTTAAAATTTTCCAAAAAAAAAAGTACAATAAATTATTAAAAAAGAAAATATTTTTCATTTTTTATTTTTAATTATTTATTTGTACTATTTAAAAAAATTTGGGAGTATAATTGCAATTTGTTCTTTATTTTTTTTTATTTTTTTAAATAAGAGGGTATATTTGTTATTTTACAAGTTTTAATTGAGAAAATAGATGAAAATGATGATTTTCGTAATGAAATGTGAAAATATCAAAAAATAAAATGTATGGACATTTTGTACAATAATATTAAAATATATGGATATTTTGTGCTAATAACCCTTATAATAATTTATTTTGATTCATTTGTAGTTTTTTAAAAGGTTTGGAGGTATAGTTGTAATTTGGTCTTTATTTGGTCTTTAATTTTTTGTTTTAATTAAATAAAGGGTATATTTATCATTTTACATTTTTATCGAGAAATTAGATGAAATGACCTTTTCCACTATAAAAAGTGAAAATAGGAGTAAAAATGTCAAAAAAAAAAAAAAATGAACGATAATGACGTTTTGCACAATAATATTGAAAGATAATGACGTTTTATGTTAATTACCCCTTTACCTATCATCAATATACATTTGACATATTCATTTCACTTGTATGCTTTCACTAGATAAAACATAATTACAAACTATAATAAATAATATAAAATTCTTGTTCACACATGTATTTGTTGTTATTAATTCTCAATTTAACATTCACATTTATTTAATTAATATTCACTTTCATTTATACGTTTCAGTGTTATTAATTCTAATCGTTTCAGTGTTATTAATTCTAATTATGAGATAATTAAAAGTTCTCATTTAAGAATGCAATTCATTATTCACATCCATGTATGCTAATTAGTATCCAAATTCAATTAATTAAAAATTACATTATGTTAATTTAATATAGATAATTTAACATCATTGTTATGTATATATATCCCATGTTATTAATTTTAAATTAATTAACATTCAAGCATATTCAAATATTACTTTTATAACACTTATAAAACATTTCAGAATAATGTGTAATACACGTCCAACTCTGACTATTGCGGTTAAAAGTCAAGATTTTACCTTATAAATCCTTCATGTGAGAAAAATCATCTTTCTTCATACAAAATATGAAGAATAGTCCAGACTTTCTCTAAGGGTCCGTTTGATTGTAAAAGTGAAATTTGAATGGAAAGAAAACGAATTGTAGGGAATTGAATTGCCTAAAATTTGTTTTAAAGTGAAATGTAATTAATGGTGTTTAATTGGTATAATTTTTCACCTAATCCGTTTGACCTTATTTTTCATGTAAATTGTTATTTTTTGGGATAATTTTTTTACAATCTATATTAAAATTTGTTTGGATTGCCAAAAAGTAAAAAAAAAAAAAAAAATTGTTTAACTTTATTTTTCATGCAAATTATCAATTAAAGAGATAAATCTTTTTACCATTGAGTTTATAATTCTTTCCAATTGCCTAATAAAAAAACCTGAAAATTATTTTCCCACCAAAGTGGTGGGAAAACAATTTACTCAAAATGCAAGAAAAGGGGCTCATGTGGGGGTTTGGTGGAAAATGGAATGTCAAGAAAATGTGCCAATCAAACAAAAAAGAAGAAAAAGTGGAAAATGGAAAAAGATTTCCATCTTTCATGGAAAAAAAATAGAGTATAAACATGCCCTAATTTGCTTTATCTCATCTAATTTTCAATATTTTTGGATCCTCTAGATAAGGTACTGAAATTTTATATTTTAACAAGAAATTACTTAGTGGTTGATTTTATGTTTCATGATAATGGATTCAAGTATTAGTTATTTATCATGTGGTAATTATGATTCATTTAGCATGGTTTGTCCAGTGATTAGTTTATTAAAAAAAATGATTATACAATGTTTCATCATAAAAAAATTATTCTTACACGTAGACAAATTATTATAATTTGTGTATTTTTAAATTGTGTTTGGCAATGAATGTAAATCTCTGCTATTTTAAGACATATTTGATTAACTTTTTCCATGCATCAAGGCATTTTATGTTTGGGACTTGCTATATGGCCAGGGGTTCGGCCACATTGCCCCCTGTATGGCCAGGCCCCTGAGCATATAGACTTATTCTTGGGAAGAATTCACATTTAAGGCATTAAGAAGTTCGTCTAGATGAAATTCTTCCAGCATCTTTGTTACTTTTAGAGATGTTTGTGCTTTTAGCACTGAACTTCATTAAGAGCTTGAAGCTCAACCCTCACTTCAGTAACAACCAGCATTATGTAACTAGGATAGGGTTATCGCGGATTTACATAATGCTGAAACTATCCACATATCAAATGACTTGTTGTTACCCTTTGAACCCGCGGATTACCTTTTGAGTAACGACAGGTAGGGTTGCTATCGTTGGTGAATCTTTCTATTTTAAGAGTTTCAACCCCATCCTACTCGATGTAGATGTTACTAAATCTCGATTTAGAGGTTTAGTTAGAGGATCCGCTAGATTCTCGATAGACGTAACATAATTTAGGGAAATTATTCCATCTTTGATTAATTTTCTTATATAGTCGTGTCTAAGACTCATATGTCTAGACTTTCCGTTGTATACCTCATTGTATGTTTTTGCTAATGTGGCTTGACTATCACACATGATAGATATTGAAGATGTATTCTTCGGTCCCAAAGGTATCTCATAAAGGAGATCCTTAAGCCACTTAGCTTCTTTCCTGGTATCCGATAATGCTACGAATTCGGATTCCATGGTCAAGTGTGTTATACATGTCTGTTTCTTTGATTTCCAAGAAACAGCTCCTCCTCCAAGAGTGAACATCCAACCGGAGGTGGATTTATTCTCACCCGTGCTAGATATCCAACTAGTATCGGTAAATCCTTCCAAGACAGCCGGGAATTTAGTATATTTTAGGCTTAAGCCCTTGGTCTTCTTTAAATACCCAAGAACCCTTCCAATGGCCTTCCAATGTTTATTGCCTGGATTACTAGTAAACATACTTAGTTTACTAATTGCGAATGCTACGTCTGGTCTTGTGCATTGAACTGCATACATAAGACTTCCAATAACACTTGCGTATTCCAATTGAGCAATTGCCCTTCCATTATTCTTTACAAGTTTTAAACTTGGATCAATTGGGGTACTTGCTTCCTTTATGTTCAAATGGTTGAACTTATTTATCACATTCTCAATATAATGTGATTGACTTAGGTGGTAACCCCCACTAGTCTTCGTGACTTTGATACCCAAAATGGTATCCACTTGTCCAAGATCCTTCATTTTAAATGTGGACGAAGAAACCTCTTTGTTTCTTTTATTCCATCCATGTGATTACTCATAATCAACATGTCATCAACATATAGGCATATAAATATCACATAATCATCACATACTTTTGAATATAAACATTTATCTACACTATTATGTTTAAAACCAAACAAAATTATAGTTAAGTCAAATTTCTCATGCCACTTTTTAGGTGCCTGTTTTAAACCGTATAACGATTTTACTAACTTGCACACTTTATGTTCATTTTCGGGTAGAGCAAAATCTTCAGGTTGCTCCATATAAACCTCTTCATCGAGATCCCCATTCAAGAATGCCGTCTTGACATCCATTTGGTGAACATGCAAGTCATGTATCGAAACTAGTGCAAATATTATCCTTATTCGATGTTATTCTAGCTACCGGTGCATATGTATCAAAATAATCTATTCCTTCTCTTTGTCGATATCCTTTAACTACTAATCTAGCTTTAAAAGTATTTAGAGAACCATCAACATTGTATTTTCTCCTGAATACCCATTTACATCCAATAGGTTTGGATCCGGGTGGTAAATCGACAAGTTCCCAAATATTATTTGACATTATTGAATCCATTTCATCTTTGATTGCATCTTTCCAAAACATGCTATCACGAGAAGTCATAGCTTCTCTATAAGTTTTAGGATCGGTTTTCACATGTAGAACAAATGGAATTGTTCTTACGACATTCAATTCATTTCCTTCTACTAAGTAAAAAGAAATGCATTGAGAATCAATTTCATTCGGTCCTAAAGACTTCTCAATTCGAGTTCTTTTGCTTCTTCGTGGCTCACTTGACTCATCAACACCTTTAGAAGATGTTTTCATCTTGTGTTCCACTTGAGTTAGGGATATCTAAGAGATTTTCCCTCAATTCATTATCCGAAGATAACGAATCCTCAAAGAACTCTACATCACTAGATTCAATAATCACATTGGTCTCCAAGTTTAATAATCTATATGATTTGTTATTGCTAGTATATCCAACAAAGGCACACTTAATGCCTCTTAGACCCAACTTGGTCCTATTAGGGTTTGTGTTCTTATAATAAGCAAGACACCCCCACACTTTGAAGTATCCAATGTTAGATTTTCTTCCTTTCCAAGATTCATAAGGAGAAACCTTAGTTTGTTTAGAAGGAATTCTATTCAATATCATATATGTACTTAACAAGGTCTCACCCCACAAATTAAATGGCAACTTAGCATAGGTAAGCATGACATTTATCATTTCAACTAAAGTTCTATTTTTTCATTCACCTAAACCATTTTGTTCCGGTGTTTTAGGTGCCGAATATTGATGAATTATGCCATGTTGTTCACAAAATATGTTGAAATCACTAGAAAAATATTTTCCACCTCTATCACTTCTTAAGGTTTTTATTTTCTTATTTAAGTGATTTTCAACCTCATTTTTATACACTTTAAATATATCAAAAACTTCACTTTTATGTTCATTACTAGTGAAAGCACGTGCGATGCACGTGCATGCGTTATTTTCCTTGTGTATATTAGCGTTGAGACTGTATATGTATACTACAATAAATAGATGGAAATAAAGTTATGAATGACATGTAAATGAAGAAGAAATATTACATTCTTAATATCATTTTTAAGTAGTCACGCCTATTATTTCACGACGTTGATGGTGTGCGAAACGATCAATTGTAGCAAATGTTGCGACGCTTCAAAGTAGGTCGTTTCAAACTAATATTTCAAACTAATATTTCGAGAATTTTGATAACAATCTAACTTTAAACATTCAAATGAAGTCGAAATATTATATTATTAATATCAAACGAAGACTAAATGATATAGAAGATTTATCGATTCGACCAACGTACAATCATTTAGAATTTTTTAAAGTTAGCTTGTTATCGAAATTCTCAAAATATTAGATTGAAACGACCTACTTTGATAGCCGTAACATTTGCCATGATTGACCATTTCGCACACATTTGTGAAATGATAGCCATGAATACTTCAAAATAATATTAAAAATGTAATATTTCGACTTCGTTTGATATTTCCTAATGAACCCGAAAATGAAGAAAAAAACATAAATTTTATTAAAAAGATAAGTTACACGTCTTTTTGAACACGCACGTTTGACGTTCGTTTAACTATTTTTTATATTCATTTAGATCATTCGATATATCTATAATATAGTTCTCGAAATGAATTTCGAGATAATATAGAAGATTTATCGATTCGACCAGCGTACAATTGTCTAGGAATTTTTAAAGTTAGCTTGTTATCGAAATTCTCGAAATATTAGTTCTACATTGACGCGCCGTAACATTTGCCACGATTGACCGTTTCGCACACCATCAACATCGTGAAATAATAGACCGTGAGTACTTCAAAATAATATTAAGAATGTAATATTTCGACTTCGTTTGAATTTCCGTAATGAGTTTGACAATGAAGACAAAAATATAAGTAATATATTTAAAAAAATGAGTTACACGTCTTTTTTTAACACACGTGTTTGACGTCCGTTTAACTATTTTCGATATTCATTTAGATTATTTGATATATCTGCGATATAGTTATCGAAATGAGTTTCAAGAGAATATAGAAAATTTATGGATTCGGCTAGCGTAGAATCGTTGAATATAATTTGTAAAGTTAGTTTGTTATCAAAATTTTCGAAATATTAGTTTGGAACGGCGTATTTTGACGTACCATAACTTTCGCTACGATTGACCATCTCACATACCATCAACGTCGTGAAATAATAGACCGTGAGTACTTCAAAATAATATTAAGAATGTAATATTTCGACTTCGTTTCATGTTCCGTAATGAGCTTGACAATGAAAACAAAAATATAAGTAATATATTCAAAAAGACGAGTTATACGTCTTTTTTAATATACGCGTTTGACGTTCGTTTAACTATTTTTGATATTCATTTAGATTATTCGATATATCTGTGATATAGTTCTCGAAATGAGTTTCGAGAGAATATAGAAGATTTATGGATTCGGTTAGCGTAGAATCGTCGAAAAATTTGTAAACTTAGTTTGTTATCGAAATTTTCGAAATATTAGTTTGGAACGAGGTACTTTGAAGTAACGTAACTTTCGCTACGACTGGCCGTTTCACACACGATTAACGTCGTGAAATATTAGGCCGTGAGTTCTTCAAAATGATATTAAAAATGTAATATTTCGACTTCGTTTGATATCCCAAATTAAGCACATAAATGAAGGCGAAAACATAAGTTTTTAAAAAAAAAAAAAAAAAAAAAAAAAAAAAAAATATTAATGGTTTTGCATGTCTCGCACATCTCGCACTGTGCGAGACATGCACCAACATGTCTCGCACTGTGCGAGGCAGTGTCTCGCACAGTGCGAGACAAAATTTTTTTTTTTTTTTTGTTTTTTTTTTTGTTTATTACAAAAATCGTATAGAGAAAATAAAAATTAAATAATTTTTTTTTTTTCTTTTTAAAGTAGGATATAGACTTTTTTTTTTTTTTTAAATAGGATACAGCAAAAAATAAAAAAAAAAACTCAAAACCATGCGACACCGTTTTGGACGATAGTTTCTACAGTAAATTCACCTTTCACTCTTTTAATATATGTTAGAAATAAACATAGGTGTATCTAGTACAATCATCAATAAAGGTAATAAAATATCTATTTCCACCTCTAGTTAACCTGCCATTTAATTCACAAATATCTGTATGAATTAATTCTAAGATACTAGATGTCTTTTTTACACTTTGATAAGATTTTTTAACTATTTTTGCTTCTACAAAAGTTTTGCAATTAAAAACATCATTTCCATCATATAAAATTAAGTCACATTTCATCATACGTTTCATAGTACTTTTTCCAATATGTTCTAATCTAGCATGCCACAATGAAAATAAATCAACAACATAAGCAAAATTATTTTTATTCTCGTTCAAATTGTCAACAGTACATAATTTGACCATTCCTTCACTAGGATAGTCTTTTCCAACAAATTTCCCATTTAGGGATAATACAAGTTTTCCGGATTCAAATACACTTTTGATACCCGATTTTTCTAAGAGATTTCCACTAACCAAATTTCTAGTCATGTCGGGAACATTTAGTACATTGGTTAAGGTAATGGTCTTGCCGGGAGTGAAGATGATGTCCACACTTCCCTTTCCAATCACTTTAGATCGAGCCTCATTACCCATTTGAATCTCTTGATCTCCATCAACTTCATGATAAGTCTTGAAAGAAGATTTGTCATATGATACATGTATTGTAGCACAAGTATCATACCACCATCCGGGAACTTTTCCCTTAATTGCATTAATTTCACAAATGGTGGCCACAATTCTATCCTCTTTGATGGAGTTCACTTTGCCCTCGAAGTTGTTTTGCTTTCGGTGTCTACAATCTTTTGCATAGTGATCAGATTTGCCACACACAAAACAACCTCCTTTTGTGTTTTTCTTGAACTTGTTGAAGTTCGTTGAATGCTTCCTTTTGTTGAATTTTGTTGGCAGTTCAGTTTTCTCAATTGCATTTGCTTTGGAAGTGCATTCATAAGAGTTTTCACTCTTATCACGCACTCTTGACTCTTTCTCAATGCGCAAATGTTTTTGCAATTGTTCCAAGGAGTGGTCCTCGGAACTATGCATAATTTTCTTCCGGTATCATTTCCAAGTACCGGGGAGTTTTACAATAATTGCCCCCACTTGAAAAGTCTCCGGGATTTCAATTTTCACCGCCTTCAACTTGTTGACTAGTACTTGCAATTCATGAATTTGGGGAAGCAATGAGATATTTTCAAGAAATTTAAAATCAAAGTACTTAGAAATTAAAAATTTCTTGGTACCTTCTTCCTCCGCTTTGTACTTAGTTTCCAATGCATCCCATATTTCTTTTGGCGACGTTGTGTTGGTGTATAGATCATACAATTGATCCGACAAAGAGTTGAGAATATGACCGCGGCATATCAATTCATCATCTTCACGCTTCTTTCTATTCACCATTGATTCATCGGTGTTTTTGTCGGATGGTTCGGGTAGATCTTCCAAATTTGGATCAAGCACATAGAAGATCTTCAACGTCGTAAGAAGGAATTTCAACTTATCTTGCCATCTTGTGAAGTTCGTACCATCGAAGCGATCCAAACGAACCAAGGCTTGATTCATCAACTTTATGGTAGTCATTGTTGTTTCACTCTCCATTGCAGTAAATTATTGTTTGAGATAGTTGGAAAACTTCAATCGAAGGAGGAGAGAAAACAATCTTCAAGTAAGGTCCAAACACGTGACCGTTGTCCTCAAACAATATTTGCCCCTTCTCCGGTAAATTGAGATGCTAAAAGATTTTCCGGCAAATGGTTTGAAGGATTAATCAAGCCTTGTTGTGAAAATACTAAAGCACAAGTATTTTCACCAAAAACTCAAGAACACAAAGAAACAATATGAATGTGAGTAGAAAATTGGATTGATCTTGATTGTAGAGAGTATAAGTATGAAACAATGTTTTTCAATTTATTTTCACTAAGAACATGACTCCTCTATTTATAGGCCTCACTAATGTACACGAATTTGTGCCAAAAATGTTTTGAAATGACACCAAATTCAAGTGACAAACGGTTGGAAATCGTCCTCCAACGGTCACTAACTTTGTTCTATGCGACCGCATAGTACAAAACTATGCGGTCGCATAGTTATACCCGAACAGAAGAATGTGTCTTCTGTCCATTCTATGCGGTCGCATAGGATTTCTTCTATACGGCCGCATAGAACAAAATTCGGCCTGCTTTTTCTATTTCTTCTTATTTGTTTGTTTTGAACAACTCTTATTTCTCAACAAAGGGTAATCAGACAGCTGCACGAGAGTACTACTTCAACACCCTAAGGAAAGTATCCTCAAGGGTTCCTGTAGTCAATAATACCTTAACAATCGAAAGGAACATGCTTGAGAAAACCTCTTTTCGAAAAACAAATGTCAGATGCTGTGAATGATGTGTTGAAAAACCTATCTGCAAGTAAGATAATGTTGCAAGTACTAGGGGAAGTATGAGCGACAAAATGGTTAAACTAAAACTAGACCCGAAATAAAGTCTCGGCAATTATGTGAACAAAAATTAAAAGGTAAGTCTCTTTCCACAAGCAAAGCTATAATTGAAGGTGAAGTCTATCCCACAAACGAAATCCTATTTATAGGCGAGTACAACTCTACCAAGGGAGAGTTAGATTGAAATTCATTCCCTAAAAGCAAAACTGTATAGTGCGAGCTCGTGTTCACCCTTCAATAAGAAATCGATTAGTAAAATCTTATTTATAAGTGAGCACAATTTCGCGAAGAAAAAATTGGATTGAAAAAATTGTATAAGGCGAGGTCATGTTCACCCCTCAATAAGAAGTTGTTATGACAGAAATCCAATAGCTACATAAGAAAAATACATGTAAACAAAAATTGCGATATAAATTATTTTAATAGAATGTTTCACAATACAACATTGTATGACGCATACTTCATGAGTTACATTACAAAATTATTTACATACAATCACACGAAATATCGCTGACAACCAAAAATAAATAAACAACTCACAAAATGACAACACAGTGCGATATTGAATATATAAGTGAAAAAAGGGACGCAAACTCGTGCAAAACAATAACAAACAATAAAAGACTAAGAGGACAACAGAAAAATGTGCTCATCCCAACCAAATAAAAGGCCAAATTGAGTTATATCCTATCACATGTGAGTATCACCTGGCTCAGTTGTAGCAGCAATCTCGCATGAGGGGAATAATTTGAGAATCTACTAGCTAAGAAGGCTCGACGAAAGGAGAAGAAACATTAGAAGTCCTAGAGGCTTGTAGAGAGACATTAAAAGACTAGATGTCACCAGCATCCCCTTCACGAACCTCAAAAAAGTTCATGTTTCATTCAAGATGAAAACTCCTGATAATATCAAAAACTTTGTTTCTCCCTTCTTGCCTTGATTCCTCGAAAAGTTTAGCTTCATAGGCCTTTGGACAACTGAAAACTTCACAATAGAAAGTTTTGCCTCACCACTTGTTAACTCTTTACGAAGCATAGTCAATTCACCCATGCCTCTTTAATCTATTTTATTGTAAGAAAATAATCAACTTCAGCCATTTGAAGTTCTTCATTCAGCATGGTAGTTTGGCAGCCTGTTTGTTCGGCATAGGCTCGATGGTCTATCTTAGTCTGCATTAAATCTTTGGAGAGCCATCTAACGTTAGCTAGCAAAGCAGCTTCTATATTAGCGTAACTCTCAGAGCTTTTGCACATATTTCTATACCGTATTTTCTCCTCATCATCAACATCTAGCTTCTTTTGGAGTGTGTCACATTTTTTGTCCAAGGACTGAACATTTTGATCCAAACTATTAACTTGATTACTGCAAAGCTCATACACCATTTGTTGTTCTTGGTATAATACCGTAGCTTACAACAGATGAGCATTAATCATTTCTCCTCTTTGCATGGGATTAAGTTCCTCAACCAATCTTTCCCAAGAATGGTTAAAATATGTATAATAAGACCTTGCAGTCTGGGCAACAAAGGTTGAAGTGCAGATAAAATCCCTATATCAAGTTTATCAGAATAGCGGAGACTAAGCAAAGACCCGAAATTGGGAGGAGAAGAAACTTTTGGATTCGAAGCCTACCTGAATCTACTTTGATGCTTTTTTTTTTTTTTTTTTTTTTTTTTTTTTTTTTTTTTTTTTTCCATTTAGAAGGGTCCCTGGCATAGTAAATGAGGGAAGATGCACAATCTATAAGGGAAAGACCCTTGAACTAAAGCATCAGTAGCAGGGGGACTACGATCCCCTGATCTTCACGGGGTAGGCTATGCGATTGTATCTTAAAGAAAAGCGTGACTAACCCCTTACAATTAGCCAAAGCTTGAACCCCTAGGTGAAGAAATCTTCTGGCGCTTAAAAGGGATCGCAACAAAATCAATTTCATTGAAAAAAAAAGAAGGAAAAGTTGGGCATTAACAAAAAAAATCCTGAAAATCACAAATAAATAAAATCTGCTGTGCAAATTCACCCATGGTAGTCTAAACACCAGTATTGTAAAAATTTGAGTTAAAAGGATGGAACAGTCTTTCAGCGTCGTCAACCTCAGGCGACAAGTTGAGGATATGAGCTATTAAGGCGCGAAGATCACCAAGAGCTCGACTGCGATGGTGGTTCATCCGTAACATACACAACAATAAGAACATACAAATTTTAAGACAGGTAACAAGTTAATTCTCGTTGCACCGCCATAAGTTTGCTGCATAATAATCGAAGGGTTGGGCTCATTAGGATGAAACCTCCAATTGCCCTGAACGAAGAAAACCTCATTTTTCCAATCATACATTTGGTTAGGAGTAACTACAAGTTTGGGACAGGTCCTAGGGAAACGAGGAAAAATGGATTAATACCCCTTTTGAGGGTTTGCAGGACTCTCCATTGGCAAGGGACGGTAGACAGCGGAATATATCCGGTAAAAACTCCATTTCCAAGCTCGTGGATCCCATAACAGAAAAGACCCAACCAGTTAGGCCCGCCCATTTGGAGAAAGTTAGGTAGGAGCAATATTTAAAGAGGAAAGAACATCTCTAAAAAAATGATGAAAGGGGACTCCAAGTCCCATGTCTATTGAATGTTTATGAATAGCTTTGCAATCAGAAAGTGGAAGACATGCCATTTGAAACTGTTCCGGACATAGCAACTCTATATAGTCAGGAACATTAAAACGAGTCCTAATCTCAACTAAATAATGCTCAGTGAGATTGGTGAAAATCCCTGAAGCCTTAGTTTCCTCGTCACTCGCACTAAGGTCAACCGGCTCACTCGAAGGTTCACTTACCTCACCATGTACCCCAACTCTGGGCCAAAAACTACTCGCTTGACAAAAAATTTCTGGGCTAATGCATATACCAAAATAAGTAACTGCCATATAAGGAAGCACGTCTATGTATAAAACTTCTACTGAGAAGGAAGAAGTGCTAGAAGTATAATCCCTAAGATCATGGCTCCCGGAATCAGAATCGCCAGAAGAATTCTAAAAATCAGTTTGGGAAGACATTGTGGAGAAAACTCAAAGAAAAATATGAGAAGAAATAACAATCTTTAAAAAAAAAAAAAAAAAAATATATATATATATATATAAGAAATAGGAAACCTGCAAAGTGAAAAATGACAACTGAGTCCTTGTTTTGGTACATATTCTCATTCTCATTTTCATTTTCAACCACACATTTTTCAATAAAATAATATTTTTTATTACATCAATAATTTTTTCTTCTTTTTCAATCACATATTCACCATAACATCAACAAAAAAATGCATTTTTTTCCAAAATAATGTGTATCAAACAGGCTCTGAAGCAATGACATATTTATAGATCACATGAAAAATATATATAGCCCACTAATCTGGAAAAGAATGTAAACATGCCCATAAGGGCACATAGAACGGGATTGATCTTCTAACTTTTCCGACGTTATCCTGGAAAAATAAGGACAAATATGTTCAAGCAAAAGTCGTTTGTAAGCTCGTCGTTCATAACGCTTTAAAATTAAAGTCTTAAGTTTAATATAAATAATAAAATCAGGATTCGAGGACTATTTGTCAAACCTCAAAATATAATTCATGAAACTTGACAATTGATTGAGAAGTGCAAAGCAATATGCGAGGGAAAAAAGGGCATAAAAGGTTTGTCCAAAGTAGACAAACCTTCCTTCCATTTAGGCTGTTAATAAAATAACATGTGTGCTAGTGAATAAAATGTAATATTTTTAATAGAATCAGTATAAGTTAGCCAAGAAGAGGCCATCATCTGTGATCTTGCTAAATGATTGAACTTAATACTCCCATTTTCAAAGAGAAATAGATGCAATTCAAATATCTCCCTCCCAAATAACTATTTTTTCTCTTGCTCCAAGTTTGAGCATCGAAATTAGTGAGTTTAGGAGGTGAGATGATTTGTTGATCTGATTTCTATCGCCAACAATTTCCAAAAACTCATATTTTTAAAACTGATTTTCAACCGAATATTCTCCAATAAAATATTTTACACGTAAATGCAAAACTTTTTCTTATTTTTTAAAAGCATCTCCAATAGATTCTTTATTTATAAAGAGCATTTTATGCATTATATATATCATCTTGAAATTGAGAGAGTCAAAATATTTATTCACTTGAACAATACTCTTTATTTTGGCTCTTCATTTTGCTTTTCTCAAGAAATATTTATTGATTTCTTATCAAATTTTATTTAACATAATGTTTTATATGTCAATGATCAATCAATTTAAATGTTGTTTGAATAGTTTAAGAATTAGAATATTAAAATTTGCGATTTATTAAATGTAATCATTGTATATGAAGAATAGAGAGTGGGTTTGTGATGTGAGCACGGAGTCAAGTGTGTTGAAGTCGAGTCCTAGGAAAGATCCATTGATTGTCAAAGACGGTCCGATGATATGGTTGAGAGCAAATCGCATGAAAGATGCGATGTCATTGTTAGCTCAAGCAACGATGGATGAAATGTCGAAGTTAACAAGTCAAGGAACAACTTTCATGAAGGGCTTGAAGATCAAAACTAATTGTTGCAATTTGATACAAATGGCAGAAGGAGGATTCAGCCGCAACACTATGTGACCACATAGTGTTGTCAACCATGCGGTCGCATGGTGATATACCAAAAGGAATTGGGCATTGGACAAATGACTTGTGCGACCGTAAGCAATGAAACCATGCGATTGCATAGAAGGAATTCAAGACCCAAATTTCCTTTTGCGCGAAATCTTTTATTTTAGCTGGACTTCTTATTTTTGGTAACTTTATTTGTATTTTAGAGTTTAATTCCGTTTTTACTAGGGTTTCTGAGATTAGTATAAATAGTTTCAATCTTCATTATTGTAAAAAAAACTTAGACAGTTATTGAGATTAATTCAAGATGTAATTTTGCTTTCAATTTTTTGTTCTTCGTTGAACAATTGTAAACTTACCAAGATCATTCTTGTGGCATTCAAATCAACCGGGTGAGATTCTCAAATATTCAATCAATATGGTCAACACATCGTTTGTGCTTGTTGGTTATTTTGGTTCGGTATTTTTCGAATCAAATTCAAAACTTTGATTACTTTGGCTTCTTGGGTTCTAATTCAATTCCTTGTGAGTTTTCGTGATAATTGCTACGCTGGTTCACATCATTTTAGCTCTCTTTATTTGAAGAGCCAAACACTATATTTTAAAAGGTTAAAACAGAGTCTATTAGAGCATATTTTTAAGCATTAGAGTATTTATGTCTCAATTTTTAAAGAACATATTTAATAATTTAGACAGTATCTATAAATTTAGAAAATAAAAAATTTTAAGTACTCACTTAACCTTTCTGCTCCCAAAAAATATTTGTTGTTTTTCCCTATATTTTATTTTCACTAGTTTTTCTTCAAATTATTATATTGTTTTTCTCAATTGATAATTGAAATTCCTCAAATGCATTTAATTGTTAAAGGGCGGATTTTGCTCTCTAAATTTGGAGAGTTAAACTCACTCGTTATTTTTAAATGTTAATTTGAAAAGTCTCTTAGAATATAATTTAAAGGGTTAACTCGAGAGCTATTATATTTAAAGTTCTTCTTAGAGATACTTTTAACTGTTGAAAATGAAGAATATTTTATATTTAGAGAGTCTTTTGGAGATGCCTACTTTAATTATTGACAATATCATTTTATTTCAATAAAAAAAAAAACATTGTAAAAATTGCTCTAAACTTTGGTTAGCTAAATTGTTGAAACTAAGTCATGTTTGGTTTAGATTGAAATAAGATTTTTAGTAATTTTTGATTAAATTTTTTTATGAAATGTGTAATTGAAAAGTAGATAAAAATTGTAGATCTCATGAAATATAATGTTAAATTTGAATTTGGAGGAAAATAAATATTATAAAATAGGCCAAACAGGACAACTTCCTTTCAAAATTAAGTTAAATAGTTATTCATTTATATTTTGGATTCGTCCCTTCACGTACAATTAAGCCCAAGTTTAGTAGAAAATCAATTTTTTAGAAATTTTTTATAAAAGTTGATAAATGTGTGATTGAAAAGTTGTAGATCTTACGAAAATATGGCTAAGATTAATTATTGACTATGATTTAGATTAAAATCTGAATTTTATCCATACAAAACAGGGGCTGAATCTATTATGTCCTTGTTTGGTTTGGCTAAAAATCAAATTCTTAGTAGACTTTGATTAAATTTGATGAGATATGTGATTGAAAAAGTTGATAAGAGTCATCTATCTTATCGGCCCCGTTTGATACACATTATTTATAAAATGAGAATAAAAAATATAGCCGTTATGGACCTTACACAAGAGATGTAAAGTCAAAAATAGTGGCTGGATGTGATGTATAACGATCATATTTTTTATTTTTATGGAGAAAAAATGAGAATCAAATGGGCTCTGTAATTGAAAATAATTTTAAAAATTAAGACCAAATATGTGCACAAATTTTATAAATAAGTGGCATTATTTCTCGAGATTACAAATTTCACAAAAAATTGGGTCTAGAGAAAATGTCGTTTTTCATGGTCTTTCATTAAATGGATTAAGAAGATTTGTGGATTGAAGAAATAAAATGTTCGCAGTGGACCAAGAAAGTTAATCACGTGATTTATTTGACATGAAGAACATACGATAATGGGTAGAATTGGTTGGGGCCTGGCCTGGACTAGAGGTCCTAGAAGATGGCTGGGATACTTGAGTGTCTATAGAGCTCTCGAGCTCCAATCGAGTTTCTGCTCGAATAGCTTAGGATAGTAAAGGGGTGGGAGGTCCAAGAAGATTGTTATGGTGTAAATGCTCTTTTTAATACAGTTAAATTGAATATTTCTTTGATCTTAAAAGAATACGTTTAAACCTAAACTCTAAATCCGAATTCCAAAAAAAAAAAAAAAAGAAAAAAAGAGTGTGATAAAGGATTATCGAAGCTGTGGTATGTAAAAATACATCGATACAGTAACATTTCACTTTAGAAAACTTAAAATTTGATGTGCCGTCCCCCCACCATGATTGTGTCCATACTTATCTACCATGACCATGTCTCTATGCTCTAAGCTACTATCCCAATCCTTACTCCATGCCAACCCAGCATTGTGTTGATTTAGCATAAGCAGGCGAAAATGAAGGTCCACTTTGATTAAAATAGTGTCAATGTTCACCTTGCTCGACCCGGCCCGGCCCATTAGACTTAAAAACAAGACATTTAGAAAAGAGAATGAGAACTTCGGGATATACTTTAGGGAAAATTGGGACTGAATTGTGAATTCCTACTATTTTAGTTATCGTCCATTTGACTCCTCACCATTTCAAAAGTGAGATTCTAGGTCCCTACCTATTTAAATACTTGAATATGGGTTTTTATATAACGAAAATGACAGAAGTTAAAATTACCTGTGAAAGTCGAGTTAAATTTTTGAAATTGGGTTCTACATCATATTTTGATAATTTTACCAACCAACATTAAGTCACTTAAAAGTTGCATACAATTTTAATTTCGCATAAGTTACTCGAATTTAGATATTTAGTATCTGTTTGACAATCATACTTCTTAAACTTTTCTTAACATACTCATTTTTAACTATATATTTACACAATAAAATATTTGCACGTTAATTTAAAAATTTTCATACTTTTTAAATGATTTTCAATCGAGGGATTAAATAGATAGAGTCTTAAAACTTCAAAATAACTTTTAAAAGATGGTAGAGATGACAACGAGGCTAGTTCGGGGTGCGGGGTGGGGCGGTTCGTTGCCTCTTTTTTTTTACAAAATTTCTGCCTTCTTGAAAAAGATGTCTATTTTTTTTTTTAATTTGTTGCCTTTTTTTTTTTAAAAAAAAATATATATTTCTAACATCTAGTTACATCTAGTTAAGTATGTAAATGAACAACAACTATGATTTCTTAAACTAATATTTTTTTTAAAAATTTTTTATTTTTACTTCTTCAAGAGACGGGCAATCCATTTTTGTGGCCGCGAGTTTTTTTGCATCTCTATAAAAATAGAATAGGACTTGGGAGTCTGGCCTAAGTTTCCCTATATTTTAGGCCATTTTTAAAAATTCCCAGATACCCTTCCCTTTCGTTTCCAACTTTCCATAGAGACCAATTAACTGTTGCGAAATTCCGAGCTCCAAGAAGACTTCGTTTTATACAGTCAGATTTCTCGCTTTATTTTCCGGTAATCACTTTCTTCTTCCCCTTAGGAATTGTAAATCAAAAAACAATTAAAAATCACGGTGCATCTTCAGAAATCTGCATCCAATTTATTTATTGCTTTCAGGATTGATTTTATGGTCATGTACCATTTTTAGTGCACAAGATTTATATTTAATTGTTTTGCATTTTGCTGATATATGTGTTATTGGTGGATCAATCCATATTTTTTTTATTTGTGCTCACTTTAATTTTTATTTGAAAAAGGAAAAAAAAAAAATTGTATTAGTTTCAAATCTCATGTAAAAATTAGTGCAGTTGGTGATTATAATTTACGTTTCTTTTTGTCCTTTGTGACTATTAAAAATGCTTGTTGAATTTTTATTGTAAAATTTGTAAGTTCCCTTAATTGATTCTTTCATTATTTTGAACTTCCTGTCATGAATAATATCGACTTCGTGCACATTGAAAACACGCCCTCATATTTCTGTTTTTGTTTAGTCAATCTTGTAGTTAAAAACTCTTCTTTTGGTTGTAGACACACCGGGACGCAGAAATTATTAAAACGGGGATAATTTAAATATGGTAAGACAATATCGTTTTATAGACATTGTTATAAAGTTAATTGCTACTTTTTTTCTGGATTAGAACTGAGTTTTGATAATTTCCGTATTGGCTTTTCAGTCAGCTCTCTTCAATTTCCACTCTTTCCTCACAGTGGTGTTGTTAGGCATCTGTGCCTGCACTTATTTGAAGATGCAATTTCCGGCTCTTCTTGAGCAGAGAACTGGGTATGTCTTTTTGGTATATGGTCCCATAATGTGCAAAATATTAATTCTTTAAACAAATTTTGTATATCATTGATTTTTTTATCATTAATATGATTGAATTTCTTGATGGCTGGGAATCTGATTTCTGAATGCTTGAAAGATTTGTTTAAGAAATTGATAATTGAACACTAGATTGATTGTCTGTTCTCATTTAATGATCTAGTGAAAATTTCATATGGATTTATAGACGTTTTGCAATCTCTACTTCATCAAAAAATACTTTTGTAGATCCATTAATTTAACCAAAGATAAGTTTTCATATTGTTCAACTTGTTTTGTTAACATACTATGGTGCATCATATGTTCAAATATAGAATGCCAGTCAACGTGATCAGTATATGGTATGACATTCTAACTGACTTCAGTCGTTAAGCAAGCTATACTCAGATATATACGTTTTGAGGTATTTCTCAAGCTAAGAAGCTTTTTTGATGACTAAGGAAAAAGGTTAATATCTGAACCATCAGGCCACTAAATTGACTAGCATTTTTACCATCACATGGGCTATTTCTCTTAAATTGCTATCTTTAGTGTCAACTAAGGAAAGAGCAGTAACTTAAAATGATCACGCCTATTAGAGAAAAAACTTGCCACTTCCTTTTTTCCCCACCAAATAACCATCCATCCATGTTGTTGCAAGATTTCCACCATTTACCAATTTCCCTTTTGATAACTTCTACTACCACTACAGACCTTCTCCTCTCCCTTAACTTATGGTTAAGGACCACAACTCTGCAAGTATAGCCACTAAAATCACCATTGCAGCTATATCTGCCATCATCCAAGCTTTGCAAACCAACCCCATTTGGCTACTGTCCTATAAGGTATCCTCCATATCTTTTTAATTGAAGGTGTAGATTATTTGCATAAATAAAACATATTTGAAGCTTGATTAATGTGCTTATAAGCTCAACTTGTTGAATTGAGGAAGATAAATTACGGCAGAGCTCAATAATTTGTGTTTCTTCCTAATAATGGTACAGATGGGGGAAGTCATAATAAAGTTCACGAGTCCTCCTCAAATTTTAATGAAGGAATAGATGGAAGGTTGTGAACTTCCATTTTGTGGTTTTGAGTGTAATCTTAACACTTTCATCACATCTATGCAAATATTATACGAAATAGTTGCAGCTGTGTAAAGACAGTATGTAATGATAAATTTAGTAAGATATAGCTTAATCACATTTGAAAGGCTCAGTCTCGCTAGTAAAACAGTAGCACTTTAAATGCAATAACCTGGAAGTCTTTTTGTCCCATTTATATCATCTGTACTTTTAGCTGAGTGTAAAATAAAACTTAAAGCTTGCACATATTTTTCCAACGTAAAAATGAATTTTTTGGAGAATGTGTAGTTGAAAATGATTTTAAAAGAATCTTTGACAAACAAGCCTTTAGGAAAGTTTTTCAAGTAAGATGTGGGAATGTGATATTAAAAACCTTTTTATTTATTTATTTGTTTTTGTTTCTGTAATATGATTTGAAAGAGGACAGATAGATTTATCCTGGTTGGTCTAAATGAACAGGACTAAGCCATTACCACCTCATTAACATCATGTCCTTTGTCAAATTGGGACATGACGCATACAGAAAAGGTGAATTCTGCTTAGATTGTCTTTCTCTCTTCAGCTTCCCCATCAAAGTGGAGGGATGCAAAATGGTGTGCCTAATAATATCTTTTATTTTTGTATAATATGTGCCTTACCCAACTGTGCAAAAAAACTTCCCAAATTTCTTCTGCCAATTTATGGCAGTGATATTCATTTCCTGAGACCTTAGGATTTTGGGTTAACTTATGGCTTCATCTTTTGAGGAAAGTTAAGAGTCCCTAAAATAGGCACTTGCCAAACTCAGTTTGCCAACTGGTTGAGTTGTATCAAATCAGGATAATAAGAAAGACCATTCAGCTTGTACCGGACTCATAGAATCACAGGGGCCTATATAATTTTCTGTTTAAAACTTGTATGCGAAAATCTTGACTTGTTTACTCTACAGCCATACACTTTGGACTAACTTATATGGTTGTGGATTTTCTGCAATCATGGTATATTTATACAATTCCCAGTGTCAGCAGAGAAATAAATTGCACCATGTTAGCTTATTTCTGTTCCTCTAGCTTTCTTATACATATCATTATATTTATTTGTTTTTATGTATTAGGTTTATTTTGTTTCCATTTCTCTTTCATTAAAACATGTTCTTATTCATGCTAATAGTACCAATGTGGCAGGTTTCTAGGCGTCTTCTGGAAGGCTGCTAGAATAGGTACGATTTACTTGAACACTACATGTAACGATGCTGGTCTTGAAGGAATTCATGGTTCATAATGTTATTTTTGTTTAAGTTAGAAGATTTCTAGAGATTTTGTAGTTCAAAAAGCATGCATTAAAAACTACAAAATAATTTTTGAACAAATCTAATAAGGACAGAGAATTCAAAGTTGGACACACACACACATATGGTTGATAGTTGCTTATCTATTTCCGTTCCTTTTCTTCCTTTCCTAGAAATATATCCCTTTTGAATTTATATTCTGGAAAAAGTAACCAATAATCTATTTAACCTGGTTGTTAATTTTCTCTTACCTGCTCTTGTTTCTGACATCAATATTTGTTTCTACTTCCCGCCAGGAAAAAGCAATCTGGTTATGTTTTTACGAATATATTGATGTATTCTTATAACTTCTTGGGCTGTTTTTTTATTCAAGACTTTTCATCTGAAATTTTATCTTGAGAAAATGATCAGTTAAGAAGAGCAATTCCTCAGTTGTTTTATTGGAGTTCATTTAAAACTTAAGGGTAATTGCTGCTGGTTGAAAGACTTTGGTGGCAGTTTGGTGTTCCATACATTTTTTGTTTTTAAATTTTGAATAATAGTGGACGCTTGTTATTTTATTTTAATAGAAAAACAAGAAAAAGATTGATGAGATTTATTGCTATATTCACCATCGATATGTGACCATGGAAGGTTAACTGATGCTTGTCATATGAATTTTGTATGAAGTTAGTATGCTTTGAAAGTCTGACACTGTTATATAATTCCTGGAATAGGCGAGAGATTGAGTCCTTGGGTGGCTGTAGGATGCTTCACAATGGGTGTCTCAATAATCTTCTTCTAAGAGGAGAGCTGTTTACACGCACTCCAACAACCATTTCAATCCTCTAGTTGTTTCATACTGCTTCATGCAGTTGAAAGCAAAATTAGTGAACTTGTTTGAATGCCACAAATGCATTCTTTATTGTGACTTTTATGTTGATAAGTTTTTAGTGCGAAATTTCCTTTGATTATTCAATTACATTTCTTGTGATCCTTGTAAACACTACATGATTTTTTCTCCTCACTTCTACGTATGTTTATGCTTTTCATGCCAGCATCTTTCCGTGTCTGGTGTGTGGGAGGATAAAAGTTAAAACAACAAACTAGGCTTTGTTCTCAATAAATTTGGAGTTGGCTACATAATATTTTCTTCGCCACTTCTTTCAGTTGATCGCTAGTTCTATTGAAAGAACTAAAGCAACATGATCCTTTGCAACTAAAATAAGCTAACCTTACCTTTCCTAACGCGTTCTACCTAGATCACTTCACTCTTATGAAGGAAGTCTCTTTAGGTTTCTGCATTACATGTCCCAACTGGTGCTGCCTCTACTTGTCATAAATATTTGTTTATTATTTATTTTTATTTTAGTATGAGGTGGAAAATAAATAATTGTATTTCATTATAGGGGTGTAAGTTGATCCCTTCTGAAAAGTTTTAGGATGAATTAACACCATTTAGAAGTGTACTAATTCTTCCACTCCCTTTGATCTCTCCAAAACTTTTAAGATTCTCGGTTATTTACTGTAGAATGTGGACTGCATCCTAGGTTTCTAATAAATGACTTGTGGATTTCTTTGACATATACCCTCTTTAAATCATAGGCTGCTGCAGTCTGGACACAACTGTCTCTAACCTTTCTCATGCTAATTCATTTCTAGGACAACATGGGGCATGATAACCTCTTTGGAAAAAGGAGGTTGCCATTCCCCAAGGTGAGCTGAAACCAAAACCCTTCCCGAGTTCGGATCGCTGGCTTGAAGTTAGCACCTACAGCTCCTATAGAAGTAAATTAACTCATTGAGCATATTAATCATGAAACTACAAAACCATGTTATTATACACAACAACAAAGTAAGTCTTGTTCTCAATAACGTTAGGGTTGGTTGTATGAATCATTTTTCCTCACTCCATTTGTTTCATTGCTAGATTTGTCTGTGATATCTAACTATATTGTTAGCATCTACAACAGGTCATGTTAGTTTTGGACCTTTGGATCGATCCTTCCTCTTCTGACTCTCATCTTATGAAGGACAGCTGTATAAGAAACATTTCCTGTAGAGGAAATAATTAAATTGCAATTAACATACTGTCACCTGTATGATAAAGAGATCATATTTTTCATATAGGAAATTCTCTTGTTGATTAATCATTTTTTTTTTTTGGTGAACACTGAACAAAGAGGAGATTATTCTAATGACGGGGGCTAGTGAACAAGAGCCCTTTCTGGAATGATAACATAACATGAGTGTTAGAAGAACGCCTACATGTTACCATTCTGGTTATTATACAACTCAGCACTATATTTTCTTATTTACTTGAGAGACTGAAGTACATGCTAGATAATAGAAGTTGCATTAGAAAAAGAAACATCAAATTGAAATCGAAGCAGTAGAAACCTTTAAATTGACCGGCATGCAGTTGACGCTATCTTATGCTTAACCCTTCTCAAAACTATGACCCTTTCTTCTCCCCATTGGATAACTGCAAGAATTATTTTCTTAACTGGTTTCTTTCCAGTTTTTACAGTTTTGACATTTACAGCCTCTTCTTTGTATTCCTGACCTGCTTCTGTGCTTTCTTCGGCCTCGGATTCAGATCCCCAGTGAAGTGGATAGCTCCTTAAGAAAACCCTTCTGGTGTTGTAGTCTTCATATCAAAAACTTCTCGCTTTCCTTCTGTTTTCCTCCATGCTTTTTAGTCTATGTTTTCATAGATAATAGGATGCTTTGGGAGCTCTACTTTATAGGCGGTGGTGTGCTGTGATTGTGTGTACTTGTTTGTATTACGTGTTGGGTTAGGGGTTCGCGGTGGGGGTGGAACTATGTATATGCTTGTCGTAGCCAGTCTCAACTCTCAAGCCGGATAAACGAGTAGGGTTACAGTAAATTGACTGCAAGCGCAAAATTTTGTCAAATAGGAACGATATGAAAGTTGTGCGTAGTAGTTGTTAAGAATCTAGTTGCTTTAAATCTAACACTAAAGCTATTAAACGCAACAAGGATTTATGTAGTTGACCATGAATTTGTTGAGATAAAGCTTACGTTGTTATTTGTCGTTGTTGGGTGGAGGTGGGGAATGGGGGTTGGACCAAGTTTAAACTAAAATAATTAACCCATTAAGATCTTGATTATTTTATCAAAGAAGTTGTCTCTAGTGGACAGTCTTTTTATGGAATTTCTTGCTAATTGATGATTATTTTTGCAAATTCTTTTGTGCTAGCACGACTGGTTTTATTGCTCTCCATGTTGCAGGATTTTCTAGGTAATATATTTATTTCTTCTCAATATAGATAAAGCCTTGAATCTGTTTTTGGAACTATGGGTTGTGCCCAACTCATACTCATTTGCTGTACCCATCGAATGGATTTTTTTGGAATAATTTTC
The DNA here is from genome assembly GCA_019395295.1 of Osmanthus fragrans. Taxonomy (NCBI): domain Eukaryota; kingdom Viridiplantae; phylum Streptophyta; class Magnoliopsida; order Lamiales; family Oleaceae; genus Osmanthus; species Osmanthus fragrans. The sequence continues at coordinate 13,924,701 of CM033349.1, forward strand.
GTGGGCGCATAGAGAATATCATGGTACAGGATATGCTTTTTATGTTCTTTTTTACATTGCCTAAGACTTGTTCTTTATTGTCTAAATTTGAACCTTACAAATGAAAACATGTCCGGAACTGCACAGTTGTTTGAGGTATATTTAGATGTGTGAAATGAGTTGAGTCGTTTGTGAGTGGGAAATGAGTTGAGGCGTTACGGGTGTGTGAATGGAGTCTGACCATTTATGAGCACAATGATTCATGTGTCATGACACCTTTGAGAACTTTTAAGCCACATTTTAATTGGGCTGCTTAATTTTTATTTATCTTAATGGGTTATTGAATTTTAATTTAGTTTCAAACTGGTTATTAAACTTCAATTTTAGTTTTAAATTTCACTGCTCTATGACTTGTTGTATTCAAATTGATGAAAACTATTTTATTGGAACGATACAACGAATCTTCCACGTAATTCTTACTTGACATGTCATTTTTACTATGCTACTTCATAAACGGAAAATAATGCATATTTTAATCTTTTATTTTAAAGATATTGTCATAACTTTCATTTTACTATTTTCATATTTTTTGAGTGCTCATTTTAGCATATACATGAAAAATCAACTGAGACATGGTCGCCAAATTGTTAGTTTGGTGGTACTTTATTCTCATGAGCCTAAAACTATATATATTTTAAGGGAAATTTTCATAACTAAGAGGATAAGTATGGTCAATTTCAATAATAAGAAAATAAGTTTCAATTTTTAAATATGATTTTTATTAAAATTTATTTATGATTTAATTAATTAAATATATAAAGGTTACATATATATATAATTTGGTTATAAATTCATTTATTGGTCACATATTGTTAAATTAATTAGTCACAAATTATTTCAAAGTCACAAATCAAATATTTTATAGGTCACATTTTATTTTCGAGGTCACAAATCAAATATTTTATAGGTCACGATTTATTTTCTAGGTGACAAATCAAAATTTTAATATGTCACAAATTATTTTACGATCACGATTCACAGATTTCAAATGTCACATTTTGTTCATCGGTCACAAATCACAATTATTATAAGTCATAACTTATTACACAGTCGCAAATTATTAGATTATTGGTTACAGATTAATAATTTCTTACGTCACATATTATTTTTTAGTCACAAATTATCGAAATCATTGGTCGTATATTTTTTTATTGGTCATAGTTTAACCAATTCACTGTCAAAATCAATCAGATAATCTGCGACCACCACCAACACTTGCGACCACCACTTCAATCTTGCCTCCAATAGCAGCACCACCATTGTCATCGCCAAAACCACCACCACATTGGTCACAAATTAATTAATTTATTGGTCACGACTCTTAATCGATCAATAAATCGTCACAAACACCCACCTAAGCATCACACCACTCCAAAAAAACACCACCGTCGACTACCACCTACAACATCGCCCAACTCTGCCGCCACAACCACCACCACCAGAGACGTCGCTCACCACTGTAACGTCGCCACCGCCCAGCAGAGCAACGTCGCCCACACCACCAGCAAACGTCGCCCAAAGCATCACATCACCGCTAACACCCACCAGCGACGCCGCTCACCGCCACTACCGTCAACATCACAACCAACAACCATCAATAGTAACACCGCAACCACCGCAACGAGCGTCGCACTCAAATCAACCCAATATCTCAAATCGTGATTCCAAATTCATACCACAAAACCACCACTACCACCACCACACCGCGACGTTCACATTCGAGACAAGCAGTCGCCAGCACCACCACAACCAAACATCGTCGCTACCACCACTACAACCCACAGTCGGCCAACGCTGCTGTGAGTTCGCAGCAGCCTTGGAGTTGCCGTTTGAGGCAACTGTGAACGACAGCGCTGCAGTGACATTGCGGTGCTGCTCGGTGCCATCTTCTAGTGGCGCCTTCTCGTCTGCCAGCGGGAGGAAGAGATAGAGAAGGGGTGGGTATGGAGATGAAGGAAGCGAGAGAGGGGGAGAGAGAGAAAATTAGGGTTTGGATGAAAGTTTTATATTTAATATTTATATTTAAATGTGAAATATCTTATTTGTGAAATGTAAAAGTTGTCACCTAATTTTAGGACACTGGATTTTAATAATAGGGTTTGCTGTAATTTTCACATATTTTAATGACAAAAACGTTAAATACACGTCATTTCAAAAGGTTGTCGTTTATAACATGGACAATTCAATACGACATGTTATATTGTTAAGAAACGTATAGAATTGAAAAAAATGGAGTCATGTGAAACAATTTAAACCATTGACTTTAATTTTATTGAAAATAAGACTCGATGTGTAGTTCATTCGAAACAAAAATTATTGAAAACTTAATTGTTGATTGACGCGAAAATGCAAATAGTTTGAGGAGTGAAATGTTTCAAAAATCATTGAACTTATGCATTAGTCAAGGACTGTTCACTAAACTATAAAATGCTTAGAATGCTCACTTTACTTGTCCCGTTTGCACTCTGTCCCTCACTCTCAAAAAATTGTTAATTTTTTTGTTGATGGGGAAGACGGTAATCTCGCGTGGTGACAAACAACGTGCAACATCACCGTTAATCCTAGTCACAATTATAAATTATTAAAAAAAAAGATGAAATCCAAAAGATTGAAATCGTGTTTTTCATTTTTGGCACGGTTTCCAATTGTTCAAATCACGATTTTAACACAAAAAACGACCTTCAAAATTCTCAAACCCATTTCTCTCCCAAACAATCGAGCAAAACCCTACCCATCTCATCTTCGCCCCTAACAGTCAATTTTGGAGATCGGTTCCCACTATCGACCCATCTGTTCAATATTTACAGATTACGCATATGGAGGGACCACATGAAGGTAACATCGAACAAATTTTTGATGTTTCTTTTGTTGTTTTTCCACGTGAAGTCGATCGTAAATGTGTCTTTTGTGTTGGATTTATGTGATGGTTGTCTGCTTTGATTATGAGCTACAAGTATAATAATATTTTCTTCTTGTTTGGCTGCATGGATGCCCGATTTTGTACATTAACACAAAAATTCTCAAACCCATTTCTCCCCGAAACAATCGGTAGAACCCTACCCATCTCATATTCGCCCCTAACAGTCACTTTTGGAGATCGATTCCCACAATCGACTCCAGCTATTCAATATTTACAGATTACGCACATGGAGGGACCACATGAAGGTAACATCGAACAAATTTTTTATGTTTCTTCTGTTGTTTTTCCACGTGATGTCGATCGTAAATGTGTCTTTTGTGTTGGATTTATGTGATGGTTGTCTGCTTTGATTATGAGCTACAAGTATAATAATATTTTCTTCTTGTTTGGCTGCATGGATGCCCGATTTTGTACATTAACACAAAAATTCTCAAACCTATTTCTCCCCCCAAACAATCGAGCAGAACCTTACCCATCTCATATTCGTCCCTAACAGTCACTTTTGGAGATCGATTCCCACAATCAACTCCAGCTATTCAATATTTACAGATTACGCACATGGAGGGACCACATGAAGGTAACATCGAACAAATTTTTTATGTTTCTTCTGTTGTTTTTCCAAGTGATGTCGGTCGTAAATGTGTCTTTTGTGTTGGATTTATGTGATGGTTGTCTGTTTTGATTATGAGCTATAAGTATAACAATATTTTCTTCTTGTTTGGATGCATGGATGCCCGATTTTGTACATTAACACAAAAATTCTCTAACCCCAAACAATCGAGCAGAACACTACCCATCTCATATTCGCCCCTAACAATCACTTTTGGAGATCGGTTCCCACAATCGACTCCAACTATTCAATATTTACAGATTACGCACATGGAGGGACCACATGAAGGTAACATCGAACAAATTTTTTATGTTTCCTCTGTTGTTTTTCCACGTGATGTCGATCGTAAATATGTCTTTTGTGTTGGATTTATGTGATGGTTGTCTACTTCGATTATGAGCTACAAGTATAATAATATTTTCTTCTTGTTTGGCGGCATAGATGCCTGATTTTGTACATTATTTATAGTTTGTGGTGTAACTTTTCCAACTCGTTTTCTGACTTAATAACCTTTCTAATGTAGATTATGCTGCAGTCCCGAAATCCAATGGTTTAGGGAGTGATGAAAATGCTACTGATGGGACTAGCAATTCCTTGAGCGAGGACCCGAACTTCACTGATTGTGGTAACGATTTAGACTCCAGAGGGGATGATAATTTATATGACCGCAATATGACAGATGAGATTTAGGTTGGTTCGAACGTGGGTAAACTGAATGATGTACAAGCGCTTGATGTTGAAGTTGATGCTGAGATTGCTGATTTGGAGTATCCTTCATTTGAGGAGCTTGTGTCTGATTGTTCATCTGATGACGACGTTGGGTATCGATTTCCACAGTTTTGGGCGGAGGCTGACATGAGTAATCCAAAATTCGTTGTTGGTCAGCTCTTTAGGGATGTTGTAGAGTTTTGAAAGGCAATAAGAACTTACGGAGCTTTGAATGGGTATAATGTCAGATTTAAGGCTAATGACGAGACATGGAATTTGCAAACTAGGTTGTAATTGGAGGATATGGGCATCCATCGTAGGTCTGATAGGAAGTCTCCAAGTTAAGTCGTATACTCTGAATCACACATGCAGCCGAGACCAATACAACAGACATTGTAATTATGTCTTCCTGACTAACCGTTACATTGAACAGTTTAAGGCAGACCCGAAAGGGAAGACTAAGAGTATATTTGCGACAGTGAAGAATGATTTGAAGATTGATATTACTCGGAATGTCGCATGGAAAATGAGACGGTATGCAAATGAATTGTTGCATGGAACAATTGACGAGCAATTCGGTAAGTTGTGGTGTTGTGGTGTTGTGGTGCGGAGGTTTTAAGGACTAACCCGGGTTCAACCATCGTCATTGCCGACCATAATCAAGTTTTCTAGGGTATCTATATCTGTTTTGAAGCATGCAAGAAGAGTTTTGTCAATGGTTGTAGAAAGGTTATCAGAGTTGATGTCTACCATTTGCGTAGATGTTTTAGTGGAATAATGCTGACCGCTGTTGGTTATGATGCGAATGATTGCATATATCCCATAGTGAACGTCGTAGTTCAGAAAGAGAACACTTTAGCTTGGAGGTGGTTCATGATATATCTGGAAAGTGACATTCATATTGGCAATGAGAGTGGATGGACTAAGATGACAGATCACCAAAAGGAGCTGTAAAATGTTGTCGACGAATTGTTTCTGGCTGCTGAGCACAGATTCTGTGTACGCCACATGTACTCTAATTTTTTCAGCACCAACTTCAAAGGGAAAACATTGAAGGACTATCTTTAGCGTGCTGCAAAGTCTATTACTGTTTCAGATTACAAATATTGGATGCAACAAATGCAAAGTGTGAGCGAAGATGCATTTAAGTGGTTGATGGAACGACTACCCCGTGAATGGAGTAAATTACACATTGAAGTGCATTCGAAGTGTGACATCTTGTTGAACAATGGTTGTGAGGTTTTCAACAAGACTCTGTTAGAAGACCGCGAGAAAATGATTTTGGACGTGTTGACATCCATTCAGTTAACATTCATGAAGCGAATTCAGAAGAGGCAGGATAAAATGAAAGGTTATGAAGGTCAAATTTTCCCTAAGATTAAAAGAAGAGTGCACTCTACTGTTGAGAGATCAAGATAGTGCATAGTACATTTTTCTGGCGATCCTAAATGGCAAGTGCATGCGGACGTTGGAAATTGACGGGGATACCATGCATACACGCTATGGCAGTTATCCTACGACCCTGAAGAATATGTCGACAATTGTTACACTACCGAGGTATACCTGAATTGCTTTGATAACATCTTGAGCCCTATTAATGGTCGAAGCATGTGGGCAGTGGTCGAAGCGGAACCGATTAAGCTACCAAAGAGGACAACTGCAAGTAAAGGATGAAGACAGACTAAAAGAAGGAAGCATGCAAAGGAAGTCGTCGTGCACACACAAGGGAGATTGATCGGGCCGAATATGAATGCCGCAAGCGTACGGATTAAGTAGTATAATGGAGCTTTTAAAGTCAAAGTCGATCCCACGAGAAGTGTTTTTCTAATTACAAGTTAAAGTGTTTCAAATTAACGATGGACACACACATTTAAAAATTGATTTTAAAAGCGAAAAAATAAAACAAAAGACTCGATTTAAATTTTAAAAAGACAAAGAAAATGACAAAAAGGGTTTTTGATTTGGAAAATATTGGAATTTATGCTTTCACTTAACCATTGTTTCATTAGTATTAAAATCGACGAAATAAAGATGCTAGTGTTACCAAAGTATCAAATTAGACCCGATTCTCCAATTTTAGTTAACAACCTCTTCCCAGCGAAATTAACCCTAATTGATTAACCTAACCACTATATCTCTATGTGAATACAATTTAACCAATTGCATTAAATTGTTGTGAGAATACTCTAAGGGTCACCTAGGGTAGATGTATATCTCTAAACACCTAAACGAGTATAGTCGAAACTATAAAAACCTAGGGTTTTAATTATCTTGATCTAACTAGTACAACAATTTCTCAACAATTGCACCAACCATTAAACCATATCAAATATTGATCAAGTACATGATAGTCAATAAAACACAATAATTAAAACATCTAGAACTTGGTAACACATGCATCTTACCATTCAAAAAAACATACTAATGAAACTTTTGGTTAAGTTACTACATAAATTCCAACATAAAACTATTTAGCTCATAATAAAAGTAGTGTAACAAAGAGATTTTTGTTCCATTACAATACAAATATGGAAATTTAAGGAAGAAATTCAAAAGGCTAGATATAACCCTTGTAGAACAACTTGAACTCTTCCACTTCTTTTCAAAATTCTTCTTTGATAAGCTCTCTTTGTTCACTACCTTCAACCCTTCAATTTACCTAAGAAACAAAACAAAAATTAAGAAAAAACTAAATAAAAGAAGAAGAAGCAGAGAGGGTCACGAGAGAGAAGAGAGAAAATGATTTTTAGAGAGAAGTGAAGATGATGAATGATCCCAAAAAAATGAATTAATTCTATCCCTTATCCCCTCCTTTGCTTCTCCACTAAGTTTTTTCCCCACTAACTACTATTATAATAGTTATAATATATAATATTAGGTAGGTTTAGATAAGTTTAGGTATTAAACAAATCAAAAACGGTCAAAAGTTTTGGCCAAAAATTTCGAGAAAAACAAAACTCAACCGCCTCTGAAAATTTCTTCTATGCAACCGCATAGGCTATTTCTATGCGGTCGCATAGAGGAACCTTAAAATGGTACTAAGTATTCTGTGGCCACTTCGCGACCGCATAAGCAAAATGCATGCGGTCGCATGGTTCATCCATTTTTTGCGGCTCAGGTCCTTGAACATTCTGGTCGTCTTGCACTTTGATCCTTCATCTTTGAATTAGTCCATTTCAGTCCCCGGGTTTTGAACTTCATATCATTTAGGCCCTTACTAAATTGCAGTCAAAGTCCTCCATCTTTTGATCAAGTGCAATTCAGTCCTCAACTTCACAAAATTGTACACATTTAGTCCTTTTGCTCCTCTTTAGCGTTTCTTCGTCTGATCGGGGTTTTTGCCTATAAAATCAAATAATACACAATTATGCATAGAATATGCTCAATTTCATCAATAATTATGAGCCAAAAAGTGTCCAATAAGTGTGTAAACGTACATTTATCACACCCCCAAACTTGAGCTCTTGCTCGTCTCGAGCAAGATTAACTTCTAACACACAATCATGCAAATGTGAAAATGATCAACATATGAGATGATTTGCCAGATATATCATAGAGTTTTAAAATTGTCTATTAATCACAACCATGCACCAAATAATGCTAACTAAAAATAAGTTTAGTTTGTCCAATGTTTGATCATTATGTGTGTGCATAGTTACTTTTAATCAGCATCTAAAATAGGAAACAATCATCAAGACATAAAAGGAATCAAATTAGCTCAATCCCAACCCTTAATGGTTAACTATATCCTTTCCCGCTCGTGAGATCCACACCTCCAAATATATGTTGCATTCTCACACCCCGGTGTACATTTATAGGTTGTTCTAAATCACTCTTTTCTATTGAGTTCACACAGGTCAACTAGCAAGCATTTCAAATGAAGATAGAGTAACTGAACATGTAAGACCTCACAAGATAATATATAAACACTCAACTCTCATGTGTTTAGGATTAGATAACTGTTTCGCTCAATATCATTCCAATGACAGAGTTCTACCATAATCTTGCATATTTTCTCGTTCACTACCACTTAGATCACATGTACAACACAAATCATAAGGTCTTTCCAGGATTAAAAATGTGGCTTTATGTTAATGTGTGGAAAATATTTAGATAAGTGACTAAGAAGCCTCAAATATCAATCAGTGGAGTAAAAGTATTCAACTCAGCTTAACATAGATAGGATCTGTACACAATCCTATCTCTCCAAACAATAACTTCTCACTCATCATCAATGCCAGTACAATCACCCTTTTTCTTTTGAATATCAGGAGGAATCATACATATAAACATACAAATTAGTCCCCTCCACACATTTTTTTTTCTCCTGTCAAGTTTTTTTTTTTAATTCCAACATAAAACTATTTACACCAACTATAGCACCACATTCAATATTGATACCCCCAAACTTATTTTTCTCGCTCACCCAAAATTCAATATAATCAACAACACTCCACTAGTTTTAATGTGGGTAAATCAAAGAAAATATCAACAAGGCACAAAGGGGTTGATCAAAGGAAAATTTTAATTCAGGGTAGGCTATTTAGCTAACGTGGTTATAACAAAAATGACCTTAATCATATTCATGCCTGCATGTGTCAATGTGGTCTTGAAGAGAATCAATGCAAGTTCTAGAGAAACACAATCATGGAAGAATGTCACACATGAAGAAGTAATGAGACTGTAATGAATGTGTCAGTCTGTAGGCTCAAAGTCTCACCAGGTTTTGTGTCTACACCGTCCAGTTACTACATCTTCAATGAAACTACTCAGCTAGTAAATACTCGATTTACATACACAGTCAGGTAAAGTGATAGAGAAAATTAATGTCCCAATCATTTCCACATCTAGATGACAATGAAACATTACTATTGTGCTCAATGAAACTCAAAATCTCACATGGACAAGCAATTTTTTCGAAAATTTTTAGCCCCAAATAGCATATTGGGTTTGCGCATGCATAGTTTATGAATCCATAACAATTTCACACTCACACATTCCTATGCCAACAAGGCCATCTAATATATCAATACACAATCATCAGTTCACACACAAACACACAAACACCCACAAACTTAAAACTCACATTGTCCTCAATGTGAAAGAAAACAAGATAAAGAGGGTAGGGATAATGAAACTTCCCTGAGTTGTATCTGTGAAGTGTACCTATGCTTATACTGGACTTGTGATGGAAGTGAGTGACTGAATCAAAAACTTGGTCCAGAACCTGAAACATCCAGAAGTGGCTGGGATATCAAAAATTCCCTACAAAAATAGTTATATTAGTTCAACAATAAAATAAGTAAAAGCATTAAATACATAGAATAACAAAAAGTTAGACAGTAAGAAAGTTGGGTTGCCTCCCAACAAGCGCTTGGTTATAGTCGTTATCTTGACTATAAGGCATCTTTACTCCGTTTTTAGCAAAAAAAACGAAGGATTCTTCTTTCAAAAAGTCACCTCCTAAATATGATTTTAGTCTTTGTCCATTGACTGTAAATTCCCATTCCCTTCATGATGAAGCTCGATTGCTCCGTTTGAAAGAATTTTAACGATGGTGTATGGACCCGACCATCTAGAGCGATGCTTTCCGGGGAACAACCGGAGTCTAGAATTATAAAGTAGAACTTGTTGCCCAACACTGAACTCCCACTTCAGAATATGTTGATCATGACATCTCTTCGTCTTCTCTTTATAGATTCTGGCACTCTCATATGAATCAAGGCGGAGTTCATCAAGCTCGTTTAATTGGAGCAATCTTTTTTCACCAGCTAATTTCATATCGAAATTTAAAGCTTTGATTGCCCAATAAGCTCGATGTTCTAGTTCTACTGGGAGATGACAAGCTTTTCCAAATAGGGGTCGATATGGGGACATACCAATTGGTGTTTTAAATACAGTACGGTATGCCCATAATGCATCGTCTAGTTTCCTAGACCAATCTTTTCTCGATGCATTAACCGTCAACTCGAGAATTCTTTTCAACTCCCTATTTGAAATTTCAACTTGGCCACTCGTTTGTGAATGATATGGAGTGGCCACATGATGTTTCACCCCATCCTTGGCCATAAGTGAGGCGAAGAGACGGTTGCAGAAATGCGAACACCATCACTAATGATAGCTTTGGGTGTGCCATAACGAGAAAAAATATTTTTCTTCAAGAAATTTACCACCACCCTAGCGTCATTAGTAGGTAGAGCTGCCGCTTCAACCCACTTTGATACATAATCAACCGCCACCAAAATGTATTGATTGGAATATGATGATGGAAAAGGCCCCATAAAGTCAATACCCCAACATAAAAAATCTCCACCTCCAAAATAGGGTTCAATGGCATTTCATTGCGATTCGAAATATTGCCAGTACGTTGGCATTTATCGCATTTGGAGACGACAGTGTAGGCATCTTTGAACAATGTGGGCCAATAAAATCCCGCTTGTAATACTTTTGATGCGGTTTTGACGGCACCAAAGTGACCACCATATGGGGACGAGTGACAACGGTCAAGTATTTGTTCCATCTCCTCTTCTGGAACACATCTCTGGATAATCTGATCCGGTCCCCGCTTAAATAACAAAGGGTCTTCCCAAAAATAGTACTTGATATCAGAGAAGAACTTCTTCCTTTGTTGATACGAAAGATCTGGGGAAATAATGCCACTTACAAGAAAATTCACATGGTCTGCATACCATGGTGTATGATTGACATGTAACAGCTGTACAATTTGCATTAACTGCTTGTCGGGAAATACCTCATTAATTTCCCCTTCTACCACCTCCTCGGCTTGTTCAAGTCGCGACAGATGATCGGCGACAACATTTTCGGTCCCCTTTTTATCGCGAATTTCTAAATCAAATTCTTGCAAAATGAGAACCCACCGAATCAACCTTGCCTTGGCATCTTTCTTTGCCAACAAGTATTTGATAGCCGAGTGGTCAGTATAGATGATGACTTTTGACCCAATGAGATATGACCGAAATTTATCAAATGCAAATACTACTGCGAGCATCTATTTCTCAGTAGTAGCGTAGTTCAATTGTGCATCTGTCAAAGTTATGCTTGCGTAATAGATCACATGCAGGATTTTTTTTCTTCTTTGCCCTAAAACTGCACCAACGGCATAGTCACTAGCATCGCACATTAGCTCGAATGAAAGATTCCAATCTAGAGCTACGATGATAGGAGTTGTAATGAGTTTCTCCTTAATTATGTTGAAAGCTTCTAAGCATTCTTGGGAGAAATTAAATGCAGTGTTTTTTTCAAGTAAGGAGCAAAGATGTTTCGAAATTTTGGAAAAATCTTTAATAAACCTCCTGTAAAATGCAGCATGTCCTAAGAAACTCCTAATTCCTCTCACGGTGGTTGGTGGCGGCAATTTTTCAATCACTTGAATTTTTGTCTTATCGACCTCAATACCTGCCAAAGAAATGCGATGGCCAAGAACTATGCCTTCTTGGACCATGAAATGACATTTCTCCCAATTCAGGACCAAGTTGGTCTCTTTACATCTTTTCAGTACCTTATCGAGATTTTTCAAACATCCATCGAATGAACTCCCAAATACTGAGAAATCAACCATAAAGATCTCGATGCAGTGCTCCACCATATCGAAAAATATAGCCACATACACCGTTGGAAAGTAGCAGGTGCATTGCAAAGGCCAAAGGGCATTCTTCTATATGCGAAAGTTCCATATGGGCATGTAAAGGTAGTCTTTTCTTGATCCTCAGGGGCTATTGGAATTTGATGATAGCCCGAATACCCATCTAGAAAGCAATAGTGCGAATACCCCGCCAATCGGTCAACCATCTGATCGACGAAAGGAAGAGGAAAGTGATCATTTCTAGTCGCATTGTTGAGTTTGCGGTAATCTATGCACACTCTCCAACCTGTCACAGGTCTGGTAGGTATGAGCTCATTATTTTCATTTTCCACCACTGTGATACCACATTTCTTTGGCACGACTTGTATAGGGCTTACCCATGGACTATCAGAAATTGGATAGATTATGCCTGCATCAAGCCATTTCATGACTTCTGCTCTCACCACCTCTTTCATATTCGGGTTTAATCGCATCTGATGCTCAATTGATGGCTTATAGTCATTCTCCATCAGTATTTTATGCATGCATACAGATGGGCTGATTCCCCGAATATCTGCAATCGTCCATCCTATAGCTTCTTTGTGTTCCCTCAGTACCCGAAGTAATTTCTCTGTTTCTACCTCACTCAAGGAATTAGAAATAATAACTGGGAGTGTAGATGATTATCCCAAATAAACATATCTCAAGTGAGGAGGAAGAGTCTTTAATTCAAGTGTGGGGGCCTTTTGATAGGATGGAAGCGGTGGTGAAGAAGTCTTTTGCAACTCCTCAAAATATGGTGTACTTCGAGAAGGTGTAGTGTTCAAATAATATGCCATGTGCGCAATTTTTGGGTCTTCATCATTGATATGTGAAGAACGCAGTAGGCATGTCTCAAGAGGATCCTCAGAGCGCCCGTAAAGTGATCCAGCAATGAATTGATCAACAACATCAACCCGAAGACAAGTATTGGGTTGAGAAGGGTACTTGAGGGTTTTCAAAATATTGAACGCGACTTGTTCATCTTGCACTCTCAAAATGAGTTTTCCCTCTTGTACATCGATCAATGCCCGACCAGTGGCAAGAAACGGTCGTCCCAAAATTATTGGGATATCTTCATCTTCCTCCATATCTAGAACAATGAAGTCCGCAGGGAAAATGAACTTATCCACTTTGATTAATACATCCTCAACGATACCCCGAGGATGTGTAATCGACCGATCAGCCAATTGTAAGGATATCATGGTGGGTTTTACTTCCCCTATTCCCAACTTTCTAAAAATTTCCAGTGGCATGAAATTGATGCTTGCTCCAAGATCACACAGGGCTTTACTAATGTTTACTTCGCCAATAGCACATGAAATAGTAAAACTACCTGGGTCCTTGATTTTAGGTGGTAACTTGTTCTGAAGGATAGCGCTACATTTTTCCGTTAGCATCACCTTCTCATGATCTTCCAATTTCCTTTTGTTAGAAAGGATATCTTTCATGAATTTGGCATAGCTCGGCATTTGAGCTAGTGCATCAGCAAACGGGATGTTTATATGTAGCTTCTTAAATACCTCCAAAAACTTACCAAATTGAGCGTCCATTTTCTGCTTTTGAAGCCTTTGTGGAAAGGGAATAGGTGGTACATAAGCTTTGACCACTGGTGGAGCCTTTGATGTTGATGCTTCCTGGTCATGCTCCTTAGATTCCGCAACATCTTATTAAGGTTCCTGTACTACCTCTACTTCTTCGATTGGCACCTTGTCAGTTTGAATTTTTGGGGGTACTACTGTAGGTGTAGGTAATTGACGCCCACTCCTAGTAGTAATTGCCTGAACATTCTCTCTGGGGTTTGTTTCGGTGTTGCTAGGCAACGCCCCTGGTGGCCTTTCAGAGAGAAGTTTCGCAATTTGGCCCACTTGCCGCTCCAAATTTTTCAACGAGGCATCATTGCGCTTTTGATACTATAATTGCTGATTTGTCAATTTGGCAATGGCCTCTTCCCACCCCTCCTTCTTTTCTTGTGGTTTAGGGTTTAACACATTTTGGTTGTTCCCATACGAGAAGTTAGGGTGATTATGCCATCCAGGATTATATGTTTGAGCATACGGATTGTACCCTGGACGTTGAAAGTTCTGAGCGTATGCCAGTTGCTCGGTGGATCCCAAACTATTGGCAAGTAATGGACAACTTGAACTCGCATGATTAGCTCCGTACATATCACAGGGCGGTGAGGATTGGATCATATGAGCTGAACGAGAGCCAGATGTGGATGGAGATGTAGAAAGACCTTCTATCTTTCGCGTTAGAGAGTCGATCTTTGATAACATAAGATTGTATGCTTCATTATCTCTAGCTCCACCAACTCCCCTTTGTACACCTCTATCAGGCCACATGACACTCTGCTCACTCATGACCTCTAGTAAATCATATGCTGCTCGCATACTTCTATTAAGGAGTGACCCATTTGAAGATGCATCCACATTGGACTGGTAAGGTTGAGTCAGACCAAAATAGAAAATTTGAACTTGTTCTCCCTAAAAGAAATCCCATGATTAGGGCACTTTCTGAGCATATCTTTGAATCGCTCCCACGCCTCATCAAAAAGTTTCGTATTATGTTGACGGAAGGTGGTGATATCGTGTTTAAGCTTGACCACACGAGCAGGTGGGAAAAACTTAGTTGTAAATTTTTGTATCAACTCTACCCAGCTCGTGATACTCCCTGGAGGCAGAGTGTCAAGCCACTCTCTTGCCTTATCTTTCAGAGTATGGAAAAACAACCTCATCCGAATCGCCTCCATATTCACACCCTCATAAGTGAAATTACTCACCATTTCCATGAATCGTGCGATGTGATTATGTGAATTTTCATCTAATCTCCCATAAAATGATATGTTGCTAGAGAATAGATTAATTACATCCGGGCGAAGTTGAAAATTCGGATGTCCATAAGAAGGGTAAATGATACCACCTTAATTTTCAACTACGGGTCGGTTTAGGTAATCCCTGAATAACATGTCTTCTTCATTTATACTAGGATTTTGAACCCTACCTGCTTGGTGATCAAAACCAGGCGGTATACCTTCCCGAGGTGCTGGTTCATGTCGAATTATCGGTTCAAGCTGACCTTCTTGACGCTCCATTTGTTGTTGTTGTCTTCTTAACTCGTTCTGTTCCCTAAACCTTCTGCGAAAAGTCTCCTCGATTTCAGGATCAAATTGAAGGAGATTGAGACTTCGCGATCGGTTTATAAACAGTAAACGATTTAGAAGGTTAACAACAAAAGTGACTTTTGGATTTAAGGGGTAAAATAAAATAAAAATTCAAAAGTTCGTTAAAGTGAAAAACAATTAACTAGTAATCAAATTTACACTCCCCGGCAACGGTGCCAAAAACTTGATCGGGCCGAATACGAATGCCGCAAGCGTACGGATCAAGTAGTATAATGGAGCTTTTAAAGTCCAAGTCGATCCCACGAGAAGTGTTTTTCTAATTACAAGTTAAAGTGTTTCAAATTAACGATGGACACACAGATTTAAAAATTGATTTTAAAAGCGAGAAAATAAAACAAAAAACTCGATTTAAATTTTAAAAAGACAAAGAAAATGACAAAAAGGGTTTTTGATTTGGAAAATATTGGAATTTATGCTTTCACTTAACCATTGTTTCATTAGTATTAAAATCGACGAAATAAAGATGCTAGTGTTACCAAAGTATCAAATTAGACCCGATTCTCCAATTTTAGTTAACAACCTCTTCCCAGCGAAATTAACCCTAATTGATTAACCTAACCACTATATCTCTATGTGAATACAATTTAACCAATTGCATTAAATTGTTGTGAGAATACTCTAAGGGTCACCTAGGGTAGATGTATATCTCTAAACACCTAAACGAGTATAGTCGAAACTATAAAAACCTAGGGTTTTAATTATCTTGATCTAACTAGTACAACAATTTCTCAACAATTGCACCAACCATTAAACCATATCAAATATTGATCAAGTACATGATAGTCAATAAAACACAATAATTAAAACATCTAGAACTTGGTAACACATGCATCTTACCATTCAAAAAAACATACTAATGAAACTTTTGGTTAAGTTACTACATAAATTCCAACATAAAACTATTTAGCTCATAATAAAAGTAGTGTAACAAAGAGATTTTTGTTCCATTACAATACAAATATGGAAATTTAAGGAAGAAATTCAAAAGGCTAGATATAACCCTTGTAGAACAACTTGAACTCTTCCACTTCTTTTCAAAATTCTTCTTTGATAAGCTCTCTTTGTTCACTACCTTCAACCCTTCAATTTACCTAAGAAACAAAACAAAAATTAAGAAAAAACTAAATAAAAGAAGAAGAAGCAGAGAGGGTCACGAGAGAGAAGAGAGAAAATGATTTTTAGAGAGAAGTGAAGATGATGAATGATCCCAAAAAAATGAATTAATTCTATCCCTTATCCCCTCCTTTGCTTCTCCACTAAGTTTTTTCCCCACTAACTACTATTATAATAGTTATAATATATAATATTAGGTTTTAGATAAGTTTAGGTATTAAACAAATCAAAAACGGTCAAAAGTTTTGGCCAAAAATTTCGAGAAAAACAAAACTCAACCGCCTCTGAAAATTTCTTCTATGCAACCGCATAGGCTATTTCTATGCGGTCGCATAGAGGAACCTTAAAATGGTACTAAGTATTCTGTGGCCACTTCGCGACCGCATAAGCAAAATGCATGCGGTCGCATGGTTCATCCATTTTTTTGCGGCTCAGGTCCTTGAACATTCTGGTCGTCTTGCACTTTGATCCTTCATCTTTGAATTAGTCCATTTCAGTCCCCGGGTTTTGAACTTCATATCATTTAGGCCCTTACTAAATTGCAGTCAAAGTCCTCCATCTTTTGATCAAGTGCAATTCAGTCCTCAACTTCACAAAATTGTACACATTTAGTCCTTTTGCTCCTCTTTAGCTCGTTTCTTCGTCTGATCGGGGTTTTTGCCTATAAAATCAAATAATACACAATTATGCATAGAATATGCTCAATTTCATCAATAATTATGAGCCAAAAAGTGTCCAATAAGTGTGTAAACGTACATTTATCACACCCCCAAACTTGAGCTCTTGCTCGTCTCGAGCAAGATTAACTTCTAACACACAATCATGCAAATGTGAAAATGATCAACATATGAGATGATTTGCCAGATATATCATAGAGTTTTAAAATTGTCTATTAATCACAACCATGCACCAAATAATGCTAACTAAAAAATAAGTTTAGTTTGTCCAATGTTTGATCATTATGTGTGTGCATAGTTACTTTTAATCAGCATCTAAAATAGGAAACAATCATCAAGACATAAAAGGAATCAAATTAGCTCAATCCCAACCCTTAATGGTTAACTATATCCTTTCCCGCTCGTGAGATCCACACCTCCAAATATATGTTGCATTCTCACACCCCGGTGTACATTTATAGGTTGTTCTAAATCACTCTTTTCTATTGAGTTCACACAGGTCAACTAGCAAGCATTTCAAATGAAGATAGAGTAACTGAACATGTAAGACCTCACAAGATAATATATAAACACTCAACTCTCATGTGTTTAGGATTAGATAACTGTTTCGCTCAATATCATTCCAATGACAGAGTTCTACCATAATCTTGCATATTTTCTCGTTCACTACCACTTAGATCACATGTACAACACAAATCATAAGGTCTTTCCAGGATTAAAAATGTGGCTTTATGTTAATGTGTGGAAAATATTTAGATAAGTGACTAAGAAGCCTCAAATATCAATCAGTGGAGTAAAAGTATTCAACTCAGCTTAACATAGATAGGATCTGTACACAATCCTATCTCTCCAAACAATAACTTCTCACTCATCATCAATGCCAGTACAATCACCCTTTTTCTTTTGAATATCAGGAGGAATCATACATATAAACATACAAATTAGTCCCCTCCACACATTTTTTTTTCTCCTGTCAAGTTTTTTTTTTTAATTCCAACATAAAACTATTTACACCAACTATAGCACCACATTCAATATTGATACCCCCAAACTTATTTTTCTCGCTCACCCAAAATTCAATATAATCAACAACACTCCACTAGTTTTAATGTGGGTAAATCAAAGAAAATATCAACAAGGCACAAAGGGGTTGATCAAAGGAAAATTTTAATTCAGGGTAGGCTATTTAGCTAACGTGGTTATAACAAAAATGACCTTAATCATATTCATGCCTGCATGTGTCAATGTGGTCTTGAAGAGAATCAATGCAAGTTCTAGAGAAACACAATCATGGAAGAATGTCACACATGAAGAAGTAATGAGACTGTAATGAATATGTCAGTCTGTAGGCTCAAAGTCTCACCAGGTTTTGTGTCTACACCGTCCAGTTACTACATCTTCAATGAAACTACTCAGCTAGTAAATACTCGATTTACATACACAGTCAGGTAAAGTGATAGAGAAAATTAATGTCCCAATCATTTCCACATCTAGATGACAATGAAACATTACTATTGTGCTCAATGAAACTCAAAATCTCACATGGACAAGCAATTTTTTCGAAAATTTTTAGCCCCAAATAGCATATTGGGTTTGCGCATGCATAGTTTATGAATCCATAACAATTTCACACTCACACATTCCTATGCCAACAAGGCCATCTAATATATCAATACACAATCATCAGTTCACACACAAACACACAAACACCCACAAACTTAAAACTCACATTGTCCTCAATGTGAAAGAAAACAAGATAAAGAGGGTAGGGATAATGAAACTTCCCTGAGTTGTATCTGTGAAGTGTACCTATGCTTATACTGGACTTGTGATGGAAGTGAGTGACTGAATCAAAAACTTGGTCCAGAACCTGAAACATCCAGAAGTGGCTGGGATATCAAAAATTCCCTACAAAAATAGTTATATTAGTTCAACAATAAAATAAGTAAAAGCATTAAATACATAGAATAACAAAAAGTTAGACAGTAAGAAAGTTGGGTTGCCTCCCAACAAGCGCTTGGTTATAGTCGTTATCTTGACTATAAGGCATCTTTACTCCGTTTTAGCAAAAAAAACGAAGGATTCTTCTTTCAAAAAGTCACCTCCTAAATATGATTTTAGTCTTTGTCCATTGACTGTAAATTCCCATTCCCTTCATGATGAAGCTCGATTGCTCCGTTTGAAAGAATTTTAACGATGGTGTATGGACCCGACCATCTAGAGCGATGCTTTCCGGGGAACAACCGGAGTCTAGAATTATAAAGTAGAACTTGTTGCCCAACACTGAACTCCCACTTCAGAATATGTTGATCATGACATCTCTTCGTCTTCTCTTTATAGATTCTGGCACTCTCATATGAATCAAGGCGGAGTTCATCAAGCTCGTTTAATTGGAGCAATCTTTTTTCACCAGCTAATTTCATATCGAAATTTAAAGCTTTGATTGCCCAATAAGCTCGATGTTCTAGTTCTACTGGGAGATGACAAGCTTTTCCAAATAGGGGGGTCGATATGGGGACATACCAATTGGTGTTTTAAATACAGTACGGTATGCCCATAATGCATCGTCTAGTTTCCTAGACCAATCTTTTCTCGATGCATTAACCGTCAACTCGAGAATTCTTTTCAACTCCCTATTTGAAATTTCAACTTGGCCACTCGTTTGTGAATGATATGGAGTGGCCACATGATGTTTCACCCCATCCTTGGCCATAAGTGAGGCGAAGAGACGGTTGCAGAAATGCGAACACCATCACTAATGATAGCTTTGGGTGTGCCATAACGAGAAAAAAATATTTTTCTTCAAGAAATTTACCACCACCCTAGCGTCATTAGTAGGTAGAGCTGCCGCTTCAACCCACTTTGATACATAATCAACCGCCACCAAAATGTATTGATTGGAATATGATGATGGAAAAGGCCCCATAAAGTCAATACCCCAACATAAAAAATCTCCACCTCCAAAATAGGGTTCAATGGCATTTCATTGCGATTCGAAATATTGCCAGTACGTTGGCATTTATCGCATTTGGAGACGACAGTGTAGGCATCTTTGAACAATGTGGGCCAATAAAATCCCGCTTGTAATACTTTTGATGCGGTTTTTGACGGCACCAAAGTGACCACCATATGGGGACGAGTGACAACGGTCAAGTATTTGTTCCATCTCCTCTTCTGGAACACATCTCTGGATAATCTGATCCGGTCCCCGCTTAAATAACAAAGGGTCTTCCCAAAAATAGTACTTGATATCAGAGAAGAACTTCTTCCTTTGTTGATACGAAAGATCTGGGGAAATAATGCCACTTACAAGAAAATTCACATGGTCTGCATACCATGGTGTATGATTGACATGTAACAGCTGTACAATTTGCATTAACTGCTTGTCGGGAAATACCTCATTAATTTCCCCTTCTACCACCTCCTCGGCTTGTTCAAGTCGCGACAGATGATCGGCGACAACATTTTTCGGTCCCCTTTTTATCGCGAATTTCTAAATCAAAAATTCTTGCAAAATGAGAACCCACCGAATCAACCTTGCCTTGGCATCTTTCTTTGCCAACAAGTATTTGATAGCCGAGTGGTCAGTATAGATGATGACTTTTGACCCAATGAGATATGACCGAAATTTATCAAATGCAAATACTACTGCGAGCATCTATTTCTCAGTAGTAGCGTAGTTCAATTGTGCATCTGTCAAAGTTATGCTTGCGTAATAGATCACATGCAGGATTTTTTTTTCTTCTTTGCCCTAAAACTGCACCAACGGCATAGTCACTAGCATCGCACATTAGCTCGAATGAAAGATTCCAATCTAGAGCTACGATGATAGGAGTTGTAATGAGTTTCTCCTTAATTATGTTGAAAGCTTCTAAGCATTCTTGGGAGAAATTAAATGCAGTGTTTTTTTCAAGTAAGGAGCAAAGATGTTTCGAAATTTTGGAAAAATCTTTAATAAACCTCCTGTAAAATGCAGCATGTCCTAAGAAACTCCTAATTCCTCTCACGGTGGTTGGTGGCGGCAATTTTTCAATCACTTGAATTTTTGTCTTATCGACCTCAATACCTGCCAAAGAAATGCGATGGCCAAGAACTATGCCTTCTTGGACCATGAAATGACATTTCTCCCAATTCAGGACCAAGTTGGTCTCTTTACATCTTTTCAGTACCTTATCGAGATTTTTCAAACATCCATCGAATGAACTCCCAAATACTGAGAAATCAACCATAAAGATCTCGATGCAGTGCTCCACCATATCGAAAAAATATAGCCACATACACCGTTGGAAAGTAGCAGGTGCATTGCAAAGGCCAAAGGGCATTCTTCTATATGCGAAAGTTCCATATGGGCATGTAAAGGTAGTCTTTTCTTGATCCTCAGGGGCTATTGGAATTTGATGATAGCCCGAATACCCATCTAGAAAGCAATAGTGCGAATACCCCGCCAATCGGTCAACCATCTGATCGACGAAAGGAAGAGGAAAGTGATCATTTCTAGTCGCATTGTTGAGTTTGCGGTAATCTATGCACACTCTCCAACCTGTCACAGGTCTGGTAGGTATGAGCTCATTATTTTCATTTTCCACCACTGTGATACCACATTTCTTTGGCACGACTTGTATAGGGCTTACCCATGGACTATCAGAAATTGGATAGATTATGCCTGCATCAAGCCATTTCATGACTTCTGCTCTCACCACCTCTTTCATATTCGGGTTTAATCGCATCTGATGCTCAATTGATGGCTTATAGTCATTCTCCATCAGTATTTTATGCATGCATACAGATGGGCTGATTCCCCGAATATCTGCAATCGTCCATCCTATAGCTTCTTTGTGTTCCCTCAGTACCCGAAGTAATTTCTCTGTTTCTACCTCACTCAAGGAATTAGAAATAATAACTGGGAGTGTAGATGATTATCCCAAATAAACATATCTCAAGTGAGGAGGAAGAGTCTTTAATTCAAGTGTGGGGGCCTTTTGATAGGATGGAAGCGGTGGTGAAGAAGTCTTTTGCAACTCCTCAAAATATGGTGTACTTCGAGAAGGTGTAGTGTTCAAATAATATGCCATGTGCGCAATTTTTGGGTCTTCATCATTGATATGTGAAGAACGCAGTAGGCATGTCTCAAGAGGATCCTCAGAGCGCCCGTAAAGTGATCCAGCAATGAATTGATCAACAACATCAACCCGAAGACAAGTATTGGGTTGAGAAGGGTACTTGAGGGTTTTCAAAATATTGAACGCGACTTGTTCATCTTGCACTCTCAAAATGAGTTTTCCCTCTTGTACATCGATCAATGCCCGACCAGTGGCAAGAAACGGTCGTCCCAAAATTATTGGGATATCTTCATCTTCCTCCATATCTAGAACAATGAAGTCCGCAGGGAAAATGAACTTATCCACTTTGATTAATACATCCTCAACGATACCCCGAGGATGTGTAATCGACCGATCAGCCAATTGTAAGGATATCATGGTGGGTTTTACTTCCCCTATTCCCAACTTTCTAAAAATTTCCAGTGGCATGAAATTGATGCTTGCTCCAAGATCACACAGGGCTTTACTAATGTTTACTTCGCCAATAGCACATGAAATAGTAAAACTACCTGGGTCCTTGATTTTAGGTGGTAACTTGTTCTGAAGGATAGCGCTACATTTTTCCGTTAGCATCACCTTCTCATGATCTTCCAATTTCCTTTTGTTAGAAAGGATATCTTTCATGAATTTGGCATAGCTCGGCATTTGAGCTAGTGCATCAGCAAACGGGATGTTTATATGTAGCTTCTTAAATACCTCCAAAAACTTACCAAATTGAGCGTCCATTTTCTGCTTTTGAAGCCTTTGTGGAAAGGGAATAGGTGGTACATAAGCTTTGACCACTGGTGGAGCCTTTGATGTTGATGCTTCCTGGTCATGCTCCTTAGATTCCGCAACATCTTATTAAGGTTCCTGTACTACCTCTACTTCTTCGATTGGCACCTTGTCAGTTTGAATTTTGGGGGTACTACTGTAGGTGTAGGTAATTGACGCCCACTCCTAGTAGTAATTGCCTGAACATTCTCTCTGGGGTTTGTTTCGGTGTTGCTAGGCAACGCCCCTGGTGGCCTTTCAGAGAGAAGTTTCGCAATTTGGCCCACTTGCCGCTCCAAATTTTTCAACGAGGCATCATTGCGCTTTTGATACTATAATTGCTGATTTGTCAATTTGGCAATGGCCTCTTCCCACCCCTCCTTCTTTTCTTGTGGTTTAGGGTTTAACACATTTTGGTTGTTCCCATACGAGAAGTTAGGGTGATTATGCCATCCAGGATTATATGTTTGAGCATACGGATTGTACCCTGGACGTTGAAAGTTCTGAGCGTATGCCAGTTGCTCGGTGGATCCCAAACTATTGGCAAGTAATGGACAACTTGAACTCGCATGATTAGCTCCGTACATATCACAGGGCGGTGAGGATTGGATCATATGAGCTGAACGAGAGCCAGATGTGGATGGAGATGTAGAAAGACCTTCTATCTTTCGCGTTAGAGAGTCGATCTTTGATAACATAAGATTGTATGCTTCATTATCTCTAGCTCCACCAACTCCCCTTTGTACACCTCTATCAGGCCACATGACACTCTGCTCACTCATGACCTCTAGTAAATCATATGCTGCTCGCATACTTCTATTAAGGAGTGACCCATTTGAAGATGCATCCACATTGGACTGGTAAGGTTGAGTCAGACCAAAATAGAAAATTTGAACTTGTTCTCCCTAAAGAAATCCCATGATTAGGGCACTTTCTGAGCATATCTTTGAATCGCTCCCACGCCTCATCAAAAAGTTTCGTATTATGTTGACGGAAGGTGGTGATATCGTGTTTAAGCTTGACCACACGAGCAGGTGGGAAAAACTTAGTTGTAAATTTTTGTATCAACTCTACCCAGCTCGTGATACTCCCTGGAGGCAGAGTGTCAAGCCACTCTCTTGCCTTATCTTTCAGAGTATGGAAAAACAACCTCATCCGAATCGCCTCCATATTCACACCCTCATAAGTGAAATTACTCACCATTTCCATGAATCGTGCGATGTGATTATGTGAATTTTCATCTAATCTCCCATAAAATGATATGTTGCTAGAGAATAGATTAATTACATCCGGGCGAAGTTGAAAATTCGGATGTCCATAAGAAGGGTAAATGATACCACCTTAATTTTCAACTACGGGTCGGTTTAGGTAATCCCTGAATAACATGTCTTCTTCATTTATACTAGGATTTTGAACCCTACCTGCTTGGTGATCAAAACCAGGCGGTATACCTTCCCGAGGTGCTGGTTCATGTCGAATTATCGGTTCAAGCTGACCTTCTTGACGATCCATTTGTTGTTGTTGTCTTCTTAACTCGTTCTGTTCCCTAAACCTTCTGCGAAAAGTCTCCTCGATTTCAGGATCAAATTGAAGGAGATTGAGACTTCGCGATCGTTTTTATAAACAGTAAACGATTTAGAAGGTTAACAACAAAAGTGACTTTTGGATTTAAGGGGTAAAATAAAATAAAAATTCAAAAGTTCGTTAAAGTGAAAAACAATTAACTAGTAATCAAATTTACACTCCCCGGCAACGGTGCCAAAAACTTGATCGGGCCGAATACGAATGCCGCAAGCGTACGGATCAAGTAGTATAATGGAGCTTTTAAAGTCCAAGTCGATCCCACGAGAAGTGTTTTTCTAATTACAAGTTAAAGTGTTTCAAATTAACGATGGACACACAGATTTAAAAATTGATTTTAAAAGCGAGAAAATAAAACAAAAAACTCGATTTAAATTTTAAAAAGACAAAGAAAATGACAAAAAGGGTTTTTGATTTGGAAAATGTTGGAATTTATGCTTTCACTTAACCATTGTTTCATTAGTATTAAAATCGACGAAATAAAGATGCTAGTGTTACCAAAGTATCAGATTAGACCCGATTCTCCAATTTTAGTTAACAACCTCTTCCGAGCGAAATTAACCCTAATTGATTAACCTATCCACTATATCTCTATGTGGATACAATTTAACCAATTACATTAAATTGTTGTGAGAATACTCTAAGGGTCACTTAGGGTAGATGTATATCTGTATAACACCTAAACGAGTATAGTCAAAACTATACAAACCTAGGGTTTTAATTATCTTGATCTAGCTAGTACAACAATTTCTCAACAATTGCACCAACCATTAAACCATATTATATATTGATCAAGTACATGATAGTCAATAAAACACAATAATTAAAACATCTAGAACTTGGTAACACATGCATCTTACCATTCAAAACAACATACTAATGAAACTTTTGGTTAAGTTACTACATAAATTCCAACATAAAACTATTTAGCTCATAATAAAAGTAGTGTAACAAAGAGATTTTTGTTCCATTACAATACAAATATGGAAATTTAAGGAAGAAATTCAAAATGCTAGATACAACCCTTGTAGAACAACTTGAACTCTTCCATTTCTTTTCCAAATTCTTCTATGATAAGCTCTCTTTGTTCACTACCTTCAACCCTTCAATTTACCTAAGAAACAAAACAAAAATTAAGCAAAAACTAAATAAAAGAAGAAGAAGCAGAGAGGGTCACGAGAGCGAAGAGAGAAAATGATTTTTAGAGAGAAGTGAAGATGATGAATGATCCCCAAAAAATGAATTAATTCTATCCCTTATCCCCTCCTTTGCTTCTCCACTAAGTTTTTTCCCCACTAACTACTATTATAATAGTTATAATATATAATATTAGGTTTTAGATAAGTTTAGGTATTAAACAAATCAAAAACGGTCAAAAGTTTTGGCCAAAAATTTCGAGAAAAACAAAACTCAACCGCCTCTGAAAATTTCTTCTATGCAACCGCATAGGCTATTTCTATGCGGTCGCATAGAGGAACCTTAAAATGGTACTAAGTATTCTGTGGCCACTTCGCGACCGCATAAGCAAAATGCATGCGGTCGCATGGTTCATCCATTTTTTGCGGCTCAGGTCCTTGAACATTCTGGTCGTTTTGCACTTTGATCCTTCATCTTTGAATTAGTCCATTTCAGTCCCCGGGTTTTGAACTTCATATCATTTAGGCCCTTACTAAATTGCAGTCAAAGTCCTCCATCTTTTGATCAAGTGCAATTCAGTCCTCAACTTCACAAAATTGTACACATTTAGTCCTTTTGCTCCTCTTTAGCTCGTTTCTTCGTCTGATCGGGGTTTTTGCCTATAAAATCAAATAATACACAATTATGCATAGAATATGCTCAATTTCATCAATAATTATGAGCCAAAAAGTGTCCAATAAGTGTGTAAACGTACATTTATCCGAGATTGTATGTGAAGAAAAAGAGGCAAGTAATAATGACATGTTCCATTCGTGGTGTGCATAGACCCAACAAAAGACGTCATTTCCACGCCACCTATTGTATTGGATGTAAGTATGTTTGTATCATGGACAACTTTGAAATGTATGATTGCTAACTATTGTTTTTCATTTATTGTTGTAGGACATGTTTGATTCTCCGTGGGCAGATGTTGAATCCTAACCAACTAGGGAAGTACTTGCAAGCGTAAGACAAATTTGATGCTTCAATTAATGCATCAACTTCTAGTCTGTTTAATGCTTCAAATTTGATGTTTCATCCTTACATTAATTGGTTGCATACTTGAATAGGGAAATTTGGCTACAAGCAGACGCAATCGTCCATCGAAAAGTCGATCACCTGACGCTGAAAGACATACTGCAGGCCCGACAGAAACTTCGGAGGGAATAGTTGATATGCTACAAGACATAGAAGCGGATGAGTCCTTACAATTATGGGCCACAAGAGCTTTTGTACGACAACGTGCAAACATAGTTGCATACTTCTCATAGATTGCCAAATCATAGGCAGCCTTCAATGAAAACAACTTTTTGCATCTCAATAGCTTTTGTAGCTTTTGTGCCAAAGACGATAGCGATGGCAGCCACTTATTTTATTTTGCAAATGTGGATAACAGTGAAGAAGACAATTTAATGGGTTGAGAGTGAATGTTTAGGGAATTTTGTATGTAGCTCGATGTTTATGGACCGCAGTTTTTTGAATATTTTTGGAAGTGAACTTTCAGTTATGGAACGGTATGGAAAGTGTCTATATTTATATCATTTTGGAAGTATTTCTATATTAACATTGTGTGAGCAATTCGAGTTGACTATGTTTCATTATGTATATCTTTGTGAGCAATTCAATCTTCATTTAGTGCAACAGATTTTCCAAAAGAAAAGAACCTATCAAGTTCAACAAACAAATTTTACCAACAAATGGATTTAACAACACTACCTACAATTCATTCAACAATCCAGTGAGAAATTCACCACGTTACACCAAACACCTGCAATTCATCCCAACTCCATTCCCCTACATACTACATTACAACAGTAAACACGATCAGAAAAACAAACTAATAAAAAGAAGTATAAGGATTGTCCAGAATGCAGCCTTGTATATCTAAAGAATTCTGCATTTTTTTTTCTGTTCTCTGCTTCGAGTATGTTCTTTGAACGTAGTAGCCCATTTATTACAAGCTTATACCTATCATCCAGTGACTCGTCGACCCAATCAAAGAAATTGCAAGCTCCAAGCTTTCCATAGAAACGACATCCAATAAACCTCCATCCCGGGTTCGTTCCTATCCATGAAGTCCTCACACATCCCAAGTGATCACAATAGCATAAGCTTCGTGCGTCTCTTTGTCTAGATGCTTCAGACATTGTCACCGCAACTCTGCCCATTATGTGAAACGCGACTGCCTTCGTTCAGCTTCGTTCGTCTACAAATTGTTTGAGGCGCTAGCATCCCGCTATTGGGTTGTGTGCTACAATCAAATGTGAAAATTTCGTGACTGTTAGGAGAGAAGATGAAATGGGTAGGGTTTTGCTCGATTCTTTAGGGGAGAAATGGCTTTGGGAATTTTGAAGGTCATTTTTTGTGTTAAAATCGTTATTTGAACAATTGTAAACTGTGCCAAAAATGAAGAACATGGTTTCAATTTTTTCGATTTACTCTTATTTTTTTGATAATTTATAATTGTGACTAGGATTAACGGTGACGTGACACACCGTTTGTCGCCACGCGAGATTACCGTCTTCCACATCAGCAAAAAAAAAAAAAAACAGATTTTTGGGAGTGAGGGACGGAGTACAAACGAGACAAGTTAAGTGAGCATTTTAAAGCATTTTATAGTTTAGTGAGCAGTCTGTGATTAATGCATAATTTCAGTGATTTTTGAAACATTTCACTCATAGTTTGAGCTTCAAATGTGCAGCTTGTGGGGGGGGGGGGGGGTTAAAAAATAAATTAAATTATCAACATAAACAACTTGCCACTAACGACGTAGAATGTACACTCAAACAATGTTGACATTCATGCCAAGTAAACACAATGCAATATATTCTTATGATCGATTTTATGCAAATAATTTATTTATCTTTGACGTGGTGTTGACCTCAATTTTTACATGGGTGACGTGACTAATAGATCTAGACTTCACTCACATTCATGTAGTTTTTCTCCTGCATACTCGGATAAATCATTGGAGCACGTGGTTTTCTCGAAGAGTTGTGATTTTACTCAATGATCTTGATGTAACTGAAAAATAAAGGCATTTGTGGGTTCAATGCGAAAATTGTTATAGATTAAATTATTAAAAAAAATTGAAATAAAAAACATATATTTGTGAACAATGTGGATATCATTTGAAAGTGAGTAGCTTCATGTATACCCATGAATTTGCTAGTTCCTATTTGAAAGACTGTAATTTCTTAATGGCCGCAGTTTGCTTAGACTTATTTATTTTCTTTCGTTTTATTGCAATAGGATAAAAAATGCATCTTATTGAGAAATTGATGTCTTACTCCATAACTGTGAGAAAACGCTGGGTAGCTAGGTGCGAAGCGGATAACTGCTGAAAGCATCAAAGTAGTAAGCCCACCCCAAGATGAATGCTCTCTCAAAATGGAATCTATTCCAAACATATATGCAATTGTTTCTTAAGAATCGGGCGAAAAGAAGGGAAAGCTCTCCATTCCTGGTTTTTCTGTAGCTGGAACCTCCGGAACCACAAAGGGCACTTTACGATCTTGAACCGATAACTAACTTTCGATTAACCTAGCCTCTCCTCTATCTATTGTGGGTCAAGGGCTCCTTCTCTCACTTTTCACATTTTCTTCCATTTTTGAGGTTCTTTCCATTTATTAATAAGAATGGGTGAAAATCAAATTCTATCTCAATACATTCCTCAAAAATTTCGATTCGTGCGGATTCTTTCCCCAACTAAACCCTTTGTCCCTCATTCTTCGAGAATTAGAATGATCATTTTCAAGTTTGAATTTGTTCGTCTGGAATCAGACAATTGAACACCATTATATGTACATTTAATTTGCATCTCCCTATTCCATTCTTTTAAATCCTCATACCAATGAGGTTTTTCTGGAAATAGAAATGAATTATCAGAAATTCATTTGGAATGCTCCGAATAGAATGAAAAAAAAAGTCGGATTCATAACTATCTGCACAACATGAAACATGTATGAGTCCGAGAAAGGGATCCCTTGAATATTGGGTAGTTGTTGTTAAATCAGGTCAAATATTATACGATATGGGTAGGGGAGGTGGTCACGATTACTCTAATAATCAAATTAGTTAACTTATAAGATTATTTGCGTATGAGACATGGGGAGACGAAAGCCGCACAAGTGTTTGGCATCGAGTGTGTTTAGAAAATAAAAATGAGAGAGAAATATTACTTAAAAGTGTAAAAATTGCATTACCTTTTTGGCATTGAGTGTGAGTTTTTATAATGAAAAATGAGGAGTGGTTATTGTTTGACGAAAAGACACGTGTTTTCATTCCGATGCGCCTAAAAATTTTCTCCTAGGTATCACTCTATCAATCTTAGGTTTAGGGGCATTTAATCTTTTTGAAAAGTAGCTATCCTATATTCTAGGTCTGACCTCTAAAAATAGATCGACAAGTTGACCGTGAGGTGTTTGCTGCAGAGATGTCACATTAATTAAACATAGAAATATTTTTTACGAAAGATCTCTTGCAAGAGATGAAGTGGAGACGTCTTCTCTCATAATAAAAATAGATGAAGTGGAGACGTTTAGGTCTGACCTCTAAAAATAGATCGACAAGTTGACCGTGAGGTGTTTGCTGCAGAGATGTCACATTAATTAAACATAGAAATATTTTGTACGAAAGATCTCTTGCAAGAGATGAAGTGGAGACGTCTTCTCTCATAATAAAAATAGATGAAGTGGAGACGTTTAGGTCTGACCTCTAAAAATAGACCGACAAGTTGACCGTCAGGTATTTGCTGCAGAAATGTCACATTAATTAAACAAAGAAATATCTTGTAAGAAAGAGATGAAGTGAAGACGTCTTCTCTCATAATAAGCCAATTGCCTTGGATTCATTTTGCAACAGGTTATAGTACCTTGCATAGGTCACAGAGTCGGCCTCTACAAGGCACCTCGACTAAGGCAATGTATAACTTTGATTACCTCAATGTATGACCTTAACTAGGTCATATAGGATAGCGACGTGAAGTATGAGTATGATTGTACTTACTAGTAGGTTGTCAAGTGGTCATTTGAAACCTTATTAGAGAATAGTTGTAACATGTGACATTTTGATTTGGCTTTTTAACATTGAATACAATAAAGTAATACTATGCACCTTATTTTTTTGCCTTTGTTTAAGCTCCATTATAATTAATTTTGGGGAAAAAAATTTGTATTTTGATAAAACCCTGTACTGAACCAATTGATTTCAACAAATTCTATTTATTTGCAATCTGAAAACCCTAGTTGATTTTCATTATTTACCCCTTTTTAATCAAAGAAGAGCAAGCATAGCGTTGAGACAGAGTCCAAACGCTCCGCCGAAAAATGGCATCCTCCTCCGTCGCCAGGGTTACGATATTCAACTCAACTACTGATTACTGCTCTCGTAAGGCTCACAGAGCCTTCCACCGTGTGGGCCCTGTTCAGAACATTTCCACCCTTTTCAGGAGTCGAAGCACCACTGGCATCGCCATCTCTCCACGTTCTTCATCCTCTCTTCTGACTGGTAAAACACACCCATTTCTAAATTTTCTCGTGCCATTATGTTTAAGAAAACTCTTATAATTAGAATATTAGTTATATTTGATGAAGTGAACTTTGTGCAATGCAAGAGTAATTCATATCTGCATGTATGCGTTCACATATAAAATGTGTGTATAAATGGAGGTTATCACGGAGGGTGATTCGTGAGTTGTGTGCTAGTTGAAAAGGTTCTCTGTTTGATGAAAATAAAATTAATAGAAACTACTTCTGGCTGTGGTGATTGTTCTGAGCTACAGTTAAGGAAGTCAAGCCTGCAGGAGAGTAATGCGATGATGTGTAGGGGCATAATGCAAATAAAGTCTCTACCCTCACTGTAATAATCTGGTAAAAATCTGATTATCGTAGGTATACCATCGGATAAACAAAAGTTTTGTAATCAAACAAGTAGTTTCTAATACACACAAAGAACTTGCATACACAGAGGTTCTATCGAGTAGATTGATTGTGCAGGCTTTTTTTTGCTGCCGCATAATTAAGACTGATTGTTGGAATTAAATTTTGGAAAGAACTGACAGTAGACAGTATATAATCTTGAAGTTTTTGTTTGCCGAGTTCCAACCCTAACTGCTAAGTCTAGCTTGCACCAGTTTGTATGTGTATTTGGAGTATAGTAATGGTACTTCATTTTCGATATATTTCATTTGAATAAAATTTTGAATGCTTTATACATATTCCATATGATATACTTTTGTCAGTTTAAGGTTTAAACAATTCACGTTCCAAAAGAAGTTAAATTGGTGTTAGGGTTTTCTTTTCTTACACTCCTCTTCTAGAATATTCTGCAGCTGCAATGACCACAGAGGCTTCTGCAAAGGTTATTGATGGAAAATCAGTTGCCAAAGAAATTAGAGATGAAATAGATGTTGAAATATCAAGGATGAAAGACTCTATAGGTGTTGTTCCTGGATTGGCAGTCATTCTTGTTGGGGATAGGAAGGATTCTGCAACTTATGTTCGCAACAAGAAGAAATCATGTGCATCTGTTGGGATCAATTCATATGAAGTGCGTTTGCCTGAAGATTCTTCTGAACAAGAAGTGCTTGAGCATATCTCACGCTTCAATGATGATCCGTCCGTACATGGCATCCTCATCCAGTTACCTCTACCTCCTGTAAGCCTGAGTATCATCTTCATTTCTGAAATTTCTGTGGTGGGACAATGAGACCAATATATCAATAAAAGATCCATGTAGTAAGAAATATATGATGTCTCTTTTTAGTAAATATTCAATCAACTCCAGTTTTCTCTTATTAATCTGCCTTAATGCTTGGCTTTTGTCCTATTATAACAAATTTTACTTGAGCATTCTGAAATGAGCCGTTAAATATGTCATAACCTAAGCAAAAACTGTCTTCTATTGTGAAATATGCTTCAATATTTTGGGCACATGATTTGATTTGATGTGGGGCTATGAGTAATAGAATATTGTCTTTGCGCATCTTATCTCTGTGTCATTTTGTTTCTTTCTAAAATTTTGGTCATCAAATTGACTGTTTCAAACCATCTCTAGTATCAAATTTCTTTATATTCCATCAGGCAAAACTATGCCAGAATTTGTTTGCCAAATTTATTTGGGTTGATTTTTCACGAGAAAAGAACCCTATTAATTGACTACTTGGGTCCCAAATGGAATACAAGTGTAAATTCACTTGACGTAAAATTTTTGGGAATGAAGAGTATTTTTGTGCACGACAGATTCACTAGTTTCGGTTTTCTTTTGATTCCTCACCCAGTATTCTGGTTGTTTTTATGTTGGACCAGCATATGAATGAAGAGAATGTCTTAAATGCTGTTTGTATTGAAAAAGATGTTGATGGATTCCACCCACTGAATATTGGTCGTCTGGCCATGAGAGAGAGAGAACCATTATTTGTTCCATGTACACCAAAAGGATGCATAGAGTTGTTGCACAGATATGGTGTTGATATCAAGGGAAAGAGGGCTGTCGTTATTGGCAGGAGTAATATCGTTGGAATGCCTGCTGCCCTGCTGTTGCAAGTAATATGCGCATTGCCATCTTTTTAAATATCAAATTTTATAGGCTCAAACATCAGGACTCTAGTGCTTGCTACAATTTGACATTGTTCCATTTCAACATTTTGCATGTACTGGTAGAGGGAAGACGCTACAGTCAGTATTGTCCATTCAAGAACAAAGAATCCTGAGAAGATCACGAGAGAAGCAGATATCATTATTTCAGCAGTGGGCCAGCCAAACATGGTGAAGGGTAGCTG
The DNA here is from genome assembly GCA_019395295.1 of Osmanthus fragrans. NCBI lineage: Eukaryota > Viridiplantae > Streptophyta > Magnoliopsida > Lamiales > Oleaceae > Osmanthus > Osmanthus fragrans. Next base: position 13,957,962 of record CM033349.1, read on the forward strand.
GATCAAGCCCGGCTCTGTAGTTATTGATGTTGGTATTAATCCTGTTGAGGTCTGATTCCCCATTTTAATGTGTACTAATCACTGTTCCGACAATCCCTACCCCTGGAACACGTTATTTTGCTTACCCTCTTTCACTATAGGTGAATATAACTTATATTGTCCATTACAAATTTGACAGGATGCTAAAAGCCTTCGAGGCTATCGACTAGTTGGAGATGTTTGTTATGAGGAGGCAAGCAAGATTGCTTCAGCCATCACCCCTGTTCCTGGAGGAGTGGGGCCCATGACAATAGCCATGCTTCTTTCAAATACTCTGATCTCAGCAAAGAGAGTTAACAATTTCAAGTAGATCTCTTACCTAATAAGACTGCCTAAGGATAAATAATATGATTAAACCTAATTGTTATGCTGTTAAGCTTCACCTTTTTCCTCTGTTGAAAATGAGGAGCGTCTTCATAAGAGACTCAAGCGTCCAAGTTGGTTGGATTTTCAGCAAGATAAGTGGTTTTGGCTGGTGATGGTTGTGAAAAGATGGAAACTGTAGATCCTAGATGGTCATATTGAGAATATGAAATGAGGACCTGATTCCTCTGCATTGGAAGCTTTGTGTTCTCACAGTAATATTGTACTGTTAGCCCAATATTTGCAGGCATCGAACATTCTCCATTATTTTTTTGGTGGTGTAAATATTGATGCTGAGTGTTCACATCCTTTGCATTGATAATCGTGTTTAAGAGATTTCACATTATTCAGGAAAAAATTGGATAAAGTGTTAGCACAGATTCTACATTTTGAGAAAGAAGCTCGACATCTACGTGAGAGAAGCAGTAGACCTCTTTCAGGTATTCATTACGAATTTTATGTAGAGTTGACAATAATCTCACACCGGCACAAGAGCATTGGAAATCGCATGAAAAGGTTAAGGTCAAGCTTAATAAGAGGAATAATCAAAGTCTTTATATGTTGATTGTTAGTTCCAGAAGCAATTTGTAATCGGGCTTCGGCTTCTAACTCGGTTTGGCTCAGCTCAGCTCGGCCCTCGCTTTAGGCTTAGTACGTCTTGTTAATTATGCCATGAAATACACATGAAGAGACAGATAGGCATATTTTTAGGAACGGTTACTTAAATTTGCGATCTGGCAGGTAAAATTACAAATATATGTATTATTTGAGCCTTGCATGCTAATCAAGTCTTATCCAATCAAAATGTGAGTTTGACTGTTTAATAGATTAAAATTAATTATTCTCATTCCTTATCTTGGCCATTGAATCGGCTTTCAACTGTATGCATTACTCACATCGACAACATAGTTATCCTTCACTCCTATCTATATTTTTTTAGCATTATTGATCAAACAAATTAATACGTAATTAGAATTTACAAGTTCTTATTTTATTTGATATCTCATCTATACAGTTGATGGGGGCATCAAAAGACATTGTTTCAGACATGAAGGATTGTTACATTTGCTCTACAGTTTTTATTAGTTATGCCACATTTTAATTACACATGAAGGCTCAACTCTTTTCTTATTGTAATACTTGTATTCCTAACTTTGTTTCAACGCATTCTTATTCCCAACATTTCGTTAATAAATACATCTTGTATGTAATAAAGATTTTCATCCAAGAAGCCCGTCTCACGAGGGTGTAAAATGACTTCAAGGTTTGTTTGAGCCTTATTTTTTGAGTTAACAAATTTTGGAATAATGATTTTTGGAGAATTATTATTAAAAAGTAGGAAACAAATTTTGGCTTACATATAAAATTATTTTATTGAGAAATTGTATAATTGAAAATGAGTTTTTACTTTTTAATGAACAAGAATCAAATAAGAGCTTCATTGTGCATCATACTTTAAAAAAATAAATAAATGACAAAGTACATTTTTTTTTTCTCATTTCAAATCATGCAAATAGAATATTGTAACAGAAACTATTATCAAGAATGAGATGTGTTAATTAATTGAAGGTTGAAAGTAAGAATTTAATATAAAAAAAGTTAATGCCATTAAGTATTATAATGAACAAGGTTGAGACCTTAAGTATAATTATAATAGTAAAATTACTCAATTTCTTGAATTAATAAGTAAATCTACGATTGGGATGAGGGCATAAAGGTCTTCATGACAATCAATAATTCACTTTATATTCAATTAGACCTTGCTCTAGCTTCTTCAAATGCTATTACTTCCTTAGAAGCCCAACACGTACTTTTTACTTGCTTTTCTCATTTTCCTCCTAAGCCTATGGAATATAAAAATCGTTTCCAAATGTTGTTCTCCTCTCAAGGACAGATTCTTAAGATATTGGATGCAAAAATTGACTATTTTTTAAATAGTCCAATGACAATAAGTGGGCAAAATATTCTGTACACCAAGCATGATTTAAAAGGTCAAACAACATAGAGCAACAACATGGACACAAACATATTTAATAAAGAGTAAATCGTACAATAGAAAATAACAACAAATCGGGCTATAAAATCAACAGATCTAGGATTTGTAACATAGGAGTCCGAGAGAGAGAGAGAGAGAGAGAGAGATGTCTCCTCAGACCTTCATTAATTGTCTAGTATGTACAAACGGTAAGTCTACAATTGCTTCTTTCATCTCCTATCTCGGACTAGGTAACCAGTGGGTGCCATTGGGGTACAACAACCTTCTTTTAACTGAATGCAGGAGAGGCCTGGGACTTCTCCATAAGAAACTCAATTTTCTAGTTGTAAAAGAAAGAAAATCATGTTATGAGCTCAAGGGCAGGCAATTAAACAAATAGAACAATCATGGATTTCAAAAACATAATGATGCAGACCATTTTGGCCAAGTATAAAAAATAGTAACTTTACTTTTTAACTAACTTTTTGACTCGAACATGTTAGAATAAGCAACCTCCTCACTCCAATTTTCCTTTACTTTTTTCTTATAAGTTAAAAATGTTCTTATTTTGAAGGTAACTTACTATAAACATAAGCAACCTCCTCACTCCAATTTTAACCATACTAAAATTAATTTAAGCTTTAAAACTTATTTACTAATAAGTTGATGTTTAAAGAATACCAAACATGCCTTACGTCTTCTAAATAAATAAGCCATTCAATGGGTATCTCAAGAGAACTCACCTTCACTGACTTGTTAACTTCTTCAAGTTTGTGAAGCATCAAATCCGAGGGTACAATGCCTCTGTTTTCCACCGAAGAATGGGGAGGAGAATTCATTGTCTGCATGATAGACACAAGTGAAATTAACAAATGAGACACACTTCCTACACCAAAAAGGGGGGAAAATGCTATGAAGCAAGATGATTTTTGTGTTCTTCAATCACAAACCAACACATGCATACAAGTTGAAGAATGTTTTCAACCAATCCCAAGAAAACATAGAGCACAAATTAGCATCCTTTCGTAAGGAACAAAAGGATAGGCAATACATCTGTAAGAATGATCATATTCTTCCATCCTCAGACTAGACAATCAAATAGCATATTTACTAAGCTCTTTGGTTAAGACCATGGACATGTGGAACCGAGAAAGTTACAGAGGTGATAACCAAAAACTCCCTAGAAATAACAAAGGTCCCCTTCCCCACACACTCTCCCCAAAAAATACCTTCTCTTAATTATATCATTGAACTATACGAAGGGCACTGTGTGATCACTATACAAGCAAAAAGAGATGATCCACTGACTGAAACCCCTGGTTCTCTAAAATGGAGCACCTATTATGGCAAATTATATCTTCTAAATGACATTAATCTTGAAATCAAGAAAGTGAATTATCGATCTTCAAGATCCTGTCATGAGATTCTGGAAACACAGGAACACAAACTTTTGAAATTGATTTTGTTGATCAATAATACAGTGAAGGGAACATTCTTCAGATATTTAGCATAAAATAACACTTTTTCCATTCTTCATCATTTGTTTTCAATAGAGCACGCTGTACTTCTTAGAATTACTATGAGAACTGAAAAAGAAAAAATCACTGAAAGCAATTTGAGCAAGGTTACAGTTCAACATTACTCTGGTAAGACTAACCCAAATAACAGGGCAATTGGTACAATCAAGAATAACCAAGGTATGCCCAACTTCACTTAAGTGAGCAAGAGCTCCATATCCAACATAAAATGTGCGAGTTTTTTCAGTTCAATGTTCTTGGAAAGAGTTGGCAGGAGAAGAAAATAGATTAGAGAATTTGTGCTATAAAACCATATAGATTATGATGTTGAAAATTTAGAAGGAATGACCGTAGAGACCATATTTCATGTCATAGAGAAAAATGGCGAGACAGGTAAGTGGGTTTCAATAATTTTTGCACCCAACTCCTGGGCTCGGGAGCACTATTACACTATTGTCCAAACAACAAGTTTGTTAGGCATCTGAGATTCGCTTTCTGTTTTCTTCTTTGATATTTAGCAGTGAAGAATAATTTACAATGACCAATCACAGGGATTCTATAGGTACTAGACTTGAAAAATGTCCATTATAAAACAGGCATCTTGAAGCAAGTATTGCGTTTCGACTAGCCATTTATCAGACGTCCAGCTCTAAACAAGGTCAAAAATCTAGTTTTTACTATTTACCTTCCAGCCTGTAGATGGAGATCTCAAAACAGCTGGACCCAAGGTTAGGGAATCCATACGAACCAAGCTTGCCATATCCAAAATTTGAGAATTAATATTCCAACTATTGCCAACATTTTGTATGGCCTTTGAAGCCTCTGTTATGACAACCTGCATATCATTAAAATTCTTTAAGCATTGCACTTCTTGGTGTTATCAAATAGCAAAGGATAGATCATTGGTATGTTAAGTATAATTCATTACTTCTGATGATAATGCCAAAAGATACATAATGATAAAGTTGCGATTATGTTAAGAAGTACCTTCCTCAGAAGTGCATGGTTATAAACCCCTTGAACCTGCAATTCATCAACTGGTGCAGCTTTACCATGTGCTATACTTTCAATTCTAAAGGTATGAATTCCATACATTGACTGCAAGAAACCTGCACATAAATAAAGGTATGTAACTCCACATGTTCATTTTGAGAGGAAAGGAGAAAAAAATGTGGCAAATGAGTATAAGGAAACAAGATATACCTATTTAATTAGACCAAATTCGCAACAAAGTACTCACACTTCCAGTGCACGCATAAGTTGTACAAAAAGGGGAATGACAAGGGCGTGCACATCTGTTCTGGAAATGTACATGTGCACTAATAGTTTATTTCGTTTTTCTGAAACTTGAGAATTTAAGATCTAATCTAGCTCACAGTCAAAGATGCTAAAAATGCAGGTTTTCCACTTGAAGAATTAACTAACTCTCCTGATATATCATCTTCTCTCTGCACAAAACCAAAGTACCCATGCAAAATCTAGTAAATTGCTTGTGCTTGTTATTCACTAGATAAAAGGATCCAATTTCCACATGCTTCCACAGAGGGAAAAAAAATACTTAATTGAAGAAAAGGAGAAACTTTACAGGGTTTGTTGCGAGCAATTAAAATATCATCACATTATGCGTCTAAAAATTTGCAGTCTGCTATTCGAATGCATAACTCTATTTTGTTAATGAGAGGAAAACCTGCATTAGAGTGGTATGGATGCATTGTATATGTGGGAGCTAACGAATTATGCTTATCTGTCACAGATGTCTAAAAGGCCTTACTGATCATGGCAATAATGTCACCCCACGTCTAATTTTTTGGACAGTAAAATATTGCAGTTGGATAATGTCTAATTATTAGAAAGGTGGAATAAAGTTGAAAACCTTGTATTGCTTCAATTATCACAGTTGGTCATTCCTCATCAGAAAATGACAAGACATGGAAACTGAGTCGCGTGGATATTTCAAACGAAGCCATTTAGGACATAAGAATAAAATAATGGTAAAACTCATTGGTTAAAAGAGGAGAACCATGAAAGTTATACTACCTTGTTCAATGATAATATCGATAACCAAGGATAGAGGGACACGCCTTTCAATTTTCCTTTCTCCACAAAAGGGTATAAATGAAGGCCTTGACACCTAGAAATGAAGAAAACTGTCATACTTTAGCTCCAGATTACTAATTTCACTCTTGAAGGTGAAGTTAAAAATGTAAAATAGATTCATTAGAAGATGAAAAACCTTGTAAACTATTTCTTTCGATGTAACATAGAGCTTGCGTGATGCTATATCCTTCTTAATCACCCATCTTCTAAAAGGCAAATAAAGCAACATAATGATCCCAATACCCCATGCTAAAACAAGCAGTAGAGATATTGAGACCCATATTATTGTATCGTACTGTATGTTCTTTGATGCTAGTTCCTCAAATGAAGCCTTGTATAGAATTTGTGAAGGAATATCAGCTTCTTCATCTCCATCCAGCTCAGAGACAGGGTCAGATAGCAACAAATCTTTTGCTGACTCAAGCTTTGGTAGACCCTCAGCATGACCCATCAACATCTTTCAATCTCAAATCTAATGACGAATTACCGAGTTCATCAACTGGAAAACAAAGTACTTCTAAAAGAGGGAAAAACAAGAAAGAAATGCCTTATCGGTAAAACAATTAAAAAAATACATGAATTTTCATTTCAATTCGAAATATGAAAAATTAAAGAAAACATTTTATTCAATCAATTTCAAAAATGTAAACACAAAATTTTCATTATTGCATCATACACAAATCTGTTATTACACTTGACTGATTCTAAGTCACCATATACAGAAAGAAATAAAGTGCAAATAGAAATCATATATGATAATCAGAACATAAATCAAGCTTTAATACAAACAGAATCCATTTATGAATTATGATTGTGAAAGAAAACACATAATTCAAGCCTTGCACTCAATTGCACACTTAATACATTGCCAAAAACGAGTATATATAAGCACACTAAATCATTTAATCGCGAGGGAGGTTTTAGCAACAAAACTCTGAACGACAGCTGATGGTAACATGATATAACTAATATACGAACTAACGTTTATCCGATAATAAACAAATAACACAAAAGCAATACAATAATATAACAAAAATCAACTGCTAAAACAAATTAAAAATCAAGCTTTAAATTTTCACCCACGCTCGACTGCACACTTAATGCCTTGTTAAGAACTAGTATATATCGGCACATGAAATTGCTTAATCGCGAGGAAGGTTTAGCAAGAAAACATGATATAATTGTTGTACGAAAATTAAATTCAGCCTACAATAAACAGATAACACAAAAGTAACGCAACAGTACAACAGAAAATTTTAATCATGATTCTCAAACGATTTACTTGTTTGGCGTAGCTAAATAATATATATATATATATATATATATATATATATATATATATATATATATATAACTATGAATTTACATTTCATTCCTCGGATTTTTTCCAGCTATCAAATTGAGATCAAGACAACGGAAAAAGTAAAATTTAAATATAGATATAAGTTCATATTTTCACCTGATTTTTCCCCCGAATAAATTGAAATGCAAACTCACTGTTCTCGTTAATCGATGAAGGTCGATTTTTTCTCGTTTGGAAGAGTTTCACTTTCTATATTTCTCCCGGTTGTACGTGGAGAGCACGAGAATGGCCCACCAAACATTCAGATTACCCGTTTAATAAATTGGGCGAACCCGATTTGGCAAACGAGGTTAAAAAAAGGGACTGCTTCTAAGTGAATTATTTTGGAAAATAAAGGGGCGTTCTCTTCGTGTTTCAATTTTATGTTTTATGTTTTGAAATTCGTTTTGTGTTTTAAGTGTTTGTTTTGAAATTATTGAAAATACGTTCTTTTTATCATTTTGAAAAATTGTTTCTCAAAACAGAAAACTAAAAACGCGTTTACTTTGCAATTTTTGAGAATATTATTTGATAATATTTTATTCAAAAAATCTGATTATTCAATTAATTTTAATAGTTTAATGTAAATATAGTATTAAATAACATATAAATTTGAAATATCTTTGAATCTTGAAATATTTTTTCCATATATTCCTAATTAACATATAAAATTTGATAATATTATTTGATAATATTTTATTCAAAAAATCTGATTATTTAATTTATTTTAATTGTTTAATATTAATATAGTATTAAATAACATATAAACTTGAAATTTTTTTGAATCTTGAAATATCTTTGAATTTTGAAATATTTTTTCATATATTAAAATAAAATATACATTTTGATAAAAATTACCTATAATATTTTATTCCAGAAATTTGATTATTCAATTCATTTTAAGAGTTTAATGTTAATGCAATATAAAATAACATATAAATATGAAATATTTGTTAATCTTAGTAATTTTTTTTTTTTTTTTTTTTTCAAATATAAAAACACAACCTAAATTAAATTTAGCAACACATTTGAACAGATACAATTAGAAGTTTACATGTCATGACAAAACAAATAAATACTAAACAAAATATGAAATTAATCCAATGACTAATGTACGACGTCTCGAGTAGTTATTCCACATTTGTGTAGCAATTTGATCTCTAACTTGTCCCATTTGAGCTGTCTGACTAGCATCAAAATGTATGATTTCTTGATCTTGACTTGACTCCGACAACATGTTTTCTAATGCCCAGCAACATGTTTTCTAATAATTTATAGTCATTAAATCTACAAAAAGATATAAATCAACTATATTTTAGGTTTTGCTAAGTGCACATAACATTTTCCCTATATTTTTAGCAACATCGAAAAACATAATTTATGTAATCAACTTTAGTCGACCACACGACAATTTACAAATCACAATTGTTTTCACTCACTAGATTAGACAAGACAATTGATATATTTTATCATTAGTCTCATTCCTTTAATCCTATCAAATATGTCCAACAAATCTTAGCCAACACCCGGATCTTTCCTATCAATAGATGACTTCCAAATCCATTAAAGATGCCAAAAAAGAAAAAAAAAATGCAAGGTGAGTAAACAATACGAAGTATTATATAGAACTAGACGTGAATATCATCGAGAAAATTTTTAGTTTCACTTTTCTATCCATACATTGTCTAGTAGCATAACATTCACCTTATCAAACAAGCTGAAAATCAATGCATAAACATGCAATAGAGCTCGAATATGCTTTCTATGACTTACAACAAACCTGCAATAATAGCTTTTATTACATTATTTCTCAACGGTGCTTATTGTCACAACATTATAAATGAAATCTTAAAAGAGAAAAACATATATGACTAAACTTTGTCGAGCCCCCGACTTTAACCTCTCTCTATGTAGAGGAGGATTTAGTTAAATTTGTCTCCTCTCCTTCTGCCTACGAAAACAACTTCAAATTTTCTTGCACATCAGTATTATATTCTAAAGTCAACCTCCATGATGTCCTTCACTTGCTCATATGTCACAAAAGCAATGGCTATTGACGGGACAACCTGAACGAGAACAAAAAGAAAATAAGGAAAATCAACTAATTTACTTATAACAAAATGTATAAGCAAACTTCGTAAACGGCAAAATTGAGGCCCACATATGGAATCTAAAAACAAGAAATAAGAGTGTAAGTTTCACAAATAAGATTCAGGAGAAAGAGTTAGCAAAAAAGAAAGAAAGACTCGAGCAAGAAAAAAAAATTGAGTGACATTTTTAATCCAATAGTTGAACTTTGTCAAAAGAAACCATATGATCAACAGACATAATTTTTCCTTGTTGATGTAAGTTCACTACATGCTCATAGAGATTATTTTCCCTGTCAAAAGAGGCACAAGTGACTTGGGGAAAAGTTAATCGGCCAACAGACCTCTTGTGCTATCATGAATCTGATGTTAATCATTCTTCACAAGAGACTTTAATCAAGTAGACATAATTCGACAACTATTAGTAGAGTAACTTTCATATTGTAAGCAAGGTAAAGATTATAGGTAACAAATTAACCGTCATTAATATGGGATGAGCATTTTTGCCCTTAAATTTATATAAACGAGAAAAAAATGGACCAGAATTGACTGTATAAAAAGGCAAGTTGGAACATAGCATGGTATGTGTCTGAGCCTCGGAATGTGCCATATCGCTTTGAGCCTAGGCATCCAAACATATATCTACGAGTAATGAATCAAATAATGCAACAAAATCAAAATACATGCTACTAGTACATACACAGACATACAAGCCTATAATTCCATAGAAACGGGAATAGCAATATAATTCCCTATTACCCGTGAACAAAATAGTTCCCTTTTGGCTCTATCCACCCCAAACTCACCACACAATCTACCAAAAAAAGTGCCTTCACATGCCATTTGTTTTGTAGTGAATTTTTACAAGGATAGACCAAATTCTGATTACAGTTAGTATTTAGTAATAACACCTACCACTCACGGATTCATTATTAATTTATTATACATATACAACCCAATTCTCATGCTATGTTAAATTCAACTATAATTATCCCTATGCCAACTATGATATATATTGCATGACTCAGCAAATATTATCTAATTATATTTCCTTAATCAATCCCAAAGCCGTGTCGGTTACTCAAACTAATTCCAACCATTATACAGATCAACCATTATACTTGGCTTTGGTTTTATTTCTGTGTACACGCCTTTTAATACATAATGAGCTCTAAGCACAAATTCACACTATTTAATCCATAATTGCATAATTACGAACTCTGTGCTCAGGGAAATCAGTACAAGCAATTAAAGTATGTTCATGAATGACAGGTAATGGCTTGTTTCTATTCGGAATGGCAAAGAGTCGGAAAGATCTGAATTTTCTCGAGCTGGAGATAAATTCAAAGGTCCCCAATTTCAAAACCACCATTTCCAGGAAGATAAGAGGAAAATTCTGTGCGCGATTATAGGAGGAATTCTCTCTTGCTTCCCCACTGATTTCTCCTCCATCTTTTCAAGCTATTTTAAGAGACTAGAGAAAATGCCCTAAAATCCTGAAACTATAGAAAATGCCCTAAATTTCATTTTGGAAGAGAATTCATCTAGGCATACGAATATTCCTTGAGTCGAGTACATAAATAAAAATAACAAAGCCAAGAATCTGAATTACAGAACCTGCAAGCTGAATCAAGAAAAGAATTAAGTTCGAAGTACATGCCAAAACGTCTTCTGTTGATCTACAATACGCACTGAGCTCAGGAGACACACACGGAGAGGGAGAGAGATAGAGAGAGCCTTCGATTGAGAGAGACTTCAAAGTAGCTTTGAGATGAAATGGCAGCTCCAGTACATCTTCGGCCGGAACAAGAAATTGTGAGATCGGGGGTAGAGAGAGACAGAGATGTGAGGGAGAGTGAGATGGGAGAGAGTGAAGTTCTTTTTGGGCTACGTTTTCCATTTTTGGCTGGGAAACTTCCAAAACGGGTTTTTGGCGTTTTGGGTTTCTTTGATTTTTTTTTTTTGTTTTCCAAAATACAATTTCGAAAACGAGAAAGAGAACGTGTTTTCAACGTTTTGAAAAATCGAAAACAAAAAACGACTGGAAAATGGCAAAGAGAACGCCCCTAAGGTTACTTACGGAATAAAATAAAATATTACTTCATGAGTGAGAGTTAGAAATAATTCAGTTGCTTATATGAATGAAGGTAAGATTTTATTATATTTTTACTTCCAAAAGTGATTTTTATATATTTGAGTCTAATATTATAAACTAACATACTTCTTTATTTTTGCTTTATTAAGGATGTAACGAGTTGATCCCCTATTTTGATTTATAAATATCTTTAATAAAATTGATGTAGCTAAGAAGCTATTTATGCGAAAATGTTAAATGACAGATTTTCTTTATTTTATTTTATTGGAAGATAACCCACTTTAAAGAAGAGTGATTCATGTGCGAGGCAATGTAAATTCTGGCAAACACAATCCTTGGTCACCTACTTGTGCCTTGAGACATGTACGTTTTGATTGTCGAAAGTTGGTGGATTCGACAAGTCGAAAACAGATATTTAACCTACAAACATATGATTCCCATTCCTACTGCAATGCTGAATCTTTGTGCCATTCAAAATTTCTACACCTCACATGGTTAATCAACCTTTATTTCAAATAGTGATTTTTTGAAAAATGTGTGATTAAAAAATAGGAATAAGTTTTTATTGTAAGAATGCGTGATTGAAAATAAGTTTGAAAAAAAAAAGAGATTTTTTTTATATAGAATAATTCTACTTATACATAAGGAGTTACATAAAGTTTTTTTATTTGGTTGAAATTTTTTTGATCAAATCATATCTCACCACATCATCTATATGTATATCAATTTGTAAGTTGTGATGTACAATTTTTTTCTATGATCATATTTGAATCATGTTGTACATGAAAAATCTATAAGTGTATTATCAAGTCAATATTTAACTTGTTAATCTAAAACTTAACAATAAAACAACAAATAAAATGTATTATATAAAATATTTATATTATAACCAACTAACAAAGCCGACAATGTTCCAAACGATTAGTTAAATACTATCCGTCTTGCAATTTTAGATGCAAAAATATTAATCAAATTTGAATAATATATCCGTTCAACCATTTCTTTCTCAATTGCTAATATAGTCAATCCATTCAATCTATTATGTGATATAGTTGATTGGACATAAGGTTATGGTTAACAAAATTTTGTAAGTATAAACATTTGAGATATTTTCAAATATTGTAGTACTTCAATTACTCTTTACTTTACTTGATAAATAGCACCTCAAGACATGTAACTCAGAACACAAATCATATCTATTAATATTCGAACGTCCATTATATTATAAATACTTTTCAAAATTCATACAAGACTTCAACAAATTGAAAAATAAAAATAAAAAAATGCACGCCTTTAACTTTCAAAATTTAACAAATATCCAAATATCTCTTCATATTATTTAAATTGTTAAAATTGAATCTTAAAGAAGATAGGCTTGATTAATTATAAAAACAAAGTATTCATTTATAAAAGATTCTTCGACTAATTGATTTATCTCATCACTACTACTTTCGTCAAATTACTTTTTTTTTTTTTTTTTTTTTTTTTTTTCAAATTATATGTTGTTATCAAAATACAGCTTCAATTCTTATTTTACTTGCCCTTTTTATCAGTTATTCATGACAATAGAAAATTCAATTTCTCTATGATCTTCGAGAAATGAAACAAATCTTTGTCGATAATACCATTTATATCCATGTTTTCGATTTGAACAAATTTACTCAGAATATTGACTACATGCAACATGTACTAAATTACCATGTCAAGCAAGGACTCAAAATTCTGAAGTTCATATGTTGATAATGACTCGATTTCACTTTTTGTTTTAGAATCTTCATTAATTTATGTCAAATCAAGTAAAACGTCTCTTATTTTAAACAAATAAATCGAATGTAATCTATTTGATGAACAAGTTGAGTAGAATTAAGAGACCATTGCAACATGAGTTTGAGAAATCGTAAATCACTTGTCCCTTTCTATTGCATTTGAAATGGGTCTAATTTAGAAATAAAATTCCCACTAATGAAAAAACAATTATTGGTCCTCATTTATAAATAGAATGGAATGAGACTAATTATCAAATTTTTAATAAAAAAAAAATATCATAGAGACCGTATGGATGGTAAAAAATTCGTCAAACCTAATACTCGCAGCCCCACCCTGAACGGGGCATGAATTGCCTGCTTAAGCGGGAATTCGGGTATGGGATAGGGTGGGGGACTTCGCCCCGAGGAGGGTATGGGTAACAAAGACCCCACCCCGCCCCGTTTAATTTTTTTTCCTAAGAATTCAATACTTTAAATAAAAAAATTCCATGAAATTTCATTAGTTCTAATAGAAGGTGACAACTAAAATTATCTAAAAAATATGACAAACAATAAAAGTTTTAGTTTGTCAAATATATTTGAATAATTTAACTTTTAAAAATAAATAAATAATTTAAAAAATCAATAAATATATTATTGGCCCATTTTAATGAATGGATGCAATAAAATGAATAACAAATTTAAAATTAAAAGAATAGAAAATGGTGCAAGGGCCCCGCCCCACCTTAAATGGGTAACGGGCCGCCCCACCTTAAATGGGTAACGGGCAAGTATGAGCACGAGAAATTATCCAATGGAACGAGGTCGGGGGAGGTTGCCCTGATCCCGAATTGCCCCGTTGTCATCCCTAAGTAAATGTAATTTATCAAAAAAAAAGAATGAAAGATTCTAAAATCTGAGGCCCCCCTCTAATATTCGTTCTGAGGCACAGGTCTCACTCGTCTCTATGCAAAACCAATCTCGAGGGTCTACCCGGATGTACACATAGAATGACTGCAACTAAATTCCTTAACCTACAAGGATTTTAGGAAGTTCTTATTTTGGTATTAGCTATAGAAAGAGCATAATGAAATGCCAATTTTCGCGATCCATATCCTAAATCAAGAAACTTGGCATATCGTCTTAATTTCGTGAACCAAAAAATCTTGAAAAATTCGCTAGACGGTGGGTTAGTGAGCTGAGCTCAAGCACTGAATGGTAGGTGTTAGGAATATGTACCACCACATATTCCACTTGTTATAAGTATGGGCTCACACATATCTCCACATTGGTATGATATTGTCCACTTTGGGCCTAGGCCCTCATGGATTTGCTTTTGGACTTACCCAAAAGGCCTCATACCAATGAAGATATATTTCCACACTTATAAACCCATGATCCTCCCCATTTTTATCCGATGTGAGACTTTGGTCGCATACCCAACAGTAGGAATGATAGGTTCGGCTCTAAAGGTCAATTTAGTTGCCATTCCTCTATGTAAATTCAAGCAAGGTTTAATAATATGATTGATTGGCAGTTACCTGTAATGGAATGAATGGAGGGTTATAGACTCTAGTGCAAATCCTATTTAGCATGTGATCCCTCGATTTTTGTTAGGCGTATGGCCAACTGATATGGGTAACACACTAACATCGAGCAATTTACCTTCGTGGGTCACATTGCATTCTATTTAGTTTAGCTGAGATCTTTCGTCCAACTTCAAGAAGAAAGTTGTCTTCATAAGCTCGGCCTTCCTCCAAACAAACTAGGGCCTTCTTTGTAATTTTCAAAACTAAAAGAGACAACAAAAGAATAGACAAGTTTCCAAACATATTGGATCAAATCCAAAATCCCAAACACAATGTAAACACAAACATTTGTAGCCATATAATCTTGCAAAAACAGTTCAAAATCAAGAAATACTAATGCATAAACATAAATATAAAATTAGTCCATGGCTGATTGTTTCCATCCACCAAAGGTCTCCTCTTCAGTAAATCCCCTGTCTCTGCTTTGCTGCCAATAAGAAATATTTTCCAAGTCAGAGCCCACTTTTTTATGCTATTCGACCTTGTCGTAAAAAGTATGCTTTGCAATTTATGCATATGAATAATCTACACGTACTACATCAAGAATAATTAGAGTATTATGTACGTTTAGAACAATCCTTTGTAAGAACTACCTGTAATTACGAACGCAAAATAGATTGTTTATCATAAAGAGTTTTTATTCGGGAGAAGCTAAATTTGAAGAGAGTAACTTATAAGAATGTGGGGATCAGACCTAACCAGTTATTTGCCATGTCAAGTTGAATCACATATAAAGCTGTTGACAGAAGAAGGGAAGAGCACAAAGGGGTAAAAAGGATAAGAATACTTGCAAAATTAAAATTCATAGAAATAAATCTATGTATAAAAGCATTTTAATTTGACAGCAAGGACAAAAATGAAGTGAGATCCCTGTAAGAAAAAATCAAGCATAATCTTTCTAAACTAGGATATTAGGACTTCACCCCCCGTTACAGGAATGTATATCCCGTACTCATAATCTTTTATAGAAGGTGTGAATCAGGCTGGAAACCTTTGGTGAGGCGCGATATGAGCCACGGCAAGGCCCAGCCTCTAAAATATACAAGGTCGTGCCAGGCCTGGGCAGGTCACCATGACACAACTTGTTTGTTTAATTCTTTTTGATTAATGTTCTATAAAAAAATGGTTCAGCATTGGCTGCCACATAGGCTTGGAGAGCCAGACCCAGCCTGCTCTAGACGAGCCTGCCCTTTTTTCTCATCTCTAGGTTCTATTAGCAGCAAGAAACAATGAGAAGCAAATTATCAGAGTAGGGCTGTAATAACCTGGTGGGGATTAAACACGAGACCAACTTTAATCTCTCCACGGTAGTGCTCATTCTTGACTACATTGTACGCAGTCGGTGGAATGTTACCTTCGGCCAATACCGGCCCTAAAGGAATCCTACATAATCAAGGGAAGAAAAGTACTTTAAGCTTGAATGTCAAATGTTTATAAAAGCAGTCTTCCAAACTGAAAATTCTCAAAATTGTAATATACGAGTAAATAGCAAAACCAACAAAAATTACAAATATGCCGAACCGTAATAAACTAAGAAAGTTTTCCTCATTTATAAAACATAATTTGACATTTTTATACATAAACGAGAAAGGATTACTCACGTTGCTTCTCCAACAAAGTCATCTTCACTGAAATTATCTTTATCCATTAATTTGATTTTCAATTCCACAACACCATCAGAGATGGTGAACAGGAAGGTTTCATTCCATTCAGGGTTAGTTCCTTTACCTGCTTATAAACAAATTGAAGACTTAACTACTAGGAAATTTTTTCACTGAAGTACACGAAAAAAAACATTTTCGTAAAACATCATTATCAATCCTCTTGATAATTTAAACGTTGGAAATTGCAGCATGACAGTCGGCAGAGGAAATTAAGTGCAAGTTTTTAACTTATATATTATTATCTTTGTATATATTTGAAATTTACATCAACTGAAAATGCACCTGATGCAACACTACTTTTCTTCTCCTGAGTTCGGCAAGTGAGGACTGCATAGGGGTCCATGTTAGCTGCCAAAAGGACAATCAAACTCCTTATATATCATTCTTCATCTGGCATACCAACATCTTTAAAACATAAAAGAAGTAGAACTTCAAAACAACACATTGTAATATCATTCCTTGCCCCGTTACGTATCTTACTTGAATGCAGATTCATGGATTTACTTTGGACGCAACTCCTAATAAATCTAGGGGATTAACTTGTATTGTGAATATAAGGAATAGCAATTTTGGAGAACATAGATGGACTATCTTTCTTTACTATCCTAGGGTCTAAGAAATTTGAATTAACACTTTTACTAAGGTAGCATGTCCATGTTGGATACTGAACTACTTAAACACTCCAAGACATGTATTCGACACTCTATGCCACTGTCATTTTTATATATATGGTTAAGGAACATCTCTATACATCAAGGACAAGCACAAGTTCCATTTCATGACTTTTAGAATATAAAATTAACAAATAATTTATATTTTAACTCAAAAGCTATAATTTAACAAATAGACAATCAAAAGTGTTGATTCCATTAAGAATTTTACGTCCATATCCTACTTTTTAAGAAAATCATGACTTGTCGTGTCATTGTCATGTCACATCCTTGCTTCTTAGATCACCAATACAGGGAAACTTAAACATCATAAATATTGTCTAATCGTTAAGGACTAAGGAGCCACAGTTTATATCACGATCTTAACTGATCGTCCTACTAGAAAATGGGCGACATCATACGTGTTGTCTAATCCATAAGGAGCCGTAGTTTTACCGATCAGCGGTACTACACTAATGAATTTTTTTTTTTTTTTTAAATGCTGATATCACCCAACAAGAAAAATGTCAATTTCTAGTGACTGATCTGATCTCTCAGATAGAGGTATCCACAAATGACAAGACAAGTGAAAGTATTAACATGCGATCAAACAAAAACAATCCCAGGAAAATCGCGATTGTCTGTTCTCAATATTCTCTCAGATCCAATAATAAAATTGCAAAAACCAAATGCATTTAGAATGAATAGCAAAGTTGATCCACTGAACACGAAATCTGAAACAGAAAATATAGAAATCACGACCTAAATCGCATTTTAAACATGACTCTACCTCGTTAAACAGAATTAGCATATTCTTAGCAAATCGAAAAATCACACGCACAAGCACTAAAAAAATAAATAGAAAATTGGGTTTTGATTAAACAAAAATACATAGAAAATCTGTGTTCTCGAGGCCTTTGGCGCTGACAAGAAGAACCTCAAGCGTTCCGAGCGGCATCTTTTGATCAACAAACGTAGAGAGATTCAGAAATCAGATTATTTGCAATGACTCTGATGAATATGATGAAATGAATAGATCTTCTCAAGAATTTAGATATATACACCCACAGATTCTTAAAAGGCAGTTTTAGTGCATATTTATGAAGTTTTATAATTGCTTATAATATAAGCAATTATAAGGATTAAAAAGTGCGTAAATATAGTTATTTGTAGGGACTTATTTTTTCACTCTACTACACCATATTTGAGATGTCGTGATTTGAATGATTCGAAATTTGAGTATTTTGATTCTAATTGTTTAGAGTTGCGATTTAAATGAATAGATTGTGTCATGAGTACCGTGTGAACAAATGAAGTGTCGTGCATTGATCATCAAAGTGTCGTGTGCATAAATAATGTAAATTGATTGGTTACAAATTCAAAATGTCATGATTTGAGTCGGTTTGATTCTCATTAATTAGGAAAAAAAATGAGTTTTGAATAGCATTTTTAGAAAAATGTGTGGTTAAAAAGTATGA
The DNA here is from genome assembly GCA_019395295.1 of Osmanthus fragrans. Taxonomy (NCBI): domain Eukaryota; kingdom Viridiplantae; phylum Streptophyta; class Magnoliopsida; order Lamiales; family Oleaceae; genus Osmanthus; species Osmanthus fragrans. Next base: position 13,976,603 of record CM033349.1, read on the forward strand.
AATTTTTTTGACACACGTGTAAAATATTTTATGTGTAAATGTATGATTGAAAATGATCATATATCAAACCATAAAATAAATTAATGAGTGTCAAACATGCACTTAAGATTATATATTGAAATTCTATCTCTTACTTGATATAGCATGCATTACCTTGTCAATATGTTGAGTTGGTTTCATTAGTTCTTCAGCTCTTCTTTTACAAAAATTATGCCACGATGAAGATGTTGTACCAATATAAACAAGAAATACACATTTATTTCCTTGGCTAACCCTCTTTCAACTATCAAATCCAACAGCAACCAATGATGGAACATTAGGTGCAACACTACCACTAAGAAAAAAGAAGAAGAAAAAATAATATGCTTTATATGTTGAAGGCGAATACTCCAACCAAGAATATTGATTGTACCAATGCTCCTGCAATCGTCATTTCTATGTTCTACATTCTTTACTCTGATACTTCATTAGTTGATAAGGCCCAACCTTTAAATATGCATGCTAATTTGATCACGTTCATTAGGTGCTCAAGGCAAAGCGAAATACCTACTTAGGTAGTTCGTTACAACGACAAAGTGAAACGAGTAATTAGATGAATTATTGAAGCTTGTTGTAATGCTTTAAAAAACAAAGCAATCCAATGCCTGTTAAAAAAAAAAAAAAGATTGAACAGAAAATCACGAGTGATAGCTATTGATTAAGAACTATAAGTTCGAAACAAACAAAAATCATAAACATAACATAAACAAAAAAGTATCAAACCAAAATAGTAAAAAATCGAAACTTCAGATTATGTTGTAATTTATAAATCAATATTAAACCCTCAAAGTTTAAGAAACAAAATGAATGAAAAAAAGAAGAAAGAAAGGTATTTTGATGTAGGTATAAAAAAAAGCCACAATTACTAATCGAAGGAGATGCTGGCAGAAGCTCTTCAGTCTTCAAAGTCGGTATCTTGTTTATGGTCGATGATCAACGTCGACAGTCAATAGCTCTCCGATTGGATGGTAGCTAGGCAAAAGAAAAGAATGATTTAGGGTTATTCATAGGGATGGTAAATGGACCGAGCGGCTTGTAGGCTCGACCACTTAGCTCGTGGGCTTCTTGTGCTCGTCTTTAGAAGAACTTGAGCACGAACCGAGCGGGTCGACTCGCCTTTGCTCTCCTCATAGGCTAGCGACACATGTGCTCACCGACGAGCCTGCCGAAGAGCCATGAGCTTGCCATCTGCAATTACCAAAACGATCACATTTTTTAAAGCAAGTGATCGATTTTGGCCACTGTACATAGTTCAGTGATCATTGTAGGCAACAATCACTAAACTATTAAAAGTAGCCATTTGACCTTTTTTTTACTTTATAAATACCCCAACCCATTTCTCAATTTTTTCCACACGACAATTTTTACTCTCTTTCACATTCTGCAATCTACTACATTCTACCTTCAATTGCAATATTTTTACAAATTTACAATCTTACTATCTTTCATACTCTTATTTATTTACTATACAAATTACAATACATATTCTTTACATAATGTTTTATACACATTGTTATTACAACTTACATTTATTCAATTATTGAATTTCTACGTATTCATTCGTAATTTCATCTTCATTCAAGTTCTTATATAATCAATTCATTACAAATAAATCCACAATCATTTGTTGAGAGCTTATTCGGTGTCAGAGGCAAATCACCTATGATGCCCCAAAGTAAATCACACAATGAATTTGCTGGTCTCAACGAAATACCATTCTCAAAAATATTCTAGATTTGGAAGCTTACGAAAGTGATAATCCAATAGATTTGGATGACGTTGATATTCTCGAAATGGAACACGCAAAATTAGATATTCTCGATACAAGAAGAAAGCAAAAGGAAAAAATTTGCAAAATGTTGGGATCACTTTAAATTGATTTCAACGGATTGTACATGTCGACAGACTGGCATGTCAAAAGGGTATTGATACCACACACACCTCAACCATCACAATAATAAATGTGTGGCCAAACATGGGCTTACTGCTGACTCTCAAACGCAACTGCAATTCGATCGTCTAATCACCGATTTTACTTCTACAATACTTAGCTAGTGGATGTATTTGGATGATAAAGATCGAACGAGAATGGTGAAGTTCGTTGTCAACACTGAGTTGCCTCAAGCAATAGCTGACAACCAAGTTTATTGTAATAATGTCAAATCCCAGTGTATTTTCCCTTTATCTATTTTGCATAAAGTAAATAAAAAATACCTACTAAGCACTTGTTTGATCCCTGTTACTTATCAGATACATTTTTCTTTTCTTTTTCAACCACACATTTTTCAATAAAATAACATTACAAGCAAATTTAGTTTAATTTAATTTTTTATTTTTTAACTACACGTTCTCTATCAATATACTATTATAAAATACATTCTCAAAAGAAAATGTAACTCAAACATACTATAAATAAGAAAGACCCTTCTTTTAAAAAAATTACGTCCCCTCACATTTACCAATACAAAAAAGAAAGGGACTTTTATAATTCCTTCAGTATTACGACTTCATTTGTAAAAATATTTTGTAACTAATATGATCTCATCGAAATAAAGAAGACAATATACTTTTCGTTTTTGTGCAGAAAACTCCTTACCATCAAGATTTGTTAAATTTGTCGTTAAAAACAGTAAAAATGCTAAAATAAAAAATGAATAATTGCAATTTTAGTTCCTAAACTTTTTATTCTTTTACAAATTGAATTCAATATTTTTTTATGTGTTACCTTCTACTCCAAATCTTTAAAACTTTATTTTTCATCCCACCCTGTCACTTCATCTCCTTATTTCACCCCACCCCCAATTGATCATTTCCCCAAAACCCCAAATTTTATGGATCATTTTCCCAAACATTAAAACTGATTTGTCTAAAAAAACAAAATGGAGAGAGGCTTGGTGAACATTACTTGTACACATTCCCTTCACACGAAGGGGGCCCGCAAATATTTTAATCACCATGGACCCCCTCTCATGTGAGGGAGATGTGTACAAGTGATGTACAACAAGCCTTTTTCAACAAAATGACAGTGGCATAGGCTTTGTACACACAAGTAATAGATAAGAACATATAACATGCGCCGTTCATTGGGGGGTAGCAGTAGAGGCATGTGGCGGTGGAAGAAGCATAATGCTAAGAACCATTCAAAGGGATGTCAATGTTGGCATCGTCGATTCACAATTTGGAGCCCTTTTCACACACCACTAATACTAATAGTAATACTAGCACTGGCGTAAACACTCAAAGAAATACAAGACAATCCTACAAGAAAAAACAGTCTGATTTTACTATTTTTTTTGGGAATAATAGTAATGTTTCTTCTACTTTTTCATCTCTTGTTAATCTTCCTATATCTGCTACACCTTATGCTACAACTGCTGCTTGGGATTCTTGTTCTTCTTCTACTTGGAAAGATAGATTCGAGTGGGAGTGTGTGGATTGAAGTGAAGATGAGAAAGTGGAAACTGATCCATAAAATTTGGTTTTGGTGAAATGATCAACTGGGGTTAGGTTTTGAGAAGCGGGTTTGAGAAATTAGAAAAAAAAAAAGAGAAAATGGGACGAGGACAGTTCAGGGTTTTAGGGTACTGAAATTGTAATTATTCCTTTTTACTTTTGGCATTTTACTGTTTTTTAACGAAAAATCTGATGGATCAATTAGAAAATCTAGGATTTGATTTGATCTTGACAGTAGAGGGATTTTTTGCGAAAAATGTTTCAAAGGAGGGTTTTTTTTTTTTTTTTTTTTTTCAAAGTGATTCCTAATAGATAAGAGGTTTATTGTACATAGAAATGTTTATGGGGGATTTCTGCTATTAATCAATTATCATTTCCTCAAGACTCATCAATTAACCTTGTTAAAAATAAGTGAATGTAAATTTTGGAGAAATTCATTTGTAAACATAAAAGATATTCATATTTTGGTTAAAATTGACTTATTTTTTTCGTACATTTGTACATTTTTTTTTTATTTTTTATATGAAAATTTGGTATTCACTGTATTTAAATTCTCATTGCAACTTTATTCTTCATGTAATCATAATTAGATACTAACGAAAATAGTTCTATTTGACAAGGGTAAAATAATGAGCAACTGAATGTTAGTTGAATAAAAGTGAAAAAAAAAAAAAAAAAGACCATATTATAAGAAAGAATGGTAATAAAATTAAAAGTTACAATCATAGTGACTTTAGCTATCAAATGTTCTTATGTCGAAAAGGAAAATTAGATTTTCAATATTAAGTATACATGGAAGGTACAACTATAACGATACAATTCATGTATGGATAAAGATTCCATCTATACGACATACTTTGTACAACATGAACATTGGACTCTTAGTTGCTTTGTGGATATATATAAGGTAGTACTTATATTTTTTTTTACGAAACTCAACTTGCCTCTTCATCCATGGCATGAAAATTCGAAACTCAACTTGCCTATTCATCCATGACTTTCCAACAAAAGGATGGGTATAAAGTCCTCCTGGCCCGACCTAAAGTTTAACGTAATTCAAAGCTGCATTTTACGAAAGCGCTTTCCCAAATTTTAAATTATTACCTACGACAAAAATAAAGCCGAAGGAAAAGGGTTTCCACAAATACCTTTGAGCTAGGGAAACCAATGTGGAAAAAAAGAAGAAGAGGAAAAATACAACACAACTAAGATAATGAATCAATCAAGAATCAGTAAAGAATGCACATGAGCAAAAAAAAATCTTTACAAACCTATAAATAAGGGTGTTTGTACCAGTGAATTTCTTAATAAGAAAGTCAGTCCCACAAGATCTTGCAAGGTTGGGTGTTCAATCAATCATGTGTAGATGAAAATACAGAAAAATATAATGCAGTTTACTTATAAAATCTTGTCTGGTTGAGAATTTTCTGATGCGCATTTGGACTCCCTCACATGATTCTTGTCATCCTCTAAAGGGTTTTTTGGCAATGATTCTCTTGAACGATTGGAATTGCAGGGAAAAGGAGATACCCCTGACCTATCAAATGAAAGGGAATGCTCTCTCCTTGCCTTAGACATGTTCAGATGTTAATACATCAGCACAAATGCAAACACATACCTCTTTCCTCTCCACAGCTGCAGAATAATTGGAATTACTATCAAATATAAAAGAAATAGAGACATACACAAATAGATACTCCTTATCAAAATAGACAACTAAAAGCTACAACAACCCAAATTTAATATAGAATTCCACCACAAGAATGCAACTACTCGTTAATCTTTAAGAATAAGTGATGAGAGACATACTTCTAGTTTAAATTATTAGCTCGACTACGATCAAATGAGCTCATATTCTTTCACATGAACTAATAAAATAGGATACTTGCAGATGCAAACCAACGATTACTGGAAAAAATTGTTCAGTGCTAAATGTAGGTAATGCCAAGAGATATTTAACTAAAAAAATATACAGTGTGTAAAAGAAATAACATCACTAAACAACCTTGCACACATTCAATCATTTTTCTTCAATTTTGACTATTTCCTAGATACAATGAGCTCGCACTTCAAAATACTTTTTCCTTTTTATTTAATGAGAATCTATCCATACCGTGTCCCATTTTCCGTGTCCCATTTTCAACTAAGTTGTTAATTTGAGTGTATCAGTTCTAGAAATTAACATATGTAATGCTGTTGGTCTGATATTTTGCAGTGAGAACTTTAAGATAGTACAAGCGCAAACAAATTGCAAGGAAAAAAACAAAATATAAAGAATCGATCATAAAAAGCAGTATCCGCTCAGGAAATAGATATGTGAGATTATAAACAAAACTGTAAACTAAGTGTTGTTCCCAAATGTAATTATTAATTCCATTTACAAAGTAGCTTAAAAGGTTTTGCAAAATTAGAGCAAAAAACACGCATAAGAGTTCAAACCACCCAAAATTTCATGAAAAATTCATCAAATGTGCAATTTTCATCAGGTAGCCCTTACAAAGCACAAAACTTAAGTTATATATTTTGACCATCAGAAAGTCTGCTCAACAACATAGACCTAAACTGAAGCATATGGGCCAACATAAAACACAATCAAGCCCAGCTTATCTACAGATGAATATAAATCAACCCAACTTATATGAAATTCATTACAAGAGCAAGAACATTATTCTCAATAGACATAATAATTAAGTGCCATAGCCTACCAAGGTATAGTGAAGTCTCAGTTAAAGCACATGACATGACTGAGGCTTAAAATATTGAAAAATATAAGTATTGATCCAAATTCAGTAAAAAGACATCGTTTTGCAAAATTTATGCAGATTCTGGGGGTGGTGGGAGAAAGAGAAATCTAGGTATGCGTGCTTATAACAGAACATTTTCAGCAAAATTTAATGAAAAGATATTGCAGAAATTTTGAAGTACACAGAACTTCAATTTTTATTCATTTCAAGTAAATCTTAATTAAAGTTTTGGGGCAGAGGATGGGCCAAAACAGGGGAATAGGAAAAACAAGCAAGAAAACAAAGAAACATTGAGCTGATGACGAAAGTTATGAAACTTATGTTATCTGAAGCCCCCGAGCCTGAACACAAAAGAACTGTGAATTTAGCTGCACCCTTTTACAACAATGACAGGCACCAATATCGTTGCCCAAGAATTCTAGATAAATACACAAGGAAAGTAAATATATTTGAGGAAAAAAAAGAAAGGACATCAGAGCTTATGCAATATAAAATTGCTATAAAATTATGAAAACCAAAAACACTGATAAAGAATAGAAAGCTATATATAGTATGGAAATTCTTGAATTATGTAAGTTTAATTGCTTGTGAATTTCTTTGCTTTTGTTTTTTTGTGATGATAATACTTGAAATCTGCGAATTTAATCACTTGTGAATATCTTTGCCTTTTTGTGTTTTTTGTTTTTGTTTTTGTAAGTGCAACATCTCTTTTGCAACTATATTCCATCTTGAGCATTTCACCTCCTTCACCAAGCTTGACAAACATATTGTTTACCTGATCCGGGACTTTTTGTCGACACTACAACCTGGGAAAATAGTTCTAATCATAATTAGCAACATCGTATAAGAAATAAAGGCTCCAATAGATTATTAATAAACATGAATCAATTATGCACGCACACAAATCATCACTTTTTGAGCAACCAAAAATGAAGAGTAGAATCCAACACCAAATTGACCAACCAAGCCATTATTTGGCCCCAAGTCCATGTTTTCCTATATATAAAGCTTCAGTTGTCAATTTGATAAGAATAAAAATGCCTATGAACCTGTTTGCCAAACTTGAAGTCTGGGGATTATAAATATAGATAAATATGAAGGATATAATATTGATAGTAATATGTATCTTCAGAATCTTTAAGAATTTAAAAGTGGCACTCTGAGCAAACGTTCGAATACAGTCTATAAGCTCCTCTTTTGTCATTAAAATACCAGTATCCCTGCAAACACAGAAAAATTAAGCAACTCCTTCCATTTAAACAACTTCGAATGCAAACACTATTAAGACACCTGGCCACCTACATTATGGTGATTGTCCCATTGTCTGGATCCGATTTAATACGAATATCTAGCTCAACAACATCTCCAAGTACAGAAGTCTCAGTCACACTCAAAAACCTCAATTTATCAAGAGCATCAATTGCATTACTACACATAAAAAATGAGCGAACTAAAAAATAACATTACTATAAAAAACTAAAATATGAGCAATAATCATAGTTGGAACTAAAAATTCTGACGAGCTCTCTAAGAAGAACTTCCTTATGGCTGTATAAACCGTGAACTATTAAGTCCAATAATCGACTAACCTGAAACCAATCCCATTTTTGGCAATTATCATAAAATTATGGTGAAAGCCAGCGTAGATAAATATAGAAACAGGAATGAAATATGAGAGTAATTTGTATTACTTTCGGACATTTTATTTACAACCTAATGGACTGAATTTATAGTACAAGTAGAGAACTACAAAAGGTAAGATTCCGGAAAAGGAAAAGTGAAATTTACCTAATCTAAATAAGGCACCTAATCAAACATAATCAATTACAAGCTAATACAAAATAATCTCTAATTATTCGGGATTTCTACACTCCCCCTCAAGTTGGATCGTAGATATTGATCATATCCAACTTGCTAATTAAATGCTCGAAATTTGGTCGAGATAGTCCTTTGGTGAAGATATCTGCAATTTGTTCTTTTGTGGGCACATATGTCATGCATAGAATCCCGTCTTCAACTTTTTCTTTGATGAAGTGTCTATCTACTTCGACATGTTTGGTTCGATCATGTTGGACTGGATTGAGTGAGATATTGATAGCAGCTTTGTTATCGCAATAGAGCTTGATTGGGAGATTTACCCCAGTCTGTAGTTCCTCCAATAGTTTCTTTATCCATAGCCCTTCGCATATACCTTGTGCAACTGCTCTAAACTCAGCTTCAGCACTGCTCCTAGTTACTACATTTTGCTTCTTACTTCTCCAAGTTACCAAATTTCCCCATACGAAAGTACAGTAGCCAGTAGTTGATCTCCTATCTTCTATTGATCCAGCCCAATCTGCATCAGTAAAGACCTCTACTCCATTTCTTTCATTTTTCTTGAAGAAAAGTCCATTCCCAGGAGTACCTTTGAGATATCTAAGTATTCTGTATACTGCCTCTAAGTGAGCTTCCTTTGGAGAATGCATGTATTGGCTTACCACACTAACCGCGAATGCAATGTCAGGTCTAGTGTGTGAAAGGTAGATTAATTTGCCAACTAGTCGTTGATATCTGTCTTTTTCAACTATTCTTCCAGCATCTTCCCCTTTTTTTCCTTGGTCCATGGGAGTGTCATTTGGTTTACATCCAAGCATGCCTGTTTCAGTTAGAAGATCAAGAATGTATTTTCGCTGTGAAACACTAATTCCCTTCTTCGATCTGGCTATTTCCATTCCCAAGAAATATTTCATCGGTCCCAAGTCTTTTACTTCAAACTCCGTGGATAAGCTTTTCTTAAGTCTCTCTAGTTCCAATATATTGTCTCCGGTTAGTATTATGTCATCAACATATACAATCAAGATTGATTTCGTCCCAGCTTCAGATAGTTGGTAAAACATCGTATGATCTGACTGTCCCTGCTGATATCCTTGACTCTTTAACACTTTTGCAAACCTGTCAAACCATGCTCTTGGTGACTGTTTGAGGCCGTATAAAGATTTTTTAAGTTTACACACTTTGTTTTCTTCATTCCCCTTACTGAAGCCTGGAGGTAACGTCATAAAGACCTCTTCTTCTAATTCGCCGTTCAGAAATGCATTCTTGATGTCAAGCTGTTGGAGAGGCCAATCCAGGTTCGCTGCTAAGGACAAGATGACCCAAATTGTGTTCAACTTTGCTACAGGGGCGAATGTTTCTGTGTAGTCAATCCCGTAGGTCTGTGTATATTCTTTTGCAACTAGACGAGCTTTGTACCGTTCAATTGTCCCATCAGCTTTGTACTTCACAGTAAATACCCATTTGCACCCAACAGGTCTTTTTCCTTTTGGTAACTTTACCACATCCCAAGTTTTGTTTTTCTCCAGTGCTTGCATCTCTTCTAGAACTGCATCTTTCCATTTTGGAATAGTCATGGCTTCTTGAATATCCCTTGGAATTTCTGTATTATCCAAATTAGAAGAGAAGGTGCGAAATCTTGCAGATAGAGCATTATAGGAAACGAATTTTAAGATAGGGTGAAGAGTACATGACCGGGGTTGTTTTCTGAGAGCAATAGGTAGGTCATTATCTGAGAGCTCAATTGTGTCTGAAACAGGAAAAGTCTCTGGAACTATCATCGGTTCTGATTCTTTTGATGCCTCAGGTGTGAGGTTCTCTCTATATATTTGCTTTGGCTTCCTTGAGTAAACTAATATCTCCTTGTTAGCCTGTTGTCTTGCATCTCCCCCTGAGTTTAAGGTATTTTCTGTAAATGGCATATTAAGGTGAGGAGTGGTTGAAGGTGTTATGACAGGTTTAGTGAGTGAGAGATCAAAGTCAAAGAATCGATCGTTACTTGGGAGCCGATCTTCACTCCAAATCTCCCCCTGAAGAGAGGAATTTTTGAAGTAGGGGGTGCGTTCAAAGAATGTAATATCCAGGCTAACAAATACTTTTCTTGTGGACGGATCATAGCATTTGTAGCCTTTTTGGGTAGGGAAGTATACAATGAAGACACATTTACGTGCACGAGGGTCAAGTTTACTCCTGTGATGAGGGTGTATATGGATAAATGCAGTACAACCGAATATTCGGAGAGGTAAGTTTGACTCAAGGCGGGAAGTGGGAAAGGATTCTCGAAGTTTTTGGAGAGGTGATTTAAATGAGAGTATACGACTGGGCATTCTGTTTATAAGATAAGCCGAGGTTAAAATGGCATCTCCCCAGAAATGTTTAGGCATATTTGTGGTAAACATCAATGCACGGGCAACCTCAAGGAGGTGTCGATTTTTTCGTTCGGCAATCCCATTTTGCTGGGGAGTGTCGACACAAGAACTTTGGTGGATAATTCCATGATCCTGGAGGTATTCGTTTAAGGTGTTATTAAAGTATTCTGTACCGTTATCGGTGCGCAAAAATTTGGATGTTCGTCTGGAATTGTGTTTGGATCATTGAATGAAAATTTATGAACACGGTTCGAGTATCAGCTTTTTCATTTAGGAGATAAACCCAACAAATTCGAGTATGATCATCAATAAATGTTACAAACCATTTTTTGTGAGTTCGATTAGGGATTCGAGACGGGCCCCATAGATCACTGTGAATTAAGGAGAAGGGTTTCGATGGTTTGTATGTAGATTGTTTGAAAGAGGTACGGTGATGTTTTGCCAATTCACAAGACTCACATTGAAGATTAGCAGTAATTTTATTTGAAAATATGGTAGGTAAAATATGTTGCAAGTATTGAAAATTGGGATGATCCATTCTAAAATGCCATAACAGAATTTCATCATCTCTAGGGATAAAAGCAGAATCACAAGTTACAATTTGATTTCGTTTACTCACATCTGCCTCTTCAAAGTAGTAAAGTCCCTCACATTCCTTAGCATTGCCAATCGTCTTCCCCGATGATAGGTCCTGAAAGATACAATAAGATGGAAGAAATTTAGCCGAGCAATTGGACTGTTTCGTTAATTGACTAATTGATAGCAAGTTACAAGATAAATTTGGAACATGAAGAACAGACTCTAGAGTTATTGAATTAGAAATACGAATACTCCCTTTTCCTGCTACAGGTGAGAGTGACCCATCTGCGATTTTTACTTTGATATTGCCAGCACAAGTGGAATATGTAGAAAAAAGATGGTAAGAGTCCGTCATGTGATCGGACGCACCAGAATAAATAATCCAGGGAGTTTTGGATGGGGCGATTGTATAGAAGGCTCTTAAAAAATTACCTTTATGGGCTAGTGAACTAGATGGTACAGATGTTTGTAAACTTGAGAATATTTTATAGAGTTGCTCCATCTGCTCGGGATTGAATGCACCGTTTGGATTGGAGTTATTTTTTTCTTCAACAGGATCAACATATGCCTGATAACCACGAGTTTTGTTAATTTGTCTTGATTTCCAATCTGCTGGTTTCCCATGTAAATCCCAATATGTGTCTTCTTTATGTCCTGGCTTCTTGTAATGATCACACCAAGGGCGTCCCCCTCTTTGTTTCAATCCAGGCCCGTTGGTATATGACCCTTTAGAAGTTGGGCCCAATCCATAAGTGCCCTTTATTTGATTTGGCCCATAATTTTTAAACCCTTGGACCGCCGACCCACTTGGCCCATCACTTTTAAAATTCAGTTTAGGCCCATTAGGCCCAAACCCTTTGGAGATCAACGCAGATCCAGCGTCTTCGTCTTCCAGGCCCGGCTTTCCTTCCTTCAGCATTATCTTGCGTCTGTTCTCTTCCCGGCGGACTTCGGCGAAGGCGTCACGCGACGACGGTAAGGGTCGTTTGCTCAAAATCCGGCCCCTTACGTCATCAAGGTCCCGATTCAAGCCGGCCAGAAACTCATACAACCTTTCGATCTCCGATTTCTTCTTGTACCGTACGCTGTCAGCTGGGCTATCCCACTCTTCTTCAAGGTTTTGGTCGAGTTCTTGCCAGAGAGAATTCATTTCGAGATAGTAGTCTGTCACCTCTCTGTCCCTTTGTTTCGTCTGCCATAGCCTAGTTTTGATTTCAAAAATTTTGGATGAATCTTCAGTGTCTGAGTACATGTCCCGTACAGCGTCCCATACGTCCTTTGCTGTTGGGAGGAAGAGGTAAGTTTTTCCAATTGCAGAAGTCATGGAGTTGACCATCCACGCTGTAACCATCGAATTTTCTGATTGCCATCTCTGCAGATGGGCCGTGTCAGTCAGAGCTGGCTTCTTCTTCTCTCCGGTAAGATATCCTAGTTTTCCTTTTCCGTCAACGATAAGTTTAATTGACTGAGCCCATTCTCGATAATTTTTTCCATTCAATTTTTCTACCGTGAATTGGAATGATGAATTATCGAGTCCACCAGGGCTCATGGCTGAGTGGGATTCAACTTCACTGTTGGCAGACTCTGAGGTTGTCATGTGTTCCACGTTTTCTGCCATTGACGGCTTATGACTAAGGTGGCTAGGTTAGGAATGAACATTGCTCTGATACCATATAGAAACAGGGATGAAATATGAGAGTAATTTGTATTACTTTCGGACATTTTATTTACAACCTAATGGACTGAATTTATAGTACAAGTAGAGAACTACAAAAGGTAAGATTCTGGAAAAGGAAAAGTGAAATTTACCTAATCTAAATAAGGCACCTAATCAAACATAATCAATTACAAGCTAATACAAAATAATCTCTAATTATTCGGGATTTCTACAATAAACATTATGCACCCATACCAGAGAATTTATTTCTGCACCATCTGTCTTATTGAAGTATCAATCTTGATTGTACTTGAACGAACAATATTCAACTTACCTTCATTAATAACATGAGCCTAGTATTCACGCGTCCCACCAGCACTCTCATGAGCCTTTTCACTGCTGCAACAGCTTCATACCTCACCACCACTCTGCTATCTGTCTCTTGCAATTTTTACCTCAACCTACTTCAATCCATATACTGATAATCATTGTGAACATATATTAATATCAACTTGAGAACCACCCAAATCTGTATCCATCAGCGTAGGTTACAAAAACATACATCAATTAAGAAATAATAATATTAACACCAGATTTGGATGGAGGAACATTGTCTCAATCTTAACTTGAGGAGGCTTGAAAGGATAATCAAGGGGAAAGCGCAATGATAATTTGTAAGATAGACCCTCTTACATAGTTCCCTTGCCACTCTCTATGGTACCAATCCAAGTAAATATGCTCTTCCCTTCCGGGAAGGCAGATATTCCAAGATCACCTCTAGCCATCTGTACAAATTACATGTCAGACAATCACCAGACGAAATTTCATAACTAGATTATTCAATCATCACGAGGTCTACCTCAAATTCATGCAATTTCAGCTAACTGTAAGTGATACTTGTACTTTATTGTTTCAAATAATATTGTTGAAATGTATCCACTCAATAATCTAACTGATCCTTGTCTTCCCTTAAGTTGTGTTACAAGGACATCACAGTTTTTTATTTAACTAAAAGCTTGATTTTGTAAGCTCAGACAAATACTCTCATTTTTGTCAAAAATTTCCATCGCTTTGCCAATTCCACAACTTGCCGACGACCCACATATAGCGATACATTCTCAAACAGTTCCAAACACAAGGAAGAAAAAACAACAATATAATGCCCAATGAATCTCTCATTAGAAACAAACAGAAAGTAGAGACCATTCATGTTCCCAGTGTCGTAAGAATTCAGGGAATGAATTGAAAGCATACAACTAAATAAAAAAAGATGGTCCACAAACAAGTATTTAAGGGGTGTTTGGTATTGATTTTAAAAATCAATTCTCATTTTCAATCACACATTTTTCAATAGAATAATATTTTTCATCACATCAATAACTTTTTCTCCTTTTTCAACCACACATTTCTCATCATATCACTATTTAAAAATCAATTCTTACTCCAAAAATCAATACCAAACACCCTCTTAAATTCAGCTTGAAACTATAACATCATATTTCAATTTTAAATGAATTTTAATCTACCTTAGCCTCAACCTTTTTTTTTTTTTTAGCATAATTCATACTCAACCTTCAATTATATGGCAAAACTGCCATTCCATCTATTTTGACCATTAAATGATGAATTTGCCTTTTTCTTTAAATAAATAAATATAAAATAGAGTAAAACAACAAAAGATAAGAAAAAAAATTGCAATGGAGCAACTTTTCAAAAATACAAATATATCACACTTAAAAATTAAATACAAAAAAAAAAAAAAAAAAAAAAAAAATTCATTTTTCCTAACCAAGCTCACCAATCCCTTGTCAACACACACCCCACAAATCTTAATTTACCCCACTAGTGATCAAACACGAACCTCGTATTAGTCGTATAGTACAAAATCGATCGACTTCATTTTTCTTAAAAATAACTATGATTTGATTTCCTTTTTCTCTTATAATACCAACAATTTAATTAAATTAGTGGTGAAAATGAACACAAGAAAATGATCTATTTCATGTAATTAGCAGATTAATAATTAAGAATATTTAACAAATGTGAACACTATAGGCCAAACATTTAATGGTATGAATTTTTTTAAATATATTCTTTATATATTTCACTTATAGAAATATGTGCACTTTTATTTTATTTTTTTTACGTTAAATCAAAAAATTTAATAAATAAGAATCACAAGTCTGGAGGTGATGTTTGATCGTTGATGGGGTGGGTTGGTGAGTTTGTTTAGTAAAGATGAAAATTTTCTAAATTTTTATATACTAATGTGTATTTAATTTTTTAAATGAGATTTATTTTGACTTTTTAAAAAATTATGAGACTTATTCGTAACTTTCATTTATTTTTTGTTCTTTTACTACTCTTTCTTTTTTTTTTTTTTTTTTTCTTTTTTTTTTTTAATGGAAAGAACTACGAATTTTGCTTATAATTAAAAAATCGAGGATAAATTATGCTAAAAAGGATTGATGCTAAATTTTTTACCTGTGACAAAGATTGAAAACATAAAATACAAATTTCCCATTTCTTCAACCCGCTCTTTACCCAACCACCGATCTTTTCCCAACTTGGCTGATTGTGGAAGTATACAATGGCCACCAAAGACTCGCCGCCACGTGCCACCGTGGACCTCATCAGCACAGGCACCACAATCTCGAGAGACATCCCTTCAGAGGCCCTGGAATTAATCACTCACTTCTACAACAGTACTGGGGTCTTTCACAAAATTAAGCCTGAACATAATTTTACGGATTCTTTCTCCAACATCATTGGTGGAGTTCTTAAGGTTATTACAATTCAACGTGGCAAAATCTCTTGCCTCCTTACCATCAAACCTCCTACTCTGGTACCCTTTTTCCTGTTTTATTTATGTTACAGATTCTTTTCTTGAATTGCTTTGATGAAGATTTGGAATTTTTGCTTTGAAAGGTTTTATGGGTTTTGAAGAAAATCCAAGAAAATGAAATGGACAAATAAATATTCTAAAATTAATTAAAAGAGAGCTTATCTCTTATGTCTGTATGTGTATTTTGTAGGTAGAAAGATGGGAAGTTTACTTACTTTCATAAAATTGTTCTAAAATGGGGGAAACATATATGTTGCGAAAAACATCTTATGTATGTGGTTTTGATTGTTCTTCTGGCCCAGCAATCTTAGCTTATTGAAATGAATTTCAGTGATGATTTGATTACTTGGACATGAGAGCATGTTTTGCTTTGCTTAGCTTAAAAGACAAAAACAAATAAATAAAAAAGACGACGACTTCATTTTGGCTTATTTCGGCAGAATCAAGAGTGAGACTGGAAAAAATCCAGCTTCGAAGAAGATGGGCAGAGTGAATATTTGTTTGGAAATATCTTGGGATTAGTTACTCTGTATTACTTTTCATGAAAAAAAATAAAAAATAAAACCTGGTCTAGAAGTAATTCTTACCTTATTGTCATAATAAGCAACTTAATTATTTCTAACCTTGAAAAACAACAAAAGTTATTTATTCTGAAACCTACTTATTTACTTACACATATGCCTTTTAAGCTTATGTGAACTTCGTGTTAATGGCATATTACAATTATTTGGTTACATCTGTAGAATGCTTATGGTGGAATGCATGGAGGATCAGTTGGAGCTGTGGCTGAGAGAGTGGCAATTGCTTGTGCTAGAACAGTTGTGGGAAAAGATAAGAGTCTCTTCCTCGGAGAATTGAGCATATCTTATCTCTCTGCCGTTCCACGTAATGTGAGTCTTTTGTGCTTTGGAGTCTTAATTTTATTTAGGTGCAGCACCAAACTGATGTTTTTATTGCATAAGACGTATGTTGTAACTAGTTATTACCTGTTACTCGATATGCATCCTGTTGGGCATTCATATATGTATTAGGCCATTCTAATATTTCTATAATATGTAAAGGATTTAAGGGGAAGAGGGAGTGGCATTTTGTGTAGACAAGATAGAGAGGTGTCTAAAAAAAACTTTGCGATTTCTTTCTTCGTTACATTGCAAATCTGCAGTGGCAAGTGGAAGAAGCTCTCAATGTGAGGTTGAAACACTAGTCACGATTAATCCGTGTTTTGGCTTTTGAGTCTTTCTGAATTTTTTTTGTTTATTGTTGCTTTAGGAAATTGGTCCCAAACAAAATTTATTGCCTACTGTGTTGTGATGTGTTAGGTTTGCAAAGATTTTCTGAAGGTTTTTTAAGCTCTTCTCTTAGGAGTGGTGCTGTGACCACATCAGTCCATATTATCAATTATCAGTGGAAAAGCATTATGTAAAATTCTTTTTGTGGCTTCATTCTTTCCATTGTTCTTGAAGCACTCAATGGGCCCTAATTTTGTGATAGTAAAAAATCATTCTTCCCTTCAATATGTTTGCGTTTTGCAAATCCTTATTTCAGGTATCCTGTGGTAACCTTTCATAAGTGACAATACATTTCTGTGTACGACATGAAGTCCAATGGATTAAGATGAATTTATGGACCACAGGCTGGTTCAGTACAATAACAACCTTTCCATTCTAGATTAGTGACAATATATTTCTGTGTACGACATGAAGTCCAATGGATTGAGATGAATTTATGGACCACAGGCTGGTTCAGTACAATTACAACCTTTCCATTCTAGATTGAATGTTAATAAGTCTATTAACAAGTGCATGTATGAAGAGACACGTATTTTATGCTAAAGGCTGGGAGTGGATGGTTGAAAGTTTAATCCTTGATGGCTTGACTGGAAAATCCCTTCATACTTGTAACATTTTCTGATTATGTTAAAAAAACAGAAAATTTGTCATTCCTAACCTTTTCTTTGAAATATCTTTTTGACTCCACGTACGTTTTTCATAGTCGGTCTCAAATCTGGGTAAAGGAACTTTGTCAAATTATTATGACATGAATAATAGAGTCAACTCCCAATGTTTTTGAAACAATGCTTAATTTTTGTTGTTTTTCATTACAGGCTGGAGTAATTGTTGATGGGTCTGTGGTAAGGAGTGGCAGGAACTTGACAGCAGTTGTAGTTGAGTTTAGACATAAGGAATCAGGGCGACTGGCATTCATAACTCGTGCTACATTCTATATTATGCCCATTGCGAGTTTATGATCCAATGCTTAGTTCAAACATCAAAGATACAGACATCTTGGTACGTTGCATTTTTACATTAACATCCTTGCTTTATAATATATTTTTCATATATATTATTTTAGTGAGAAACTGTTCCTGGTTATTTGTTATTAGTGAAGCGGCAAAGGTATATAAAAATGGCAACAAAAATCCTAGTTATGGAAATTGGCACTTTGTGTAAGATGGCTTGGAGAGTATTGAGGAACGATAATCTTAGGTCCCATTCAATTCAAAAAGGATTTCTTTTACCTCGATCCGTTCCACTGGGTTAAAATCTAGTAAAACACGATGTACATTAAGCCCCTGTTTGACTCTCATTAAATTAACTCTTATTTTTCATACCCACTTTCAACCGCACATTCACATAATAAAATATTTTGCAAGTAAACCCAAATTTTTTTTCTACTTTTTAATTACACATTTTTCAAAAAATCACAATTTAAAACATCATTTTTTCTCAATTTCTCCTTATAATGGCCATCAAACAGGGGCTGAATGAGCTATTGGAGCTTAGCTTGCCACTCAAAGCTAGACGGTACTAACAATTTGTAACTCATTTATAATATCCAACTGAATTTGAACACTCTTAAAGTTTCATTTCCACCCTAGATCCTGCAGAATAGGGAAAGAATTTTTGGTACTGTATGTCCCTAAACATAAGAACACACTAGTCGTCGGTATTTTGACAATTCCAGAGGTGGTCCACATAGGGTTCAGGTTTTTTAAGGTCAGAATAATAGGATCTTAAGATTTATATTGAGTTTTTAACGAGGATGGTTAGAACGTAATTAGTCAGTGCACGTGATGACTGGTGAACATCATAACTACTCTTAACTTGAGGGACACTAACCTACTCGTCATAACTATTATGTGCCAGTGGTATTGTCATGCACCTTTATTAGCTTTTTATAGAATCAGCCAGCATTATTAATAACCTTTTTGTAGATATCCCATAATTATAGGATTGTTAATTATGGAATTATTTGATAGGAAGTGGTTTTATTTCTTTAATTAGGAGATTATATTCCTTGTTCCTTCCACTTATCGATTGTAAATTAAGGTTCAAAGTTGTAAAGGAATAAGAAAGAAAAAGGGAAAATATTTTTTCTTCATTCCTTGCGTTTACTTTTATGTATTTTCTCCTCGCTGCTTTGTACCTTTAGTGGTGGTGCACGCACGTGGGTTTGTTTTGAATTGATAATTGGTGTAGGTTCTCAACCCTTCTATGCGTTTGGGTGCACCATGGACCCGAACACAAATCCTAAACTAAATGCTTAAAAAGCATTTGAAATTCTTGTATTTTCCGAAGCGGGAAAAGTATTTTCCCGTCATTCCTTCTATTTTCAACCTTGATACCACTACATTTGGCCTGTGGGTCCCACTTAAAATTTTGGCTCTTGGCCACTTCCCAACCCAACACCATTTACCTACTGATACCTGTAAAGACTTGGAGATCCATCTGAACTGACTAATTTTGAAATTCATATGTTCATATTTTTGAGTTTTACAAGGACTGAATCGCTCGTTGAAACTTAATGGGCTCTGATACCATGTAAAGATTTGAGGATCGGAAAATTACCTGAAAACCTACATTTAAAGACTAATTTTCATAAATAAGAAAGATTAGTTTTAATTTCATAAATCAGGTGCTAATTAAAAATTATTAATTTAATCATTACAGATTTATTATAACAAATCCACCCCCATCCCCAAATTTCAATCTGACTCCCGGCACCCCCAAATTCTCTCTCTCTCTCTCTCTCTCTCTCTCTCTAGCGCGCTCTCTCTCATACCTCCCCCAAATTTCATCTCTCTCTAGCTCTCTCTCATACCTCTTCACTCTCTACCATCTCTCTCTTCATCGCGCTCTCTTGACGACGCACCACCGGCGGAGGTACTGCAAGACAAGCAACGAGTGTTGAAATCGTGACGCCGTTGCAACAACGTCGATCCGAGAGCGACGCCACCCACCATCGCACTGCTCGCGGCTCGTTGTTGCTGTGCAAGTAGCGACGAGTGCTATCAACTGATTTGTAGTATCTCCCTGTGTTTGAATGGAGAATGTCCTGTGTTTGATGTGGGATTGAGCATGGGTACAATCCCGTTTTCAACTTCAGCTTCAAAAATCAGGTGCTTTCATTTTTTCTTTTGGGTCATGTTTTTGCAGCCTCTGTTTCAAATTTCATCTCTCTATTAACTGGATTGAAATCCCCATAATCAGTCATCTCTTATAGTTGGACGAAATTTCCAATCAAATCTTCATAAATCTGTATTTTCATCCGGCCACAATTTCGTCTTGTTCTTCCTCTTGATGAGTTAATTTCCTGGTTTGGAGTTGCGATTTATTGAGCCTACATTGTATTTTGACGTCCACCAGTTCTACAGATTTACAACAATTGTGGTGGTTGATCCTTTCTCGATGTGGCTGGTATTCGAGCAATAGAAGGATTGTGAGTTTGGGGATCTGTGGTTGAAGGAGTACAAGAAGGGGAATCTGCGTTGCTGTATGGGGTGGGTGGAATAGTAGTGGCGGGGTGGCGTTGCTGGTGGCATTCCATGAGAAATTGGTGTATGTGTCGGTGTTGCCCGGTTTAACCAAGTCCTATCCCATTACCCATGCTCGCCTCTGTCTCCTCTACGAGGATGTGTGGCTCAGATCCTCCGACGACGTCCGCCTCCATGCCTAGTTCATCAAACTATTCCTCGACCGTCGAGGTTGTAAATATGAATTTAATTAAAGGTGTTAGTGATGGTGGATTGGAGGTGATGGATTACGATACTTGTATGCGGTGTATATAAATTTGTTTGTGGTGACCCTATGTGACCAAATATGTGTTTGTTGTGACTATTTGTGACCAATTTTGTGTTTGTTGTGACTACTTGTGACCAATTTTGTATTGGTTGTGACTTGAGATTGATCTGGTCACAGACAGACACACTGAATACAAATTTGGTCACAATTAGTCACACTGAAGATGAATTTGGTCACAATTAGTCACATATAATACAGATCAGTGATGGTAGTATTTATGGTCGTGGATTTGAGTTGAATGTGGTAGTGGTGGTGCATTGGAGGTTATGCTGGTGAATGCAGGACGAGTCCAGCCCCGCGCCATGGGCATTTTGGTCATTTATTGTGACGGCGTCGGAATGGGCTGAAATTTGGTAGGTTGATTGGAAACGGCCCGAAAAATTGGACTCGGGGCGGAGTCCCGAGATCTCGGGATTTTAGCCAAATTCCTTCATTTAAGCCTTTAAATTGTTATTTTTAGTATAATTTGTTTTTATTTTTTGCTATTTTTGGCTCGTTTTTTATATTTTCTATTTTTTGGGTGTCTTGTAATGCCTATATGTCTTTTAGCAATTTCCGTCTTGCTCAAATATGTGTTAGTGGTGATTGCTTTGTGACCAATTCTGTGCTAATTGTGATCGATTGTGACTTGATTACATACGGTCACAAACAGTCACACTAAATGCAAATTTGGTCACAGTTAGTCACACTGAATACAAATATGTGATTATGAATAAATTTGTTATTGTGACATGCAATTTGTGTCTCATGACTAATAAATAAGTTGTGATAAATTAATTTGATGATTTATTATCATACAATAACTTGTAATAAGTTAATTTAATAAATTGTCTCATATCATTAATTTTTTTGGCACAAATCAATTAATCGATCACAGTCAAATAGGTCATTGGTAGTAAAAAAAAAAAAAAAAAAAAAAAAGTCGCCGGAAAGTTGTCGTCGCCGGAGTTTCTGCCGGAGCCGTCGCCGGAGATGCTGCCGGAGCTGTCGCCGTCGCCGGAGCTAATGGAGAGGTGGAGAGAAGGTGGTGTAGTGGGGTGATAAGATGGGGTGGATGAGGTGGCCAAAAGTGGAAATAATTAATGTATATTATATTATATTTTATTATTTAATAAAATTATTTACCACCTGATTTTTGAAATAATTTAACAAGTTTGTTAGTTTTGAAAAGTGATTTTTATATGTAGGATTTGTGTGGTGTTCCCTTTGAGGATCCATCTTAAAAGATCAACCTTATTAAGAGGAGTAGTCCAATACCTTATAAATTGGCCTATATTTACATTTTTAATCGATGTGAGATTATATCCCTTAACAATACCATTTAATCCTTCAAGTATTTGTGTAAGCAACTGAAATTAACCATGTAAATCATTTTGAAGAAAAGTTGGACATCATGGCACCACCTTTTGCTTTTTTGGAGTTTCAGCTGGCATGCATTTTTAGGTAACTTTAGATGGAAGAATAAGACGGTCTGATCTGGAAATTTGGAACCAGGGATACATTCCCAGGAGACCTGATTGCAAATTTGGCTTATATTGAGTACAGATGATCTCAGTAATGATCTTCTCTTCTGAAATTAAACATTAAAAACATTCTGGGACAGGAGAATTTGACACACATTACAAAGAACTACAAAATTATTTATAACTGCATATCTTCGGAGAATCAGAAGTCATTTGGAATTGGAGTATATTTGAACCCATAACTGTGCATTCTGTAATTTCTGTGCGATTTCGATACCTATACACATGGCAGACACACACTTCCAATTTTCTTTTATTTTCTATTATAGACCTATGTGTCTTTCGTATAAAGAATGTATTTTGCTGAATATTTATCCAAGAACAGGTATACAGTTCAGTTCATAAAACCTTTGGAGCTGCCACGTAAAAGAACACAGTGCAAACTACAGGCAAGAAAATGGAGCACAACTTCCAACTATTATTTGAATTTGATGGTTCCGATGCATCAAGAAAGAAAAATACAATGAGCGAACGTGTTAATCTGATGTCAATTCACATTTCTTCAGGTGCATTACTCTCTATTGTTTTCTTAATAGTTACATGCAGAGGATGTTCTGTAATGATCATTTTAGTAGTAATTGAAGTATTGAAAACTTTCAAACAGAATGATATTTTCTCTAATAATAAAAAATACCGTGTTATAAGATTGTTAAAGGTTTTGAGATCACTATTGTTGTCTTCTTTGTACTATTATTTCACTACAAGAGACCTGACTCTATTGACATTTATTAAAAGCGAGTCTTCTTTTTCTTCTTCTTCTTGAATTTGTATTGTATGTTAAAAATTACGCGTGGACATATTAATGTGAATAAGATAACAAATGAGAAGTGGAGATGATGCCGATTAAGAATAAATGAAGGAAATAATGACTTATATGACTAGAAAATAGTTTCCATGGATGTAGAGATGTACGGGCGGATCTAGGAATTTTCGACACACGAGTTAAAATTTAAAAGTCAAATATAAGACA
This sequence comes from Osmanthus fragrans, assembly GCA_019395295.1. Lineage (NCBI taxonomy): Eukaryota > Viridiplantae > Streptophyta > Magnoliopsida > Lamiales > Oleaceae > Osmanthus > Osmanthus fragrans. The sequence continues at coordinate 13,999,675 of CM033349.1, forward strand.
ACAAGTAGGCCGACAATGTAATAACAACAATCATTAAGCTGACAAGACAACAAGCTACAAGGCAATATTTCAATAATAATTAATTAACTAATTTACCGACAAGACACAAGGCAATAAGTAGATAGATGAAGATATTTACTTACTACGATGTATTCAAACTTTTATTTTTCCTACATATCTGCGGGATTGCGTCTGTGCCTTGAAAAATTTACTGCACTTTCGGAATTCGAAAATTATTCAATTAAGCCCGTTGACAATGAAGAGGGATTCTGCATTAGAATTTCGAATGAAATTTTACTCCACAATATAATTAATTAAGGTGCGCGTATTGAAAAGTTATTGTCAAAATTAACTTAGAATCTCGATTCTACCTTAGAGACCAAATTTCTATTAATCAATGACCTTATGATTGTGTAAAAATGGCTTGTGAAATGACCAATTCTTCATATTATAACTTTAAAAAAAAAAAAAAAAAATTGAGATCATCAAACGAAAGTACATAAAAGTCAAAAATTGGTACACCAATTAGAAGAAAAACCCCTCTTAAACAAAAAGTCCTAAAGACAATTTTTTTCTCTCTCCAAATTTGAGAAGTTTTCCACAATTCCACTTGTCCCTTCCATGCAAAACCACTATAATGAAGAAAAAAGGGAAAAATTCTGTCATGAAATCACATGAATGGGCCCACATGTGAATATTTTATTGTCAAAAAAATCACTCATCCATTCCCTATTGTGTCTTTTCTATATGGATTCTGTAAATCCATTTTTTTTGAACGTGTAGAATTGCTCAAAATATGGGATGCAAACCACTATAATGAAGGAGGACAAGTGGACAACTCTCTGCTCACATGACTTCTAACCTACAATTACAATTTACAAAGCATAAGAACCAATCCATTCTACCCCCGGTCCCCCTCCCCAATTCCACCTTCCCTGCCGACTGCTCCTCCCCCATTTGCCCAATAAATAAAAATAAATAAAAATCTATTTTTCCAAAACCCATACTCAACATTCAACAATAATCAATATTAACAAAATATATATATATATATAAAGTCAAAGTTTTAAAATATAAGAAACTGAACTCCAAAATCGAAAATACTTGCCAGTTACACTTGCAAGGTTGGAGTCTTGGAGAGGATTGAATGCAACTCGTTGCTAACTTGTTATGGACTCATGGAGGAGGCTGGAGAAGAAGCAATAATGGATTAGAATGGGCTCAACAAAAATGGTGAGCCAATTGGATTTAGGCTTGGGGGTGGCTTATAGGGTCAATTGATCCCCCAGATTTTAAAAAATAAATAAATTTGTCTAGCTTTTTTTTTTTTTAATTAGAAGGTACATTATAAATTTTGATTGTGATCCTCTAACCAAAGTTGTCTGAATCCATCCTTGGGGCCAGTCCATGCCTGAATCCGCCCCTGTAGAAACATACTCATGTTCTCAAAAGTGGAGAAATTAGAAGAGAGGTATATAAAAGATGACAGATGTTGTGGTTGCCAATATTTCTTTGTAGGGAAGTACTCACTTTTATTTCTCAGACCCTGCTTGCTGTATAGGGCCCGGTAATCAGGCCTTATACAGCAGGCTTAATTCTTATTTCTCAGTGCGCCAATATTCACTTTTGTAGAGGCGCAATACAAGTGTACCTGTAGAGGTTGGTGATTCTTATTTTTCTAATAATTCACAAATATATATAATTATAATCTTATAATCAATGTTTTAAAAGATGACTTAGCGATTGATTCAGAAAAATAAAGGGTTAATATCAAAAAATCGTAATTGGAGTTAAAATTAATAAATAAAAATAATTTTTTTTTCTCTTCAAAATAATGAACTAAGGTGAAAAGGCTAGTTAGTTATAATATCATTATTATCTTCTATTAGGTTCCATTTTAAGTTCACTTTTTCCTTCCTTTTTTTTTTTTTTTTTTTTTTTTTTTTTTTTTTTTTTTATCCTTATCGATTACTCTGAAATGTTTTTCTGTTGCAGTCTAAAGTCTTTCAAAGCTAGGAAAAAGAAAAAAAAAAGAAAATTAGCGTGTCGATAATGTGATGCTTGAACCTTTAAATTAGTAGATATAAAATTACTCATCCGATTGTGGACAACAAGCACCAGTGGTCTAGTGGTAGAATAGTACCCTGCCACGGTACAGACCCGGGTTCGATTCCCGGCTGGTGCATGCGATGAGGATAATTACGCCCGTTGCGACGGTTGGGTCTGTCGCTTTATCTGAATATATGGATGAAAGTGTGGCGTTTCTGAGCTTCTTGTTTTCCTTTTTCCAATAATCTTTTGCTTATATTCATTTTGACTTCTAATTAACTTTTTAACTTTGACCTAATCGAGTCAAGTCTTGATTAATTAACTAATATACAACAACTCTATTCCTGCTTTTACATTTGGGTTAACAATCTAGTAATATTTTATGTAGTAAAAAAATAAGAACAAAACTACATGTATAATTTTTTTTACATTATGGGTGACAATCCTCTCACATAAGAGGGGTCCCATGTTGAATAAAAAAATTGGTGAGACCTCCTCATGTGAGGTGATCGGGGGAAATAGTATGCCGCAAGCGTACGAATCGTGATCAAATAGTAAAATGGACTTTAAAAGTCCGAGTCGATCCCACAGAGAGTGTTGGTCTCAACTACAAGTGTATTTGTTTCAAATTAATGAAATGGACACACAGATTTAAAAACTTGACTTTTAAAATTGAAAAACGACAAAAGACACGATTTTAATTAAAAACTTAAAAAGACACTGAAAAAGTGAAAAGATTTTGATTGGAATTTATGATTTTGCTGAACCCTTATTTCATTAATATCAAGTCAATTATGCGTCGATGCAAATTACCAAAATAAATAGTTAGACCCGATTTTTCAATTTTAGTCAATAACCTCTGTCGAGCGCTATTAACCCTAATTGATTAAATTATACCACATATGTTTATGTTGATACAAAATTAACCAATTGCATTAAATTGTTGTGAAAATACTGAAAGGGTCACCTGAAGTAGGTATATATGTTTATATACCTAAACACGCATAGATATACTATACAACCCAGGATACTAATTATTTCGGTCTATAAAGTGCAACTATTCGTCAATAATTACACAATCACCTAACCACAACATCTATTGATATCAAATAAATATAGTAATTTTAAACATGATAATTAATACAATTATTTTGAAAACAAATGCAACATTAACAACAATACATGATATTAATGAAAATTAGGTTAAACAACTACATAAATTCCAACATAAAATATTTAACTCATCATATAAATACAATAACAAAGATATTTATGTATATAATACATTACAAACTTTGGAAAAATAATTAAGGAATACAAAATGAAAGATATAATCCTTTTTGTATGAATTTGCACTCCTCCAATGTTTCTCCAAATATTTCTTTGATTAAACCTCCTTGCTATTCAAGTTATACTAATCAAAATCTCCCAAACTAAGCTAAGAACACTAATGGAATTAAAACTAAAAGAGAAAATATAGAGAGAAAAGATAAAAGTCTAGCAAAGTGAGAGGAGAGAATGAATGTGTGGGAGAGAGATATGAGCTAATATATATGTAGGAAATAAAATATAATAGATATAGTAGATATTATAGGATATTTTTAGACACAATTAAAATATTCCAAAATATCAACCAATAAACAACAAGAAAATAATACAAGTTGACCAAAAACAAAAATGAACGAAATTTAAACCGTTAATCAAATTTTAACTCTATGCGGCCACATGGTTCAAATATATGCGGTAGCATAGAAGAACCAAAATAATAATATTACGTCTTTGGCCAATGCATGCAGTCACATAGTATAAAGATATGCGGCCGCATGACTCAAGCCAATAATAGATATTGCAGTCGAGTGCCTTCCATATTTGCACGTCAGGTCCCTAAACTTTAATCACGTACAATTTGGTCATCAGATTTTGATCTTCATTACATTTAAGCCCTTTGAAAATTGCACTTCACGTCCTTCAACTTTTTGGCTTGTGCACCTTAGTCCCCAACTTCACAAATTTGTACGTTTTAAGTCATTTTCTCCTCTTTGTCGCCTGTTCGCCTTCTGTTCAAGGTTTTGGCCTACAAAAGCAATAATTACACAATTATGTATAGAAATTTACTCAATTTCATCAATAATAAATTTTCAAAGAGTGCAAAATAAGTGTGTAAAAACACACTTATCATGAGGGAACTGTCAACATTAATGTAAAAAAAAAAAAAGCTATACAAATAGCTTTTTCCTAAAAACAATGGTCAAAATATTAGGTTATAAGAGTGTTCTCAACTTTCTTATTTGGAAAATAATCATTTGTACAAAAAAATGGTTTACCATATACTTGACAGATACTTACGTGTCGCGTGGGACTCGTTTAGAAAAAATGATAAAAAATGCTCCACCTTCCCCGAATGCTGACACCCTCCCTATACAAGTAACACGTTCCCTCTTATTTTAATCAATCTTCAACTTAGTGAATAAATTTAAAATTATTTAACTTGATAATATCAACTGCATTCCTATTTTTGCAGTCAAGTCAGCGAAATTTAAAATACTCAAATTGTTTATTTTTTTCGATTAAAAAAAAAAAATGATACGGAAAATGAATATTTCTATACGACAGCTTAGTCTATCCTGTTTATTTCTCTTCATTTTCTTCTTCTCCACTATTAAATAAGGGTGATGAAATTTCTTGACCCATCCTTTTAGTCGAGCAACCCGATTTATCAACCGAAGCAAGTCTTGGAAGAAAAGGTTAACAATAACAAGATTTGCTTAGGTTTTTATAGTTTTCTCTCTTAGTTTTCATGCTTTCTTTTCTTTTTCTTATTTTTAGTTAATTGTTTCTTTGATGTTTGACTCATCTTGGGGATGAAAAGTGATTAACAAGGTGATCAATAACAAGGAATGCTCGGTTAAAATGGAGGAATTCAAGGCTTGATTCTACAAGGGTTGTATATCTATATCTTGTTTTTCTTTCATTTAAATATCAAGTTTGTAATGTTATGTAAACATGATTTCCTTTGTTATAATTTATATATGATGAGTTAAATATTTAGTGTTAGAGTTTATGTTGAATCTTAACTTTAATTTCATTAATTTTGATATATGTTGTTAGAAATGCATTTGTTATCAAAATAATGGCGTATTGATTATTAGTTTAAAATTACTTCATTTATCTGATTAATAGATGTTGTAGTTAGGTGTTTTATGTAATTATTGAAAAATAGTTACACTTACTAGATCGAAATAATTGATACCATAGGTTTGTATGGTCTCGACTATACGCGTTTAGATGATCTAGAAATAGATATCTACCTTATGTGACCCGTTGAGTATTCTCACAGCAATTTAATACTTTGATTAAGTTTTTATCTGCATATAGATTTGTGGATAACTAAATCAATAGGGTCGAAATCACTCGAAAGAGGTTATTGATTAAAATTGGAGAATCGGGTCTAATCATTTATTTTGGTAATTTGCATGTACTTTATTGAATTGATGTTAATGAAATAAAGGTTAAGTGAAATCATAAATTCCAACCAACTTTCAAATCAAAGATTCAACTATCTTTTAGTTTGTTAGTTTAGTTTTATAGTCAGTAGTTTATAATTTAATTTCAATATTAATTGTGTGTGTGTGTGTGTGTGTGTGAGTCATTGTTGGAATTAAAATCGATTAGAGTACGTAACTTCAAAGTAACATTCCTCGTGTGATTGATATTCGGACTCAAAAAGTCCACTAATTACTTGTTCACGATCCGTGAGCTTGCGGTACATTTTTCAGCGAACACGGAGGAGACTCTTTCAAAATTGAAAAATTGAATTGGTCAGTCACTTAAAAATTCTTTAAACTATTTTTTTCACCTTGATTGTTTGATGAATTATTTGTGTTCACAAATATAGGAAAATTCAATAAATATTTATGGAGTATTAAATGGTTAATAGTTGCTTGTAAAAGTGGATTGTAACAGTTTTGCATAATTCATCCTTCATTGTGAGGGATGTGCCATCAAAATTGCTGCATATCATTAGTATACAAAGCACATTGACGTGAGATACTATTAGCTACGACAAGTATTAGTGTAATAATCATTAGTTCTGAAAAAGATCCACATTGAGAAGAATCCAATTGATATGATGACAAATGTTACTAGAGAAAAGTTGGAAGTTTGTGCTGAATTGGCTGGTATGGACTCTAACTAAGAATTCAAAGAATATCTCCTCTATTTTCTTTGATGAGATGGATGTGGAGATTGTTAAGTTAGTCTAGCTCATATGAGATAAGCCCGAAGCCCACGAGGGCTATTTGAGTAGCTCGTATAAAATGAAGAAAACCAATAATAGGCATAGAGAGAGAGAGAGAGAGAGAGAGAGAGAGAGAGAGAGAGAGAGAGAGAGAGAGAGCAATTATGGAGACATTGATGAGAAGAAGCATATATAGAGAAGACTTTCTTAGCAAGGGTTTCCTTCCTTTTTTGGGTGTGAATTTCACACAGGTAGAGAATTGAAGTTTCTATATTCAAGAACAAACTTGGGACTTCTCTAAGAGGTTATTTGGGTGCTGCAGGTAGTCGTAGTATTTGGAGTGGAGATCTCATAATCTTCATCAAACGGGTGATTTGGGGATGGGATTAATATTTTCTTAGAGATTGGATATTGTTATTTTTCCTAGTTTGTATAGAACTCAAGTTTTGGGCATAAACTCGAGTATTGTAAGCTTAAAGTTGAGGTTTTTCATGTAAATATGGTGTATTTCTCTTTATTGCTCTTTTGATGTTTGATTAGTTGTCTATGCGAGTTTCTTTTAGTTATTTACTTGGATTGTTGATTAAAGTTCTACAAGTAGTAAAATTGCCCAACATAACTGTGTAGATTGGTGATTCTTATTTATTTAATAGTTCACACACACACACAAGATGACTTAACGATTGATCCAGAAAAATAAAATAAAAGGTTGATATTAAAAAATCGTAATTGGAGTTAAATTAAATAAATAAAAATAATTTTTTTTCTTTGAAATAATGAACTATGTTGAAAAGGCTGATTATAAGATTATTATCTTATATTAGGTTCCATTTTAAGCTCTGGTCTCCAAACATGACTTGAATCATCAAACAACTTGTAGTAAAGATTTCATATAAAGCACTCAAAATAACCTTTTCCTTTTTTTTTTAATATCCTTATCGATTACCCTGAAATGTTTTCTTTTGCAGTCTAAAGTTTTTCAAAGCTAGAAAAAGGAAAAATAAGAAAATTAGCGTGTCGATAATGTGATGCTTGAGCCTTTAAATTAGTAGATATAAATTACTCATCCGAATGTGGACAACAAGCACCAGTGGTCTAGTGGTAGAATAGTACCCTGCCACGGTACAGACCCGGGTTCGATTCCCGGCTGGTGCATGCGATGAGGATAATTACGCCCATTGCGACGGTTGGGTCTGTCGCTTTATCTGAATAAATATATGGATGAAAGTGCGGAGTTTCTGAGCTTCTTGTATTTTTTTTAAAAAAAATCATCTTTTGCTTATTTTCATTTTGTTTAAACTATATAACATAAAGTATATCTTTTATCAACCCTTCAACACGTCTAAACCCTTCGACACATCTTTTTTTTAATTAGCTCTGGAAGTTCTGGGGTTGAATTGTTGAATTACAACAATAAATTATGAAGTGTTGTTGATTGTTTGAGAAGCTATTGTATCATAATCAACTTGGTCATTAGCAGGATTTTCAATGATATTAACAACTATTTTTCAAACCTTGAAACATCTGAACTTACATCACTTTCACCAGAATAATTCCAAGATGTAATTTACATTCATTGTATCACGGTAACCCAAATCTTTGATTGATGTCTCAAGTTCATGACTGACTTCTTCATCTGAGGATTCATTTAAGCTTCTTTTTTTTTGGGTCATTCCTTCCAGTGAGCAAATTTTACAGTGTTGAAATCAATTTCTATTGTCTTTGCTTGAATATTTATTGTCCTAGCTTTTACAGCAAGATTGATTATTTTTTCTAGAGTGTTTTGCTCCAGTTCATAACCCTCAATTTTTTTTGATTAAAATCGTCTACAATAATACATCTTGAAAGCTCTAATTATCCCGCATTACATGATTTTTTTTTTTTTTTTTTTTATGTCATATTGGTGGCAAAAAAATATAGTTCAACATGTTGTAAACCTTCAATATTTTTTGGACGAGCTAGACAATTATCTATCATTAAGAGAATTATCTCCTGTGTATTTTGTGTTATATCCATAAATTACGTGACATGCGTATGACGGAGAGGGTCCCACATGGGTCAATGTGGCATCGACTATTTATTGATTGAGTCTTATTTAATTGAACAATTACATATCGGACTTGGAACTTGGGTCCAGCCCATTAGCTCACGAGGTCCATTTCCGTTTTCTATATATATGTGAATCCATTTCATTTGAAGGTATGATTTTTTAACCCGAACCAAAACTTTCACCTTCTCTTGCACTCTCTTTTCCTTTGTCCGACCGTTGACTTAACCGTCGGAGTCCAAACGGTCGTCGGACATTTTTCTCGACTGACGACATTTACCTCCTAACGGGATGTTTCGTGTGCAGGTGATGTCCACGTGGAGGGTATGAGGTCAAAATTTTGTTGACAAAATTTTTTGGGGTCAACATTTTGTTTTCAAGCCACCAAACATATTCCTAACAATTCGAGTCGTTCTTGAAGCAATGCGGTTTTGCATACTTTCCGATGGAATTTTTCTTGGCCATTCTCATTACAATGATCCACAATCGTAAGCCTTTCATTGTCTTGCCTTTTTTTTTTTTTTTGAAGTTACTTTGTTGCAAGAGAGCGGTCATGTTGTAATCTATAAAGCAATCACGTAGATCCATATTTCATGACAAACTAATCTATTTTTGAACTTGTGTATCAAATGATCTACTTTTCAAAATGATGAAATGATTTAATACATTGCCTTAACTTGAAATTCTTAAGCAACCCTTGAGAAAAGTCGAATTTTGAAGTCTATTCAAGATTTAATATTTTCGTACTCTGTCTAGCCTTTTTCAAGATTAGATCTCATATCATATTCACACGATCGATGTTGAAAAAACCACTCATAAACAACCTCTCTATGTTTAAAAATGGATGCCGCTTAGCATCATCACCTATTTCGAAGTCAAAGAAAATATATTTTGATGATCACTTGAGTCTATAAGTAACTTTAAAGTGAGGTTTTTCAAAATCTGATTGTTACATTTCTTTTTGAGTGCATATGGAAAACTCTTTACTATGCTCACATAATGCTTTACCTATCTCATTTGTCATGGTCAATTTTTCAATACTTTATAGATTGAAAAGCCATTGTAACTATGAAATATAAGAACACTTGTTTTTGTTTATGTAAAGATTATAATACAACTCGTTCAAACAATACAATTACAATTAGCCTTTCTTTAGCCCCCATTTCTAAAATTAATTTTTTTACAAACTCATTTAAACTACACACTTTATGCGACTCATATCAATTTTTCAATCACATTTCACTAACTTTTATCAACATTTACTAAAAATTCATTTTTTTTATACAAACCAAACAAAAGCTTAATATTATTTAACTAAGCACATTTTTTCCGATTTAATTAATGTACATTTAGTGAATTTTAATTTTAATTCATACTCAATTGATTAGATTGGAACAATACAATAAATATTTAGTTTTTAGCCATTGTTTGGTAGTAATTAAAATCAGTTTTTTAGTGATTTTATTAAAAGTTGATGAAATGTGTTATTAAAAAGTTATGAATCCTATAAATTATATTATTAAAATTAATTATTGACTTTTACTTAATTTAAAATCTTGATTTTAACCCCCCACCAAACATAGACTAAATGTATTTCATTTAATTGTAAATACTCTATTAATAAATTATTAATTAATTAATTCTTTTAGCCCTCGTTTAATTCCCATTATTTTAAAAATACACTTTTCTCTATTCATTTCAACCATACGTTCTTCAATAAAATAATATTACACGCAATCCAACTTTTTTTTTTCTCAACTTCACATTCTCTATCAATCCACTATTCTAAAATGCTTCTTAAAAATTAATAAGGCTCAAGCATGCCCTAATTAGAATTCATCTTGTCCTAAGGCGATTATTCAATTTCGATTGCACTACATTTACATAATATATTTACATAATAGTGTGGTTATAGATAATTAGGTAAAAATTTCTTTAATAATCTGTATGTAAACTATTATATACCAGTAGAATTATTCATTTTATAAAGGTTAAGCTGAACGGCACAATAGTTGCACTTGTACGGACATACACCTTACACGGTTACAGTTTCAAGAAATCAGAATGTTGGGGTGAAAATGTTTTGACTCATCTCTATACGCGAAATACAAACAAGAATTTACCCATGGCTCCCGATTCACATCTACAGCTCTAACAGAAGTTGTAGCACTTGCAAATAGATCGAGAGTCCTGATTGATCGTCACATATGCGTACTTTATTATACATCTTCGACACCACTCTGACTGCCGTTTTTCAGTATATTGTGCTTGCAAAGAGGACAGGTAGCATTGATGCTCAGCCACTTGTCTATACAGGCACAATGAAAATGATGACGACAAGGTAGTTCACGCAATTCAGTTCCATCATCGTAGGCACAAAGGCAAATGCAGCATTCCTGCAATCAAACACAAACAAGTTCGAAAGGTAAAATCATTTCTAGTAAGTCAAGGAAAATCCAGATACATCAAGTCTTCCTCCAAACCAATTGGGAAACTTGCAGCATTGGTCACCTTTTTTTCAGGAGCAAATTGGTCTCCAACCTTTCGTTATACGGGCAAAATCAGTGCCAAACAACTCTCATTTTTTTCTCCAAATTTTCACAAATCCCTAATGGAAACATTTATCTCCTCAAATTTCTGGGCGTGAGTCCAAACTTCGGAAGCAAGACCCACCTTCATAACACACATTTGGTGTACTGATTCTGCGATTATAGTGAAAGCCTGGTGACCAACTTGCTTATAGGGAAATAAGTTGGAGGCCAGTTACGGCATTTTACAAACCAATCTGCAGTTGTGCGAAATATATTGCAGAAAGAAGAAAATTTTAAAAACTAAATATGTAATTTCAATCCGGACATACAGCATCTTCCAGAGGAAGAACATGCTCTGTAGGAGAGTCAGTATCGCATTCAGTCATTACTCCTCCAAATGATTCTTGAATTTCACCATTTTGTTTCTCAAAATCACCAATTCTTCGAAACTTGTACCTAGGAAGTCTCTCAATGTCTTCCTTGGTTGCTCCTTCCTGTTACCAAAAAGAAGCAAATGCCAAATCAAGAAATAAATACCAAGATACTATAAGGAAAAAACAACTACAGAATATTACCAATAATCAATTCCCACTTATTTATCCTTTCCCAAGGAATAACACTGTAATAAGTGTATGGAAGTATAAAGCAGAACCACAGTAAATGATAGTTCTGACAGAAACTGCTAGCACTGTAGCACTTTAAAGAATCGACATACTGGAAGAAATAAAAAAAAGAAAAAAAGAACTGCAAATCAAACTCACACACTTCTATATATCGACTAACATAACTAAATCATAAATTAATGAAGCTAGGAACTCAACTTCCAATGGTTGAGAAAATGAGTAGAAAAGAGAAAAACATCCATGCACACTTGAATTAAATAAAATAACACAGCGGTAATTCTTGACCTTCTTCCAATTAATCACCCCAAATTAGTGGACAGCCATATCTGTAGAAATTTACTCTTTTCTATTTTATATAGGATAAAGGTCAATGAACATGAGAAGGTGGGTACAATGTAATCTGATAATGGGAATGACGATGACAATACATGATTAGAGAGCAAAACTAAATGAAAGTGGCAATGAAAGGAGGCTAAAATTGGTGAGGTTCTAAAGTAGCAACAATGGTAGGAAAAGCCAATGTAAATGCATGAATCTGTCTTTCCTCCAGATGACTTCTAAGGTAAATGGATGCTGCTGACCTTTTATCCTATTTTAAAAGGTTATTTTTAAAGACCCGGTTGGGGGTTGTGAATTGTTACACAACAATATTTTATAATACGCCCAACAAATTTATATATATTTCGATAATGAATTACATAACGTAATACTTATTTTTAAGGTCAAACAGCCAGCAATTGCCACCTCGGTAGCACGGACACTCTAATTAGGATAGCGTGTCCGTGTCCGACACGTGTCGGACTCGTGTCAATACCGACACTCTACAATAATTATTTTTCTTTCTTACTATAACTATTATATATTTTTAACTCAAAATTATTAGTAAATAAAAAATAAGTACTTATATTCAAAAAAATTTAACAAGAAAAATCAATAATAAGTATAAAACTAAATCAATACTATATAAATAAAGAATTTTAAAGAACTTTATCAACGTGTCGATGTCGTGTCGTATTGGTACTTTTTTTAAAAATCACGTGTCGACGTATCCGACACGTATCGTGTCGGACACACGTGTCCGTGTCAGTGCTTCATAGATTGTCACAAGATTTCTATTCTCTATGTGTAGGTAATTCGTCACTCTCTCTAGACTATTAAGTTTAACAGTGTTATTCAAGTTGAACATGAAAAATGTCCCTGGACAATGTACAGTAAATTTCTTGTCAATGATTTGCACTTCTACACAAGGAAGTAAATCAACTCTAGCTACTCAAATCAAATCGTAAGAAGTCTCTCAAGCATGTGCACCAATTGATACCGTCAAAACCCAAGCATAAATCCTATGCTCATCACGAGAATAGGAACAGTCTAGTTCACATAACAAACAAGGAAAGTTAATAACTCCCAAACGGGTTTTCTGCATATCAATCACAAAATCTGAACTAATGTCTTCTGTCGCTAATCCACAGTTCCACAATTATTGTGGATAGACATTTCTGGTCACAGCCCAAAAATCGAATGGTCTTTTCTATTATTAGCTCCCTCAAGCAAAAACGGCACAGAACCAGAGGTCTGGCCAACCGAGGGAAAATATCTGAAGCAAAATTTTAGTACAAATGGGGTCAAAGCAACTCAATGTCACATACAGTAGCTAGCAGGTCTGTTTTTCCATTTCTAAGATTGAAAAGATAAGAATCAGTCATCATTTTGATTTGGACAGAGCAAAAAAGGAGGAATTCACAATTTTGGCAAATTCCATGATAAAGTGGCATGAGAGTATTTAATGTCAAAGATGGCCCATAGTTTAGAAGATAATTTTGTAAAACATATGAGATCGTTTCCTTTTACTAAATTCTGAAGGTCATATTTTCAAAACAAAAACAAAAAACAAAAAAAAAAAAAAAAAGGGAAAAAAAAAAAAAAATCCAACAAAAGGAACCTACCTGACCAATAGAATGGAGGCATTTTCAAAAAAAAATAAAATTAGTTACTCTTTGTTGCTGCTTGGTAGGAATTCCTCATCATATGCAAATTACTTTTAACCCCACCCCCTGGAGCAGGGAAAGGGAACATGAAATGTTCTGAAGGAGTTAGTGCTGAAATATAAGCCCACGGGAAATATTTGTGTCTTCTCACCATGGCCAAACTTAGCTAAATCATTATTGTTAAAAATTCAAAGACACCACTTTGTAATGACTTTCAGCATTCTCTCAAACTGAACCCGACTATTTAGATGTGTTTCTCTTGGTTCTTCTCATATATACACCTTGTTAATGGTAGCTAGCCTTTTCAGGTTTAAAGCATTCTATGATATGGTTCATATTCGATTCTAATCCTACAGATCCATGCATATTCTGAATTAGTAGATGCACAAGTGCCAGCTACTTTGTGGTGATATGATCGGGCTCTCCTAATTCCTGTAAAGCCAGCTGTGAATTTACGATTTAACCAAGAAGGCATAGAAAAATACATAGATAGAGACTAGTATTTTGTGTTTTGCTAGCTAATCATAATTACTTCATAAAAGATAATGCAGCTCAAACTACCTGTTCTGCTACTGCATACAAGATTGCAATAATACATGGTAGACAGCAGCAAACAGCAATTCCGATGACACTAGCCACTGCAACGCAGATAACAACAAAGAACACATCGAATGCCAGAAATGTAATGCAAAGCCTGCAAAACAAAATATTCATGGTCAATGATAATAAATTAAAAAAAAAAAAAAAAAGACTGAAGCAGAATTAGAGGGGATATATTTGGAAAACCAGTAAAGTTGAGGTGAATTATGAGTCAAACTTTGGCCACCAGCAGATACCCAATAGAACCCAATTAACCACCAAATGAACGAGAACATTGTATTTGCTGACTCCAGATGTTTAACGACACTGCACAAATTAAACAGCATGAGATCGTTATACATATCAATTTTTCTATCTCAAAATCATAAAATTACTGAATACTTTAAAGGCAATCTGAGGTCCTATTGTCGATACAAATATAATCATCTGGGGATCACTCATTCACTACAGAATTATGATTTTCAACAAGTATGACTGTATATAATTCAGTCACTGGCACATTGTGAAAGGAAACTATGACTAAAAATTGATTTCCAAAGTGGTTTTCCTTAGACAAACCTACAAGATGAAAGTCATTACATTAAATACAATTAACTAGCCTTGTAGAAGCAATAATTATTACATTTATTAAGTTCTTGATATGTCATAGCCCTGCCTTTCATGCCTCCAACAGACTTCAAACATTTCTTTCAGTAAATTGCACAGTCTAATCATGCAACAAGAACGATCACTCACTTTTGATACTGAATTTGCTACTGTAGTCTGTAGCTGTTATACAAGAGATCACGACTTTTAGTTGTATACTATACCTTTTACAGCACCAATTTCATCGGGATATGTCCATAGCCCAATTCAAATAGTCTGTGTATGTATGTATGTGGGGTGGGTAAGTGCACCATAAGTCAATTCACGCATATACTCCCATTTCCAATCCACAAGTGTAGACATTATATGAATTACTAAGTAACTCTACCAAAACTTCCAGTTTAAAATATAAAGTAATCCTATAACCTACACATTCCTAAACATTTCGACTCCAAATAACATTCAATATGCGGATGAGTGAAAAATATCGAATGGAAAAATTTAAGGTATAAAAATATGCAGATTTTTTACCTAGTTTCCTCGTTATCCTGCCGGTGCTCAGAATCATAATCCTCATCCTCTCCATCATCACTTCCGGAACTGGAATTAGAGTAATTCCGACTGTACCTAACCCCGTCCCTCGAGCTTCCTTCGAGATTCCGCTGAACATACCTCTTCTTATACTCCACACACACACACACCATGTGTAGCACGCACTGAAGAGCATAGCCAACAATCCATAGCCTTATAGGCATAGACGGAGACTCTTTCCTGCTCATGATCAGCACAGAAATCGAAACAATCACAAACGCTAGGTTCCATATTAGGTCCAGTACCACTATAGGCTTAGAGTACCCCCAGTCGCTTTGACGCTCCTCGAGTTGATCGGCAGCAGCCTCGCGAACGCGGACAGACGTCTCGCGCATCGTGCGGGTCCGGCTGCTGGCGCGCCGGAGGAAGCGAGCCGCACTGCGGAGGCTCGGCGGACTGCGCAGAAAGCGGTGGCGCGTGGGAAACACCTGCTCCCCCATTAACGGGGCTACATCGATGGTGGAATTGGGGCTAGATGACGAATTATTTGAAAACATCGTTTCAGCTGGAGAATTTCTTCGATTGAGGCATTGACTGATAGCAATTTGTAGGCAAGAGATCTGTTTGGATATATAAACACGTAGTGGTGGGTGTTTGATGGTAGTTTGGACCTGGATTAAAAGGACGAGTTACAAAGATTTTTGTAGATTTTTTCAAGTGGATGACTTTTCTCTATGAATTTCGTGGAGTGTGAACTTGGTAAGAAGAATAATGCTGCTCAAACAGGGGGCATGTGGTAAGAATTATGGATTACTGTAGATTTCATTAGAAACTTTAAATTTTTAATGACTTCTATTTTTTATTTTTTTATTTTTTTTTCAAAAAATGATTAATAACAAAAGACTCCTCGTAAAGATTTTCGTGTGCAATATTCCTCCATATTTGTTGAAAACCGCTGAAAACTCCCTGTTTCAAAACTTTTTGTGTGAAAAATACTGTTGTCAACATCTGTATGGTGTGTCGTTAAATTCCAAGAAAAAAAAAGGGGAAAATAGATAAATAAGGAAGGGCAAATGCGCCAATTCATATTTTTATCTTTAATAAAACCCATCCAACACCACTATTTTCTTTATTTCCATCATTTCATTACCTCACAGCACTCATTTCAATAGCCCTGATTAGGGATGACACCGTTTTGATTTGGGGTCGGTTCACCAAAATCATGATCGAATCACCAACTTTTTGGTTGTACCATAATCGTACCATAACGGCATAAAATCATATAAGTTGGTTCGGTTTGACTCGGTTCAATTCGATTCAGACAGCTAATAACCATGAAAATAAATTATTTTTTATAAGTCCAATTGTCAACTTGAAAAAAAAAATTATGAAAAAAAAGTCAATGAAAACAAAAACTCAATACTAAACCAATTTACCCAAATGAAAATACAAATAATATCCCAATTTTCAAATGTAAAATTCGAATTTAACAAACAATATTATAAACATAACAATACTAAACAATATCTTGGGTGAGTTAGGTTAGTAACTTTAGTTGGATTTAGGTGGGTCTGTGCCAGAAATGAATTTTGGGCTGGATATAATAATAGAAAGAATAATAAAAAGTCCAATTGTCCAATTATTATTTTTTAAACGGTTAATCGGTTCGAGTGGGGCGATAGCGTAAATATCATACCTGTCCAGCTCCGAACCGGTTCATTAAAATCAAATATTATATCCACCCCATTGTGTCATCGGTTTGATCTGCGATTTTCGATTTGACCATTTGAATTAGATCTGTGGAGTTCATACCTAGGGTGGCATTAAAAGTCATTAAATAAGATGAACAATTAAATGAGTCACATGAGTCTTCCTTTTATTAAGTCTCTCATATGGTGACATTTCGACTGGTGTTCTAACATTACTAGTGCTAAATAACATTATTCTTTTCGTAATTTTTGACAAAAAATATCAAACATTCCCAACATCATTTCACATATCAATTGCTATAAACCCTCCACACATTAACATTATTATTATTATTATTATTATTGAATCTCAAAAATGGTTTAAAGTCTTCCCCTTCATTAATTGAAGAAGATTAAAAAAAAAAAAAAAATCATTTTCCTTCTCAAAAACTGGTTTAGAATGACACACTTTTGCAAAGAAAATTGTGTAAGCCTACACAAGCTAACCACCAATTCATATAATTTTTATTAATTTCAAAATAGACAAAAGCAAATTAATTCTCTCAAAAAAATGGTTTAGAATGACACACTTTTACTAAGAAAATTGAGTAAGCCTACACAAGCTAACCACCAATTCATATAATCCATATATTTTTATTAATTTCAAAATAGACAAAAGCAAATTAATTCTTTCATTTCACATTACACATTACACATTACACGTTATAGTGAATGTGAATCTTCCTCCTTTCTCCATGCATATATTCACACGCAAGAGACATTCAGAATTGATGTGTTTTCCCTTTTAATTACATTTTATAGTTTTACAAAAAAAATATTTTTCATTTCAAGAAAATATAATAGATTCTCCCGAGACTAGCAAACTTTGCACAAAAGCTTAACAAACAATAAATTCCTATTCAATATGAGAGGGGCTACATGTACAGTGTTGTATACAACTTTGTACACTACCTCCTCACATGCATTTAATCACGGGCCCCGCCTCTTGAGATAGGACCGTGTATAAAATTGTACAAAAAAAGGCTGTACAAACATCCTTTTTCTTTCAATATATGCATTTTCCCTTTGTTTTGGTTCTTACTAGTCTTAGATAGAATTTAAACCCAAAGAAGGAAAAAAAAATTGAAAATTCAATCCAGTATTCACTCCAAGATATATATATATATATATATATATATATATTTAAGTCTTTAAAATTCTCTAGAAGTCATTCTCAATTGAATTCCCCGTGACCTGTAGAGACCTTTAAATTTTTTTAATTGAATCTCTTACTTTTACAAACTTTTTAAAAGTCTATAAAATTCCATATTAAATACACCTAAACTTTTAAAAAGTCTTTAAAATTCTTAATTGAATACACCTAAACTTTTTAAATTCACAAATATTTTTAAAAGTTTCAATTGAATACAGCCCCCTGAAAACTACTTACATTTAGCACTTGTTTAATCTAGGGTGTATTAATTTCTAGTTTTAAATTTTATTTAGAGATTTTAAAAAATTTTAAGTGCATTTTTAAAACTGTTTTGGAGTATTTAATATAGATTTTTTAAAAGTCATGAATTATTAAATCAAGATTTTTCAGAAATTTTAAAAAGTCACATGATTAATGTGTAATGACTCTAATCTGATTTTAATCTCTATCAAATAAGGACAAAATCATTCTCGTAGGTAACTTTTACATAGAAAGTATAAATACAAAAAATTGAAAGACTTTTATATAAAAAAGAGTCTTTTCATAAATGTCTTTTCACCCATTAAATTTCTATCTTTCTTTTCATTTTATTTTTATCTCTTCTTTTCATTCCACGAAGCCATGATACAAAAAAAAATAATGTTTTCCTCTCTCTTCAACAGTTCATGTCATCATTCTTTATTTTAATATTCTCAATTCTTTTTCCTCTCTCTTTTTTTGCATCATTTTCTCATTTTCTGTAAAAAAAAAAAAAAAAAAAGAAGAAGACCAATTTATAAACCAAAGATTTTCGACTCTTTTTTTTTTTTATGATTTTCTTCAATTTTCTATTAAAAAAAGGATCATTTTTTTAAATATTATAAAAAATAAATTCATTTACAATTAAATTTTTATATATTGATTGCTTGTTTAATTTAATAAGCTTTTTACGTTTTTGAATATATTGATAATTTTTATATTCTTTTAAAAAATATTTTATTGACATGATAAATGTAATTTTGATAATGTATGTTGTGGATCATTTGGTTATATAAGTAGCAGTTTAAAAAGGATGTGTAATAAAAAAAAATAAAAAAAATACAAGTTTCTTTAAATTTTTTTTTTTTTTTTCGTAAAACTCAAATGTAATGGCTCTGGAATAAATAACTAAGAGATGGTGAATTGATTTTTAAAACTTTTTTGAAAAATTAATCTAAATTCAAGCAAGTAAATACTAAATACATTAATTCAAAACATAAGAGCAAATATGATAACGATAAGTAAAAGGGAAGATACAATGCAAACGATATAATTGTGGAGGTTCGATCCAAGGCAATGATCTACGTCCTTCGTTACCAAACTCTCCGACACAATCAAGACTTTTTACTATATTAATTGACTTATAGTGCAACGCAACCCTTCACAAGCTTTCGGTGACTTACAAACAATGAGCACCGACCTTTATACAATATTGAGTTTTAAGGGACCTCAATAGTTTTATAGGACATCAATACGACCAACACTATTGAGCTTTCACGAGGTTCAATAAAACCAACCCGGTAACTTATAACAAGGAGCACCGATCCTTATATTATTGAGTTTTCACGGGACCTCTTTATGACCCACAAGTTTAGAGTAATGATTTTACAATGAAATTTCTCACTTAATAAATTATATAAATGAATTAAGTATTAAGAGAGACTAATACTTCAATTAATAGCTATAAATGATAGCTAAAGGCTAGATTTAAAACTTTGATGAATATGATAATTAAATATTCAATTAATCAAAGTTTTTCAATGTGAAGATGAGGGGAAATAAATACAATGTACGTTTAAAAATCTTCTCAAGACATATATCTCTTTTTAATGAACGATTGTAATAAATTAATTACCAAGAGAAAAATAAGAAATTTTGATGAATATGATGATTTTACAAGTTTGATTCAATCAATATTCATAGTTTTCAACATAAAGAAGTAAAAGAAATATATACAATATAAGTTCAAGGATCTTCTTTGAAATATATCTCTCTTTTATCAATAATTGAAATAAGTTAAGTATAAAAGGAGATGAAATTTTTTTGATGATGATGATAATTAAAGAGCTTGAATCAATCAAAGTTTTTTATATCAAGAAACAAATGAAATGAATGCAAGTGAAAGCTCAAAGAATTCTCTAAAAAAATATCCCACTTTGATGCTCTTGAAATCTTATGAAGAAGAGAAAGAGTGAAGATATTTATAGAGTTCAAAATATAAAAAAATAAAATTTGTAACTTTGGATTACATGTCCGATCTACTAACTCTTGTCTAGATTACCAATATAGCTATTTGTATAGTAAAAATCAGATGTCAAAACGGTCAAATTTTGGACTGATGGAAAAGTCTGGTTGATCGCCTTTTCCTGCTGGTTGACTGTCCGACGATTTTGATATTTTTATGTTTTTACCACCATTTGACCCAATTCGAAAGTTTTGAAAAGAGTGAACTTTTGAAAAATATTTTTAACTAGCTTTTCAAGATAAATATATTTTTTCAAATTCAAATGTCATTTTAAAGTCACTTTCATATTTGATAAAAACATTATATCAAAATAACTTTAACGCACAAAAATGTTTTTAATGTATGGAAAGATTTTGAGTTTAAATATTCATTGTTAAATATCAAAGTATTTGTACCTTTAAACTTGATCTAAGAAATCTAATCTTTGATCTCAGTTCAAAGTTTGGCACTTAAACTCTTGAAGGTGTGACTTAGATTTTGACCTCTTCCATGAGTCTGATTCTAATAATAACTTTTGATATTTTGACAATCATCAATCAATTTTTTATTGGATACTTTGAAGACTATAATTATTTTAAATTCAATTGTTAGTAAATAAGATTAACATGTTTGTTATAATCAAAACTTTAAGGTTATAATCAATCATATGTCAACAATTTTTCTCTATTCAATTATGACAAACAAGATAATTTGCAAAGTAAGATTGAACAATTGATAATAATATAAATATTTAATTTTGCATATAATCCATATATTCCCCATATCTTTTACAAACCAATAACCATTTATTCAAAGCATATTATATTTTTCAATCCAAGCATATCAATCTCATTTTGAAAGCAATTATCATCACATTTCACCATTTTCAATGCTTTTAAAAAAAAAAAAAAATTCAAACATATCTTACTCTATTTCAAATTTATCTTATTCAATTTTCCCCTTCGACATAAGCAAAAATGTAGCACATATAAAAACGAGAGTATGACATATAAGATCAAAACTTTAAATTAACCATAGGAAATAAAAATATTCACCCTCAATTAAGCACAAAATACCAGCTATATGCAAGTTTAAACAAGAGGATAATCATCACATTTAGAGCAAACTACTAATTAAAGCATGAGTAAGGAGATGTCAAAAGCATGATCAATTTTGTAAAGCGTATTCAACCAATGATGCTCATAGAATCAATCATATGAGAATATTTAATATGAATTCAATTTAGCCATATACTTCAAATTTATTGATAATTCTAAAACCTCTTTGAATATATGAAAATCTATCAAGTGTTCGAGGTTTTAGTGAGAATTTTGTCAATTGATTTTTCGTATTCACAAATTCTAATACAATATCCCATATTTGGGTGCCTTTAGGATGACAGACGTAATGTCTTAGTGCCACTAAGATAGATTAAAAATTTGTTTTACGACGTTAAGGCATGATTCTTGAGTATTGAGTTGAGATCTAGCACATAGTCACACATGAAACATAATGTCGTGTCTATTTACGATTAAGTAAAGGAGTGATCCGCTTACACCTTGATATTTTGTTAAGTCTGTGGAAGTACCTTGATCATCTTTGTTCAATTTGATTGATGAGTTCATTGGAATGTTCATTGATTTCAACTCTTTCATTTCAAACTTATTGAGCATGTCCATGATGTATTTTGCTTGTCTTCATTCCTTAGGTAGAGATTGACCACTTTGTACTTCGGAAGATTTTATTTCATCTGGTTATACATTTGTTTCTTCTTTATGTTGATCTTCAAGATTTGTAGGATCTTCCTTATTTCGATCTTGAATTTGCTCAAAAGGAATTTTCAAACCTACATCATTAAAAATACATTTCCCTTGATCAAGGGAATTAGTTTCATCAAATGTTACATGCATGAATTTTTAAATGACTAAAGTTCTTTCGTTAAAAAGAAAATTTTATAAGTTTTGCTAGTCAATGAATATCCAAGAAGGATTCTAATATCAAACTTTGAATCAAATTTTCTTTGATATTCAAAATAAAACATTTACAATCGAACACTTTAAACACCGATTCAAATATTTATATTTCAAGAATATGATAAGTAATTGTTGGTTTTAGTATCAAGTTTTCCTTAATAAAACGTTTTGCAGAAAATGGAAGAACACAAAGATTTTTCACCCCTTAGAGGGCCCAAATGTTCAGCCAAAGGCCTACTTACCAGTTGAGCATCTTCGAAGTAGATCTTGCTTGAATCCACTAAGAATCTCAAGAACAGTACAATGAATGTATTAAGAAACTTCACTATAGTTTTTACTCACCTCTCTTACGCAAAGTAATCCCCTCACAATCTCTAAGATTGTACACCAAATACAATCAATAATACATCACTCAAATTTATAGAGATTGAACTAGAAGAACGAAGAAGTTGAAGAGTTCAAAACACTCGAGAGAAGACGAAAGAAAACTCTAGAGATATACACACAATTCACATATAAAATGAACAGTCGAAAGGCTTATATAATCTCTAAAAAATATTGCATCCAACGGTCATGAGCGTGTCACATTTACGGCCAAGATCAAACATCCACTTAAAGGTAAAAGGGTGTTTCTAAAAACGTGTTTTTCCAAATACAAAGGAAATCAGCAGCCCAATACAGCATGACGCAAAGAAAATTGAAGAGACCCAATACTAAAATAGAGAGACAGCCAATAAACACAACAATCTCCACCTTATTTAACTATTCTTGGTATTCATTTGTGGATTCAAGACAAGTTACTGGTTCATTTGCGCTAAAAGGAACCTTCAAGTGATGTTCAGAATTTTCAAATAGTTTTTGAACTTGTTTAAAGGTAATACATTGGTACCAAAATCAGAGGGGTTAAACTTAGTTGGGATTTTAATCAAATTAATTAAACCTTTTTCAACCATGTTTCTAACAAAATGAAATTTAATATCAACATGTTTAGTTCTGTCATGATATACAGAATTTCTACTCAAGTAGATAGCACTTTGATTATCTGTATAAATCCTAACTACTTTATTCATGAATCCAATTTGATTCAACAGACCCTTTAACCACCATCCTTCTTTAACAACATCACATGCAATGCATTCAGTTTCAATGGAAGACAAAGCCACAAGTTTTTGCAGTTGTGACTTCCAACTAAGACAATCATTACACAAAGAAAAAACATAAGAAAAAGTTGATTTTCTTTTATCTAGATCACCTGCAAAATCAGAATCAGTATATCCTTTCAAAATACAACCTTCATTATACCTTTGAAACTTTAAACTCAATTCAGTTGAACCCTTTAGATATCTTAACATTCATTTAAATGCTAACCGATGTGTTTCTCCTAGATTTGCCATAAACCTACTAAGGATACTTATACCATGGGTTAAATAATGTCTGGTATATATCATAAGGTACATAATAGAGCCAAACAACATTAGCATATGGTATTTTACTCATTCTATCAAACTCTTCATCAGTTTTAGGAAATTGTTCACTAGAAAGTTTGAAGTGATTTGCAATAGGTAAAGTTACAGATTTACATTCAGTCATAGCGAATTTTTCAAGTATTTTATTCACATTAAGAACACAATTATTTCTATTTCTTTTGATTTTCATGCCTAAAATTCTTTTAGCTTAACCTAGGTCTTTCATTTCAAACTCAGTTTTAAGCTTCTCTTTAACATAATTAATTTTAGATTTATAATGGCAAGCAAGAAGCATATCATCAACATACAATAATAGATAGATAGAATCAGGTCCATCTGACACTTTGAAAAAGAAACAAGGATTAAAGTTGCTCTTTAGGAATCCCAGATTTTTAACATAAGAGTAAAATTTTTTATATCATTGCTTTGGTGCATGTTTCAAGCCATAAAGTGAGTTTTTCAGCAAACAGACCTTTTCTGATTTTAAGTCAAGTTCAAATCCCTTTGGTTGATTCATATAAATGGTTTCTTTAAGATCACCATTTAGAAAAGCAGTTTTAACATCAAGTTGGTCTAATTCCCAGTTGAAGTGAGCTGTTACTGCAAGTAGAATTTTGATTGAAGTATACTTAGCAACAAGTGAGAAGATTTCATTATAGTCAATACCTTCTCTTTGTGTGAAACCTTTTGCCACAAGTCTGTTCTTATGTCTTTTACCACCAAAGTTTGGTTCACACTCTTTAACTTTATAGACCCATCTGTAATAAACAATCTTTCGATGTTCAGGCTTATTAACTAGAATTCATGTTATATTTCTAATAAGGGAATCCATTTATTCTTCCATGATTTCCACCCAAAGTTTGGACTCCTTACAGTTAACAATTTCTTCAAAAGTTGTAGGTTCAGAATTAACAGATTCAAGTTTAGAGTATAGGATCACAAATTCATCAGTATTGATTCTGGTAGAAGGAAACCTATTTCTTATAGCTCTATCTCTGATTAACCGATAATCATTAAGAGTAGCATTCTGAGATACAATTTCAGTATTAGATTCATCTTGAGAGTGTTCCATTTCAGATTGAGTAGTCTCCACCACAATCAAATCATTTGGTTCAGTAAAATTATTTTCTTGGTTTTCAGGAACAGTTTCTTTTACAGAAATTATTTTATCAGTGTTCTAATTCTGTGGGGTTTTACAAGGAAACTGACTTTCATAAAAATTGACATTTCTACTGATAATGACTCTAAAACCTTTCTTACTTCTTACCCAAAGTCTACAACCCTTAGTTTCTTCTCTATAACCCAGAAACACACATTTTGTAGATTTGGGTTCAAGTTTGCCCACTTCTTGGTGAGAGTAGGCAGTACAACCAAACATTTTAAGTTTAAGATAATCTGAAGACTTTCTAGACCATAGATATTCAGGAATTTGAAAACCAATAGCACTAGAGGGAATTTAATTAATTAGATAAGTGGTAGTTTAAGAGTTTCCCCAAAATAGTTTTGGGAGGTCAGAACTCAGTAACATGCATCACCTTTTTCAATAAAGGTGAGGAGTATATGTTACTGTTCCGTGACTCAGAATTCTAGATTCTTTACAGAAAGAATCAAAATCAAAATTGCAGATTTTAAACCATTATCTATCCTAAGTGCTTTGACTCTTTTATTGGTTTGATTTTCAATCATCATTTTCCATTGTTTAAAGTTTTGAAAAGTATCAGATTTATATTTTAGAAGGAAATGTCCAATTTTTTCTTGAAAAATCATCTACTATAAGTAGATAGAATCTAAATTCACTCAATGTATTTACTGATGCTGGACCCTACAGGTCAGCATGTAAATACTCAAGTATGAAAGTGGATCTATGAATTCAAATTTTGAAAGGCAACTTGTTTTGTTTTCCAATGATGCAATCTTCACAAAACTTTAATTTTTTGATGTTATCATTTTCAAAACATCTCAGTTTATTTAAAATTATCAATGCCTTTCACTGATATGGCCAATTCTCCTATGCCAAGTTAATGTTTTATCATCATGGGATCTCACAACTCTAAAGCCGTTATCAACTAATGGTTCATCTTGCAATGTGTAAATTCCATTTTGAAAGGCATGTGGCCGCCGTCGTAGCCAACGCTGCCAAGGTAGGGATGTCAACGAGCCGAGCTGGCTCGTGAGCTAAAACTCGAGGCTCGTGCTCGGCTCAAGTAAAATTAAGTCGGGCTTTTGTTGGGCTGAGGCTCGACCCGAGCTTTCAGCTTATTTTTTTAATTCAAAGGTAGCTGTGTAGTTGCGTTTAAATTTTTTTTACAAGCCGTCCCGATGAGCCACACAGGCCCGAAGCCTCAAAAAGGGGATTGGCTTGAGCCTCGAGTCAGGCTGACTAGGGATTTTTTTGGGACAAGCCACGTGCGGCCTGAGCTAGCAAGCCAAACTATCATCCCTATGCCAAGGTGGAATATTTAGGGTTACCATCGGGTGAGATGTTTTGGGGACGGGGGCTTTCTTGCAATTTGTGAAATCACAAGGACCTGTCTGCAATTAAAGGAAAAATGTCAGTTTTGCAATTTTAAAATAAAGGACCTATCATGCAATTTTCAAAATTGAATGACCTACTTATAATTTTAAACCAGGGGTCATGTGGTAATTTTTAAAATGATTTTAAATTTGAATTTTAAAAGGGATTTAAAATTGTATTTTAAATAGGTTTCACCTATATTTTAATTTTGACCCAATTGAAAATTTTATTTAAAATTGACAACTTTTTATATTTCCATTAAAATTGGATTTTAACTTAAATATTAAACTTTGGCCCTAAATTGAATTTTATTTTATTTAAGATTTTTATCCTAAATTAAAACGTTAATTCAATTTGAATTAAAGTTGGACTCTAATTTAGTATTTAATTAATTATTCACGCCAATATATTCCTGAAATTAGAATTGAACTCTAGTTTAACATTTAATTAGAATTAGAATTTAATTAAATTGTCACGCCCAAAATTTTGTCTTGGAATTAGAGTCCAACTCTAATTTTAAGTTCGCCTTAAATATTGGAATTAGAGTTGGACTCTAATTTTGCTATTTAATCAAAATTTGATTTTAATTAAATTCAACTGTTTTAAGTTTTGAAATTAGAGTTAGACTCTAATTTTTTATTTAATTAAAATTTGATTTTTAATCAAATATATCCGCTAATTAAATTAATTGATTAATTGATTATCTAATTGTTCTGATCCATTTGTCTAAATTAGTTTAGATGACCTTAATTGCTAGAAACTTGAAACATATATGCATATAGTATTAGATATTATATAAGAAGACATTTATATGATGAATGTTTTATTAGTAGAAGATTATGGACTCGACTATGTAGATGTGCTGAATGGTTAGTTTTATTTTTGTTGTTTTATGGGTCTACGATCTCTTATTCATTTTGAACATGCGATTCCGTTGTAGTTTTTATGAGCCTGCGTGTCTAATCATTTAGGCTTGCGTGCCAACTAGTATATGATACATGTTGTAGTTGAACTAATTGAAGAAACAAGAAGAGGAGGAGACCATAGAGATGGAGTATTGTATGAGTCAATGCAATAATACCCCATAATAGTGAAAAGCCAGATTCCTCAATCGATCTTAACCTGTTGAGTACACTCAAAACTAGTATGTTAACGATATGTTTGACACTATGAAATATTCGATATTTCTGAATGATGAGTTCGACTTAACTAAAATTTATCTTTTATTGAGTACACTCAAGGAGATAAATTTTAGAGGCACATTAAGTTAACACATAAGATGCGCAAAGAAAAATAATTGTTGGCTTAATGATCTGGGAGTTGTATAAAGATACAATTGATAATAGTATCTACCCAAATGTTTTATTAAGGCATATTGAGTACAGTCAAGGTCTTAATACAACAAATGAGTTCCCAGTCCATAGGGAGTCAAGTATGGGTTCCATAAATTTATGTAAGAGCATCATAAATTTGAGTTAAACAGTGGAAGTATAATTAATTTGATAAGAGACTGTTAAATTAATTGATGCATTATATATATTATTCTTTTTACTTTTTGTATTTGAGAGGCATACTGGATGCAAACAACCAAATCAAATCTTCTTGATTGACACCGCAATCTGAAAATTGTTCTCAAGTATAAGAAAATTGGTTATGTCTTTGAGTAGTCATTTCTAAAGACACCTGATGATATTCGACTAAGGAAGATGTGACTACTATAATAATACAGTGATGATGACAATAGTATTGCACATGTGTGATGCTTGCAATTATGTCACATAAGTTACAAAAGCAATATAAGAGTATAGATGCTAAAACGTGATTTTTCATTTCAAAAGGTTGTATGATAATAATCATGTGTGGAAGGATATAAGGCTTCCAAACAACTATACCTATGCAAAATGACAGGGGAATCTTTAATCAGTGCTCATGTACTGAAGATGATCGAAATTGAGAAGTTGTCTTAATTGAGTTCGATCATGAACCATAAACTAAATATTGACTTGGTTCTGCAATCTCAATCAAAGAGATCTACTCACAATTAATTATGAATTTACCATGAATAAGCTCGAATGCACACTCATTGAGTTGCTGAACATGTTTAAGATTGTGAAACCCAATATCAAAATTTGTAGTGGGCAAATCTTAATTTTTGATTCCTCTAAGGGTTGTAAGAAGAAGTCTAAATGATGCTGTAGGAAAGCATCCAAGAAGACTAAGACGGTCAAAATGAAGGACAATACCAAATAAAATAATTCTTGTTATCATTTTGGAATGATAGGTCATTGGAAGAAAAATTAAAGGGCTTATGTCTACTTCATCAGTCGTTTGGGCATTAGATACTAGATATGGATCTTATATTTGTATAAATATGCAGAAACTATATAGAAGTAGACCACTACAAGAGGGAGAATTTGACCTACACGTTGAAAATGAGTAAATGTTGATGCATTGCCTGTAGGGATATATTTATTGCCATTGCTTTTAGGCTGAGTATTGGAATTAGAGAAATATTCTTTGCATCTACCATTACCAGAACATTAAATAAATTTCATGTTTGGACGCAAACTATTTTAATGTTAAGGAAAATTGTTGTTCCTTCTTATCTTGATAAGATCTTAATGGTTATGGTAAATTATAAAATTGACATTTATATTCTAACTACTGAATATTCTATAATAATTATAGAAATTGAAATACATAAAGTAATAATATGAATAACACCTATTTATGGCATTGCAAACTTGGTCACACAAATCAATGCAATTCCAAAATTAAATAAAGATGTATATTTGGGGTCAATGGTTTTAAATCATTCGACAAGTGCGAATTATACTTGATAAGCAGAATGAACAAATCTCTTTTTACTTGAAAAAGGAGAAAGGCGTGCATAATTACTGGGTCTAATACATAGTGATGCATATGGACCCATGTCAATTAAGGCTAGATGAGGTTTCTTTTATTACTTAATATTTACTAATGACTATTTCAGAAATTGTCATGTATATTTGATGAAACTCAAGCATAAAACTCTTCAAATGTTCAAGGGATTCAAGCTAGAAGTAGAAGAACAAATAGGTGAAGAAATTCATACATTAAGATCATATTGAAGTAGAAAATTTTATATTATCTAAAAGAGAATGAGATTCTCTTGCAGTGGACTTCACAACATACACCGCAGCACAATGATGTATCTGAACGAAGAAATTGCACACTATTAGATATAGTGCGATTAATAACAAGCCATGCAAACTTCCCAAAAACTGTTTTGGGGTCATGCACTGATTGTAGCAAACTACACATTAAATAGTGTCTCATCTAAGCCGGTCAACAAAACTCTATATGAGTTAAGGAAAGTCAGTAGTCCCAATTTATCTCATATGAAAGTTTGGGACCGTAACTCTTATGTGAAGTGTACTAAATCGGAGAAACTTGAGAGACTAAATCCAATAAATGTATATTTGTGGGATATCCAAAAGAGACAATTGGATATCAATTCTATAATTCTGTTGAGAGGAATGTGTTCACCTTAAGACATGACATGTTCCTAGAGAAAGAGTTCATTCTAGGATAGAATAGTGAGAGAAAAGTAGATCTTGAAGGAGTTCAAGAATCCACATATATAGTTGACCAGGTAAATAAATCTAAGTCTGATCCCACACCTGCTGATGAACATACTCTTGATCGAGGAAGTAGAGACTTCTGAGGACACGTCAGCTCGGTGTAAATCTTGTAGGATCATTCAACCATCTAAAATGTATGAATCCACGATTACTAATCAAACATTATTAATCGAGGATGATGAACCTATTAGTTACGCATAAACAAAGTCAATCGTCGACTCAAATAAATGTCAAGTGGCCATGAAATCAAAGATGAACTCGATGTATGTGAACAAGGTTTAGACCTTGATGGACTAGTCTGATGAGATAAAATCCATAAGTTGTAAATGAGTTTACACGAAAAGGTCGACATAGATGTAAATATCTATACATAAAAAGCGAGGCTAATAGCAAAATGTTACAAACAAAGACAAAGAGTTGGCTTTGATTAAACCTTTTAGCATATATCGTGCTAAAGTCCATTTGAATTTTGCTTGCAATAGTACATACCATGACTATGAGTTATGATAAAATAATGTCAAAACTGTATTCTTTAATAGGAATTTGCAAGAGGAAGTGTACGTGACACAACCCAAAAATTTTGAATCCAAAGAATCCAACAAGGTATGCACGCTTGATCAATCCATTTATGGATTAAAGCGGGCCTCTAGGAGCTGGAATATTCAATTTGATGAGACAATCAAAATGTTTGATTTTATCAAAAATGAAGAAAAATCACGTGTTTACAAGAAGATAGTGGTAGCGTTGTCGTATTCCTAATCTTATATGTAAATAACATAATAATAGGAAACAACATCCCTATATTTTTCAGTCGTTGAAATCATGGATGTCAAATAATATCTCCATGAAAGATGTAGGAGAAGCAACTTGATCGATAGAGATAGATCTTGAAGATTGCTTACATAGATACAATCTTGAGAAGATTTTATATGGGGAAAATAAACAAAAAGTTCATGGATACAATGATGCTAACTTCTAGTTAGACTAGAATGATAACAAATCTCAATCAGGATATTGATTTACTCTTAAGCGGTGTGTTGGAAAGGTTCCAAATAGGAAACAATCGTTGATTCAATAGCGAAAGCCTTATACACTATTACTTTAGAAACAACAAATGTTGTGGACTGGATCAAAAAGTTTATTAATGAACTTGGAGTAGTTCCTAACAATGTTAATCACAAACTTCTGAATTATGATAACAATGGAGCTATCGTGCAAATGAAGGAACTGAGGTCTCATCAATGGTCCAAACATGTGTTAAGGTAGTATCATCTCATCGGAGAGATAATACAAAGAAATGACATAAAGAAAGAACGAATTTCCACAATTGAAAATATTGTAGATCCATTGACAAAGAGTTGTCACAGTATAAACACGTTTGTCATGTAAACTCTTATAAAATTAGATCCATAAGTGATTGGATATAATGAAAGTGAGAGTTTTTAAATGTTTTGCCCTCGGTCCAATCAACTTTGGACTAAACACCTTTAATATATAATTGATACAATTCTATGACAGATCTATTGTTTAATTAATTTCAATTAAATTGAATAATAGAGTCTGCATATTCAAATCTTAATAATTTGTTAATAACAAAGAGTTGTGATTGCGAGATACAAATTACATATGACTGAATCTTAAATTATTCATGACTGTAAGTAATAATGAGATACAGATATCGTTATTACCAAATAGTCATCACGTGTGGCATTTCTTTCTTATGAAGTAAGTGGTTGATCTCACAAGCTAAAGTGTGATGACACTTAAATGAGCACGCAGATGTTTTGTTATTGAACAAAAAATTGAAGACCCACTGGGAAGATTCCATACGGATAACTATCTAAGTTTCAGTGGTTAATCTCCAACGTTCGTTAGTGAAATTGGTCCTTTGACTTGAGGTCATCATAGTGTCATATATGAGGAAGCTATACGTTGATGATGTTGGAGGTTGTTCTGCCAAGAGCCACTAATACGACATCGTTTCAGTATGTCAAAAATCATATGAAGATTATGAATGATCAATAGAGGATTCGTCACTATTAGATAGCAAGCGATTATGATCTACATTTCATCTAGTTAAGTTGATAATAAAATTTTTGGCCAATATGTACTCATAAGTCGAAAATGAGTTTTTGACTTACATTGATTTAATAATGGAATAAAAGATATGATTGATAATTGAGATTGACACATATCCATATCTCGTAATCGATTAGTTCATATTGACGAAAGAATTATAGTTTCACGGTAAACGAATAAGTTTGATTTTGTCATACCATGTGACATTTTCCGTCACATGTATTATCCTGACACATTCTAGATGTCAATCTGGGACGACATATGTGAACTGTCGATAAATTAAAAGGGAAATTTTAATTTATTGATTTTGATTAGATCAAAACAATAATTTACGTTGTTGGGTATCGTGATTGGGAACCTAATGGGTCACACACACAAAGAGAACTAGAAGAATGAGATTTACTAATTAATTAATTGACAAACGTTGGACAATCAATTAAATATTGGACCAGATTAAGTTAAGACACGGGCCAAACCCTTTGGACTAATATTAATATGCTACTGGGATTTGAAAAACATAAGAGAATACAATTCATATTCTTGCTAGCACAAGAAAAGAAAAAATTCTAGTTCTTTTAATCTTGTTCCTTGTATGGATTTTCATTGGAGGTTGGATAATTGAACATTTGTGGTTGCAGATCCTGATTGTTTGAGTTCAAGAAAAAACAAATGAATTTGCAGAATTCAACAAAGTATAATTCCTATCACAATTTCTATCTAAACACAAAACAAATCCTTGGTGAAAATTAAAATTTTGTTTAATTTTCGTTGTGCGTGTTAAGTAAATTTCTAACACTTATTTTTAAGAAAGGTTTTTAAGGCTTCGATCCCTACATCGTGTGTATGTTGTGAAATTTTTGTACAATGGAGGGGAACATTTGAGCCATTTACTCCTAACAATTACATAAGGGTTTAGCCAATTAGGGTTGGTCCCTTTCAAGACTAATACTTGTTGGAAATGGTTTTTAATTTATAATTTTGGACAATTTTGAGCTCAAAATTTAGTGAGATCCATAAATAAATGGGATCGGGTATATTTTTGTTTTACTACACGAGATGATTAACATGATATATTTATTTGTCGAAAATCATTAAGAATTAAACGAATTATTTGAATCCAAAGTTACCCACTTGAAACTTGATAAAGCGAAGAATTTGATGAAATTATTCAACATTTTTCCCATATAGGAAAACTAGTAAAAATGTTCGGTTCATATGGTGCAAATTTTATAGAATCCTGCTATTAGCTCAGGCTCAAAGCCAGGGCCAAAAACGGGGGGCACCACATGCATATTTTGGATCCAGTCTCTACCACTTGCTGTTACCCTCTGTTGCTATCAACCACACCACTACCTTGGAATTCACTAGTGGTGTTCCCCTTATAGCTGCTATTCTTGGTTGCTGTCATCTAGAAGGCTATTGCCTTGTTTTTAGACGCTCGCTCCACTGGTTTGTTCCTATTGTTGGTAAGGTTTAAGTTTTCTTTTGAAAACATTACTTTTATTTGAGTTTTGGCTTCTCAGTAGTTTTTCTTAGTTCCTTGTACGATTTAAATAAATATAGTCTAGGTAGTTTTCTATCTCACACATAAACCGACATAAGTATTTGATGCTACCAAAAATTGTACCTGGCTAATTTCGAGCTTGACGACTGATGATGAACACGAACGTAATCTTTCGGTACCTGAAACAAAGGCGTCGAGGTGTGTCCTCGTCGCCCCTCCGATGCTTAAGTTAGAGAGAGAATTTGTGCATGAAATTATAGACTGAAAATTATATATATCTCGTGTACCTGAATAATGGATTGATGGGCTGTATTTATAAAGGGGGAGAAGTACTCTTATAGCAGGACTCAAACACCGAATCCTTAGGGTTGTTACCAGGTTTTTAGGAGTTGTGGTGGAGTAGTATTTAGTTTTTGGTAGGATTCTAGTGGTTTGGAGAGTCCATGGTAGAGTTAACTTTCCTTATGAATGGAAACCGGAATGAGGATGTCCAGGTGTTTTCCAGGGCGTAGGGAGTTCGAGTGGATACCATGGCCGAGGACGAAGTAACCCGAGGACTTCCCAGAAGAAGGCTTGATGTCGTTATAATTCGGAGTTGAATACCCGAGGACTTCCAATGTAAATTGGGGGAAATTGCATGAAGTGATCGGGCATAATTTTCATGTGCTCGAGGACCATCATTCCCGACGAGGAATCATGGGAGAGAGTTTGAGACTTGTCAGACCTACATGGTCGGGATACAAATATTGACCATATCACTGGCCCCCGTGCATCCATACTCGAGAATCGTGTATGAGATGCACAATTGTCGTGGAAGTTTTGATGAGCCAGCAATCTCGAGGACTATCTTGACAATATTTGAAGAAAATAATCGAGCTAATTTAAATGTAGATTTGTACATGTCTGAGCTCGAGATAGCGTATAGTAGAGTTTATAGGCTTAGAGTGCTTGTCAAGGACAAGGCTTAACTTGAAGGATAAGGCCTAAGGTGCTAGCCCGAGGGCAAGGCTTTAGTGCTTGTCAGAGACAAGGTTCAAGGTGATTGCCCAAGGACATGGCTTTGAGTGCTTGCCCGAGGATAAGGCTTAAGAGGCTTGTCGGAGGACAAGGCTTAAGAGGCTTGCTCGAGGCCAAAGCTTTGAGTGCTTGTCGAGGACAAGACTTGAGGTGTTTGCCCGAGAACAAGGCTTTGGGGGCTTGCCCGAGGACAAGGCTTTGTGTGCTTGCCCGAGGACAAGGCTTTGAGTGCTTGTCAAGGACTAGGATTAAGGTGCTTCCCGAGGACAAGGCTTTGGTGCCTGCCCGAGGACAAGGCTTAAAGAGGCTTGCTCGAGGACAAGGCTTTGGTACTTACTCGAGGACAGGACTTAAAGGGCTTGCTCGAGGACAAGACTTTTGGTGCTTGCTCGAGGACAGGACTTAAAGGTCTTGCTCGAGGACAAGGCTTTGGGTGCTTGCACGAGGACACGGCTAGAGGGGCTTGTCTGAGGACAAGGCTTTTGGTGCTTGTCAAAGACAAGGCTTAAGGAGCTTGCCCGAGGACAAGGCTTTGAGTGCTTGTCAAGGACAAGGTTTAAGGTGCTTGCCCGAGGACAAGGCTTTGAGTGCTTGTCAAGGACAAGGCTTAAGGTGCTTCCCGAGGATAAGGCTTTGGGTGCTTGCCTGAGGACAAGGCTTAAGAGGCATGCCCGAGGACAAGGCTTTGAGTGCTTGTCAAGGACAAGGCTTAAGGTGCTTACCCGAGGATAAGGCTTTGGGGTGCTTGCCCGAGGACAAGGCTTTGAGTGCTTGTCAAGGACAAGGCTTAAGGTGCTTACCCGAGGATAAGGCTTTGGGTGCTTGCCCGAGGACAAGGCTTTTGGTGCTTGTCAAAGACAAGGCTTAAGGAGCTTGCCCGAGGACAAGGCTTTGAGTGCTTGTCAAGGACAAGGCTTAAGGTACTTGCCCGAGGACAAGGCTTAAAGGGATTGCTCGAGGACAAGGCTAAAAGGGCTTGCCCGAGGACAAGGCTTAAAGGACTTGCCCGAGGACAAGTCTTTGAGTGCTTGTCCAGGACAAGGCTTAAGGGGCTTGCTCGAGGATAAGGCTAAAGGGCTTGCCCGAGGACAAGGCTTAAGGAGCTTGCCCTAGGACAAGGCTTTGAGTGCTTGTCAAGGACAAGGCTTAAGGTGCTTACCCGAGGATAAGGCTTTGGGTGCTTGCCCGAGGACAAGGCTTTGAGTGCTTGTCAATGACATGGCTTAAGGTGCTTACCCGAGGATAAGGCTTTGGGTGCTTGCCCGAGGACAAGACTTTGAGTGCTTGTCAAGGACAAGGCTTAAGGTGCTTACCCGAGGATAAGGCTTTGGGTGCTTGCCCGAGGACAAGGCTTAAAAGGCTTGCCCGAGGACAAGGCTTTGAGTGCTTGTCAAGGACAAGGCTATAGGTGCTTACCCGAGGATAAGGCTTTTGGTGCTTGTCAAAAATAAGGCTTAAGGAGCTTGCCCGAGGACAAGGTTTTGAGTGCTTGTCAAGGACAAGGTTTAAGGTGCTTGCCCGAGGACAATGCTTTGAGTGCTTGTCAAGGACAAGGCTTAAGGTGCTTACCCGAGGATAAGGCTTTGGGTGCTTGCCCGAGGACAAGGCTTTTGGTGCTTGCTCGAGGACAAGACTTAACGGGCTTGCTTGAGGACAAGGCTAAAGGGGCTTGCCCGAGAACAAGGCTTAAGGGGCTTGTTCGAGGTCAAGGCTTTGGGTGCTTGCACGAGGACAAGGCTAGAGGGGCTTGCCCGAGAACAAGGCTTAAGGGGCTTGCTCGAGGACAAGGCTTTGGGTGCTTGGACGAGGACAAGGCTAGAGGGGCTTGTCCGAGGACAAGGCTTTTGGTGCTTGTCAAAGACAAGGCTTAAGGAGCTTGCCCGAGGACAAGTCTTTGCGTGCTTGTCAAGGACAAGGCTTAAGGTGCTTGCCCGAGGACAAGGCTTTGAGTGCTTGCCCGAGGACAAGGCTTTGAGGTGCTTACCTGAGGATAAGGCTTTGGGTGCTTGCCCGAGGACAAGGCTTTGAGTGCTTGTCAAGGACAAGACTTAAGGTGCTTGCCCGAGGACAAGGCTTTGAGTGCTTGTCAAGGACAAGGTTTAAGGTGCTTACCCGAGGATAAGGCTTTGGGTGCTTGCCCGAGGACAAGGCTTAAGAGGCTTGCCCGAGGATAAGGCTTTGAGCTTCAATGAAAGAATGTAAACTTTTATAATGACATTATCCCGACACCTGAATGCAAATGAAACAAAAGTAGGCTCGCAAGCCTGACTGACGAAATGAAATGCAAGGGTCGGCTCACAGGCCCGACCATAAAACTGAAAACAAAAGTCAGCTCGCAGGCTTGATCGTAAACTAAAAGCAAAAACAAAAGTAAAATAGGGCATGCAAGCCCGACCAACTATAAAAGGAAGGACACAATTTACCTGATGAAGGTAGGGTGAACTACTTTTATTAGACCTTCAAGTTATCCGCGTTCCATGGTATTGGAAGAGGTCTATCCGAGGTATCTCTTGTCGAGAATTCATGTCATGGGGCCTTTTTGCTCGACCTTATCAAAGGTCGGTTCGACTTTCTTTGGATTCAACGTCTCCTCCATATTAATGTATTTTTCACCTCGGGTTAATAGCTCGGTTACTGACTTTGGTGGAGTCTTTGACAACGACATTTTGAAAGCCTCGCACCTTATAGCATATGTGAATGCAGAGACTGCCGCCGCGATATGTAGGTCGGGAATTTGATGCCTTTCTTTATTGAACCTTGTCATGAAATCACGTAGAGTCTCATTCTGCCCCTGGCGAAGTTGCATGAGGGACACTGCCGTTTTCCTGATGCGCTTACTACTAGCAACGAAGGCAGAAAACCTCGGCCAGATCTGAGAAGGAGGATACTGAATTGGGCTCTAAGGTCGAGAACCAATCCCGGGCAGCGTTAGTCAAAGTTTGCGGGAAGGCCTTACACATCACCTGATCCGGGGCGACTTGCAAATTCATGACGTCAGTATATATATTGAGGTGATTGATGGGGTCGGTTGTCCCGTTATATTCCTTTATACGAGGATACTTGAACCTGTCGGGCAGTGGATATGACAAAATCTCGGGGATGAATGGGGTATTGGTGTGAAGCCCGCTGTCCTTTTTGTATTCTGGAGCAAACCGACCGTAATCCCCTCTTGGATGATCCTGGCAAGTTCGCCGGACTCCAGTATTACTGATCTCGAGGCCGAGCCCATATGTACACCCAAGATCCCCGGCTCAACAACATCAGGGATTTGTCGAGGAACCCGAGCTCGAGCATCGGCCATGAAGCCTTCCTGAGGTGCCCGTGCCGGTGGTGGGTGAGGATTTCCTTGACTCAGTAACTGGGTAAGTGTAATAACTTGTTGGCGGAGCTCTTCGAATGCCTCGACCGTAACGACTGTCGGGGGTGGTGCTGGTATTTCCGATGGCTCTTCTTGGGGACCCATTGGTTCAACAGTGGGAGGAGGGTTTGGAGCGGATGAGCTTGCTGGAGGAAGACCTGAACGTGTATTAACCATGGCTTTTTGTAACGGTTCCCACAGACGGCGCCAATGATGCTACCAAAAATCGTACCTGGCTAATTCCGAGCTTGACGACTGATGATGAGCACGAACGTAATCTTTCGGTACCTGAAACAAAGGCGTCGAGGTGTGTCCTCGTCGCCCCTCCGATGCTTAAGTTAGAGAGAGAATTTGTGCATGAAATTATAGACTGAAAATTATATATATCTTGTGTACCTGAATAATGGATTGATGGGCTGTATTTATAAAGGGGGAGAAGTACTCTTATAGCAGGACTCAAACACCGAATCCTTAGGGTTGTTACCATGTTTTTAGGAGTTGTGGTGGAGTAGTATTTAGTTTTTGGTAGGATTCTAGTGGTTTGGAGAGTCCATGGTAGAGTTAACTTTCCTTATGAATGGAAACCGGAATGAGGATGTCCAAGTGTTTTCCAGGGCGTAGGGAGTTCGAGTGGATACCATGGCCGAGGACGAAGTAACCCGAGGACTTCCCAGAAGAAGGCTTGATGTCGTTATAATTCGGAGTTGAATACCCGAGGACTTCCAATGTAAATTGGGGGAAATTGCATGAAGTGATCGGGCATAATTTTCATGTGCTCGAGGACCATCATTCCCGACGAGGAATCATGGGAGAGAGTTTGAGACTTGTCAGACCTACATGGTCGGGATACAAATATTGACCATATCAGTATTTTCCCTAAAAAAAAGCAAAAAAAGAAAGAATATAATAATAAAATAAAATAATAAAAAAAAAAAAAATTTCAACTTCATTTTGAGTGCACCTCTTAACACATTTTTCAACTCATCATAATGAATCTTAAAGACCTTAACCAATCTCTTGATGCCTTGTCAAAGCAAGTCACAAATCTTTTTATCTAATATGAAATTAGTGGAATCGGACCTCGCTGAGCTTAAAACTTTTATCCAAAACTTACTGAACAGATTGGTCAATCATGTCGGAACTCAGGAAAACATCCTATGGATGATTTATTTGATTCTTCCATCGTTGGTCAAAAGATCCACGAACCACTCTATACCTCAGATGGCGTACTACCTAATTCAAACAATCTTGGTCCTATACAACATGTTCTTTACCCAGAACTTCGTGACCTAGTTGTCAATAATGCTCTTAATCCCTAAATTTGATGGTCACCTAGACCCCAAAGCTTTTCCTGACTGGTGCGATGCCATTAAAGAATACTTCGATTGGTACCAAATGCCTAATTATCAGTGTATTTGTTTTTCCAAAATGAAATTTACCAAATCTGCTAAACGATATTGGCAAACTGTGACACAATATTCCCTAGACTACTTAGGCCGGCCTATTACTACGTTGGTAGGAATGAAACTAAAACTCACTGAGAAGTACGTCCCATCTTACCATCGATCACAACTTTTAGAACGTCTTCTTAATCATAGGTAAAGCTCATTGACTGTATCGGACTACAAAACTCGTTTTGATGAATTACTGTATCGTTCAGGCCTTATTGAGCCCAAGGATGTCAAGAACTCTAGGTTTCTTAACGGCTTGCATCCGAACCTCAAACATCAGGTTGTTGTACTCAATCCTAACTCGTTAGAAGATGATTTCTACAAGGCACTTGAACACGAGCGATACTCTCGTTCTTCCTATTTGCTGCGTGGCCCTCCTACCTTACCTGACCTATGTCTTTCTCGACCCCCTTTAACCGACGCTCCTAGTAGTGGCCATCGTTGGCCCAGACCCGGTTGATTGTTAGATTTTCCTCTACTCTTATTCCCCGTGATGCCTCTAGGGATCAACCTATTTTTTCCACTGCCTCTCGAGGTCCTACATCTCAAACTGTATGTCATAACTGTCTTGCTCGAGGTCATATCGCCTCTCAATGTCCGTGCCTTCGCCTTGCAGAAGAACCTCTACTTCCAACCCCAGAAAATGAGTGTTTCATGGTCGATCCTATTGACCATTATGATGAGGATCTTGACCAATTTGAGTATTATAAGGAGGATGCAGCCTTTGTCTCAGTTATGTGATGTATCATTTCCACCCCCATTGATTCTGAGTTGTGGAAGTGAACTTCTATTTTCCATACATTCATCCCATGTAATTCTCATTCATGCAAGTTAGTTATTGACGATAGTATCACCATGAATGTCGTATCCAAGTTCGTCGTGGCCGAGTTCGGCTTCAAAACCCAACCACATCTTCGACCATTTAAGGTGGCGTGGGTTGATCGCACCTTTTTACCCGTCACTCACAGTTGTCTCATTCCTTTTAAGTTGGGTCCCTTTTTTTCGGAGGACGTTTACTGTGATGTCTTACTTATGGATGTTGCTCACATCCTTTTAGGTCTCTCTTGGCTTTTTGATCATGATTTTAAGCATTTCGGGCATGACAACAGGTATAGATTTCCCCACAACGATAAAACTATTTGCCTTCTACCGGCCAAAACCCTCAGACCCTCCAAAGAAAGCAACACCCATCTCTACACCTAAGGGTGTTGCTGTAACACCCCGAGTTTTAGTTATATTTTCATATGGCCTAAATTTAATGTTGGTCATCTAGAAAATGAAGTAGTACATGTCCGGCCTTGTCGTCACACTAAAGCCTAAAAAGTTTAAGTGATAAACGTGATTCACTTATTTGAATAAATAATTTATGTTGTATAGGTATATTTTTTAGAATTTATCGTAAATTATTTGGGGCAAATATTTTTAAAAGGTTGATGAAATATGTCGATATTATACTCATTTTGAAGCCCGTGCTAAATAATATAAATTGGCTCAAGAAAAACTAATTTTTGGACTAGTAGTATCTGAGTTATTTTGATAGAAAGAAAAATATTCTAAATTTTATCTTTCATTAATAAAAAAAACTATATATATAAAATAGTAAAATGAATCATTAAATACCTTTCTTGAAAATTGAAACGTAAAATCAAGCATTTTTTTTTACATAATCTTTTCAACTCACACACTAAATGTCCAATCATCAATTATGATATTAACTCACACGCACCATAATATGTTTGAAATAAAGAATACGTTAATTAACCTATTGAATCCCCAACCTAACGTGTGGCCTTCTTCATTCATAATTAATGGTAGACACATAATTGATGTAGGTGAATATTATATATAAAAGGTGTGAGAAGCCTTCTTCATTCATAATTAATGGTAGACACATAATTGATGTAGGTGAATATTATATATAAAGGGTGTGAGAAGTGTTTTTCTTTCTTACATATCCATCATCACATGAGAAAACACTTTTAAAAAAAGGGGGAAGGATACTATTTTATCTCACAAGCCATTTTCAGAATTTATTTGGTGTCATTTGAGGTAAGAATATATAGTGCAAAGTGGTAAATTCTTATTTATTGATGTTTATATAAATTTTGGCATGAAATACTATAAGGCCTTCGTGTCGATTTCTATGTTAAATTCTTCAAAAAGGACCGTCAGGTCGACTATGTTAAATCCTACGGGATGAACCATTTGGTCAAATATGTAAATCCTATGGGATATAGGAATTCTTATGAAATTCTTTGAGCTATTGGAATCGCGACCAGTTTGCTCTAAATGTATGACATGTCGGTATTTTATGCCAATTTATGTTTATATCATGTTAATAGGAATTTGCAAGTATTTTTACTGAGTGTTTTTAAAATACTCACTCTTACAATATCATTTCAAATTAGAACGGGTCGTGCGGACGCATGGAAGATTATCCGAGTGATGCTATTGAGGTCGCCAAGTAAAAGAAATGATTATTGTAAATTTTATTTTAAGAATAAATTTTATGTTGAATTTCGTGCACAATATTTAATAGTTGTTCTTGTATTGGAACATTTGACAATTTATGTTAAATTTAGATTGATGGTTGAAAATCATAGTATTTTAAGATTTTTATTTGATGTGAAAATTTTTCTTCACTTAAATTGTTGATTTATAATTATGAATTTATCGGACAAATTTCACTTTGAATAAAAGTAAATAATAATTGAAATTAAAG
Source organism: Osmanthus fragrans (assembly GCA_019395295.1). Lineage (NCBI taxonomy): Eukaryota > Viridiplantae > Streptophyta > Magnoliopsida > Lamiales > Oleaceae > Osmanthus > Osmanthus fragrans. The sequence goes on from CM033349.1 coordinate 14,041,714, forward strand.
GAAAAGAAATAAAAAAAAAATCTTCTTTTCCCGTCTCCAGAAAGGTAGATCTAGGTTCTGATACCAAGCTGTAACGTCCCAAATCTATTTCAATTGCTCATTGGAATGGTGAGTGCAAACTAGATGAACAAAAATAATAATAATAATAAATTTATATTTGATTTTTTCACCATGTATAATATAATTTTTTTTGTTAAGTAAATTATGTGAAAAAATGATTTTTCTTTGAATAATAATTTATTTTTGAAGACTTAGTGGTCTAAGTGAATAAAAAAAAAAGGATATTTTATTTTCTATTATGTTAAATAGTTACGATTATGACATTAAGAAAATTAATTGAATTTACTTTGAGTAAACCGTTGAAATATTTAATTTCTAAATAGTGTTTTAATTAATATTTTCAAAGAGACTTAACTGTATTATTAGTCAACGTGAGTGTATTTTCATATTTAGGGTTTTTGTCATCTAGGAAAAAGCATGGCTAATTCTTCTCTACTTGATTTTCTGACAATGCTTGGATTTTAAACGAAATAGAAATTGATATACAGGTTGGACTTACTTCAGGATAATTGATGCTGCTCAAAAATATTTATAAAAACATGCATTAGGTTTTGTTTTCATTGGTAGCTGTTTAAAAATAAATAAATTTTTGTGACTTGGACACCGTAAGGTATACTTTCCAATAAGGGGTCATAATCGATTGCCAATTGGACCTTTGTCCAATTAGAGTTGTATATCAATATTGCTCTGCGGGTTTTAGTTTGAGATAGTTTTCGACGTCAATTTTTAATAGCCCTGTCTTAGTTTTCTATACTATTGATCACATGTCACAAAATTCACATTTAAAGTCGTAAAATTTATGATAGAATATTTATGCCTAAAATTTTACGACCTGCAAGCATTAATTAGTGTTTCATAGTTTCTTTTATAAGGAAATGATTATTATTATTTTGCTAGTTACATGTCAAAAGTGTCTACTTTTTATATTTCTACACATTATGAGATTTTAATTAAAAAAGTATTAAATATGACCCATGACATTTATCACTTGTCACTCAACTACCGTCCAACGAACCCAAGGTACAGAATAAAATATTATGTTCCATTTTATTTTTCAAGCATGATTTATAAATCTTTTAAACTTGAATTTATGAATTGATTATAAAGTTTAGAATGAAATAGGTTATTCATATTATTATTTCGTTTTAATATACAAGAAGGTATGACAATTAACCTTTATATTAAAACTACAAGAGCATAATGTATTGTTTGATATCACGAACAAAGATAAAATATAATTGGACACTTATGTGACAGACATGGTTAGAACTTATCAGACAGCCAGAAAGACCACATCTTGTAGAGCAGCATAACACCGTAGGTCCATCATTCAGTCCTATGAGAATTACGTGTCTGACTCGACTCGTTCGCTTGTCGAACACGTGCAAGACGTCTATGAGAGATGTATGACAGCTGTGGATGTAGGACTAGAGATCATGCATATCAAGGCTGTGAATAACCTCATACATTCAGTTCCACCTCAATGGGGAGACATGAGAGTTATGGTTAGGGATGAGATGCTAGAAGGCAATCCTTTAGAGCATCTAAACACGATTGAGTTCGACATATATTGTCAAACCCTTCTAGATAGGTGGAGTGAGAGCTTAGAACCCCAACCGACTATAGTAAATGAGCTTGAAGATGAGCCCGAGCCCGAGCCCGAGCCAGAGCTAGAACTTCAGGTTGAGTTGGACCCAGAGGAAGACCCCAAATGGGAGCATGAGGATGACTTTGGGTTGAAATTAGATAATGATCATGAGCATGAACCTGAGCTACTGGTTGAGATTGACATAGAGTCCAGGCCTGAGGTAGAGGACTCATCTGAAGATGTAGCTTTACTAAAGAAGATTCGCATGATTCATAAGAATTAGAAACTTAGAACCTATTTTCTTTGCGTTGTGAAATTTTTCTTCCCATTATGTTGCTGGGGAATAAAATTGTTGAACTATTGTATATCCTGATTTCAAGGAATATTATTAATAAGATTCGCACTTTCCGTTGAACATATTGAGCCACTTGTTGTCCAACATTTTTAAGACAATATTTATTTGGTTGATTTAAGGAAATGGCAGGACGACAAAACCAAACAGCTATGTTTAAGGATCTAATGAGAGCAGTGCATGACCTTAGTATGAATCAAGCACCCGCTCCAATATCTCCTCAGAATGGATCGGCAATTGCTAATAACAAAGGTTCAATTGTGGAATAGTTTCGCCGTTTCAAACCTACTTCTTTTAACGACAAAGCAGACCCTTTGGTAGCCAAAGAATGGTTAAGAAGGTTGGAACAAATCTACAAACACATGGCATGCCCTGACGCACAGAAGGTATCAAGTGTTGAATTTATGCTGGTTGGAGCAGCAGGCTACTGGTGGGAGTCTGCTTCGCGTACCAGAACGGAAGCACACCAACGTGCTATGACTTGGGCATAGTTCAAGGAAGAAGTGATGACAAAGTACTTTCCCCAATCCTTGAGAGACCGGAGAGAGGCGGAGTTCTTACAGCTGAAATAAAGAAATATGTTGCTTGATGAATATGAGAGGAAGTTTGAACAACTTTCTAGGATACAACACACCTGGTGGACACCGAGCCAAAGAAGGCTAGGAGGTTCGAACTAGGGTTGCGTCCAGAGATTGGAGGAATTATGGCATCTCACCATGTGACGACCTATAGTGAAGTGCTTCTGTGGGCTCAATCAATCTTTGATCGTCTAGAAATGGATCGGATGACTGAGAAAAGTAATGAACCTTATGGGAAATGAAAATGGAAAGGATCTAATAAAGGGAAATGAGTTGGACAATTTAAGAAGGCCAATACAAGATTGGGACCAGGATCAGGATCGAGCAACCCAAATACAGTTAATCCACGATGCCCTAAATGCAACAAGGCCTACAGAGGAGTGTTTATTTGGGAAAAATGCGTGCAATCGATGTGACCAGGTAGGACATTTTGCCCCGGACTGCAAGGTATTCCACCTAAGAAAGACTTTGAGCAAGGAAAGAAGGTGAAACCCAAAGTTTTTGCTTTAACCCAGGAAGAGGCAAAAAAATGATTCAAACGTGTTAGCAGGTATTCTATCAATATCTGAACTACATGCATATGTTCTTAGAGACTCAGGAGCTACTCATTCATTTATCTCTACCGCATTTATTGCTAAATCATATACTGCATGTGAGAAATCTGATAGTGTTCTAGAAATTTCCATCCCATCCGGTAGAATTTTGAACACTAATCAGATCGCTGGGGTGGTAAAGTTAAAAATGAATGGAAAAGAATTAAAAGTCGAATTTTTACCTCCTAGACGAGAAAGACTTCGATGTTATTCTAGGAATGGACTGGTTGAAAAGCAACCATGCAACCATTTGATGTTTTGAAAAAGAAGTAATTTTTCAAAAGCCTAGGGAGAAAAAGTTTCGATTTTGTGCTGTATGAGTTAAGTCTTTACCTCATCTCGTGTCAGCTATAAAGGTAGAAAATATGTTAAAGAAAAGATCTTGCTAGGGATTTCTAGTAAGTATACATGGAACTTAGCAATCGGAGTTTAATATTGATAATGTGTCGATTGTACAAGATTTCATTGATGTTTTCCCTGAAGACTTACCTGGTGCACCACCTGATAGGCAATTGGAATTTATAATTGACCTCGTACCTGGAGCAACTCTAATGTCTAAAGCTCCATACAGGATGGCACCAAAAGAACTACAAGAATTGAAAATACAATTGCAAGAATTGTTGGATAAAGGTTACATTCGACCAAGTACATCTCCTTGGGGATCACCGGTTTTGTTTGTGAAGAAAAAAGATGGATCAATGAGGTTATGTATTGATTATAGGGAACTAAATCGATTGACTATAAAAAACAAATATCTTCTTCCTCGAATTGAAGACCTCTTTAATCAGTTGAAGGGTGCAATTGTATTTTTGCAAGATTGATTTGAGGTCAGGTTATCATCAGTTGAAAGTGAAGGCGTATGACATTTCAAAGACGGCATTTAGAACTCGCTATGGTCATTATGAGTTCACGGTGATGCCTTTTGGATTAACAAATTCTCATGTAGTATTTATGGATTTGATGAATAGAGTATTTCATCAGTATCTAGATCATTTGTCATTGTATTCATCGATGACATTTTGGTGTATTCCAAGAATAAGGATTAACACGAAGAACAACTCTAGATAGTGTTAGAGACACTACGAAGAGAGAAATTGTCTGCCAAATTCAAGAAATGTGAATTTTGGCTTGATCGTATAGTCTTCCTTGGTCATGTGTTTACAACATAAAGGATTGAAGTAGACCCTAATAAAGTTGAAGCGGTAACCAACTGATCCAGACTGACGAATGTAGGTGAAGTTCGTAGTTTTTTGGGACTAGCCGGTTATTATCGGAGATTCATTGAGGGATTCTCCAAAATAGCTGGGCAGATGACCCAACTAACTAGGAATGGTGTAAAATTCCAATGAAATGAGAAGTGTGAAGAGAGCTTTCAAGAACTGAAATAGAAATTAGTTACAGCTCCAGTCTTAGCTATACCAGAGAGTTCGGATGAATTCGTCATATACAGTGATGCATCCAAATAGGGTTTGGGATGTATGTTGATGCAGTTTGGAAAGGTGATCGAATACGCCTCGAGACAATTAAAATAACATGAGCAAAACTACCCTACCAATGATCTTGGGTTGGCGGCGGTAGTACACGCTTTAAAGATATGGCGTCCCTACCTTTACGGGGAAAAATGCGATATTTATACGGATCATAAAAGTTTGAAATACTTCTTTACTCAAAAAGATTTGAATATAAGACAGAGAAGGTGGCTAGAGTTAGTTAAAGATTATGACTGCACTATCTATAACCATCCAAGTAAAGCTAATGTAGTTGCGGATGCTCTTAGTAGGAAGACAGTAGGACAACTAGCAGTTTTACCCACAACTCAAGTGAAGTTGATAAAGGAGTTTGAGAAATTGAAATTGGAAGTTGTCGTTCCACCAGCTCAAGTTACTGCAGGGATTTCAGCATTAAAGTTTCAACCTACTCTTACGGATCGAATCAAGGATGCTCAAGACAATGACTCATTTTTTAGGAAAATCAAGGCAAAAGCCAGTACAAGTAAAAGAAAAGATTTTGCAATAGCAGATGACAATGCTTTGATGTTTGAGGGAAGGTTATGTGTACCAAAGGATGAAGGGATATGAAAAGAAATATTAGAGGAAGCTCATTATACCCCGTATGCGTCACATCCCAGTGGTACTAAAATGTATTGAGACCTTTACAATATATTTTTGGTGGAGGAATATGAAAAGTGGTATTGGTCTCTTGTCAAGAAATGTATTGTATGTCAGGAAATTAAAGTGGAACACCAAAGACCATCAGGACCATTAAATCCATTGGAAATTCCAGGGTGGAAATGGGAGCAGATAGCCATGGATTTTGTGGTGAATTTTTTGAAGTCAACGAAAGTACACGATGCCATCTGGGTAATTGTGGACAGGTTGATAAAGTCGGCTTATTTTATTCCTATAAGAATGAACTACAGTATGGATTAGTTTGCTCAATTATATGTTAAAGAAATTGTCAGGCTGCATGGAGTTCCAGTTTCCATCATCTCAGATCGAGACCCGAGGTTTACTTCTAAATTTTGGAAGATCTTGCAGGGAGCTATGGGGACAAAGTTAAATTTTAGCACTGCCTATCATCCTCAGTATGATGGGCAGTTTGAAAGGACTATTCAAATCTTAGAAAATATGCTCCGTGCATCTGTTTTGGATTTGGGAGGTAATTGGGAATCACATCTATCATTAGTCGAGTTTGCATACAAAAATAGCTTTCAGGCTACTATTGGCATGACTCATTATGAAGCCCTCTATGGTAGGAGATGTAGATCCCCAGTTCATTGGGATGAAGTCGGAGAAAAATAAATTTTGGGTCCATAAATTATTGCAGGGACAATACAAGAAATTGATAAAATTAGAAACAGAATAAAGTCTGCTCATGATAAATAGAAAAGCTATGTAGATCAACGAAGGAAATCGATAGAATTTGAAGTCGGTGAGAAAGTATTTCTAAAAGTGGCACCAATGAAAGGGGTTCTTAGATTTGGCAAGAAGTGAAAGTTGAGACCTCGATTTATAGGTCCTTTCGAAATTCTAGACAAAATTGGAAATGTAGCGTACCGTCTAGCATTGCTACCTGTACTATCAGTAGTACATAACATATTCCACGTATCAATGCTTAGAAAGTACTTACATGACCTTGGACATGTGTTAAGATATGAATCGTTGGAAGTCCAGAAAGATCTAACATATGAAGAGGCTCCTTTGGAAATTATCGAAAGCAAAGTACATGCATTAAGAAATAAAGAAGTTGCCTTGGTTAAGGGTCGATGGAAAAATCATGGAGTCGAAGAGGTTACTTGGGAGAAAGAAGAGGAAATGAAAGCCAAGTATCCAGAGTTTTTCAACTAAATAAGGTAATTTCGAGGACGAAATTATTTTAAGGGGGAAATAATGTAATACCCCGAGTTTTAGTTATATTTTCATATTTGCTAAATTTAATGTTGGTCATCTAGAAAATGAAGTAGTACATGTCCGGCCTTGTTGTCACACTAAAGCCTAAAAAGTTTAAGTGATAATTTGCATAAATAATTTGTGTTGCATACGTATATTTTTTAGAATTTTTCGTAAATTATTTGGGACGAATATTTTTAAAAAGTTGATAAAATATATCGATATTATACTCATTTTGAAGCCCGTGCTAAATAACATAAATTGGCTCAAGAAAAACTAATTTTTGGACTAGTCGTATCTAAGTTATTTTGATAGAAAGAGAAGTATTCTAAATTTTATCTTTTATTAATAAAAAAACTATATATATAATAATTATATATATAAAATAGTAAAATGAATCGTTAAATACCTTTCTTGGAAATTGAAACGTAAAATCAAGCATTTCTTTTTACATAATCTTTTCAACTCCCACACTAAGTGTCTTATCATCAATTAGGATATTAACTCACACGCACCATAATGGGTTTGAAATAAAGAATAGGTTAATTAACCTATTGAATCCCCAACCTAATGTCTGGCCTTCTACATTCATAATTAATGGTAGACACATAATTGATGTAGGTGAATATTATATATAAAGGGTGTGAGAAGTGTTTTTCTTCCTTACATATCCATCATCACATGTGAAAACACTTATAAAAAAGGGGGGGATACTATTTTATCTCACAAGCCATTTTCAGAATTTATTTGGTGTCATTTGAGGTAAGAATACATAGTGCAAAGTGGTAAATTCTTAATTCTTGATGTTTATATAAATTTGGCATGAAGTACTATAAGGCCTTCGAGTCGATTTCTATGTTAAATTCTTCAGAATGGACCGTCAGGTCGACTATGTTAAATCCTACGGGATGGACCGTTTGGTCAAATATGTAAGTCCTACGGGATATAGGAATTCTTATGAAATTCCTTGAGCTATTGGAATTGCGACCAGTTTGCTCTAAATGTATGAAATATCGGTATGTTATGCCAATTTATGTTTATATCATGTTAATAAGAATATGCACGTATTTTTACTCAGTGTTTTCAAAATAATCACTCTTACAATATCATTTCAGATTAGAACGGAACGTGTGGACGCATGGAAGATTGGCCGAGTGATACTATTGGGGTCGTCAAGTAAAAGAAATGATTATGTTGAATTTCGTGCACAATATTTAATAGTTGTTCTTGTATTGGAACATTTGACAATTTATGTTAAATTTAGATTGATGGTTGAAAATCATAGTATTTTAAGATTTTTATTTGATGTGAAATTTTTTCTTCGCTTAAATTGTTGATTTATAATTATCAATTTATTGAATAAATTTCACTTTGAATAAAAGTAGATTTTTAAATTAGAAAGAAGATGATTTTTGGTAACACTTCAAGTCTGTTTTATAAAATAAAAATGAAATAGATTTGGGGCGTTACAGTTGTAGACGCCCGTATTCAATTGCTGTCTCTCAAAGATTTTGAACGTAAAGGCCAAGACATTTGGCTTTTGTTTGCCTTGGTTGTTAAAGCATGTTCACAACCCTCTCTTGATTCTCACTTCGACATTCTACCCGAGGTGACTCCTTTACTCGACGAGTTTAGTGATATTATGCATGTTGACCTACCTAATGAGCTTCCTCCTATGCCGGATATTCAACACGCTATCGATATTATCCCTGGCTCCCAGTTGCCAAATCGTTCGCATTATAGAATGAACCCTGATGAGCAAACTGAACTCAATAGACAAATTGAAGCTTTACTCAATAAAAGGCTTTATTCGCCCTAGCCTTAGCCCTAGTGCAATTCCAGATTTGCTCATCCCTAAGAAGGATGACTCGTGGCGCATGTGTGTTGATAGTCGCGCCATCAACAAAATCAACATTAAGTACTATTTCCTATTCCACAACCTGAGGATATGTTGATGAGTTGGCAGGATCTTTGTGTTCTCCAAAATTGATTTACGAAGTGGTTATCATCAAATAAGGATTAGACCAGAGGATGAATGGAAAATGGCATTTAAGACCCAATGTGGCTTGTATGAATGATTGGTTATGCCTTCGGGTTGTCTAATGCACCTAGAAATTTTATGCGGGTCATGACTCTTGTTTAACGACCTTTTATTGGGAAGTTTCTTCTCGTCATTAAAATAGACATTTTGATTTATAGTCAGTCCCAAGAAGCTCACTTAGATCATCTTCGTCACGTCTTTCTTACTTTTTGTTCTGTAAATTTATATGGTAAACTGAAAAAGTGTTCATTCCTCCAGTCTTAAGTCCTCTTCTTAGGGTTCATCATTTCCACCCAGGGTATTTTCGCTGACCCGACTAAAATCTCTATTCTTCGCGATTGGTCAAAACCTTCCATGTTAGTTGAGGTCCGTAGCTTTCATAGGCTAGCATCTTTCTATAGGAGATTCATTAAAGGTTTTAGCTCTATCATTGTTCCCATCACTGAGTGTATGAAAAAGGGAAATTTTCCTTAGATCCCTTCGGCTTAGAGAGCATTCTTAGCTGTCAAGCAAATGTTAATCGAAGCTCTAATTTTGCGCTACCCAGATCTTTCTAAGATTTTTGAGGTTACATGTGATGCTTCCGGTGTGGGTATATGAGGTGTCTTAAGTCAAGAAAGTCATCCAATTGCTTACTTTAGCGAAAGCTAAACCAAGCTAGGCATAAGTATTCTACCTATGACAAGGAGTCTTATGCCATTGTTAAATCTCTCCGTCATTGGCGATTTTACTTATTGCTTCAGGAGTTTGTTCTATATTCTGACCATCAGGCTTTTAACTACCTTAACTCCTAATGTCATTTAAGTGAATGACATGTTAACTGGGTTGAATTTCTTCAGGAGTACACTTTTGTTCTCCCTCATCAAGCCGTTGTCGAAAATAAAGCGAGTAACGCTCTTAGTCGTATCACTACGGTGCTTCATTCTGTAAGCACAACTGTGGTAGAATTTGTGCGCTTGAAGGACGATTATCCTAGTTGTCCTAACTTTGGTACCATCTTTCAGGACCTCTTAGACAATTCTTCTCGCGGTCATGTTTCTTTCTATCTTAAAAATGGTTATCTTTTCAAGGGTTTCAAGTTATGTATCCCATGTACTCACTTTGTGACTTCCTGGTCTGGGAACTACATACAAGGAGTCTAGCTGGTCATTTTGGTCAGGATAAAATAATCGCCTTAACTGAGGATCGATTTTATTGGTCGTCCCTTAAAAAAGACGTTGCTCGCATTGTCTCTCAATGTCGTACGTGTCAATTGGGTAAGGCACAACGTCAAAATACTGGGATGTATACTCATCTTCATGTTCCCCATATTCCTTGGCATGACCTTAGTATGGACTTCGTTCTCGAGTTAACTAAAACAGCTAGAGGTCATGACTCCATTTTTGTGGTGGTCGATAGGTTTTCTAAGATGACACACTTCATTCCATGTTCAAAGTCTTCTTATGCATCCCATATCGCTAAGTGTTTCTTCAAAGAAGTTGTCCATCTCCATGGACTTTCGATCAGTATCGTGTTTGATCATGATGTCAAGTTTGTTAGTTACATTTGGAAGACATTGTGGAAACTCTTTGTGATGGTGCTTAAGTTCTCTTCTACATTTCACCCCCAAACCGATGGTCAAACTGAAGTTGTGAACCATAGTTTGGGTAATTTACTTTGTTGTTTAGTTGGGGATAAACCAGGAAACTGAGATCTCGTGTTGTCCACTGCTGATTTTGCTTACAATAATTCTGTTAATAGATCTTTCGGTTATAGTCCCTTCGAGGTTGTTCAGGGTTTTTCTCAACGCCAATTGCTTGATCTATTTCCTTTGCCTCCTGATTTTCGTCATGCTGCCTCCGTTCAAGCTTTTACTAATCATATTCATAACTTGCATGATGAGGTTAAACATAAAATTTCTTTAAGCAATGATCAGTATAAACGATCAGCTAATTCCCACCGTATGCATAAAGGATTTAATGTGGGCGATTATGTCATGGTACAACTTGTCCCTGAACAATTACCTAAACATGCCACCAGAAAACTTTTTGCTAGATCACTAGGACATTTTCCCATCATTAAATAGCTTGGAACTAATGCTTATCTACTTGAGCTGCCAATGCACTTAAATATTAGTCATGTTTTCAATATAGTAGATTTATATCCTTATCGAGGAACATTCGAGCCTCCGATATTGTCGTCTAACATTTCCGCAGGATAGTTTTCTCGGCCGCCTTCTCAATCTCCTGTTACCACGTTTTTTTTCTGCAGGATGTTATTGATGAGGTACTTGATGATCAATTTGTTGTTTCACAGAATGATGGTTTTCGTAGGTTTCTGGTGTGTTGGAAATGCCGTCCGCCTAGTGATGCTACTTGGATTGATGAAGATGAGTTCTGTCAACTAGATGCTACACTTTTAAACGCCTATATGAATTATAACTCGCCAAAGTCGAGTTCTTCTCAACCGGGGATGAATGATGCAAATTGGAAAGTATATTCTAGGCATAAATGGAATCAAATCAATTAATGATCGAATTTTCATTATTGCATTTTATTGTTTTGGTAGAATAATGAATTTGTCTCCTTTTAAAAAGAAAATTCTAGTTTTCTCTTTTTATTATAATTTTCCTTTCCATTGCTATTTGGAACCTATAAATTGAGGCTCTTTGATTGTAATAGACACACTTGAATATTGAGTAAACTTACAATCTTTCCCTAACTTCTCTTCCTATTTCCTTCTCTTTCTTCTTTATTGTTTATTCATCGCAATCAGCATCACGATATTTCATGCATTAGAGATTAGAATTAAGCACCCAAAATTTGGCTCATAGAACCTAGTCCATATTTGATCTCCATTTTCTAAAACCATTTTTTTTAAAAATTCATTTTCAACTACATATTTAATAGGATACACAACTTTTATCAATTTTATAACTATACATTTTCTTAACTATTATCAAAATCTACTAAAAATATAATTTTTAACTAAATCAAACATGGGCCTAACATTAAATCAAGAGGTGGCGAATTTATTCATTCCCAGCATTTGGGAAAATTCGCCAATACCATGCCTTTTAATCACACATTCCCAAAACTCTGGAGATAGAAAGATAACATTCCCAAATCTCTTCCCTACTCTTGTTCTTAATCACATTCTCAACCATATTATCATTAATTCAAGTTCCATTTTATAGAGCAATATCCTTCTGTATACATTTCCACTGGAGTTTTTGCTTCATTGAATTATGCAATGAGACATTGCTTTTGCTAATTCAAATTGAAGGGTGATATAAAATCGATCTAGTTCCGGCATCATATCCATAGTTAGCGCATTCATCATAGTTAGCAATTTCAGCTCCGTATCAGGGTCACAATCGATATCATCACCATCATCAATATCGTCACTATCATCAATATTGATATCACCAATAAGAATATATATAGGCTTGTTATCCAGGAACTTGTTCAGAAATACTGTACTAAAAGGTACATAGGAGTTTGTCTCTAGGTATTTGACCAAATAGGATCGTCCAGTTCCTATAGAACCTATCACTAAAATCCCCCTAGAGAGGGATAAGGCTAAGCGGAGCGAAAAAGGGTTTTCCATGAGATGAGAAATGAAAAGTATTAGTCCCTCACGGAGTTTGTGAATAAGTGATTGTCTGATAATGAGCAAGGAATACCCGTCCTTCTGCCAAGCAGGATGTATTGAACTCATAATTCAATAGATACTTTTTATGAATGTCAACTAAGTATTGTAAGTAAATTGCCCCCGGTTGTTCGATCATTTGATAACCAAAGTCATTCTTTGATAAATGATCACTATAAGTCAGAATCAATAGAATTTGATCAATCCTTTTCTCTGTTGTTAAGACGAAGAACTGAACCAAAAATTATCTTTCGTTGTCATCAATCGAATCACTATTCGTGACCCTGGATTCTATTTTATCATCAATCCAATCCAATCCCCATTCACGTTTTTTCTTTTTCTTATCAATGAATAGATCACTTTACTTGCATGACTTAGATGTCTCGTATTTCTCGAAACAGTGATTCGATTGATGGGATTTGGTATGAGATTGATATTCAAATATTTCTTCTTAGAATGTATTGATTTGACCCCATAAGCGGGACCAAGCATGTTGCTGCCAGAAGCAGAACACCGTATTTCTTCTAAATCTCCTAATTGTTCCAGAGCAACTAGAAAGAGATTCTTTAACCGGAAAGAATTTGGTTCAGATGCAGGATACCTATCCAGAAGTTTTCGCAACTCAATCATAAATGATGGAATCATCAAAGATTTGACCTTTTTGAACTCTATTTGAATCAATAAAAGGAAGGGGTATTTTAAAAAATGTCTAATATTATGGGTGTCAATTGAAAAATGTATCAACTTTTGAATTTAGTAGCAAACTGTCTATTATGCCCTTAATGAAAAAAATGAAGCAATTGATATTTTTTTTTTTTCAATTTGTCACAAAATTTCGGGAAGTAACTTTTATGAGAAGTTACATTAAAATGATATTCTCGACACTTTAAATGTCGTTCTCGATATTTAATTTTTTTTTTTCAATTTATCACGAATTTCGAGAAATAGTTTTCATGATAAACTACATTAAAATAATATTCTCGACATTTTATATGTCGTTCTTGACACTTCATTTGTCTAGAATGATATTTTATTCCGAACATGACAATTCTCTACATTTGAAATGTAGTTCTTGACATTTCTGTGTCAATGAGAAAAATAACATTTATTGTGATTTGACATGTCTACTTTTGAAATAGATAGAGTAGGTTATGTGTCCAAATTTTATTGACCAATAACATTTTGCAAAAATGTCCATTTTTGGAATTAGTGTGTAATCATAAATTGTTAACAAGGGTATTTTGGTCTAAATTATTTCGAAATTGACATTTTTGCAAGTGGACATGTGAAAATTGACATTTCTTACAATTCCTAGAAATGAAGTTCAAGTTAGCAGAAAGCTTGATTGAGAAAGGGGATCAACGGTGTCTTGCTGGGGTTCGCATTCACAAATAATAATAAGCTTTTATCTTGAATGCTTTGGGTTAATGCGAAAAAAAATTAGCATGGACATTTTTAAATCTCTAAGTTTCCATTAGCTGCGGATTCAATTTGTTCTCATTTTTTTCAAAAAATAAAAATAAAAATAAAATCAGTATCAGTGAATGTGTACACTGTCTTGGGTTTTACTGTTGTTGGCTTTAATTTCTATATAATTGAATCTCTATATATAATAAGTTTCTCTAAATGATTACTTAATTGTGTTTTGTATAGTAGTTCTATTTGTCGATTTGTTGCTCATTTCTAAGTTTGTATAGGACTCAATCATATTTTAACGGATTTGTGAAGCAACATCTAGATTTTTTTTATATATAATTTTATATGTATATTCAGAATTAAATTTCAAAGCTTTTTTTTTTATTCATTGAATGAGTGTTTAGGAAATTAGTTCAATTATCCCTTTCATCATTTGTGCTATGCACATTTTCATTGCAGGAATGGCGAGATTGAAATTGAAATTGTCAAAGAAATTCTTCAACAACAAAATGGTTTAGTTTTCAATTAGTAATAGATTAATCAAATTTTCAATTTGCATTTTCCCACATTGTCAATGATTTTTCGATACACAGCCACAATCTCCAGAAGTCACAATTCCCAAAACATTTTACTTTCGTCAAAATGAATGTGAGCACCGATCAATTTTGTAGTAGTTGTAAGGATGTTCGATACTTAAATTTAAATATTATAATTTTGGAATTGCTTTTGTGCTGTAACATGTTCCATTGTTATTAGTTTTGATCAAATGTGAACATAGACCATTGCTGCAAAAATCCCAGTAGTGTAGTAAGTTGCAATTATAACATCAAGTGACAATTTACGCAGTCATATATATCAACGTCACAAAATCACATTTGGCATAGGTCTTAGCTAATATAATAATGGTCACACACGTCACAAAACCCACAAAGATGCACAACTAAGTTTGTTGCTCACAAGAAAACAATGATTAAACTGAGGTCATAATCTGATTATATTTTACACTTGAAATAAGCACAAATAGATCGGTTGGTCACAAATGATCGATGAATATGTTGAGATTACATACAAAATAAGTTATATGCAACAAGGAGACGGAATAAGTACAACCGAGTTTGTTGACCACAAATAAGCATTGAATAAACAAAAGTCACAACTAAAAATATTCTATACATGATAACAATCACACATACAATTGTTGGTCACGTATCTATTTACAACGTAAAATATAAAGTAACATTATAAAAGACATTTGTTTTCAGCAAAACGAAGATCATCAAAGTCACATTTTCAATCACCAACCAACTACAACTGTCAATTGAAAATATAGAAGTCACGAAATATATTCAGTAGAATGTAGAATTCACAATCATCACAAATTGTTAATCCACATTCGATTTTTCAACATAAATTTAGCAACAGTAAAAAATTAATGTTTTTCATAAGAGACGTACTTTGCTAATATCGACGAACAAAAACAGATCTAGATGAAAATAGTCCCTAATGGTTGTGTCTAAATAATGAATCTATTATTATTCCGAGCGTTTATACGCCCGATTACCCGGCCCTACCAACGCCCTCACATGGGATTGGGCTCCACTTCCGACAAATGTGGGGCTCTACCTCTCATGTGAGAGGATGAGTATGATCGAGTAACCTGGAATGTCAACCTCTTGGTACTTGTAGCAAAACCCTTATTCCTTGCCCAAAGTTCAAATCAGTGTTTGATAAATTCTAGACTCGGAAGACCGTTCGTTTTCTCTGTCCCTAATTGAAAATTTGCTTTTAATTGACTGGAACTGGTTTATTTTGAACACTAACGGAACTGTGATTGAAAACAATAATCTACAAATGAGAGATGAAGTTGCTCAATTTCTTTCTATATTTGATCGTGCGTGAGAAATTGTTAATGGTGAAATAACTTATTGGCTTTAATTTTGAAAGTGACAAGATAAGAGAAAATATTTCAATTATCACATTATAAACATAATTTAAAACACAATATTTTCTTAAAAATTCATACATGCCAACTTACAAAAATATCCTTAAAATTAAGGATATTTTGAAAAATCATATGAAAAGCTTTTTGGAAGTAAAAAATACCGTGTAAAATTAAAAAGTGACGCAATGTCACTTTTTATAAAAAATTGTGTCAATTTATTTTTTATTTTTAAAAAAAGTGACACAATGTCTATTTTAAAAGTTTAGTATCATTCTTTTATTAAAAAATTACATACAATATCACTTTTATTTTAAAAAAATGATGTTATCACTAAAAAAAATGATGTTATCAAAAAAGTGACAAAATTTCAAAAAAAAGGTGACAATTACTAAAAAAAAAGTAACACAATGCCACTTTCAAAAGATTAATATCACTTTTTAAAAAAAAAAAAAAAATTACATTCAATGTCACTTTTATTTAAAATTGTTGTTTGTCACTAAAAAAAAGTGAAAAATTTCCGAAAAACTATGGAAAAAAGTGACAAATACTAAAAAAAGTGAGAAAAATTTAAAATGTTTTTATCAAGAAACTTGACATCAAGAGAAATATTTTTTATCAAGATGATGCACATATATTTACGAAAATAAACACGAGGAAAAATTCTTAGAAATAAGAAACAAAAGGCTTTACCAGTAATTACTCTTCCAGATGTATTGATAAAGCAAAATATTGACAAAAACATCGTTTTAGAAGGTAAAAGATGAAGCTTGCAAGAAGAATAAATCTAATTTTGAAATAAGTGACGAGCCAAATGCAAATGGGAAGAGGAGGCTATCTAAGTTTAACCACAGTGGATATAATTGAAAACGACGGGAAAGACAAGCATCAGGTGGGCAGCATAACTAACAACATTAAGCAAGGATACATATGGAATTCCAAGGTCCTTGTTGAATTGGCAAGTACATCATCAAGTTAGGTTCTCACAACTGACTGTTGCCTTCAAGTTCATAGTCAATTTTGTGCATTGTAAAACTTCCAAATTATCAAAATCTCCAAGGCTATATAAAGTATTGCATTTCCATAGAACAGAAAATACTCCAATGCCCACAGTAATAACAAAGGAATACGACAGGTACTACAACTAATAAAGCAGATGTATAAATCAAATGAATCTGCATTCACAAAGGGCAAAAAAAAAAAAGAATATATGCTTGCAGAACTGCAAATGTGAGGTGCGTGATTAAAAAAAACAATAAATCATGAAAAATGAAAATAACCTCTGAAATCTTTTCTATCTTTCTAACACTAGAGTAGGGATTTGGTGTCATTGCCAGTGGTTGTTTTGGGTTCTGTAGAGAGAACCCAACAAAAACAGCCTTCAGGTGCTAGTGATTTTATTAATTGTTTGTTATTTTTATTTTTAAAAATGAGTAGATGTGTGAGAGATTAAATTATTTATAAATACGTGGAGATTTTGCCACATTTGTCATGACGCTGGGCTATGATAAACAAAATATTTGGTGGGCTCTGATTAACCATAAACGTGATTGGTAAGAGAGATTAATGTAACAATACAGTATTTTATACTTTGTAATTACTTTTCATATGATCTTTCGAAAGGACCTTATATTTAGGGTATATAGTCTAATTTCCTCTATAATTTTTAGGCAAGATAAATATGAATTATAACCTAAATTTTGAAAGAAATCTGCAAATATATTTTTAAATTGTATTTTTAAAGTATGGTTGTTTTAAATTTTTCCCTTTATTAATTTCAGTCAACTTTAATTGCTATCATTGCTTTCTGTTACATGTTACCAACTGTGGGTGGTATTATAAGCAAAATTGGGTATTGAATTTTAATTGAATTTCATATATTGTTTTCTCCCTCTATCTTCATGTGGGTCGGGCTTAAATCATGTTCAGCTAAAGCTGAAAAGTTTCTTTTGAATCACGTATAGGAGAAAAATTCCCAGATATGAATATAACAAAATCATATTGCTAAAAAACCAGAAGTTTTACAAACCTCATTCATCTATATCTGAAGAGACAAGACATACAACAAATTTGTTGAGACTGCCCATACCTTTTTTTTTTTTTTTGGGTCTATTCACTTCATTTGACATGTACATGAAAATCATTGCCAATTTCTCTAAAGCCTAATTTTTGGTCATGCCTTAGAGGAAAGGCCAAATGAAGCATCTTGTGAGCTTTTGGTAATCAGCCAAAAACCCATTTACGAAACTTGTAGAATGCCGGTTTTTCCGAGAAAATTTTGCTTCTTTGCATGTTCGGGTATGAGACGTTGTCGGAGTTCGGGAGACGCACCAGCCAGTTCTGGAAGACCGAATAGAATAATTTTCATAGGAAACATAAAATCTGACAAAGATGTAATATGGGAAAATTTTTGTTCACCTTGAGCTGTAAAATTGAACAAAGGAGGTAGCGGTCGCTCGTTTGGCAAGCCTGCATTAGGTTCTCTCAAAGCATCGAAGAACGGGTGTGCACAAGCCTCCAACTAAAAATTAACACAAACAATCAAGTTTATGAGCTGAAAGACTCAAACGTTTGGCTTCGTAAGAAAGTTTTACAAGTAAATTTTAAAATAATTACTTTTTGCTGGTGTAAAAGCTTAGCTAAACATGCTCTGAATAAGAAGTATAACTTACAGCAGTGCAACGTAAAGTTGGTGAATACTGGAGCAGCCTTGACACTAGATCCACTGCTTCTGGTGGCATTCTCTTGTTAAATATCTAATAAATGTAACTTCAGTTAGATTTACCTATCGTCCTATCTTTGGATTTTCTTTTTAGATTCCAACAATCAAACTAAAAAGCGAATGATCAAAGGAGAAGGAACTGTGAGTAATAATGAGTTCTCGACAAACCTTGTGCCACGGGTGAGCTTTGATGTGAGGAAACTTAAACTCACTGTAATTGGGATTCATGCACTTGATTTCCTCTCTGGTCGGCGTCCCCAATACCTAATAGATGCAAACAATGGATAAAGACAAAACTTAGACTCGCTCAATACAAAAGGCTAAATACCAGATGCAATGAAATTGAAGAGTACATAATCCTTCACCTTTATAATTTCGACTAGCTGATCAACACTGCTTTCCCCAGGAAATAGAGGCTGCAAGAGTTCAAACAATTGAGTCAGAACTAGGTATGTATTATGTTCATCCCACAGATCCGAGTCAATAAGCAATGATTCAAAGAACTTCATTTTACATTATTTTGGAAACCCCATCAAACATATGGATATGTAAAATACAGGATTTCCAATCCTAGCAGGAAAGGGAGGGAAACAGATATCCAATTTAAAGTGAGCAAACAAAATTCCATACTCGAGCTCAAAGATACATAAATAATTTTACAGAACTTTAGAATAAAAAAGTACAAAATAAAGATGCAAGATATCCACTCAAAGAAAAAATTATAAAATTAGACTTTGATAGGATGAAAGAATAAAATAATTGCTGACAAAAGCCCATCAAAGATACACCACTATGAGAAGCCCCAAAAGCATCTAAAGAAAAAGTAGGAAGTATATTCTACAGAAGTAAAAACTGTAAACTTTCCATGCAAATAAGTTTTTGTGCCCAAATAAATAAATAAAATAAAATAAGCAAACTCTGAAATGCTTGGAAAAAGGTAACTTAAAAGTTACTCTCAGGTTTAGGTAAACATGCTCAAAGTAGAGGATCACCGATGATTGATTTAAATGAAGCCATGTATCCACTAACCTGGCCTATAAGTAGCTCGGCCATTACACAACCAATAGACCACATATCAATTGCAGTTGTATACTCCGTAGCTCCAAAGATCAGTTCTGGAGCCCTATAATACCGAGAGCAAATGTATGATATGTTTGGTTCACCGGGTACCTATAACAACATGGGTATCTCAATGACTCCATATGGTTGGGACTAATTCAAATTCTGCAGAAATAGAACATACCAACATCTTTGCACTCCCGAAATCACAAAGCTTTAGCTGATGTGTGTGAGGATTGACCTGCAAAAGACATTATTTCTTAACCTTCCAAACTTCAAAGAAAACTTGTGTTTAAATAATAAAAAGAAATTAAATAAGGGAGAAAAAGCTAAACCAACAATATGGGAACCAAACAATGCAGATTCAAAATCATACCAATAGATTCTGCGGTTTAATATCACGGTGGCATACACCAATAACATTATGTATATAATTTAGCGAACGGCATATCTGCAAACAACAATAACTTTATGGTGTAATGAAATGCTCATAGCTCGAAGCTAGACAAGAAAAACTAATTTACGCATTGAATCATTAACAGCTCAAAACTTACCTGGTATGTATATAACTGCACATATAAAATGGGCATATATTGGTTCACTCTGCTATAGTGCCTTGAAGCTCGATAGACAGTTTCGGACACATATTCCAATACAAGATTAAGGTACACCTCGTTCTTGTCAGTGGTAGAATAGAAACAATGTTTCAGTTGAACAACATTAGGATGGTCAAATAAGCGCATAATCTGGAGTTCTCTGTTCTTATATCTCCTATCCTGCAGCACCTTCTTTATAGCAACAGATTCTCCCGTTTCGAGGCATTTTGCCTGTACCATACAATTAAAAAGAAAGGAAATTGAAAGTTAGTCTATCTTATTGTCGTTTTATGATCCTCCAACTCCCTACATAAGACACTATGAGCATGTTTGGCTAAGCTTAACAAGTTAACTTAATTTAAGGTACGAGTTACTTTCAAAGTAACTGACTTTTTTCACTTGAAAGTAATTTATCCAAACAAGTTTGGAAACAACCTTTTTCTTATGTTTAAGCTTAGTCAAACTTGATCTAATCACATTGCTCCTTATTAGTTTATACCTGATATACAACTCCAAAGGAACCTGAGCCAACCACGCGCTCTGCCATATAAGACATTGTCTGGGGATAACAACAGAAATTAATTTAATTTTAACATCATCAAATAATATGAGAAATAATGGGGAATTTTATTTTATTTTTTATTTTTTAATTAAAAAAAGAAATGAAATGAAAGGAGTAAACCCATAATAAGATAGCCTAAAAGTTGCAACATTCAAAACAAAGTCAAATCACCTGTTTAGGTTGTCCATTCCGACCACCTATTGAAGTCACAATTATCTGACCTGTTTCAGTTCCATTGCCACTGACAACAGTGGGCTCCATTTCCTGCATGCAAAGTTCATTATAAGCAAAAAAATAAGAGTTGAGCTGGGGGGCACAGCACGGTGCACAGCCCCCTCACAATAGGGGGTGTGCTGTACACCGGGGTTTTCCCAAAAAATAATCTGGAGTAGCTTAAAACTTTCAGTAGCAGGTTACGCATGTTACCCTTTCTAATTTGAGAAATGGGAAAGGGTGAAAATTTATAATGAAACAAAGAAAAAACTAATCGGCATTGTACCTTTAAGTTATCCTCATGGTCATCAGCTTTATCATCTTTAATTTTCATTTCACGCATTTCTTTGGGAAGCTCATCGTAGTCAGACTTATCAGGTCTACCATGTACTTTAGATGTGTTTGAAACAATTTCCAATGTTTTCAAAGCCGTATGCTTCTCTGGAGCTCTCAAAGAATTTTCCTCAGATTGAACCTCACAGGCAACCCTTGTATCTATTTCTTGCTCAACCTTCACCCGTTTTGTGCCAGAATCCCCACCCTGTAGCAAATGGCAACAAAATTTAGCTGAAGACTACAAAAGGAAAAGAAAATGAAGGAAATGTATTCCTTAGACAGTAGAACTCCAAAAGCAATAAATGTAATATCGTAATCCAAATCGTTAGCCCATCCCTCGGTAACGGGCCAACATGTGAAATTTTAGCCACCCCACACACAGGGCAAACAATATCTAGTTGCCTTTAATTGCAAAGTAATAAGGCCAGTAAGACCTAAAGGTTATGCGTTTGCCTTTTTCAAAAGTTCCATGAAAAAATATTTAGGCCCTGTCTAGTAGTCATTTTTTTCAAAATAAATGGCTACCAAACTGGGGCTTAGTCTATTTGGAGCCTGGAAAAGAAAATTTTGAATCGGTAGTAGCACAAGAGAGAGCTCTCTACATATGATGAATTTGACAAACAGGAAAGCGATTATCAAAAATACAAATTATTGGCAGATTTAAAAAATAAAATTGTATAAATACAAGCCCCGTAAGATGGAGACTTTTAACAATTAATGAACCTAGGCCTCAGTACATTCTAATTAACACAATATATCTGGACAAGAATGGTAGGATAGCCTGATAGGCACAACACAACTGATAGCAAGATTAGCTTCTGATACTCATAAAGAGAGGTTTTATCTTTGTGTCAACTTGCCTCATTTCACATATTCATGTTACTTATTTCCTCTTATCATGATTTGAAACTTTCTCTTCCAATTACAAAATGCAATAAATTACTTATAGAATCCCTATACAGAAACTAACACAATATTTCCCATAATATCACTAAAGTCTAGTGTCTTTTTTTATTGTTATTTCTATAGTTAAATCTTTCATCTACCAAGCCCAAATTTATATCCAATAAGGCTTAATTTGTTGTTGAGTTATGAATTTGCAATCCAAATAATCAAGAAACTTAGTGTGCATTTGGTTTGCCATTTTGAGGTCATTTTCAATTTTCAGTTTTTTAAAACACTTAAAACGTATTTGGTATGTTACTTTAAAAAATGAGTCTTCAAAAATAACGAAAATTTTATGACATAAAACTAAAAATGACATTTTGACGTTTTGAGTGTTTTCAAAAAACTCAAAACAAGAAAAATGAACTTAAAATTTTCTCAAATTAAAATAATTAATAAAATCACACAAAATCTACCCAAATAGAAATACCTCTCTCACTCTCTCTCTCAATTTAGTATCTACGAATGATTTCGTTGCGATTGTTGGAGATATACTTACAATGATTCAATTTTTTTTACCAACTTTAAAATTTATGTTTTTTTAATCACATATTAGCATAAAATTGATATGTTTTACTAAATAATCAAATTAATTGAAAAACAAAATATCATAAAATTATTTCTAAAATGTTTAAACCAAAAGCGTTTCCAATTTTTTTTGGTTTTGAGAAACAGTTTTCAAAATGACAAACCAAATGCATTTTCTGCCTTTTTTTGTTTTGAGAAACAGCTTTTTAGAATGAATCAAAACAAAAATAGAAAATGAATTCAAAACTGAAATGCAAATCAAATGCAGCCTTCACTTTTCTGTTATTTTTAGAACTTGAATCTCATAGCTGAGTGCACAATAATAAGAGCTCATGCCACAATATAAATAAGAAAGATTCAAGAAAATCACTCATATGTACAACCTAACAACTTTTACATGTTTAAGATAAACACTGTAAGAAAACATTGTTTGCAGGGAGAGAAAAAAAATCCCCAAAAAATTGAAAAGATGCATGATCAAAATATTTCAACAAAATCCACCCAAATAATCAGAAGATTCGGAACCTCAATCTTTATCACAATTCAGGAAACCTATATATCAACGGAGTAACAAAATCCCACCACCAAAAATCAAAACTGTTCACAGATTTCAAATAAAAATATTCATATATAGCTAGAAAATCACACAATTATACAAAAATAGAAAAAAAATTACAGGATCTGAAACGGAGGATCGTCCAGAAGCAATGCTCTTGAGCCGACGCATCATATTCATCTTCTAAGCAAAAAATCCAAATCCCAGATCAAGAAAATGGATCAAAATATTTTCCTCTCCCCCTTTTCCCTTCTCTCACTCCCTCAAATCGAATCCAAGAAAACCCAAAAGAAATATCCCTTCATCCAACAATGGGAAAAAGAGATATCCCCAGGAAAAAACAAACCCAGAGAGAACGAACAAGAGAAAGATCAAGAAAGGGAAGAAAAATACTATTATATTTTCCTCTTCCTCTCTCTTCAAACACGAGAGAGAGAGAGAGAAAGAGAGCTAGAAGCAAGATTTATCCAAATTTCTGTCCTCCGGTCAAAGTTTCACTACCTAATCATTATTCATACCGACCATTTTTCTTTTAGTTGAATCTGAGCCGTTTATCCGTCAGCATGGGTAGGAGGAGCAAAATGGAGATTGTTTTGAAATGACGAAAATGGGGCTGGATGTTTCTGAAAATTACGAGGTCTGAAATTTTCAGACAGAATAAGCTGAATATGCGGGGGAGTGTCCATTTGTTAGTTATGGTCCCTGAGGCAATGGGTCCAGCCGACTTATTCACACGGGCCGAGCTCATGGAGCTCGCCTTTTTTTTTAAGTATTATAATAAACCTAAAAATATATATATTAATATATATACACATTTTTTAAACATTTTTTTAAAATATAAATTTTTCCAAATATTTTTCTTTTTTAAAATAATAAAAATATAAACTCTCCTCCGTTATCCGAACTTGAGACCGGCTACTTCAATTTCGAGTAGGTGGAGTTAAAAATGGTTCACGAACAACTTAACGTATACAATTTTTTTTAAAAAAACTATAAAGGTATTAAAATAAAATTTTGTGATGAATATGGTTAAATTAAAAACTTACTTGACTACATACAATTTCGACATATTTATCTTGCAGTCGAAAATGAGTATCTTGTCAGTCTTTCAAGTATATTAATACTTTCAACATATCTTCTTTTAGTCGACTCCTAACCTCGGAGAGCACCATCTTCCCTGCACTAAAAGCAAGCTCCGAAACTACAGTGCTAACCGGATGTATTAGTATATCATTTGCCATTGTAAAAACTATTGACCATCGACATTCATACCTTCGCCAGAATTCAATTACTTCTTCTGATTTTTTCCTAATTGCATTGTTACTAGGCACATTATGATTAAAGTAATCAATTAATTCAGCAGGCAACGCATTTGGACTATTACTCGATGTTTGAGTAGATGCGGTGGAAGACAAACTATTACTACTAGAGGAACCACATGCATATGCCATTGAATCACATCTGCATGAGTTCACGCATTCAAAAAAATTTAAATTTCAACGTCGTCATCTGCTATATTAGTGGAGGAGTATTTGTAAAGTCCCTCGGTACATGAGTAATATGTGTACCATTTCGTAAATCATATAATTCATATATTTCACATAAAATTGTTTCCAAATTCCTATAAATAATAGGTACGTTAAAAGTTAAAGATTTTGAAATTTGATCAATTACAAATTTATTACCCGATAAATTATATCGGGGTCCATGACGCATGCTAACGGAAATAACATGGGCAAATCTTTTCAATATTTTCTAAACTTTAATTTTATAACAACTATAACTGAATTAAAATCGGGGTCATCTTTAAATCTATGAAAAGTCCTAGCAATTATATATAGACGTTCAAGGACCATACAACTAGTAGGATAATAAATACCAGAAAAAATATTTGTAGAATAAAAAAAACTTGTCAAAAAATTTTAAATTTTAATGACTAAATTCCAATCAGACTCATTCAAAATATTATCATTGTCGTCTCTAATGTGCCTATCATTATAAAATTCAGTAATTAGATGTTCGAAATCTTCACATTATTTTAATAATAAGTATGTAGAGTTTCATCTATGTCCTACGTCACTAATAAATGTTTTTGTTTGCGACACCCCAGTTTCGGCTCAAAATTTCTCAAATGCTTATTTTCTACTAGGTGCAATCGTGATATAGACTAGTGCATTTCTATTTCGTTGAATTTCATCCTTAACATGTTTTAAACCGTCTAGTACTATTAAATTAAAAATATGACATACACATTGAATATGAAATAAATAACCACTGAAATCGGGTTGAAGTACTCTATACAATTTATTGATAACAGGTTTGTTTATAGAAGCATTGTCGAACGTAAAAAAAGGAATTTTACTCTTGCATTTATATTATCTAATAATGTTCATAATAGTATTAAATATATTGTTAGCGTTGTGCGAAAACTCAATAATTTTAAAAGCAATACTTTTTATGTATAATCTAAAGTGGGTCTATATAGTGTATAGTTGCAGCTATATAACCTCTTTTATTACTCTTTTCCCACATATCCGAAGTTAAAGATATCACACCCCTATATTTTTCTAAATTGACAATTAATAGTTGCTTTGCATTTTAAAAATATTCTATTGTATTAGAACGAAAAGTATTTCGACTTACCCCAACGTACATCGGTTGAAGACATTTTTTCACAGAGGAAACGAAATGTTGTTTGTCAGTTATTGCTAGTGGCAACTCAGCTCCGGCAACATACTTCACCATTCCTGTTCGAGTTTTTCCTTTCGAATACATCTACGTAGAAAGTGGCGGAATAGTACCGCTGCCTGAACTACCAAATTGTAGTTACATTTGACCAGTAGGAAGAAGCCCATGTTTAGTCGCACATGTTTTGTAGCGACGGTTGAAGTGGGTGGTTCCAATACCTTTTTGCCATACCAATCGTTGTTGACAGTATTTACATATTGATTTGGTTTCTAGAACTCCATCGATCGCATGACCAGTTTGAACCAATTTAAAATGGTCCCAACATCTTGCCTGCTTCTTCCCCTTTCTCTTTCCTCTTGCATCGAGAATATCTAATACATATTTATCATCTTGTTCCAAATCAATTGGATGACTAGTATCAACATCAACTTCATCCAAATCAATTGGACGACTACTTTCATGAACATCGAAATCTTGAATATTTTCTGGAATGGGTAATTCATTTAGACCGACGAATTCATTCCAAATTGAATGTGGTCAGGTGATTCGCCTCCGACACCAAACAAGTTTTCAACAAACAAGCGTTGATCCATTTGTGAATAATTGAAATTGAATACTGAAGACGTGAAGTAGAATTGAGAAGTGAATGAAGATTATGTAGTATTGTAGAAAATAGATTGTAAAATAAAAATTATAACTCGGTAATTTAAAAATAAAATGTAGAAGAGTATTATAGAATGAATGAATGATATTGATAATGATTTGTATAGAGTATAGTAGAGAATGAGAGATTGATACTTGATAGTAAATTTGGTGAGAAAAAATATTGTAATGGATGGGTATTTATAGGGGAATAATAATAATAATAAGGACCGAAACGGTCACTAAAAAAATTCAGTGATAGTTTCAGTGATCGGAACGATCACCGAATTAATTCAGTGACCGTTCTGGTCAATGAATTCAATTCTTTTTTTGCGAGCCGGCTCTTGGCTCGCATATTACACGAGCCCAGCTCATGGGCTCGTCAAAGAGCTGCTCAACGAGCAGGCTCGGCTCGTGCTCAAGCTCATCTTTTTTAAGAATCTGAGCTGCTCGTGGCTCGTTTTTACCGAGCCGACGAGCCGCTCGGCTCGGTTGCCACAGCTAAGTTATGGTCTCTGGTCACCATTTTTATTAATTTTTTAATCTCATATTTCACTAATTTTATCAAAATCTATTTTTTATCTAAATCAAACTTGGGTTCAATAGTAGAAGGTTTCAAAGCCCAAAAAATTAAGGAATGTTTGTTATAACACTATAAAGAAACACAATTATAAGAAGAGTGAAAAAGAGAGAAAAATAAAAAGAATCAAAACTCAAATATTTAAGTCTCTCATATGATGGAGGTCTTGAGTTCGAATCCTGGGGAACGCGAAGAAATTCGTGAGGGGTCAAGTGGGCACAGGCTCACCCAAAACGGACAGTACGAAAGTTAGCGGCTTAAGCGAGAGGTCCGGGTCGTTACATATAGTCGTCAATAATATTTTATATTTTTACAACACTCACCATTTGATAATTTGCACAATAATTATTTCGTTAAAAACCTAGTTTGGCAAAAATTCAATGAAATAAAAATATCAAAAGAATAAAAAAGAGTACAAATAATTATTAAACAAATTGAAGTAATAAAGTGTTGCCTCATAAAAACCTTGTTAAGAAAACCCAAAAGGACACAATTTAAGCAAAGAAAAAAGAATATAATTATTACCCCAATTTCAATAAATGAAAATTTTTGTATCGAACCATTTATGTCTTGTACGCCAATGTCTTCGGTATTTCAATTCTGTGAAGCATGTTTCATGGTATCTTGTTATATCCTTCAAACAAAATCATATTCATATAAGACATTTATCCAATTCTGATAACTGTAGTAACATGATGGTTCGATAAAAAAATCTTGTTTTTTCTCTTCAAGAGTCTCTTATACAATTTTCACATATAAGAATATTATTTTGAAGATAAATGTCTTGTAGGTTATGAACATTCATTACATAAGAACATGCATCGTTAAAACTTTATAGTAAAAAATCATATGAGAAAAACCCTAATGAAGAAAAAATAGTATATTATTCTTTTGAGTATGCAATAAAAATTGATTCATTAAAAATCTTGATAAAAAAATCAATGAGACAAAACATATTTATTGATCTATGGAAAAATAATACAGCGCTTATTTATTCCCTTCATGATGATATTATTTGAATTATTTACTTCTAGTATAAAATCCTCTGGGGAGTTATAATAGTCATGCACGATGAATTAACTATAATCATATTTATTATATGCATATCAAATTATATATATTGCCATGATAATAAGATATAAACTTATGATTGTATTCATTACAAGATAACTTGAGTGTCATTAAATATTAAAAGATCTTCACTACCAAGTGTTTTGAATTTGGCTATTTTTACAAAGAGAATCATGTAATTATATATGCACATCAATCTATAAAAAAACACGAGATGCTATGTAATAGATCTTTTAGCGAGATTAAATTGTGTGATAATTTTCAAGAGGTGTGCTTATTCAAGAGTACTATCACAATATTCTTCATGAATATTGACAAGTGAGGATTAATGCTTCATGAAGAGTAATTAATGCCAAGATTTTTTTATTTTTATTTTTATTTTTTATATTCACGAATAGTTAAACACAATTCTTCAAATTTGTGCAACTTCGAGAAGGCAATATTATATTAAGTTGCAAATTGACACATAAGTGTCATTAAATATTAAAAGATCTTCACTACCAAGTTTTTTGAATTTGGCAATTTTTGCAAAGAGAATCATGCAATTATACATGCACGCCAATCTATAAAAAAAAACATGAGATACTATGTAATAGATCTTTTAGCGAGATTAAATTATGTGATAATTTTCGAGAAGTGCACTTACTCGAGAGTACTGTCATAATATTCTTCCTGAATATTGATACGGGAGAAATAATGTTTCTTCAAGAGCAATGCAAAATATTTTTTTGATATATTCACGAATAGCTAAACACAAATCTTCAAATTTGTGCAACTTGGAGAAGGCAATATTATATTATATTAATATTGAATATTAATATATTGAAATCCTGCTTCTTCAAGAGCAATAACATAATATTTTTAAAATATAAGATCTTACAAAATTGCACTCTTTCAAGAACAAGTAATATTACAATATTACCATAATATAAAGTTTCAATATGTTTAAATTTGAAGTTCTTCAAGAATAATAAATTATTCTTAAAAAAAATTAATATGTATAAATTTGTGCTTATTTTTTAGCCACAACTTCATTATAAATTAGTGCTCTGTTCAAGAAAAGTAATAATATTATTTTTTTTAAAATATTAAAATTAGTAAAATTGTTTCTTGAAGAACAATACATCATACTGCATTATAATATAAACATGGCTTCTTCAAGAGTATTAGCTAAATTACAATATTTAAATTGTCTAAAATACTTCACAAATCATGTAAATCTAATCTTACAAAATATAATCAAAATATTTGTAAGCACAAACTTACTTGGATATGAAGATAGTAAATTGGTGAAAATAATACTTGATTTTGATAGATTTATTTGAGTACCCCCAAATTCTTTAAGGATTAAATCTAAACAATTCAGTTGTTCTTAAAAAATTCACGATCTTCTAGCTAATTCAAAATACATTATTGTTAACGTAGATATTACTAACAAATGAATCATTGAATTTGAAGAGCAATGTTATAAATCGAAACTTTAGCCCCTGTTTGGCCCCCATTCTCTTTCAATTTTTTCTTCTCACTCTTATTTTTAACCACACAATCTTTTATAAAATAATATTACACATATATCTAAATTTTTTTTTCTTTTTCAACCACACATTTTTCAAGAAACACTATTCCAAACATTAAAATTTGGAAGAAAGGGAGGCCAAACGGGAGCTTAGTGTATATTTTGTTATAACAATGGCTGATATATATATTGTGTGTGTGTGCTTTAGATGAGAGTTAGAATATGATTAGAATACACTATTTTAATGTACGTAAAATTTATATAAACATCTTGATAAGATTAAATAGTTGTCAATAATTATTTTATGAATTTAATGTAAGTAAATATTAGAGAATCAAATCAAACCGAAAGCCTGTGTATTCACAGTTTCCTTAAATCGAATTTGCCGCCTCGTCGGAGTGCAAGAGATTTTGATCGGTGTTCGATTCCCAGGATACAATCGATTTACGGTTCATGGTGCACTACGTTAACCACCTATGAACTAGCTGTGATATACTCTATCTCTCAAAAAAATCAGAAAATGAAGAACTTAAAAAACTAGAAAGAAGAGCTTGCTGGTGGAAATAAACTTTTATTTCACTTGTGTTTTCCAACCGAGAGAGATCTTCTTTATACTCATAGAGGAAGAGTCGGCTCATTAATACAATTGAATAAAGGAGTTACAACATTGAATTAAAATTCTGAAACATAAATTCTGAAACTTAAGAGATTTGGAACTGGTGAAACTGAAAAAAAAAATGATAACAGATATTTGTGTAACTTTTCATTTTCATTCAATATTTTTTTTCCAACAATCCCCCACATGAATGAAAATTTGGAAAACAAATACTCAAGAGAGAAAGAGAGAGTAAACGAATCAATCCTGCATAGAATATGTAGTATTTAGCTTTGAACCTTCCCTTGTGAAACCTATCGGGAATTACTATCAAACCAGTGGATCTGATGCCTTGAACTGTTTTGCCATTTGTGTGAA
Organism: Osmanthus fragrans; assembly: GCA_019395295.1. Taxonomy (NCBI): domain Eukaryota; kingdom Viridiplantae; phylum Streptophyta; class Magnoliopsida; order Lamiales; family Oleaceae; genus Osmanthus; species Osmanthus fragrans. Next base: position 14,072,287 of record CM033349.1, read on the forward strand.
CCAAGACAATAGATCTCACACAAGACCATTTTAGACACATCATAGTTCTAACTGTTGTGTTCATTTTGGCCATGAACACGTCACCTGGTTCTGCAAATGTTTTTTCAAGGATGTAGCCTTCCCAATCCTTATAGAAGCGGCCCCATTTCACACTCACATAGGTGGCCTCTTAACTTAGTCTTTCACTACAAGGCTTAATGGTCATTAAAAGCATAGTTTAACCTGGATCTTCCAATCACTGTAAGCACCATAGGAATGAGTAGAAGCTAGGTTGGGTTTCCACCATGACATCTTTCAATGTCATAGGTTGCAAGCCCATTCTCCTCGATACTTTTACAACTAGCTCTCGAGTTATCCCTTTGGTTAGTGGATCCGCAATATTATCCTTTGATTTCATGTAGTCCAGAGGGATAATACCTTGTGAGAGTGGTTGTCGAATGGTATTATGTCGTCTTCGAATATGTCGAGACTTATTATACATATTGCTATGTGCCCTGCCAATTGCTGATTGATTATCGCAATAAACACAAATTGCAGGCACGAGCTTTGACCATCTTGGAATATCCTCAACAAACTGGAGAAACCACTCCGCTTCTTCAGTTGCTTTGTCCAAAATGAACTCTGATTCCATTGTAGATCTTGTGATGGAAGTTTGTTGGGACGATTTCCAAGAGATAGCTGCACCACCAAGAGTGAAGACATATCCACTAGTAGACTTGGAATCTGACATATCTTATATCCAATTTGCATCAGCATACCTTTCGATTACTGCAGGATATCTAGAATAATGCAATCCAAAATTACGAGTGTACCTTAAATAATATAACACCCTGAAAATGGCTTTCTAGTGGATAGCACCTGGGTTATTCGTGTAGTGACTCAATCTGCTAACTGAGTATGCTATATCCGGTCTCGTACAAGTCATTAAATTACATTAAACTCCCAATTATCCGAGAATATTCTAACTGTGACACACTATCACCAGTGTTCTTGGATAGGTGGAGACTCAAATCAACAGGAGTCCTGGCCACAATGGTATCTGACTTGTTGAACTTGTCTATTATCTTATCGACGTAATGAGATTGAGATAACACAAGTCCATTTGGTGTTTGAGTAATTTTTACTCCCAAAATGACATCCGCAAGACCCATATCTTTCATGTCAAACTTTGAGTTTAGCATATTCTTAGTGGCTTTGATAATCTTGTTAGAGCTATCGACAATGAGTATGTCGTCGACGTATAAACATAATATGACATATCCATCATTAGTGTCTTTGACATATACATACTTGTCACACTCGTTGATTCTAAAACCGTTAAAAAGCATAGCATTATCAAACTTCTCATGTCATTGCTTCGGTGCTTGCTTTAAACTATAAAGTGATTTAACTAGTCTACAAACTTTCCTTTCTTGACCTGGATCTGAAAACCCCTCTGGTTGCTCCATGTAGATTTCTTCATTCAAATCTCTATTTAGGAAAGCTATTTTTACATCCATCTGATGTATTTCAAGATTTCGCAAGGCCGCAATAGCAATTATCATCCGGATAGAAGTTATTATCGACATAGGAGAATAAGTATTAAAGTAATCTCAGCCTTTTTTTGTTTATAACCTTTGATTACTAGCCAAGCTTTATATTTTTCAACGGAGCCATCTGCTTTAATCTTCTTCTTGAAGATCCACTTGTAGCCCAAAGGCTTACAGCTCGGTGGAAGATCTACTAATTCCCAAGTATGATTTTGTAGGATAGAATTGATTTCACTCTTGATGGCTTCTTTCCAAAGATGACCATCTGGAGAAGATATAGCTTCTTTATAGCTTTGATGATCATTCTCCATCAAATATGTGAGAAAATCAGGGCCAACCATCTTAGAAGTTTTGGTCTTTTTGCTCCGTCTAGGCTCATCCTCACCTTCTTCAATTGGATCTATACTGCTGCCAGAAGTAGTAGATTCCAGAGCACGTTTAGCAGAAGTTAACTATCTCGAAGATTTACAAGGAAATAAATTCTTAAAGAATTGTGCATTCCTAGACTCCATAATCTTGTTTGGCTGAATATCAGGTACATTTGAATAATGCACAAGAAATCTATATGCACTACTATTTTGTGCATAACCAATGAACACACAGTCAACTGTTTTAGGTCCAATCTTGACATTCTTAAGAGGAGGCACCGCGACCTTCATAAGACACCCTTACATTCGTAAGTATTTATACGATGGTGTACAACCTATCCAAAGTTCATACGGAGTCTTATCCATATTCTTTCTTAACACTTTATTCAAGATGTAATTTGTAGAAAGAATAGCTTCTCCCCACATGTTCTATGGTAATCCAGAACTAATCAACATAGCATTCATCATTTATTTTAAAGTTCTATTCTTACGCTCAGCAATTCCGTTCTGCTAAGGTGAATTAGGTGCAGTAGTTTGGTGAATTATTCCATGTTTAGCACAAAATTCACCAAACGGTGATTCATATTCACCACCGCGATCACTCCGTAGCACCTTTATTTTCTTACTAAGTTGATTTTCAACTTCATTCTTATAAATAATGAATTTATCGATAGTTTCGTCTTTACTTTGAAGCAAGTATACATAACAATATCTCGTGTTATCGTCGACAAAAGTAATAAAGTACTTATTGCCACTTCGTGTTACACACATCACTGTGGACTAGTCCCAATAGCTCGGTACTTTTTTCAATACTATGAAACGAAGACCTAGTAAGCTTAGCCTTAACGCATGTTTCACATTTATTATTTGAATCAATTTGAAACCTAGACAAGTAGTTTAGTTTGCTTAGTCTACGTAAAGTATTGTAATTTACGTGACCTAATCTACCATGCCACAGATTAGGAGACTCAAGCAAGTAAACAGAAAGAGTTTTCTCATTATTCATAATAGTTGGGGTTACAACAATTACATTCAATTTAAACAGGCCATCAGTCATATAGTTTTTCCCAATATAAACTCCTATTCTGGTAATCACCCGCTTATCCGCCTCAAAGACCATGCGGAAACCATTATTGCTCAGAAGAGACCTAGAGACCAGGATTTTGCAAATCTCTGGCACGTACAACACATTAGTCAAAGTAAGTTCTCTGTCAGATGTCATCTTCAGGATTACCTTGCCTTTACCAAGTATTTCAGAAGTTGCTGAGTTTTCCATGAACAATTTTTCACCATTTGTAACTGGTGCAAAAGTAGTGAACATGCTCCTGTTGGAGCAGACATGGCAAGTAACCCCGGTGTCTAGCCACCATTCCTTAGGGTTAGACCCCACCAGGTTAACCTCACTAATCATCGCCGTAAGGTTTAGGACAGACATGTCATCTGAGAGATGATCTCTCTCATTTCCAACCATGTTGGCCTAAGGACGCTGCTTGTTATCCCTCCGAGGCTGACAGTAGTCTGCTGATCGATGCCCAACTTTGTCACAACTGAAGCACTTTCTATTGAACTGGAACTTAGGTTTCTTTCCTATCCCACCTGTAGGCTTCAACTGAGACCCTTTCGTAGCCTGCCTTTTATCTTTTCGATTTCCGTTACCCTGCTTGGCTTGAAAGGAGTAACCTTTCTCAGTACTAGAACTTTGGCGGTGCTCCAACACATTAGCATTCTCAGAGTAAGAATTCTCTGACTTACGTTCAACCCGTTTGTTATCCTCATTAATGCGCAGCTTGATAATCGAATCCTCAAAAGACACCTCTTTCCTCTTATGCTGTAAATAGCTTTTGAAAGCCTTCCATTGAGGAGGTAGCTTGTGAATAACAGTAGCCACCTGTAGAGATTTTGACATAGTCAGATCCTTAGCATGCATTTCTTGCAAAAGCACTTGATACTCCTGCACTTGGCTCACCACTGAATGTGAATCAATCATTTTGAAGTCCATACACCGACTGGCCAAAAATTTCTTAGACCTATCATTCTCGGTCTTGTGTTTTTTTTTTCTCTAAGGACTCCCAGAGCTCCTTAGCAGACTTCTTTACCACATATACATGATACAGAGAATTCTGTAGGCCATTCGAGACATAGTTACAGCACAGAAAATCAGCATTTTTCCAAGCGTCCCAAGCTATACACCTATGTACATCAGTGTTGTTTTCAGCCATGATAGGGTAGGGGTGGCAAAATGGCTCGGTGGCTCGGGCCACCCGGGCTCGGCCCGTGAAAAGCCCGAGCCGGGCCGGCCCGTGTCACGGGCTTTCGATCCACGATAAAAAAATGTAAAAAAATATATTAATAATGAATTTTTAAAAGAAAAAAAATTTAAAAATAATAAAATCCGGGCCGGCCCGGTTTGGCTCGTAAAAAGCCCGAGCCAAAAGCCCGGGCCGAGCCTCAAAATTTTCAACGAGCTTTGGCTCGGCTCAGCTCAAACCAGGAAAAAGCCCGGTTCTCCCGAGCCCGAGCCGAGCCCGGGCTTGAACTTTAGGCTCTCGAGCCAAGCCGGCCCGGCTCGCTACCATCCCTATGATAGGGGCATCCTCAGGGAGGAAACGTGCAAGGCCCAACGTAGTGAGATAGAAAACCATCTTGTTCTGTCATGTCTTAAAATCACATGATTTTAAAACCATACAAAACCATTGAAATCACGCACAAAACCATGTAAAACCATTTTTAAAACTTGAAATAAGAAGTCACCTGACATAGCGGTGGTTGTCTTCACTCGATTGGACGTCACAATTCATTATTTGAACCATACAGCATCACGGTCAAACCCATGAAAGATTGAAAGAATATTCTTTGAAATCATTAATAAAGTAATGGGTTGAAATCAAGATGGATTTGGAGCAAATTTTTTGAAGATATCACCATGGAATTCAAAATGAATGTTGTGAAAGTGTTTTCTTGTTTGTAATAGACGACTGAAGTGGAAAAATTATTTCGGTGTTATTTTCTCCCAAATAATATGGAAAGATAAAAATGACTTAAATTTAAAAATAGAATATAAATGTATTTACTACAAATAGATGTGTTTTAATGAAAAAAATTAATAATATCAGGTAAATTTGAAATTCCAAAATAAATGAGGGTACTAGTCCTAATTCTCACTTCATTTTTTCTCTCATGTCTGAAATTAAATTAAATCAATTGCTTGTCTAATGAACTTTTGAAGAAATGCTATTAAAATTCTTCAAAATATTTCTAAATTATGTTTGTAATCAAAATGAAATGAAAGATGAAATTTTTGGGGTAATTTTTTATTAGATATTTGGTTTCAGGTAATTGAATTTTATCAAAAGCTTTAAAATTTTAATTCAATAAAATATGCTAAAAAAAACTATTCAAGCTTCAAACGGGAAATCTTATACTCTAGTTGAGGGTGGCAAAGGATCAAATCATGTCGATTATTCTTGTGTCCCCAAGCCTTAAATGGTCCTTTGATAGGGTAGCGGTACGACCTAAAGGCCCTCAGGTACATCATTGACCCTTTAATTTTTGTTTTCAAAAATAGAAATTTTAAAAATAATTACTATATAATAAGCATTGTTTTAAATGTTGGAAAATAATATTGAATGAAAATGAAAAGTTACACAAATATATGTTATCATTTTTTTTTTTCAGTTTCACCCGTTCCAAATCTCTTAGGGTGCGTTCTCTTTGCTGTTTTCGGGCCATTTTCTGTTTTCGATTTTCCAAAATATTGAAAACGCGTTCTCTTTCCCATTTTCGAAAACGAGTTTTTGAAAATTGCTAAAAATTTTGTGAAGAAAATAGAAAACAACTTTTTTACGTTTTGGCTGTTTTCTTCACAAATCTGTCAAAACTCAAAAAACACGGGTTAGGAAATATTTTTTCAAAACGATAAAAAGAACGAATTTTCAACAATCACAAAATGGACACCCAAAATACAAAATACAAAATGAATTCAAAACTCAAAACACAAAATTGAAAAACAAAGAGAACGCTCCCTTAACTTTCTGAATTTTTGTTTCAAAATTTTACTTCAATGTTGTAACTCATTTATTCAATTGTATTAATGAGCTGGCTCTTCCTCTATGAGTATAAAAAGAAGATCTCTCTCGGTTGGAAAACACAAGTGAAACATAAGTTTACTTCCAACAACAGCTCTTCTTTCCAGTTTTTTAAGATCTTCCTTTTCTGATTTCTTTGAGAGGTAGAGTATATCACAGCTAGTTCGTAGGTGGTTAACGTAGTGCAACGTGAACCGACAACCGATTGTATCCTGGGAATCGAACACCGATCAAAACCTCTTGCACTCCGGTGATGCGGCGAATTCGATTTAAGGAAACTGTGAATACACAGGCCTTCAGTTTGATTTGTTTCTCTAATATTTACTTACAAGCTTAAATCGAATTGGTTTTGGGGAATCAAATTTTTTTTCAGTTTTGTTTATTTTCCCCACTTTGCGTCTTTTTTATCAGTTCAATTTTTTCCATTAGTTCTGTTCACCATTTACATAAAGTTGCATTAAGGTAGATTTTCGAGTTGATCAAAATTGAAAGGGGAAAAAATTATGGGAAGTTTGGTTCTTAGTTTGACTGTCGCTATGGTAGAGCACCTACAGCTATGCTACCTTGACTATCACTATAGTAGGATAACTACTACTATGCTTGCTTGACTACCGCTATGGTAGACTGACTGTTACTATGCTACCTCAACTATTGCTACTATCGCTATGATAGATCGATAATCACGACTCTAAATTGTCCGAACATCTTTTTTAGTTAATTGATTACTGCTTGACATTTATCATTGATCCTACTAATCGTATGGTGAGTGAAACCCGTCCATTCAAATTATGGGCGAAAACCATATAGTGAATAGACATGCTATACTAGACACGTGAACAATAGCGTCTTGGCGATTATACGACATCAAACACTTATAAGTACTCCAAAGACATGCCAGGTATGGAGGTCTGATTTTCACTCAACATATTTTCTCTCTATTTCCATAAGTCTTTTTATTCAAATCTTCTTTACTAATTCTTACTCCGAAGGTACAATGGGGGAAAAAGCCCTAGACTTTTTGCAGGTATTCAATTGCTCTTAGGAACAACAAAAACCTCATTGCTCCATTAATGAAATCCAAAGGCCGTTTCAACATTATATCATTGGTGCCGTTTGTGGGAATCTACTGAACATAAAAGCTATGTCAAGAACATTAACTAGGAAGGACATGTGGTTGACCGAAAATAGTGGTGTCAAGACGGGTGGGCTGTCAGGCCCGCACAAGGCCCGCACGGAGAAGCCCAGCCCTTGATTCGGCCCGTGAACCGCATGGGCCGAATCACGGCCTATTTTTTGCAAACCGGGCCGGGCCGATTCCAAAACAAGCGGGCCGCGGTTAACCGCGGGCCGGCCCTTTTTTTAAAAAAAAATAAAAATAAAAATTTTTTTAATGTTATTCAGGTTTTTTTTAAAAAAATTAAACGGACCGAGCCGAATTTTAGCGAGCGGGCCGCGGTTAACCGGCCCATACGGGCTTTCGGTCGGGCCGGGCTGCACAAAATTTTTTACGGTCCTGGCCGACCCGGCCCGGAAGTCGCTATGGCGCGGGCTTTTTTAAAAACGGGCCGGTCGGGCTTAAGGTAGTGCGGGCCGATTCGATCCGGCCCACCCATTTTGACACCTCTAACCGAAAATACTACAGAGTCGGAGTATGTCACCAGGGTCAAGACAACAACCGCAGCCTCAATATGTAACATAAAGTCAATTTAGCATTTTGGACCAGTTGGTTGCTATGATGACTCTCTTGCAAAGTTAGACACAGAGAGTGGTCAGTCTATCCCACAATCCACTAGGAATTCTACCACAGTAAACCACGTGATTGTCCCATCAGTTATTTAGGAAACTGTTGCGGACTAAGGGTCACATGAAGTTACATATTTGCAGGTTTCACGTCCTATGGCAAACTTAGAACACAAGAGGGAGGAAATGATGGCACAGAAGATTGATGATGCATTGTCAAGGAGGAAGGATAAATGCAGACAGATGGTCTTGGAGGAAGATCCATTCGTTCCAAATATCATGGCAGTCCCTCTACCAAAAGGCTTCAAATAGCCGATGATAGAGGAGTATGATGAAGTCATAGATTCACTTGATAATCTTCAGATTTTCTTTGATTTGATAAGATTGTATACAGTCCTGGATGCTGTGATATGTCGATCCTTTCCGCTGACGCCAAGGATAGAGGCAAGGGATTAGGTGGTTACTTTAGCATCCTAATTTATCAAAACCTTTGAAGAGCTCTCAAGAACCTTGGTAGCATAATTTTTTAGTAGCAAGAGGAAAGGAAAGACTGACATTGGACTGATGCAGGTTGTCCACAAGAAATATGAGCCCTTGTAAGATTACTTGGCTGCATTTAGTTAGGCTACACTTGGTATAAAAGATCTTCAGATGTCGATGGTGGAGACCACACTGATGAATGGGATGTGAAATTGAGCTTTCAAGATGTCACTCTCGAAAAATCCTTTGGAATCGATGCATGATTTGTTGAAAATGGGAGATAAGTATGTAGATACCGAGGAAGCAGAGAGAGTCGCAAAAACCTTTAAGAAGGGCAAGAGCCAGAAGCTACAAGGGAAAATCACATGATGAGAGAAATTCTACTGATAGAAACAAGCCGAAAAGTGAACACTTGATCAAAGGGTATGCTCAGTATCCATTGATCAGGCGAAGACAGAAGAAGTTAAGGCATTTACTCCTTTAAACACTCTATGAGCTAAGGTACTTGCCAAAACCAATGGCAGTGTCCTCTAGCAAGAGAGACAAGAACAGGTATTGTCACTTACATAGAGACCATAGGCATGACCATGAAGAATACATCCTTTTGAGGGTGGAGATCGAGTGCCTCTTGAAATGGAGGCTCCTGACTAAGTATGTGAAGAATGATTGAGGCAAGTAGACAGTTGATGGTCACCCACCACCTAGGGTCGGTGAAATAAATGTAATTATTGGAGGCGTCGCAACATGTGGGGATTTGAATTCAGCTAGAAAAAGTTATGCTCGTAGTGTTGGGGCTTGTTCCATTTAAAAGAATGCGAGGTTCAATCAAAACATCACTTTTAGTGAGTAAGATCTAATCGGCATGGCAACTTCCCACAACGATGCTTTGGTGATCGTCGGTGACATAGCAATTTTTGAAGTCAAGAGAGTGTTGATCGATGGCAATAGTGCAACACATGTCCTTACTTGGGAAGCATTTGTGGAATTTAAAATTTCCTCGAAAAGATTGAAAGTTGTATTCACCTCCTCTAAGGATTCAGAGGGGCCACTGTTTTACCAGAAGGAACTATGGAACTTTCGGTGATATTGGGCACTTACACTACAAGGGTGGTGATCCTAAGAAACTTTCTGTTTGTCAAGACATTGCATACAATATAATCTATGGTCAACCTCTGCTAAAAGCTCCCGATGCTATTCTTACCATGTATCACCAAGTTATGAAGTTCCCAACCCTTCTTGGGGTTGGATGTGTAAGGGACGATCAACGAACTTCGAGAAAGTGCTATGTTAATAGAATAAAAGCTAAAGACTCTCCAAAAGTCATGATGTTAGGTTTTGAGTCTCCAAGGAGCTAGGCGGTGAGCATCCTAGTGTTTAAATGATGACGGGCGGTGAAGGCACTAAGGAAGATCCAGCCTTATTAGGATGTACTGATGCGCTTACCGAGTCCCTAAATCTAAGCAAGCTTTATACACGAACTTGATCACAGCCATTGAGATTTTTGTACGAATCGTGGCTCAAAATTACGTCCAACATATTAAAATCGTCTGAGGGGCTAAGGGTGAGCAGAAAACTAAAAATTGATCATAAGCTAAAAATCACTCTACAGTCCTAGTGGTGAGCTTTAAAAAAAAAAAAAGGTTAAGGTTCAAAATCACTAGACAGGAGTCCAGTACATCAAAATCGTTCGAGGGGCTAAACAGCGAACAACAAAACCAAAAATTGGTTATAAGTTTAAAAATTGTTCTACAGTCTTAGTGGTGAGCTTTCAAAACCAAAAAAATTGGTTAAAACTCAAAATCTCTAAATTGGTGCTCAACACATCAAAATCATTCGAGGGGCTAAGCGATGAGCAATAAAATCAAAAAATTAGTTAGCTCGAAATCGCTCTACTGTCTAGCAATGAGCCTATAAACCAAAAAATGGTTAAGGTTCGAAATTGACAAACCTCGTGCTCTACATTCCCAAATTGCTCGATGGATAGCGGTGAGTGAGTAACAAAACAAAAAAAAATGGTTAGCTCGAAATCGCTCTACGGTCCGACGGTGAGCCTTCAAACCAAAAAATGGTCAAGGATTGAAATTGCTATACCTTATGCTCTATATCCCAAATTGTTCAAGGAAAAATGGTGAGTAACAAAACCAAAAAATTGGTTAGCTTGAAATCATAATACGGCTTAACGGTAAGCTTTCAAAACTAAAAAAGTAGTTAAGTCCTTTGAACATTGGACCTTAACTCTATACTACAAAAGTATTCAAAAGACTTGTCGACGACCAATAGACCAAATAGCAATCAAAGGCCAATAACCATCAATTGAAAATGGAAAACCAATGTTCACTGTCCGCGGAAATCTCTTTCAAATTAAAACCATCGCAAGTGTACAATTCGTTACAAGTAATGAAGTGAAATTTTGAGTTCCGAATATCGTCTCATAGAGATTGAGTAGTTTAATATTATTTATTCCAACCTTAACCGAAACAAAAGACGTGTTATGTATTTTGTAACTAGATTATTAGAGACTAAGTATGGAGCAATTATGAATGAATTAAAAGAATTAAATGCAAATTATACTAAATACATTTGATATTTGAATGCAGATTGGTGTAATTAATAAATAGAAAACGCACTAGGATCACGAATCCCCATGCAATAATTTGTTTAATCTTTAATTCCACAATTTGACAACACAATTGAATATATGAAGAATCAAAGTTCCTATTTAATTTAATAATCTCTTTCGAGCAATGTCAAACTATTCTAATATGCGATCCGACTATATTTCTATAACGAATGCGAACATAAAAGAATGCATTAGCTTTTACGAATACTTAAAGATTCACACAAGGCATATCGGTATATTTATATTCCCTATCGGACCCTATGATGATTTATACTATGTCGATCTTATTTTCCTTCTTTTGAATGCATAAAATAATCCACCACATTCACATAATTAACGTGCACAATAATTATATGGGGAGAAGTACGTATAAACCATTCAAATATCTAATGACGTGTTTATAATGTCAAATAAGTAAAAGTAAAAATTAAAATATCATATCACATGGTTTATTGATCTCCTAGTACAATAAGAACTAGCATAGCATGGAAAAATTAAGAAAACAAAATGATAGTTGAAGAAACGTCATCACCCGAGTCAAGCTTGAATGAATTCCTTGGATTGCATGACGTTTCTTCACGTTGTTGTCTTCTATTTTCTCCTAAAAAATCATTTTTGTATGGTCCAAACTGCATAGCCCCCTTTCTGGACGTGTTTATGGTTATATGGAACCCAAGTATTTTGTTTTCATAGGAGTTTGAACGAAATAAGGAAACTGAAAAAATCGCACAGGAATAGTACCATGCAACCGCATGGTTTAGTGATTTTAGTCATTTGATTCCCTGAGGACCACCATGCGACCGCAAGGTATAACCAATTTCCAAAAACTATCGTTTTGGACCTTGAACTTTGTTCGCTCTCCTATTGGTCTTATATCTTCAATCTTCTCCTTCCAACACCCCCATGCCTTCACCAAATTGTTACTTAGCTCGTTTTCATGCTCGAACCGATCTTTTGGTCAACTTTTAGATAATTTCACATTGATCCCTAAACTTTGATTTTCTTTCATTTTGGTCATTTTTCGCTCGTTTTCACATACTTTTTCGTTATATCCATCAATGTTGTCTTGCAAACACAATTTATACCGAATTACGTCATATTTCAATACACTCATTCACAATTATCCATGTTTTGTGGTCTAAATAAGTGAGCAAAATGCACTTATCAAACCCCCCAAACTTGAACTATTGTTTCTCCTCAAACAAAATGATGACTTAATTGTACACAAAACATGGTTTAACAATCTGTCGTGTTTTAATATTAGAATTCAGTAATCAACATAATGAACTGTGTGAACAGTGCAAAATCAAATCAACATCCACTCATCATGTACATAACTCAATATGTATGTGTATACACATGCAAACATATCAAGCTTATGATGGGTTCAAATCCCGACCCGTAATAGTCAAGTTTTTCCTTTCTTCGCTCAAGAGATATATACTCCCAAACTTATTCTTTTTTTTTTTCAATTATCCCGGGGTGTGTTCTAGAGTTGAGATCTGGTCAACTTAAATAGATCTCGCAATCACAAGTTCACACTTCAACAGGCAGGGATTCACTTTTTTCTTTGATTTTTCAACCTCTAAGACTAAACTAAGTAACTTGTCTTGCATTAAGGTTATAATTCTATCAACCAAATGTCTTAGGGCTATTGTCTCACTCTATTTTTCTTTTAACATATTCTCATTTGCTTTCTATATAACCCATGTAGCAAGTTTTAAGGTGATGACTCCCAAATTAGTTGACTTTAGGGCACCAGGTTTTCATTCACCCTTATATGCTTACTTGCTCAAGTTTTAAAGGCTCGAGAATATGTGTTTTCTCTTTTTTTTTTTTTTACTCTCTTTCTCTTGCTTTCTATATGACCCATGTAGCAAAATTTAGGCCGATGATTCCAAAATCAGTTAACTTTAGGGCAACAGATTTTCAAACACCATTACAGGCTTACTTGCTTGAGTTACAAAGACTTTGGAAGGAGTGTTTTTCTCACATAGATTCATGCTATGCCTCTATTATTTTCTTTTAGACATTCAGTTTCAAAAATAAACATCTAACTTAAGATGTTCACCTCATCTTCGTCTCATTAGTTTTTAAGCCAATACACACAATATAATTTCACGCATAGAATCCATACTTATCTCAATGTTCCCTGCAATAGCTAAATCATCTCCAAACTACTAAAACAATGGATTATCGATAAGTATAATAGAAGTTTTGTCGGTTTAACCTATCATGTTCAAATATTCTATAAATAATGAACCCGATCATCATCTTAACATGCCAAACATGAGTAGTGTGCGCAAAGAATGTCAAATTACACATAGACAAGTATTGGTAAATCTAGACATGTACACCTATCCAATTATTCACATCATTGTCGGCAAGGCTATTAAACCTACACAAGCACACAAACCAAAACAAATAAGCAAATATTGAAATATAAATGAACGACTTGTTTTTTTTTTAAAAAACAAGCACACAAAAATCAATAACTTATAAACTAACATCGATGAATAAAGAAAAAGGTCATGCAAATTCTACCATCCCCAAACTTATACATCGCATTGTCCTCAATGTGCATAATGTGAAAGTTTAATACATAATTTGAAAGACAAAACTTTTACAAAACAAAATGCGGGAGATAGGAAAATGCCCCTGATCAAAATGGAGGTGGTGGTGAGGATGGTAGGAGAAAACTGAGTCCAGTTGTGTCATCACCCGGTGGTGGAGATAGTCGTACAAAAATCTGCCTCATCATCTCGGACTGCTCCCGAAGTAATATGGACTGCCCCCTCACCTCATTCTCAAGACTATCCAAGCGGTCCCACATCTCGTTAGCCCGTAGCTGTATACCGTCCACTCGACCTGCATACATACTGAGTCGGCCATTCATCGTATCAACTGCTCTTCGAGCGGCGGCCAAAGACTCTCTACTGGCTGCGGAAATGAAATGTTGTGTGTCCTGCAAGTCACGCTGCACAATCTGCATGTCAGTACTTAAGGTGTCAAAGGTCTGCTGAAGGCTCTAGATATTACGGCTAGAACCGGTCATAGTAGCAAAAATCTGCCTCATCAGCTGTGTATCAACCCCAACAGACGGTGGCAGAGCCTGTGCATCTCAACATCATCGGCTGCCTCCTACCTAGAGACAACCTACTGTTATCGTCTCTGCTTCCAGTCTAACTTTTCTCGGTGCCTCACTCGCTCATGTGTCTCCCACGTAGTGTGCTTGATGAATGGGCTCAGCGCTCTGGAAGTTCCCCGGATGGGATGGTAATGCCTGCAGCCTTACAAATACCACTGATCAAACTGAGAAATATCAAAGAGCAGCGGTGATCTTCCCAAGTCCTAGTGCATGTATCTGATCGTAAAGGAATGTAACAAGATCAATCTTCTGTCCTCGAACCAGATGGTAGATAAAGTCGACTTTAAGGACGGTGTATGGTTGGCTTGACATTGTAGCATATGAATAGTCATGGAATGACTATGGATGGTGTGAGCTCAATCCGATGCCACTCAGTAGTTGGTAATGGCCATGCATTCTCATGCCCCAACAATACTTCAACCACCTCAGGCCACTGGAAATCCTCGAGATTGGGACTATATTGTTCCAAGAGAGCTGATAGTAATCATGAATCACCTCAGGTGAGAACATGGTCCATTTTCCCCGTACCCATGTCTAGTATAGATGCTCGAATCCCGGTATATCAATTTCACTATTAAAATTTGCGTAGAACTCTCGAACCAGGCTCTTATATACGGGGTGTAGTCTCTCTACCACTTTTTCCCAGCCACAATTATGAATTAGGGTGATCAACTCAAAACCAGGAAAATCCGAAAGTTTTACCGGCCATTCCTCTAGTAATTCTTAATGGCTAATGATACCTGAGTATTGGGAGGCGGCCTCCAGAGGTGAAAATCCTCAGTCGAACAAGCATAAATTTAAGAAATTTGACAATTTGAGCTTAGTTTGGATTTGTAAATCACATGTTAACCTTTGTGTGCTCATAATCATTTGTTGTTTCACATTTCTTCGACAAGGGCTAAGTCATGTCACATCGTGTGACCTCATGTCCTCCCACGTCACCTATTTCACCTCTCGCATTTCTAACCCAAACGACGTCCATTTGACCTGCCATTTGAATATGTGTAAGACTATTATTAACTCTTTCTTATGCCCGGGGATCGCTCGAAAAAATCTCCATGAATCTACCTATCCCATTCTTATTTAATGTAATCAACTAATATTGCAATTATGTAGAGGGAAAGCCAAGAAATTACTTGGAGGCCTTAAGGAAGATGAAGTGTGTGGAATGGTAAAATCGTGTGTGAATTTGTGCGTTGATGAGGCTTCGTGGGCGTGTAGTATAGGGAGAACTCGAGATGCGCCGTGAGAAAAGATATGAACCAGTGAGATGTCGTGTATTGTGTTTAAAGCAGTTTTATTTTAAATGTTACTCTATGCGACCGCATAGAGCAACTCCATGCGGTTGCATGAAGTAAAAATTCTCTAGCTATGCGGTTGACCGCATGATTGGTAGTGCTATGCGGTCGCATGGACTACCAGATGAAAGGACTCGGCCTGTTTTTAGAATTTCCAATTCTCGATACTTCCCAACACCCGAAATCTCGATTTTCGCGCCTAACAAGTTGAATTGAGTGTAACGAGTGTATAAAACATGGAAAAATTTTCAAAACACATTTACTCTTCAAAAACTCTGTTTGGTCAATTTTCATCAAAATCTCGATTTTTCTTCTATGATTCCACCCGACCATCCATCACCCCAAAACTTATCAAAACACATTTTAAACCATGTGGAGTGCGTGTATGACATGAAATTATTTTCAAAACCACTTTTAAACTTGAAAGTACTTACTATTCCGGGAGAATGTAGAAAATTCCTTATTTGCCTCAAAATGCGTAATGTTGACCATAAATCTCCCAAATATGATTTTAGCACCTCGTGATTTGTGCATAACACATTTAAAACTAGTGTGAACCATGCATAGACTCTTCGTTAACTAAATAGGCGAACAATGACCTAAAACTACCAAAAATTCACAAAATCATGAAAAATTCCTAAGCTAATGTATAAAGCGAAATAAATAAAAGGGTAGAAGTGTGGGACTGCCTTCCAACCAGGACTAGTTTATAGTCAATAGCTCGACTTTACCGTGTGGTCTTCATTATGGTATCTTGAGGTGTGAACGGTGGACTTTTTCTTGGAGAATTCATCACTTCAATAATGTTTCAACCGCTGTCCATTGACCTTGAATGTTCCCTTGCTTTCATGAGTTATTTCAATAGCTCCATGTGGGAAAACTTGTGTATGGACCAGACCATCTTAACTTCAGCTTTCTTGGGAACATCTTGAGTCTAGAATTGTATAGCAACACATGTTGCCCAACTTCAAACTTCCTTCGTTGAATATGCATACCATTCCCCTTTTTGGTTCATTCCTTATGCAGTTTTGCATTTTCATGTGCTTCTAAACGAAACTCATTCATTTCATTCAATTGAAGCTACCGCTTCTCGCCATCTACCTTCAAGTCAAAATTTAGATTTTTCACTGCCCAATAGGCTTGGTACTCCAACCCAACTGGCAAATGACATACTTTCCCAAAAATCAAGCGATAGGGAGACATCCCGATCGGTGTTTTGAAGACAATTCTGTAGGCCCACAAGGCGTCATCTAGTTTTTAGACCCAATCATTTTCGGATGAATTCATTGTCACCTCAAGTATCCACTTAAGTTCCCTATTAGACACTTCAACTTGGCCGCTAGTTTGAGGATGATATGGCGTGGTTATGCAGTGTCCAATGTTATACTTAGCCAATAATGCTTCAAAGTGATGATTACAGAAGTGTTTGCCCCGTCACTTATACCAGCTCGAGGTGTGCCATATTGTGTGAAAATATACTTCTTCAAGAACCCAATCACCACCTTAACATCATTGGTTTGTAGTGTTATTGTTTCCACCCACTTGTATACATAATTCACAATAACCAAAATGTACTAATTTGAGAACGAATGTGGGAACGGTCCCATAAAGTCAATCCCTAACATATCAAATAATTCAACCTCAAGAATACTATTAAGAGGTATCTCATTCCTCCTCGAGATGTTTCCTGTTCGTTGGCATATATCACACCTTTTCACAAACACAAAGATGTCTTGAAACAATAAAGGCCAATAAAATCCTAACTGTAGGACCTTAGCCGCTGTCTTAGATGCCCCAAAATGCCCTGCATATGTTGAGGAGTGACATTGCTCTAATATTCTGGGTACATCCTCTTCAGGAACACAATGCCTAGTGATTTAATCTGCCCCTCGCCTGTAGAGAATATGATTTATTCAAAAGTAGTACTTCAATTCAGCGAATAATTTCTTTCATTGATGACTTGAATAGTCTGGTGGACCAATGGACCGGCTAGGTAGTTAATTATGTCAGCATTCTAGATTGTCTCTTTCACACTAAAAATCTACTATCTGGGAAGACCTCATTAATTTCCACTATTTCTGTCTGCTCACTGGGCTCAAGTCTAGATAAGTGATCAGCCACCATATTTTCACTCCCATTTTTATCTCGGATCTCCAGATCACACTCTTGCAGCAGTAACACCCAACGAATGAGTCTTGGTTTGGCTTTTTCTTTGTCATTAGATACCTGACGGTAGCGTGATCTGTGTAAACTATAACCTTCGATCCCACAAGATACAATTGAAATTTGTCAAAGGCGTAGACCACAACTAGAAGCGCTTTTCCTGTAAAGGCATAATTTAGCTGAGCATCATTCAAAATCTTGCTTGCAGTTTGTTGTTTTGGTTCGATATTTTCGAATTAAGTCCAAACTTGATTATTTTGGCATTCTTGGGTTCCTAAATCAATTCCTCATGGGTTTTCGTGGTATTTGATACATGGGTTCACATCAGCTTCACTCAATCTAAAGCTGATTATTCATTATTCACCAAAGGTTCCGGAGATAATTTCGTGGCATTATTGGTGTATGTTGATGACATAATAATAATTGGTCCAAATATTCAGGCTATTAATTCTTTGATGGGATTTTTACATTCTCAGATCAAGTTAAAAGATCTGGGTATTGAGATTGCTAATTCCAACTCAGACATTGTGATTTCTCAAAGACATTATGCTTTACAACTTCTTGAAGATTTAGGTTACTTAGATTGTAAACCCATCAATGCTTTTATAGATCCAAAGGCATTTATTAGTCCCTGAAGGATAAAACGTGTGAAGCATCCATTTCAATTGTCACACTTTGTATTGTATTTTATTTTAAATGTATTTGCTTACAACTTGCTTATGTTCATTGTAGTGTTGTCAATTTTCTATTTTAATATTGTATTGTAATCTATCAACCATCATCATATAATCTAGTGTGTGGTGTGGAGTATGATGTTGTATCAAAGATAGATTTTCTCTTCTCAATTTTAGCATTGTATTATCTCTCCTTTTTTCTTTCTTCCTCAGCTAGAATTCATCAAATTTTATCATAAAAACAAAAGGATCGTATTTTTATCCATTTCATCTTGCAAAGGATATTGCAAGTCTTGTATTGAGCTCATTATCATCTTTGATTGAGCCAACAAGTGTTATCAGAGCTGAAGATCGTTGAAAAAAGGGACCAGAAAGCTTGAGGAAGAAGAATAAATCAAAACCAGTAAGTTTCAGGAAGAATCTGAAATACGATGAGTAAGGGAATCTATTAAACCAAATACTGGTAAGTTAAAAGATCCTTTCCTATATCTGGTATTTTCAATATATACTAAGCCAAATCCGATATTTTCTTTGCCAAATTCGGTAAGTTCCTAAAATCTGGTATTTCCAAATTCGGTAATCTTGAATCCAATATCTCAAAATCCGGTAACCTCATACCGTATCTCTAAATCCGGTATTTGTCTTTAAAATCCGGTATTTCCAAATACAATATTCTCAAATCCACTATCTTCAAATCTGATAACCAGATACCGTATCTCTAAATATGGTATTTACCTTCAAAATCCTGTATTTTCTGTATCACCAAATCTAGTAAGTTTTGTAAAATCCGATAAATTCTTTGATTCCAGTATTATAAAATCAGGTATTTTTCGAGGTAAAAATGTCTGGTTCAAGCTCATCTTCATTTCCTTTACTTGCCATTTTTATTGGTGAAAGCTATGACTTTTGATCAGTTAAAATGAAAGTCTTTTTAATGGCACACAATTTATGGAATATTATTGATCAAGGATATGATCAACCTAAACCAGAGGGAAACTATACTGCTGTTCAACTGAAATAACACAAGGAACAATCTATGAAAAACATGAAAGCATTGTCTTTCCTGTTTACTGCCGTTTCAGAAGAGATCTTTCCCAGAATAGTGGCTGTAACTACAGCCAATGAGGCATGGGATAAACTTGATGAGGAGTTTAAAGGCTCATATAGAAAGTCAGGGCAGTAAGATTGCAAGCTTTGAGTAGGGAGTTTGAAAATCTCAGGATGAAGGAGACTGAGAAAATCAAAGATTATACCTCAAGAGTTGTTGATGTTGTGAATCAAATCAAGTTAAATGGAGAGAAGATTGCAGATAAAAAGGTTGTTCAAAAAGTGCTGATTATCCTACCTGAAAAGTATGATGTTGTGACAACAGCCATTGAACATATTAAAGACCTGACAAGTCTAACTTTAACTGAGCTTACAGGTGCTTTATTGGCTTATGAACAAAGGGTAGCATCGAGGAATGAAAAATAAGTTGAAAGTACTTTTGTAGCCAAGCATAAGCAGCAGTATACTAGAGGGAATTTTGTTGGGAAGAAACAATATGATAATAAGAAAAAAAAAAGAAAGGAATAGCAGCAAACAATCAGTATCTTATCCTCCATGTGGTGTGTGAGTGGAAAATCAGGACATGGAGATAAATTTTGTTGGAAAGCACACAAATGCAGAGTATGTAATAAAGTTAGACATCCTGAAAAGCATTGTTTTAGTAATCGATCAAATCAAACTCCAGTACATCATCGCCCAGAAATCAGTTTCAACAAGATTCTATGGCAAGTGAAAAGAAGCCAGATGATCATCTTTTCTTGGCATTTCATATGTCAAACACAGTGAAAACGGATTCTTGGTTTATTGACAGTGCTTGCACAAATCACATGACAAACAAAGAGGAGATTTTTTGTGATTTGAACCCAGATTGTAAAGGCTAAATCAAGATGGGAAAGGTGAAGTGGTATCTGCCAAGGGAATTGAAACTATTGCTGTTCAAACTAAGAAAGGTATGAAGTATATTGACAATATTTTACTTGTACCTGGTTTGAGTTCAAATCTTTCAAGTGTTGGACAGATGGTTCAAAGTGGTTATTCACTGTTTTTCAAAGATAATTTGTGCCAAATACATGATCCACATGATGTTGAAATTGCTTGTGTGCCTATGAGGAACAAAAGCTTTAGTATTTGTTGGCAAAATGTAATTGCAAATACTGCTATGGTGAATGTTGATGAATCAAATCTGTGACATAAGAGATGTGGGCATTATAACTTTAAGTCCTTAGCTTACCTACACTCTAAAGGTTTGGCAAGAGACTTTCCTAAAATTCGAGAGCCAGGAGGAGTGTGTGAAGACTGCAGTTATGGAAAGATGCATAGAGATGTATTTCCAACTGATGGAGTTTGGAGAGCAACTAAAAAACTGCAATTAGTGCACACTGATATATGTGGACCTATGAGGACACCTTCATTGAGTCAAAATTTGTATTTTGTACTCTTTATTGATGATTGTACAAGGATGTGCTGGGTATATTTCACGAAAAACAAGTCTGATGTTTTTCACATTTTCAAGAAGTTTAAAGCTTTAGTTGAAGGACAGTCTGGGTGTAAAATTCAGATGCTAAGATCTGATAATGGCCAGGAGTATACTTCGAAAATGTTTGATCAATTTTGTAAAGAGCATGGTGTTCATCATCAACTTTCAGTACCATACACTCCACAGCAAAATGGTGTGGCTGAAAGGAAGAACATATCAGTAATGGAAATGGCCAAAAGTATGATGGGTGAGAAGGAGATACCAAAGAAATTTTGGGCAGAAGCTGTGTATACTTCAGTATATTTACAGAAAAGACTGTCAACCAAGGCTGTGAAGGGTAAAACTCCTATTAAGGCTTGGACTGGAGTGAAACCTACTGCAAAACACCTCAAAGTGTTTGGATCTCTATGCTATATACATGTCCCAGATCACAAGAGAGGTAAACTGGATAACAAAGTTGTGAGAGGTATTTTTCTTGGCTATAGCTCACAATCAAAAGGCAAGAGTGTATAATCTAGAGACTAAAAATATTGTAGTCTTAAGAGATATAAAAGTTGATGAGAATGCTAAGTGGAAGTGGGAAGAAGTTGAATCTCAACAGCATCAGTTTTCAGTACTATTGTGCATCAAAATGCTCCAGTGACAGAACCTGAAGGTCAGCAGCCTGAGATAGAGCCAAGTGCTTCAAATGCTGGACCCTCTGAATCTACTTCAAGCTCTAATCCACCTCTTAGAGGTACTAGACCATTGAATGAAGTATATGAAAGATGTTATATGGCTATGATTGAACCAAACAGTCATGAAGAAGCTGCAAAACACCTGGAGTGGATAAATGGAATGGAAGAGGAGATAAAAATTATTCAAAGAATGAAACTTGGGAGCTGGTGCCAAGACCATCAGATGAGAAGTGATAGGAGTAAAGTGGATTTACAAAGCCAAGATGAATCCTGATGGTTCAATCTACAAGTATAAAGCAAGAATTGTAGCTAAAGGTTTTGCACAAGAATATGGTGTAGATTATTTTGAAACTTTTGCTCTAGTTGCCAGACATGATACAATCAGATTGTTGGTTGCATTGGTTGCTCAAAAGCGATGGAAAATTCATCAGCTTGACATCAAGTCAGCTTTTCTCAATGGAGAACTTGAAGAGGATGTGTTCGTGGAACAACCTAATGGTTTCATCTCAAAATCAGTACCATATCATGTGTGCAAGTTAAGGAAGGCTTTGTATGGCTTGAAGCAAGCTCCAAGAGCTTAGTATAGTAGAATTGATGGTTATTTGTGTGGCAATGGATTTCAAAAGAGTGAAAGTGAACACACTCTTTATGTCAAATCAGACTATCATGGAAGTATTTTGATCATCTCATTGTATGTGGATAACCTTTTAATCACTGGAAATGATGTTGAATTGATTCAATCATTCACAATTGAGCTTGAAGAGGAGTTTGAGATGACAAACCTGGGAGAAATGAAATATTTTCTTGGAATAGAAGTTGAACGGAGGTATGATGGAATTTTTATATCACAACACAAATATGCTACTGATATTGTGAAGAGGTTTAACATGATGGATTGCAAACCAGTGGATACACCTATAGCATTGAATACAAAGTTATCAAAAGATGATAGAGATCAACCAGCAAATGAAAGAAATTTCAAAAGTCTTGTTGGGAGTTTGTTGTATTTAACTTCAACAAGACCTGACTTAATGTATGTTGCAAGTCTGCCGTCCAGATTTATGTCCAATCCTTTGCAAACTCACTTTGCCACTGCCAAAAGAGTCCTAAGATATATTAGAGGCACTCTCAAGCTTGGTATGTACTATGAAGGAGGAGTTGGATCAATTTTGATTGGCTATTCAGATAGTGATTGGGCTGGTTTAGTGGATGATATGAAGAGCACGTCTGAGTACCTGTTTTCTCTGGGATCTGGTGCATTCTATTAGAACTCAAAGAAATAGGATATAATAGCCCAATCAACAGCAAAAGCAGAATATGTGGCTGCATCATCTGCTGTAAATCAGGCGGTTTGGTTAAGGAAAATTCTGGGTGATTTGTATCAAAACCAATCTGATCCTACTTCAATTTTAGTTGATAATCAGTCAGCTATTGCTTTGGCCAAAAATTCAGTCAACCATGGAAAAACAAAGTATATCAAAGTCAGATTTCATGCAATCAGGGAAGTAGAGAAAGAAGGTGAAGTTCATCTGCAATATTGTCCTTAAATTCAGTTAGCTGATTTATTTACTAAGCCTCTTGCAAATGCTCGTTTTGAGGAATTGAAGCAACAAGTTGGTATGCTAAATGGAAGTTTCAAGGAGGAGATTGAAGGATAAAACGTGTGAAGCATCCATTTCAATTGTCACACTTTGTATTGTATTTTATTTTAAATGTATTTGCTTGCAACTTGCTTATGTTCACAGTAGTGATGTCAGTTTTCTATTTTAATATTGTATTGTAATCTATCAACCATCATTATATAATCTAGTGTATGGTGTGGAGTATGATGTTATATCAAAGATAGATTTTCTCTCCTCAATTTTAGCATTGTATTATCTCTTCTTCTTTTTTCTTTCTTCCTCAGTTCAAGTTCATCAGATTTTATCATAAAAACAAAAGGATCGTATTTTGATCTATTTCATCTTGCAAAATATATTGCAAGTCTTGTATTGAGCTGATTATCATCTTTGATTGAGCCAACAGTCCCCATGAAGAGAACCTCCTACCTGATGCTTCTCATTACAAAAGACTAATTGGTCGACTGATTTATTTAAATATATCTTACCCTGATATTACTTATGCTATCCACAAATTGAGTCAATTACTATCATAACCTACGTTACCACACCTCAAAGCAGTGCATCATCTTCTCCGTTATTTGAAGAATAATCCTAGTCAGGTGCTATTCTTTTCGTCTTCATCTCCTTCTACTTTAAGAGCATTTTTAGAATCTGTCCCACCTGTCAAACTACAAGCTTTTTCAAATGCAAAATGGGGTTCCTTTGATGATACAAGAAAGTCCACAACAGGTTTTTGCATCTTCATTAGAGATTCTTTGATTTCTTGGAAAGCTAAGAGACAAGATACCGTGTCTCGTTCATCTGCTAAAATAGATTATCGAGCACTTGATGCCACTATAAGTGAAGTTATCTGGGTTAATCAGCTGTTAAAGGATTTTCAGATACAAGTATCTTCTTGTGCTCTTCTTTTTTGTGATAATCAGGCTCTCATACAAATTGCTTCTAATCCCTTTTTACGAGCAGACTAAACATATAAAAATCGATTGTCACTTTATCCACGACAAGGTTGCAGCTGGAGTGGTGAAGCTTCTTCCGATTAAATATCAACATCAGCTCGGTGATGTCTTCACTAAGCCTCTTCATGCTTTCGTTCTTGTTCCTTTATTATCTAATAAGATGTCTGTAAAGAATATTTACATTACATCTTGAGGGAGAGTGTCAGTTTTGTATATAGTTTGTTTACATTTTCTGTTATGCCAACTCAGCTGTTAGTTAGTTAAATCCCATGCTGGCTCATGCTGGTTCTTCATAATAGATTTTAGTTGTGAGCTATTTATAGCAAGTTTACACGTAAATTTTGACAAGTTGAATGAATGAATTCTTCTTCTCCAGTTCTCGATTCTGCATTTCTGCATTTAACAATAGCGTTCACTAACAAAGTAGAGTCTAACAAAAGCTTATGAATATACGAAGTCCAACAGTTGAGAAAGAAGAAGAGAAAATGAAAAAAATATAATTAAATTATATTTAGATTGGTGCTAAATATTACCAAATCGAAGTTAGTATGCTAGTGAATAGAAATGAAATATAATCACAAATAGACAACATGCAGAGGAACATCAACAGTCCTCTAGGTCTATTTTAAGGTTTTGATGAGATATATCGATTAATGATATTTAGATTGGTGTTAAATATTATTTGTCATTTTTTATCACTTTATTGAATTGCTTTCATATTTAAAGTCTCAAGTGTAGCCTAATAATTAAGAAGATTTAGACTAAAATGACATTATGTTCTATTTTTAGTTAAGACAAGTGAAGTATAATCACAAAGAAACAATATGTAGAAGAAAATCAACTATCTCCTAAATCTATTTTAAGGTTTTGATTGTTGTTTGTCTCTTTGAACTTATAGGGTGTTGTATTTCTAAAATGAAGTTATGTTATATATTTAGTTAATCGAAGTAAAATATAATCACAAAGATACAACTTGTAGAAGAAAATCAACCATCTCTAGATCAATTCTAAGGTTTTGATTGGTGTTTCTACTTTTTTTTTAGTCTTTGTTACTTTTTTGAATTTCCATCACTTCTAACTTATAGAGTGTTATGTTCTTAAAACGAAGTTATGTTCTATGCTTAGTTAATAGAAGTGAAACAAAATCACAAAAAAACAACATGTGGAAGAAAATCAACCACCTCTGGATTTATTCTAAAGTTTTGATAGGTGTTTCTCACTTTTTTAGTAATTGTCACTTTTTTGAATTTTCGTCACTTAATTGAATTGCTTCCATATTTAATATCATATAATCAAAGATCGTTTAATCTTTCTGAAGCATGTATTTATTGTTAGTTCATTTGAATTTCATTTAGCTGTCTATCCTTTCTTTTTTTCTTTTTTTACAGGATTGAAATTTAATATAGTGGTATAAAGTTATTGTGAAATATATATTATTAAGAAAAGTCAAGTTACATGATTTGTGACATTTTCATTAAAACTTAACATAGCATATTGTGCCACTTTTTAATTAAAATATCAAGCACAATCAAATTTTAATAAAACAATATATCTTTGGTAAGCTTCCAATTTGCTTATAAGAATTTCTTTTAGATGTTAATTTATTTTGTATTCTATTAAATATGAATTAAGTTTTTATGATACAAAAAAGTGACATTGTATGTCACTTTTTTTTATTAAAAGTCACATTGTATATCACTTTTTTATTTATATCATTTTTAATAAATAAATAAAAAAGTGACATTGCATGTCACATTTTAATAAATAAAAAAAAGTTTCACTTGACTTTATATAGTATTTTTTTAGTTTCAAAACACTTTTCATATGATTTTTTTTTCCAAAAGGCTCCTAATTTTTGGGTATTTTTTTGTAAGTTGCTCTCTTTAGTTTACAAGACACTGAATTATTAGCCCAACAGGGTTTAAATTTGGTCCATTTTGGTTGGATAAATGTCCATAAACAAATAAACGAATTAGCAATTGAACTCAAGATCGGTTGTAATGGCCCAATAATATATAAAGGGCAACATTGAAAATAGCCCTACATTGGATAAAAACGGTTAGAAAAAAATACCTTCCTCTTCGGAAAAAATTAATAATAATAAAAAAATATATATACTATTTTAATTTAAATCCAGTATTTCAAATTTTAAATTGAAGACTACATTTTACACGGATAACATGTGTTATTTACTATTTTTATTAAAAATTTAACATTTTAGAGGGGTGCGACATGTTACTTTTATTTGAAAAGATTATATTTTACATGAATTTTATGTTGTTTTATTACTATATCTTATAGATTATTAATAGACCAACCTTATACAAGAGTAAAATGTTGAGTAAGCATATTTTATATTTTTTAAAACATTCTAAGTTTAACAAGGGTAACGTATTTTATCTCCCTATGTTACTTGTGTGTTAGTTAATTTTATTTCTAGAGTAATAACACGCGAAAATGTGTTCGACTTATAGTACTACAAGTATACGATTCGTTTCATGTAATAAAGTGGATTTTTAAGTCCAATTATCGCTCTTATAGAGATTTAATAGCTCGACTATACTTATTTCGACCTTAATCGAAACAAAATACGTGTTTGAGTTTTTGAAACTAAATTGCAACTAAATTAAGTAAGCTACTCATGCAAAAGTGAATGGATTATCGAATTAAATACAAATTCTACTACGTGCAATGATATCGTTAAATGCAAGGTGTTATAACAATCAAATAAGAAGCGTACTAGACTCGCGAATTTCCATGTAACGATCTATTTTAACCCTAATTCTACAATTTGACAACACGTTTGAATTATGACGAATCAATGTTCCTATTTTATTCAAAATTCTCTTTCGATTAAGCTTGAACCTATTTTCATGTACGACACCGACTATCTCTCTATGACGGGAGCAAATATATAAAAATACATGAATATTTATAAACACTTAGATATTCACGTAAAACATAGCGGTATATCTCTATCCCCTATCGGACCTTACGATGATTTATACCCTGTCTAATCTATTTCTTCTCTTTCGAATAGATGAAATAAACCACCACAATCACATAATCATTGCGCATATAATTATGGATAGAAGCAATGCATATAAATCATTCAATAAATTCACAAACGCATTTTAATGTCAAAAATATAAAACTAGGAATTGAAATATCACATTACATAGTTCATCATTCACCTAACACAATAAAATTTAGCCTAACATGGAAAAACTAATAAAACAAAGAATTTCAATAGGAGAAGACATCATCCGACTGATTTTTAGAATGAATTCTTGAATCTTTGCGTTGTTGCCTCGTATTTTGCTCCCAAAAATCCTATTTTCTGCTCCAAAATTGCGTAGCCCCTTTTTTGGTCGAGTTTAGGGTTATAAATGAGTCCAAGATCGAGTTTCCATAAGTAGTTAATTCAAATAAGGAAACTAAATTTCTCGAGTCAGAAATGAACAAAGCGACCTCTTGGTTATAAGCCAAGCGACCGCTTGGTTTGTAAGATTTGCCTCCTGGATTCCCTGAATGTACTTGGGCGACCGCTTGGGATTTATTCCAAGCGAATGTTTGGTTCAACCTTTTTCTCCGCTGGACATCATTCAGTATTTTGGTCATGACTTTTTTATCTGATGTCCGATTGAAGTGATTCAAAGTTTTTTGGAAATCTAACAAGAAGATCTACAATTCTTCTTGAAATAGATAATTTTCTATTCGGACGTTTACTATCCAAAAAATGGATCTCAAGTAGAGACTAAAAATTTGGAGCATAAATTTTTCGTCTGAAAGTTGATATGTGATAATGCTTCGACCATATTTCATCTCTTTGACTTCTTTTTTATCCAATGGATCCCTAGCACTCTTGAATCTTCATTCAATTGTCCCTCACATCTATGGATTGTTTTCATGTTATTCGTTTTGATCCTTGAACTTTCGTTTTAGTTCTTTTACGCTCGTTTTCGCATACTTTTCGTTTCATCCATCAATGTAGTCCTATAAACACAAATTGTACCGAATTAAGCCATAATTCAACATATACGTTCATAATTAGCCATGTTTTGCGGTCTAAATAAATATGTAAAATATACTTATCAAGTAATATATGTATTATCGTATTACTTTTAAGATAACATGTATGTTACTCTAATCACATAAATCACCTTGTCTAACACTATTTTTATCACTTTCGCCTTCCAACACCTCCATCCTTTCACCACCACCAATTAGGTTGGACCTTGTTTTTTCGTGGATTATACATTATGTTTTGCCAAAAAAACATATATATGATGCTGAGTTATGTTGATGTATTGTGTGGGCGTTTGCAAATTTAAAATTTAAATTTAAATCAATACTAAATAAAAGTTAACTACTTGGAATGAAACAAAGTTGCTGAAAATCAAAGAAGAACAAATGAAGAATGCAAACTGAGACAAATGTTCAACACTTTGTCTTTAAGATGAATTTACCCTATAACGGTGTTAACGGAATCTTGGCAATTGTCTCTCAAAATACAACGGTACCTCCTTGTAGGAAAAGTACTTCAAACTCCAAAAAAAGACAAACTTTGAAACATTTTTTTCTCTCTACTATTTGAAAGATTTTGATGTTAGAAAACCAATCTTTATGAAGTATTTTATGCAAAGCAATGATAGAATATGTTATGGGATAAATTCAAAGCATCTAGAGGGTCTAATTTATAGAAGATAAGGGGTTGTGATCGAAGACACGTCCCAAAACTCAACTGGTTTCATGAAGGGATACGACCCATCAATCCACTTACTAGGTGACCAGTTTGGTGATCGAGCACTCAAAGCAAGGACTCTAGCCGCTTGCTGCGCGTTAGGCAGCCGCTTGAGCAGTGGTCTTATAAGCTGAAAATCTATTTTTCTTCCTATCTTTGGACCTCAATTTTTTCTTCATCTGAAATTGTTTTTAAGTTTCAATTCGACAAGTAGAATAAGTTAGTCTATTCACTCACGTGATTTGACCATCAGAACCTATCCAAATATTTGGCCGGAGTTGATATAAAATCAACTTTATTAGGTTTTACTTAACCAATTTTAAACCAAATTTCAACAATCCCCCACATGAATGAAAATTACTAGATGTGCAAATGCCAATGTAGACACTATTAGTAGAGAGTTTAAAATGAAAAGACATTGTATCAAGAGAGGTAACTTCTAGTTTTGAACCTACTTTAGTGAAATACTATCGGATTGAACTATTCAGTTGTTGTTGTAAACCAAGAAAACAATACTCACACAACGTCTTCTCTAATATGTTTCGGTGCTTAGGATTATGTCCATTTTGGTCCGGAATCACTCTAGGATTTTACAAGTGTTTTAAAAGAATTTAAGCCTGAAAAATCTCATAGAAGCAACCCCACTTTACACTTATATAGGTGACCTTTTTTTAGAGTATTCTGACATACTCCACTTGACTTAATCAAGTCACATGAATCATTAAAATTATAACTTAACCTTTTAACATTCTACAGAAAGCACTTCAATTATTATAGGAATGAGTAGGAATTATTTCTCATGTGCTTTATGGAATTTTCATAATTTAGTTGTCTCATTGAACCAAAATCTTCCGATCTCCAGTCAACAAAGTTGGGTTACCATTACAAATATTCTTATGTAGTAGGCTTTAATCTCATTCTCTTTGATAAGAAATATATTTGATCTCTCTGTAAACCTTTTGTAAGAGGATTCACGATATTTTTCTTTGATTTCACATAATCAATGTAAATAATACAAATTGATATCAATTGCTTAATGGTATTATGTCAACAGTGTAAGTATCTAGATTTATTATTATACATAATGTTTTGCCCCCTTTCAATAACGGATTGATTGTTACAGTTTATATCAATTGTAGGTACCGACTTAGGCTAACATAGAATGTTCTCCAAAAAGTTATGAAGCATTATGCTTCTTCACTAGCTTTGTTTAAAACTATTAACTCTGACTTCATCGTTGATTGAGCTATACAAGTTTATTTTGTGGACTTCCAAGACACACCAGCACCACCAATGGAAAAACATAACTAGTGGTAGACATGGAATCCTTTGTGTCGGATATCCAATTCATGTCATAATATCCTTCCAATACAGTTGGATATCTTGTAAAATATAATCCAAATTTTAAAGTATATCTTATATACCTAAGAACCCTATTCAATGTTTTCCAATGGTCATTGCTTGAATTACTCGTGAACCTACTAAATTTATTCACAGCATATACTATATCCGATCGAGTGCAGTTCGTAATGTACATTAGTCTGCCTATAACCAATGAATACTTTAGTTGTAACACTGGTTCACCCTTATTTTTGACTAAAAATGTAGACTTGAATCAATAGGAGCTTTCACTGGACGTTTCTCATATACATTAAATATTTTAAGTACACTTTCGATGTAATGAGATTGGAAAAGAACTATTCTATCAGACGTTTTAGAAATCTTAATCCCTAATATTACATCTGTCACACCAATATCCTTCATGTCAAAGTATTTTGGAAACATGTTCTATGTGTTGATGAGGATATCATGACTATTGCCCATGATTAACATGTCATCCACATATTGACACACAATCATATAGGACTTAGGTGTATGTTTTATATATACGCATTTGTCACACTCATTAAATTTAAAATCATTTGACAACATTATTTTATCAAACTTTTGATACCATTGCTTTGGAGCTTGCTTCAACCTATATAGGGACTTAACGAGTTTGCATACATTTTTTCCTTGGTTAGGAGCAATAAACCTTTCAGGTTGCTCCATATAATTTTTTTCTTCTATCTCACCATTCAAAAATGTCATTTTTCGTCCATTTGATAAATCTCAAGGTTATGCAATGCAGCAATTGTAATTAACACCATTATCGAAGTGATTCTAGTAACAAATGAGTAGATATCAAATAAATCAAGGCCTTCATTTTGCCAATAACCTTTTTTAACCAACATAACCTTATATTTATCAATTGATCCATCTAGTTCAATTTCTTCTTGAAAATCACTTACACCCAAAGACTTATTTTCAGGTGATAGATCAACCAACCCTTAAGTATGATTTTACATTATAGATTATATCTTCTATTGATAGCCTATTTCCCATATGATGCTTTCGGAGTAGACATTATTTCACTAGATGTCTTAGGATCATTTTCCACAATATAAGTTAGAAAATCTGGACCAAATGAAGTTGATTTCTAGCCCTCACACTGGGCCTTGGTTATTCATCACTTAGATGAGTACTATTTGCAGTTTCATAAGTTCACTTCTTTGAACTTACACCTTCCTTATCTTTGCATGGAAAGATATTTTAGAAAAATTGAATGTCAGACTTATGAACAAGAAATCAATATGCACTAGTATTATTAGCGTACCCAATAAATATGCAATCAATTGTCTTAGGCCCAATTTTAACTTGTTTTGGCTTTGATACTTCAAGTTTAGTTAAACATCCCCATACTTTTAATTGTTTATAAGAAGGTTGAAGATCTTTCCATAATTCATATATAGTTTTATCCATTTTTTTTAGAAATATTTTATTAAGAATGTGATTTTCTGAAAGTATAGCTGCCCCAATGTGTTCTGGGATAAGCCCGAACTTATCAATATCGCAATCATCATTTTCTTAAGGGTTCGATTTTTGCCGTCAGCAACTCCATTTGATTGAGGTGGGTATGATGAATGATGCCATGTTTTGAATAGAATTCTTCAAATGGTGCCTCGTATTCTCATTCTCTATCACTTCGAATATTCTTTATTTATTTACTAAATTAAATTTTAACTTCCGTCTTATAATGTTTGAAAACATTTAAGGCCTTATCTTTACTTTTTAGCAGATAGACTTAACAATATTTTGTGCAATCATCAATATAAGTAATGAAATACTTTTTTCACCTTTGATTTGCACAAATTTCATGTAACGCCCCGACCCCTAGTGGATCGGAACGTTACTTACTTTACTTTATTAACCGGTAGTTCAGTAACAAGTGTACACGTTTCCTTAGCAGAAGCTTAAATCTTACAATAATAATTTTAAAAACAATACTTGAAGTGCTTTAAACAACATACTCAATTAATTTCTAAAATTTCGAAATGGAGTTTATTAAAAGAAGATATAACGTGTTCGCATTCAGCGTTATTCAAATATTTTAAAAACATAACATAACAAACGTTTCATAAAAATAAACATAAATAACTTGTTCACCGGTTTCTACGGGATCGTTGCATCACTCTCCATTTTCTCCTTCATCCATGCGCAAGGTAACAAACTTTCAATCTGTAGAGAAGGGATTAAGCTCGTGAGTTGAAAACTCAATAGATGTCATTGGTGCATTCGTGATTAAGCTATACATTTCAAAAACTTGTAACTTTAAAACCTTTTCATAGTAGGATTTTCGGAAGAATCTCAATCACGTAGAGTCATGACTTAACACGATGCCTCGACCGAACATTCATGTCATACCCGAAGACACCATTTGACATGGAAGGGTATGTCGTACTGAAGGTGCCATTTGACATACAAACATTAACATAGACCATGTCGTACCCGAAGACACCATTTGATATGGAAACATCATTTGTAAGAAATTTACAACGTAACACGAATTAACAACTTTGCACATCTACCTACCTTGATTGAATACTTTGAAATTTGTTGAAAAATGCACTCCTTCGATGTTTGAGAACCCTTGAGGATTGATGCTTGAAAATACTTCTCAAAACTTCTAGGAAAAACTAGATTTTCTTCCTCTCATTTCTCTCTTCTTTGAAAACTCTCATTTGCTTCCAAATCTTTTGATTTGGGTGTGAGACAAAAGAGTGTGAAATGGGTTCCATTTATAGGTAAACTTGGGGAGGGTGGAATAAATTCTTGAAATAAATTGGGGCCTTTATTTTCATGAATTAGTGGCTTTAAATTCCAAAAATCGTGGGTTCATGTAGGGTCTTTCGGTCGACCGAACTTCTTCTTCGGTCGACCGAAACTCTGCGGAGATGAGCAGTTGGGCTACAGGATTTTTTGACTGATCATAGATATGTGGAACACGTTGTGCATTGACGATAGCTCTGGCGGCAATGCCAATCGATAAGACACATTTCCAACATTGTCAAGTACCTCGAAAGGTCCGATATAGCGAGGTCATAATTTGCCTTTCTTGCCAAATTGGTGCCACATTTAGAAAAACTTTTTCTCCAACTTGGAATTTCAAGTCCCTTCTTTTTGTATCAGCATAACTTTTCTGTCTATCCTGTGCTACCTTTATCCTAGCACGGATCTTGTCAACTTCTTCAACTGTCCTTTCCACGATTTCTGGTTACAAAACTCTCTTTTCTCCAACTTCATCCCAATGTACGGGTGATCTACATCTTCTACCGTAGAGAGCTTCATATGGTGCCATTCCAATGGTTGCTTAGAAGCTATTGTTATATGAAAATTCTACCAACGGTAGATATGATTCCCAGCTTCCACCTAGATCAAAAGCACATGCTCTTAACATATCTTTCAAAATTTGGATGGCCCTTTCTGACTGACCATCGGACTGAGGGTGATATGCCGTGCTGAAGTTTAACTTCGTTCCCATAGCTCCTTGTAAACTTTTCCAAAATTTTGATGTAAATCTTGGATCTCTATCAGATACAATGGACACAGGTATGCTATGTAATCTCACAACCTCCTTAATGTACAACTATGCCAATTGGTCTAGACTGAATGTCATTTTCATTAGGAGAAAATGAGATGACTTTGTTAGTCAATCTACTATTACCCATATGGCATTATGTCCTTTTGCTGACTTCGAAAAACCTACTACGAAGTCCATTGCTATGTTCTCTC
This sequence comes from Osmanthus fragrans, assembly GCA_019395295.1. Lineage (NCBI taxonomy): Eukaryota > Viridiplantae > Streptophyta > Magnoliopsida > Lamiales > Oleaceae > Osmanthus > Osmanthus fragrans. The sequence goes on from CM033349.1 coordinate 14,106,027, forward strand.
ACTTCCATTCGGGTATGTCTAGTGGATTTAACAATCCTGTCGGTTTTTGATGTTCCACCTTAACTTGTTGGCAAACTATGCACTTTTTCAAAAATAGTCCTATGTTTCTTTTCATATTCCTCCACCAAAACGTATCTCGAAAATCTCGATACATTTTCGTACCACCGGGATGCAGTGTACGGGGTGGAATGAGCTTCTTCCAATATAACATTTCTTAGAGTTTCATTCTTAGGCACACAAATCCTTCCTTTAAACATCAGTGCCTGATCCGAAGCTATTCCAAAATATCTTTTTTTATCAGTACCAACCTCGTTCTTGATCTTTTCCAGGAATGGGTCTTCACTTTGTACTTCAATGATCTGCTCTCTAAGAGTAAGTCGAACTATAAAAGTTGCTAACCAAGCAGTAACTTGCTCCAGTGTGGTAACTGCTTTGATTCGCAGACTTTTCAAGTCTTCGATTAACTCCATCTGAGTAGTGGATAGTGATGCCAACTGTCCTATCGACTTTCTACTTAGGGCATCGGCAACCACAATGGCCTTACCCAGATGGTAATGAATAGTACAATCATAATCTTTTACTAATTCCAACCACCGTCTCTGTCTCATGTTTAATTCCTTCTGTGTGAAGAAATATTTGAGACTCTTATGATCTATGTAAATGTCACACTTCCCTCCATACAAGTAGTGTCGCCATATCTTCAAGGCGTGTACTATCGCTGCAAGTTCCAAATCATGCATCGGGTAGTTCTGCTCGTGTTTCTTCAATTGTCTTGAAGCATAGGCTATCACTTTTCCATTCTGCATCAGCACACATCCCAATCCTTGCTTGGATGCGTCACTGTATATAACAAACCCTTCCGTTCCTTCAGGTATTGTTAACACAGGTGCTGATATAAAACTCTGTTTAAGTTTGTGAAAACTTTGTTCGCATTTATTCGTCCATTGAAATTTTACTCCTTTCCTTGTCAATTGCGTCATTGGTCCAGCTAACTTAGAAAATCCTTCTATAAACCTTCGATAATACCCAGCCAAACCCAGAAAACTTCGGATTTCATCAACATTAGCTAGTGCTTTCCAGTTGGTTACTTTTTCTACCTTCGCTGGATCTATTTCAATTCCTTGGACGGTAACTACATGTCCAAGAAATCCAACTCGTTCAAGCCAAAACTCGCACTTCTTGAATTTGGCGTATAGGTTCTCCTTGCGTAATACCTCTAGGGTTATTCTTAGGTGCTCTTCATGTTGCTCCTTACTCTCGGAATATATCAGAATGCCATCAATGAAGACTATAGCAAACTTATCCAAGTACTGATGAAATACACGATTCATCAGGTCCATGAACACTGCAGGTGCATTGGTTAAACCAAATGGCATCACTGTAAACTTGTAGTGTCCATAACGAGTTCTGAAAGCTGTCCTGGGTATATCCTTTGACTCTACTTTCAATTGGTGGTATCCTGATCGTAAGTCGATCTTGGAAAACACCTTAGCTCCTTTCAACTGATCTAACAGATCCTCAATTCTCGGGAGTGGGTACTTATTCTTGATAGTTAATCGATTTAACTCTCTATAATCGATGCATATCCTCATACTTCCATCTTTTTTCTTCACAAACAACACCGGCGTACCCCATGGAGATACGCTTGGCCATATAAAGCCCATATCTAAGAGTTCTTGCAACTGCTTCTTTAACTCTTGTAGTTCCTTCGGGGCCATTCGGTATGGGGCCTTAGATACTGGTGCCGCTTCGGGAATTAGGTCTATTGTGAATTTCACTTGTCTATCTGGCGGGATGCCCGATAATTCTTCTGGAAACACATCTACAAACTCCCGTACTATTGGTACGTTTTCAACCTTCATCGTCTCTTGTTTCTCTCCTGGGACATTTACTAGGTATCCTTGACATGTTCCTTGCTCAACATCTTCCTAGCTTGTAAAGCCGATACTAGTTGAATAAGAGGTTTCATTATCATTCCAAAGAAAGAAAATGTCTCCTCTCCTAATTTCTGAATTACTATATCTTTTTCCTTACATCGGATGGTGGCGTAATTACAACCCAACCAATTCATGCCTAGTATTACATCAAAATCATTTATCTCTATCACGAATAGGTTAGCTTCCAATGGTTTTCCCTCAACTTCAATACTTACTGATTTGGCTATTCTATCAATACTCAAAAGGTTGCCTGTAGGAATGCTAACTTCTAATGTTTCTTCTGACTTATCACAGGTAATACTAGACTTAGCCATAAAAGTTGTTGATACAAAGGAGTATGCAGCTCCTGAATCAAATAATACATAAGCAAGCGTATTGGCTATCAATAGTATACCTGCTATGACGTTCGAGTTTTCTTCTGCATCTTTCTAAGTCAATGCAAAAACTCGTGTTTTCCCCTTCTGGTTCTGGACATTGTTATCATCCTTCTTTGGGAAAAATGTGGTACAATTCCTCGAAATATGCCCTGGCTTACCACATCGAAAACATGTATTCTTCTCTTGCAAACACACGCCACGATGTATCTTTCCACACGTAGGACATGGCTCTATAACCGGCATAATGCTCTTGTTGGCATTGGTTCCGCCATTAGCTGTCTTGTGTTGCCACTTGCCCTTTCACTTGTCCTGGCCATTCCACTTCCTTTTACCCATATTACTACTGTCCATTTGCTTGACCAGTTGACTATGTTGCTCGACGTTAGTCTTCTGATACCAGATGGCATGAGCTCTTTCCAACATTTCACGGTAGGAGGCGAAATGATGGGACATAAGTATCATGCTTATATCTGGATTCAACCCTTGTTCAAACCTCTTGACTTTTTTGTCTTCCGTATCCACCAGATGTGGAGCATACCTTGAAAGTCGATCGAACTTCCTTTCATACTCAGTCAGGGACATAGTTCTTTGCTTGAGTTGGAGGAATTCACCTTCTTTGTGATCCCTCAAAGATTGTAGAAAGTGTTTATCCATTACTTCCTCTTTAAACTACTCCTAAGTCAATGCCGCTTGTTACTCTGGGTCCTCGTCCTTGACATCGAGTCCTACCAGTGACTTACATCACAGGAGAACAATAACTCAGCGCACTGGACCTTCTGGGAGTCCATGCACCCTATTAATCGGAATATTCTCTCCAACTTGCGAAACCATTCTTTGGCTGCAAGTGGATCAGCTGCTCCATTGAAAGTAGGAGGTTTGTGCCTTCGAAATTGCTCGACAACTAAAGCATGGGTTGGAGGAGCATTAGGAGCTAATGGTAGGGGTTGAGCTTGGTTCGGGTTCTACCTGCCAAGGTCTTGAACCGCTCGAAGGAGATCTCTTATCAAGTTGGCTTGGTTTGCGCCGGCCATTTTCCTTTAGATAAAACGTATGGTTCTTATTAGTTTCACATTTCAAATACCAACAAAGAAGATAGAAGTCTTTATTTCTTAACATAAGGAAACTATTACAATGATTTAAATCTAATCCCTATAAGTTCTACGGATCTTCTTTGGTGGAGCCTCATCTCCAGAGGAGTCTTCCGCCTCAGGTCCGGACTCTATGTCCATCTCAACCTGTGGCTTGGGCTCAGAATCATTCTCTTCTTCAGGTTCTTCCTCCTCATCGAGTTCAATTACTTCCTCCGGTTGATGTTCTAAGTTTTCGCTCCATAGATCTAGGAGTGAATGGCAATATACTTCAAACTTGAAAAAATTTGTGTGCTCTTCTAGCATTGTATCCCTAACCATGACTCTCATATCTCCCCATTGAGGTGAGAGGGAGTGTATGATATTATCTATAGCCTCCGTATGCGTGATCTCCATTCCAGCGTTCATCGCTACCATGCATCTCTCATAGATGTCATGTACCTATTCGTCGAGTGGACGGAGTGGATCAGTCACATAGTTTTGATAAGATTGAATAGCAGTTCTTAGTTTCAATGCTGCTCTATAAGCCCTAGCAGTTCCACGAGCTGTGGTCTTCCTAGCAGTTTGATAAGTCCTAATCATATCTGCTACATAAAGCCCAATTATGCATTTTCATGTCATATCGTATAAATCTTCTGCCCTTAATTACTAGCCTAAGTCCATAACATACTTTTTATATAGTATATCCTTGATTAAAACACATGAAAAAATAATTTCAAAATATGCTATAACATAACAAAGCATAAACTTTTCAAAAACTTTTAAACATATCTGAGCCGTAGAATGAGATTGATGGATGGATGCACGATGCCATGGAGTACCTTAGACTTTTCTTTTTCATTTTTTGTTAAAAAATACATGGTCTACAGAACCAGTTAAACCTTTGCTCTGATACCACGTTGTAACGCCCCGACCCCTAGTGGATCGGAACGCTACTTACTTTACTTCATTAACCGGTAGTTCAGTAACAAGTGTACACGTTTCCTTAGCGGAAGCTTAAATCTTACAATAATAATTTTAAAAACAATACTTGAAGTGCTTTAAACAACATACTCAATGATTTTCTAAAATTTCGAAATGGAGTTTATTAAAAGAAGATATAACGTGCTCGCATTCAGCGTTATTCAAATATTTTAAAAACATAACATAGCAAACATTTCATAAAAATAAACCTAAATAACTTGTTCACCGATTTCCATGTGCTCGTTGCATCACTCTCCATCTTCTCCTTCATCCATGCGCAAGGTAGCAAACTTTCAATCTGTAGAGAAGGGATTAAACCCGTGAGTTGAAAACTCGATAAATGTCATTGCTGTATTCGTGATTAAGCTATACATTTCAAAAATTTGTAACTTTAAAACCTTTTCATAGTAAGATTTCCGGTAGAATCTCAATCACATAGAGTCATGACTTAACACGACGCCTCGACCGGACATTCATGACGTACCCGAAGGCACCATTTGACATGGAAGGGTATGTCGTACCTAAGGTATCATTTGACATAGAAACATTAACATAGATCATGCCGTACCCGAAGGCACCATTTGATATGGAAACATCATTTATAAGAAATTTACAACGTAACACGAATTAACAACTTTGCACTTCTACCTACCTTGATTGAATACTTTGAAACTTGTTGAAAAATGCACTTCTTTGATGTTTGAGAACCCTTGAGGATTGATGCTTGAAAATACTTCTCAAAACTTCTAGGAAAAACTAGCTTTTCTTCCTCTCCTTTCTCTCTTCTTTGAAAACTCTCCTTTGCTTACAAATCTTTTGATTTGGGTGTGAGAAAAATGAGTGTGATTTGGGTTCTATTTATAGGTAAACTTGGGGAGGATGGAATAAATTCTTGAAATAAATTGGGGCCTTTAATTTCATGAATTAGTGGCTTTAAATTCCAAAAATTGTGGGTTCATGCAGGGTCTTTCGGTCGACTGAAGAAGAGTTCGGTCGACCGAAACTCTGCAGGAGATGAACAGTCAGGCTGCAGGAGTTTTCGGCTGACGAAGGTTCAACCGAACTAACCAACCGGTCGACCGAACCTTTATTAAGTGTCAAAAACGGTATTTGTCAAATAATTGCAAATTTGAACCCTCATGACTTGTAATCATATTGTACCATTTATTGGGCTTCCTTTCCTTATGTGGGTTGGGCCTAAACTCTTCATAAAAAAATATAATAAGCCTACTATAATTAAATTTTCGGGTTTCTACATTTCAAGTCACATATATCACTGTATATTAATTCTAAAAGGTAATATTCCTTTAAAGTGAATTAAATGGTATTTTGGTCAATATTACATCAACTATTTATCATTTATTGATTATGATCAAATTTTAATGAAGGTATTAAACTTAAATTAATAAGCTTACGCACAGATTTAAAACTTGCATGTCCTAATTGACTATGTCATAAACAAGACAACTCAAGCATATAAATTGAATTTAATCTTTTATTCATTACACTTGGTTTTGGTACAATAGTAAGAACGTTCATTTTGAACATTCCATAACATAAGTATTATTTCTCATATACATCTCATTCTTAGTGAGTAAAAATATATGAGATACAAAAACTAATTTAAAACTATTCTTGCTAAGTAGAGACCCAGATACAAGGTTTTTGTGAATGTTTGGTACATTAGGACATTGTTGAGGATGTGATCTTTGCCGGGAGTCATTTTCAAAGTAACCTTCTCTTATCCGTCAACTTTAGAACTTGCAAAATTTTCCATGAAAAGTTTTTCTCCATTGAGTTCTTTGTAATTTGAGAATAACATCTTGTCGGCACAAATGTGGTGGGAAACACCAGTATCAACCCACCAGTCTCTTGGAATTCCAACATTGTTACATTCTGAAACCATCGCAAACAAGTTCATCTCTTGTATCCGTTTAGATAATGTGTCTCTTTCGATCACATTTGGTTGTGCATTCTTCTTAGACTTTCAACATTCACTTGAATGATGTCCTACTTTCCCACAATTGCAATAGTTGCATTTAAATTTCTTAGCATTCTTGTCTATCTTGGGTGTATCACCAAAGACCTTGCGTTTCTTATTGATCCTTGAACCAGATTTTACCAAGTTAGACTTGGCTTGCCCAAACTGAACACCAAATTTCCTTTCGATTTTTCTGTTGTCTTCTTCTATCCTTAGTCGAATAATGAGTTCTTCTAAGTTCATCTCCTTACACTTATGCTTGTGATAGTTTTTCAAATCTCTCTACGAAAGAGAGAGTTTCTCGATGATAGCAGCAACTTGGAATAATTCACTCAATTTTATACTCTTGGCATGTATGTTATGTAAAAGAACCTATAGTTCTTGCACTTGATTGATGACGCTTTTAGAGTCTATCATCTTGTAATCTAGGAACTTTTCAACGATGAATTTCTTAATGCTGACATCCTCCATTTTGTACTTTTTCTCTGAAGAATCACAAAGTTCTTTTTGTAGATTTTAGCACACTATACACACTGTATATCGTATTGTCTAATCCATTTATGATATAGTTCTTACATAGGAAGTTCGAGTACTTCCAAACATCCAATGCGATAATTGACTTGCTATTATTCTATCCTTCTTGTTCGGCAGGAGGATCTTCAATTAGGAACCTTGCCGAATTCAAGATTGTGAGATAGAAGAACTCTTTTTGGTTTCCATCTCTTAAAATCCACTCCGCTGAATATTTTCGATTTCTCTCCATGTGGAATTGGAGTAGTTTGCAGCGGTAAAGTCGTCGACGGAACACATTAGTTATACCATTTCTAGTTTAACTCTAAGTAGTCCAAATGATATTCATTTCTGTTAGGAAAATAGAAGTTCAACACAATTAAATTCAGAAGGGAATAGCAACATATTTGCTTATTCCAAAATATGAAGAAAATCAATTTTATAAAGAGCAAATGACAAAAAAATTGTCTTAAACTTGTTGGTGTATTGTGGGTGCATTTGCAAATTTAAATTTGAAACTTCAAACAATACTAAATCAAAGTAAACAACTTACTTGAAATTGAATTAAGTTGCTGGAAAAAAAAGAAGAAGGAACAAATGAAGAATCCAAATTGAGGCAAGTGTTCAACATTTTGTTTTTAAAACGAATTTGTCCCGCAATGGTGCTAAGAGTCTTAAAAATCGTCTCTTAATATATAATGGTACCTCATTGTAATAGAAACACTTCAAACTCTAAGGAAATGTTGAATTTCCTAACAAAATTTTCTCTCCACTATTTGAATGATTTTGATGAAAAAAAAAAAGAAGCCAATCTTATGCAAAGTAATGATAGAATATGTTATGGGATGAATTTCGAGCATATAAATGGTCCAATTTATAGAATATGAGGGATTGTGGCTAGAGACACATGCCCCAAAACTCGACAGGTTTCATAAATGGATGTAGCCCTTCATGTCGCTCGCTAGCCACAAGGCTTGGCAATGAGCACTCAAAGCTGGGACTCGCCACTCGAGCAACTGTCTTTTTTGCTTAAATCCATTTTTCATCGTATGTTTGGACCACAATTTCTCATTCATCCAAAATTAATTTTAGATTTCAAATATACTACGATCAAATTGACTTGCATTTGACCATCGGAACCTATCCGAATATTTAACCAAACTACAAAATCAACTTTATTAGGTTTTACTCAACCATTTTTTAACCAAAATCCAACATGTTATTCATATGGTAACGATACTGATTTTTAATATGATGTAAATAGTATGTTGCCTTTATTTCACCTAAACTGAAGTCAAATTAATCCCCAATCATAAAAAAATAGCCACAGCATCCAACAACTTACCATTGACAACCAATGATTCCCAACATCAACACAACAGTTTCCTGACGCCAAACCACCACTATTAAATCTGCCACAACAAACATCACCATATTTTTTAAGCCTACTGTTACCAAAATTCATAAATGATGACATTTTAGACCTAAACATCATCACATTCTCGTCGCCGCTGAAAATCACCACAATTTGAATCTAAAAATGGATAAATCAATCTTGAGACAAAATATGCAGAAATTTCTAATTAATCTGCAAAAATATATTCTTCACCATCAGCCTCACTTACGAACCCACACAAAACTGATGTTTGACAAGTAGGTGTTGCCTTTGTCGAAAAAGACAGTCCAAGTAAAAAATTGTTGTAACATTTTCATTTCGAGAGGTTCAATCCAATTTTGGTGGTCGGTGGAGATAGTGGTGGCGGAGGTAGAGGCGATGTCGAAGTTGTTAAAGATGGTGGGAGCGGGTGGGCGTTGGGAGGATCAGGGTTAGCAGCCCCTATTCGACAACCATTAAAGTAAAACTCTTTTTTTTTTAAAACTCATTTTCAACCACACATTCTTACAATAAAATATTTTATACGTAAACTTTAATTTTTAATTTTTAATTTTTTACTTTTTAATCGCAAATTCTTCAAAAAAAAAATAAAATAAAATAAAATTTATTGTAGAACAAGGGCTAGGTATTTTAATTAAGATTAGGGTTTATTAGATGTTTATAAAATATAAAAAAAAAAGGTGATTCTCACGTGACTCCACTTGATCCACATTCTATAAAAACTCATTTTTCTTTAAACTCGTTTTTAATCATACATTTTATGGGACTTATTTTATATTAAATTTCAAATTAAAGATCTCATTTATCTTTATCAAAATTTACTAAAAATCTTATTTTTAGCAAAATAAGATAGGGGCCTAGTACTTTGTTTAAGTAGGGTGAAAATCTCCTTTATTAAAAAGAGGATGGTATAAAATAGAAAGAAAAATAGAGGAGAATGGAGAAGTCAATAGACTTGTACGTATTCATTGAGAACCAAGTACCCATATTTATAAGGAAGAATTAGAGCTAGAGCTATAAGGTATACAATGGTAATAATAACTAGGAGTGCATGTATAATTGTCATTCAATAATAAACATATTATTTACAATACTTCTCATTGACTGACATATTACAAAATGACTGTCTTGTTAAAATCGTATTTGATAAAAGCTAAATCAGATAAAGATATCAAACGAAGAAAAAAAAAGGGTACAATTATTTTGGAGTATTATAAATAAATATTGTTTCATTAAAATATTGTCAGGAAAATCCAGTGGGAAAAACCTAAGAGAGTGAAAAGGAGTACAACTACTCCACCTGATATAACCTCATTTGAGATGTTCAATAAAAGTTGTATTATCCCTCATTTGAGATGTTCAATAAAAGTTGTATTATCTTCATACAAAATTGTTGGACTATCTTTTGTTGAAATAAATCCACATGATACTTGGATATGATGGGTTATGTCCCTAAGCCATACACATTCGCAACTTGCCTCGTGTATTGCAATAATTTCGGATTGATTTGAAAATGTTGCTATCAAGATTTGCTTCACAGATCTCGTTATATAGATATTCCTCCATATGTAAACATATATCCTGTTTGTGATTTAGTTTTATGTAAATCAGAAAGATAACATACATCTTCATATTCCACTAAACAGATCCTGACTTTTGAGAATAAAATAATCTCAAATCAATTGTATTTTTCAAATAATAAAAATTGTGTTTAACAACACCATTACAATGTCTTTGAGTTAGAGTAGAGTTATATCTTACAAAGAGATTTACAGAAAAAGCTATGTCGGGTCACTAAAATTTGCAAAATGGGTCAATGCTCCAACTGTACTAAGATATGGTATTTCAGTATCAAGAACATTTTCTCTATCTTCAAGTGGATGAAATTGATCATTTTTTACATCAAATTATCGAACAATCATATATTATGCCATTGTATGTGTTTTTATCCATATAGAAATGTTTTTAAGACTTTTTCTGTATATGAAGGTTAAGGAACAAATAATCCTTCTGAAAAATATTCAATCTTCAACTCAAGACAAAACTTGATTTTCCCAAATCTTTCATCTCAAATTTATTTTTCAAATAATCTAGAGTTTTGTTGAGCTCTTCATGAGTTCTAGTTAAATTTAAATCATCAACATAAACTGCCACAATTGCAAATTCAATATTTGTTTTCTTTATGTAACCACATGAATAGACATCGTTATTTCTATAACCATCTTTCAATAAATATTCGTTAAGGCGATTATACCACATGCGTCCGAAATGTTTCAAATGATCTTTATAATTTAATTAAGAATATAATTCTCGGGCATATATCATTTGTTCCTGACACTATACGTCCTTTAGAGACTTTTATGCATATGTCACTATCAAGTAAACCATATAGATAGGCAGTTACTACATTCATAAGGTGCATGTCAGCATTTGTGATATAGTCAAACTAATTAAGAATATAAAAGTGATGGTGTCCATTATGAGATATGTTTCCTCATAATCAATTCTCGATCTTTGTATAAAAGTCTTGAGCTTCGAGTCGGATTTTGTATCTTATAATTTCATTATTTTCATTGCTTTTCATTACAAAAACCTGCTTGTATCTGATAAGTGCGGGATTCACACCTATTTATACCTTTAAATTTAAATAATTGTAAGGTTTTCATTGATTGTTCGTCGCTTATTTTAGTTATTTTTATTTTGTAGGCGAAAAAATCGAGTCAAGTATTGATGTGAAGAATTTATGCGAGAAAAGAGTCAAAAAATTTAATATGCAAAAACTCTGAAGTTTGGCAATCATTACCATCACTTGTTGTTTGAAGTATTGTGGCTTGAGGGGATAAATTGGGGAGCAAAACTTGAGAAGATAATGAAGCTGGGTCTACAAATCTGAAATAGGTGTAGCATGGATTAGCATTTCACGCCATTATGCTTGGAAGTCAGAAAATTAGGCAGCTGGAAATATACCAGCAGATCATTAACTCAGCTAAAGTCCAGAAAATGGTAGAACTAAGCGTACTCATAGCCTGCAGGCATGTGCGTACGCACGATTGCTTGATACATCTTCTGAAGGTAACTTGCATGTACTATGCGTACGCACAGACAAAGCCATGCGTATGCATGGTACAATTGTGGAGCAAAACCTGGGAAAAACACGAAGTCTGATTTTAAATGTTTTATCGACCCATTTCGACCCGACCCGTCTCCCGACTTCTCTACAATATAAATACCACTTGTGAGACCACTTCTAGGGCACGAAAATCTGGAGGGAACCAACCTAAGAAGAGTGAAATTTCTTGGAAAAATCTACAACATAGGGGAATTCTTGGAGAAGAAGAAGAAGACCCCTTTTGAGATTGAAGATTCATTCATCCATCTTCACTTCAATAAGATTTTTCTCCTCTTTACTTTGATTTTCACATATGTGTTGTAGTTGTATTTTGTTGGTCATTTGTATATACATTAAACCTAGATGTGATTATGGGTAATTTTCGACCCGAGAAATGAGTTTCCAATTGATTTGTGCTATTTAGTTCTTTTGACTAATGTGATTAATCTATTGTGTTTATTGTTTATATTGTTCTTCTCAATTATTTAAGAGCTCTACTAGATGATTTAATAGTTTCGATATATGCTATTCTGGGATTTTTAGTACGTATTCGCAATTCAATTGAATATATGTGGATTAACACTTAAGTTAGTAAACCGAGCCTTCGAGTTTGCGCTTAATTCAATTCGACTCTCTCGTTTTAATGTTTTTGTTAAATTAAATCTAGCGAGTTTATCCTAGGTTGTTTAATGAATAGGGTTGGATAACGCGTTTATCTTATTCAACTAAAATCTAAAGTGAGTTAGAGGTAGTCGAGTCATTGATTATTCTCGAATTGTTGTTAATCATTTGAACGAAAATCTTTTGTGAAAACGGATTGGAAAATCATTCTCGCGGTAAATAATTATCCCCCGATCACACACTCTCTTTTGTTGATCAATCGCCTCCATTGTTGAATTTAATTTCATTTCAAGTATCGTCTCATTTCCATTTTAATTTGCTGTTTCTTTAGTTTAACAAATCACAAATCCCCCCCCCCCAATTTATGTGCTTTCGCCATTTATTTTCTTTTGCGCAATTAGTATAATTGAAACAATTTTCTGCGGGAAATGACCCTTACTTATCATTGTACTATTTGAACGACATTTTTAGCAAAGTACGAAATTAATTTTTGACGCCCCTTTGGTGGCGATCGGTATCTTATAAGGATTACACTTCCAAGTATTCATAATACAGATCCTAACACTTTTTGTTTCTCTAAAGAATTCAACTCCACCTTATTGCTTCTTTTCATTTTGACCAATCATTTCTATGCTGACAGTCTCTAACACACTGTGGTTTGGGATCCTTATTTTACATAATTTTAAAAAGTCACATTAAAGGTGAAAATATTGTTCGTAACAATATTATTTCGTTCCCATAATTTGTGAAATAACAAATAATTTATTGAAATCTCATTATTTTCGTACACTTGTGGTTCTTCATGACCATATTTTCAATATTTGGTTGATAAATCTTTTCTAATATTACTTCTTTCAATATTTTTTGTTGGTTTTTCTCTTGTACTTTCTATCTGCAAGGTATAGAGCATTTTGAACCATCTGATCGACCACACTTCTAACGTATTTGAGATTTTTTTTCTTTTTTTTTAAGGAGGCTGGTACCTCTGAAATTTTATTAATTTGCCCTCACTTGTGGCGGAGGAATAGATTGTCCTACAAGGACTTCAATTTTTACTAAAGTATTTTCTGCTGATACATATGACTTTGTCATTTTTCAGGTCGATCGTGACAAATTATAAAACTTTATGGTTCAAAATAGTTCGTGTTCATGATAATATTTGATTCAATCACCTCCATGAATGTATAGTATAAGTTAAAAAGAAGTGCCTATAGTTTTTCTTTTAACTACTTCTGGTCAAATACAAAAATAAATTATGCAAAGATATTCAATATTATTTTCTTGTGTCGTCTTAATGTAATATCCACTGCAGCAGATATCTTTAAAACTAAGCAAATTTCATTTTGATTTACTAGAATAAAGTGCATCGTCAATATATTTGTTTTATTGTTTGGTAAAATAATACAAGTTCTTTCCAAGCTTTCAACGATATTTGAGATTTATTTGTTATAACAGATTGTCCTACATGAATATCAATTTTTACTAAAGTATTTTCAGCTGATACATATGACTTTGTTACTTTTCAAGTCGATCATGCCAAAATATAAAACTTTATAGGTCAATGAACTTCTAGTTCATATAATATTTGATTCAATCATATTTATGAATGTATAGTACAAATCAGAAAGAGGTGTCCACAGTTTTTCTTTTATCTACTTCTAGTCAAATACAAAAGAAATTATTCAAAGATATTCAATATTATTTTCTTGTATCGTCTCAATGTGATATCCATTGCAACAAATATATTTAAAACTAAGCAAATTTCTTTTTGATTTGCTAGAATAAAGTGCATCGTCAATATTTTTTTATTTGATAAAATAATACGAGCTCTTTTTGAGTTTTTAACGATATTCGTTGCACTTAATATCGTATTAACATTTTTTACTGCTAATGATAAGTCCAAAAAATACTTTTTATCTTGAAAAATAGTATGCGTAGTTGCACTATCAACTAAATAGGTATCTTGAAAATTCATCCTAAATTTATAAACATGATAATATAAATATTTTGAAAATTATGATTAACTATCAAGTTTAGTGATGCTCTTCATTTGAATGACTATTCAATAAAAAAAAAATAGACAGTTAATTCTCGAAAATATAATTAAGAATAATATAATCATATAAGAATTAATGTCCACATGACATGATGATTTTTTTTTTTCCAGGTATAAACACAAATTCATAAATTAAACATGATATATTCTTCGAGACGTGCTACTTCAGTAGCACTTTGTATTTTACTATTGCTTTTTCAATAGCAATATATAAATATTCTTCCGAAATATTGAAAATAATAATTCATGCTCTTCAAGAGCAAGTAATATTCTTTCGAAATATTAATTAGAATGTTGTGTTATTTTTGTGACAACAACAAACTATTTGTAATAGACATGTCTATGAGTAATATTCTTTTGAAATATAAATTATAACGGCGTGCTACTTCAAAAGAAATAACATGATAGATTATTAATTTAAAATTTATAAAAATATCTAAAAATATTTAATCAAGTTAAAAACATAAAGAGTACTTAAACTGGTTTGAGTTCACTAACGTGAATTGAATTTAAAAAGTAGATATATTAATGTGAAATATGCCATTTTTCGTTAATGTGAGTTAATGGTTCTTCATTGAAAACCACAAAAAATGCATACAAACTTTATGAATATACACAAATAGGATATAAATTTACATAAAATTTATACAAACAGATATGCATGTAGACGTGCATTGGTAAAATAAAAGGAAAATGCTATTTGTACACTTTCTAATGTACAAATTGCATTACACCCCTCTCACATGGAGGAGGGCCCACGAATATTTTATTGTGTGTGGACCCCTCTCCATGTGAGAGGGGTGTAATGCATTGTGTGATGTATTATGTACGTGTAGCACTTCCGAAAATAAAACCCTATGGATCCATGTAATAATCATTCATTACAGTTCCTTTTGACTAAATTCATGCATTAGTATTTACATATACGATAAAATAATGATTCCGCTTGGCATACAGAAATGGGTTTCATAGGGGTTTTACAATCTGACGTGGCAAGAATTAAAAAAAAATCAAAAGGGAGAATGATGGAATGGAAATGAGGCAGTCCTTATTCTTCTTCTTTCATTTCTCCCAAAATTCAAAACCATTTCCAACCTCTCTCTACCTTTCTCCATTCACAACAGCGAGACAATATCGTCCAAAACATCTCCATCTCCTGCTTGTTACAAAATCGATGAAGAAGAAAGAGGGTCAACCGTCGAAAATTTGTCAACATCGAAAAAGATTCGAACATTGTTCCGATTTCCACCGCCGCGAAGCGACCACCATGCCCAACTAAAGAAGACACTTATTTCCATCTATACACCTCAAGTGTTTGACGTCTAAGTTTTGGTCATAGGCAGAAATTTCTTTTACAACCATGAATTCACTGAAATTTCTCACACCATGATGTTGTCCGACACTGTGGAGTTTGCAGAAAAAATGGTTTGGAAAAATAATGGTAGTAATTAAACGGCCAGTTATTGTTTGTGTAATTAAAAGTTGAAGAACAAACAGGATTGATTACAGAAATCAAATATACTGAAGAACTGTAATTTGATGGATTGACAGATTCAAAATTGAAGAACAAATGAGATTGACACATTCAAAATTGACACCCAGGTTTTTTTTTGTTCAACTGAAATATATTGTAGAACTGCAATTTGATCTGAATTGAGAATGCTAATGTTTATGTTAATGATAACAGTTTATTATATGAATTGATCATTTCATTTATATGGTTCTTTACCATCTTAGCATGAGAGGAATGAATGTTGGAATATGTTACAGTTGTCGAAGCAAGTGGCACTCATTCAGGGAATGCACGAGAAAACGTCATTGCCCATGGTGTCTACATGGATTTCAGAAATGTTTCAAGGTTGAAAAGCAGACATGTAAAAAAGGGCAATCTATTCAACACTTGTAGTAATAACTGTGGATTTTTCGACTAGGTAGATGAAGGAGAATCAAGTGAACAATGTAGTGAAGTTAGCGAAGTGACGAATGTTGGGAAAAATGAGGAAGTCGAAGATTTGCCAAGCATGCTCAAAACTCTAGCCCAAATAATCAAGAAACGAGACGTCGAGGTGTTATTGCAAGTGACATTTCGCAAGGAAAAAAGGATGTTTGGAATGGAATGGGAAAGAAAAGGGACCAGCTTGATTATTAGTATTTTCGTCAATGGGTTATTCGAGTTATTTTTGTAATTTAAAGAATCCTATGCGTTCTATGTATTTTGTATCAAAATGTGCTAGAATTTATGTTAAATGCATTTTATGTTTCTTCATTACATATTGTAAATTCTATGTGCTTCTTCATAGACGATGAATGCTACAAATAAGCTGGTTATTTGAATCAAGATGGCTATACTAAACTTAAAATTAAGAAAGGGTAAAATAGTCAACTAAAGACCTAAGTGATACCAACATGGAAAATTGGAAATCTGAATACTATATTGCCAATTCTATCTAAATAAAAATAAATAAATAACATATAATGGCTTACATGCAATCAAAAAATGATCAACTGGAATTTTTTTTATAGAACTTTGAACCAAATGGACAAAGCTATAGTGGCTTTCACCAATAATGGCAAACCTTCCTAGCTTCTCTTACACTAATCCATATTCTTCCAGTGTCTTCTCCCACCAAAATTCAAGCTGCTCTTTGACAAAACAATCGTCCTTCGTAACAGTGGACGTTGTTGTTACTTTGGAAACACCATTTACCCAATTCAAACTGCAAAAGAATCCCATTTTTCATATAAACATACACATAAACTAACATGTGATTGTTTCTCTTGAAGATGTAATAATTAATGGTAATTCTTCTTAATTAAAGTTACATTGCTTGGAATGCTTGTTGCGGTAAATCTTTTGAAGCAATAAAGACAACATTTTATTAATAAAATCTAGGAAAACATACACAAAACTTGAAAAAAAATAGCCACATCTCTTTGCATCCTGGAAGTAAGGTTATGAATATCTCTCATATGTCACATTAGTGTTCTAAATTTATTTGTAAACCGGACCACAAGTCTAAGTAACTAACCCCAATATCGCCAAGTACCTCGACTTCTTCCACTATTTCATAAGGTTGGACCACCTTGTGGCGGTATTTGTGTATAGTAGTCTGGAAATGGATGACCTGTCAAACAATACAAAAATTAGTACATCTATTTAAAGAAGTTGTATACAAATCTAATGAATTAACCTCATCGTCACCTTGTGGGTTGAATATAATGCTTGTTGACAATGGTGGGATCACATCCGATGTTGGCAAGTGTCGTGTACATGCAAGTCTTTCGGCATCGCCCTACATAAAAAAATATCTTAAATAACACTTGCACAAAAAATTTTAATAATATGAAGGTGCTTACCAACAATAGTTGTGAATAAGAGAACAGTGTCTGCGTATAATATTGTTCTTGCGAAGGCACAAATTCAGTTGCAGCCACTTCATTAGTACTCTACCTCGCTCTCGGTCTCTTTCCTTTGTTTGACATCGAATTTGGCTGAATGTACAATAAAATTAAATTAGAATACAAATTCAGGGACATTAAAGAATATAGACTTGAAAAGACGAACAAACATATGATTTTTTTGACGTAGACTCCAATGGACCTTTTCTTTGAAGTTTACGGGATGGGCCCTTTCTCTTTGCAAAATTTGAATCTTGTATGTCGTCGGCTACAATAGTTTGCGAAAGAGTACACTGAGAGGATAAATGTATAGTATGTTGTGAAACGATATTGCTTCCACTACATGACTTTGTTGACATCAGCTCTTTCGCTTGCGATTTTATCCAGTATGTATTGTACGTGTCCGACATTCTTCATCTGCAGTAAGATCAACCATCTCTGTAAAAGCTTGACACATACTATCATACCTCAACTGTCCAGGAGTACTGACGAGACCATCGTAATTTACTGTAACCCTTTTGTGTGCTCTGCTGACATCCATCTCCGCAGTGTATAATGCTCGGCAACTGTGTGACATCGTTATGAATCAATACCGCAATCGCATGTCTACAAATAATACCTCAAAACTTGGCAACTGCATATAAATTCAATTTTTTCTCTCTCAAATGAGACAAAAAGTTTTCTTTTTCCGGTGCTCGTGATAGAGGACTTATCACAGCCCCTATCATCGCAGCTCCAGATTGGAATCTTCCATTCGAGCTGATATGCGATGCTAGTGATTATGCTGTTGGAACAGTTTTGGGGTGGAGGAGAGATAAAGTCCTGCATGTTATCTATTACGCTAGTCGAACTTTGACCGATGCACAATTAAATTATGCTACTATTGAAAAGGAGATGCTAGCAGTAGTATTTGCATTTGATAAATTTCGGTCATACCTCATTGGTTCCAAAGTAATTGTCTACACTGATCACTCGGCCATCAAATATTTGTTGGCAAAGAAAGATGCCAAGCCGAGGTTGATCAGATGGGTACTCCTCTTGCAGGAGTTCGACCTCGAGATCAAAGATAAGAGGGGAACTGAAAATGTCGTTGCTGATCATTTATCTCGTCTTGAGCAACCACAAGACATTTTGGAAGGGGAAATCAATGAGGTGTTCCCTGATGAACAGTTGTTGCAAATCATCCAGATTTTACAAGTCGACCATACACCATGGTATGCAGACCAGGTGAACTATATTGTTAGTGGCATCATGCCCCCCAGATCTTTCTTATCAACAAAGGAAGAGGTTCTTCGTTGATGTAAAGCATTACTTCTTGGAAGATCCTTTGTTGTTCAAACGGGGTCCGAATCAAATTATCCGGAGATGTGTTCTGGAAGAAGAAATGGAGAAAATACTTGAACAATGTCATTCTTCTCCATATGGTGGTCACTTTGGTGCTGTGAAAACTGCATCAAAGGTCCTTCAATCTGGTTTTTATTGGCCCACCTTATTTAAGGATGATCTCACACTTGTATCTAAGTGTGATAGATGCCAACGGACTGGTAATATTTCCAATCGAAATGAAATGCCGTTGAATTCCTTATTAGAGGTGGAGATATTTGATGTTTGGGGTATTGATTTTATGGGGCCATTTCCATCCTCATTTTCAAATCAATACATACTGGTAGCTGTTGACTATGTGTCAAAGTGGGTAGAAGCGGTAGCTTTACCTACTAATGATGCTCGGGTGGTGGTAAACTTTTTAAAGAAAACATTTTAGTGATGGTGGTAAACATTTTTGCAATCGCCTCTTCTACTCACTTATGACCAAATATGGAGTTCATCACCGTGTAGCCACTCCCTATCATCCCCAAACAAGTGGCCAAGTTGAAATATCTAATCGAGAGTTAAAGAGAATTCTCGAGTTGACGGTCAATGCATCAAGAAAAGATTGGTCCAAGAAGTTGGACGATGCATTGTGGGCATATCGGACTGCTTTTAAAACGCCGATTGGTATGTCTCCATATCGACTTCTTTTTGGAAAAGCATGTCATTTACCAGTCGAACTTGAACATCGGGCCTATTGGGCTATCAAAGCTCTGAATTTTGATAAAAAAATTGGCCGGTGAGAAGAGATTGCTCCAACTAAATGAACTTGATGAACTCCGCCTTGATGCTTATGAAAGTGCTCGTCTCTACAAAGAAAAGACAAAGAGATGGCACGATCAGAACATTGTTAAGCGTGAGTTCTCTGTTAGGCAACAGGTTCTTCTTTACAATTCTCGACTCCGGTTATTCCTTGGTAAGCTCCGCTCCAGATGGTCTGGTCCCTATACCATTACAAAAGTTTTTCCACAAGGAGCGGTTGAGCTTTATTGGAAAACCGGGAATTTCAAAGTTAATGGTCAAAGTTGAAACCATATTTGGGCGGTGACTTTGTGAAAGGAAAGTCATATGTTCTGCTTGCCAATCCGGATTAATATGCCCTATAATCGAGCTAAGGACTATAACCAAGCACTTGTTGGGAGGCAACCCAACTTTCTTACTGTTTAACTTGTTATTTATGTGTGTTGATGTTTTTAATATTATATTGTTGTACTACTATACTTATTTTTGTAGGAAATTTTTGATATCCCAACCATTTCTGGATCTCTCAGGTTCATCACAAGTCCAGCAAATGTATTGGTTCCACTTCACGAATGGCTATTCAGGGAAGTTTTCGTATTCCACTTTACTTTAGCTTGTTATTTACACATTGAGGACAATGTGTGAATTAAGTTTGGGGGTATTGGCCTTGCCGGCTGCTGTTATGATTTAAATTGATGTATAGATGTGTCGGCTGTTTTTGTGTGTGTACATATTTTTATATGTTTTATCGACATGTAAGGTGAGCCTTGCCGGCTTTGAAATGCGTGATATTGAAATTGTTATTGATTCATAAGCTATGCATGCGTGCCAGATATGCTATTGGCGCCTAAAATTTTTCGAAAATTGTTTATTCTATGTGAGATCTTGAGTTACATTGCACATAGTCATGATTAATTATCATTTAAATGTGAAAATAGTTGTGTGTTGGAAAAATTTTGATTTTGTAAGAACTTAGGTTGTGAGTTACCTGAAACAGTATATCAACCTATGTCTTACTCTCTTTCACTTTACCATTTACTGTGAGAAAATTTTGAATCAGCTAGTTTGTTATTTTTATTGAAGAGGTAGTAACTGAATAGTGTGAACACAAAAACTGGTAAGATCTTGAGCCTATGGACTGACATTTATATACAATCTTATCATTTATTTCTTGTGTGACATTGTTCCATGATTTTGTTTCTCTAGAACTTGCGTTGATTCTCGTCTAGATCACATTGACACATGTATGCATGAATATGATTAAGGCCATCTTTGACTTACCACATTTACCAAATAGCTTACCCTGAAGTTAATCTTTCCTTTTGATAACCTTATTGAGCTTATTAGCATGTTCTTTGGTTACCTACATTACAAGCTCTTATATACTGAAAAACAATATTATTAACCAGTTTTCGAAGCTAGTGGAGTATTGTTGGACATCTGAATGTTGGATGGCGATAGAAAAGAAGTTTGGGGGTATCAATATTATTGAGGTACTCTGTTTGGTGTATGTTGTTCAAAAAAAAAAGATGATGATTGAGTTGTAGAAGTGTGTGGAGGAGACTGATTTGTATGTCTATATGTATGATTCCTCCTGATATTCAAAAGAAAAAGGTAATTGTGTTGAATTGATGATGATGAGTGAGAAGTCATTATTTGGAGGGATAGGGTTGTGTACAGATCCTATCTCAGTTGAGCTGAATTGAATATCTGCTACTCCGCTGATTTATTTGAGGCTTCATAGTCATTTATCCAAACATTTCCACACCTTAACCTTAAGCCACATTTCAACCCTGAAAGTCCTTATGATTTATGTAATGCATGTGATCTAAGTGGTGGCGATTGAGAAAATATGCAAGCTTATGGTAGAACATTTTCATTGGAATGATATTAAGCGAAACAGTACCTGATCTTATACACTTGAGAGACAGTGTTCATACTATATTATTCTGTGAGATTCTACATGTTCAGTTACTTTATCTTCATTTGAAATGCTTGCTAGTTGATTTTATTTGAGCTTTTAAAAGAAAAAAGTGATTGAGTCCAACCTGAAGATTTACACTTGGGAAATGAAATGGAAAAGCTATATTTGAGTGTGAATCTTACGAGCGGGAAATAATATATTTGACTATTGAGGGTCGAGTTGGTGCTAATTTAAAGATTTTTCCGTCTTGACAGTCTTTTTGAGAGTTTAGATGATGATTGAAAATGACTATGCACACACACACAGATCGAACCTTGGATAAGCTTAATCCGTTTTTGATAGCATTATTTGGATGCATGACTGTGAATTGATATACAATTTTGAACTCTAGATATTTTTGGCAAGGTATCTAATATGTTGATTATTTTCACATTTGCATGATTATGTTAGAAGTCAATCTTGCTCGAGACGAGCAAGAACTCAAGTCTGGGGGTGTGATAAGTGTGTTTTTACACACTTATTTAACACTTTTTGGGACTTTATTATTGATAAAATTGAGTAGATTTCTATTTATAATTGTGTAATTGTTACTTTTATAGGCTAAAACCCCGGAAAGAAGTGAAACAAGTGAAAAGAGAAGGAAAACGACTTAAATTGAACCAAATTGTGAAGTTGAGGATTGAAATGCAAAAGTTTGAAAGATGAAGGACATGTCTTGCAAATATGGAAGGGACTACACTGCAAAATAATTTTTGGTTTGAGCCATGCGGTCGCATGGAGTAAAAAAAATAGGGCGGTTTAAATTCTCGTCTAAAATTTTATTTTGGCCCAACTTGTATTATTTTCTAGTTTTTTTATTGGTAGATATTTTAGGATATTTATTTTGTATGATAAAATATCCTATAATATCTATATTATATTATAAAATATACTAAATATCTTATTTATATTATAATATACATAATATCCTAAAATATCTTATTTATATTATAATATACATAATATCTAAAATATATCATATTTATATTATTTTAATTTTCCTTAACCTCTAAGTTTTAGTCACTATATATATATATCATTTAACATCAATCCAACTCTCTCAATTCTCACATATCTCTCTCGTTTCTCACCCTTTTTATTTTCTTTTCTTTAGTTTTTATTTATTTTGTCTTTGTTTAGTTTTATTTTGGGAATCAAAGTGGGATATAGCAATGAGATCATTAAGAAAAGCTTGAAGAATACATTGAAGGAATTATAATTTGTGTTCAAAAGGGTTTTATCTCAACTTTTGTATTCCTTTAATTTAATTCTTCATGTTTTTAATGATATGTTTATCTCTTTGTTATTGTATTAGAATGATGAACTAAACAAGTTTATGTTGGAATTTATGTAATAGCTTAACCTATTTTCATTGATATCTTGTTATTTGTTATTAAAAATGCATTTGTTATCAAAATATTGGTGTATTAATTATCATGTTTAAGATCACTGCATTTATTTGACGCCAATAGATGTTGTGGTTAGGTAGTTATGTAATTATTGAAAAATAGTTGCACATCATAGATCGAAATAATTAATATCATGGGTTTGCATAGTATACTATGTGCGTCTAGGTGGACCTAAAAATAGACACCTACCTCAGGTGACCCGTTGAGTATTTTCGCAGCAATTTAATGCAATTGGTTAATTTTGTATCGACATAGAAATATATGATATAATTTAATCAATTAGGATTAATATCGCTCGAAAGAGGATATTAATTTCAAATTGGAAAATCGGGTCTGACTATATATTTTGGTAATTTTCATGAGCGCATAATTGGATTGATATTAATGAAATAATGGTTAAGCGAAATCATAAATTCCAACATCTTTTCAAATCAAATATTCCACTTCTTAAAGTATTATTTTATATTTTAATTCAAAATCGTTTTTTTAGTATTTTTAAGTTTTTACATTCAGTTTTTAAATGTGTGTCTTTCATTAATTTGACACAAATAGGCTGGTAATTGCGATAACACTTCTCGTGGGATCGATATTTAGACTCAAAAAGTCCACTGTATTACTTGTTCACGACCCGTGCGATTGCGGTGTAATTTTTCAACGAACACGTACCTCATACGTTGTCCCATAAGATCCATCCGAAACAGATATGACGTCACATTATACCTAGGGGTGGCAATAAATCTCGAAAACTCGGACGGTCCGGGCTTGACTCGAAAAAAGCTCGAGCCGAGCCCCATTCTGGGGCTTCGGCCCATGTCACGAGCCAAAAATGGCCCGTTGTTTAGCCCCTTTTTAAAAAAAAATTTAAAAAATTTGAAAAAAAGCTGTCTGCCGTGTGCAGGCAGCTAGCGTGCTTGCGTGCACGTTTTTTTAAAAAAAATTGATTTTTTTAAAAATCACACCTGAATTATTTTATCAAAAATTTGAATTTGAAAATTAAAACAGATATATTTTTGTCTATAAATACGAGAAAAATTTTACAATTTCATATCATTCTATCTCTAATCTCTCTACGCAATATTCAGTATTCTACTCTCCAATTTCTTAACTTTGATTTTCAATTTAAACATTTGGTTGTGTTATTCAGTTTCATTTATTCTATTATTAAATATTCTTTACTATAAGTATAATACTTACACATGAATTTTACTAGCGATGAAATTAATCAGTTTAAAATTAGTTCGAGCATTCCATTGGGGTACGATACATTTCAAAATGTTTCAATTAATTTGGAAGATATCGAAGAGGAGAAAGTAATCGAGGTTAAAAGGTCGAAAAAGGATTCTACAGAATGTTGGCAACATACGACTCGCAAAAAAGTTCGGGTTGAAAATGGATTTGATATTTGAAAAGCATGTTGCAATTATTGTAGTAAAGAACTTAGTTGGAAACCCAGTTCGAGCACATCGCATTTAAATAGGTATATATTAAGAAGTTGCAAAGAGAAACCAACCGATCTTGACCCGAAACAGACCGAACTAATATTTACCGGTTCCAATTCTACTCTTTTCACTTTTGTATATTCACAGGAAAGATTTCATGAAGGAATGGCTGTATACGTGGCTGTAGCAGAGATGCCGCTAACGATTGTCGAGTCAGAACACTTTACTCGTCTTGTGCAGAATTATCTCCAACACAGGTATCGTTATTATTGTAGAAATACTCTTCGTTCGAATGCTATAAAATTATATAACAAACGAAAACAAACTGTTATTGAAAGTCTAAAAGCTTTTAATTGTGTTATATCATTTACCACTGATTTATGGACCGGTATTAATCAAAAAGGTTATATTGCTGCTACAGCTCATTACATTGATCACCTATGGATTATGCATGAAGAGATTATTGCATTCAGATGTGTAGATTATCCTCATAATGCGACTAACATATACATAGTTTTAAAAGATATTATACAAGAATATGGTATGCAAGAAATGGTTCGAAATTTTACTTTTGATAATGCTAGTGTAAATAAAGTTGTCGTCGACAAATTTATTGATGATATGAACCCTATATTAGGAGGTTTATTTTTTCATCAACGTTGTGTATGTCACATTATCAATTTGATTGTAAAAGATAGATTGGCACTTATAAAATCACCTTTAGATAAAATTAGGCAAGCAATTAATTTTATCTCTATATCACCAGCAAGAAAAAAAGCATTTAATAGTTTATGTGCAGAATATGGATTAGAAGATAAATCATTTGTCACTGATGTATCACATAGATGAAACTCTACATATCTTATGTTACACTCGTGAAAAATATGATAAAGTTATTTCAATGTATTATAATGGTAGGCATACATATAGATCTGAACATAATTTGGAAGATTGAGAATGGTCTCTTGCATTTCTCTTGAAAAAAAATTTAAAACCTTTTTTTGATGCCACAAAGGAATTTAGCGGTGTTTATTACCCTACATCTTCACTTGTTTTACACCATTTTTTCTATAATTCACTAGCATTTTAAAAACATAGGAATTTGCCCATTTTTGTTAATGTAATTTATTCTATGGAGTTAAAATTTCGTAAATATTGGGAGGAGTTACCTTCTTTATTTTTATTAGCTTCCGTGATGGACCTTCGACTTAATTTAACTGGCACAAAAACTATTATAAAGGGAATTTCAAATTTCATGAATGTATAATTATCACATGTGCATATAGAATCTATGTTATGTGAAATGTATAAATACTACTCTGAAAAAGATGGTCAGCGTAGTTCTACTTCCCAAAGTTCTTTTTCAATAAATACTTCAACAAATGCAGACAGTTTATGGAGTTTTTTAGAGACCAATATTAGTGTTCCCTCATTTAGATCTAATTCGTCAATATCTAGAGCAATATATGTTAGTAGTACAAATTTTGAAATTTCCTTTAAGTTAGCTAGATATATGCATGTGGACATTCGTAGTATGTTACAACCATAAGAATTACAGGAATTTAGTCTTTTATCATGGTGGAGGTCTAACGAAAGGCAATATCCGATTATATCAAAAATTGCTCGCGGTCTACTAACACCTCCGGTGTCTACGGTGCATCGGAGACTGCATTTAGTTTAGGTGGTCGAATTTTATGTGATGAACGATCAAGACTAAAAGAAGATATATTTGTGGCTTTAATATGTTTGAATGACTGGGAATGTGTGAAATTACGTCTTCAAGAACAAGTTGACAGTATAATGGCCGAAGAGTTGCAGCAGATTCAAGCATAAGATATTGTAAGTTTTTAAATTGATTAGTTTCAAAAAAAAAATATGTAATTTTTAAATTTCTTTTTCAAGAAAAATTGTACAAGTAATATTTTATTCGTATACAATTTTAATTCCACCTACATAATTGTAGCCGGTCCCAAGCCCGGATAAAGAATGAGGGTTTTAACTTTTATAATTCATTTAATTTATAAATTTTTGAAGTCAAAAAAAAATCGAGCCGAGATTGGTTATTGTAATATTTAATTATAATTATAGTTAAGTATTTAATTTAAATGTTTATTTAGTGTTTAATTATTTATTGTAATTGGTTAAGTAATATTTAGGCCCCGTTTGATACACATTTTTTGTAAAATGAGAATGAAAAATATAGCTGGTATGGGTCCCACACAAAAGATGTAAAGTCAAATATGGTGGCAGGATGTGATGGATAACGGTCAAATTTTTCATTTTTATGGTAACCAAACGGGGGCTTAATTGTTTAATTATTATGTAATTATATATATGAATTGGTTAAGTAATATTTAATTAAAATAAATTTATTTAGTATTTAATTATTTAACTTAATTGTTTATTTAATAGTTAATTATTTTTTTATGAATTGGATATGTAATATTTAGTTATTTATGTATTATTTAATTATAATTAGGTAGTTAATATTTAATTACGTAAATTAATTTTTTATTTAATATTTAATTAAGTAAAAAAATGTATATTTTACCAAAAACAAAAAAAAGGAAAATAAATAAATAAATAAAAATAACCCTAGCCGGCTCGGCTCGGCTCGACTCGCTAAGGCCCGGGCCGAGCTACTTTGCCCTGCTAGACTCGGGCCCAAAAAAACTTGAGTTGAGCCCAAACTTTTTTTCCCGGCTCGGGCCCGGCCTAACTCGTTGCCATAGCTAATTATACCTTAAGTTTGAACTCATTTTGGACTTCCCTGAACTTCAAAATTGTATAGATTGATTGAAAATGCTTTTCAATTTCATAAATCGTTGCACACGATACAGTTTGCGAGTATGACTTGAAATCAACCTGGAACTCTTTTTCAACCTTACTCCTCGATGCTCGTTCATATTGTTCTACAAATTACTTTAGTGACGTCTACAAATGGACATAACCATCGAAGAACGCATTCATACTTTCACTTCGTTGAGTTGT
The DNA here is from genome assembly GCA_019395295.1 of Osmanthus fragrans. Lineage (NCBI taxonomy): Eukaryota > Viridiplantae > Streptophyta > Magnoliopsida > Lamiales > Oleaceae > Osmanthus > Osmanthus fragrans. The sequence continues at coordinate 14,133,375 of CM033349.1, forward strand.
GGACATCCCTGCCCAGAAAGTGGTTTTCAAAAAACAAGGAACTCAGTGACCTGTATTAACATACAACCCCAACAACCATTCATTATCCATCAAGTCATACGTCTCGATCATCTCTTTCCAACATGCTTCAAATTCCTTAATATTCTATGAATCATACACCAAGTGATGTATAGCCGAAAATATAGAAGCCTCATCAACATGGTAGCCGAACTTCTTTAGCAACTTCTTCAAAATGTGCCACAAACACCACCTATACTTTGCATCTGGGAAAACAATCTTAATATCATATTGCATGGCCCTATCTTTATCACTAATCATTCCATGGGGTCTTTACCGTGCATACAATGAAGTCATGTCCTAAACAACCACACAAATATATCTGTGTCCTCATTTGATAACAACCCACAACCAAATAATGTTGATTGACCGTGATGATTCACGCCAACAAAATGTGCGAATGGAATGTCGTACTTATTAGTGAGATAAGTCGTATCAAATGTGAAAACATCGTCAAATTCCATAAATGTCTGTCTACACCTATTATCAGACTAAAACACATTCTTCAGTCAAGACTCGTCGTCTACATCCATACTGAAGTAAAAACTCGAGCACCGTGCTTGAATTTTTGAAAAAAAACTTTGTATTGCGACAGTCCTTTTCCACACACGTCGTATTCGCATATCTCCCTACTTCAACGACTACGTAGTTGAAACTTTTGTGCAACGAAATTTCTGCCAAGTCATTCACTTCAAGTTTTTGTTTCACATTTACACTTAACACTCTGTTGCATCGATACAACCTAGAGTTGGAAGGGATGGTTCTATGATTATGGTCAAAGTGGACTATGTTAACTCTCTACATTCCATGACTATCTGAAGAAGCAGAGATCCTTGCTTTACAATCTGACTGGCTAAGTGGTTGTGGATTTAAAGAGTCGCTTGCATTATTCGTTCTTCGGCTTTCACAACTACATGTCAATGTCACATATTTCAATAGATCATCGTCCCCTTTTTTGAGTTTTTTTTTCGAACTGGAAAACCAACATCATCATCATCATATCTCCTGTAGAAGTCAAATAATTTTTTCTCGTCATTGAACATCATACCCACCTCAGGCACAATTGGCCCATTGTGTCTAATGTTTGTTCTTCCATCCTGATGATATTCTCAGCAACTTTTTCATTATTGAATTTCGAAACAACTTCATCATTCACATATTCCATAATTTCTTGTGCTGAAAGAAAATAAACGTTTAATGTTCGTCAACACATACACCAATTACACAATAAAATGTAAATTCAGTTTCAAAATCCATATATACTTATCAAACAAAGAAGCACCTAATGTAGTAAATGTTACATTCGAAATGTGAATAGGGCGTATCGTGTTTTCCCGACCTTCTGTAAAGCGTATTCAAGCAACTTGGCGGAGCTAAAAACTAAAAGCCTTAAAACATTTACTAAAACTTCAAACGAAAAAAATGGGATAACAGTTGGTAGATCACAATAGAAAGTATCAAATGGTAATATACAGATAAAACTTGAAACAGGTTACGTAGAGCATTAATCCTTTACAAATACTCGACATCACCAAGGTAATTTGGAGTTTGGGATGGAGAAGCACAAAAAATCACATAAAGAATCTTGTCACTGACTAGGGTTACACTCGATATCAATCTCGCAAAGCCTCAAAATCCCAACTCCAGTAGGCTATCGTCATCTCCATTAATAGAGCGGCATCGAGGTCTAATAGTGTGGCCCGAGGTGCAGTGCCAATTGTTTTACCGTCGACGAAGATGATGGGTGTAATTGTTGCTTTGTCAAATGAGGGAATGGAATGAAAAATTTGGGGAAAATGAGGATGGTTTCTCGCTTTTTATCTTTCTCCTGTTTTACAAAGTTTTCCTTTTATTTATATCAATTTTAGTATTTTGGTTTTGTAGTTATCCACCTCAGCATTTTTTAGCTTTTCTGTAAAGAGCATGTGAACCACTTTCAGTACATGAAGCTTTATTCATAAAATAGTCATTAGTACAAGTATGTGTACAAACGAATATGCATATGTAAATTGTGTTGTTGATAAGTAAAAAAATAAAAAATAAAAAGATAATTTTTGATTCATGAGTAAAAAATAAAATCACGACTTGAAAGCAAACTCTAGCACATGAAAAATATTATTATCTTTTGGAGAGGATTCATGCCGATAAAGTGTTGAAAGCTAAAGAGAATAACGGAGAAATAAATAGGCTTGTGTGTATTTCTTTCAGAACTAAAGGTCCATATTTATAGGGAAGAATTGGCGCCAGCAAGGGATATAATGACAATAATATATGGAGCTATAAATGTATAATTGTCATTTACTAATAATTGTTATAAAATAGAGAAGAAAAAGAAGAAAGAGTTAAAGTCAATACCTTGTGTGTGTTTTATTAATGACCAAAGCCCTATATTTATAGGTAATAATAAGGGATACAATGGTAATAATTTCTAGCGCTACAGGAGTATAATTGTCATTCACTACAAACCCTAATAAACATTTCTTTTACAATATTCCCCCTTGAATGACACATTACAAAATATCTGCCTCGTTAAAACCTTTTTTGATAAAAACCTAATAGGACAAAAAAATCAAATGAAGGAAAAAGAGTACAGTTATTTTTGAGTATTAAAAATCAATGCTGCCTCATTAAAATCTTGTTAGGAAAACTCAATGGGATAAAACATATGCGAAGAAAAAAGAGTACAGCTACTCCTCCTGATATTGATCACTAAAAATCTTAGAGTCGACGCATTCCAATCCCATGGATTAACTTCTTGAATGTAGATGTTGGCAGTGCTTTTGTGAATAAATCGGTCAAATTGTCACTTAAACGAATTTGTTGAATATCGATGTCGTCATTCTTCTAAAGCTCGTATGTATGAAAGAATTTTGGAGAAATATGCTTCGTCCTGTCGCCTTTGATATAGCCTCATTTAAGTTGTACAATACAAGCTACATTGTATTCATACAAAATTGTTGGACTATCTTTTGTTGAAGTTAACCCCCATGATGCTTGGATATGATGGGTCATGTTCCTCAACCATACACATTCTCGCCCTACTTCGTGGATTCTAATAATTTCATAATGATCTAAGGATATTGCTGTCAAGGATTGCTTCACATATCTCCATGATATAGTTGTTCCTCCACATGTAAACACATATCCTGTTTGTGATTTTACTTTATATGGGTTAGAGAGATAACCTACATCTGCATATCTCACTAAACAGATCCCGCCTTTTGAGAGTAAAATAATCTCAAATCAATCATACCCTTTAGATAATGAAAAATATGTTTAACACCATTTCAGTGTCTTTGAGTTGGTGTAAAGCTATATCTTGCAAGGAGATTTACAAAAAAGTTATTTCGAGTCGAGTGCAATTTGCAAGATAAGTTAATGCTCCAATTGCACTATGATATGGTACTTCAGGACCAATAATTTCTTCTCCATCTTCAAGTGGACGAAATATATCATTTTTCACGTCAAGTGATCGAACAACCATAGGTAATATCAATGGATGTGCATTATCCATATAAAACTGTTTTAAAAGTTTTTTTGTATATGTAGATTAATGAATAAATAATCCTTCTGGGAATTGTTCAATTTTCAACTCAAGACAAAATTTGATTTTTTCCAAATCATTCATCTCAAATTCATTTTTAAATAATTAGCAGTTTTGTTGAACTCTTCAGGAGTTCAAATTAAATTTAAATCATCCACATAAACTGCCACAATTGTAAATCCAACATTTGTTTTCTTTATGAAAACACATAGATAGACATCGTCATTCTTATAGCTTTCATTCGACAAATATTTGCTAAGGCGATTATACTACATGCGTCCAGATTGTTTCAATTCATATAATGATCTTTGCAATTTAATTTGAAACATGGTTCTCGGACATGCATCATTTAAGTTATGCTTCAGGTATATTAAATATTTCAGAGATAACATTAATAGTCATGTCAGATGAGTTGACTATCACGTATTTCAAATTTCATATATTGTCAAGATAGCATGATATAGATTCGTGATTTCATCAATGACAATCTTTGCGAAATTCACTAAATTGAGAGTTGTACATTATACATTATGACTTCATTTTTCTCATTTTCTTTTCGCATAAGTATATATCTTTAGATTATTGGACTACATGTCCAAAAATATCATGTTTCTCTAGTAAAATCAATTTATGATTACGTCCATTTTATTTGGCAAAACATTACTTCGATCGATATATTTTGACGCATTTATTTTGATTCCTCTCGATTCATATATGATGCAGCATATCATGTACAAAATTGTTGTCGATAACTTTTCGTTTTCGATTCTATTTCTTACTCCATAACGACATAACTTATTGAGATATCTCGAATTCAATATATTATGTACCTGAACCTCTTCAAGGATTTTATATTTTGTTATGTCTAAATACTCATTAAAAGTGTATGCCTCATTAATGAGACAATCTTTGCTAATTGCTCCATTTTCATTCGAAGATTTTGTTTGTATTAGAATCGAACACATCACGCTTCAGGTGTGCGATTGATATATCAAATATAATGCTATCAAATTGTCCTCTTATGACATCAATTTGTATTGTAGCACTTAAAATTGGTGCGTTATATATTGTTGATCTTTTTTATCAGTAAATGCATCTAAATAAATTATCTTTCGAACATCTGGTTCGAGTGATCTTTTGCAAGGATTTAGATAATGATGCATTTGTACATTATTTTTAACTTCTTAATTCCTTGTCCTAATACTAAGAGAATTGCCCAGTTAATTTGACAATTTTTTTTCAGCATTATAAAATATCACATATTTGGGATAAGAGTTCAAATTATGCATTTATTCTCAGCATTCTTTATTTTTCATCTCAGTGCAATGTGGTGAATTGATTTTACATATACTGCATTATCAAAATAATTAGATGAAAAATTAGGCTCTAATCATAAGCCAATTATAATATGGAGAACTATGATGTTGGCATGATGCGTAATAGAATTCCCTAAACAAAAAAGGGAAATACTTTTTCTCAATTATATTAATTGGAGGCATTTAACAAACAGTAGCGTTAAATCATTTATCGACATCTCAACTAACACTTATTCAAATATTGATATTTATGCCCACTAACTTTAACAAGACACAGTCTTGATTATATAATTTGAAAATTATGCTCATAACTTGAGCAATAATTTCACAAACTTTAGGTTACGAACACCATGCAATCATCTAGTATTATGTATCAAATCTATTGGATACAAATAATATTTAGATGGTCAACGTGGTGGGTGACGAGGCCTCATATATCACCCTAATTAATTTTTAAAAATATAGAAAATTCAATCCCTATTTTAGCTAGTGATATTTAATGATTAATTGTCGATAAAGAGAACAAATGATATATAGAAATTTATTGGATTGAACAGTCTTCTGGTTCTTCATTGAATATCCATTTAAATTTTTTAATTTCGCATCATTATTTTATCCAGTGATAGTCTAACTGATTATGTCAAATAGTAAAACAAAATTGAAGTTCTGGTTCAATATAAGATATAATTCACTTATTTAATTTTGAAGAATATGATTAAATATTATACAGTCATATATCATTCAAGTAGTTAAACTAATCAATATTTCCATAGCATTATTTAGTTATATGTTTTCCTTTAAGAATAAACACGAATTCGAAATGATATATTTTTCGAGACATATGCTGCTTTGAGAGCACATTATATTTTATTATTATTTTTTCAAGAGCAATATATACATATTCTTCTGAAATGTTTGAATCGGAGGGTTATGCTCTTCGGGAGCAATAACATATTATTGTTTGAAATAATAAATTGTATAAGAATTTACTCTTCAGGAGTAAAAACTTAATTTATGTTAGATTTTAATAATTATGCTCTTCGAGAGCAAGTAAAATCTAACTAAAATATTTGTCGATAACAGTGTGTTACTTCATGAATAATAATTTTCTTTAAAATATTAACAATGTTGTGCTACTTCAAAAGCACCAATAAAGAAATATTAATTCTTCAGGAGTCGTGTATTATTTGTAGAGGTAAGTTTCTTCAGGAACAACAATACTATATTCATTTATGAAATCGATCTAGAAAATTTCTCAAATCATGAAATAAACTAGGTCTCACAAAATTCGCTATTCTAGAGCAAGTAATATTCTCCTAGAATATTGAAATCATATGAAATTTAATATACATAAATTTTGGATTCTTCAAGAATGGTAAAATATTTTTCATGAACATTAATAAGAATAGATGTGCGCTTTATTTGGATAACATAATAATTTGAATAGAATGTAAAGTCTACTAGCCACATAGATATAGAGAAAGAAAAGAAATTAAACCTGGTATGTGATATGATACGTGAAACGGATAATGGCGTTGATTTATCACAAACGATAACTTTGATTTCTGCCCATCAATTTATCAATGATTATCGGTGCATAACCATGGTAACTACCGATTGGTGTATGCTAATGTACTGTTGATTTTTGACTTTGTAGCATGTGATTGAAAAGGTCAAGGCACAACATAACATGATAATATTTATGATATTGACCTTCAATTTGATTTAAGCTGCTGCTTCTGGTTGTTGAAGACAAATCTATACTAGATAACCCCCCTTTTTTTAAAGTCAATATCAACATAAGTTACATGTTTTCCTTCGAGAATAAACACTAATTTAAAATAATATGTTCTTCGAAACATGTGCTACTTTGGGAGCACTTTGTATTTTAATATTGCTTATTCAAGAGCGATATATCAATATTCTTCAGGAATATTAAAAATTATAATTCATGCTCTTCAGGAGCAAGTAATATTCTTTTAATTATAATGTGCTACTTCCAGAGCAATAACGAATTATTTATATTAAATAAATTTATCATTAATATTTTTTGGAATATTAATTATAATGGTGTGCTACTTCAGGAGCAACAACAATGAATTTAGTAATTAAAAAAATGATGAAAAAAATTATATATTGTCGCACGAATTTAACTATTAACAAACATGAATATATTAATGTGAATTGAGTGAAAATAAAAAATTGATAATTATGACATGCAAAAACCAGTTCACATATTATAGCGTGAATATTATAAACCAATTATGAAGTGTCTGAAAACAAGAGAAGAAGACGCAATTGCTAATTTTATAAATCAATTAACGCACAAAAAAAAAAACAAAACAAAAATCTGGGCACAAGAACTATCCTGGGTACACGTATATGTAGTTTAAAAAAAAATTGAATTAGCAGAAATCAATTAATGCGGAATAATTGATTTAATTAGCAACAACCAATTTGCATAAGCCAATTAACATAAATAATTGGATTTTGAAAGAAAGAAGAAGTTGGGTACAGATAAACGTATCTCAAAAATCATAGAATTACGTGTAAAAGAAAAATTGACACGCATTAACAAAAGTAATTATTATCACGCATATGTGAAAGAGATTAGGTGGTAGAGAATTGAAATAATTGAGAAAAAATATAAAATATGTATAAGATATATTAGGTGGCGTCTGGGAATAGAAAGAGTGATCTACCATTTTGCAATAATTACCTACCAATGTGCAAAGCAAGGGAGAGAAGTGATGTGATGGTTACTATTTCAATTTGCGGTTGACATTCTCTAACGTGAAATTAATATATTTTCTTGTGACACACGCCAGAATGCATTGGTTTAATTTGAGGTCACATATTCCGGTAGAGATAATATAATATGGGCATACGAATATGTAAAATCACGTGTTATTAAATTAATTTTGATACACATGATAAACGATTATGCATAAAAAAAATTTATTACCTTCACTAAGCTATGAAAAATTGGCTAGAGTTTCGTACTAGTAACGTGTTATAAAATAGAGAAGAAGAAGAAGAAAGAGTTAAAGTCAATACCTTGTGTGTGTTTTATTAATGACCAAAACCCTATATTTATAGGTAAGAATCAAGAATATAATGATAATAATTTTTAGGACTACGGGTGTATAATTGTCATTCACTACAAATCCTAATAAACTTTCCTTTTACAACAATAAATATATTATTTACAAACATAGTTTCACGTTTTTTTTTTTTAAATGGTACTTGGGTTAATTTTCTCTAATTAATCCAACAATGATTGGAGCCCAAGCAGATGAGCCCATTTCAGTCCATCAGCCCAGGATGTAACTTGGTCCATACCATTGGAAGATGGCCCAACTATTTAGCATTTATAGATAATCTCACTGTGTAATTGTTGTATTATATCCATCTGAAGGATTGTTCTTATTACTATATATCATTTAAAATTGAATAATGTTATTTGTACATCATTGTCTATATAATGATATACATAATGATGTTCTACTAAGTTCTTTAATATATTTACTAGAATGTTAAATAAGATCTTTGTCAATAAGATCATTAATAAAATTATGTTAATTTTGATCCATAGCTTTTAATACATGTTATTAATACCATACTGTTTCTGCGGAAAAAAAAGGAAGTCTTCTCTAAGTCTACCTAATTATATCTTAACTAGTCAAGTTTCCTTTTTGTTTATTTTCTCTCGTTTGGTGTCATCTCTAGTCATTTCTTACCAAATTAAGAAAAATGTAAAACAACTCACTTAAATGATCACTTGTTTGACCACACCCTCACATGGGTGTGTGGGTCTGCGAAAATAAAATAATATTTTTCCTCTCAATGTGTGTGAGTGTGGTCATCCTTGCGATCAAGCATGCGGTCATTATAGCATAGCTCCCAAATTAATGATGTTCTTGTATGATCATGCATTCATCTTAAAGTTTTTACTTTTATCACGTTCATCTTATGAAAATTTTGTCATTTTTAAGTTTTAATAATAGCTTTCCATGCTCCACTAGAAGATTCACACTCTCAAATAATAAATTTTTTTGTTTAATGTAGCCGATTGCAAATAGCATAGGCCTACCAATAGCATATCACGTGTGAACGAGCCATAAATAGTCTGCGTGATTGAAACATCTTGTACTATGATGGGATGGGTGCATGTGAATTTCAAATAAAATGACTGTAATTAACAAAGTACATGATTATGAATGTACACAAACTTGTCAATGGAATGAAAAGGGCGTATCTAACCCATTTGAAAGAAGTATTTCAAACTCGTTAGCATTCAACCAATCCAATCACACATTATCGATATAAAAAATCACGCCAGTCATGTGGCCTACACGTGGACAAATAAATCTTAACATCTCTTAACACGAAATAGATAACGTCCCAATAGAGGTCCTCCATCCCCACAAAGCATAAGGAGCTTTTCAGGCTAATCCCTACAAGAAAATAGCCCTTGTTTGATAGAGATTAAAATTGATTTTTTAGTTGATTTTGGTAAAAGTTGATTGAATGTGTGGTTGAAAAATTGTAAGTTCCAGAAAATATATGATTAAAACTAAAATCTAGATTTCAATTATAAAATATGTGGATCCCATAAAATATGTTAACTTTGATTTATATTAAAATTTAGATTTTAATCCCTATCAAACAAAGACATGATTTATTGATCGAAATATAAATCGAGTCGCACCATGTCAGTTGGTTTAGACTATGGGGTCCGCATGGTCGACGGACAAAAATATGAGGTTCAACGCGACCTACTTCTCTAAACTGGATCATCTATACAATCATCTAACTATTTATCAAAGTCGAATCATTCATTTATATATATTATGCTCTTAGTACTTAGTGCCTTGGCTCACTAACTAATGTGTACTTTGTTGTATCAAAAAGAAAATACTCAAACATATTTTTAAGAGAGCTATGCGATAATTTATTCAACATATATACGTTTCATCCTTACATTTTGATTGAATAACCTTAATGAATGTTTAATAATCAACTTACTACGAGAACAATAGTTCAAAGATTAGGATTTGATTGAAAATATAGTCTATATATAGAAGAATATACTTCTATAAGGTTTGCAATAATTGTGTCAAATGACATAGACTTAAAAAGTTAAGCATTCGCTCAACTCCCATCCACATTAAAGATTTGAGCGTTCAACTAGCAAGGACAATTGACAGGTCAGGTTTGTCGACTCGAATACAACTTGGCTCTTGTTACGTTGAAAAAGATTGATTAGGGTTCACAATTTGAGTTCGAATTCATTTGCAAAGAAACAAAGAAAATGAGACCAAAATTATAGCGGATAAATATTATACGGATCAAGTTTATCAAATTTTGATCCAATTTAATTTTATTTACACTCATTTAATTTTTTATTTTTTTTTATCTTGACTTCAAATTCGCAACTGATCCACAAATTTTTAATGCATGTCCCATTTTCTTCTATCTCAACCGACTTGAAATATTGACTTAAAATAGGAGCACTTCAATTAATGCAATTTAATGTTACCTAGAATTCATTTCGACAAGGCCTCTTTAATTGTGAATCCCCTATTTAATCATTATATTCATTTTCATCCTCTAAAAGACATTACTTTTTCTTGAATATGGACAAACACTCACTTTTCTCCTACTTTTTAGACTGTCCAGAACATAAATATGTAATTTGTTTTGAGTTTTGATTAATATAAGGGACTTAGTAGAAGATGGCCATCTTTTCAAAATGGTCGTTGACCGGCTTTTTTAAAAAAAAAAAAAAAATCTTTAAAACTTTAAAAAATACTGACTTGCCATTTATACCCTCACACTGTGAAGAAGAGAGAAAATAGTGAAAAATTACTGTAGAGAAATCGACGTTCAGACGTTGATCAACACCAAGAAACGACATTCCAGACCGGAGGAATTTCAGATGAGTTGCTTGAAACCATTATAGGTAATTAATTTTTGAAATAAAGCAAAATTATTCCCGAATTTGTTGCAAAATATTGGTATATGATAAAAGCATGGTCTTGATATAAGTTTAGGTGCTGGAGATCACCGGAAATGGCGATCTCCACCATTACTGAAATTTTCAGCCGTTTGCGATAACAAAGGTGGCAAACGAAGGTGTCGTCTGGATCTAAACGACGATAGGGATGGCAACAGGGCGGGGGCCGACGGGTCCTATTCCGACCCCCGCCCCGTTACCCATTTAGGGCGAGGGCGAAGGCGAGGTTCCTGCCCCGTTTGTTACTCATTTTTTAAAATAATCTTCTGCCAGTTCACTGTGTCTGTCTTTTCATTCTTCCCACAAGTAACTGATGTTTTATGACAAGAAATTTTGCATCATCCTGGTATCGTAAGAGTCCAAATTCATGCAAAAACACAAAGAAATCTCCAAAAAACAAAAACAAAGTAAAAATGAACATCAACCAAATACTTGCAACAAATAATATCATATATAAATTATATAATATAGTTTACATGGTATTCACTTTAATAGATTCAGAAATTGTCAAAGTTTCCCCCCAAACCAAAAGGGCAAAAATCAAAAATTTCAATGCCTTCTAAATTCCCCTCATGCCAGGAATTAGATGCGTGCTTGCAACTTATCTATTGAACAAAAATACAATGAGAACAAGAGTAAAGAAAAAAATTACGAGAAATAACTTCGAAGGCGACAACGACTTCGACGGCAAGAAAGGCTACAAATGCACGACCATTTTGTTGAAAATGGAAAAAATCCCTCAACTCAAACCCTTCCCCTCACGCTTTTGCCTTTTGGTCCGTGGTCAAGGGCAACTGTGTAACTAGGCAACTGGGCATTGTTTGGGTTAAAGGTAATTTAAATGTGGATTTGAGCCTGGTTAAAGGTTTAGTTAAAAATTTGAATTTTTTTGGAGCGAGAACCTTAATACCCCGTACCCTCCCCATACCCACGTTGGATTGACGTTTCCCAACCAGTTCCCGTCCTGAACACCCAATTAAGCGGGTAATGTCCGCCCCGTTCGGGGACGGGGCCCATAGATATCTGCTTTAATGAATTTTTTTTGACATCCCTACATCTAAACGGATGAGCTGTCTGGGCCATTTTTTTATTTTTTAATTTAAATAATTATTTTAATAGTTTATATTTAAATAATTATTTTTATTATTTTCATTGTTTATATTTAAATAATTAATTTTTAAAATAATTATTTTAGTTTTTAAAATTATTATTTTAGTTTTTAAAATTATTTTAAATCATTATTTTAGTTTTATATTTAAATTATTTCTATTTAAATATTTTTTTATTTAAATAATTACTTAATTATTTTAATAAATATTTAATTGGTTGTTTAAATAATTATTTAAAAAGTAAAGAAACAATTAAATTAAATATGAAATAACTAATTAAATATTAAGTATACATAAAAAAATAAAAAAATAATTGACGAAATATTTCAATAAAAATGAAATTAAATATTAGATAAATAATTAAATAAAGTAATTAAATATTAAGGAAATAATATACTTAAACAATTAAAATAATTAATGAAATATTTATAAATATTAAATTAAATAATAAGTAAACAATTAAAATAAATAATTACAACAAAATAATTAAATAACTAATTAAATATTAAGTAAATAATATACTTAAACAATTAAAATATTTAAAATATTTAAATTTAATTAAATTTAATATTACATAAATAATTAAATAACTAAATATAAATAAATAAATGATATACCTAAAAAAATTAAAATGTTTAATGAAATGTTTAGATAAACAAGTGAATTAAATAATAAATAAACAATTAAAATAAGTAATTAAAACAAAATTAACTAATTAAAAATTAAATAAATAATATACGTAAATAATTCAAATAATTAATGAAATATTTAAATGAACAAGAAAATTAAATATTAATTGACAAATAAATTAAGTAATTAAATATTAAATAAATAACATACATAACCAATTAAAATAATTAATATTATATTTAAATAAACAAGTAAATTAAATATTAATTAAAAAATTAAAATAAATAATTCAATATTAAATAAACAATATAAATAAGCAATTAACATAATTCGTGAAATATTTAAATAAATAATTAAATTAATAACTAAAATAATTAAATTAAATATTCAACAAATAATACACATAAATAATTCAAATAATTATTTATAAATTCAAATAAAACAATTAAATTAAATATTGATAAAACAATTATATTAGTAATTGAAATAAATAAATTAAGTGACTAATTAAATATTAAGTAAATAATATACATAAACAATTGATGTAATTAATGAAATGTTTAAATAAAAAATTACATTAAATATTAGATAAACAATTAAATTAACTAATTAAAATAATTAATTAAATAATTCGATTATATATATACGATCTCGATCATTCATATCTGACATAAGGTCATTTAAAAAAAAAACTTGGAGTCGGTGGCTTCGATCGTTCCTCTGATGGTTAGACAAATGTGGGTGACTGTGTAGGACAAACTAGCCATCGTACATGACACAACGACGATGAGACTGTACATATCATAAGTGGTTGTAATTTTTTTTTTAATTTTTTTAATTACATGGTACCGGTCTAACAATTATTGTTCAATTCCAGGGCAACTGCAGCATGTTTGCTATAAACTGCATTGAATTTTGTAGTAAAGCACACAAGGTTGATGGAATCAATCAATCGTGGATATAGATTTGGAAGAGTAAGTTAGCGTGCGATTTATACGAATTTAATTGTGAGTATATATTTGTAATTATGAGGTAATTGTAAATATTTTAAAATTTATGTAAATGTTATACGTTGATTTTTTTAATTATGAGATAATTGTAAATACTATCAAATTTATGTACATATTATACGTTGAAGAAGGTAGTTAAATATTAAATAAATGATATACATAACCAATTAAAATAATTAATGAAAATATTTAAATAAAAAATTAAATTAATATTGAACTAACAATTTAAGTAAACAAATTCATATTAAATAAAAATATTGAAATACTATGATTTCAAACCATCATTTTAAATTTAGCATAGAATGTCAAATGCGATGACTTGTATAAAATAGTAAATATTACGGACATAATTTGAAAATAGTAAGTAAAAGTTAAATTTTATTACACATCCATTGAATTGTTATGTAGAGGAATTTGACTTGTACAGAATCGATGAGTATGTCCTGTTGCGCCGTACCTACCGCACTCGCGAGGTTGAGAAAATTCTTTGAAAGATGGTATTCTAGACGTACGTCTACGTCCAAGTGCACGTCGTCCGACATCGGGTGACAACAAATTATTCAGTGGGAGAATAACCATATTATCATCACGAGCTATCTTCATTGTGCCAAAAAAATCATTCACATTATGATCCCCTCCATCAGAATCTTCGTGTTCACTTTCAGGGATATTCTTCTTCGCTAAAGTTACGCAAATAAGAGTTGTGCGATTCTGGTTCAATTCCATTAAAACCTTATTTTCAACTTCAAAAGTAACCATTATAGTTGGAATTGAAATGGATGTATACTCGTTGAATAGAAATCTCAATTCTATATCATACTGAGAATGATCGACTTTGAACATGTTCTGTAAATTATGGTACATTTCTGCATATGATGTACTCGATTTTATCACAATTGCAGTAGCACCGCATCTTTCACTCGTCCATTTCCATACACATCGATCATTTTTATTCATTTCAAATTTACTAAAGTAACAAACCGAAATTGCAGTCGATCCCATATCTTCATTTGGAAACATAATTTGTTAAAATATTATAATTATGGTGGTAAAGGAGGGAATCCGGCCCAGGCGTCTGGGTCGGCTAGAAACAGTTAACAGTCCAGTCGGCTGTTTCTAGACGACCATCTGCTTGGGTTGGCGAATTCACAGACGACCATGAATTTTGTCTGAAATAATATACATGCACATGAATTTTTTCTCGTATTTTTTTAAAAAAAAATTATAAATTTGTTCAAGGTTGTAAAAATTAATGTCTATATCGAAATAAGATTTAAACAATATACTAATTCAACGAAAATAAAATTAAAAATACGTAAATATACTAACCGATTTCAAATGATGGCTAGAAACAATATTTTTTTGTTGAAGATTTGATAAGTTTATGAGATTTCAAGGTTAAAACAGATGAAAAATGAAATAATTTTTATCTGTGTTGGAGTAAACATATAAATAAAGTGATTTAAGTTTGAAATTTTAAGTGAGATGTGTTTGATTTTTTACTTTGTAATTTAAGAGTATTCTTGTCTTTTTAAACAAATTCATATCTTTGTAATTATATAAACTACTTAAGGACAATTTTGTCTTTTATGCATGTGAAGGCATTGTGGTAAATGGTAAAAATAATTTGGTCAAAGTGGAAAATTGTGTTGTTAAGAGCATCTCTAAGAGACTATTTAAAAGTGGAATGCTCTCTATTTTAAAGAGTCAATCTTTAAAATTTTATTCCAAAAAACTCTTCAATTTAACATTTTCAAATAGAGAGTGAGTCTAACTCTCCAAATTTGGAGGGGTAATTAGCAGAATG
Organism: Osmanthus fragrans; assembly: GCA_019395295.1. Lineage (NCBI taxonomy): Eukaryota > Viridiplantae > Streptophyta > Magnoliopsida > Lamiales > Oleaceae > Osmanthus > Osmanthus fragrans. The sequence continues at coordinate 14,148,867 of CM033349.1, forward strand.
ACCCCTAATGTTTACACCCATTGCTAAAATGGTCCTTATTGTATTAAATTTGGTATTTGTACCCTTATTTCAAACGTTTGTTGCGGAATTGGTCCTTCAATCAATTTCCGTTAAATCAGCCGTTAAAAATTTAATGAAATTTGCCAATAATATTGGGTAATTAGTAGAAATTATCCATAACGTTTACACTCATTGCTAAAATGGGTAACCACTTGTTTGAATCTAATTAAATTTCATTCTATTACATTTCATTTTTCTCTCTACTATTTTCAACCACACAATTTTTCATAAAATAATATTATACATAAATCGAAATTTTTTCCTTCTTTTTCAACCATTCATTTTTCAAAAAAGCACTATGGTTAACAATGTAATTATCTATTGTGTAGCAGCTTTTTTTCTTTTACTATGGTATTTTGTATCTATTGTAGTAGGTATTGAGAACTTATACTACATAGATCATCAATGATTATTTGTGCTAAATGGTTAAAGGGTTAAGGATGATATTTGCCGACAATGTTTTGAGTTGTGGTCTAAACTTGTAAATTACATCAAATCATAAGAATTATATTCACCGAAAATTTTAAGAGGAGAAAAATATGGGAAATTGACTAATTTAACCCCCGTTTGGCCCTATTTTTTGCGAATGAAAATAGGTGGAATAGTACTTTTTGAAAAATGAATGGTTGAAAAAGAAAAAGAAGGAAAATTTTTGATTTACGTATAATATTATTTTATGAAAGATTGTGTGGTTGAAAATAGTACGGCGGGACATGGTCCGGTTCGGTTCGATTTTGAACTCGAACAAAAAAATTTCAGGTATTTAGTAAATGGAACCGTCGGGTCCAGATATAATTATGGACCCGTTCGGGGTTCGGTTCGGTTCTGTACCATTATTAATTTTTTAACATTTATAATAAAAATAACTAATGACACGTTTAATCTTAATTTTACAAATTGACGTAATTCAATTTAATAACATATAAATAACAAGTTGTACAATAAGATTAATTTATAAATGTATACAAATACCAAAAAATATATACTAATACTAAAATATCGGTGATCCATTCCATATCAATAATTCATTTGCTTCAAACATTTAAATCTACATAAAAAATGAAATATAAATTAGAAGTCATAAAGATAAAAATATTTTAAAGTATTGTTAATATTTAACAACTATTTATTAATTTTCTAATTGAAAATAATTTGTTAATTTGCTAATTTATTTTGAAAAAGTTAAATAATTTGATTTATATAATATAAAAAAATAAAAAAATTTAAAAAGATTTGGTTATTCGGTTCTTGGTCTAGAATCGAGAACCGAACCAAAACTTTCGGTTCTACATTCGGGTACTCGTTCGGCTATTTATTTCAGAAGAAACGTTCGGTTCGATTCAGTTTGGATCGGTTCAGTTTGGGACTTTTGTCCAAGCCTAGAAAATAGTAGAGAGAAAAATGAAATGAAATGGAATGAAATTTAATTAGATTAAAACAAGTGGTTACCCATTTTAACAATAAGTGTAAACGTTAAAGACCATTTTTGCTAATTACCCAATATTATTGGCAATTTCATTAAATTTTACCGGCTGATTTGACGAAAGTGGATGGAAAGATCAATTCCGCAACAAACGTTTGAAATAAGGGTACAAATGCCAAATTTAAAACGATAGGGACCATTTTAGCAATGAGTGTAAACGTTAGAGACAATTTCTGCTAATTACCCAATTTGGAGAGCCAACCCACCTCTCTATAATTTAATGTTTCAAATATTTCAACTTTCAATGCACAGTTTATTGACTAATTAAATAAATATACTTGAAGAATGATATAATTATTGGAGGGAAGATTGTAAAAATAAAAGAATGAAAAAAAAACTGTAAATACATATTAGGAATGTTAAAAATAAAGAGGCTATTGGAGCATTTTAATTTTTTTGCTCTTTAAATTTATAGATACTCTTTAAATTGTTGAATATGTTCTTTAAAAATAGAGAGACTCTTGGAGATACTCTAACCCAATCATTTTTAAAAGTACCCTTTAATATCATAAGGATTGGATTTGACTTGACTTGACTTGACAATTCTCAATAAAAACAAAAATGGTACAAAATTTGATTGATTATACAAGTAAAAGAAATTGCTAAATTGATCTCAGCAACCATGCTACCTTGCCCTCATACTTGACCTCGGCCACACCACTCCCCTCACATGAGGGTCGGGTCCCACCTCATTAAATTTAATATTTTTGTCCCCCATGTGAGGGAAGTGGTGGGGTCGAGGTCAAGCATGAGGGCAAAGTAGAATAATTCATGATCTCAAAACTAGTCGATTTTATCGAGTCCTTTTTTGAAAAGAAGAAATTTTTTTTTTCCACGTATTCGACCTTAGTTTAACTCTTGATTTTGTATTTTCTCAAATCAATGCTCGAGCCATTTTTTTAAATATTGGTTGAAATCATATTTGTACTGTCTTGTTGACTCGTCTAAAATGAAAAGTAATAATTGAAAGATATTAAAGACAAAAAGATTTAAATTTTATTCATTATACCATACACTATACCTACTCGGATAAGTTTTATATCGTTAACTTACAACTTACTGTCTATTTTGAGAGGACATCTATCTAATTTACCTTTCAGTTTTTTTTTTTTTTTTTTTTTTTTTTTTTTTTTTTTTTTTTTTCGCGTCCTCCAAAATTTGAACTCAAGAATTCTGTTTTACAAGGGACTTAAATTAAATCCTAATACTAATTGGGCGACAAATATTCGTGAGGGGTAAGAAAGTCTAAATTCATCATACACTTCACGAATTTCTATCATCTCTAGGATCCGATCACATAACCTCTGTCTTATGAAATACTTAAAATGCACCAGGGCACCAATTCTATAATTTGTCTAATTGGTATAAGGATTCAACTTAAATATCTCATAAGAAAGTTGAATCCTGATGGACGTGACAAAAAATCTATGATGGTGTAAGAAGGCAAATGCTCTCTTAAAATGGATAATATGTATGATGTAACGATTTGATTACAGATATTAGATTGTTATAAATTTAACTTTATAAATATATTTTTTTATTGTTAAAGGTTGATGGACCAATGATTATTCAATAATGAAAGTGGCCAACCAAGTTTGAAAAATCATCAGTTCAGAAAATAATTGAAAGGCATACAAATATGGACCTGCATAATTACTTTGTCTCCAAGTGGTTTTGAATTATAATTGTATATTTTACACAAAAATTCTTGACTTTTGAATCTTATATACATGTAATAGTTACCTTTTATGTGGTTCTCTATATAAATTATTGACTTCAATTTCTAATTATTTTATCACCCACAAAATGTAGTTCAATAACATCAAACACCAACAAAGGAGACTACAATTCAAAGGATTGATGGAGAAATTTTTGTTCAGTCATGACTATAACTTTCATACTTTAATTTATTGGCGAAGTCATAATAAATACTATTACAAGATACCTTTGTATGGTGAAAATGCTAATATGGCCCACAAGCATGTCGGTGAGGGTGGACTATTTATTGCTGTCCTGATCTGAAATTGATAATTGGGGTCCACAGTGGGGGCCACTGCATGTGAGGGGTTTTAATGTGCTACCACAAAACACAACTTCCATCTGATCCAGTCCACTATTATTTCCTTTGTAGTTCAATTCAAGGACGTACTGAGTCACTGTTTGAGCTCAATTAAAATAAGATTTTTAAAAATTATATAATTTGAAATAGTGATTTTTCATAGAATGTATTGTTAAAAAATAAGAAAAATTTTAAATTTTCGTGTAACATTATTTTATGAAAGAAGGTGCGATTAAAAATAGAAAAGTTCGAATAATGGACTTAGCATAATCAAAATTAATAGGTCTTGATATCATTATATGAAAAAATAAAGTACTTTTATTCGATGTAGGCAAGTGTTTCCTTCTTTTGAGCAATGAAATAACGATTTTCACCCAAAAAAAAAAGGTTTCATTCTTTTTTCACTACAAAAAAGACGTGAACGTTAAATAAAATCTAGGATTGACATCAAGTATTTATAACATATAAATTAATAGTTAATTACTGATAGTCTCATTTGACTTTTCTTAACGAATATGATCTAGTCGATAACCAACAATGGTCTTGTAAAAGTTAAACGTGCATCACGACATCAATCTTTTAGCCTCCATCAATGATACTCGGGTACAATTTTTATCTTGTAAGAATGGATCGTTTTATAGTCTAATTTTGACCTCAAGATTAGACAGATCCTGGGATAATATAGACGTTGCGTCCAAGTCATAAAACATTTCGAACTTCAAATTTGGATTTTGGAGATTTGATGACAAATATTTCCACAGGTTCATACTTGGGTCCTTCCAAGTGCCCCAAACCAAAGGTCCGTTGACATTCGAGGCAAAATTAATTTTAATTATATATTTTATGATTCATAACTTTTCGACTATACATTTCATTAATTTTTATCAAAACTAATTTTAATCTCCATGAAACAGGCACTGAATAATATTATATAATAAGTATTGAACATAGGTGTAATGTTTGATTCGTTGCGACTCAGTCATGTTTCAAAAAAGCTCGGTTAGTGATCAAAGAAAACTTTTAGATGATGCATTACACATATGATTGTTTTATAATTTAGTGGATTATACGTAGCTAACAACTTATAAGTTAATGGTATTGTTCTATGTTCACCCTTGAACACTTCGATGGTCATTTGGATTTTTTGAAGAAAATTTTATAAAAATAATAATTAACCTTCATGGAATTTCTAGGAAAAACACGATTGTGTAGAAATAAACATTTGTCTTGATCGCTAATTTAGAAAAGTTTTCCTACATCGTTGTCTATAGGAAATAATTGTTCATGAGATTGTGGAAATAAAGCCCCTTTACTATTCACACACCGAATCATGGAATTGCACATAGTGAATGTACCGAGAGATACGCATCATATTGTGACAAAGACAGTAGCGGTGGAATGGAAATTATGGAAAAAGAAAGCTCAGAGAGTATGAACGAAGAGTTTAAATTACTAAATATTATCGAAAAATTTAAAATTGTTGGTTGTTGCCAAACAGGTTTCCAAGGGGAGATTATTGGACATTTTTTTATGAAAGATTAACTTCTGTAGTCCTGCTCGGTATGGACGAGAGTCATTACATCATATTTCACCATTTTGCACCAAAAATTTAGTGTAAACACTACAACTCAACAACATAATTTGCACCATTTTGCACAAAAATGGTGTAACAATAAGAAATGTACCATTGTACCTTTTTTCTTCATTGAACAAAATTTTCTTTCCTTTGTGTCCCTTTTTTGTTATACAACAAATTTTAGTTCGTAATTTAATTGTATTATTAGTATTTTGTGAATTTGTAATCAATTTTAATCATGTAAGCAATAATAATTAAGAAATGAATTAAAATGAAAGTACTCAAAAACATGATCTTGATGCACTTAGTTCGAGATTGGATGGAAGTGCCAACTCCAGAAGTTGAATTGGTTGAAGACAAACATCATTGCTTCCAAGAATTCGTTGATTGTCATAAACAAATCCAGGATAAAGAGGCTCAAATTGCACTTCGAAATATATTAATTGACTATTTGTGGGATGGAATGTACTACTTTTGAGAATTAAATGATAATACTAGTTTGACTTCGTAATATCATGATATTGAAATTCGAAACGTATTACTCTTTTAACACTATGATTTAAAATTTTCTTAGTTGTTGTATTTGTATTAATTGCACTACATTTTTTTTAATTTTTTAATGAATTCAATATTTTCTTTAACTAAACATAAATTTTGGATATTAGTAATTTATGTAGTAATAAAATAAATAAATAATTTTTGAAATAAATAGATGGTTAAGAATTTAAAAAAGAACAAAAAAAAGAATGATAAAATACTGTTCATTTGGTGTATTAGATTGAAGATGATTTTCAGTTTGATACAAGATTTGCACATAATTATGCAAAACTTACCTCAAAATTTGATGCATGCATTGGAGACGTCCTAGCTTGTTGAAAAGGCAACATAAACCTTAATAACCCTTGTTTAAGGATGACATGGGACGGAACAAAAATTAAAATATCTCTACATCCTACTATATTTTCCCATTTTTTTTTCCTAATATTTATATTTAAATTTTTTTAAAATTATATAAGAAGTGAAACTAGAATTATGTTTTCTGTACTTGACTAATCGAGGAATCTTTTATTCCATTCGGGGGCAGGGAAAAGTAGGGCTAGACGGGTCTGCGGCATTGTGCCTTCCTTGCCCTTGTTTTGGACAAGTAATTCATCCAATATCTATTAAGTTTGTTAGACATTTTATTCAAAATGATTTGCGAGCCGCCTTTATAGTTGTTAAAAACATAAATGAATAATAAGAAAAATATAAACAAGAACCTTTTTTTTTTCAATGCACACACACTAACCAGTGGATTTACACACAGTGGATATGCCAAAACCCAAAAGATCGATGATCGTCTTATTATAAAGCCAGCAATGATGGAATGGAAATTATTGAAAAAGAAAGCTCATAGAATACGAACAAATAATTGGAATTACATACAGTGGACACTACCAATTTTGTCCCCTTTACATTAACTTCTCCCAGCAATATTATCTAATATCGAAAAGGCCACTAATGACACACACCAATGTGTGTATGTGTGCGAATTTGTTTTCATCTTATAGCCATACGTAGAATCCATGAGGGCCTCACAATCTCAGCAGTCTAGTTTTTTTCTCAAAGCTTCCTTCTTTTTCATATTACAATATGGTGTGGGCATGGACGTGTAAAATAGAACGAGCCAAACTGTTTGTCAAGGAGTTCGATATAGACTTCGCCGAGTTGGCATGTCACTCGAATATATTTTTAGTGCCATTTTTTTGGGTTCTTAATTTTTTCTTTAAAAGAAATTTAAATAGATCGGCATGAGTTGGCTAGCAAGGATCGACGTGTGGAGCCTCAAGCCTGATTTAATCGAGCCAGTCAGATTCGTGCCAAGAAACTAGTTTTAAACTTCCCTAATTCTAGAATACCGACCTATCTTTGCACCTCTAGACATGACGGAACAATCACTTAGTTAAAATGTTAAGTTGTTATGTATTTTATACCAAATACAAACTCGAGGCAATGATTATTAATCAGGTCGGCTTTAATTCACAGGTTTCGTTAGAAGTTATTGACTTAATTACATTGACACAAGACTGCAATTTGTAGTCCAAGAAATAGAGACGGGTCTAGAATCTCGCTATTTGAAATTAGGGACGATTAGGGCTCGACCCACTTATTATTTGGACCAATTGTCGCATATCCTATTTTCCACTATATATATATATGGGGTTTTGACCTTTTGAGAGAATAATCATAGACATACACACGGTCCCTACTTTGAGAGAGAGCGGTTGCATTGGTCTTCTCCTTCGATCGAGATATGATTCAAGATACGGGAGTTACGAATGCAATTTCAAACCAAGACTTGCTGATTATCGAATAAGGGGCAATAACGTGATCGAGAGCAAAATGAGTCAAAGAGGCGTTGGGGATGCTCGTCAAAGCCACTATTGATGAAACCATGTTTGGGACGCAAAATGGAGCAAATTTCATGTTGGGGTCGAAAATCGAAAAAACTTGGATCAACGTGATAAAGCTGGTCGAAGGAAGTTCTGGCTAATTGGATGCAAAGGGGTCAACCGGACGCGCCTATCGGACGTTCGATGGCCAAAGTTATGAAATCTCTGCCAAACCGGACGCGAGCCACTCTATCGGACGTCCGGTAGAGAAATTCTGTCCATCCGAACGCACTTACCGGACGTCCGGAAGGGTCGTCCGGTACAACCTGTTTTCACGCAATTTTATTCCTTTTTTACTAGAATTCTATTTCTTTCCATATTTTGTAATATTTATTTTCTTATACACGTTTTTTACTTGGTTAGGGTTCTAGTATAAATATTTAACTCTTTTGTTACATTGAAAACTTTTGATATTGAATTAATTGAGAGGCTTTTGCTTTATTCCTTGTTCTTGCATTGAACAACAAATCGAACTGTCAAGATCTAATTCTTGTGGTGTTCAAATATCGGATCGTGGGTTCTTCATTGTGTAATCAAAGGGTTCAGCTCATCTTTGTTATCGTTGGGTTTTTTGGTTCACTTCGTTGGGTTCAAATTCAAAACCGAGTTATTTATTGACGTTCTTGAGTTCCGCATCAATCCAGTTATGAGTTTCGTAGTCACCGTTGTTACGGGGTTCACATCAGTTGGTATCCGAACTTGGCTCCAAAATAATCAAGGTTATATTTTTTATTGCTTTTGAGTCTTGTTTTTTTTTCTTCCATTGTTCTTCGTGTTCATGTGTCCAGTAACAGTTTTTGAGTCTTTAATCCAAAAAAATTCAAAAGTTATTTTTGGACTATTTAAAAGTCCGAATTATGTTTCGTTTGTTTTACTGGTTTTCTATTCAAATTCCCAAGAGTAATAAAAAAATCCGAAAAAAAATCAAAAAATCATTATTATTGTTACGGGAATTTTCAGCATTATTAAATAAATAAATAAATATATATATATATATATATATATATATATATATATATATACTTCAATTCAATTCCTACACTTTTTTACTTCTTAAATTCTTTATTCCAAAATTTCAATTTCTATAATTCTCTCAAGTCACATTCCTTCTCATATTCGATTTTTGAATTCACAAGATTGATCCGATAAGTTCTTTGTTGTCTTTGGAAGAACTTTGTGAAGACATTGAGTGGTAAAAGACAGAAGGTGAGATTATTATAGGGTAAAAGCCAATTGAGTGATTCCGAGTGAACTTGGTGAGGCAGAAATTGAGAGAATGTCCAATATGGAAGACTCGAATTTCAGCAGGTACGGTAATCAGACCAACAAGCAAAATGATAGGATGGATTGGTTTGAGAATTTATTGTTGGATATGGGGGAAAAGATGGAGAAATTGAGTACTTCGATTACAAATATTAGTAGGGGACAACCGGTAGATGTACCTCATGACAGGGGACGGGTAGGCGAGTTCTTAGAATGGACGAGCATGAGATCAGTAGTGAATGGGGGTGAAGATGAGTATGAAAGGGTTGAGATGGGACGGATGAGGCATAGAGGATATAGGTTTGAACGACAGGGTAGAAATAATCATGGAGGTGAAGTTGATGGTAATTTGGGTAGTGTAAAAATGACAATTCCTCAATTTAAGGGTAGAAATGATCCCAAGGCATATTTAGATTGGGAGAAGAAGTTGAAGTTGATTTTTGATTGCCATAACTATTCAGAGGATAAGAAGGTGAAGGTTGCGGTGTTGGAATTCACTGATTGCGCCATCTATTGGTGGGATCAGGTGGTTACTTCACGCCGTCAAAATTGGGAGAGTCCTATTAGTACTTGGGATGAATTAAAGACGGTGATGAGAAAACGATTTGTACCTAGTAATTACTACAGAGAACTCCATCAGAAATTGCAGAGTTTGTATCAATGGTCGAAGAGCGTAGAAGACTATCATAAGAAGATGGAGATCTTGATGGTTAGAGCAAATGTAGAGAAAGATCGAGAAGCTACTATGACTAGATTCTTGAATGGGTTGCACATGGAGTTCGCTAATATGGTGGAATTGCAACATTATGTGGAGTTGGAAGACATGCTGCATGTGGCCATGAAGGTTGAGAAATAGTTGAAGAGGAATGGAACAGTTAGGCAACTATTGGGTAATTCGGGTTCTAACTCAAATTGAAAACCGAGGTGGGACAAAAAGGAAGATGAAGCTAATTTGAAGGAGAGAACTGAAGTGCCACAGAGAAGGGATGAAAATACTAACAGGACAACACCAAAGGCAGAATCACAACCAACTAGAAATTGGGATATCCAGTACTTTAGGTGTTTGGGGGAAAGGATACATCTCTTCTCAGTGTCCAAACAAAAGGACCATGATTCCGCGCAATGAAAAAGTAGTGACTGACAGTGAGGATGAATTTGAAGGCAAGCTGGAGTTGGAAGATGTTAGTGATCATGGAGGCACAGTGGAATTTACTGTTGTTGGGGGCTGCTGGTTACAATGAGAGCTCTTAACACTCAAGTCAAGGCGGATGATACGGAGCAGAAGAGGAAGAACATATTTCGTACACGATGTCACATCAACGATAAGGTATATAATATGATAATTGATGGAGGTAGTTGTACAAATGTAACTAGCACGACCTTAGTTGAGAAATTGGGATTGATATTACTTAAACACCCTAGGCTTTATAAATTACAATGGTTAAATCATAGTGGAGAAGTTAGGGTGAATAAACAAGTAATGATTGCTTTCTCGATTGGGGGTTATAGTGATAAAGTTGTGTGCGATGTGGTGCCTATGCAAGCGGGTCATATCTTGTTGGGGAGACCAAGACAGTATGTTAAGGAGGGAAAGTCTATTACTCTTGCTCCATTAACACCGGCACAAGTGTATGAAGACCAAATCAAATTGAAAAATGAGAAAGAAAGGAGAGTGAAAGAGTTAGAGCAAAGAGAGTGAGAGAAGAGAGTGAAAGAGCTAGATAAGGTAAGGGAAAATAGTGAGATGTGGAGTACGAGAGAAAATGTTGAGGTGGCTAATAGAGAGCAAAAGAGAGTGAAGTCACATGAGAGAAAAGAAAGAGAAGACTCTTCGGAGGGAAAAGAAAAGTCAGAAGTGAGCTTGCAAGAAAATGAGAGTGAAGTTGATAGGGATTTAGTGAGAACTAACAATTCCCTCCCTAGTTTGTCTATTTTTGTCTTATAGGATTCTGAAAACTTGATCCATGAGAACAAACCTATTGGGATACCACCTAATCCAGGCATCGACCATCGACTTGTGGATGAAACTAACCGACCCCACCCTAATTTAGATATTTCTTTGTTACAGGAGGACAATTATGTGATCCCTAAGGAGACAACAGAGCTTCAAAGGCAATGGAAGGAGTTCATATGCAAGGGGTTGAAGGATAGGACATGGAGGATGCGCGATGACTCACCAATGGTAAGGTATCGTCATTTCATATATATGTTGGATAATGGTTTGATATGTAGGTATAGTTCCTCACATGGAGCATGTAATTTAAAACTCACAACTATATCTAGACCAAGTGATGAACTTGAACACTTGCATGAGTCATATGTTTGTTGTAAACTAGATTATAAGATTGACCGTGGAACATATAGGTGGCTAGTTAGGTCGTTAGAATTTACTAATCTACCTAACATTTTCATGAGATTGAATAAACGTTTAATGCATCCATCTATAGGAAAATTCTTACTAGTTTATGATAATCTAGTGTATTGCAAGAGTCGATATATGCAGGATCAAATGAGAGGTTACGTGTTACATGGTAATGCTTTCGTATGTTGCAAGAAATGGATCGAGCATGTAGGCAATGTGGGTGCCTTGTTGGTGATTTAAGGCATGAGTGTCTTTATTTCAATCATGCAGTCTTTGAATGTTTGGGTTTGAATTTAGATGTGCGTGACAATTACTTGAGATGCATTGATCTTAATTTACAAAACTACTTGTGGAAGATTGTATAAGATATGCTAGGAACTAGCTCAATATATCCTACGTTGTCTACTACTTGTTACTTATGTTATGATATGGTGATTGGGTTTAATCCGTTAACTTTATTGGTTTTAACTCCTTTGCCTATTGATTCTAGTGGTAGTTTAGATGAGAAACAAGATATTTTCTTTAGTACATTTCAAACTTGTAAAAGGGCGAAGTCGAGGAGTGTATTATTTGATCCATGCGATGGTGATTGGGTGTACATGCGAAGGAAGCGGATACGAGCTCAAATGAGGTCCAAACTATACCCTAGAGGAGATGGGCCATGTCATATCATTGTCATGATTGGAAACAAGGACTATAACATGGGTCTTCTTCATAGTAAGCATTTAATAATTTTTCTCAACGATGATTCTAATGTTGCTTCGTTTGGTGCAGGATCAGATTCGAGGTCGAATCCTTTTGAAGGGGGAGGGATGATATGATCCAGGATGCGGGAATCACGAATGCAAGTTCAAACCGAGACCCGTTGATTATTGAAGAAGGCGATCGAGAGCAAAATGAGTCAAAGAGGCGTTCGAGATGCTCGTCAAAGTCACTATTGATGAAACCATGTTCGGGACACAAAATGGAGCAAGTTTCATGTTGGGGTCGAAACCCGAAAAGATTTGGATCAACGTGACAAAGCTGACCGAAGGAAGTTCTGGCCAACCGGACACAAAGGGGTCAACCGGATGTGCCTACCGAACGTCCGGTAGCTAAAGCTATGAAATCTCTGCCTGGATGCACTCTACCGGACGTCCGGTAGAGAAGTTCTGTCCATCCGGACGCACTTATTGGACGTCCGGAAAGGTTGTCCGATATGACCTATTTTCACGCGATTTTATTCATTTTTTACTAGAATTCTATTTCTTTCCATATATTTGTAATATTTATTTCCTTATGCACGTTTTTTACTAGGTTTAGGGTTTTAGTATAAATACTTAACTCTTTTGTTACATTAAAAACTTTTGACATTGAATTAATTGAGAAACTTTTGCTTTTTTCATTGTTCTTGCATTGAACAACAAATCGAATTTTCAAGATCTAATTCTTGTGGTGTTCAAATATCGGATTGTGGGTTCTTCATTATGTAATCAAAGGGTTCAACGCATCTTTGTTATTGTTGGATTTTTTGGTTCACTTCGTTGGGTTCAAATCCAAAATCGGGTTATTCATTGACGTTCTTGGGTTCCGCATCAATCTAGTTGTGGGTTTCGTAGTCACCGTTGTTATGAGGTTCGCATCAGACCGCCTCTTCTCCCTTCTATCGATGACAGATGTAAGCACTATAGAAATCTATGACTTCTGCCTATTTTGTGGTTGCTCCGATGAGAACCATGTAGCAACGTTGGCTACGAAACTCGTAAAAATATTGTTGAACCCAAGAAAGTAAAAAATAATCACGGTTTTAGATTGAACCAAACAACCCGTAATACAAAAATTTGTTGACCTCCTGATTACATAATCCGTGACTCGCACCCAATGTTGAATGCCATAAGATCACTCTTGATAAATTCGAATTTGTTAAAAAAACAACGAAGATTGAAAGCAATAATAGTCTCTCGAATAATTTCAATAATGTCCAAAAGTCCTTAACAATGAAATAATAAAATCTATTTATATTAAATCAAATAACCTAGGTAAAAAAAAAAGGGAATTAAGGTCCTAGAAATAAGAAAGTTACCAAAAACAAGAATTCTAGCAAAATTAGGTAACTTTCGAAAAAGAAAAAAATTCGCCTCAAAATTGCTCTATGCGACCGCATGGTATTAATACTTGTAGACATATAGTTTATGCCATGCAAGCTGCCTTGGTTTCGGTTGGTGTCTATGCGATCGCATGGCTTTGTGGTTGGTCTCCTTCTTTGGCTGCCTCTATCACGTTGATCCAAAATGTTTCGAACTTCGACCCCAACATGAAATTTACTTATTTTCTTGCGTAGATCATGGTGTCGTCCATCGTTGATTGCACAAGTAGTCTCATTGCTTGATTTACCCGCTTTACCCTTGATCGTGTCATCGGTCCACCTTCGACATTCAACGGGTCTAGTCCTAGACTCGTCTTCGTTGGGTTCGACTCTTGGATCACATCATACTCTCTACCTACTTCTCGGTAAAGGGCGAATCCTTTATGGTTTAAGTGAGATTTCTTGGTTAAATCGATTGTGGTGCTGCCTTGTGATCTTGAGTTGTTGAATTTGAGCCATGTAATTCCACCTATTGCTACAATCATGATTTTAATAGGGAAGTTTCATTCTTGCTCATTTTACATTGATTCAATTATTGTTATTCAATTGATTTGGAGCTTAATTTGTGTTTGTTGTTTCAATTGAAGGTTGTTTTATTTACCACAAACTGGTATCAGAGCTTGGCTGCTCCTATGTCTTTCAGAATTGAATCTATAAAGTCTTTCGTAACTTGAACGAGTGCACCTATAATTTGTCATTGTTGATTTTGCAATAAGGACTTGAATCCTTAAATTATTTTCGCATCTCTCATTTGTACGGACCACAAATACGTTCGCTAGGGTAAATTGGTTTATCATTTTTTTAGTTTTTGTAATAGCACGCCATTGTGTAGTGTGGCCATTAGGATTGGGATTACCGTGTGGGGTAACAATTGTCTATTGCTAGAAATTAGGATTACTTGTCAATTATCTGTGATATTATCATCATTTAGGCATTTTTTACTGTTATGAAATTTCATATTTGTTGGTGAGTTGATTATTGATTAGAGCTGTTATCTAGACCTTACCCGCTTGAAAATTCGGTTGATTTGTGGTCATGAATCTCACGAAACCCTAAGAATTTAGATTGGCCTATATTTAAGACCTTTAGGGCATATTCTGTGTGGTTATCTCTTTGAAGGTTGCTACGTGTCTTATTTGTTAAGATGTCTATGCATCATTTTGACTTGGGTATCTTTAACGGTAAAGGTAATTTTTCTATCTAATGACAAAAGATGAAATGTATTTTAGAACAACAAAAAATGTCAAAAGCCATTGATAAATTTCCATTTTGTGAAATGTCGGTAAATATGATTCAAATGAAAAACATAGAAAAAAGTTGGAACAGCTTTACTTGACACAATCCATGCCTAATAAACTTTCCTTACTTGAAAGTTTCTCCAATTTCAAAATTGACCCCTCAAAAGATTTGGATGACAATATTGACATTTTCAATAAACTTATGTAAAATATTACATAAAGTGCTAAATGAGTATAAAGTTATTATCCTGTTGAATGTTATTCATGATGTGTATAAGGAAGTCAAGAATGCAATCAAATATGGGAGGGAGACTCTTACACCTTATATTGTCATTGATTTACTTATGAGTAAGGAGAGAGAGATGAAAGCTGAAAGAAATGATAGAAACAAGAGAGATTCACCAAAATGAGGCGTAGATCTCATTTTAGAGATGGTGAGGGACAAAACGGAAGTTGTAAGAAGAAGGGTAGAGGTAGATCAAATCATAGGGAAAAGCAAAGGGAATGAATGTTATGGTTGTAATAAACTATGACATTTCATAAGTAAGTGCCACAAAGAGAAAAATAAGTTGTGAGAAGTGAACCCAATGAGGAGAATATTGTTGTCCCCATAGATGAATTTGGTGAGGTTTATATGCTCTTAAATTTTGAACCAGCCGAAATTAACCTATCTATAAACTCCCATATGCATGAGTAAATTCTTAACTCCGATATCATTTCCATAAGTCTGATCGTGGATAAGTAAATGCATGGGTGGAATCGTATATAATATCACTGTTGTGGGTAGTGTAACTATCAGATTTGACAGTAGCTTTGTGCATATATTGAAAGAAGTTAGGTACATTCCATATATAGGTAGGAATCTAATTTCTAAGAGGGAGTTCAAGCATACATGTTCCACTGGTGCATTCAGTAATGGAGTGATAAAAATTAAGTGGGAACTTAGGGCTTTTAAAGCAACTAGTAGGAATGACATATACATCACACATGCTAAAGTGATGAGTAGTTTTAAATTTCACTATCACTGACACTGATCACACACACAAAAGTGGCACAATAGGTTAGATCATGTTAGTGTTAAGGCACTTAAGTTTCTTAACGATAAGGCTGTGCTTAATAAGGATCAAGTGTCTGACATGCCATTTTGCGATCATTGTGTGTTTGGTAAACATTTTAGGATGTCATTTTCTTCTTGTATACATCGAAATAGACCGTATAACAAACTAGAATAGATGCTAGTAGATGAATAATATAATGGTGGATTACTGTAAATAATATTCTTTAATCTTATAATAAAAAATGTCAATTTCACTATCAACAAAAAAAAAACGTCTTTTAGTAAACTAGATAAGATAATTATTATAAATGGCATTTAAAAAAATTAAAAATATTTTATCCTCCTTAATCCACCATAATCCAACCTAGTCTATATTCTAATTTTGCCCTAAATTTTTATTGAAGAATTCTATTTGGAATGCTATTGTTGAATTATATTCAAGTTTACTTGGTAAATTCTAGTTGAAGTTTTACTTGGAAGCTCAATTGGGAATTAGAATTTGTTTTGGACTTAAAGATGATATTGAGATGAAGAAAATCAAGATTTTGGAGTAAATGATCCAAAAGTTGGCATTGCGGTGCCAACGTCGTGACACTGCAGTGCCAAGACAATTTTCTGCCCAACGCTGCGGCACCTAGCCTATGGCACCACGATGCCAAGCGAAGCGTCACAACGCCACCTATCTGTTTCACCTCTAACGCAATTTTTCCTCCTCTACTCCGTTTGAGACTCCATTTCTTGCTTTCTACTTATACTACAACTTTGCTATTAGGATTTTGGACGTCCCATATTTGTTCCCCACATATAGTTGGTTCTTCACAATAATTTAGAAGAAATTAGAAATATTGTAAATACAAAATATTCGTATTATTTCTCTATATTATAACAAAATTTATATTTTCTGCAAATTATTTTATTCATGTGTTCTTGTGATCAATTACTTCATATTGTGGCTATAATTTTTTTTTTAATTTATAGCAAATTAGTATTGAATTAATCCGGTATCATCTTCGTCCCGCAATATAAGAAAATATTGACTACTTATTATATCAACTCTACATGCCACACTGTAAATGAACATGCTTTTAAGATTGCATACTTAAAAGGTGTGAGATAATCTACAATGGCAATGTTCTTTTTTGTACATGCGACAAGTAGAATGGGAATGGAGATGGGAGAGTCTGCAATTAGGGTTGGGTAAAACTTTCGAATCGAATCGGATCGAGCGAGACTCTAATCAAACTGAACCGAATTGAGCGGTTTTTCTTAAATTAAATACCCGAATGTGTATCTGAATTAAGAATCGACAAGTTGGGTTCGGTTCTCAAATCTAAATCAAGAACTGAAGAACTGAATCTCCCTAATTTTTTAATTTATTTATTTTAAATAAGCCAAGTTATTTTACTATTTTCTAAATAAATCTGTTAACCCAAAAATATGATTTTCCTATTTCTAATTTTCAGTTCAAGCCCAACTTAATCAAATTAACCTAAATTTTATCCAAATCTGTTATTCTATCGTAGTGTTGTTTCTTCTAAAGAAATCGAATTGAAACTCGACAGCGCTTCTCTTAATTATTGTAAGCTCGCTATCGTCCTCTTCATCGATTTTCGCAATCAAATCTATGAAAAACTCAGTAAAGAGAGATGTAAAAAACACATAATATTGAAATACGTTATTTTGTAAGAGTTAGATTATACATATCATTAGTTGAATTAATGTAACTTTGTGAATATTAAAAAATTAATTATAGTAGAGAATCTGAGAATCGAATGAAACCGAATCAAACCAAATTGAATTGACTGAAACCGAACCTGACCGGTTTTATAATTAAATTTGGACCCAACAGTTCTCCTTACTAAATATCTGAAAATTTTGGATCCGATTCGATTCTCGTTAGAATCGAAACGAACTGAACGGTGCCCCGCCCTATCTGCAATAGGGATTTGAATTGCACTATTTTGGACTCATGTATAAGAGAGAATATGAATAAAGAGTGGAGATAAATTATAAAAACTAAAAGAACAGATTCTTTCATCATTTTTTTTGGTCACGTAAACATTTTGAGATTGGAGATGTTATGATGGATAACAAAATGAAAATGCATATGATATTCCATGGTCATATGCTCAAACTCAAGCACTAAAGACAATAAAAAAAAAAAAAAAAAAAAACAGTCCAGTACAATAAAACCTCAATAAATGAATGTTTGATAAATTGATAATCTCGTTTAAATAATAAAAATCTTTGATCCGACTTGAACAATTGTACTAAATTAATAATCTCGTTAAATGTATAGGATAATAATTTTTTTGAGATCCTTTAAGGTCCAACGAATGAATAAAATACGAATTGCTTAATTGTGGGATTTTTTTAACTCCTTTCAAGTGAGACGTCTTGGTAGAAAAATGTATAAATTTTGGAATGATTGGGGGGTCTAAAGTTAAAAATAATTATTGTAGAAATTATGTTGCATGTGTACATGAAATAACTTGAACGATTAATTTTTCATGACACTAAATTTTGAAGTCAATGAATGTACATTCATGTTTCCTCTTTAATGTATCTACGCCTATGTCTTTTTGTTTACTTACATATTAAAATTTGAATTTCACCACATTCACTTTTTTATTTTTTGTTTTTAAATTTCTTACATGTATTATGGTAAAATATACTAAAAATTGTAAGAATATAAAATATTCTATAAATTAATACTATTCATTTATCGATAAATTAATAAAAATTATGAGAAAAAAATTCCACTTTTACATAGTCATTTGCAAAAATGTCCAAAATTCGTTCAATATCCATTTTACTATAATGTAGACCAAAATGCCCTCGTTAGCAATTTTAAATTTCACAATGAGGACAAAATTATTCATATGATTAAAAATTGTATCGGTCAATAATAACTTGACATATAATTTATACTACTTATTTAAAAAAGTATCATGTCAATCATGCATTAAATCATCACTTCTCCCTATAAGTAGGTAAATAAAATAGTTATGAAATATCGAGAACTATATTTAAAATGTCAAGAACTTTATGAAATGTAGGGAACTCTCGTACTGAGAACGAAATTTCATTCTAGACAAATAAAGTGTCAAGTATCAAGATAAACGAGGTCCAAATATCGATAACAACTTTTAAAATGGCGAGAACATCTAAAATGTTAATAACAAACTATTAAACACAATTTATCAGCAAAAAAAACAACATTTCATAGAAAATTACCTTCTGTCGAGAATTGTGAAATACCTAATCAACTTGTAAATTTGGATGAGATTAAATGTCTCGAAATGATATTATATGATTTTCTTATGAATTGGAAGTATATAGTTATTTTTTGGTGTTTTATAGTTACTTTTCATCTTCTTTATATTTTTTTTATTTTAATGATTTTTCTACTTGTTCTTCTCTAAATTCACGACATTAAAAAACAAAAAATGCTTCATTTTTCATTAAAGGTCCTTAAATTATTTATTTATCAATAAATTAATAATTATTTTAAAATATTAGACCCCGTTTGATTTTTATTTTTGTTAAAATATATTTCTCTTTCTTCTTTTTAACCACACATTCTTTACTCAAATAATATTTCACTTAAATAAAAAAAAAAAATTCTTCTTTTTCAATTACATATCATCTATAAATCTACTATTCTAATTTTTTTTTTTTTTTTTTTTCATAAAAGATAATATTTTTCAGTCCCAACATTATTAACTTTCCCGCATTGACCCAACATTTTCTGCACCCTCATTTAATGCATTTCAGCAGCCCCCCACTCCCTTGTACGTATATATGTAAACAAGAATTATGGTACTCCGACGGCAGCAGCACCATTAGCCATGAACCATCCATCAGTCAAAAGCATCTCCAGCGGTTCTCTACTAATCTTATCTTTTGGTATAAAGAGTTAATCTAAAGTCTAAAATTTCTCTATTTTTTAAAATTAAAATAAAGATTGAATTTAACTTTATATTCCACTAATAGATCACCACTGCTCCACTCTCTATGAACTTACTGAAGCAAAGGAAGTGCATATTTGTCTTTTTATTTTGTTTGGAAAAACGAAATTATTCATCTCTAAAAGCAAAATAAAGAATAAATATAAAGAATATGTTAAACTTGTATAAAGATTTTCACTCTTTACACTTGAGAGTCTCTCTATATAGAAATTTGTATTCTTTAAAAGAAAGGGCATCATTGGATGTACACTTATAAAATTTTGTATTCGTGAAAATAAAAATATTTTATAATTGGCTCGAACGTTGATTCGAAAAAACTAAGAGGTTGTGATCAAGAGTTTGAATTAATGTCAAATTAATAATAAACTAAAATGATAACGACTTTTTCCGTGGCCTAATTGATGTAAGAGTAAATCGGCCGATTTAAAGGTGAATTCACTGATTTTTATTTTATCGCAAACAAATAGATTTTAGTTATGAACGAATTGGTTCTCCATTAATTTTAATTACTTTCAAAATTTTAATATTTCACCAATAATGAAATCAAAAGATAATAATGTTTTTTTTTTTTTTTGGAAAATCGAAATTATTAGTCTCTAAAAGCAAAATAAAGGACACGTAGGACTTGTATAAAGATTTTCTCTATACATTTTTCGCTCATAAAAATAAAGATGTTTTATAATTGGCTCGAACAATGATTCGAAGAAATTAAGAGGTTGTGGTCAAGGGTTTGAATAAATGTCAAATTAATAATAATCAATTTTTTTTTTTAAAATTAAAAAAATAAAAATTTCCATGGCCTGATGTAAGAGTGAAATGGCATGTTTAAAGGTGAACCGACCGATTTTTATCACAAACAAATCGGTTTTAGTCATGAATCAACTGGTTCTCCAATAATTTTAACTACTTTTAAAAGTTTAATATTTCACCAATAATCAAACTGAATTCTCAAACTTCCTTGTTAAATCAGTTTCAATTCGAATTTGATCATATAATAAAATAGCAAGGAAAAATGAAAAATAGGTTAATATTTCCATTTTCAGTTTTGTATGCAAAATGTGTGTTTATACATAATAGTCATTGGTACAATTTTGAAAGCTAGTAAATGTAAGAAATACATAATTTCGATAAGAAAATAATGAGTTAACGAGATGAGGGAGAAAAAGTAGTTCTAAGGCTCGGACGAAACGTCATACCATGACAACGAGCGTCTAGTAGCGCTTTGTTAAAAAAAAAAAATTATTATTTTTTAAATGCTTTGTATTTGATTTTAATTTCAAAATTATTTTCTCTGTTTAAAATTAAAAAAATGAAAAATACGTTAGAACATTTCAAGTAAGAATTGTCTAGTTGAAAGTTAAAATTATGAAAAATGGTCTAACTTCTACATTTCGAAAATTTGCAAATTATATTGACTATTGTAAAAATTATTAAATAAATATAGTATTTTATAATCTTAGATGTTTGATATATATTATTTTAATTATTAAATCATTTTTAGAATTATTAAAAATTTAAATTAATTTTAAAAATGAGAAAACGCTTTACATGCTTAAGATCATAAACTCGTAAAACTTGAAATTTAGCGTACACGGTTAATCACGTTTTACGCTTTTTAATAACACTAGTAAATAAGTTGTAAATTCTTAGATAAGAAAATTTGCTTCTTCAAAACATTAACAAATGGCAATTTTCACATTGACCTTCTAAATAGATTTTTTTTTTTTTAACTTTTAAGTAAAAAAATTAAGTCCCTATTTAGTTGGATTAAAATAAAATTTTCGATAAACTTTTACTAAAAATTAATAAAATGTATGTTTTAAAATTTGATCTCATATTTTAAAATTAATTATTAACATTGACATCGTTAACTTAAATTAAAATCTAAATTTTAATAACAAATCAAACAAGAGCTATATCTGAGGAATTTTTGATTACTGTAAGTCACATTAAATAGTTGATAAATACCATTAATTAGTAAAAAAATGTTAAAAAACGAAATTCACAATGTCAAAGGAAATATGCAAACAAATTAATTTCAAAAGGTCACGAGTTCAGTCGAGTCCAAAACCATACACGCATACGCTTGTTTACCCACTTGAATCAACTCAAGGGTGCACTGGAGTCAATACCCGAACCACCACCCTTGCAATCGGCACCACCATCTCACGGCTAACACAGAGGCAGCGCCACCATCTCGCAAGGGTTGTTTCAAGTGCGGTTCGTTCTTGACTCGTCCCCTAAATTACGAGTCCGACACCTCAAGAAAATTCATTCCGCCACCCACGTTTAGTTATACAGAAACGGACAGACTCGAACACACAATACATCTGTTGATTTTTTTTAAATTTTTTTTTATCAACTTTCACAATTAAGGGCAGCCTTAATTTTCTGCACAGTGCACGAGATAAGATTATTAACCGTCTCCACCGACTCCACCGTGAGCTTGGCCGCGGGCAGGCTATTGACCAAAATTTGAAACGCCAAGGTCAACAACGACCCACTTGTCCTATTGCCTGGACCACCATCCATCGTCGGTCCACGAGAACCCGGCCCATCCGGCACGATGGCAAACCCGGACGGCAACAACGCCACGTAAGCTGAATCCCCACCGTTCATCACCACTTGCATTGCCGGGATGTCAACCGGCGCGTAAACCACGAGTGACCCAGCCGGGCCTATGCACGTCTCCTGGAGTATCAGCATGCTCCTCTGGTTTGCATTCATGGCCTACAAAATGACAAAAACCACCTCAGCATTTCATCAAATTGCCACTACTGTAAAAAATAAAAAATCAGACGTCAGATTCGTTACAGCGTAACTGAGTCAACCATTTTCATCGATAAAAGTGACGTCACGGGCCCCACTGGGCTGACCCATAAAGTTGATGGGTGTCATGTGTTTTGACTTTTTTTATACAATTAAAAAAGTTTGGACAGTCCATTGAATCTCAAATGGATCTTCCTCCGTAGATACTTCCAAAATCCCAGTTTTGTCCTTTACAATCTTTTCCCTTTTTCTGAATACTCAAGAAAGTGAATCACCAAAAGTTATGGGCACATGCTTCATGGAGTCATTTTTCACAATATTTTGAAAATTAGTTGAAACGTCGACTCAAAAAAAGATAGTAGAGGGTACAGAGCACTTACACTAGCACGGAGGAGGGAAACACAATTGCCATGGTCTTGACCTTTGGCAATGTGTGCCATTTCTTGCATGGGGCCACCATTCGATAATATGTCCCACTCGCTACGAAGACGTTCGTCGCGTAGGAAATCGAACAGTCTCTGAGGGGAAACCGGTAGCCAAACTGATGTAGAGGCACTAAGAACGATACCTGGTGGCTCACCCGGGTCGTCTACGCTTTTCCTGGTCATGACCCGGACATCTTCATCAACATTTCCGGTGGAGAAATTGTTCCATTCGTGAACTGTGGATGCGCAAACACCGGCACAGAAGTTGTCAGTCATCCGCTGGGCAAGCTTCAACATGCTTCTCCTCCCACTTGGAGTTATTGCTGCTGCATGTGAAGTAGAAAATTAATTTCCATTCACAAGAATTTTAAGGGTTTGTAATTCACATGATATGACTGAACGTTTCTTTACCCGTATAATCTCTGCTCGTAACGGTGGATGCCATAAGAATGGCAAGACATTCACATTGTTGTTGAAGGGCTGAAACCCACCTCTGCGCTCCAAATCCCATGCCGGATCTAATCAAAGGCTGATAGAGCCGATGAACCACATTCTCATCATATTCAGCATGTTCTACCCATGTAACCTGCTCAATGCTCATTGATGAGTAATACAACTAAGCACAATAGAACAAAAAATGTACTTAAAAAATAAAATCAATGGCTTCAAATATCTCTTCCTTTTTCTTTTCTCCGGGTCAAAAAGTCACAAAATTCTGCAAGACTTGGACGCACGAGGTGGGTAGTTGAGACATAAAAATCTGTATTCAATCATGCAACAGTGCCAGATAAGTTGACAGAAACTTTGACATTATATGACGTGACATTCTATCTTTGGGACTACTTAAAAACAGTAACTTTTTCATCCAATAATCTGTTGTTACCTACACTGCACTGCATCTATCAAAATCCTTCTGGTAAAGTAACATAATCTATCTGTACTAGGAGTCTGTTCAGAATGCCCTACTTGCCCAAGGGAAAATAGAAATATAGCCCAGCCAGTCTTAAGGGTTTGACTATACGGTCTTGCATAAGTAGAAAAATCAGCACATCATGTGGCTGGAACCAGATAATAGACAATGTGGGGTGGGGTGGGGTGGCGGACAGCATCACAGTTGGAATAGAAACATCAAATATTTAGTTTTATTCTACCAATGTTGTTGAAGATTGCCAGCATTAATTTCAAAATCATATGGAAAATTGATGTGCCCCAAGGAGCAAAAATAGGACTGATGGTGGCTTCTAATGATTTAATTAATAGGGCTAACCTCGATTTTAATAATGTCTAAGATTCTATGCTGATCTTAAGCAACCTCGATTTCGAAAATTTTGTTAAAATATCTTTTGCAGCATGCATTATTAAAATAAAGTGTACAAGATTTGAAAAATTCGAATCAAGCAGATTAGCACCAAAAGTTTAGGTTTGATAAGTTGGACTATACCGGACAAAACTTATAGAGAATAACATAGCAAGTAGTATTTTAAGAGAGGCTCGAGCATTGAACCGAGAAATGTAAAGGGTCATCAAAAGGTTAAACCAAGTGGCTGAGTTGACCTAGCCAGGTGATTAGATTGTGCAGAAATGATCTCCTACCATGGTGGGTAGGAGTTATCTTGCCCACTGTTGATGTGGGCCTACAATTTTTAACAATTCAACGTTGACCGTTGAATTAAATGGTAATTAGGTATATTGGTGAATTAAATGCTCCTAACAAAGATCCAAAGGTGCAGTTGTATCACCAAACCTATTTAACACAAAAGGGCAATGGACAACAACTAGGAGAGACTCAATAAATGTGAAGAAAACTAAGTTTGTTGGACATTAAATAGTTAAGTGGCCAACAAAACAATGTATATTAGGAGGAAGAATGCTTACTTTTGAGTAGCCATTGGGCATATCTTGCACCACACAGCCAGACGGAAGCCTTCTGCAGTTCGGAAATGTTGGTGCACCTGCAGCTTCTCTAATGGCATCAATCGACACATCCACGACTGCCCAAATGCCCTCTGCGTGCTGCTTGCAAAACCGGAGAAAATCAACTTTTCGAACTGGGACCAGTGGCGATAGTACTTGCACTTCAGCATGCATCTAACAACATAGAGAAAAATATCACTAATTTTGGTACATAGTATCAGATAGGACTCAATGCGATAGATGAGATTTTTTTTATTGTTTAATACTTACAAGCAGAAGTGCACCATTTCTGGTCCCTCCCATGCCATTTGATATTACATCAGTAGTTGAGGTTCTGGCAATAATACATGGGAACATTTCTTGCCATTTGTTCTATAAAAAATTAAACAAACCTTAATCAGTCACTGCCTTGATCATCATCATATAAGAAAATAGAATTGAAAACAAATTACTAATAAAGCATCCCAACTGACAGGAGTCCCATAGTATTTGAATTTTGAATGACTAAATTAGTGCAATGAAGAAAACTTTTGCAACATATTTGATATACTAGACTAGCCGAGACATAACAAGATCAATAAAAAGAAAGCATAGTATAGTCCAATATTAAGCACTGAACAAATTCAAGAAATATTCACTCACCGAGTCCATTAAGGTCTCGACGAGGGCTAGACTGTTGATGATCACCATCCCGGTCTCCCTCGAAGCTTCAGTAACAAAACCATTGGGCTTCATGCTAATGCAAGGAGTGAAAGTTCTCATATATTCTTCATGGTTAAGCATTTCCTTTCCAATTTCCAAGTTCCTTAGCCAAAGGGGTTCATCAGTTTGTGCCATTTTAACGAGTTCATCCATTGCTGTTAAAGCAAGCTCCAAATACATCGATCTCTCCATTGATCTCTCGATTGGTGTTACATTCATTGTGGTCTTAGTTTGAGGCATCACCGGCAAAGGACTCGAATTTCCAACACAAAAATCATGAGGCCCTAAAGGCAGTGTAGTCGGAACAACATTCAAGTCTCCAAATCCATTGCTTCCAAATCCAAATTCCAAATTTTTGAGTTCGGCATTGGTGGTCCCATCGTAGAGGCTGCTATCGATGAAATCGGACGGCCAAAAAACTTTCCTGTTAGCGCACAAACGCGATCTAGTTCATCCTTTAGCCTAGCATTCTCAATTCTTAGGTGTTGCTCTTCAAGTGATATTTCGCCAATTATGGCAGAACCACCACAGTTGTTGCAGATAGGATTCTTCATCGCATCCCTAAACGACATATTCTCAGCTCGTAACTTGTCATTCTCTTGCCTAAGTATCGAATTCTCGTGGCGCTCGAGTTGTGTCTGGTGCAATCAAGAATAAAAATTTCTCAATAAACCCAAAATTAAACACAAAAAGCGAATCTTTTCTTAGAATCTATACCTTCATTTGAGTTCTTCTATTCTGAAACCAGAACTTCACTTGTCTAGTCTCCAAGCAAAGCCTCTTGCCAAGCTCTAATCTTTGCTTTTCATCTGGATGTGGACACTCCTTGAAAAGACTAAAACAAATTCAAACACCCACAAAATCAGCCAACAATCCTTGTGAATAAATGGAGAAAGTAAGAAAAAAGGGGATTTCTTTATAATAAGCAAAAAATTTAAAAAAAAATAAAAAGAAAGAATAAAAACAATTTTTTTTTTTTTTTAAAAAAAAATAGAAGCATACGCTTCAAGTTCTTGAATCTGCTGAGGTGTGTGTCGGTGGTATCTTTTCTTCCTCGGAGGTTTGTCTGAAGCATCTTGATCATCACCTGATGCACCCTCCATGTTATCACTACCAGATCTGCTCTCATGTTCTTCATCTCTACTTCTTCTGCAACCAACAATGCTTGATTCATAATTTTCCCCCATTCTTGCCACCTCTCCTTGCCCCTCCATGCCTGTTTGCTGCCAAATCAACAGCCCACAAAAAAATTCAGCAGAAAAAAATTAATTATACGCGAGTGTGTGTATGTATATGTATATGTGTATATATATATATATAGAGAGAGAGAAGAGAGAGAGAGAGAGAGAAGGGGGTGCATGTACAAGGGCAAGAGAGAGTCCAGGTGAGTTGAACATGGGCTTGGTGGAGAGCGACTGAGATACAAGGTGTGGCTGAGCTATGGGGCCAGTAGGCATGTTGTTGTTCTCGTTGCTATAGGGTATATCGGTAGCAATTTTTAAGCCAGCACCACCGCCGTCACTACCACCGCCGCCGCCAGAGTTGTTATCAAGAAAACCCCCAAAATTCATGAAATAATACCCTCTTTGAATTTTTTGTCCTTCTTTCACTCACTTTCTATACAAATACCCTTCTTCTGCACCAAAAAGAAAGTTGCCTTCTTAAAAAAAAAATTTCCTTGTAACAAATACATTCATTAGAGAATCACTCCAATTTATGCGTTACGAAAAAAAATATATAAAAATAAAAAGAAAACTAGATGAAAAATTGCTGGATCATGGACTGAACTTGAAGCAGTAAGTGAAAATTGAGAAGGAAAAAAGTGATTATTTTCTACAAAAAACTTAAAAAGGGGATAGAGAGGTAGAGGAGACACAATGCTTATATCAAAATGTCTCAACTGCCTCTCTACAGAGCTTTACTGAGAGAAAGAAAGAGAAAGAAGGCAAGCAAAACAAGACCCTTCATTTTTGCTGCTTGGCGCTTCCTTCTCTATCCCTCTCTCGGATTCCATGTGAAGTAGAGTGAGAGTAAGGGTGAGCCAAAATGCTTCAAGAAAACCCTAATTTTGAGCGCTTTTTCATTATTTTTCTTTTATCTAGAGACCTGCATGCTTGACTTGCAAAAAGCAGAATAAGTAGAGAGAGAAAAAAAGGGTTTAGAAGTGGTTGTTAACTTGTTAATGCTCAGAGAAGAGTTGAGAGATGAACAAAACCAAACAACTGTGAATGAAAGAAAGAGGGAAGGAAGATAATACCCGCAAAATACCATGTGGAGTTTCGAAGCCCACATATACATACGACCAAAAAAGCACAGAAAAGGTTAAGGTCGGTTGACTCTCTTTGTTTATTGAAATTTTCATTGAAAACAGTGAAAAATGTGATTTCCTTTTAACCCCTTTTCCGAGTAAAAATAATCGAAAGCAGATTTGCAAAAATACAAGGAAAAGACTAATTGACACGGTTCAGATCCTTGGCTTTTTAATTTTCTTTCACTACCTCAGCCCCACCCACGCGTTACATCTCACGCTACTATATGGATACATGATAAAATTTATGTATCAAATTAAATTACGATATTTCAAATTTTGAATCACTCCAATCATGACAACTTGAACGTTCATTCACTCTATTTTTATCTATGACTCACAAGGCACCCTCCTCGTCATCTCGAAAAATTCGTTGACATATGCATACTGGTAGGACTTGTCTATTCAATCAAATTACGACACATTAAATTTCGAATTGCTCAAGGCATGACAACTTGATACCCACACACTATTTTTTCTTCATGACTCACTAGGTGTCTCCACCCCGTGTACATATGGTAAGACTTATCCATTTAATCAAATTGACACTTAAAATTTCGAACCACTGAAGTGATGATAACTTATACGTCCCTACTCTATTTCTCTCTTTGACCAGCTAGGCATATGAAATATCATGTTTTAATTGATCCAATGTTTGAAGCGTCGTAATTTGAGTGGATGCTCCTAAAAGCCTATACACAAACTTATTCTCCATACTTTCTCTCTCACATGCATTTGAGGTAATTTTTTGTTAGGTAGTGCTACAAGTACATTAGTGTTTACATAAAGGTGTCCACAATGATGATATATTGGCGATATTTTGACTCAAAATCTAGCCTACTTTAAAAAAAAGCCCCAAATTTGAAATGTAAAACCCTCATTTATTTTTTTCATTTCCCACTCCCTCAATTGTCAAACCCAGATGCCACCCCAAATGGACAGACAAATAGTAAATTTATTTACCTTCTTCGACATAGACGTCGACGGAATGGAAGGAGGTGATGACACGAACGGTAATTTATTTGTTTTTTTTTTGTTTTTTTGGCATTGACATCTCAAATCTCAGATAAATGAGAAGCATCTACAAACATTTAACTTCATCTTCTTCCTATAATATAGAGAAATCGATCCAAATTGAAGGAGATTCACAAACCGTGTCCAACAATATGGTCAGCGAGTACGACGACGATGAAAACGTGGGTAAGCACCTATTTCCATTGCACCACGATTCTTAAGGGAATGAAGACAGATTTCAAAAATTCATATGCATACATGGAAGAAATATTCAAGCACAGTGACTTTTTACAGTTTTCAAATCCTTGTTTATGTAGTTGTGTCATAATATTAATTTCAAGCATGATGTGAAGTTGTTTTTCATCCATTGGGTTGCATATTTTCTTTGGAAAATGGAATGCTATTTTGTTGAGAATTAATGTGGAATGTTATTGCTTATAGGAATGGAGGTTAACTCATTTGAGCTTGTGGGTGATCATGGTTTGGCCGGGGAAATGTTGGGAATACAAAATGTGATTATCGTACCTAAAGTTGGTATGAAAGTTTCTAATGAAAATGAGATATTTGAATTCTACAAGAGATACGATTATGAAATAAGTTTTCCTGTTAGAAAAAGAAATTCAACGAAGAGAGATGACGAGATCGTACGATATGTGAGTTTTACTTATAGTTGAGAAGGTCGGCGAAATCGTAAAAATAGTACTTTTTTGAAGCCGTCACCTACAATTCAAAGGGGGTACAAAGCCAGGTTGACTGCGTGTTCTGATATTTCTGGAATATGGCGTATAAACGTGGCTCATTTAGAGCATAACCATAAAACAAGCCCAACTAAGTCTAGGTTGTATAAATGCAATTGAGTAGTGAGTGAAAGTTTAAAAGACAGCTTGAGATGAATGATATAGTAGGAATACTTGTGCATAAAAGCTACAACTCAGCTGTAGTGGATGTAGGTGGATTTCAGTATATGACATGTGTTGAAAAAGGTTGCAGAAATTTCATCGACAAAGTATGATGAGAACCACGTAGCAACGAACACTACTCAACCCTGCAACAAGATTGACGATCCCAAGAAAATCCAAAGATAATCCAATTTAGAGTTCAACCAAGAATGTAGATCCAAGCAACCAAATAAAAACGAAGTTTAAATGACCTTTTGATTACAAGATTCGTGATCTTCACTCGGTGTTGAACGTCACAAGATTAACTTGATAAGTTCGCAAAGTTCTAAAATTGAAGAGCAAAATAACCTCACTTTAATTGATAAATTGTAAAAGGTTTTTACATAATGAAATAATGAAAGTATTTATACTATTGGTAGAAAACCTAGAAAAATCGAAAATAATATCCTTAACATGGTAAAATATCACTAAGATAAGAATTATAAGGAAATAAAGAAACTCGCCAAAAATAGAAAAGTTCGGCTCCAGTTTGTACCATACGGCCGCATGGTACTTTTTGATGCGGCAACATGGAAGAACAATTTCAGCTCTTCCAAGTCTCGGTAATAGTCTGTGCGGTCACATGGCAGTTTCCTCTATTCGACCGCATAGAAGTCACGATTGTTTCATTCTTCGACTACTTCTAACACATTGATCCAAGTTGTTTTAGACCTCGATCCTAACATGAAATTTGCCTATTTTCCTGCGTAGGTCATGCCTCCATCGATCGTTTCTTACACAAGTAATCACATTGCTTGATTTACCCGTTTTTCCCTTGATCGCGTCATCGATCCTCCTTTGATAATCAACGGGTCTCATCTTGGGCTTGGCTTCGTTGGGCTCGACTCCTGGATCATATCATCTCCTCCATCTTCAAAAGGACTTGACTTCGAATCTGCACCTGCATAGAAAAGAGAGAGATCAGACACATTAAAAGTTGCTGAAATATTATATTCACCTAGAAGATCCAATTTGTATACATTATCGTTAACTTTCTCCAAAATTTGAAATGGACCATCCTCTTGTGGCTGCAATTTTGATTTCCTTTTTTTTGGAAAGCATTCATTTCTGAAATATACCCGGACCCAATCTCCAGGTTCAAATGTCACGCTTCTCCTGCCCATGTTTGCTTGTGATACAAAGTGTTTCTTTTTATTTTCGATTTGCAACCTTACCTTTTCATGGAGTGACTTTACTAACTCGGCCTTTCTTTTACCATTTAAGCTACCTCGTTCATTCACAGGTAAATGTATTAAATTCAAAGGTGTTAGTAGATTAAAATCATAAACAATTTCAAATGGTGAAAAAGTTGTAAAATGTGTTACCCTATTATATGCAAATTCTATGAAAGGTAAACACTCCTCCCAACTTTTAAATTTTTTATTCACTAAAGTGCGCAAAAATTGTGTCATTGTCTTATTCACTAACTCAGTTTGACTATCGATTTGTGGGTGACAAGTTGTGGAAAACATAAGCTTAGTGCTTAGCTTACCCCATAAAATTGGCCAAAAATGACTTAGAAACTTAACATCCCGATCCGACACTATAGTCCTAGATACTCCCATGTAAATGCACAATCTTCTTAAAGAATAACTCCGCTATATTAGTGGCATCATCGATTTTGTGACATGCTATAAAGTGTGCAATCTTACTAAACCTATCTACCATCACAAAAATTGAATCTCGTCCCTTCTTAGACCCAGGTAATCTCAAAACAAAATCCATCGAAATATCAACACATGGTCACTAGGTGTAGGTAACGGTGTGTACAAACCTTGAGGTAAAACCTTAGATTTAGTCTGCTTACAAGTTATGCATCGACTACATATTCTCTCAACATCACTTTTCATCTTAGGCCAATAAGAATGTTCCCTCAACATATCTAAAGTCTTTTTAACCCTAAAATGTCTCATCAATCCACCACTATGTGCTTCTCTCACTAACAATTCTCGCATTACACAATTAGGAACACACAACCTATTCTCCCGAAACAAATATTCATCTTGCTTAAAAAATTTATCTATATCCCCCTTATTACATGATGCATAAATATCCGAGAAATCTATATCACTAGCATACATGTCCTTAATATGTTCAAAACCAAGTAATTTAGAACCAAGAAAAGTTAGTAGCACATACCTCCTAGACAATGCATCCGTCACCACATTTTTTTTACCTTACTTGTACCAGATGATATAAGGAATTATCTCTACAAATTCCATCCACCTTGCATGTTTTTTGTTTAGCTTACATTGACCTCGCAGATGCTTCAATGATTCATGATCTGTGTGTATCACAAACTCCTTAGGCCATAAGTAGTGCTGCCATGTCTCCAAGGCTCAAACCTATCGGCCTCCTATCCTGCATTAAGACTGTTCCAATACCTATTCTTGATGCATCACACTCAATCTTGAAAGTTTTATCAAAGTTAGGAAGTGCTAAAATAGGTGCCTTACACAACCTATTTTTAATTGTATTAAATGCATGCTCTTATTCATCAACCCAATAAAATCTCACACTTTTCTTAACAATCTCTATGAGTGGCATAGTGATTGTGTTAAAGTCTTTCACAAAACGCCTATAAAAGCTAGCCAAACCATGGAAACTCATAACTTCAGTTATGCTTTTAGGTGTTGGCTATTCTTTAATAACTTTTATTTTCTCTTCATCTACTTCTACTCCATTAGCACCCACTACAAATCCTAAGAAAACAACATTTTCCATGCAAAATGTCCATTTTTTAAAAATTAGCATATAGTTGTTCCTTTCTCAAGACTGCAAGTACACTCCTAAGGTGTTCTACATGCTCATTAAGATTCTTGCTATAAACTAAGATGTCATCAAAATACACAACAACAAATTTACCTATAAAAGTACATAGAGTATAATTCATCAACCGCATGAAAGTGTTCGGTGCATTAGTGAGTCCAAATGACTTTACTAACCACTCATACAAGCCATATTTAGTTTTAAAAGCAATTTTTCACTCATCACCTTTCCTCATTCGAATTTAGTGGTATCCAATTTTAAGATCAATTTTACTAAACACGCAAGCACCATACAATTCATCCATCATATCATCTAACATAGGGATAGGATGACGATACTTTATCGTTATGTTGTTGATGGCTCTTCAATCCACGCACATTATTCAAGTTCCATCTTTCTTTGGCACAAGTAGCACTGGAACGGTACATGGACTCATACTCTCCCACACATATCCCTTGTTCATCAACTCCTCTACTTGCCTTTGAAGTTCCTTTGTCTCCTCGGGATTATTTCGATAAGTTGGTCGATTTGGAATGACAACTTCAGGAACAAAATCAATCTAGTACTCAATGCCTCGAATGAGTGGTAATCCACTAGGCATGTCTTCCGAAAATATGTCTTCAAATTCCTGCAACAAAGATTTAGCTAAACTAGGGAGGGATGGGTTAGGTTCCTCAAAATTGAGAAATGACTCCTTATAGACTAGCAAAATCACTTGCCTTTTCTTGTCTATCGCTCTTTTCAACTCACTCCCTTCTGCAAAGAAATTCGCTTTCAACTTTTCTCTTATCTCGGACACTTCTCTTTCTTTTTTCTTATGTGGCTCCACTCTCTTTTTCTCTCCACTAGCCACCTCACAAATTTCTCTCATGTTTGACAACTCACTATTTTGTCTCACCTTTTCTAGCTCTTTCAATCTTCTCTTTTCTTCATTTTTCAATTTGATTTGGTCTTCATAATTTGTGTTGGTGTTAATGACGCAAGGTAATGGACCTTCCTTCCTTAACAAAACTATATTGATTCTTGTATCCATCATAAACAACCTTCCTATCATATTGACATGGTCTACACAATAAATTATGTCTCGCGTGCATAGGTACCATATCACACATAATTTCATCCCGATAACTACCAATTGAAAAATTAATCAACGCCCTCTTATTCACCTTAACTTTTCTACATGCACTTAGCCATTGTAACCTATAGGGTTTAGGGTGTTTTAAAAGCATTAGTCCCAATTTTTCTCCAAGTGTTGTACTAGCCACATTCGTGCAACTACCTCTATCAATTATCATACTAAATGCCTTATTATTGATGTGACATCGTGTATGGAATATGTTTTCTCTTTGCTGTTCTAAGTCATCTGCTTTGATTTGAGTGTTGAGAGCTCGCCTCGTAACCAATAACTCTCCAATAGCAAACTGCCTTCAAATTCATCCTCATTATCACTCACCACCTCTCCATTGTGCATGATCATTGTCTTTTTGTTTGGACATTGAAAAGTGATGTGTTCGACCCCAAGCACCTGAAACACTTGATGTCCCGATTTCTGGCTGCTTGTGGCTCTGTTTTTGGTGTTCTTCTGCTAGCACCTTCATCTTTTTCCCTTGACAATTCAGTCCTCCCTTTCAAAACAACTCCATCTCTTTTGATATCCCACCTCGATTTCCAGTTTGGATTAGAACCTGAATTACCCAGTGGTTGCCTAGTTGTTCCCTTTTTCTTCAACTGTTTCTCAACATTCATGGACACATGTAACATATCTTCGATTTCCACATAATGTTGCAACTCCACAACATTAGCAATGTCCTTATTTAACCCATTTAAGAATTGAGCCATGGTGGTTTTCTGATCCTCTTCTACATTTGCCCTGATCATCAAAACTTTCATCAAAACCTTGCAATTTTTGATGTAACTCCCTATAATAGTGACTAGGCACGAATCTCTTCCGCATAATAGTCTTCAACTCATTCCAAGTGCTAATCGGTTGCTCTTGAGTCCTCATCCTTGACGTAGCCACTTGATCCCACCAAATTATGACATAATCAGTAAATTCAAGAACCGCTATTTTCACCTTCTTTTCTTCCAAATAGTTATGGCACTAAAAAATCAATTCGACATTTTTCTCCCACTCTAGATATGCCTTGGGGTCACTCATTCTCTTGAACGATGGAATTGACATCTTAATATTGCCCATGTTTCCATGTAATTCATCTCCAAAGTTATTCATACTCCTTCGTTCAAACCTACCTCATCTATTCCTCATTCTACCCATTTAACCTAACATCGATGCACCATTATCCAAATTACTACCAGACTCATAATCATCATGCAAATCCATCCTAGGCACTCTCCTACCCGATCTTCTTGCATTTGATTGTCCTATGTGAAGATTTGCCATCGATGTATCCAGCCTATCAAGTTTTTCACTCACATCCCCAAACACCATCTCAAACCACCTTATTACATCTTTTTCCATGTTGATTTGATTCGGCTGCCTGTCTGAATTGGAACCTTCTCTGTCTGACATCCTAATTCTATAGAATTTCAACCTCACAAAATGATCACTCGTGTATCACTCAATTATTGGATTTTTTCCTCTAACAATCTCATCGCTCTACCTTTTACCACTCAATGCTTTCGCCCAAGTACTTCAAAGAATAGGGTGAACTCAACAAAAATGTAGTCTCATGGATCCAACCAAGTATGATCACAAATTTTATAGAAGAAAAGAAAAAGAAAGACTCAAGGACAAGAAATAAATATATGAATTGGAACTAAGGAAATTCAAGAACAAGAAAGTGAAGGGGTTGAATTGAATATTTTTTTTTTAAAATTCAGATTTTTTTTTACTCGGGAATCTGACTACAAATCTAGTGAAACAAACGAAAATTAATTTGGACTCTTAAATAGCCCGGAAAATAACTTTGACTCTTTTATTGTATTTGTTTTGATCTAAACTCAAAAACTATTACTGGACACAAGAACGCGAATAATAATGAAATGAAAAAAAAGAAAACAAGACTCAATAATAATAAAAGATATAAACTTGATTATTTTGGAGCCAAGCTCTGATACCAATTGATGAGAACCATGTAACAACGAACACTACGCAACAAGATTGATGATCCCAAGAAAGCCCAAAGATAATCTGGTTTAGAGTTCAACCAAGAATGTTGAATCAAATAACCAAACAAAAATGAAGTTTGAATGACCTCTTGATTACAAAACTCCTGATCTTCACTTGGTGTTGAACGCCACAAGATTAACTTGATAAGTTCGCAAAGTTCTAAGATTGAAGAGCAAAATAGCCTCACTTTAATTGATAAATTGTCAGAGGTTATTACATAATGAAATAATGAAAGTATTTATACTAATGCTAGAAAACCTTGAAAAATTGAAAATAATATCCCCAACATGGTAAAATATCACTAAGATAAGAATTATAAGGAAATAAGGAATCTTGCCAAAAATAGGAAAATTTGGCTTCAATTTGTACCATGCGGTCGCATGGTACTTTTTGATGCTGTTGTATGGAAGAACAATTTCGGATCCTCCAAGTCTCGGTAATAGTCTGTGCGGTCGCATGTCAGTTTCCTCTATGCCACCGCATAGAAGTCCCAATTGCTTCCTTTTTCGGCTGCTTCTAACACATTGATCCAAGTTGTTTCGAACCTCAAGCCCAATATGAAACTTGCCTATTTTCCTGCGTAGGTCATGCCGCCATCCATCGTTGATTGCACAAGTAATCTCATTGCTTGATTTACCAGTTTTGCTCTTGATCGCGTCATCGGCCCTCCTTCGATAATTAACGGGTCTCGTCCTGAGTTTGACTTCGTCTAGATTATATCAAAGTGCGTCGTTTGAGACTTGGAGAAAGGGACACTGCTGCAATATATGTTTATTTCTCGAAAATACAAGCACGTAGTCCAAGTTTTTATTTCAATATGGACTTGGATGAAGAGTGTCGTTTGAGAAATGTGTTTTGGCAGATAATCGATGTAGAGAAGCATATAAGGAATTTTGCGATGCCGTTACTTTTGACACCACTTACCTAATTTGGCGATTTTAGTACTTCATGCTATACATGGGTTAGTATATGACAAACTAAGTTGTAAAGAATTCGAGGAAGGTTGGATGAACATGGTTGAACATTTTGAATTGCAAGATCATGTTTGGTTGACAGACATTTATAATCAGAGAAGTCGTTAGGTGTCATGCTATTTGAAAAGTACATTTTGGGCAGGCATGTTGACCACCCAACGGACTGAGAGCATGAATGTTTTTTCGACGACTATGTGCATTAAAAAACGTCTTTAAAGCTATTTGTGGTGCAATATGAGCGTGCTTTTAGAAGCAAAGTTGAGAAAGAAGTTCAAGCTAATTTTAGATCATTCTCGCAAATGGTTCCATGTGCTACGAAGTATGATATGGAAAAACAGTTCCAAGAAGTGTACACAATACCGAAATTCAGGGAGTTCCAACAAGAATTTACAAGAAAGGTTTATTGTGAAGTACTATCTGCGGAAGACTTTAGCTGGCTAACGAAGTACGAGGTCTGTGAGGATATCATTCTCAAAGAAGGAATGAAGAAAAAAGTTTTTACAGTTTGTTATCGTGGAGATATCTATAAGATTGAGTGCAACTATCATTTATTTGAGTTTCGAGTTATTATTTGCAGGCACGCAATCTCAGTTTTAATTAGGAACGATGTCTCAACGCTCCCTGAGAAATATGTTTTGAGGTGATGGAGGCGAGATGTTAGCAGACCGTACATACGGGTCCCAACCACGTATGATGGTTTGGTTAGTACTGCTGAACATATAAGATATGAGCAATTGTGTGTTGCTTTTATGAAGATGGCAGACTTGGTAGCGACAAGTGAAGAACGGTCCAAACAGTTGTTGGGGTGGATGGAGTTCCAAACAAACGAACTGGCTAAATCGAAAAGTAATATCGTTGGAGGACATGGGAACGAACTGGTCAATGTTGACAGTGTCAACATTTTAGATCCGAACTGTACAAAATGTAAATGTGCGCCAAAAAAAACTTCACAAAAAAAGTTCGTTGGAAGGGAGTTCAAAGAAATCGAAGGGTCGTAAAAAGATGCCTACCTTTGCTAATCATAGTTGATTTTTTTTTTGTTGTGATTCAATATTCATTTGATATAAGTTTAATTTATTTATAAAATGCTATCATGTATAGGTAGCTATGAAATCCACAGTTTCGAGTAGGTATAGTAGGTCGAAAGACAAAGTTACAAACACTGTAAATGTTCAGGAGACGCAAGTTTGTAATGTATCATCTTCTCAAGCACCGCAACCTGTTGGGACATAAGAGAGCATTGAAGTAATATCAAGTTTGTAAATTGCCAACCATAGTTGGTCTTTTTTTTTTTTTTTTTTTTTTTGTATTTCAAGGAGCTTCTGGGCGGTCGTAGAATTATCTATACTCGAAGCGGCCTGTGGAAGTAGATGCTTTTTTTACACATGAAGCAACCTGTTGAAGTAGATTTTTTATTTTTGTATTTGCAGCAGCATTGAAAGTAGCTGAATTTTTTGCACTTGAAGCAACCTGTGGGATGGAAGTAGATTTTTTGTATTTATACCATCCTTGGGAGCTTTGCATTTTTTGTACTTAACGTAGCCCTGCAGGACTTTGTAGATATTTAGTCATTGTAATTGCTTCAAGCATTAGTTATAATTGTTCAATATTACCACATTATTTGCAATGAAATTTTATCTCCAGTCCCGTGATTTCCAGAATTTTTAAGTTATGATGCAACAATTGAAAGAAACTACAAGCAAGGATATGTTTCACAGACACAAACATTTTACGGTAATGGTAGCCACTAATAAACATAAATAAAAGTTTGATTGATATGTCCTATTACATACTTTTGACATACACAAACATAAGTAATACTCAAACATTAGTACTACACTGGAATAAACATAAACATAAGTTCGAATGCTACTCTGTACGCTTTCCCTTCCCGTCATCCATCGATTTCCCTCTTCCCTTCCGGATAGTTAAGTTAAATGATATCTCCATGCCGTCTTCGATCTTCAATTCAACAGCACTTTTCAACAAGTTGTCAATTGGTGCTTTAGCCAGATGTTAATGCGACCCAATGTAGGTTGATGGACTTCCAATGCAATCACCACTACACTGTCCTTTAAATTGTACGTGTTTCTTCTTCCATGACTTCATATCATTCCATTCGAAATACCCACAATCTTTAGTGCAACACAAGAATATTTGGCCTATGTTTGCCGTCTTCTTCTCTACCTCCATCATTTTTACAATACCCTCAAAACAGTCTGAACATAGTTATTTTTTTGGACAGTTTGAAAATTGATGCCAGGCTGTCAACAACTGTGGCATATACCCCTGTTCTTTTCTGTCGTTGCTTAATATAACTGCAAGAACAATGCATTCAATTTACAAATGTAGATTCACAATATTGCTTAATATAACTGCAACACATTTCCTATGCAAAGAGTGAACTATGAACTATATTCTAAAATTCACATTCATGATATGCTAAAATTATCATTCAATCAATACATAGCATGCTACAAATAGGATAAATGCCTAGCTTCCGAAACATAGCAAATTGATAGAATAATGTCCACCAATTTTATGTCTAAAGGAAAATGCACAATCAAATTTCTATTATTTGAAAATGCACAATTAGATTGGCCTTATGACATAGATCGATTTACAGTCGAGAAAGGAAAGGAATCAAACTGCATACACTAAAATAAAAACAACACATATTTGAAAAAAAGAAAAAGAAAAAGCAAGAAACCCACGAACTAACACCCACAAGTAATTGTTGTTATCCACCAACAAAGCAATGAAATACTTCTCTTTAAAAATTATGCACAGTAATGATACCACCGTCGAG
This sequence comes from Osmanthus fragrans, assembly GCA_019395295.1. Taxonomy (NCBI): domain Eukaryota; kingdom Viridiplantae; phylum Streptophyta; class Magnoliopsida; order Lamiales; family Oleaceae; genus Osmanthus; species Osmanthus fragrans. The sequence continues at coordinate 14,188,245 of CM033349.1, forward strand.
ATAAAACCGCAGTCTATTTAAAGATACCGCGCATCAGTTAAAGAAATCACCGTCGATTTGTCAACCGTTTCTTCACTTACCGTCGATTGGAGGAGTTTTGGATGAGAGATATCTTTTACATATATAACCAGATCTGGATGAATGAAGGAAGGTATTACACGTTTTCACATTTCAGATCTGAATGGAGGTTGAAAGTTTCCGTCAAGAGGGTCGAGAGGAAGGGTGGGAATGGGAAGGAAAAGTGAAAATGCCTAGGGATTGAGTTTCAATTTTTTTGGGTTTTGTTTCTTTCATTAGCGAGAATTTGACTTGAAATGAATGATATCCAATTTCTCGCCACATCAATATTATGGACACCTCTATGGACATGGTAATGTACGTCTAGCATAATCCTCTTTTGTTTTCTTTCCAAGTATACAAACTTTGGGATCCGTTAATAAATGAAGATTATGGCATATAATATTATGGACATTTGCTCTTTTTCCTTTCTAAGAAATTGATGACCATTATTGGGCTTTTGTGATTTTATAAATGGAAGAATACATAAGTCAAATCTTAACTATTCCCTAATCCAATTTTAAAATAAAGGGTATATATATAAAATTAAATTTTAATTTCTAAAATCAAGCATTCAGTTACACATGTTTTCTATCGAACCAGGACCCCATTCCAAGAGAGAAGTTGTCGGAGCAAAAAACTTTGTTTTCCATCGTCGAAATCTGATTAATTGAAATTCGTTGAACGATTGAGGTAGCAAATTGGAAGTTTTCGACACTGTGTATCAGAAGATCAATATATATATATATATATATATATATATATATATATATATATATATATAAAATCTACAGAGAACTTGCCATAGTAAATAACTTTAATTCTCACTGCTAGAATTGGTTAATTAAACCCTGTCGGACGATTGAGGTCACAAATTATAAGTTACCGGCACTGTGTATCAGAAGATTGAACAAAGAGAGAATCTACAGAGAACTCATCGGTGCAAATAACTTCAATTCTTACCTTTAAAATCTGGTTAATTAAAATATGCCGAATGATCAAGGTGCAAATTGGAAGTTGTCTGTGTATTTGAATTTTTGAAGGCAACTATGACAACTGAGATCAGATAAATCAATGGCTCGTGACCAGGCCTATTGAATTTGTGACTTGTGACATATACACCGTTATATGTGACCAATAAACTATTACATGTGATGTTGCTCCAACAACCTGTAATAAGTTCCCTTGGATCTGTGACATGTGGACAATGATGTGTTACGTATGAAATATAACCAATGACCTATGAACTGTTGTTTGTGACCTATAACATATGAACTGTGAAATATGAACTTGAATCTGTGACATGTTATCAGTACACAAAAACAAGTGACATATGATCTATAATCGGTTAATTTTGATATATGATCTGTAACCTATAAAATATAGCCTACGACTTGTGGAGTGTGACATGTGACTAGTTCTATTTGATCTGTGACCTGTGGATATTTATCTGTGACATATGCATAATGACATGTGATCTGTGACCTATAACCACCACCAGATATCAACATAGCATTTGACATACACTTTATAAGCATTTGACTATCATAAACAATGTTACCACCACTAGATATCAACACAGCATTTGACACACTCTATTAACATTTGACCATCATCACCACCACCTCAAAAAGAAACACAAAATTGACACAAAGCCAACAAAAAACCACCACAAACACCACAAAAACTGCAGTAGCAGTGATCTGAGGTTCGTCACCATAGCGACGAGCCTCACATTGCTGAGTGCAACAATCAAATCCCTATTGAGTTACGCTTTGAATGTTATGGATAGCGACGAACTATGAATCGCTATACGTGGTGCTCAACGGTGATCTAGTGTCATGCTCAGTTTGCGTCTGCATTGGCACTCATAAGCAATGTCACTGCTGTGAGCTCCTATAAAGAAGAGAAATGTGAAAGAAAATGAAATTGTCGATGATCTTCCACATCTTCTGTCAATCTCCTCTTTATCCTCAGAGATACAAGTGTGAATTAATTCAGGGTTCCGGAGTAGGTGGATGCTAAGGTAGGGCGGTCTAGGGACGGGTAGATTTTATTATATTACTATTAATATTAATAGTTGTTCGACTGGCCATTAGACTAACATATAATGGCACATTGGACGGATGTGTATGAGCTAGTCTAGTTTCTCTTTAGTTTATCTATCAAGATATGTTTTAAAATGGGGATTGGGCTTCCAACTAGAAAAAGGAAAGGTCAAAATGATCGTTTCGCGGGGGTTATCATCTGGTTTTATAGGTAAATCGGCTAGTTCGATGTTTATTTTAACGATTTTTATATTTTCAATCTTTATCCTATGATCGGACTAGATTTTGGATTTGTTCATTGAGAATGTCGATCATATTCGATTTTGACAGTATTGGTATGAAAAGAAAAGAAATATTTGAATGTCGATCATATTCAATTTTGATAATATTGGTATGGGAAAAAAGAAATATTTGATTTGTTCATTGTATTGTTTAATTTGCCTGGTGCTACTATTGCATTGATTTTGTAAGTGTACGGGTCAAATAAGTTATAACGAATAGAGTGTCATTCCATGAGATTGTCTTTTATTAATTATCGAAATTAACTAATCTTAAAATTATTTCAAGAAATCAAATCCAGAGATCGAATGATGAAATTCGTAGGCAAATCAAGAGATATTGAACACTAGAGCGTCTATCCTTATTCAATTCCTTTCCCAACATGTTACCAAAGTTTTTTATCGATGTACCCATATATGTTATGTCCTAGTCCAATTGATTTTGGACATAAACAATTTTAATATATAATTGATGCATTCTATTTATGGAAGATATAGTATTTGAATTAATATTTTAATAAATTAAATAATAGATTCTGTATATTCAAGTCTTGATAATTTGTTAATTATAAGGAGTTATGATTGTGAGATACAAATTACATATGAATGAATCTTAAATCATCTATGGTCGTATGTAATAATGAGATACTGATATCGTTATTACAGATAGACCATCACGTGTGGCATTTTTTACTTGTGAAGTAAGTAATTGATTTCACAAGTTAAAATGTAGTGACATTTAAATGAACATGTAGTTGTTTTGCTAAAGAAAAAATATTGGAGACATGTTGGAGAAATTTTACAAGGATAACTATTTGAGTATCAGTGATTAATCTCTAACCTTCGACAGTGAAATTGGTCTTTCGACTTGATGTCATCATAGAGCTTTATATGAGGACAATCATACTTTGGTGATATTAGATATTGCTTTGTCAAGAGTCGCTAATACGACATCGTCCGGGTATGTCAAGAATAATATGAAGGTTGTAAATGATCAATAGATGATTCATCGCTCTTAGTTAGTAAGAGATTACAATCTACATTTTATTTAGTTAAATCAATAATGAAATCCTTGGTCAATGTGTATTCATAAGTTGAAAAGAGTCTTCGACTTGCATTGACTTAACAGTGGAATGAAGGATATGATCGATAATCGAAATTGACATATTTTCATATCTTGTAATTGATCGAATCATGTTGACAAAGGGATTATAGTTTCATAGTAAATGAACAAGTTAGATTTTGTCATACCACGTGATATTTTCAGTCACATGTATTACTCTGACACAATACTAGATGCCAATCTGGGGCAACGGGTATGAATTGGTTATAAATTAAAAAGAAATATTTTAATTTATCTATTTTGATTAGATCAAAATAATAATTCAATTCATTAGACATCGTGATCGGGAACCTAATTAGTCACACACAAACTGAGAATTAGAAAAATGAGATTTATCAATTAATTAATTGATAAGTGTTGGACAATTAAATAATTTGGTTGCTTTTTAATATGCCCAATTAATTAATTGGATTAATTAATTTATGGATTAATTTTAATTAAATGTATTGATTAAATATTTGATCGGGTTAAGTTTACGAGACGAGCTAAGCCCACTTGGACTTCTATTAAAAGGCTGCTAGGGTTAGAAAATTCATAACACAATACAATTATATTCTTGCTAAAACAAGAAATGAAAAACTCTAGTTCTCTCAATCTTGTTCTCTGTATCGATTTTCACTGGAGCCGTGGATTGCAGATCAAAACTGTTTTTCAAGAAATTTATCAAATGTATAATTTTCTATCATAGTTTCTATCTAAACACAAGCAGATCCTTGATGAGAATTGAAATCTGTTTTATTTTTCACTGTGCATGATTAAGTAAATTTTCAACAGTGCTATCAGAACCTACTTTGTGCTTGTTAGAAAATATTTTGGTCATTATTGTATCACTATAGTGAAAAACGAGAGTCACTAAATCCATCTCAACTTATTGAGTACACTCAAGACTGGTCTATTGGGATATGTTTAATACTATAAAATATTTGATATTTCTAAATGATTGGTTCGACTGAAGGCGTGTTAAGCTAACATATAATATGTGTGAAGATAAAAGGTTGTCAACTTAATAATCTGAGAGTTGTATGTAGATACAACTGATAATAATATCTATCCAAATGTTTTATTAAAGCTTATTGAGTACACTCAGGGTCTTAATGTAACAAATGAGATCTCAGCCAACTAGAAATCAATTATGGATTTTATTAATTTGGGAGTATAGTTACAATTTGTTCTTTATTTTTCTTTCATTTCATTTCATTTATTTAAATAGGAAGGTATATTCATCATTTCACGACTTTTAATTGAGAACATGGATGAAAATGATGATTTTTGTAATGAAATGTTACACTCATAAATTAAGTGACAGTTTATATTTCAAAATCCAACCCGCATATAAATATACGACTCAGATTTGGGGACTATTGTTATATCCATAAATTACGTGACATGCGTATGATGAAGATGGTCCCACATGGACCGACGTGGCATCGACTATTTATTGATTGAGCCTTGTTTAATTGAACAATTGCATATCGGGCTTGGAACTTAGGTTCGGTCCATAGCTCACGAGGCCCATTTCCGTTTTCTATATATATGTGAATCCATTTCATTTGAAGGTATGATTTTCTAACCCGAACCAAACCCCTCATCCTCTCTTGCACTCTTTCTTTCTTTGTCCGACCGTTGACTTGACCGTCAAAGTGCAAACGATCGTCGAACATTTTTCTCGACTGTGGTCTTTGCCTCCTAATGGGGTGCTCCGTGTGCAAGTGATGTCCACTTGGAAAGGATGAGGTCGGAATTCTGTTGATGATATTTTTTAAGGTCAACAGATTGACGTTGTTTGTGAAAAACGATACGTTGACCATGTTACTATGACATCCAAAAAGTCATTGAAAAAAGACATTTTTTTTGGGGTTGGTTTCTACTGAAAAAGGCAATGACATCAACCAAAGATGAAGAAAAAATTGGACACATCAAACAGATCAGAAAAGAAACCACGGTAGAGTTGCCACCGACTAAAAGAAGCTCAATCGGATCTGCATGAATGGAACAAATGAAAGAGGCGTACCCAACTAAAAAGTAAAGAGACCATACAAACATTTGTTTTTGGGCAACCTAAAATAGATCTCAAAGATAAATTTTCTGACATCAAACTGAGGAATCTGACCATGAGAATGCGGGTGAAGAAGATGGACATTTGTGTTTATCAAACTGAAAATGTTTGATAGCATTTCCAAGCATCTATTGAGGGAAAAGGGAAGCCCTTATTTTTCTCCAAATTTGAATTGAAAACCTCTTTTGCAACTACTGACTCTCAAGGAAAATGCTTTCCACCTTATTATGTTTTTACCTGCCATGTTACTTCTAAATATTTTGTCACTAGAAAAGATGGGATCTCCACTACAAATGGAAAGCAACTAAAAACAAAAATGATAAGTGCAGCTTATTCCAATTAATGTTGCAACCTTCGATGCCGCCGTCGAGGTTGCTAGTGGCACACCACGTTCTACGAAGGGTCGTCGGTAGCTTGGGGCTCGACAGCAGCAAATATGGACCACAGTGTATTGTTATTGCTATTTCTATTGTGTCTGCATTAAATGTTGATAAACAAGACAGTGATGATTGCGTGTTCAGAGTAAAATTGGTGGCTCATTATTGCTATATTGCAGACTTTGCAGTGAAGTAAATCAGCTTTTGAAGGCTAATGTGTAGTTGATGCTTTCTTTAAAAAGGTTGAACCCCAATCTTGAGGGCTCCCATCGATCCTGTCCTGGACCATTATGAAGGAGATAAATCGCAGGATGTGCCTCCAAGGAGTCAGGGTAGAGAGCTTATGATTAGGCCAGGGCTTTTAACCCAATGGTAACTCCCACTTGCAACAAAGTCAATTCACTTACGGGGAATCGAACTCTGCACACTACCGCGCTGAGCCCTAACCGTCCTTCCCTTTGCCACTTGGAGATATGTCCTGGGGGCATAGTTGATGCTTTCTTTGCCTGCGGTCAGGAGCTAAAAAAAATTTGATGACCATTTTTGAACTTTTATTTGGGCTTTTGAGTATTGTGGAATGGGGCTTGGGTATTTATTCTCACCAGGCCATAATACTTGTTGGATAAAAAATTCTTGGGCCTTTTCCAATACTAAATTAGCTGCCACTAGACTTACTTTTTTTGGGCTGCCACAACTTATCCCAACTTCCTTATTTTATAAATTCAATGGGTTGACACAACGCCGATTCGATTGATAATTATTCTCGCACAATGGTCTTGGTTCGGCTTCAACGTGTTGTGCTACCCGTGTTTGAATGCTACAGGTCTATCTATTTTTGGGTTAGCACCAGTTTTTTCAATATTGGATGGCAAAGCTATTTTGGTGTTCCAAGTAATTTCAAGTACGCTTGAAGAACTCCAACCACAATTTTTACTGTAGTTATCATCAGTCTGGCTTTGTTCTTCCTTGCTGTATTTCTACCAAACATAGTGAAGGTGAATATGGATTCTTTTATGGTTGGGCACATATATATATATATATATATGTTATGAAAATTGGGAACTATAATTATGCTTGACAAATGTTCGATGAAATGTCACAACTGAATTTCATATCTTTCTATGGGCTGTAAGTGCTACCTGCTCGCTGATATGTCCCAGCCTTTATCCACAATTGCAGCTTTTGTCAATCATGGACACATAATTTTCTCTATATCCAATATTCACAAATGCATACATGGCATAAATATATTACCAGAGTCAAATAGATTGTCAAAGAAAAACTCACCATTATAGGGGATTCCTACAATTGCTTGACAAAATACTTAGCTTGGATATCTTTTGTTCAAAGGCTCCATTAAATATCCCAAATGTCTTATCTTATTACTGAAGACGAGGCCATAAATCCACCCATATCGAGGTTAGCTAGGGAATTTTTTATTATTGAAGGCAAGCTCTAACTTGTGGATCTCTTACTAGTAGAGGCATCATTCTGAAGTCTTCGTCCTTGAATAAAGGAAGAGGCAATACCTTTAAGTCCTTGTTCCTCAAATAAAGGAAGATGCAGTACCTTGAAGTCCTCGTTCCTTAAATAAAGGAAGCGGCAATATTTTATAAATTCTCGTTCCTTGAATAAAGAAAGATACAAAATTTTAAGTCCTCGTTCCTTGAAGAAAGGAAGAGTCGACATTTTATAAGTTCTTGTTCCTTGAATAAAGGAAGAGGCGATATCTTGAGGTCTCGTTCTTTGGAAAAAGAAGAGGTAAATCGTCAGATATGTTTGTCCTTGCAAAAGGGGTCTTTCCTGGCTTTATTCGTGGGATGTTTATTTCCCGCTTTGCCAGATGCTTATTCTTAGCTCCACGAGATGTTTATTCCTCACCTCTTAGGACGTTTATTCCCCGCTTCGCTAGATGCTTATTCCTGGCTTCGCGGGATGTCTATTCCCCACGACATCACCTTTTCATTATTTAGGCTCGCCTGTATGGCCTCGCCTCTTCATTATTTAGGCTTGCCTATATGGCCTCGCCTCTTCATTATTTAGGCTTACCTATAACGACATCGCCTCTTCAGTTATATAGCCACCTCTTAACGGCCTCGACTCTTCATTATTTAGGCTCACCTGTATGGCCTCGCCTTTTCATTATATAGGCTCGCATAGGCATCTCCTCTTCATTATATAGACTCGCCTCTTAACGGAAACGCCTCTTCAGTTATACAGGCTCGCCTATAATGGCATCGCCTCTTCAATTATACAGGCTCACCTTTCAATGGCATCACCTCTTCATTATATAGGCTCGCCTATAACGACATTGCCTCTTCAATTATACAAGCTCGCCTCTCAACGGTATCACCTCTTCAGTTATATAGGCTCGCCTCTCAACGATATTACCTCTTCAGTTATATAGGCTCTCCTATCAACGACCTCACCTTTTCATTATTTAGGCTCGCCTATGTGGCATCGCCTCTTTATTATAGAGGCTTACCTATATAGGCATTGCCTCTTCATTATATAGACTCACCTCTTTACGATATCGTCTCTTCAGTTATACAGACTCGCCTTGCAACGACATCTCCTCTTCATTATATAGGCTCGTCTTACAATGACATCGCCTCTTCAGTCATACAAGCTCGCCTCTCAACGACATCGTCTCTTTATTATATAGGCTTGCCTATAATGGCATCTCCTCTTCGTTATATAGGCTCGCCTATAACGGCATTGCCTCTTAACGGCCTCGCTTCTTTATTATTTAGGCTTGCCTGTATGACCTCACCTCTTCATTATATAGACTCGCCTCTCAACAACATCACCTCTTCATTATATAGGCTCGCCTATAATGGCATTGCCTCTTCAGTTATACAGGCTTGCCTCTCAACGACATCGCCTCTTCAGTTATATAGGCTCGTCTATAACAGCATCGCCTCTGTATCAGTTTATCACAACTGCTTACATTCAGAGCATCGCCTCTGCATCAACTTATCACAGCTGCTTACATTTAAAGCATCACCTCTGCATCAGCCTATCACACCTGCTTATATTCAGAGCATCGCCTCTGCTACTCACATTCAGAGCATCGTCTCTGTATTAGCTTATCACAGCTGCTTACATTCAGAGTATCGCCTTTGCATCAGTTTATCACAGCTGCTTATATTCAAAGCATCGCCTTTGCTGCTCGCATCCAGAGCATCGCCTATGCTACTCATATTCAGAGTATTACCTCTGCATCAGCTTATCACAACTGCTTACATTCAGAGCATCGCCTCTGCATCAGCTTATCACAGCTGCTTACATTCAAAGCATCGTCTTTGCATCATTTTATCACAACTGCTTATATTCAGAGCATCGCCTTTGCTGCTCGCATCCAGAGAATCGCCTCTGCTACTCATATTCAGAGCATGGCGTCTGCATCAGCTTATCACTATTGCTTATATTCATAGCATCATCTCTACTGCTCACATCCAGAGTATCGCCTCTACTACTCATTTTTGGAGTCTCACCTCTGCATCACCTTATAATAACTACTTACATTCAGAGCATCGCCTCTGCTACTTACATCCAGAGCATCGCCTCTGCTACTCATATTTGGAGTTTCATCTCTGCATTAGCTTATCACAGCTATATACATTCAGAGCACCACCTCTATTGCTTATATTCAGAGTATCGCCTCGGCTGCTTATATATTCAGTCTCGTCTCAACATCAACTTCATTATAGTAGCTTATATTTCATGTTCGACCTGCATATAGATATTTGACCCCGACTTGGAGACTATTGTGATTGCTGTTAGCATATGTATCATATTATTGCTGGTCAGGTGCAGGTACGCATGTTACATCACTACTATCATGCCTCATGACCCATTACACCATTTTCACTAGTGTTAGTACGTATGCTACATTATCCACATTATGATATATTATGATGCATGTAGACCTTTGCATATTATATTTTGGAGAAATTTGATATGATATTACTCACGCTATCATCATTAGTATTTGGAAGGGCAAATTGACCCCAAATTTATTTGGTATATGTGCAGTGGATATATTGTATTGTATTACATGATTAGTTTAGTCTATATTACAGAGGAGATATTGCCGATATTTCGATCAATTATAGCAGTATCTATCTTTCAAGGCAATCTGTAAACCCTCGTTTATTTAGACTCGCACGGATATTTTCTGAGGCGGTTCGTAATTCCTCACTTATTGGAGCTACTCATATTTTCTGAGGCATTCTGTAAGACACCACCTGGTCGACTACTTATATTTCAAAGTTTGTCCCGCATATAAATATACGACTCAGACTTGGGGGACTATTGTTATATCCATAAATTACATGATATGCGTGTGACGGAGAGGGTTCCACATGGACCGACGTGGCATCGACTATTTATTGATTGTGCCCTATTTAATTAAACAATTGCATATCGGGCTTGGAACTTGGGTTTGACCCATTAGCTCACAAGACCTATTTTCGTTTTCTATATATATGTGAATTCATTTAATTTGAAGGTATGATTTTCTAACCCGAACTAAACCCCTTACCCTCTCCTGCACTCTCTTTTCCTTTGTCTGACCGTTAACTTGATCATCGGAGTGTAAACGGTCAATGAACATTTTTCTCGACCGGCGGCCTTTGCCTCCTAACGGGGTGCTCCGTGTGCAGGTGATGTCCACGTGGAGGGGATGAGATCAGTATTCTGTTGACGACATTTTTTGAGGTCAACAATATCATCTATCACTGCTTCAGCTTTAGTGAAATAGATCTCATTCTTTTGGTACTTTTGACATGCCATTTTCAGTCCTACCTTTTAATCCAATATCATCTAGATCACCAATTAAAATTAAATTCCTATTTAAATCTGGAGCATATTATCTTTCAATAGTGTAGATATATCCATTTTGGAATATTAATGTCATACTGCCTATTCCTTCAACCCTGTAGGCAACATTATTTTCCATTACCACTTCACCCCCGGTAATTCTCTTAAAGTTGACTAACCAGCTTCTTTTAGAGGTCATATGAAAAGTGCAAGTAGAATCCAAGATCTATTATTGGATCTGATCATAATTTCCAGCAATGTTAGAAGAGTTCTGATAAGATGTTGGATCACTAACAACATAGATATCTACATTGTTAGTCTAAGGGGTTCAACTATATTTCCTTCATCAACCACCTTATCCTTCTGTTCATTAAAAGGACAGTTTCTCACACCCCATAGCATTTTCAATTATTTGCCTTAAGACTTTAGACATGGACGTAGACCTTCCTCTATTTTCCGTCTTATGATTATTTCTCTGATTAATAGGATTCCATTGATTCTCATTCTGCCTATTTTGTGTTCTCCCTCTAAAAAAAAAAACTCTAAAAATTATTATTCTTAGCTTTTTCAGATTTTAGTTCCTTCTCTTACTCTTCAAATAGTTAATAATAATTTCAGTAATAAGAGTGTCCACCTAATTTCAGTAATTTCTTGAACCAATTTATTAAAGGCATCTAAGTCTTTTGAGCAATCTATTTCTAAGGGAAACTATCTATTTGCTAAAGATTTGACCAAGTAAAGTTCTAACTTTTTCACAAAAGTTTAGTAGAACTTTTCTCAAAATTTGATCAAACAAATGCAAAATAATAGAAGTGCAAGTTAGTTCATCAGCTTCAGATTTTGTTTAGCAGTCACAAAATCCAAATGTTCTTCCACAATGGCTTTTAAAACTATTTGTTGAACCTTTCTTTATATTTTGTTGTCAAATAGGACAATCCCTTTTCTCATTAAAAACCCCAAATTCAAAAGCGGTTGTGGTCAATTTGAAAAAATAAAAAATAAAAAAAAATCAAATACAATATTTAATAAAACGACGAACACACTTGAAATTTTGGCACACAAAGTATCAATAGGTTTTAATAGCAAAGTAAATTATAAGGCTGAAGTAGATTTACTCAAGAAATCAACAAAAACACAATATACAGTAAGCATATTAATTTCCTTAATAAAATCAAATCAACAACAGACTATATCAATAATAAAGGAATACTATAAATTTTCAATTTCAATAGGGATCAAAATTTAGAACACTTAAGATTTTGTAGAATTAGAGGATAACAAATTAACAAATGATCTTAATACACATTCAGAAGTGTTAGGGTCAATTTTATGTAGAATATCAAATTTAAAAGGAAAAATAAATGAAAGATGGTAGTCACAGATATAGGCTTAGTAGAAGCAAACCAAAGAGGTGGTTTAGAGATTTGACCACCAGAAGCATCAAGAATGCGAACAGAAGTTGAGAAAACGCCCACATAGATCATCAGTTGCAAATTCTACCAAGAAACCGATGTATTTATTCACGTTTTCCAGATTTAGGGTTTCAACCCAAATTGTGCATGAAACTCCAAATATTTGATTTAGAAAGTTTGTAACAAGAAACAGCCACTAAAGGCAATAATGTTCAATATCTTTAGATCAATTTTTTCAAAGCATACCAGATTAGACAGATTGAACCATATCGAACTGTGAATAATGATTTTCTTGTATAAAAACTCAATCTAAGGTACAATAAACCTTTCAGTGACTAGATCTTTCAAAATAGACCTAATATTTTGGGAAAATTTGAGATTTGAAGAGATCAAACCAAAACCAACTATGAAAATTGATTTTAGTGAGTTGACTATCGAAGGTCCAAGAACAACCTACACAGGCTACGATACCACTATTGTATAGAAATTACACTTCGAAGAACAAAAATTACAAACCCTTTTCTATAATATTTACATCTTGAACCAAAAACACAAAAGGCATCAAGATTTCACAAAACATGCTCATACTATCTTATACCCTTTGTATTACAGTGAAGCCACAAATTTAGACCCTCAAAATGGATTCGTTGAAGTTAATTCTATGGATTAAAAGACTTCAACCAAGAATAAAAAACCATTCCTCATACACAGAATCATAGACACTCCAAAGATTCACACAGAATACCCTAAAATTGTCAAACTAGATGTTGAAGACGAAGGGAAAAGACATAGAGAAAACCTTAGCCTCTCAAAGAAAATCAAACATTTGGAATGAATTAGGATAACAGTACAAGCCTTTGTTTAGAGTTAATTGTTTCAACACTCACCGAACTTTATCTAACGTCACGTTTCACTCACTGAACTTTAACTTGCACCCAATCACTCACTGAACTTTACACCGTTGCACTTCATTGCTCACTGTGTTACTCCCGTCACTAGCAGCTGCTCACGTGGAAGACGAAATGGATAACTGGGTGTTAAATGCCACCGTGGAACAACCAAATACTCAACCAAATATGAACAACAAAATGGAAAAAAGAAAAGGAAAGAAGAAGCAAGCACTGATGAATGAAATGCTTCAACACAAGAAAAAAAAATAGCAAATTACACATGACAGGCAGTAATGATTCAAAAACCAGCAGCTTCAAGAAAAAAAAAAAAAAAAAAAAAAAAAAAAAAAAACTGTAACTTAATCTCCGTTTGCCACATCAACTTCAACTAAAAAAACAGCTACATGAACCAAAAAAAAGCAAGTTAAACAACCAACAACTTCACTACACACAATATTTTCCTAACTCTAAAACCAGCAACTTCAACCTAAAAACCAGCAACTTCAACAAAGGAAAAAAAAAAAAAAAAAACAGCAACTACATCTCCATTGACACATCAACTTCAACCAAAAAAAAGCAAGTTGAACAAAAAAAATCGGCAAACACCTCATCTCCCTAACTCTACTGGAGTGAATGCCAAGCGACGGTGGGTCGTGTGGATGATTTTGTGGGGTTAGAGTTCTTCAATTTCTGGGGAGAGTTCGTTTTCTGGTAGATTTTTTGGGTTAGTGTTCTTCACTTTTTTTGGTGGAGGTTGTGGGAGTTGATATTGTCAAAGACTGAAGTCATGTGTTGTGTTAATTCTCCCCTTTGGTTGAGTATTTGGTTGTTCCATGGTGGCATTTAACAGCCTGTTGTCTATTCCGTCTTCCACATGAGCAGCTGCTATTGATGGGAGTAACAGATTGAGCAATGAAGTGCAACGAGGTAAAGTACAGTGAGTGATTGGATGCAAGTTAAAGTTCAGTGAGTGAAACGTAACGTTAGGTAAAGTTCAGTGAGCGTTGAAAGAATTAACTCCCTTTGTTTATACCCTTAGTCATCACTGTTGGTCTCATATTAAGATCAATGTCCAGAGCAACTAACAACTAATCTATAATCAATACAACTGAAGTTACATTTTGGAAACACGATTTCTACCATTCGTATTGGGTTCGGGGTTTGGGCTCACTCGTGAAATTATTAGGCAATAGTAAATGGACTAGATTGGACCATAATAATCCCACTTATCATGATAGCCCATATTGAATTGGATTTGGCTTCATAGCCCTAACACTCAATTTTTGAAAAGTAAAATTTTAACAAAATATATTGAAACACAAATAGGAATAATGCTATTCGTACAAAAAAGGATTTTGCAACGTTTAAAAATCACTACAAAAGACCTTTTGCATGTGTTGTGGGGGTCGATGTTGCCGTTGAGGGGAGAAATACAACAATGTTTATTTACTGTTACAAAAAGTCTTTTTGTAATGTTTTTTAAACGTTGGTAAAAGTCCTTTCGCAACATTTTTTAAACGTTGCGAAATGACTTTTTGCAACATTTTTGACCGTTGCCGTAGATTATTATTATTATTTACAACAATTTATGTTAATTGACTGGCAAAATTGAAAATGACATTTTGTAACAAATTTTAGAATTGCATAAAAATTGATAATTTCATTACAAATTTTTGAATCAATAAACTTGAACATTAGAATGTGATACAAAAACACCTAACTGAGGAATAGAGATTAAAAAGTTTATGTTGCATCCTCTATAAAGCTCGGAACTACAATAAACTATCCAAACTACAAACTGCACAGAAACAGTGGCATAAAAACAAGATAACCAGGTTGATTACCCTCGGGATCTACTCCACCACTTCTGGGAACGCATGTACCGAAACGACGACGAATCCTCCTCCACCACCACAACGTACAACAACTTTGTTAACCCCGCTGCAGCCACCATTCCTCCACCTGCACATGCAAAACACACAAATTTGAAATGAGAACCATATGCAGAAGTTTACAACATTAAATCATTTACCAAAGGAAATGAAAAAGTGTAATCATAATTACAGAGGAATTTATGTATACCTAGACAGGCAAAACCAGCAGCAGATACCATGTCCACTGTCATAATTAGTTCAAAAGTCCCCATTTATGTGGAGTTCTATGACTTATTATGCTCAACAGAATTTGATTATCCCAAAAAGACAGAATCTATATTTACCATTGATAGCATAAAATCCAAGCTATGTATAGTTTGCCTTCAGCAATTTCATTAACCAAATGTGACCAATCACAATTAGGAAGAGCAAGGTAACATCTAACATCCACCAGTTTGTTACCTCCTCCTCATTGTGGCCACTGACTCGCTTCTTTCAATTTCCAGTCACGTGTTACTTCCATACTTCATTTAAAATCATTAACTGTTAATCATTTCCCAAGTACCAATTATTGCATCCAAGTTCAATTATTTATTTGCGAAATACTGATTTACTAAAATCTAAACTCTGACTAAAGAAAAAGAAAGAAAATGCCCTTCTTGATGCTGCTAATAAAAATAAAACTAATTCCACAGAAAACCCAGTCTCAAAATAGAAAAACTTGGCTTCATAAAATTTCTAAACTAAAATGCTCATATAATACATTTTCCATCTGAAGGAATGAAGCTATTGACAGAATTCAATAAGACCAGAGGAAGATGGAGGCACAGAACATTACTAAACAAGTGAAAAAAGTTCTCTCTATCTTGTTAGTCATGCCTAAATGTAGAATAAGATAGAAACCCGAGCTCTAACTGATCCATTTTTTTTCCTTCAAAAGCTATAACAGATCTATTTTTTCATAGAATGTTTCACAACATAGTGCTAAAGTCCAGGCTATAAAACAAGTAGCCTCAGTAGAATTGAAATTATGTTAATAAAATTTTATCAAAGAAATGCCCTTAAATTTAATGGAACACATCACCTTGTAATGATCATAATGTTGAAGAATAATTCCTCTGGGCAACTCTAAAAGCTTCTCTAACCTGAGCTTTATGGTTCTTTTGTTTGGAAAAAACTACTATAATTCACAATTATCATTGCAAAACTACATGAAAAAGGGACTAATTGAACAAGTCAATTCATACCTTGCAATTTCAGCTCTCCTCTTGGCCTGCTCTGCAATTTCTGTAAGTTCTCTATAGCTATTCTTCTCGTTGAAAGAATTAGTCGGCTCTGGTGCTTGAAGAGCCCAATGTGCTTCTCTCTCTTCTTTGCCATAGTCCTTCTTGGCGGTGAAAGCAGGCTATTCCAAGAAAAAAAATGATAATGAAGGACAATATAAGAAGCATAATCCTGCGGCGTAGTAGCGGATAGCGCCCTGCCTGCACCATTATCCGAGGTTAGAAAAGATGGATTCTAGTTCGAAATCGAGGCTTTGATAGTGAGAGCGGCTTTTTGAGTGGTTTTGTGGGGTTCAATTCGGTTCCAGTTAAAACTTTACTTTTTGGAGAAGGATTGGTTGAGGGGGTTTGGTAGAGTATGAGGTGGAAATGTAGAGGTTGAGGGATTGAGACATTATTGCAACGTTGTAGCTTCTCCGTGAGCAAGTGGTTGGAATTATATCGAACGGCGATGGATTTTGGGTGTGGAAAGTGTTAATGAATCCAAACTGTATAGAGTTTGGGGGCGGAGGAAGCGAGGTGGGTTGCTTTTGAAGTCGTCAATTTTTAGGTGATGATGAGAGTGATTTTGCTCGAAGAAACCATAATCTGGTTTTGATTTCACAGGAAGAGAATATAAGAGAGACGACTGGAGTGAGAGCAACAGGGATGGACTATAAGACCACATTCTGATTCTTCTACTAATTTTCAATCACATATTCTTCAATAAAATAATATTTTTCATCACATTAATAACTTTTCTTTCTTTTTCAACCACACATTTCCCATCATATCACTATTTCAAAATTCATTCTTTCCCAATAATCTCTATCAAGCACACTTTAGGTTAGAGTGGTATTTTGTAATTTGGCTATGTGTCATAACTTTGGCAACGTTTATTAAACGTTATGAAAAGAATCTTTCGCAATAAACGTTGTAAAAAGAAAAATATTTCGTAATGTTTAATTTCGAAACGTTTAATAAATGTTGAAAAAAGAGAAATATTTTGCAACTTTGTAAAAATTGAATTTTTTCGCAACGTTCAATAAATGTTGCAAAATGTGACATTCGTAACATATATTTAAAAAATATTGTTAAAATTCAATTATATTGACCAATGACAATATTCACTTATTTAAATGTTACAATTGACCCCTTTAACAACACATAACTACTGAATGTTACATTTTTTATATTGCAAATAACCATTTTTGGTGTAGTGTATGTACATAATGGTGTATAGATAAATAATGGTGTAGTATGTACATAATGGTGTATAGATAAATAATATAGAAGAGAAAAAAAGAGAAAAAAGAGATCGAAAGAAAATAAATTCAATTATTATAATTTTGAATAATGTTACTTGTACATAAGGAGTTACGTAAAATTTTGCAGACAGATGAGGTGTCAAGAAGAGAGTGAATAATTTTTTTTATTTAGTTGAATTTTTTTTTTGACCAATTCATATTTCACCACATTATGTGTATATACACCAATCTGTAAGTAGTAATGTATACGTATTACAGCCGTACAATTTTTTTTTACTATTCCATGTCATCTATTTGTACATTATTACATATACATTAATTTTGACATCATGGATGACATTTCTGTGAGTAGACAATATTTTATATATTGATTTTAACGACACTTTAAACAATCAATGACACAAATTTTTAGGACTCACACAATATCAACAACAATGTCATGTAGGAATATTCATCTAGATTATTTCAAGGAACTATGCTCAATTTGTTCTTGTTACTCAATCACGGAATCCAAAGACAAACTCCTTGTTGCTGTATGCATTTGCCAGGTAATTTCTTTTGTTGATTTTTTTAGGGGAATTTTTAAAAATGTCACTGTTTTTTAAAATACACAAAAAAAATTTATTGACACTAGGGGTTTGTTCGGTAGAGATTAAAATTCAATTTTAATTGAAAATATAGCCGTTATGTTTAACTTTCATCTAACGGCTATATTTTCAATTAAAATTGAATTTTAATCTCTACCGAACAAGTCCTAGATTTGTTCAAAAATGTCACTTTTTGATGTAAAATGTCCAAATTACCCTTAAACTCACATTTATAGGAGCATTTAATGCCCATTAATGCTATGATGTGATAATTTAATTTTTAAATACCTTACATGTCATTCACTAAATGTGATTTGACTAGATAAAAAATTGCACAAAAATTGATAAATTTAAATACCCTACATGTCTTTCATTAAATGTGATTTGACTAGATAAAAAATTGCACAAAATATTGAGAGATTTGTTATTATAAATTGTTTATATTTTTATCTAATAACTTACTCTTTTTTAAATGTTAAATACAACATGATCATAGTTATTTGAAATTTTTTAAACTACTACTAATGATGATGTGTTTGATTTTTGAAATACTTTTTGAAGAGAAAAGATACGAATATTGTGAAAATTTTCATATTTAATGAAGTATTAAGTTATTTATTTTTGGGAAGATGTTGTAATTGAGAATTAATTATGATCATTAATGTTTTCAACAATTTTTTTCAAGGTACCAAATACACGTTTTCAAATTTTTTGACAGTTCCAACAATTCAACTGTCGAACTCGACATTTCAAAGCTGTCGAGTTAGATATCTGAACTGTCGAACTCAACATTTTGAAACTATCAAGATAGACAATTTAACTGTTGACACCTTTAATTTCACCTTTTGCTATTGTATGAATTTAAATATTCGAAAGTGCTAATTCCATGTTATTACATATCGACATATTGATTGTGTAGAATTTTTATCGTTGCAATCTCAACATTTCAAGTATGAACAATCATTTGAGATTCTTATACTTTTGTTTTCATTATCATTTTCAGACATTAGTGCTTCTAGCGTTTGCAAGCAAAGTACGAATTCTTATGTCCAAGTATTGCATAACATCCCGACAGTTCAACTATCGATTTTGAGAGATGGTTTGTGTCATTCTCGATAGATGGTTGCAAAGTAAAAAATTTCACTTCTCCAAAAATACGATACATTATTATTTTCAGGCATAAAATATTGTTATCATTCCATTATAATTTTCAGACAGAAGAAAACGTGTTTAAGTTCACAAGTAAAATACAGATCGATAAACAAAATATTGCATAACATCCCGATAGTTCATCTATCGTTCCCGACAGATAGTTTCTGTTATTCTCGATAGTTGGTCCGGGTGACACAACAGCCTTCCATCAACCACACCACAATCGCGATTCCACCAAAAACACCACCACCACTACAGAATTGGCGCTCACGCCGCCCAAAATCGGCACCATGATCACTATTACAACCTTACCTCCACAATAATACCATTACCACTAACAAAACACACCCCAAAATTACTCTACAACCACCACAAAATCAAATTCATGGTTGAAGATCACCCCAAAACCGTGGCCCAAAATAAACGGGATTGGGGGAAGAGAGAGAGAGAGAGAGAGAGAGAGAGAGAGAGAAGAGTAAGACGGGATTGGAGAAATAATCACTTGCATAATTAATTATCGTCATTGTGAGTTCGTGGTGGTTTCCGGCGATGGGCGACGGCCGGAGGTGTTGAGAGAGAGAGAGGAAAGAATATGGAGGTATTGAGAGAGAGAGGAAAGAATATGGAGTGAAAATGAAAATTTTAGGGTTTGAATTTGAAGTTAATAAGATGGGTACCATGACATTTCACAATTTTTGTATTATTTTTTATCTAGTCAAAATCACATTTAATGAATGATATGTAATGTATTTAAATTTATCAATTTTTGTGCAATTTTTTATCTAGTCAAATCACATTTAATGAATAACATATAAGGTATTTAAATTTATAAACATTGACAAATATGTACAAAAATATGCCAAAATATCATTCTTGTAAACACTACAAAAAAAATAACATTTTTGTTAATGCAAATGGAAAATGTGTCACCCAATGCAATTTCCTCATTTTTTTTTTATATCTGTCTTCTAGATTTTTCCTCCATTCATTTTAGTATTTCTTGTTTAGGAATTGTATGCTCTTGTGAAGGTACTATCAATCTATCATGGTATCCATCGATCCAGCGAGGTCGTAATCTAATGGAAATTGCGGAGTACCTTCCATGTTTGATGAACTATGTATTGTTCTATGAACTCTGCACCACTTTCTTGG
Source organism: Osmanthus fragrans (assembly GCA_019395295.1). Classification (NCBI taxonomy): domain Eukaryota; kingdom Viridiplantae; phylum Streptophyta; class Magnoliopsida; order Lamiales; family Oleaceae; genus Osmanthus; species Osmanthus fragrans. The sequence continues at coordinate 14,208,605 of CM033349.1, forward strand.
GGATTATAAAGCCTGAATCACCACTCTCTGCCAAAGCATTCACGAATTCTACTTTGTGCACCCCAAGTACTAAAGTCTTGCTTACCTGTTTTTAGAATTCAGGAACCAAAGTATTGCATTTAGAATTACCAATTCATTTCCAATGATGAATACGATCCATTAGATTATTTTCATACAAACATATGCACGTATATCAGATATCAAGAATTGTATATCAACTGCTCTTGAAGAATGGGCTTTATGTTACATCAATTCTTAATTGCCCTCCTCCTGCTTTCCACCTTGAGCACCGTACGAAGTTCCACCAATGGCACGATTGATTTTCATATTGGTGTGGTTCTTGATTTGAATTCACTGGTAGGGCGTATAGGACAGACGAGCTTGTCCATGGCTCGTTCTGATTTTTATTCATATCACAGCAACTATAAAACAAGGTTGGTTCTCCATATCAGGGATTCCCAAGAAAGCGTGATTGACGCTGCTGATGCTGGTTTGTTTCTACTTTTCCTTCATCCTTGATGTATCCGTGTTCCTAAATGAACGTCCATATTTTGAAATTAATAAAGAGTTATCTATCTTTCAAAATCATAGTTACTACTTTCATGTTATCTCTTCCAATCACTGACATGAAGAGGAGAAGAGGAAGTATAAGAGGAATGAATATAATTATTTCTGTCATGTTCCTGTATCTACAATTTCAAAGAAAAAATAGTCATTTGAATAGGCACATAAAAAATCACTAGGGCATACCAAAATTTCTGTGTCCTTAAAAGGATAATCAAGATATTTTGACTGCTGTCAAAATATCACTAGGGCATACTAAAATTACTAGGCACATAAAAAATCACTAGGGCATACCAAAATTTCTGTGTACTTAAAAGGATAATCAAGATATTTTGACTGCTGTCACTAACTTGTTCCTACTTTAAAATGATTTCGATGCAGCAATTGATTTGCTGCGAGATGTTGAGGTGGATGCTGTCATTGGTCCTCAAAAATCTACACAGGTCAACTTTGTGATGGATCTTGGTGATAGAGCTCATGTACCAATTATTTCTTTCTCTGCCACAAGCCCTTCTCTCATCCCTCGAACTCCTTATTTTGTTCGGACAGCACAAAGTGATTCCTATCAAGTTGACGCTATTGCTTCCATAGTAAAAGCTTTCCAGTGGAGTCAGGTTGGCATTATTTCTGAAGACACAGAATATGGTACTGGAATTATTCCTTACCTATCTAATGCATTACAAGATGTCAATGCCAGAATTTCATATAGAAGTCTATTACCAATATCAGCCACTGATGATTGTATATACAAAGAACTATACAAAATGATGACTATGCAGACAAGAGTTTTTGTGGTGCACATGTCAGAACGTCTTGGTGCCAGGCTCTTTCTAAAAGCAAAAGAGATAGGAATGATGAGTAACGGCTATGCCTGGATTGCTACCAGTGGCCTGACAGATCTATACAGTTTGATGAACTTGAGTGTTGTTGAAGCCATGCAAGGTGTTTTGGGTTTAAAGCCTTTAATTCCAAAATCTAAAGAGCTCGACGATTTCGCTACTCGATGGAAAATGAAGTTTTCTCAGGCTTATGGTGTTATCAAACCCGCACATGCAAGTATTTATGGCCTTTGGGCATATGATACACTGTGTGCTCTTGCAATGGCCGCAGAGAAAGTTGGTAATAGGCTGCTGAATGCTGCCGATATCAGTTATTCATCTGTATTTGATTTACCAGTCTCTGAAACAGGTCACGAACTTCTCAAAGAAATGTTACAAATAAGGTTCCGTGGACTCGCTGGAAATTTTTCTCTTACTAAGGGACAATTAGAGCGAACACCATATCAAATAATTAATTTTATTGGAAACCGTGATAGAGAGGTAGGAGTTTGGATACCGACCCATAGAATTTCAAGGAAAGTGCATCAGATTGTCTCTAGCTATTGCTCTATCTCAAAGAAAAATCTTGGGGATATTACTTGGCCAGGGGGCTCAGTAATAGTACCAAAAGGTTGGGAATTTCCAGTTAGTGGTAATAAGATGAGGATTGGAGTGCCACAAAAATCTGGTTTTAATGAGTTCCTGAAAGTCGTGAAGGATCCTCGTACTAATGCTACCAAAGTTAGTGGATACTTTAAGGATGTGTTCGATGCGGTCATGGCAGCATTACCATATGCTGTGGCATATGAATATGTTATATATCCCTTTGAAAAATCTGACGGTTCAAGTTCCGGTAGTTACGATGATCTCACATATCAAGTTTCTCTTCAGGTTAATCATACATTAATTTTTTGTTCTTATAAGTCATAACAAATTAGTTCTCTTTTCATTGCCAAAAAAATTAATGCCTTTAAATTGATATTGATTTGTCTTTTCTTTCACGATAGGAGAATTACGATGCTGCTCTTGGAGATATAACAATTACTGCTAACCGATCAACTTACGTGGATTTCAGTTTGCCATATGTCGAAGGGGGAATCACTAGTGTTATCCCAGTTAAATATGAGGATCCTGATGACAAGTGGACTTTTTTAGAGCCCTTGACAAAAGAACTGTGGATAGCGTCTGCTGCATTTTATATCTTTACTGGTTTTTCAATTTGGATCCTTGGGAAAAGTGTTTCCACCAGTTCCAGGGGTACCGCCGGTCAACATGCTGGCATGATTTGTTATTTTCCCTTATTTCCTGGTGATCCATCTCCTCTTCTCTTCTAGCAGATTATGCATATTACAATGTAACAATGCTTATCATTTCAATTTGTGGCTCAAAAGATGATCTTTCTGGACTTTTGTCCACCTGTAGGGCAAGGAATTGAAGGCACTTTAATTTGTCTGATTTTGGTTGGATGGGCATTTGTTGCATGTTTGCTGATGTCTACTTACACTGCTAGCTTATCGTCAAAATTAACGGTGCAAAGGCTTCAACCAACTGTAGCAGATGTGAAGGAACTTATTAAGAGTGGAGATTACATCGGGTGTCAACAAGGATCCTTTCTTGTTGATTTCTTGAAAGGTTTAGGATTTGAAGAATCAAAAATCAGGACATACAAGTCTACCGAGGATTGCCATGAAGCTTTATCAAAGGGCAGTAGCAACGGAGGTATATCGGCCTATTTTGACGTTATGCCTCACATCAAGCTTTTCTTGTCTCAATTTTGCGGGAAATACAAAGTAGCTGGCCGTACCTATCGAACAGATGGATTTGGTTTCGTAAGTATTTTCCTTTCATCACTCTGTTCTTGTCCTATGTGGGTCAAGTAAACTCCTCGACCATTTTGGTTCATGTTACTAATCATCTCATATTTGCTTAAAATCAACAGGCTTTTCCTAAAAGCTCGCCATTAGTTGCCGATGTCTCTCGTGCAATAATTCAATTGACCGAAAATGATAATATTTTAGATATTGCTGAACTGAAGTCCTTTAAACCAGCATGTGCAGCACCAGATACTGCCATCAACCCAAGCAGCGTCACATTGAGATCCTTTCAAGTGCTCTTTGGCATCACAGCTGGTGTTACTTTGTCATGCCTCGGTCTTTCCTTGATCATGTACCTCTACACGAATATAAATTTTCGTCAGATCATCACAAATTTTATTCGCACCACTGCTTCAAAAAGTCAAGCATTAATCAAGAGACTTTATGCAATTCTTCACATCTTTACCCCTCGACTGTAACAATATTTTGTCCGAGCATAATTATTCCCCATTTCGGTCAATGAGTTGTTCAATTATATGAGATTTGAACTTCCTACAATAAAATATTTGATTGTAATTCGGCTATTCCTAGTATAGTTGATTTAAATTGTACATTCCTATATTTAAGGGCTGCAAATTCCATAATTTAAAGGAGTGATAAAACTTCAATTGAGGTATTGATTGAAATGCAATTTTATCATGGTATTTAGGACTGGGTAAAATCTATTCAAACTAGTCAAACCGATCAATCCAAGACAAACCGATTGGTTTTTAAATTCATTTGGGTCTGGGTTTGGGTTGAAATATCAAATTTGAGGTTGGATTCAGTTGGGTTTCAGGTTATAAATTAAAATCTAATCCAATCCGACCAGATGAATTAAATTTTTTAAATTTAATACTTAAAATGAGAAAAATCTAAATAGACACAATGGTGAAGACAAGAGAAAGACTTATAGACTTATAATATACAAACGTCTATTTGTTTTATCTAGGTAGACTGACATGAATACTATATACAAATACAAAGTTATTTGACGATAAAAAAAAGAAAGAAAAGGAAATGATGATTATATGAATGAACCCTAAAAAAATTGAAAATAGAAAATGCTTCATAATTTCAAACTTGTACTTTACTTTTAGCAAGAATTCCTTTTATATGTTAAAAATAATATAGATTTTTCAAGTGGTTTTAAAATGGGAACATCACACAAACCTTACATATAATAATCACTTTTCAAAATTAACAAACTCGTTAATTTATTTCAAAAATCAGGCAGTAAATAAATTTATTAAATATTAAATTAAATATAATATACATTAATTATTTCCACTTCATGTCAATTCATCCACCCCATCCTATCACCCCACTACACCACCTTCCCTCCACCTCTCCATTGGCTTCGACGACGGCGACCGCTTCGGCAGTAGCTCCGGCGACGATGACTTTTTTGGCGACCTTTTTTTTTTTTTTTTTTTTTTTTTTTACCGATGATCCGTGATTAGTAATATTACATTTCAAAATTAACAAACTTGTCAAATCATTTCAAAATTCAAGTATTAATTTCAATTAATAATATATATATATATATATATATATATATATATATATATATAATATACAATTAATCAGAATTAATTATCCCCACCCACTCCCACCAAATTAATAATATATCAATTAATAATATCTCAACCCTACCATCCCAACATGTGGATCCCACCCACGGACCCCACACCACACCACCCCACCTTCCAAAAAAATTTCAGAAATTAAAAAGTGTAAATTGCATCCCTGTTCATGGAACCATCTCACCCTACCCTACCCCAAAACCCACCCACGGAACCCAGAAAATGTTCAAATCACTATATCTAATAAAGTCGTTATCTGTGAGTAATTGAAACCAAATTTGTATTCAGTGTGACTAACTGTGACAAAATTTGCGTTTAGTGTGACTGGTCACAATTGGTCACAATTAGCACAGAATTGGTCACAACCAGTCATAACTAACACAATTTTGATTACAGAAGGTTATCATCAACAAATCTTCACACACCAGAGACCAGCACCACAATTCACCAGAATAACCTCCGATGCACCACCACTACCACCTTCAAGTCAAATCCACGACAATAAATACAACATTTACTGACTTATGTTATCTGTGACTAATTGTGACTACATTTGTGTTTAGTATGACTGTATGTGGTCAATTCAATATTAACTATGACCGTATGTGATCGAGTCACGATTGATCACAATTAGTAGAAAATTGGTCACAACCAATCACCACCGACATCACCGCACTACCACTACAACCAAAATGTAAATCAGCACAACTACATATTCACAACACGTTTTTGAATGCAAATACAACCATAAGGAAACAATAGCATTTGGATCCACCAAGCAATACATTTTCATATTTCTTTAGGATCTTGGAAAAGACAGAAAGATTCATGAAATTGTTTACTAATTAATACAAAAATGATGGATAACAAATCATATAAAGCATAGGGGAAACTTGTGAAAGAAAATAATTCGCGTGCACTAAAATCTCAGCCACCAAGTCGTAAACCAAGTCCCACCTTCACCACCAATTTTTTCCCCATCACGACAAATGTACTCACCTTTACCACCACGCTACTCACATTCGCCACCCTAATCACTCCCAACACCAAATTCTCACCTTATCCACCTCCAGTATAGTCACTACCACCAAAATCGACTCGAGTCAGGCTGATTAATCAGACCACCAGAAGCTGCATCCATGCTAGAACCTCCTCTAAAATCACCGGTAAATGCTCTTTTTCGGTAACCGTGAACCAATCGACCGAAAATATGAACTTAGCTTAAGTTGATTCGTGAGAATCGCGCGGCTCCAGCGGAAGCAGCCTTTGGCGGTGGTGGCTAGTACTCCATTGCCAGCTTCACGGACAGCTCGGTGACAGAATATAGAGAGGGGGTTGGGTGGGGTGAGGTGGGTTGGGTGGAAAGGGTAATATGGAGAGAGAAGAGCTGGGGAGGGAAGAGATAGAAGATAAGTTAGAAACTGGGTTTTGAACGAAATGGGGTGGGTGGAGTTGAATATATGGATTAAATTTTACTTTTATAATATTATTATTAATATTTAAAAGATTAATTAACCTCTGATTTGTGAAAAGAAAAGTTTTAGGATTTGATATTTGAAATGTATAATTAAAAGGCAGGTTTTCGGGCAATTTTCCCTTTTAAAATTTAGAAACTTGTGAAAATTCAACAAAAAAGTAATTGGATCCAACTTGAATTGGGCCCAAGTCCAAACACATTGATCAACCCAATCCATACTGACTCAAGCTTGATTGATTTGGCTAGTTAGGTTTAAACACATAATTGGATTGGTTAAAAAATTGATCCAACCTAACACAATGACCTACACCAACCCTAATGGTACCAAGGCTTTCAAACTAAAAGATTTTTTTTTTTGTTTTTGTATTTCGACTCATTGAGGATGAATTCCTAGTCTGATGACACTTGTTCTTGGTTTAAGGACTATTCTTGTTTGGTTCTTGATGCAGCGGCATCTATTGTTTGTTTGTTTGTTTAGTGTTTGTATGTTGGGCTGCTAACGTCTCTTTGAAGTATCCATCTGTTCGACATTAACTTGTGGGTTACCGATGATTCTAGTACAGTGAGCGTGGATTTTGGTTGCAAAATTTGGTATGAGACATCAATACTCTGTTCGATGATCTGTGTTCTTGGTCTATCGGCCATCTTTCCTCTTGTTGTCAACGATTTGCAAGCATGGCTATCGATGATTGGTTTGGACTATTAGGCAATTTATTTTGTTGGTATCGTGAATCTCTATTCAGATGTTTGATTTGGACTATTTCAATAGGCATTGGGTGGTTTCATTTGGGCCATGAAAATTTCTTCATTAGCAGGGCTACTATTGGTCCATTAATATTAGTCAGTGTTCTATAATGCGCGTATATGCTTCACATATATTTGCATATGGTCGATGATTTTTTGAAACACCTCGCATATGGGGTATGGGCATGATAATGCGGTCAATCCATTTCGTTGACCACATATGCATGCTTAAATGTCACAATGCCTACACATTTGTGTTAAAAATTGTATCAAAATTAGCTTAACAAAGTCCAACCTATTTTTATAACTCAAAAAAGAAATTGAGCCCAATAAACATTAAACTAGCCCAAATTACCCAGGCCTAAAAATAAATTTTTCGTAGAGATGCAAACTTTCTGCATCAAGTCCGAACTTTCTTCTTCTTCGATCTTCCTCTAGTTTTACTAGAAATTGATGCTAGTAATGCACAATCTTGACTTGTTGATGGTTGTGATTTTGAGGAGAAGATTGACAATGATATCTTATCATCTACAAGTGCTAATATAAATTCTCGAGTTGAAATAAAGGAACCTAGTGAAGACGATTTTGTATTGAATGGCACCAAAGATGACTTGGATAAAGAATAGGAGATTAAATTGGAATTGATAAAGAGTTAGAAGGATTTAGAGTTTTTTTTTTAAGTTGGTATTCGTGTCTAATTTAATTGTAGGAATTAATTACCAAATAAGTGTAGTGTTTATGATTTTGAGCAATATATTTTTTTTAAAATTTTTTTTTGAAGAATATGTATAAAGTTCAAGTAATTGTAGCATTTATGCTTTTGACCAATGTCTTTTTTTAAAAAATAAAATAAAATTGAAGAATATATATAAAGTTCAAAAAATGCATTATTTTTATTTATTTATTAGTTTAGAATATTTAAAATAATATTAAAAATTGGAAAATGCATAATTACACATATACTTCACATAGGTACACACATTTGCTTGAAATGTTTGATATTCGACAGCAACGCATTGTCATGTATTACACATTTTAAAACCTTTATATTAGTTGAGCTGTTTTATGTTATGTGGCTTCCTCTTTTGAGCTATTTTGTTTGTTGTGGGCTTGTTTTTTGGTTTGATTTTTTATTTTTTATTATTTTTTAAAGTTAGCATGTCAGTAGAAAAATTAATTGTTCATTTTAAAGGCAAGATATACTCAACTTGAGAATTCGAGTTTAAAATGTTTGTCAAGGTTAAAGAATAATGGGGCTATATGGATGGGACGTTTCAAGCTCCTATGAATTCCAAGGAGCTTAGTTCATGGAAAAGCAAGGATGTTCAAATTGTTTCTTGGCTACTGAGTTCTATTGAGCAATATATGGTTAACAATTTTCGTTCGTTCACGGCCGCTGAGGAAATGTGGGATTACCTTCAATGTAATACCCCGAACTACACTTTACACACTTGACCAATACGATTCATGCATTACTTGCTATATACATTGCCAAGGTATTTGCATCAATAGTTCAAAATTGTTTTCTCTTATTAGGGTACATTTGATCATTGAGGTTTTATGATTTCTATATGATGTTAGTCTTCGACCCCCAACCTAGGTGGTGAATCTTACATTGGCTATGGTAGAAATTTAGGTTAATCTAGATGTGGGATATTGATGTGTTAAACAATTGTAATCTTGAAAATGTCGGAATCATTAACGGTAAAGTTATACGCTTTTAATTCTGTTAATCTTGGTTACCCTAAACCCTAATTGAGTATTTAACATATTTGGGACATGAGGCATGAAGTGACATAATCACAATACAATAATATAAGGTTCATGTGACATTATAAATATGGAGGTGCAAATGATTGAAATCGGTTGAGAATCGGGTGCCAATCAGATGAGGAATCGAATGAACAGTTAACGAATTAACTCCATAAATTATTTTAGGATCATATGGCAATTGAATTAGGTTTTACACACATTAAAATTGGTCAAAACACTAGATTTTGACCTACAAGGATAGTGTAAAAAACTAGATTTTTACTACAAAACCACCTCATGCTTGGAAACGCCTTATGCTTGGGCTACATGTCTTTTTGATAGCAACTTTCTTCACTCCTATGCATTGATCACGACTTCAACCCTTTAAAGAGCTCTTCTTTACCTCCTAAATAAGAGATTAACTCCTTCAGCTCATCTCCAATTGACCCCAAGTGAAAAAGAAAGCAAAGGAAAGAGAGAGAAGTAGAAACAAGAAGTTGGAAACTGAATTTCTGGATAGGTGAGTTTAGCTCACAGTTTTGAATGTTGTTTTCATTGTTTTGGAAGGTGTTACAATCTATTCAGCCTTCAAAATTTCTTGATATTATGTTGGGGTGGTGTTGGGGATGTCATTATGGCAAAAAGAGAGAAAATTGGTGGAGATGTATTGAGTGAAACAACTAAGGACACAAATTGCATAGTTGCAGTATTCAACCTTTGATTTTGGATAATACCTTGAGTATAACTTGTATTTATTAATATGAATGTTTTTATACATGAGTTAGAAGTATATAAATGTTCTTTAATAGGTTAGAATCTGAGTTGTGGTATGCTAATTCTAGTGAAACTGAAAAAACCATAATATATTCTTAATTCGTTGCTCGGTAAAAGGGATTGATTTTCAGGTTGTAAATTGATTACTTGTGGTGAATTAATGACATATTTACATGCACATATATGTTATATAAGTGTGGTAAAAGTTTGGGAATTGATTGATGTGATTAAGGGTACAAAAAAGAGGTCGAAAAGTGAACCAGATAGCAATAGAAATTGAAAGATAGATTTTGTTCATCTTCATATTACATATAGTTCCACATTTATGTGACCACTAATCACCTCTAAAGCCCGGAAGAATTGATTTGAATGAGTTTTAGGATGTTAATGATCCAATTAAATGATGTTTATATTCGTAGAACTTGAAAATAAAGGGAAATTATACGATTGGTTACTTGTAGTATTAATGTAGATATGTTGGCATCTAAAGTCTTAGAATGGAATTATGTGTGTTAGGGTTATCGAATTGAGGATCGTGTTTAATACTAGAAGGTAATATAGGTTGTCTTCCGACGTTAGGTGAAAAAATGACTTAACCTACACCTAGTAGAAGGATCACCAAAGGCAAAAAAGTAAGTAAAAATCCATTTACAACTACGATGCAAGAACATAGTATTCATGAAATAATATTTATAGAGTATTGTTGTAATATTTATATGACCTTGATAAGAAGATCATGGCATATCATATGATAGTTACAATGATTGAGCATGTGGCTCCGAAATATATTGATTGAGCATGCCATTCATGAGCATTTGCAAGTGCATGGCATGTCATATGTCCATTGTTAAAAAAGTCTAGCATGGACAACATGATTAGAAAAATGACTTTACATTATAAAATGTTTTATCGACCACTACTAGGGTACCGAGGCATGTGACATATGTTATGTGATATGTTTTTGCATCGCGAGTGAGACTTCCAGGTGATCGCAAGGGTAAATAGGGGATGTGCATTTGGTGATCATGGGAAGGTGGACGACTTGACTGTGCTTTTGTGTTATTATGATTATTGACATAGAGGGTGGGATACTTATTGGGTTATTATGGGGGCAGTTAGGGGACGTACTTCTAGTGATCACAAGAGGATCTTCCACTCGATTGTGTTGATATCATATTGGCCATTGGATTATTGATATTTATATTGCATAGAGCTCTATCTAGTGTATAGTAACTGGGTCAATGGCACAATGAAATGAAAATATTTCAAATGAAACTATTTGAAGTTAACTTTAATGAATATTTGAATATGATGAATTTTAGCATGATGTTTTAAAGAAATGACATAGCGGCATATACTTATATTACATATACTCATAGAAATCATGGTTTTTACTCATCGGGCATTAGATCATGTAGTTCTTGTTGTTGTTTTCGCTTTACAATCTGTTGTATCATATTTTGGGGGTCCTAGATTGTATATGTATAACTTTTGAAATGGTCTGATAGATACTTTTGTAATCTCAATGTAAATATGTTGAAATTTGGTTATATAATATTTTGTTTTAATATGCTATATCAACATCATAGGTGATTAGGTGAGGATACACATAGACCTTGCTATGAAGATGCTTATTTCATTTTAACTTTGAAAAAAGAAATATAATGTATGCCTAGGTCGAGTTGTCAAGTTTTTATTTCTACATAGGTGAGTGTATGATTACCAACATAAAGGTATGATTATCTATATAAAGGGGGTGCTACATTTAACAAATTTATTATCAAGATAATTTTGTTCGAAAGTTTCAATTAGAGTTGGATATTGAAAATTATCGACATTGGAATATGTCAATTGAAGAATTTTATTTTGGTTTCGTGCAGTCTAATGTTCTTAAAGATGTAATAGCAACTTTGCAAGAGGTCCATTCTGAGAATGAATGGAATCAATTTTTGATGAAGCTATGTCCCAAGTTCAAAAGTGTAGGCGTTGAATTAATCGATCACAATCTTGTACAGTCCTTACATGTCTACTTGAGAGAACTCCTACACGAGGAATAGTTTCTAGCTTCATAGCTTGGGATAACTTAATACACTATTATTAATGAGATGATCAATGTGGCCTATGCTTCTCAAGAGAAAGGAAAATCCAAATTTTTGCCACATTGTTACAATTGCAAGGAATTTGGATACATGCAAAACATTGTAGCAAGAAATTCTACAATTATTGCAAAAAGGAGGACCATATTATCAAGGACTATTGTGTGCGACCTCATAATCAATTTGCTCTATTTTCTATATTACTGTTCAATGCAACAATGTGACAGCATCTTCGTACCAATTGGGTGCCCTGAGTTCTTCTTTGAATCTTACACCCGAGCATGTTTAACAATTTGTTATTTATGCTCTCTCCAAGATAAGAAAAATATATTTACTCCTCCTTGGCTAATTGACTCCGCGACTTCCAATCACATGACTAGCAGTTCGAAAGCTCTACATAACGTTCATAAATATGATGGTGAGCAACATATCAGATAGTCAATGGCGGTACTCTTTCTATTACTACAGTTGGAAATTTGGGGTTTTCCTTTATCGATATTTTGGTATCTCTTAATTTGTTTGCCAATTTTAATATATGTTGGCCAATTGGTAGAGACAACTATATTTTTTATTTATATGTGAGATTGTCGTGTGCAGGACCAAGCATCGGGACATGTGATAGTGAAGGGGTCTAAAGTGAGACGTCTTTTTTCTCTTTAGTCTTTTTCTGTTCATCGTTCTATTTAAGTTGGTTATTCTATTGTAGCTTTTAATAGTCATTTGTAGCATTAAAAATCAGAACATCTCAATTCTATTATTTTAAGACATCTTATGGCGCATGCTTTTTTGAGTAATATAAATGAACTTTCTTCATGCCACTTATCTTTTGATTGTGCATATTGTAAACGTGGCAAAAGTAAATCTTTACCATTTCCTTTACATAGTTGTCGAACTTCTACATGTTTTGAAATTATTCATATTGATGTTTGGGGTACGAGTCCTAATCTTTCTCATGCTCAGTACAATTACTTTGTGACATTTATTGACAATTACAACCATCTCACTGGGGTCTATTTACTTCGCTCTAAAGCTTATGTATTTCTACCTATCGAACTTTTGTTGCCTATTTGGAAATGCAATTTTCAACTTCTATTAAGATCCTACACTCCGACTCTAGTAGAGAATTGTGTCTCATGATGATGTATCTTAAATAGTTAACCATTTTTAGCCAGGTCTTGTATATCAATGAAGTCGTCCACAGTCTCCTCCTACATTTGAACCAACACCAGATCTTATCTTACAAGAGCCTCTCTGATCTGCTCGACTTTTTAGACCTCAAATAGGTATGTATTCTCACATTCTACTCATCAAGCCACTACTAATACTATTTTTGTACCTAAGTCATACTTTCAACTTCTACTCAAGAATGTTGCAACATGCTATGAAAGATGAACTTCAAGCCCTTCAAGATAATCACATTTGGGATATCGTTCATTGTCATGCTGGTGTTAAGCTTATTGGGTACAAATGGGTTTCACCATCAAACTGCATGCTAATGATTCTATTGAAAGATATAAAGCTCGTCTGTTGGCACTTGAAAATCGATAAGAGTATGGTGTTGATTATGAGAAAACATATGCTCATGTAGCCAAGATGACTACTGTCCGTACAGTTATGGCCATTGCTGTCATGAAATGATGGATGCTTAATCAAATGGGTATGAATAATGCATTCTTTAATGGTGATGTGAAGAAATAGATATTTATGACTCCTCTACCTGACATGTTTTCTTCTACTTCTATAGATGTTTGTTATTTAAACTAGTCTCTATGTGATTTGAAACAAGCACCAGGAGCTTGGTTTGAGAAGTTTCGTTATATTCTTTCGGATTTTACTTTTACTCGAAGTCAGTATAGCTCTACTCCATTCTTTCACACAACATCTGCCAGGATGGTTATACTCATTGTATATGTGGATGATATTGTGATTACATGTTCTGATTCTTAGTTGATTCAGTAGCTTCAAAAACAACTCAAGTCTTCATTTCATATGAAAGACCTTGGTCTTCTGCAATACTTCCTTGGCCTTAAGGTCCTGGATGTCCAACTGGCACAATATTGCATCAACATAAGAATACATAAGAGCTTTTCTCTTTGGCTGACTGATGCAAACTCATGTAGAAAGAGTAACTACGAAATCGACACGAGATTGATTCAAACCCAAGAAAGTCAAGAATCAATGTTTAGAGTTTAACCCAAAATATTAAATTAAAGAACCAACACAATCACCGACAATATGTTGACCCGTTATCACAAGACTCAAGAATCTCACTTGGATTGTTTAAATGCCACAAGAAAATCATCTTGATAAGTTCAAAAAATTAGTTCAATGAAGAACAAGTTGGAAATCAATTTTCTTTTCAATAATATCTCTCAAAGTTAATTGTATGTGAAAAGTTGTTACAGTGAAAATAATGAGTTTTATTAATATGGAACTCATAAAACCCTACTCTACACGGAATTAAAATCTATTTATTACAAAATATATCAAAAAAAGAGTTTTATCATAATTAGAAGATTACATGAATTTAGAAAAATAACGCCTTGAAATTGTATTATGCGACCGCATAGTTAGCCATTGTGGTCGCATAGGTTACTGCATTGCCTTTCCTGGATTTTTCACTTGCCTCTATGCAGTCAGCCCTTTGTCTATTTCTTGAATCACGTTGAACCAACATGTTACTTGCCTCTTTGCTTTCCATGATCAATGTTTTGTCCATCGTGGTTTGAGCAAGTAGTTCCATCACTTCTTTGACCCTCTTCGCTCGCGAAGTAGTAATAGGCCCTTCTTCAACGATCAATGGATCCTTGCCTGGGCTTGCTTTCGTGTCATGGATCACATCATCCCCTTCTTCTTCTTCGAAAGGATTTGACCTCGTATCTGTACCTGCATCAAAGAGAGAAATATCAAAAACATTAAAAATACCCGAAATATTATACTCACCAAGAAGGTCTAATTTGTAGGTATTGTCATTAACCATTTTAAGGACTTGAAATGGACCATCTACTCGTACCTACAACTTTGATTTTCTTTGTTCTGGAAAGCATTCATTTCTCAAGTGTAACCAAATCCAATACCTGGGTTCAAATGTAATGCTTTTCCAACCTTTGTTTGCTTGAGAAGTATAGTGTTTGTTCTTCTTTTCAATTTGCAGTCTTACCTTTTCATGGAGTGATTTCACCAAGTCAGCCTTCTTCTTCACATCTAAGCTACCTCTTTCATTAAAAGGTAAATGAATCAAATCTAAAGGTGTTAGTGATTTAAAATCATATACAATTTCAAAAGGCGAACAAGAAGTAGTAGAATGAATGACCCTATTATATGAAAATTCAATGAATGGTAAGCACTCTTCCCATATTTTCAAATTCTTATTAATTATAGTGCATAACAATTGTATCATGGTCCTATTAACTTCCTCAGATTGTGCATCGGGTTGTGGTTGACAAGTTGTAGAAAACAATAACCTTGTGCCTAACTTCATCTACAAACCCTCCAAAAGTGACTGAGGAATTTAACATCCTTATCTGATACAGTGCTCCTAGGAATTCCATGTAAACACACTACTTCTCTAAATAATAGATCCGAAATATTGGTAGCATCTTCAGTTTTATGAAATTGAATGAAATGTGTCATTTTACTAAATCTATCTACCACCACAATCTCTTCATTTCTTAGTCCTAGGTAAACCCAATACAAAGTTCATAGACAAATCAACCCAAGGTTCACTAGGGACGGGTAATGGTGTATGCAATCCCTGATGTAAAACTTTTGACTTAGCCTTCTTACAAGTAATGTACCTACTACAAATCCGATCAACATCAATATTCATTTTAGGCCAATAAAATGTTCACTTAGCATCTCTAAGGTCTTCTTAACCCCAAAATGACCCATTAAACCTCCACTATGTGTTTCTCTTACTAACAATTCTTTCATTGAACATTTAGGAATACACAGTTTGTTTTCTCGAAATAAATAACCATCATGTCTAAATAACATATCTACTGCCCCTTTATCACATGACTCGTATAGATTAGTGAAATCTGGGTCAGTAGTATACATTTCCTTAACTTATTCAAATCCCAGCAACTTACCACTTAAAGAAGATAGAAGTACATACCTTCTCGACAATGCATCCGCTACCACATTTTCTTTACCAAGTTTATACCAAATGACCTATGTGAATGTCTCAGTGAACTTCATCCACCTTGCATGTCTCTTGTTTAATTTACCTTGACCTCCTCAAATGCTTTAAGGACTCATGTTTACTGTGAATCACGAACTCCTTTGGCTATAGGTAGTGCTACCATGTCTCCAAAACGCGAACAGGTGCATACAACTCCTTGCCATATATAGGATAATTGAGAGCTGCTCCACTTAGCATTTCACTGAAGCAGGCTATTAGCATTCTATCTTGCATTAAAATAACTCCAATATCTATCCCTGAGGTATCACATTCAATCTCAAAATTTTTGTCACAGTTAGAAAGTGATAAAATCGGTGTCATACGCAACTTAACTTTAATAGTATTAAATGGACGTTCTTGTTCAACGCCTTATTGAAATCCTACACTTATTTTGACAACTTCCATGAGTGGTGTGGCAATTGTGCCAAAGTTTTTAACAAAACACCTATAGAAACTAGCCAAACCGTGAAAGCTTCTTACCTCAGTTATGCTTTTAGGTGTTGGCCATTCCTTCATTGCCTTGATTTTCTCCTCATCTATTTCTATCTCCTTTGCACTAACAACATATCCAAAAAAAAAAAAAAAAAAAAACAACTTTTCCCATACAAAATGTACACTTTTTAAAATTAGAATAAAATTGTTCTTGTCTTAAGATCACAAGCACATATCTTACATGATCTATATGCTCATTTAAGTCCTTACTATATATCAAGATATTATCGAAGTAAACTATTACGATTTACGAATGCGCATAAAACATGGTTCATTAATCTCATAAACATTCTGGGTACATTAGTAAGTCCAAATGGCATGTCTAACCACTCATACAACCCATATTTAGTTTTAAAATGGTTTTCCATTCATCTCATTCCCCCATCTTAATTTGATAATAACCACTTTTAAGATCAATTTTACTAAATATGCATGAGCTATGTAATTCAGCTAACATGTCATCTAACCTAGGAACATGATGACAATACTTTACCCTTATATTATTGATGGTCCGACAATCCATACATCCTCCAGTTTCTATATTTCTTTGGCACAAGTAGCACTGACACAACACATGGACTCATACGTCCCATTACATATCACATGCTCATCAATTCCTTCGCTTCCTCTAGATTACTTCAGTAAGCTAGCCTATTTCTTATTACAGTTCTAGGTACGAAATCAATTTAATGTTCAATGCCTTGAATGAGTGGTAACCACTAAGCATGTCCTCTAGGAACACGTTTTTAAAATCCTACAACAAAGAAGTAACCAAATTAGGAAGGGGTGTGTTAGATTCCTCAAGATTGAGGAGTGATTCCTTATAGACCAACAAGATCATTGGTTGCTTCTCAACTACTGCCCTCTTCAACTCACTCTCTTTTGCAAAAAATTCACTCTCGACTTGTCTATTCTCTCGGAAGGCTCTTTTTCCTTTATCTCTTGTGGCTCTACTCTTTTTTATCACTTCTAGCCACCTTACCATTTCTCTTTTGGTTTCTATTTTTCTCAATCTTTTTTCTTCATCACTCTTCAATTTAATTTAATTTTCATACACTTGAGCTGGTATTAATTGCACAAGAGTAATAGATTTTTCGTCCTTGTTAAAGCTATACCTATTTTTGTACCCATCATATATCATTTTCCTTTGATTGCCATGGCCTCTCCAATGAAATATACCCAGAATGCATAGGAACTATATCGTACATCACTTCATCATGATAGCTACCAATTGAGAAACTCACCAACACTCTCCTATTCACATTAACCTCTCCATATTCGTTTAACTATTGCAGTTTGTAAGGCTTAGGATTTTTTAACATGGTTAATCTCAATTTCTCATCTAGTGTAGTGCTAGACACATTTGTACAACTACCCCATCAATAATCATGCTACATACCTTGTTGTTGATATGGCACATCGTATGGAATATATTCTCTCTTTGTTGCTTTGAGCACTAAGAGCTCGCCTCCTAATCAATAGCTCACCCACTATATACTCTACCTTCTCACCATCACTAGCTTCTTCCAATTCCGACATGTCATCATAGTTACCCTCACTATCACTCATCACTTTTCCATTGTCTCACAAAATCATGGCCATCTTCTTTGGACATTGAGAAGCAAAGTGTCCCGATCCTAAGTACCTAAAGCATTTGATATCTCAACTCATAGATGTTACCTTGCTAGCAATTTTTTCTTTTCCATTTGGTTGTTCAGTTTTGCTTTTCAAAATAGCTCAATCTCCTTGTTGTTATCCCACTTTGATTTCCAAGATCGATTAGAACCTAAAGAAATCGTTGGATACCTAGTTGTCCCCTTCCAATTCAGTTGTCTCTCCACTTTCACAGCTACATGTTGCATGTCTTTCAATTCCACATAATGTTGCAATTCTACTACATTAGCTATTTTCCTATTCGAACCATTTAAAAACCAGGCCATGGTGACCACTCTGTCCTCCTCAATGTTCGCTCTAATCATAGCAATCTCGATCTCCTTATGATAATCATACATACTTTTAGAACCTCGGTAGAGGCTTTGCAATTTTTGATGAAGCTCTCTATAGTAACGATTAGGCACAAACTTCTTCCTCATGATAGCCTTCAATTCTTCCCACGTACTAATAGGCCTCTTTTGATTCCTCCTCCTAGAAATCACTACATAATTCCACCAAGGAATAGCATAATCGGTAAACTCAAGTACTGCAATCTTAAGTTTCTTTTCTTTTGAGTAATTGTAGCAATCAAATATCAACTCTATTTTCTTCTCCCACTTCAGGTACGCTTCTGGATCACTCATTTCTTTGATTGAAGAATTTTTGTTTTGATATTACCCATACTTCTCTCAACTCTATCTCTAGCAAGATCTCTACCCCTCTATTCATGCTAACCCTTCTATCTCTCATTCTTCCTAACTCGGTGTCCACTAATGCCCCCCATCAACGTCACCACCCACTTCATATTCATCACGATTCTCCATCCTAAGCTCCAGCCTACCTTGACTCCTTGCATTGGGAACTCTTCTAGTTTTTTCCCTACATAAATTGGCAAGCAACGAGTCTTGTCTTTCCATCCGTGCATGTTACCTATCCGACTTGTTTCTCACATCTTCAAACAACCTCTCGAACCATCGTATAAACTCCACTGACATGTTGACTTGATTGTTATTCCTGCTTGAGGTAGAATCATCTCTGTCAGACATCCTAAATCTAAAATAATTTTTGCTTTAGTGTATACGCTCGTGTATCACTTATATCGGCTTTTTCCCCTCTATTAATCTCACCATTCTTGCCTTTTTTCGCTCAATGCTTTCATCTAAGTGCTTCAAAGAACTAATTCGATCTCAATCAAGTTTTATTCTCGAAAAATTCAATTTAGGATGCGAGTGAAAATTGTAACTTAGAAGACTTAAGGAAGGAAAGAAATAATCAAATGAATTTGACACTTTTGTATGGGGAACTAATATTAATCTAAGAAAATGGTTCTTGAATTTTGGATTGGACACAATTGATATATAATTTTTTGGCTAAAAAAAGGATGAAAATTGTATATTCTTAGCTATCTTTGAAATTTTTTTGCTCAAAAATTCTACTACGATACTAGCAAAAGAAACAAATTGATTTGGGTACTAAATTAGGAAAAAATTACTTTTGAAATTTTTTTGGTTTTTTTTATAGATCAAGACACAAAGACGAAAAATGTGAAGAATACGAAATGCGCGAAGAATGAAAAGAAAACAAATAAAAGACTGAAATAAAAAGGAAAAAGATATAACCTTATTTTTGGAGTCTAAATTCTGATACCAACTGATGTGAGCACACGTAGCAATAGTAGCTACAAAACGTACACGAGATTGATTCAAACCTAAAAAAGCCAAGAATCAATGTTTAAAGTTTGACCCAAAAATATTGAATCAAAGAACTAACACAATCGCCGACAACATGTTCACCCCGTGATCACAAGACTCAAGATTCTCACCCGGATTGTTTGGACACCATAAGAAATAAATCTTGATAAGTTCGAAAAATTAGTTCAATGAAGAACAAGATGAAAAACAATTTTCCTTTCAATAATATCTCTCAAAGTTAATTGCATGTGAAAAGTTGTTACAGTGAAAATAATGAGTTCTATTTATATGAAGCTCATAAAGTCTTAGAGTATATGAAATTAAACTCTAAATATTGTAAAATATACCGAAAAATAGAGTTTTAACATAATTAGAAGATTACATGAAATTAGAAAAATCGCGCCCCGAAATTGTACTATGCGGTTGCATAGTTCTAGCCTATGCGGTCGCATAGGTCACTGCATTGTTTGGCTTGGAATTTCTGCATGCCTCTACACGGTTGCATAGATGAAATGCTATGCGGTCACATAGTTGATTCAGTCACCCCCGTCCATTCCTTGAATCACGTTGAACCAACATGTTTTCTCTCCCTAACCCAATATATAACTTGCCTCTTTGCTTGCCATGATCATTCTTTTATCCATCGTGGCTTGAGCAAGTAATCCCATCACTTCTTTGACCCTCTTCGCTCGCAACTTAGTCATTGGACCTTTTTCAATGATCAACGGATCATTGTCCCGACATGACTTCATGCCATGGATCACATAATCGGGCTTCTGGACAATAATTCAGTTCTTTCTCCTATGGAGGTCAATTTGAAGCTACGCCAAGATGGTGGTGATTTTTTATCTGATTCCTCTATGTATAGATAACTTGTGGAAATTTTGAATTATATGACCATTACCAGACCTAACATTTCCTTTCTTGTCCAACAAATCAATCAATTCCTACAAGCTCCTAGTCAGACCTACTATCCATTATCTTCTTTGATATCTCGAATGTACCTTTTTTCATGGTTTGTTCTTTCTTTTTGGTACCCCATTACAATTGGTGAGATTTAGTATTGCAGATTTGGAAAGTTATGTTCATGCTCGTCGTTCTATCACCGGTTGGTATATATTTCTTGTTGATGCATTTATTTCTTATAAAGTAAGTAGTAGGCTCATGCCTTGATTTCTTTCGTTGAGTCTAAATATCGACCCATGCCATTAGCTTGTTTTGAAATCATTTGTCTTCGGGGTTGGTCGAGGAAAATTATTGTTCGACAACTTTTTTCTACCCCTTTTCATGCTGATAATACCTATTCCAATTGCTGGTAATATGGTTTTTTTATGAGTGTCCAAGCATATTGAAGTGAATTTTCATTCTATTCGTGAAGAGCTTGGTCGTCATGAAATTTCTCTTCCTTATATCTCTGCAAAAACCAAATACCGATGTCTTTAACAGAGCTTTATCTTGCCATCGCCACCTGTTTATGGTTGACAAATTGATGTTCCTTGATAGTCTAGCATCAATTTGAGGGGGATGTCAATGAGTTTTTCAATTATACGAGATTTGACCAGATTTGATTCAACTTCCTACAATAGAATATTTAATTGCATATAATTAGCTACTTTTGTAAGATGACTATTCAAACTGTAATAAATGTAATTCGACCCATTTAACACCTATAGGGGGTAAATAGGTATAGTATGTGAAATTTAATTTTACTATCAATAACTTGCAACACGTCAGAAATTATTAAATCTAGATGTATCAAAATAAATTTGTAGTATGGCAATCATATAAGCTCATTAGTAAATGCGTAAAAGTAAATAATACCGATAATTTTTTTCGAAGGACACCTTGTGCCAGCAAACGATCTGCTAGAAAAGATTGAACTTGCTGATATGGTCCGAACACAACTAAATATAAGTAGGCTTTGACTCCCAATATATAATTTTCAAAGAGCTCCTTGGTTGTGCACGTGAGCACTTGTTCCAGACCTGTGAACTTTTTTCCGTCATGGATTTCCAAGAACGAACTCGCTTTTCTTAACTAAAGTTTCAATCACCTCTCATAAACAACATAACTTAAAAGGTTATTTGATGGAGAATTTCATGATGTTTTGATTTAGTTGATGAAAGAGAATTTTTGACAAGAATTTGTTTCTTTTTCAAAAGGATCTTCTTTTCAATGTAATTTCTCTCCACACTAGAAAGAGAGGATTTTTTATTGTTTATAAACTATATTTGACAGTTCTAAGTTGTTTAGGAGTGTTTAGAGGACAAAAATGAACTAGGATTTTTCTATAAATACGGGCGCTTGAAAGCATTTTGGAGGACATCAAATGGTCTACGCTTGAGCACCATTTGGGTGGACCATCTATGGAAAAGTAGCTCGATCACTCACTTGGTGCTCTTCGAGCATTCTTGGATCTTGCTTGACCTTTTTGAGCTCACATCGAGTACTACTTAACCAACTACCAATATCCGTCAATTAAACCCCAATTAATACTTGATTAAATGATATTTGGACATGGAACTTGCCATGACTTTAGAACTAACAAAATTTTCCTTTGATATTCCGTGACAAAATCATTTATAAACACTACATAGTAATCAAATTCTAATCCCCACCAAGAATTAATTTGACTAACTAAAAAACTTCGCACTCCTCGTAATTGATGCAAGAAGAAACTACATGTATGGAATCAACTAATAGTTATAGGATACTGTTAGCAAATTAACAAGAACTATGTATGCGTTGAACGATAACACTTCTTAATAATAGAAGGCGAGATTATAAGGCACAATATGAAGTAGCGATCACAATACAAGAAGAACACGAGAAATTGGTAGAAGAATGAAGAATTTATTATAATGGATAGAGAATACAAAATATCATGTTTCTAACTTAATTCTAACTCATACAAAGTCATGTGAAAGCCATACAATTCGTGATTTATATATAAGACCCAAAAGAATATATCATGATTAGAAATAGGATAAAAATGAGCCAAAAATGAGGAATCAATATTTTCTAGGATACATACGCCGCTTGAGCGCCAAGTAGGCGACAAGTGAGCGGCAGTGTAGGCGCTTCCAATGGTGCCCAAGTACTGAGTTTTTAACAACTTCAACCAATATACCAATTTCCAATGAAATTTGGGTCACAATATTAGCAAATACAAAATTTAACCAGCAAGCAAAACAAATTTAACCAAATTTAGCTCATCATTAACTACTATCCTTTTTTGTCAAATGACCAAAGGGATAACTAAGAATTCTCAATAAAACAAAATCTATACTTTTCAAATATGTACTGGCAATAACTTATCAAGTGAGCATCACAAAAACAAGAAATTGATCATGCATTTGAGTATGAACAATGAAATCATCCCACACAACTCACTCTGTACAACTTATAATAGACCAATGCCTGTAATGTGCCACTAATACTTTGTGAATAGAACTCAAAACCTTAATTTTATGAGTAGGAACATGTAAAGTGAAATCATTGTGAATGAATATTTCTCAAAAATGAAAGGCAAATTGAATGCTACTAGGACCTATTGACTAAGACATCCCACGTTATTTTTTTGTATAATTTTTTTTCTTCATATCTATGAGCATATTTTCAAGTTCATGAACAAATTTTGAAGTTCGTTTTGTTATCTTTACTTCAGGCTTGCATTTTTCTTTTAACAACTTTTCTATATATATATATATATATCAATTCATATTCAAGGTCACTCCACCTCACTTATGACTGCCATCCTTGAATCTCACATACGTATTTAAGACTCACTTACAATGAATTAGTATGTGTTGTAAAAATGGGTATGAAGTAAACTATATCAAGTACGTGGTTTGCTGTCGTAAGCAACCAAAAATAAAACCTATACTCCTAAAAACATATGTAGTAGTGCAAGTAAGGATCATTTCCACGGAGAGTATCTAGCTTAGTTTTATGCTACGTAGACAAGGACATGGGGGTTTTGAGTATAATGAAAACAATTTTTAAAGAAAGAAACTACGAGCAATTCAAATTAAAGTATTGAAATTAATTAAAAGAACAAGCAATCTAATTAACCTTAATTACTAAACAACTCAAGACAAGCGTTAAAGTTTTAATCTAGTAACAACCTTAAGAATTAGAGTGATCGATGAAACTAAACAACAAAAACACAAGTAGTTGTATTTAATTTAGTCAAGCATTCTTCCCAAGATTTAACAACTTCTAATGCAGAAAACCATCAAATCTTAGTTACTTTACAAGTTATATGAATCAAACAATTACGGATTTGATATGTAACCCAGCAGTAGATTGCATAAATAATAACTAGTAGACCTCCTAGTAATTAAACGAAACAATCATGAAAATATATGCAGAAGAACATCTGATACTCAAAACATAAATTGAACAATGAAAGCAATTTAGATCTCACAGTTTTATTGATTCTGAGGCTTCAGTTTCTTTGACTAAGTACAAAAGTTTAGCCACACATGAAAATTGAAAGAGTAAAGGAGAGGAGAGGGAAAGAGAGGTGTGTCTCTCTCTTTTAGGATGGTCCTGGGGTTTAAAAAGATGTTCCTCGATTTGTTTTCATAAGAGTTTGAATCAATTTTGGAAATCAGGAATGTACTATGCGACCGTATAGTACAAACCAATGCGGTCACATAGTTCATACAATTCCACCCTTCAAAGTCGCTGAAATACCATATGTGACCGCATAGCATTGATATCCTTCACAGTTGTTGCATTTTAGTCTTTTTTTTTCGCTTGTTTCTTCTAAATTCCGCCATATTGATCCATTTACATCCTAAATCAAAATATAAGAATGATGAGTACATTTAAGCACCAAATAATTATAAAGACATAAGCATTAAGGGAGGAAAAATATGCCATTTTATATTCTCATCAGTACGCTAAGTGAGTTCTAGAATAAGTTAATGTAAGCTTTTCCTACTCTTCATTCCACTTACAAGTCCATAGTTCACAAGTTGACAAGTTCAATGACATCATTTCAAAGTATTACATAGCCAATTTTTTTTTCTTTTTACAATTTTAATTTTTTTTATCAACGTAAGAAAACAATAAAAAATGAACAAATTAATTTGCATGCAAGAAGAAGTGAAGAACATTACCTAACTAATGCATGCACATAAAATACTACTCTAGGAGTAGCACAAACATGAATGGTTGTCCTAAGAAATTTAGACCTATGACCATCCAAAGGTTTGATAAAGAGGTCATTTAATTGGTTTTTAGTAGAAACGTGCTCAACATCATCTGTAAGTTCATTATTTTTCACTAAACCTTTCTAGAAGAAGAGATTATATTTGTCAAGTATGTCATCATTCAAGTCAACGATTAACTTGTTCAAATAGAAGTTTAATTGGATTCAAGACTTTATGACACCTAGGTCTCATGTGACCTAATATGACACCTAGGTCTCGTGTGACCTAACTCTCTACAGATGAAACACGTGGCGATAAACTTGCAAGCAGTGCTCAGTTTAAAGTTTAGAACTTTAGGTTGAAGAACCCTTTAATGAACTAAAGATTTTCTTTCTAGGGAATCTTTACTCATACGCTCACTAACTTCTACCTTTTTAGTTATAGTAGATGCTGGTACAAAAATGATTTTGGAAGAGGTAGTAACATGAGAGCCAGTTTCATTATAGCCCAAACCTCTCTTATTTGTCATAGAAGGACATGTTATTAAGCTTGGACGGACTAGAGAAAGTATGAAATCATGCATGCATTGGATTTATCAAGTTCACTTACAATTGTCTAAACTTTATTCTCTAAGGACTCCTTCTCAATATTAAGCTCCTTCACACTAAAAGTTAACTTCTCAAATTTCGCCAAAAAGTTTTTTCTTCATTTGTTGGGAATTTACTTAATCATGCACAGCGAAAAATAAAATAATTTCAATTCTCACCAAGTATCTGTTTTGTGTTTTGATAGGAATTGTGATAGGAATTATACTTTTTTTTTGTAGATTCTGCAAACTCCTTTGATAATCTTGGAACAATCACGATCTGCAACCCACAGTTGTCCAATTGTCCAGCCTCCAATGAAAATTCACATAAGGAACAAGATTGAGACAACTAGGATTTTCTTTTCTAATGCTAGCAAAAATATAATTGTTTTCTTTTATGAATTATTATTTTCATCTAATCAAAATCGATAAATTAAAATAGCCCCCTTTAATTTATTGCCAATTCACATTTGCCATCCGAAATTGACTTCTAGCAACATGTCAAGTCAATATATGAGATAAGAAATGTTACGTGGTATGACAAAATCAAACTTGTTCGTTTACCGTGAAACTATAATTCTTTCGTCAATATGATCCGATCAATTACGAGATATAGATATGCATCAATCTCAATTATTGATCATATCTTTCATTCTACTATTAAGTCAATATAAGTCGAAAACTCATTTTCGAATTATGAGCACATCTTGGCCAAGGATTTTGTTATAAACTTAATTGAATGAAATGTGGATCATAATCTCTTACTATCTAAGAGTGATAAATCCTTTATTGATCATTCACAACATTCATATGATTTCTGAACTACCCAAACGATGCCGTATTAGAGATTCGTGGCAGAGAAATATCAAACATTACCAAAGTATGACTGTTCTCATATAAGACACTATGATGACTTGTCGAATGATCAATTCCTCTACTGAACGTTAGATATTAACCACCGACACTTAGATAGTTACCCATGTGGAATTTTTTCAGTGGGTTTCCAATGTTTTATTCTATAACAAAACAACAAAACATTCACATGTTTATTTAAGTATCACCACACTTTAGTTTGTGAGATCAGTTATTTACTTTACAAGTAAGAAATGCTATACGTGATGGTCTATCTGTAATAACGGTATCCGTATCTCGTTATTACTTATGACTACGAATGATTTAAGATTCAGTCATATGTAATTTGTATATCACAATCACAACTCTTTGTGATTAAGAAATTATCAAGACTTGAATATATGGATTCTATTATTTAATATATTAGAATATTAATTAAATTAAATAATAAATTTACGATAAATGTAATGAATCAATTACATATTAAAAGTGTTTATGTCCAAAGTTAATTGGACCTAGTGCATAACACTTACATCTCTAACTCAAGAACATGTAACTTTTTAAAGACATTCCTATTTTGCTTCTTCAAAATATGACTCTCATCAAATAACATATCATAAGCGTCTTGGAGATCTTCTTCATCGTTAAACTCCTTTTCCGAGACGTCGATTTGCTTTGAGTTCTCAATCTTACCATCCTCATTCTCACTTTCATATTTCAAAATAGATGTAAAAGCCATGTAGTTCCAGCTATCCGCAGAAGTAGAACTCTCACTTTGATTCCCAAAATTAGACTCAGTGAGAGTGACATTCACTGCCTTCTCTCTAGTATTCTTATAACTTTGACACTCAACTCTAATATGTCCAAACACCTGACACACATGACACCTAACATTTTGAGACTTCTTTTTGGTATCCCTATTGTATTTATTCTCTCTTTTATGTTCCTTGTATTTACTAAGGTCACCCTTGAACTTCTCGAAAGATTTATTATTGTTCCTAAAGAACTTCCCCTTTGTGAAGGTGTTTGAGTTTGGGCCTTATTTCTTCACTCACAACCTCTCATCTTTTATAATTAGGACCTTGGGACGTCTTTTATGCATCCTATATCATTTAGCATTTAGCATTATATCAAAAACTCTTCAAAAATTATTCCAAAAATTGTTTTCTTGCTGAGGGAAGAGTTTTGTTTGAGTTCCCTATTGCTTATGGTTTGAAGTGCTTCTACCACAAGCTGTATCCGTTGTATCTTGGGAGACAAGTACAGTATCCTTTAGCACTGTTGCATGACAATTTTCTCTTAAGGAAAAAGTGTCAATCACTTGCCTCGGATTTATTTTCCTGCTTCCTTTTCATTGTTCTTCTTTCTTTTCGTTTCTATTTTTCATAGAGTTTAATTACGTTCCTGTGAATAAAACTTAACTATTATTCTTTATATTAACAAACAACCATTTCCCAACGAATATCACCAGCATAAGTTTTGCAAGTTCTAGCTCCTATAATTGGTTTTCTCTTAAAAACATAGCTTCTAATATAGATCAAATATGAAAACAATTGCAACAAAACTCAATTATATTGCAAAAAATCTTTAAACATTCCCTTGTAAGATGTTGCTAAAATTAAATTTTGTTGTATGTAATGTAAGTGATACTGGGGACAGCATTCTCAAATTTCCAGGACATGGCAACGTCAATTTTATAAATTTAGTGGCCCAAACTCGACCACGTTGAAGTAAAGTGAGCAAATCAAAGACGCCTTTAAAAGTATAGTGAACAATCAAAAACCTCTCTCAAAGAATAGCGAGCAATCAAATACGTTTTTTTTACATGACAATTTGATGTGCCGTGATTGGTTGCATAATGGTATTTGGACACCATCTATGCGGTTCTGTGTGACAGATCACGAATTTCGTTAGATTCATGTCACGGAGTGATGTACAATATTTTGATTAGTTTAATGACTAAAACATCATATCTCAAACTTTAGATCGAAAACACAAAAATAAGTTCAAACTCCACGACAACCGTCCAATTTTATTAATTCATCATATTTTTTGCTTGATTCTAGTTACCAGCCCACAATGTACAGATTACAACCTCGGATTTCGGATGTAGTGTGGGTACAAATGCGGAAGGAACTATGCCCAATTTGTTCTTGTTACTGCCAATCACAGAATTCGAATATTAAAATTGAAATTTCTCAACTTTTACGATGCTTTATCATTTTCTTTATGGATTTTTCCAACCATCCTGTCTTAAATTTGACAACATCTAAGTAGACATTTGTCCTGGATTTATAGTTCTGTTTGGTGCTGACAGATTTTTGTTCGGTCTCCTTGGAGACTGCTCCTTGTTGCTGTCAAATGTATTTACCGGGTTATTTCTTCGTGAGTCTTGATTTGGAAGGTGTTTGATTCTGCTATCAATCTATCATTGTATCCATCGATCTTACTTTCTACGAAGCCGGTTTTTCTATTTTGTAATTCAAAATCCTTTTCCTTTTATATTTGGTTTGATTGCTACCGGATAGGTAATGACAAATTGATGTAATCCCAGCCAATATTGATGTAGTAGATTCCAGCAAACATCAAATGAAGCCAAATATGGCCTGCGTATCGGACAATTCCTAATATGAGATGTGTAAGTTCTTTCTTGTTAAAATTCCCTAAAGAATCGGAGTTATACCAATGCTTAAACCCCGCATCTTTAATTGCACATCATCTATTCGAAAAAAAAGTAAGCCTGTTGTTTCTTTGGCCAGTGAGATCTTAAAACTGATGGAAATTGGGAAGAACCTTCCATGTTCTTTGAACTCTGCTCCATCTTTATTCTTCGAACTCTGGACCACGCCTTACCACTTTCTAGGGGATTATAAAGCCTGAACAGAATGTGGCTCTGCCAAACATTCACAAATTCTACTTTGTGCCACCCAAGTACCAATGTTAAAACTAGCTTACATGTTCTCAGAATTCAGGAACTATTGCATTTAGCATTACTAATTCATTTCTGATGATGAATACGATCCATTAGATTATTTTCACACAAATATATGTACTTATATTAGATTTCAAGAACTGTACATCAACTGCTCTGGAAGAATGGGCTTTATGTTACATCAATCCTTAATTGCCCTCCTCCTGCTTCCCACCTCGAGCACTGCACGAAGCTCTATCAACGGCACGATTGATTTTCAAATTGGTGTGGTTTTTGATCTAATTAAAATCGGGTATTTTAATTTATCACTAATTCACATCCGTCGTCTCAAATTGACATCTAGCAATGTATCACGGCAATATATGTGACGAAAAATGTTACGTGGTATGACAAAACCTAACTTTTTCGTTTACCGTGAAACTATAATCCTTTC
Organism: Osmanthus fragrans; assembly: GCA_019395295.1. NCBI lineage: Eukaryota > Viridiplantae > Streptophyta > Magnoliopsida > Lamiales > Oleaceae > Osmanthus > Osmanthus fragrans. The sequence goes on from CM033349.1 coordinate 14,238,253, forward strand.
GTTGATATGATCTGAACAATTACGAGATATGGATATGTGTCAATCTCAATTATTGATCATATCTTTTATCCTACTATTAAGTCAATGTAAATCGAAAAGTCCTTTTCGATTTATGAGTATACATTGGCCAAGGATTTCATCATCAACTTAACTGGATGAAATGTAAATCATAATCTCTTACTATTTAAGAGTGACGCATCATCTATTGATCTTTCACAACCTTCATATAATTTTTGACATACTTGAATGATGTCATATTAGTGACCTTTGGCAGAACAACATCTAATATCACCAAAGTATGATTATTCTCATATAAAGTACTATGATGAACTCAAATCAAATGACCAATTCCACTACCGAACGTAAGAGATTAACTACTGACACTCAGATAGTTATCCATGTGGAATTTTCATAACGGGTCTCCAATGTTATGTTCTATAACAAAATATCCACGTGTTAATTTAAGTCTCAACACACTTTAACTTGTGAGATCATGTACTTGCTTTACCAGTAAGAAATGTCACATGTGATGATTTATCCGTAATAACGATATTCGTATCTCGTTATTACTTTCGACCATGAATAATTTAAGATTTAATCATTTGTAATTTGTATCTTACAATTACAACTCTTAATAATTAACAAATTACTAGAATTTGAATGTATGGACTCTATTTTTTTTTTAATTTAATTGAATATTAATTAAATAATAGATCTATCATAAAATTGCATTAATTATATATTAAAATTGTTTATGTCCAAAGTTGATTGGATCTAGGACATAATTCCATTATGCTCATTTTGTTCTTGTTACTCAATCACGAAATCCAAAGACAAACTCCTTGTTGCTGTATGCATTTAACGGGTAATTTCTTTTGTTGAATTTTTTATCTGTCTTCTAGATTTTTCCTCCATTCATTTTGGTATTTCTTGATTAGGCATTGTAAGCTCATGTGAAGGTACTATCAATCTATCATTGTATCTATCGATCCAGCGAGGTCGTAATCTAATGGAAATTGCGGAGTACCTTCCATGTTTGATGAACTATGGACCTTCATTGTTCTATGAACTCTGTACCACTTTCTTGGGGATTATGAAGCCTGAATAGAAATTCTCTGCTAAAGCATTCACGAATTCTACTTTGTGCACCCCAAGTACAAATGTCTTGCTTACCTGTTTTTAAAATTCAGGAACTAAAGTATTGCATTTAGAATTACAAATTCATTTCTGATGAATAATACGATCCATTAGATTATTTTCACACAAATATATGTACGTATATCAGATATCAAGAATTGTATATCAACAGCTCTTGAAGAATGGGCTTTATGTTACATCAATTCTTAATTGCCATCCTCCTACTTCCCACCTTGAGCACTGGACGAAGTTCCACAAATGGCACGATTGATTTTCAAATTGGTGTGGTTCTTGATTTGAATTCACTGATAGGGCTTATAGGACAGACGAGCTTGTCCTTGGCTCTTTCTGATTTTTATTCATTTCACAGCAACTATAAAACAAGGTTGGCTCTCCATATCAGGGATTCAAAAGAAAGTGTTATTGACGCTGCTGATGCTGGTATGTTTCTACTTATCCTTCATCATTGACGTATCCATGTTCCCAAATGAATGACCATATATTGAAATAAATAGAGTCAGCCATCTTTCAAAATCATAGTCATTACTTTCATGTTATCTCTCCCAATCCGGTAAATGAAGAGAAGAAGAGGAAGGATCAAAGTATATTCGTCTTTCCAAGTATAAGAGGAATGAATATAATGATTCCTGTCATGCGCCCTGTATCTACAATTCCAAAGGAAAAATAGTCATTTGAAATGAGCACATAAAAAATCTCTAGGCCATTCCAAAATTTCAGTCTCCATAATAAGTTAATCAGAATAATTTATCAGTTGTCGCTAACTAGTTCCTACTTTAAAATGATATGCAGCTATTGATTTGCTGCGAGATGTTGAAGTGGATGCTATCATCGGTCCTCAAAAATCTACACAGGTCAACTTTGTGATGGATCTTGGTGATAGAGCTCATGTACCAATTGTTTCTTTCTCTGCCACAAGCCCTTCTCTCATTCCTCGAACTCGTTATTTTGTTCGGACAGCACAAAGTGATGCCTATCAGGTTGAGGCCATTGCTTCCATAGTTAAAGCTTTCCACTGGAGTCAGGTTGTTATTATTTCTGAAGACACTGAATATGGTACAGGCTGTATTCCTTACCTAGCTAATGCATTAGAAGTTGTCAATGCCAGAATTTCGTATAGAAGTCTGTTTCCAAAATCAGTCACTGATGATTATATACGCAAAGAACTCTACAACATGATGAATATGCAGACAAGAGTGTTTGTGGTGCACATGTCAGAGAGTCTTGGTGCCAGGCTCTTTCTAAAAGCAAAAGAGATAGGAATGATGAGTAACGGCTATGCCTGGATTGTTACCAGTGGCCTGACAGATCTATACAGTTATGAACTTGACTGTTGTTGAAGCCATGCAAGGTGTTTTGGGTGTAAAGCCTTTAATTCTAGAATCTAACGTGCTTGACGATTTTGCTACTAGATGGAAAATGATGTTTTCTCAGGTTTATAATGACTTCAAACCTGCACACCCAAGTATTTATGGCCTTTGGGCATACGATACTCTGTGTGCTCTTGCAATGGCAGCAGAAAGAGTTGGTAATAGGTTGATGAATGCTGCTGAAATCAATTCTTCATCTGTATTTAATTTTCCAATATCTGAAACGGGTCGTGAACTTCTCAATGAACTGTTAGAAATAAATTTCTATGGACTTGCAGGAAAGTTCTCTCTTACTAATGGACAACAAGAGCGGACACCATATCAAATAGTTAACATTGTTGGAAACATTGACAGAGAGGTAGGAGTTTGGACACCGACCCATGGAATTTCTAGGGAAGTGAATCTGAGTATCTCTAGTTCTTACTCAATCTCAAAGAAAATTTTTGGGGATATCACTTGGCCTGGGGGCTCGGAAATAGTACCGAAAGGTTGGGAATTTCCAGTTAGTGGTAATAAGCTAAGGATTGGAGTGCCGCAAAAATCAGGTTTTAATGAGTTCCTGAAAGTGGATAAGGATCCTCGAACCAATGCTACCAAAGTTAGTGGATACTTTAAGGATGTGTTTGATGCGGTCATGGCAGCATTACCATATGCTGTGCCATATGAATATGTTATATATCCCTTTGAAAAATCTGATGGTTCAAGTTCTGGGAGTTACGATGATCTCACTTATCAAGTTTCTCTTCAGGTTAATCATACATTAATTTTTTGTTCTTACAAGTAATAATAACCCAGTTCTCTTTTTATCTGACAAAAAACTGTCTTTAAATTGATTTTAGTTTCTCTTTTCTTTCATGATAGGAGAATTACGATGCTGCTCTCGGAGATATAACAATTACTGCTAACCGATCAACTTACGTGGATTTCAGTTTGCCATATGCAGCAGGAGGAGTAACTAGTGTCGTACCAATTCAGTTTGAGGATCCAAATGATAAGTGGACTTTTTTAAAACCTCTGACTAAAGAACTGTGGATTGTGTCTGCTGCATTTTATATCTTTACTGGTCTTTCAATTTGGATCCTCGGGAAAAGGGTTGCCACCAGTTCAAGGGGTACTGCCGGTCAACATGCTGGCATGATTTGTTATTTTCCCTTATTTCCTGGTGATCTATCTTCTCATCTGTTTGAATAGATTATGCATATCATTTCAATTTCTGGCTCATAAAATGAAATTTCCGGACCTTGTGTCTACCTGCAGGACAAGGAATTGAAGGCACTTTAATTTGTCTGATTTTGGTGGGATGGGCATTTGTTGCATTTTTGCTGATGTCTACTTACACTGCTAGCTTATCCTCAAGATTAACGGTGCAAAGACTTCAACCAACTGTAGCAGATGTGAAGGAACTTATTAAGAGTGGAGATTACATCGGGTGTCAACAAGGATCCTTTCTTGTTGATTTCTTGAAAGGTTTAGGATTTGAAGAATCAAAAATCAGGACATATAAGTGTGCTGAGGATTGCCATGAAGCTTTATCAAAGGGGAGTAGCAATGGAGGTATATCGGCCTATTTTGATGTTATGCCTCACATAATGCTTTTCTTGTCTCAATTTTGTGGGAAATACATGGTAGTTGGCCCTACCTATCGAACAGATGGATTTGGTGTCGTAAGTATTTTCCTTTCATCATACTGTTCTTGTCTTATGTGGGTCGAGTAAACTAGTCGACCATTTTGGTTCATGTTACTGATCATCTCATATTTGCTTAAAATCAACAGGTTTTTCCTAAAAGCTCGCCATTAGTTGCCGATGTCTCTCGTGCAATAATTCAATTGACTGAAAATGGTAATATTTCAGATATTGCTGAACTGAAGTCCTTTAAACTAGCATGCGCAGCACCAGATACTGCCATCAACCCAAGCAGCGTCACATTGAGAACCTTTCAAGTGCTCTTTGGCATCACTGCTGGTGTTACTTTGTCATGCCTCGGTGTTTCCTTGATGATGTACCTCTACCCGAATGTAAATTTTCTTCAGATCATCCCAAATTTTATTCGCACCACCGTTTCAAAAAGTCGAGCATTATTCAGAGACTTCATGGAATTCTTCACATCTTTACCTCCTCAGCTGAGACAATTTTTCGTTCGAGCATAACTGTCTCCATTTCATCATAAGGTTGATGCCAATACGGATTACATACAGCTGCTATTTAGCCACCTTGTAAGATGACGATGATAAACACGTGGCCTTTGTTTTTCCAGGATTCTCAATTATCAACGCATTCAAAATTTCAAAGAGTTCTCATTTAGTAGTCCATGTGTTTAAACACAAGTATACCAGTGGAACTAATTGATTGATATTCACGATATTCCCAAGATTGTATAGAGTTTGTACATCTTTGTTTATTTGAATAAAGATTTCGTTCCAACTAGTGGCGAATCCAAGATCAGAGTTTAGCTAGAGCGGACCTTGACCGTTGATCATTGACTAAAGTGGTTGAGAACATACTCACTAAAGTGGGCAAGTTCATATTCATGGTAGATTTCATTGTCCTAGATATAGAAGAGTCATGGAATGTAGCATTACTTGTCTTGAGGCTATCATGGACTTTGGAAGTGGCGATATGACATTGAAAGTGGATGATAAGCAAGAGAAGTTCAAGATCTACACTACTATCGAGAACCATTTACATGAAAATGCAAGCAAAAAGGCTAAAGATAAGTGCAAATATATTGCTGAAGAGGTACAACAAGGTTTAAATGAGACAAAGCCTAAAAATCTAAAAAGCCTTGATCGAGAGGAAAATGAAAAGTTCAAAGTCTGAAGGGCAAAAAGAGGATGCAAGGCTAAAAATTGCAATGAACTTAAGGGATCAAGACACCTATTTGAACTACCATGATCAATTACTCCATACAGTCTAGCTAAAAACTATAAACTAAGCGTTCATTAGCAGGCAACCAACCTCTTCCCTTTTATTTATTCTATTTTCTGTACTTCATTGTATATAGATTTATTTTGATTATTAGTTTGCATTAGATTTAGGCACATTTCAATTCAGTTTTGGGGTCATCTTCACATTAACACTAAACCTAAATAAGAAAAGGCATTCATTGAATCAACAAGATAAAAAGGAGAAAAATCAAGTTCGAAAGTATTCTATGCGGCCGCATGGTTCAAAACCATATGCGATCACATGAGTACATCCAAGGATCTAAAACTTTGAATTCATTTCTTCTATGCGGCTGCACCTATTTCTTCTATGGGGTCTTAAAATCTAAACGGGTGCTAAAAAAATAAATTAAATGTTACTTTTTTCTCCTATTTTGATTGTTTTCTTCCCCTCTTGATAGATACCATGGATATTGACAACAGAATGAGCTTGGCAAAGTGAAAGTTGGGATAAATTGACAATTAGCACCTCACACATTTAACAGAAAATTTTAGGAAGTACCTTCTTCATTTTCTTCCACATCCCTTTATATTCTTACTTATACTTTATGACATTACGGACAATGTAGGTTTTAAGTTTGGAGGTGAGAAAAACTTTTTAGTTTTGTTTTTTGTATGTTTGTGGATTTTAGTGTGTTTGTTTATAGTATTGTTTTAGTATATAGGAGAAAATTACAAAAATTCAAAAAAATTCAAGAATTTAAAAAATATTTTCTTTTATTAGGTTGTGTGCTTGTGTAGGTTAGATAGTCTAGCTAGTAATGATGATTTAATTTAATATTTGAAATTGATTTATGAATCAAGGATAAGTTACATGTTTAAATTGATTGATACTTAGCCTTGTAGAAATTGGTATTATATGCACACTAGAATTGAGTTTTATATCATTATGCAACAAGTTGATTCATATGCTGGATAGGTTGATAGTTTGAACATAGATGCTATACCCAAAACTATCCTAAATTAATGACCACTAGACCAAATTTAGCATAATTTAAAAGTGATTTTATTGTTGTAGGAAGATACGGATGTGAATGGAGATTCATTGTGTGAAAAAATTATGTGTGGATTGTCTTAGATTAACGTGATAAAATTGGGCAAAGGACATTGCACTAATCAATGCATAAATATTTTGAGATTTGAAACTTCTCTGGAGTAATTAAGTTTGCAAGGGTATCTAAAAATTTGTTACCTTAAAGTCATCTGACTTTGGAGTCATTAGCTTAAAACTCGATACAATGGTCATTTAGAAAGCAATTAGAGGCTAGTTTCACTTGAAACAAAAATTAATTCTCTTTGAAACCTTTTCGACGCGAGTTATTAAGCCTATAAGGATGTTTGAAATATGGTGCCTTAAAATCATTTGATTTGGGAGTTAACAACCTAATACGTGCTATACGGGTCATCCAGAAAGCAAAATGAGAGAACATAAAAAAGAAAAATATTCTTTTGAAAAGAAAGTGCATGAAAAAAGTAAAAATACTAAATGCATTGGTTAAGTCATAAACACTTGTTTGAGCATATTTGACTTTTGATGAAGTCAATTAGACTAGTTGAGTCTTAGAGATTGAAACAGTCAAATAAATGAAGAATTTAGTTTTCTTATGTGTTGACTTGCAATTAGTAGAGTCCACCTAAACTAGAGAGGGTAAGGATGGTAATGAAAAATTCAACCTTAGATTGCACACTGGGAAAAGAGTAAAACGAATAAGTTGGTGATGTGTGAATCATATTAGAGGTGAAAGGATATATTTGACCATAGAGGGTCGAGAATTGAAGCAACTTATAAATTTATGATTGTCTACTTAGTTCTTCACACACTCATCAATTTTTCATTGGAAGAGTGGATATTGGTTAAGGACAAACAAATGTTTAAGTTCGGAAGTGTTTGACAAAATACACTTATTCGGATCTAAAATAAATATATTTGGTAGTTCTTTTGACAAAATATATTCTAAATTGTTGTATTTATATTATATAGGTAAAACTCAAGGGTTGAACGATGAATTGACATGAAGAAGCAAAAAATGATGAAGTCCAAAGTTTGAGGACCAAATTGCAAATATTCAGTAGTTGATTCAGACCACAAGATGATACTTTAAAGATTGCTAGGAGACAATTGGATACAATTACAAGTCAAAAAGGAATGACATATGATCAAAATATTATCACAAATCAATTTCCAATTGAACAAATTATATTCCAAATTATTAGCCGAAGTTTATGACCCATTTTTCTCATAATAAATTATCGCATAAATTTCTATTTCTAGAGAGTTTGTATCCCTTTGAGTTCTCTTTTGAACGCACTATGAATTGTCTCAATTGGATATCGGGAGAGAAAGTTGTGCCCAATATACTGACGATTGTTCAGAGACGAAAAACATGCGCACGAAAGCCACTTTCCTTATTCGATTGGAACTCTTTTGGAAACCAATTTGAACGTGATTTTCAACCAAATTTATACTCCTACAAATACATAACAATTTAATACATATTAGAAACCTCTCATTTACATCTTATACTACAATATTTCGACAATTTTCATCATAAAAGGGGACTAGATCATATATTGTGAAAAGATTTAAAAGGCGGAGTTCAAGGACTCCTCAATTGGAGATTAAACCTGTGATTTGTGGGCAAAAAAAATGAAAGAATTATCGAAGATTTATAAAGATTGCTTTGAAAAAATTCAAGAACAATTAGACTCATCTTCCTTCACTCATTACAATTCACAATTCCCAGTGATGTTCTATATATTTAACATGATTTTTTGTAATTCCAATATGCTAAGCTAGTTTTACACATAGTTATAATCAGATGACCCTTGTTATAATATTTTTAGTTTTAAATTAATTATCTTGACTTTAATTTGGTTTGATATGGGGTGTTTATTATCGTTTTTGTCGTTATTTTCCATTGCTTGATCACCAATTGAATTGTCAGTGAATTTTATTGTTATGGAGACGATAATAGGGTTTAAGGACAATATAATAAACATTGCAAGGCTCAATAGAGGATAGAGAGATACATCTATGCTTTATATGGTTTCATTTGGTGTTCTAGCACTTATTAATATATTTATCATGATTGCATATTTCATTGAGAGATAAAAAGGTCACATGAGGGGAGTAAATTTGATCACTATTGAGAAAAGCTTTCAATTAAACTAGGAACATTAACAAACATAAAATGATTTCGAATTGTCATTTTAATTATTACACTAAAAATAAAATCAAAATGGGGATTCGACATCTTAGCAATGCATATCACATATTTGAAAAATATATTTACTTGTTTTCACTAGTTTGATTGATAATTTATCGATTAGTATAGAAATTCACAACAACTTGTTTGCTATTCGATTAAAGTTGCAATTAATTATAACTCATTCAAACACATAGTCCTCATGGGCTCGACACTCTATTAATCATTATATTACTTAACCACGATCCCGTGCACTTGCGGGTTTTCAAAGAGTCATGCACCTTGCCAAAACTTATTGGTTTCGTTTTGGGAGATTCATAATTGTGTTCTATTCATTAGTTGCAATGTGAAGTTTGAGGCCTAAATTTTCTATGTTTTAGAGGATTTGTTTCTATTTGTCTTTGGCGCATTTGTTGGTTTGTTTGAACAAGGAGTTAATATGTTTACTCGGACATTGTGCCTTGCTCTTTCTTCCATTATCTCTGAGTTACTTGTTCAAGAAACTCACAGCTAAAAGTTCTAATTCTACTCAAGTGTTTGTTGTGAGTGTTAGCACAGGACAATATTGGATTGCTCGATAGATTCTAATTCCTGAGAACTGGAAATTCAAAACCCTCAGGACGAGTGCTCTTCTTGTTTTAACATATGTAACCTTCATTGTTACATCTGGTCCAAATATCGTAAGTAAAAGAAATATTAGTAATAAAATTATTTAAATCATATTATTTCATTTGATGAAATTATTTTAAGCAATGAGCAAGAAGTAGGAGTATACTTGGATTGGGTGTATAAAAAAAACACATCATCTATAAAGTTAAAGGCATCTCGGCTGCTCTTACGAGCTTCACCAACCCTTCTTGCATATTATTTTGCAGATACAGATCTATTATAGAAGCACCTTGGAAAGCATCTTGGAATACCAGTGCCCGGGAAGATGATGAGTAGCCAGCCATTTTTGTTTGATCTAGATTTTGGAGGCACCATTTGTTGGGAATTTACTTAACATGCACAGCATAAAATAAAATAAATTTTAATTTTCACTAAAGATCTGCTTTATATTTAGATAAAAACTTTAATAGCAATTATACCTTTGTTGAATTCTACAAATTCATTTGCTTTTCTTGAACTCAAACAATCACGGTCTGCACTCCACAGATGTCTAATTATCCAGCCCCAATAAAAATTCACACACGGAACAAGATTGAGAGAACTATGATTTTTTATTTTCTTGTGCTAGCAAAAATAATTATGTTCTCTACTTGATTTTCCAAACCCTAGCAACATATTAATATAAGTCCAAGTGGACTTGGCCAGTCTCTTAACTTAATCTGGTCCAATATTTAATTAATCCAATTTATTAAAGGGAACAATTCATAACTAAGGTTTTTATTATGATCAATTTCAATAATAAGGTAATAAGTTTCAAAATTTTCAAAAATCAGGTTTCTATTAAATTTTATTTATGATTTAATTAATTAAATACATTAAGGTTACAGATTTGTACAATTTGGCCACAAATGCATTTATTGGTCACATATTATCAAATTAATTAATTACAAATTATTTCGAGATCACAAATCAAAAATTTTATTGGTCACAAATTATTTCCGAGATCACATATTAAAATTTTAATAGGTCACAATTTATTTCCGAGATCACAAATCAAAATTTTAATAGGTCACAAATTATTTTACGATCATGATTTGAAAATTTTATAGGTCACAATTTGTTTATCGATCACAAATCATTGGTCACAAATTTTTTATTGGTCACAGATTAAACAATTTAGTGATCACAGTCAACGAAATAATATGTGACTACCGTCTCCACCATGCCACTCCACCACGACCCACCAAACAATTTCCCAAATCATCACCGCCCCACTACCACCACTACAACCACCAACAATACCGTCACCACCACCAATCCACAACTGCCACTAGCACCGTCGATCGCCCTGACGATTGACGGCACAACAGCTAGCGTTACATAACTCTACCGGCACCGCCACCACCAACGATCTCACCACACCAACCACCGCAAGATCACAAAAACACAACCGCACATCTGAAAATCACCAAAACACGACCGCACATCACCACCGCCACATCTGAAAATGTGAAAATCGCCACCACCAACACCTTATAACACACAATCCAAAAACCCTAAACAAATCTGAATATCATAAAAACACAACCGCACATCACTACTGCCAGCTCTGAAAATGTGAAAATTGTCACTACCAACACCTCACAACACACCATCCAAAAACCCTAAACCAATCTGAAAATCACAAAACAACCAATCTGAAAATCACAAAAATACCACCGCACATCACCACCGGACCAACAACACCCCCAAACCCGCAACATCATCGCAGGCGATGAGAGAGAGAGAGAGAGCAGCGACCACTCAACGCCCCTGGAAGAGTAGCATCGTCGGCCACGTTATGTTGCCGGTATAGAGAGTGTGGGCTACCGTCGCCGGAGTCGGGTTGGAGAGAGAGAGAGAGAGAGGTGGGAGTGAAATGATTTTGGATTAGGGTTTGTAAATATATATATATATATATATATATATATATATATAATTAATTAAATTTTATAATATTATTATTAATACCTGATTTTTGTATAACTAAACCTCCTATTCTATTTTTGAAATTAGATCTTTAAAAGTAGGGCTGACTGTAATTTCCTCTTAATTAAATTTGGTTCCATGAATTAATTAATTCGGACCTATTAACAAGCAACTCAATTAATTAATTATTCAACACTTGTCAATTAATTAACTAGTAATTAATCTCACTCTTCTAGCTCCCCTTTTGTGTGGGACCCATTAGGTTCTCAATCACGATACCTAACGATGTGAATTATTATTTCGATCTAACCAAAATCGTTAAATTAAAACACCCCTTTTAATTTATCACTAATTCACATCTTTCGTCCCAAATTGATATCTAGTAATGTGTCAGGACAATACATGTGACAGGAAATGTCACATTGTATGAAAAAAAAAAATCAAACTTGTTCATTTATCGTGAAATTATAAGCTTTTCGTCAATATGATCCGATCAATTAAGATAAATGGATATGTGTCAATCTCAATTATTGATCATATCTTTTATTCCACTGTTAAGTCAATGTAAGTCAAAAGCTCCTTTTCGACTTATGAGTACACATTGGCCAATGATTTTATTATCAACTTAACTGAACGAAATATAGATCATAATCTCTTACTATCTAAGAGTGGTGAATCATCTATTGTTCATTCACAACTTTTATATAATTCTTGACGTACCCGACGATGTTGTATTAGCAGCCATTGGTAGAGCAACATCTAACTTCACCAAAGTATGATTGTCATCGTTTAAGGCACTATGATGACCTCAAGTCAAATGCCCAATTCCACTACCAAACATTATAGATTAACCATTGACACTCAAATAGTTATCCATGTGGAATCTCCCCAGCAGATCTCCATTGTTTTGTTCTATAGCAAAACATACACGTATTCATTTAAGTGTCACCACACTTTAACTTGTAAGATCAACTACTTACTTCACAAATAAGAAATGTCACACGTGATGATCTATCCATAATAACGATATTCGTATCTCGTTATTACTTACGACCATGAATGATTTAAGATTATGTAATTTTGATCTCACAATCACAACTCATTTTGATTAACAAATTACTAGGATTTGAATCTACGGACTATATTAATATAATCTAATTGAATATATAATTAAATAATAGATTTGCCATAAAATTGTATCAATTATTTATTAAAGGTTTTTATGTCCAAAGTTGATTGGACATAGGGCAAGCGAATTATTTATTGTGTTATAAAGACCCTTATGCCCTCGTCCCAATTGCCCCCCCCCCCCCCCCTTCCTCTCCCGAGGAGGAATATGTGTATCTAAAAGATCTTTGATACTGTGTAAAGGATGATTCATTCGGATCGACATGAGAGTCCAACTACATTGCATTGCCAGAATCCATGTTGTGTTATACCATTCACATCAATGTGTCGAATTCTGGATGTAATGTATATACAGAAAAGAAACTATGCCAAATGTGTTCTTGTGTTTGCCATTCACAAAATTTCAACAGTCAAACAAGGTTTGCTTGGAATGACATTTTCTAATTTCTTGAATTTCCAGTAGTTTTTTTCTGGCTTTTTCAATAAATTCAACAATATTAGGACAGAAAATTGAATTTCAAATTTTAATTTTTTTTTTGTCTCGTGCTTGCTTTTTTTTAAGAATACGATAAAGGACAGCATACATTTCAACACTGCAATGAATATGTATCAAAAGTTCAAAACTAAGAAGTTTTTCTAGTTTGAGCTGAAAATTTCAATGAATATCAGGTGATTGATTTTCTTTTTTTCATTTTTCAACATTTTAACAAGGGCAGCAGAATGCAGGCCCCACTACCACAAATTATGATGTAGCCTCAACTATTTGAGCGGACCTTAGGCGGGTGCCCCTCCAAAGTACAATGGAGGTCCCCAACCTAGGCCATGAGCCTTCGTCTTCGCATATTGACCCAGTCATTCAGGTGTTTGATTTATGAGCCTGAGAATTTAGGCCAATCTGAAGTCAATCAAAAATTATATCTGTGGACCTTGTTTACGCGTTAACAAATTATTATTTTTTTATTAGTTTGTATTAATAGGCTTCTTTTCCTTTAAATTTACTCTTTTTTTATACTTTACTGATATTTGATAGCTTTGACAAACTAAAATATCCGGCTAACAACAAATGAAGCCAAATATGGCCTGCATAATAGATTACTCCTATTCCAAGAGAGTAAAACTCTTTTTTAATACGGAGATTTTAACAATGTAACATTCTGTTTCTTTGGCCAATAAGGTTGTAATAATAGGACAATGTGGAGAACTATCCCTGTTCTGTTGAGCCTGAACTATGCCTTACCCATATTTTCTAAACTCTGATTTTCGAGCCTATACCTATAGGCTATAGCAACATGTTTTTAGCCTCTGTGGGTAACTTTTTAGGAGGAACAATAGTGGGGGCCACAAAATGTATTGAATAATGAGTAATATTTTTGGACGTGTGGTTGAGATTAAAGTTTGATTGGATAAAAAAAGTAGAATATAAGTAAAATGGAATGAAAGCCAAATATAGGTTTAATATCCAGGAACTAATACGATGCGTTGACTAGTTTTAGTTCATTTCTTACAATGACTAAGTTCCAACAGATTATTTTTTGAATAAGCTGCTAGAATTAATTGCTATTAAAGAGAAGGGGTTGCAGCAATTATCTCACAAAAATCTGAATGCCGAGTGGCAAGAGGAGTAGCTGGATTGGAGTGGGAGTTTTATCATAATATATACAAGTTCTCTGGAGAAATGAACTTCTTGTTACTTCAGCTGTCAATAGCCCTTGTTCTGATTCCCTCTCTAAGTACCGAACAAAATTCGACTGATGGCATAATGAATTTTCAAGTCGGTGTAGTTCTTGATTTAGAGTCAGCAGTAGGGCGTATAGGCCAGAGCTGCTTGTCCATGGCTCTTTCTGATTTTTATTCAGTTCATACCAACTATACAACTAGGCTGGTTCTCCATCTGAGGGACTCAAATGAGAGCGTTATTGATGCTGCTGCTGGTGGTATGTTTTTACATGTCCTTCATATCAGATTTCTAGTTGGATTTATTCAAGTTTTTTATGAATGTCTCTAAAATTCAAAACATTGAATCCTGCAGAAAATTACTGAGAAAACAGATTCTCACTGTGTGATAAACGAATAAATTATTTCTCTTTCAAGCATGACAAATCTATATTTGAAAAGGAAAATAGTAATATAAATGGGCACATAGAAAATAATTTGTATTACCAATATCAGCATGACCTTACAAATAATTAAGTTGTTTTGATGGCTGTGACTGACTCGATCATACTTTACGTGATCGATGCAGCTCTTGGTTTGCTGAGAGATGTTGAGGTGGATGCTATTATTGGTCCTCAAAAAGCTACACAGGTCAACTTTGTGATGGATATCGGAGATATAGCTCATGTACCAATTATTTCGTTCTCTGCAACAAGCCCTTTTCTCATCCCACGAACTCCTTATTTTGTTCAGACAGCGCAAAGTGACGCTGATCAGGTTGAGGCCATTGCTTCCATTGTTAAAGCTTTCCAGTGGAGCCAGGTTGCCATTATTTATGAAGATACAGAATATGGGACTGGCATTATCCCCTATCTGTCCAACGCATTACAAGATATAAATGCTCGAGTTTTGTATAGAAGTGCTTTGCCAAAATCAGCCAGTAGTGATCTTTTAAGCAAAGAACTATATAAAATGATGACCATGCAGACAAGAGTCTTTGTGGTGCACATGCCACTGCTACTTGGTTCTAGACTCTTTCTAAAATCAAAGGAGTTAGGAATGATGAATCATGGCTATGCCTGGATTGTTACCAGTGGCTTGACAGATCTATTCAGTTTGATGAATTTAGACGTTGTCGAAGCTATGCAAGGTGTTTTGGGTGTAAAACCTCAAATCCCAAAATCTAAAGAGCTCGACTCTTTCACAAATAGATGGAAAAGGATGTTTAATCAGCTTTATGAAGACATCAAACCGACAGAAGTTAGTATTTATGGCCTTTGGGCATACGATAGCCTTTGGGCTCTTGCTATGGCAGCTGAAAGAGTTGGAAATATGCAGCTGAATGGAATAAAGAATGCTTCTGGTTTCAATTCTACAGTCTCATTTCCTCTAGGGATTTCTAAAAGGGGTCCTAAACTTCTCAAAGAAATTTTAGAGACAAGGTTTCGAGGGCTCGCTGGAGACTTTTATCTTCGTAATGGACATCTGGAGCGAAAATCATATCAAATTGTTAATATTGTTGGGAAAGCTGAAAGAGAGGTAGGAATTTGGTCACCGTCCCACGGAATTTCCAAGGAATTCATTCTGAATGGGACCAATTCTTACTCAACCTCAAAGGAAAATTTCAGGAGTATTATTTGGCCAGGGGACTCAGTAACAGCGCCAAAGGGATGGGAATCTCCAGTTAGTGGTAAAAAGCTAAGAATTGGAGTGCCAGAAAAATCTGGTTTTAATGAATTCCTGAAAGTGGAAAAGGATCCTCAAACTAATGCTACAAAAGTTAGTGGATATTTTAAAGAGGTGTTCGATTCTGTCATGGCAGCGTTACCATATGCTGTGCCATATGAATACGTTCTTTATCCCTTTGAAAACTCTGACGGTTCAAGTGCCGGAAGTTACAATGATCTCATATATCAAGTTTCTCTGCAGGTTAGTCATACATTTATATTTTTTTTCTTGTGACTACATAGTTCTCTTCTACTCTGCAAAATCTTTATTGCTTTTACGTGGTATTCATTTGTTTTTGTTCCATTTTTCTTTGCCGAGAATAGGAGAAATATGATGCTGCTCTGGGAGATATAACAATTACTGCTAACCGATCAATTTATGTGGACTTTACTCTGCCATATGCAGAAGGAGGAATTACTAGTATTGTGCCAATTACATACGAGGATGCAAATGATAAATGGACATTTTAGAGCCTCTGAATAAAGAGCTGTGGCTAATATCAGCTATGGTTTTATATCTTTACGGGTCTGGCACTTTGGATACTTGGAAAAAGGATTGACACCAGCTCCCGGGGTTCTGCCGGTCAACATGCTGGCATGATTTGTTATTTTCCTTTCTTTCCTGGTGATCTATCTCCTCTTCTTGACATTAGTATTTACAAAGAGAAAATTTACTATATCTTCTTACCATTATTGAAACAGATTATACATTTTACCTTGTATCACTTTTGCGATAAATTTCTGACGGAACTTGTGTCAACCTGTAGGACAAGGAATTGAAGGCACTTTAATTTGTCTTATTTTGGTGGGATGGGCATTTGTTGCAAGTTTGCTAACCTCGACCTACACTGCTAGCTTATCATCGAGGTTAACATTGCAGAGGCTTCAACCAGCTGTCACAGATATGAAGGAACTTATTAAGAGTGGAGATTATGTTGGATGTCAACAAGGATCCTTTCTTGTCGATTTCTTGAAAGGTTTAGGATTTGAAGAATCAAAAATCAGGACATATAAGTCTGCTCATGAATGCGACAAAGCTTTAACAAAGGGAAGTAGAAATGAAGGTATATCAGCCTATTTTGACGTTATGCCTCACATCAGGGCTTTATTATTTGAATTCTGCGAGAAATACAAGATACTTGGCCCTACCTATCGTACAGATGGATTTGCTTTCGTAAGTATTTTTCCTTTCATGATACTATACTAGTTTCCATCAAGTCTCGGACCTAATTATGTTATGGAGTTTGGCATTCTGCACGTGTAGACAATGGTTTTAGTCTGTCTACCACCTGTTGGTCCAACAAGGGTCTAGTAAACTCGATCTGGTCTCTCATGTTACTTATCATCTCATATTCTTTTTAAATCAACAGGCTTTTCCTAAAAGCTCGCCCATAGTTGCTGATGTCTCCCGCGCCATAATTGAATTGACAGAAAATGGTAGAATATTCGAGATTTCTCAGCTGAAGTCTAGTAATCCAGCATGTGTAGGACCAGACGGTTCTATCACCCCAAGCAGTGTGACATTGCAAAGCTTTCAGGTTCTCTTTGCCATCACAGGGTGCGTTACAGTGTCGTGCCTTCTTATTTCCCTGCTTATGTACCTTTATCAGAACCCCGGTTTTCTTCAAAGAATCTCAGATTTTAATGTCAACATCTGGTCAAGAATTTATGCATTATGCGGATACTTCAAGTAAATCGATCTCTCTTCTTGTTCCAAGGCTGGAGCTACTGAAAAATACATTCCTAAAGGCTAAAAGTACATGAAATTGTTTCTCCATAGATTCCAATTTACCTTCATGTCTGAGACATTCTCTGCGAGTCTAATTGACTCCGTTTCATCAGGAAGAAAAAATTGATGTCTCCTTGTCCATTGCCCTGAACTTTGAATTGCAAACATCTGCTGACTGGTGTGATTTGTGAGTAAGATAACAATGGTATAACGTAATGTATGATTGTCATATAACTCAATGCAGATAAGATTTTGCTTAGAAATTGTTAAACTTTTGTTCAGAACTGATTCACTAGCATAATAACAATCTCAATTCTATATATGTATGTATGATTTACCATAATTCCCATTTATTATTGGATTGTGATTAATGCTACAACCAATGGATCCCTATGTGTGTAGTTATTACAATCTTGATATAATGAAAGCTTAACATCCCCTGCAAGTTCTAGGTTGAAACTGACTTTATTTTATGCTGAAACGTACTATTAAGAGATAAAACACATTTTGTAGGATTGTGATTTGGAGTTCCATATTTATGACCGAAGGGCCACATGTATAAATATCCGTGTCCTCTTTTTCTTTGTTCTCAACATTAATTTTGTTAGTTACTACTGTATTTACTATTTATGTTTCTTTACAAAGAGAAGTTTAGTCGTTTCCCTTTTTCAAGGTTGAGCAGGCATTGGAGGTAGTTCGAGCGCTTAACTAAGGGAAAGAAGATTTCATTTTACTTGTAATGAAACTTTAGGTAGGAGATACACAGATTTTTTTTTTTTATTCCTAATGCTAATTAATGCATTAATTTGTATGAAAATAAAAGTATGTACAACAAGATCAATGCTATCCCGCTACTTGCTAAAGAGGCTCTTCAATTTCCCTCTTTCCAGGTGCTCGACGAGTTTCTTGGCTCCCGGAATCTCCATCTCGTTAAGCTTCTTGAGATAACCAATAGCCCCATACGAAATCATCAGCTTCTTGCATTTCTTGCTCGAGCAGAGCCACCATAGGCAGGAAACAGCATATTTTTTGGCCGTGTTTTGGGGGCTCGGATCGAGCAATGCCACGAGATTTGGCAAGCTCTTATCGTCTTGTTTAACTTCTCTCCTGTTACATGAATGGGTCATCAAGTTAGAAATTGCTTGTGCAGCAACCTCCCTTGCATCATTAACTTTAGCCTCCAGCATTCTTACAAGAAGAGGAATGCATCCCGTTTCTCCCACTAGTTTTTTCATTTCAGTCGAGCTGCAGATTCGACAAATTGCTGATGCTGCTGCTTGCTGCGAGCTAAGAGACCCCGATTTTAGCACGTGCACCAACCTCTGGACAATGCCTAACGAAATGAAAACCTCGTTCGAGATTAAACCGACCAAATTTCTCAACGTCCCAACCGCAAATTCTTGAGGCAGTGGACCGTCTAAATAAGCTAACAGGCTTCTTATTCCACCTTCTTCGATTACAGACATTCGGAGGTTGTCATTGTTGGACGTCAGATTTTGCAAGCATTCTGCTGCACACTCTTTAGATCCCAATAGAATTCCACAATCAAGAAGATTGATCATCACCTTAATAATCCCTTCTTCGGCTAGTGTTTGTCGAACCTCTGGCACGGAAGAAATATTTTTTAAGGTACAAGCTGCGGCTGCTTGTGAAACGGAATCACCAGTTCGACAGATCTCGACCAGAGGCCCAACCCCACCATGCCCTACTATCGAACGAGCTATTTCTGATGAAATGGACAACCTCTGGAGAGAAATTGTAGCCTTCTCTTTACCTACAGCACTGCCAAATTCAACTAGCCGTATAAGGGGCGGAAGAACACCTTCAGAAACAAGCCAATTCTCGTAATTTCCATATTCTACGAGGGAACAAATGATAGTCACGGTTTTTTCTCTGATTCGAGGAGAAGTAGGCGTAAGCAATTGAACTAATGCTGCAATATTTGCTCGTCCCAGAACGGCCAACACGCTCTTCTCGTCCTCTTTCATGACTTCAACAAGATTGTCAAGAGCTCTATGTTTAGCCTCCAAGTGACCAATCTGAAGTCTCGCAAGCAATTCTCGTACATTGCCAAGACTCGTAGCTTCTTGTTCGGTCGAAGTGCTTCCCACGGCCGACGGCAAAGTAACTTCACCGAGCACTCTGGTTTCGATCAACAGCCCACAATCTCGTAAATTCAAATCCAGATTCCCCGATAGTGCATCGAGATCACTTTGCATTTGAAGTTTCCCTTCGTACTTTTGCTTCACGCACAAATCCGCAAGCTCAATTGCTTTATTCAATGTCTTCAAAACAGCTAGCAATTGCTCTATACAAAGCGCATTTATCGAAAAGCAAGGATGGCAAGACAAGTCCGATAATCGTGAGGGGATCTGTTCCAGTTTTTCGATTATCAACTTCCACCTCCCCGGGAACCCTTTAACTTCCCGTGCCTTCTCTATTGCGACCGGAACAAGTCCCTGTGCACGAGATATCCATTCTTCAGCCGACAGGATATCTACTAAAACTTCTTGTCCACCATCATCTACCATGATGGAGAGAGGTACAGGTCAAGCTTTTAACAGAGCTAAAACAACAGAAATGCACAAAAATCATTCAAATCTTTATAACAATAATCCAGAAGAGCTATTTGCAAATACATTTTTCAAAAATCAGATTTTTACCTTAGTAACAACGCGAAAACTACGAGAAAACAATGATTTTTCACATCAAATTCATCGAAAAACGAGAAAAGACGACTTCAGCCGAACAACAACCTTCCCACGTGTGCCTGAAATGTGCAAAATGTTAGCAAAAATCACATTTTTTTGATAGAAAAACTAAAGCTATGGAGCAGTTGCAATCATCAAAGATAAATTATATAATAAGCATTAAAGAAAACTGTATTAAATTAATAAGAAGGGGGTTAGGAATTGAGCCTTCAAGAATCTTGCATGATCATTAACCCATAAAAAATGCAAATGGTCGTTAAAAATTAATACCAAATTATGCACTTATAAATAAGCTAATTTTAAATGCAAGTGACAGCTTATCAAAGCAAAGGAAGGAACTTTCCAACCTCCATCACTACTGTCCAATAAAAAATGGTGAAAGATATAAGTAAAAAGTCAATCATGCCCTCGGAAAATGAAGTAGAAGAAAGGAACCATATGATAGTCTTAAAGGTCAGTTATGGTGAACAAAGATAAAAGCAGGTAGCTATACTTTTCAATCTGGAAATTACTACATTTTTCTACAAGATTTGGAGAATTTGGATTCAATCTAATCCAACGGCTGAAAATTTTCAAATGTTATCTTGACATGTGTGGAAGTGGAAAAAGACTTTGCTTTGAAGAGAAGATAAGAGTCTCCATCTCCAGTTGTACGTATATTTATGTACATGGTGGAGTGTATATTTCTACTATGGGACCAATCACCCCACCCCAGCTAGAAATACTTACACGAATGGTGATATATCATATATGTACACGTGACAGAGTACATAATTGGCCACTCGAATAATGTTACATTGAATTTTGAACCACTCAAGTCACATATTTTGAAATCGAAGTGGGATTGTCCACCCACTTAGCGTTCATGTGTCATAACTTTAATGACAATCCTACTACATATGTATGCATATAAGATCATCTCACTTAAACTTTTCTTTATATTTCAAGATAAATAGATGCAATGAATGTATAGAAAAAGTTGAATAGTACCTCAAATTGATTTGTGTTTTGCCTAGCATTCAAGGCACTCAAAATCTTTATCAGCCACCAAACACCATTCCACTACTGTTTTTGCAAGCAAAGATCAAATGTTAGAAGAGTCAATCCAATCAATGATAGAGCCATAATTATAAATCTAGATTTCAAATGAAAATCCCAGTAGCAATTTTTTGTGGGTATGAGAGACAAAAAAATAATAATAATAATAATAATGCAATAAAATTTATTTTGGCCATCTTGAAATAGGTGTAATGGAGAATTGGAGAAGTAGGAAAGACAATATAAGCAAAATTTAAGACTTAGAAACAAGAATTCAGACCCTTTTTCTCCTCAAAGTAACTCATCAATCTCTTACTCTTTTATAGAATTCCCTGTCTACGATCACATAGTTAACATGTACTAAGCATGAAAACTTTTATAAAGGTCAGCATGTTCATAATTAACATGTAGTGTGTTGTGTAAATATGGACACTTCTTGAAAACGTCATGATATTTGTCCAACAAGTTAAATGTTGTGCTCTATCATAATGTTATTTAAATTCCACCGTTCAAGAGATGTTTTATCGATATTTTTGGGACAACTATTTTACATGACATATAGCATCTCATATATTTAAAAGTAGAAAAATAAAAAAAGTAGTACATAAATTTAAATTCTTAAAAATTAAAATAACACGTGTATGTCCTACTTTGAAAAAACACACGGCCCCGTCTGATTTCCATTTTTCCTCCATAAAAATGAAAAATATGACCGTTTCATCTCTTATGTAGGGCCCATAATAACTATATTTTTCATTCTCATTCTACAAAGAATGTGGATCAAACAGAGTTCGTATCCCGTGTCCATGTGTGTGCAACTTAGGTTGACATTCAAAAATAAAGGAAATTCAAAATCATCTTTCCCTCACCATGGGAAAAGAAATGTCAAGTTGTCTCACTCACTCCCTGATTCTCTCCCTACATATACATATATACATACATATATATATATATATATATATATATATATATATATATATAGAGGAGCATTGATACCCATATAAAAGTTTTTTTGCAAGAGGGATAATGTCACTTCTACATCATTTTTTATATCATGCTTGACATCGTCATTGTCGGCAAGATTTAATTGGAGAAAGACTTTTTTTCTTATAGAGTCCAATAGTGTGTTACCACGTGACAATGTAAAACTTAATGTACGCCATAATATACGTCAAGCACGATTGTTTCAAGAGATTCCATTTATAAGAAACATCTTAATCATAATAGAGAGCATCTTTAAATTTATATAGTAATTTTTTTAGATACTTTACCAATACTCTCTTATTTGTTTTTTTCAAAAAACATTTATTGATTTTTCCTAATCTTTTATATAATATATTTATATATGTCATTAATCGATCAATTCAATTATGATTTCAAAATTTTTAAGAAGTAGATTATTGAACTATGTGGACTATTACAACCAATCATAATAATCCTATCTTGGTGAGCTAAACCTACCCTCTATTTGACAAAAATAAAATAGTGAAATTTTGAAACTTATTTCTGAGCATTATCTTTAATAATAGAAACCATCTTTATTTAAAAAGCCCCTTAAAGATACTCTATTATGAAAATTTGATAGTTATCAAGTACGGGTAAAAGAATAGAAGTCACGGTAGTATTTCGAAAAGTTAATTTTTAGTAAATGAAGTATTTTTGAACTAATTTATGTTGGAATTGGTTAAGTATAAATATGAGAAAAGTGTCTTTTTGTGTCAATTTCGACAAAATATCCGGACTTGATCCGATAGGCAAATTATGAAAATAAATAGACTAACTTGTTCTACATGTTGAGGATATTGTTGTGGTATATTTGGAATAATCAAACCAATTTTGGATGAATGAGAAATTGCTGTCAAAGTTGGGAAGAAAGAGAGGAAAAATTGACTGAAAAATCAACCAACTACGCCACTCGCCTAGCGCTGACCTGGGGCTCGAGTAGTGAGGTTTTCGCTCGAGCAACAGGCCAGTGACAAGCGAACGACAAGCTCTCTATTTTTTACACTTAAGCAATGTAAAAGCGACAAGCGAGTGACAGCAAATGCTGCGACCCTTGGCAAAGGTTGCTGAGTTTTGGGTCGTAGCTCTTCACTCACAACCTCCCTCCTTTATAAATAGGACCCTTGAAACGTCCATTTTTTCATTCCAACGATATGAAATCATAGCATAACATTACATTCTTTCTTTCTATACCAAAATTCTGCATAAATTTTGATTTTCTTTTGTTCATTCAAAAAGAGTACAAAATCCATTTTTCGTTCGCTGATCTTATGTTTGGATTGCTACAAACACAAGAAGATAGTCATTGTATCTTGAGAGTTGATTGACATCATCCATAGACACCGTTGTGGGGCAAAATTGACTTAAGAACAAACAGTTCAACTATTATATCGTCTTCTGCATCCATTCATTTGGCGTTATCTTTGTTGGTATACTTTCCTTGTTTAATCCTTGCCATTATTTTGTTCAATTTTGGGTAAAGTTCTTAAGTTTGTTTTTGGTTTTAAAATCATTACTCTAATTTTTACAACAATCTTAAGTCGATTTTGGGACTAATAACTTTATCTTAATCGGTTAAACTGATTTCACTTCAGTTTAATGTCTTCTACTCCTTGAATTTTGATTTATGGTTATCTTCTGTTTTGTGTAAACAAAATTGAATGCAGTTTACAATACTGCCTCGACTTCGAATGCGAACTTCGGAAGGAATTGTCCCTACCTGTGTGATCTATCAAGTTATGGTTGCCCCTCCCATCATTCAGATGAACTCTGTTCCACGTGGAGAGAAATCGGAGAAATTTATTGGGGTTGACTTCAAGAGATGGCAACAGAAAATGTCGTTTTATCTCACGACTTTAAACTTGACAAAATTCTTAAATGAAGATGCTCCCGCCATGCAAGAAGGGAAAACTAACATGACATCACTAATAGCATAGGATGCTTGGAAACATTCAGATTTTTTATGTAAGAACCACATAATGAATGGATTGGATAATGCATTGTATAACGTACATAGTTTCAAGAAATCTGCAAAAGAACTATGGAAGACTTTGGAGAAGAAATACAAGACTGAAAATGTTGGAGCGAAAAAGTTTATCATGGGAAAATTCTTGGACTATAAAATGGTAAATTCAAAGACAATCATCAGTCATGTACAAGAATCGCAGGTAATCCTCCATGACATTCATGCAAAGAACATGTATTTAAGTGAATCATTTCAAGTGGCTGTAATTATCCAGAAACTTCCACCCATGTGGAAAAACTTTAAGAACTATCTCAAGCCCAAGCGTAAGTAGATGAATATTAAAAAACTCACCATCCGATTGAAAATCGAATAAGATAACAGAAATTCGAAAAAATGTGTTGGGAGTCACTTGCCACAAACTAAGGCTAATATGGTGGAATCAAATAACAAGAGTAAGAAGAGAAAGCATTATATCAAACCCTCTAAAAAGAATGCAAAGAAATTCAAGGACAATTACTATAACTGTGGAAAAGTTGGACATCGTTCTATCGATTGTTGTAAACCTAGGAAGCAAACCCAAGCGAATATCACTGAATCTGATGCTATATGTGATGGTATATTGGATATAAATTTGTCATAATGCAACAATGTTGGAAAATCCATGAATTGGTGGTAGATATGGGTCCTACCTACCACATATGTGCTGACAAATGAATGTTCTCTTCCTGCACTCCAACCGAGGGCGAGAAGTTGTTCATACAAAATTCTTCGAGTTCAAGAGTGGAAGGACAAGACAAAGTGATCTTGAAGATGACCTCGGGCAAGGAACTTAGCCTTAACAATGTTTTTCATGTGCCGGATATTAACAAGAACTTGGTAAAATTATTTTGATTTACATGAACGGCTGAATGGTTCAAGACATCGAGTTCACCAATAAGACTATAAAATTTGATTGTATTCAACTCAGGAATGTTCAAAGCCACAAGCCACCTATCTTGATGCTATAACTTGTCATATGTACTCCTTTGTTAAAGTCTACACATCATCTGCATTGTGTATTGCATATTGTGAATTTTTATTCATGTGAGAGATTGTTGGAATTGGTTAAGTATAAAAATGAGAAAAGTAACTTTTTGTATCAACTTTGACCAAATATTCGAGTTTGATCCAAAAGTCAAATTATGAAAATAAATATATTAACTTGTTCTACTCGTGGAGTAGATCGTTGTGATGTATTTGGAATAACCAAACCAATTTCGGATGAATGATAAATTACGATCTAAAGTTGGGAAGAAAGAGAGGAAAAAATGGTTGAAAAATTAACTAACTTCACCGCTCGCCTAGCGCTAGAGCGACAGGTGAGCGACGGGCTCTATGTTTTTGAAGCTCAAGCAATGTAAAGACGACAAACGAGCGACAACAAATGTTGTTGAGTTTTGGGCCGTGTCTATTCACTCACAACCTCTCCCCATCAATAAATAGAACCTTTGGGGCGTCAATTTTTTGTCCCAATGATATGCAATCATAGCATAACGTTACATTCATTTTTTTTGTACCAAAATTCTACATAAATTTTCATTTTCATTTTTTTCATTCAAAAGAAGTACAAAATCCATTTTTTGTTCCCTGATCTTGTGTTTGGAGTGTTAAAAACACAAGAAGATAGTCGTTGTATTTTGGAAGTTGATTTCCATCATCCATAAGTATCGTTGCCGGGCAAAATCGACTCAAAAACAAACAGATCAACTCTTGCCTCGACTTCTACATCCGTTCATTTGGCATTATCTTTGTTGACATATTTTTCCTTGTTTATTTCCTTGCCATTATTTTGTTCAATTTTTGGTAAGGTTAGTAAGTTTGTTTTTTTGTTTTAAAGTCATCATTCTAAGTTTTCCAACAATTTAATCATTCAAATTTTGTTGATATCTTAATTGAGTCACTAGGTTACCATTTTGTTCAAAATGTTCGATAGCAAAGTTGTTTATTTTTCCCTTTAAAAAGTAACAATTCATGTACAACTTTACCGAGAAAATTATATAGTCTGCCTTGAGTTTGAGTCCTTTTCTCATATGAATTGTGACATTCTAAGGAAAAACTTCACCCCCAAACTTATTTTTCTGTTCAATAAAATATGAATAAATCCACTTGAGGAAAATGATAGCCAATTATTCAGGTTATGGACAAAATTGCGATGCAATGACTAAATTGAGATTTTAACAAAGCTTAAGTGATTAAAAATGGTGCAAAAAGTAACTTTGAGTGACCTCTAGTGTTTTTGTTAACCCAGCAAGAAAACCATGCCCGTCATGCATTTGTGGGGCTTGGACAAAAGGTGATACTTTAGTAAGAGAATCATGTTATGTGTACATGGACCATGTACTACCAGTGGCGCCCCCTATAGATAGGGGGCTTGTCCCGACACCTCTGATAGTATAGGGGTCATGTGACTCTGTACAATCATCTTAATCCTTTAGTAAAATGTATAATAGTGGTTTTGATGGTTAGGATTGAATGGAATTTGAAAGTGATTGATGAATTTGATTAGGGTGTATGATATGGCACATCATTGTGCCACGTGTAATGTGAAGATGGCTTAGTTAACACATGTTGGGTTTTGTTAACACGTGTAATGTGAAGATGGCACATCATCTATGTTGGGTTTTGTTAACACGTGTTGGATGGAAATTTGTGTTGGATAATTACATTAGAGCATCTACGTAATACTCTTTAAGCATAAAATGTTCTCTATTTTAAATAATCAATCTGTAAAGTTATATTTCAAGAAATTCTTTAAATTGGCATTTTAATTTAGAAAGCGAGTTTAGCTCTTCAAATTTGAATAGCCAAACCCGTCCTCTATAATTAAATGCATTTAAAAGTATTTCAATTTTCAATGGAGGAAAATATAAAGAGTCTATGGAAGTACTTAAAAAATTTTACTCTCAAAATTTATAGGTGATCTTTAAATGCAGAACATGCTCTTTAAAAATAGAGAATCTGTTGAAAATGCTCTACCACTACAATTGCTTTTCGTTGCACCATTTTTTTTATTTTTTTTTTTAATTATTCTAGAATTTGTTAATCTTTGCTCACTATAGTACTTATATTCCCAACTTTTTTTCATTGCATTTTTATCTTCAAATTTTCATTAATTAGCACTTTTAGAACAAAATGTCCGTCAAGTAGGCATAAAAATACTTATTTTTCCCTCATATTTTTAAATTAACAAAAAATAACATAAATAAAAACGTGATATAATATTTTTGTCATACTTCAAAGCACATTAATAGAATAATTGGACAAAAACAATCATTAGGGGACCATATGTACTATTTGATGAATGATTGAAAATAAAAATTCGACAAAAATAAAATATGGTCACCAGTAAGATAATAAGTAAAGATTGAAGATGTTAATGCAATTAAAAAGTACTATTAACTACAACCATAGTTATCATAATCGAACCAGACCAATCCGTCCGGTTCAGTCCGAATGGAGTTATTTGGTCTATTTGAAAATGAACCAATCAAGAATCGTGCACAGCGTTTAATAATAGTTTGAATCGGACGGGGTCACAAAAAATCGAAAGGGAAAAATACATAACTTCTACATATAAGAATCACATTTCAAAACTAACAAACTTGTCAAATTATTTCAAAATTCAGGTGTTAATTGTTTTTTATGATCAAATTTATTGTTTTTTACCATACCTATGTTATAAATGACTAGCTGTGACCAAATTTGTTTTCAGTGTAACTGTTTATGACTGTCTAGTTTGTGACTATATGTAACTAAGTCACTAATCTATGTTTTTTTATTGACTGATTGTGATCAAATTTGTCTTAGTGTGACTGTCTATAATCAAGTCAATCTTTAACTATGACAGTATGTGATCAAGTCACAACCAGTCACAATTAACACAAAATTGATTAAAATTGATCACAATTACCACATACTTGGTTACATAGGATCACAAATAAATCTGCACACATTGCAGACTAGCACCACAATCAACCACCAGTCACCACTACCGCCACCTCCAATGCACCACTACGACTACCTTCAACTTAGATTCACGACCAGAAATCTGCATTCACTAATCTATGTTATTTGTGACTAACTGTGATCAAATTTATCTTTAGTGTGACCATTTGTTATCATGTCAATCTAATTTGTGATTGTATATAACCAAGACACATACAGCCACAATTAAAGTATATATACTTGGTCACACCCAATTGCCATCACCATTGCTACTCCCACCAACGTTGAGAACCAAGCGCATACCACATCACCACGACCACATGCACTACCAGCAAAAGAAAACCAGCAAAAGAACCATCGCGCCTACACCGCCACATCAAACAACATATCTAATCAAACAACCACCCACCAAATCAATTTCAAATATTTTCTTTCACTATTACACGAAGTTCTCAACCCAAACCCTAAATTCTCAGCTCTAATGACAGGGAGAGATGAAGATGATAGCTGAGCGACAACAGCTTACCCTTCATCGCCGTCGAAAGAAATCGCTCAACAAAAATACAAAGCCAAACATTTCCTGCAAGAAACGACGACTCACTGTGAGCAGAGCTCACCGCTGCACGTAGTAGTCGTTGTTGAGTGCAGCGATTCTTTTTCGTCACGTGCAGCAACGTCAAAAAATGGGGCATTAGAGGGTGAGTAGGTGTAAAAAAAATGCAAAAGGACTGTCGCAAGCAGCAGCGACGACGAAGCAAGGCACCGCTGCAAATTTATATATTAGACTTTTTGTTTTAAAAAATATTTTTAATTAGAATTATAGTCAAGAAATGATCCATCGATTGAGCTAATAACTTCCGAAACCGATTATTTGTCTGAATCAACAACCGGATCAATTCTAATAACTATATCTAAAACAAATTTTGACGTCAAATAGCCACCCATTTGTCTTGGGTGGCATGTCTAATGGATAATACTTACATACCCTCCAAATGTATTTGAACCGAAATTTATAGCTTTCACGAATTTACCCCAGCCTCTTTCAGACTAATTTCATTGGGGTTCCACTTCAAAATAATTTTTTCATTCATTTAATAAAATTTATAAGTTAATTTATAATTAATTAAACTTCATTTTTAACATTAATATTTCTAAATTAAATTATTTTAAATTCTTTCAAGAATTCGCCACCGTGCTAAGTCAACTATTTTCCTTAATCAGTCCCTCGTGTTTGAAATTGAAGACAAAGATGCATTGAATGTGTTGCTACTGAATTAGCTAATTAAATCTAAATCAATGTCACTATAATAACGAGCCTAACTACATTATGACAATAATGTGTCAATTCCATTGAAGAAATATTCAATGTAGTTTTAATTTTACTTTTTTTAACTTTGTAGCAAAAACATTGGGAAAGTCTTCTACCAAATCATGAGGATACTTGAATTCATAGAAATTGTAAATTTATAATAATATGGAAAAAAAAAAAAAAAAATTGGGCAAAGCTCATCTCCCAACCTTCAAAATGAAGTTTTGAATTGCTCACCTATTAAAATTTATGATTTTAGATTCTCACGAAATAGACACAATCAATATGGATGTAAAAATTACAAATGAAGATCACGCTAAATCTTTGAATTTGGATCGTCACATTAAATATTTACCGATTCTATCCTTCAGCTTTAAGTCATATAAAAATCACAATCATTTTAATATGCACATTAACAACTTCTGTCATGTGAGGACTTAAACTTAAAGATTTAGCCCTGTTTGATTCTCATTTTTTTTTTAAATTCATTTTTTTCTCTTCTTTTCAATCACATATTTTTTATTAAAATAATATTACACGCAAATAAAAAAAAATTTTCTTTTTTAACCACACATTCTCAAACAATCTACTATTCCAAAATACATTTAAATGTTCAGAGCCAAAATCCATTAATTAAATAGCCTGAAGTCCCATCCCAAAAATAAGGTTAACTTCACTATAAACTAAAAAAGAATTATCCAATCCTTTTATCTCAATTTTCCAAACCAATTTATTTTATACCAAATTGGGTTTAAATTTAGTCGTATTAAACAAATTCGAAAAGCTTATACTACGAGCAATAACTATCATGTTCTATACTCTTTCACATATACATATACAATTAAAAATGTTAATAACTTAAATATGTTTAGATAAGATATATATACAATTAATTAACTATTTTCACATTAAGCTAATTGTTAATTCTTAATATTACTTATTTTACATATAAGTAAACCTTTTAAGCTTAGTCGAACATATTAAAAAATTTATATTTTTTTAATAATTCTTTCTATGCTAAATCAAGTACGTAACAATATTATTCAATTAAAAACTGTTGTTCAAGTGAGAAGAGTGATAGACCTATTACGAGGTAAAATCAAGTAAATGTGTTGGAATCAGTTACATTCATGATTGTCATTGATGTTGCTCTTTTGTTTTTATTTTTTCTTTTCTTTACCAAAATATGTATCATTAGTGTTGCTTTTGATGGTGTTAATTTTAAAAATAATATTATTCATAGTGAAAACTATCAATATTCATCCTACGCGGTCTATATGTGTCTGTAGACAAAAAAAAAAAAAAAAAAAGGAAATTACACGGCTCTAGGCATTTGAAGTTCATGGTGCAGAAGTCATGTGCTAAAGTTTTTTAATCATAATTCAGGTATTAGGCTAATAATTAAATATTAAGTATTTTAATTATAGCTAATAATTAAATAATACGTCATATATGGCGTGTTCCCTTAAATCTCGTAATTCAAATTACGATTATCTTAACTTCCATTATTATCGAAACCGATTTTCTCCCAAACTCCTACCCACAACTTCACCCATTATATCCGGTCAGTTGATTCTCACTTTGGTCATTTCGAATACAGTATATCTTCTCATTTATATATTATAAACATGATCCATTATATTCATCATATATCCCATCAGTCGGGTTGTAAAAGACATTTTGAAAACTAAAGATTCAAGGCGACATAAAATGGCGAAATCGAATGGTGCAGAATGGGTAATCAACGTCGAAGACACGGCACAAAGAAGACGCAAGAGGAAGAATGATGGGAGCCCAAAAAAACTCTGCTGAAAAAGCACGCATCGTCTGTGACCGTGCGGAAAGGGCCCTCGAACAAGGTTATTTTGATTCTTTTTTTTTTTAATTTAAGTGATATGTAAGTATTCAAAAATTATTGGGTAAGATGTATTGAAGATGTACTAAACATTTGTGACCATGATATGCGATTGTGACCAATAAGCTATTAATCTATGACCTGACTGAAATTTAAGGTTTTTGCTTTTGAATCCAATGTTTTATGGAAATTGAATTTCCTTTTTAAATTTGATGACTATTGTGATAATGAAATGCGATTGTGAACAATGTGTTACAGATCTGTAACCTGACTGGAAGGGCTAGGGTTTTTGGTTTTGAATCCAATGTGTTTTGGAAATTGATTTTTCTTTTTAATTTTAAGACTAATATGTTTTCTGTAACCATGATGTGTGAATGTGACCGTGTGTTATAAAGTTGTGACCAGACTGTAACGGGTTATGGTTTGGTTTTGAATCTAATGTCTTATGGAAATTGAATTTACTAATTGATTTTATGACTAATTTGTTTTCTAGTCATAAAGAGGCTAAATGTGACCATACTATCCAAATAAGAATGAGGTTATTCTGAATTTGTGGCTTGAATGTCGCACATTTTGTGTGCCTGTGACCTGATTGTTAACATAGTCAATGGTTCGTTCTAAACATACAGAGTCCATATGTGACCATACCATTTGAATGTGACCAAAGTTGTTATGAATATGTGGCCTGAGTGCATAACGTTAGCTATGTCTGTGACCACTATTTTAAGGTCTGTGACCACTATGACCTTATTAATCTGGTTATGTATGTGTGTAGCCTGAGTGTACAGGATCACATGTATGTGATCCATTGAACTAAGTAATATGCGATATGATTTCAATGCAAGTGTGGTAATTCAAAATACCAAAAGACAATTGGTTTCCAAGGAAGATTACAATATCAGTGTATAAGGGCGTTTTTACAACCATTCATATAAACTCAAGCAAACGACAGAAACGTATACTAATGGGCACATGGTTAGCACATTTCCTGGAATGCCGTGAAATTATGATACAATCGTATTTGATTCACTTCTTTCTTCTGAGGCAGGTTTATCACCCTAGCCACAAAGAAATGAGGATTTATGTCTCTGGACGATATGTCAAGTCTCTATCTCTGAGTTTTGTTTAGTCGCAGGCCTTAGATGTTCTGGAAATGGTGATACACAAGTGTTTGAAAGTAGACTATTACAATTGAAGACAAAATACTTTTCTCAAGTGGATAATATAATGCATGAAAATGTCGAGTGCACATTCATATCTGCGTGTCAAATGTCGGACTTGGACCTTGTTGAAGCCCTTCCAGATAAAGACGTCGCTATGATTGGTGCTTTGTATTTCAGCCTATCTCTTTCCTAGAGATTACAAGAAGGTTGTAAACTACTTCTTGTTCACTCTCGTTGAGGACTTCTCTGAAATGAACGTGTTTCCATGGGGCAAGTTACTATTCAAAATTACATTGGGTACACTGAAAGATGGTTTAAGTAGAAGGACCTCACACTAAAGGCTACGAGGTATGTCGGTAGCCTTCCAAGTATGGATATATAAGACTTTTCTGAGCCTTGATGAAATTTTGGTCACAACGATATAGAGGACGCATCCCTCGCGTCAAAAACTGGATTGTAGACGAGCAAACATCTACTACCAAGTTGGAAGGATCAGACTGCTTCTCAAACCCTAATGTGAAGTTTGAGTAAGCATTATGTACTTAATATCTAACAGTTGACAGTATATTTTTCTAATCTAAATTGTACTGCATATCAAGATTTGTGACCTGGAACCATCGGGTAATGAAATAACCATTCTATACATGAATGGTGTCCAGTACAACAAGCTAATTCAACCAAAGTTTTCATGTAAAGGCCGCATTAATAAGAGTAGCACGAAAAAGTCAATTGATTGTGCGAGTACAAGTGGGAAGTCAGGTTCATCAGTGCTTCTGTTAACAGACAGTAGAACTAGATAGGCTAATGTCCCCAGCAATGATGATTTTGTTGATTCTCTACTAAGATGGCAAGAGACATCTTCCCATGGAAAATTCCTGTCTGATGAAGACCCATCAGCTACTCATCATTCTTCAAAGAAACCACATTCTCATGGGGCGCAATGGGGTGATGTAAGTTTTTATGCCAGTCAGTTTTAAAATATTTCAATCGTTGGTCACAGATGATGTTCAGTGTGCACTATCTGTTCATATTTGGTCATAGATCCTTACAAGTCAAATATAATAATTTGTTTTTTATTTCATCAAGTGTTTGGGAAGTTGAGTATGCAAATATGAGAACTCAAATCGAATAATAAAGTGTTGATTGTGGAGCTTGATGACATCAAGTCACAGATGTCATCATCGAACGCTGACCAGACAACTAAAATAAATTACATTATCCAAATACAAGGAGAAATAAAAGGTGACTTGATAGAGATTATAACGAACATGAAATTTCTGTCTGAACGGTATCAACAATGATTTCCAGTACAATGGATGAAATAATGAGATGGTTCAGTGACAAAACAAGTTATCGTGGAGTTGAAGATAAAGAACCACAGGTTGTTGGAGGATTTGATAAGGCTGAGGAGGTAGTTACATGATATTTTCACATTCTGTAAACGATCATAGTTTTCAATTTACATTTCAATCGTTCTCCTATTTAATTTGCTGGTAAAAAATGTGGAACCGAATGTCGACAGGAAAGGAAAGGGTCAAATGGACCCAAATGATGATTTTGGTCTCCCATATATTCTTGAATACCTGTTATTTGATTTGGGGGTTGGATCTACACAACCTGATGTTTTACATTTCGAAAAAATTCAGAAGCATGTAGATTCTATCATATCTGATATGGTGACAAGAACCAAAAATGTTGATACTGAGATATTCACAAATCCAGGAGTCAAATTATAAACATATAGGTCACAACTAGTAAATGTTCATAGGTCACAAATCACAAAAATATTTACAAAACATGTTACAGATAGTCTATAATCTGGATGTTCAACTTACTGACTGTACATAAACAAAGATGTGATGTGTTACATATACAGGGATTGCCTACTGTTGAACCAACTTTTGAGTTACCAGTTAAGCGGGTTTCAAGGCCCGCGAGGATATTGCAGTATCCATTTGTCGCTGGAGAATGGAAGTTATTCAAGCATGATGATAATGTTGTTTTTGAAAATTACAAAGGCCATGTTGAAGAAGTTGATAGATCGACATTCATGGATTGGTTCCAAAGAGGGTATAAACCAAAAAATAAGAATATACATTTCGTATCTATTTGTGAACGTTACTCAATAAGTCCACGTAACACAATAACTTAATCTGCAATATCGGTCATAGGAAAAAATTTAGAGAGGAGGACGCTATTATTAACCTCACTTTTGATATTAGTTCGTTCTCAGTAGGTCATAAGACCTGGTTCTACCAGCTTATAAATTCAGAGTCACTCTGAGCAGTGCGATATGAATTAATTTATGTACTCATATAAGTTACGGTTTATTGTTAATCGTCACAGAACATGTGTAAGGATCACAAAAACCAAGACAAAGCTACCACCTCATTTGTACATAGACCCAATCCTGTGGCGAGGCTAATGAGGCCTGTGCCTTAGGCCCAAAGCTGGAGAGGCCTCATTTTGGCCCCTTTTTTTTTAAATAAATGAAGTGAAAGGAAAATTATAATTTTTATCATTTGAATTGGGTTTTTTCTTTCTTTCTTCTATTTCGTGGCTGTTTTCTCATCTTTTTTCTTCTCCGCCACAGTCCGCAGGCATTTATATGTAATTTTTTCTTCAATGAAATTTATATGTAGTTATTGATGCATTGGAAATTAGATATTAAGATTGTTAAAGCTTGTTGATTCTGATGAATATCAAGAAATTAGACTAAATATGGAGAAAGTGTCTCAATATTTTGTCGAATAATCTGACACATCTAAGAAAAGAATAAACCCTAGTCACATTCAATAAAATCCTAGATCTCAAAACTAAACTTTAAAGAAATTGAAAATTAAGTTCTTCATCTCCTAGCACAATGTTTAATAAGCACTAACTAAATTAAACAACGATATTAAAATAAAGTAATAAAAAGTGACACTTAGCGTGTAACGCCCCGACCCCTAGTGGACCGGAACGCTACTTACTTACTTAACTTAACCGGTGGTTTAGTAACAAGTGTACATATCTTAGCGGAAGCTTAAATCTTAACAAACATTCTTTTTTTTGGATATTGAATTAAAACACTTTATAACTTTTCAAAATAATGAAATATAATTTATTTGGTGAAATCATGACTTGTTCAAGATATTCAAAAGAAATAACATTGGAAATAACATTTGAAACATTAAAGACTTTAAATCTAAATCACTTGTTCACCGGGTTCCCATAGGCTTATTGCATCTCCTTCCATCTCTTCCATCATCCAACCCGGTGCATCAACATTTAATCTGTAGATATAGGGTAGAAACCCGTGAGTTGAAAACTCAATAGGCATCATAGGTGCAATCGTGATTAAGCTAAGCATTTCATAACAATTAACATTAAAACTTCCATAAAACATACCGTACCCGGAGGTACCATTTGACATGAAAATGTATGCCGTACCAACGGAACCATTTGACATGAAAGGTGCATGCCGAACCGAAGATACCATTTGACACACAACATTAACCTTTAAATGTATGCCGCACCGACGGAACCATTTGACATGAAAGGCACATGCCGAACCGACGATACCATTTGACATGAAAGGCACATGCCGAACCGACGATACCATTTGACACACAACATTAGCCTTTAACATATAACATTACTTGCTAGAAATTATAACTTAAAAACGTATAACAACTTTATGCACCTCTACTTATATCGATTTGATACTTGATGAACTTTGAAAAGAACTTTGAAAAACTTTGGATGAACTTCAAAACTTTGACGAAGTTTGGACGTTTGGACATTTCTTTGTTGTTTGAAAACACCTTTTGAAATCACAAAAACCTTCTTGCAAAATATTTTTGCCCACACTTAAAACTTCTGGAAAACACTTTGAAAAACCACCTTCATTTTCTCTCCCAAACTCTCTATTTTTCTCTCAACTTTGAAAGCAAATTGAAAGTGTTTTTGGTGTGAAAAATCAAATGAGTGAAGAGGGTATTTATAGGTGAGGTTTGGGGTGGGTGAAAGGTCATATTAAATAGGGTAATTAAGTAGAGCAAGTAGTGGCCATTAATTCAAAAAAATCGTGGGTTTTCTGCTTTTCCGGTCGACCGGTTAGTTTCTCCGGTCGACCGGTTGTCCCGTTGTCACTGCAAAGCCTCCAGTATTGTTATCATAACTTTTTCTCCCGATATCCAATTGAGGTGATTCAAAGTGCGTTGGAAAGCTAACTCAAAGAGCTACAACTTTTATTCAGATATCATTTTCAAATTCGAATATTTTTTTATGTCGAAAATGGGTCTCAAATGAGACTAAAAATATTTGAAGTATACTTTTAGCCATAAAATGAAATACTTTGCATTCCATCCAATCTTCATCAAATTGTTTTTAAGAAAATACTTTATAAACATCATTTTACCTTTAAACATGTATTAGACTATCTTTTGGGCTTATATTTCCTTTATTGGGCCTAATGTGAAGTTAATCACACAATTATGGGCCTAGCTTAATAAAAAAGATTTGGGCCTCTACATAGCGCATCCTTTTTGTATTCAGACTGCATCAGTTTATAAATAGTCTCAATCTCTATGAGACTTTGGAGTTTAGAGAGGTGTTTTTTAAATTGTTGCGGATGAGTTTTTTGTCGAAACAGGACCTATGAATTTTTCGTATCAAATCACGTGAGTGACATATTTTACAATTATTCTTGCACTATTACTGGTATTTTCACGTTGCTTTTATTTGTTTGAAAGTATGTCTTTTTTTTGTCTACCATTGAAAAAATTACTAGTTTTGTGGGGATTTAGTGGTTATGAATCTTCTTAATTTGTTAGAAGAATTTGCTTACTGCACAGATTTGATAAAACGATTTTAATCGATTTGATTATTGCAAAACTCATTGAATGTGGAGAGAATTTTAACTTTCTAACTTTTGAAGCCATTTTCTTGAATAAAAGTTGTCGATACCTGGAGCACAAAAGAAAATGCATTGATGTCTTATGGAATAGTTTTTGAGAAAAGAAAATGCAGATAGTTGTTGAGAAGGGTCTTAACTGGATTCACAGGATATGAGAGTTAGAAGTGTTAGGTAAATTTCAGTGTCAAAATAATTAAAGTTGCCCTCAAGTTCCACAAATCCACTCATTTTCATCTATTTCTTGTACTTGCTTGACAACTTCGTAAAAGTTCTATACGCGTCATCACTATATTTACAGAACCAAGATTGTATGGTTTGCCGCAATGACTCTAGCAAGGATATAATAGGATAATTCTTAGCTGCCTTTGTGTCCGCATTGACTGATTTTACGATGTTTGGTATCAATGTAGAGTATCTATTTGCTGGCATATGGATTGGTGACAACTTTTCGGGTCTAACATCATCCTGCAAACACATATCATATCATATCGATGAATATCATATAAATGACATATGTGACCATTTTTATGTATACAAAAATGTGATCAGATGTAGTACACTACAGTTAACCACTAATCTTCTCATTCATTGTGTCCAGTCGTCGCATATTATATTCAAAATTTTCCAATGTACAAGCGCAGACAATCAAATTGAAAGCTTGTGTAAAGTTTTGTCCTGGTATTTCATTATATGATTTCAAGTTTTGCAATCAATGATACGAACAAATACCATGACACGTCCCCGAATACATATGTTCTATAGTGTTTTTTATACTGGTGTGACTATCTGATACAAAATACAGTCCTTCTCTATACCCATGCCTTCTTCAATTTCTCAGAAAATCATCTCCAAGATTTGTCGTTCTCAATATCGTCAATTTCAAAAGCAAGAATAAATATGCTATTATTTGCATCATGTGTATACACTGTGAAAAGGGTACCTCCATAATGACCATTCAAGTAATTATCACCAACCAACACAATAGGTTTACAATGCTTCCATCCCCGTATTGATGTACAAAGTGCCATAAAACAATATTTAAACCTACTGTGACTATCAACCTCTAATTCTGTTACCGTGCCAAGATTTTTTTGTCGGAGCATGTAGAAAAAGCTTGGTACTTACCAAATGATTCGGCTGGATCACCCCTAATCATTTTTAAAGTTTGCTCGCGAGATCTCCAAGCTTTCGAGTAATTCAAATAAACCTCATAAGTATGCAACATATCACTGCATATATAATTTGGAGTATACATAGTACAAGACGATGTATAGTTGTACTTAATGGTAGATGCCACAACTATAGTTGATACTTGTCTGTGTGACCCCCAACACTATATTTAATGCACGTGTGTGACTACGAATCTTTCGAATCTTAAATAGATCCATTTTACCCCATTTTGACAATCTAAATATCCAACTACTTCTATCATGTGAATATCTCACAACATATTCTTTCTTGTCAGACCATTCAATCATAAACTCAAACATGTTCTGTGTGGCAAAAAAGGAAAGACTCATTTTCCAAATATCCTTATTTTTTAATACGCTGCCTTCCTCTACCTCTCTAGTAGCTGCAAAAGATGCAACTGTGACTTCAGTATCACAAGTGTGACCCATGTTTCCAATTGATGCTTCGCATATGTCTGACGTCATGTCCTGTATTGTATATAGCTCACCACTAGAATGTGCATTGACTGGCATTTGGATAGATGTATTATCAATTTCTGCATCAGTAACATCAATGATTAATGGGTATTTAGGAGGTTCACGATCCATATCCTTTAGCAGAATGTATGATAGCACAATATTGTCATTTTTTATCCTGATTGGTGGCAAGTCCTCATTCAGTACATACTTCAATGAGACTGCTACCTTTGTAGGATTCTGATCAAACCTATCATAACTGTGTCCACAAGGTTATTGTAACTGCAATTGATAACTACCAACGCCATGATTAAGATCTATTTAACAAACATATGTGCAAGTACACCATTTTTGCAAATTATAATTAATGTCAATACTTGCCTCGTGATGAAAGTAATATAATTCGCAGAGTTCATACCGGAATGCCCGTAACAGAGTGCATGTCACATTTTTCAAACATTTCAGACATTTGACACCAAATACATGTCACATATATATCACTTACAATACAGGTCACACATGCCTGAACTGATATCATCACAACGGATGAAATATATGTTACAGTTTAAAATACAGGGCACATTTTCAAACAATTTAGATATTTAACATTGAAATACATGTCACATGTGTATCAGTTAAACTACAGTTCACATGTACCCAAAACAAATATCACAATAGGTGAAACAAATGTCACAGTTTGATAATTCAGGTTACATTTTCAAACAAAACTCCCATATTCGACGCAAAAAATACAGGTTATATACGTATCACTTAAAATACAAGTCACATATGCCCAAAATGAATATCACAATGGGTCACACATAGGTCACAGTTTGATAATGTAAGTCACATCTTCAAACTATTGGCTTTTTTACACTAAATATAGGTCACATACATATCAATTAAACTACATGTCACATATGCCCAAAACTAATATGACAATGGGTGAAAGATAGGTCGCAGCTAGATAATACAGGTCACAATTTCAAGCAAGTCATACATTCGACCCCAAATACATGTCACGTACTTATCAGTTAAAATACATGTCACATATGCCCAAAATGAATATCACAATGGGTAAAAGATGGGTCACAGTTCGACATGTAAACAACAATTTGTGACAACAAAACAATTGAATATGATCAAAGTTTCTATGACACACAAATTACAAGTTATTATTGATTCTGTGGCTACAAAATCAATGTCATGATTAGTGCATTCATGTTGTGACCAAAACAATTGAAGCGGTTATCAGTGTTTTATTAGCCGGCGACGATCAGCACTTATGTGACAACATTGAATATTTTCCTTGAAACTGTAACTGTATGATCAATTCATGATTATAGCATTCAATTCGTGACTACAACATTCAAATTGGTGAACAAAACAACAAGATATTTACCTAGATTGTCGTCTCCGGTTATTTTTTTACGTGAAATTTGTGTGTGGAATGAATTCATTCAATTTGTTACCGAAACTTGGTTAGTCATGGAAATTCAAAATCCATCTGAATTTTTAATTTTGGATTGAGGATTTTGTATGACAGAGGAGTCCTGTTACACAAGAAAAGTGAGTTTAATTATAGGAAACGGATTTAAGAGAATCTCTCTCTCTCTCTCTCTCTCTCTCTCTCTCTCCATATTTATATATATATATGTGTGTGTGTGTGTGTGTGTGTGTGTGTATAGAGAGAGAGAGAAAGAGACTCTCTTAAATACCACTTTTTTGAATTTTCAAATTATAGACCTGAGTCGTGATTTAGTGTTTACTATATCCATGATTGGCGATTTTTCCCTAGAAAATAATAATAATAATAATAATAATATTATTATTATTATTATTATTAATAAATAATGGATTTGGTCGATTTAAATA
Organism: Osmanthus fragrans; assembly: GCA_019395295.1. Classification (NCBI taxonomy): domain Eukaryota; kingdom Viridiplantae; phylum Streptophyta; class Magnoliopsida; order Lamiales; family Oleaceae; genus Osmanthus; species Osmanthus fragrans. Next base: position 14,279,191 of record CM033349.1, read on the forward strand.
ATTAGCCCAATTAAATTTATTAAATTAAAGTCCACTAAGGCCCATAAAAAATTCAAAGGCCCATCCTATTTTTTTTAAATACAAAATTATTCAATTATTCTTTTTTTTTTATTAAAGATAATTGGATGGTTACCTAATTGATTACGAATTTTCCATATAAATAGGATCAAAGGTCCATCAAATTGGACAAGTGAAAGTGCAGAGGAAAAATCATGAAATCCTCAAGAAATTCCAAAGCTGGATGAAAGGAATAAATTTTCTCAAACCTAATTCCGACAAATACAAGAAGATCAGAATCTTCTTCAAATCAAGCAAGTCCAAGTCAAGTTCAAAAAGATCAAAATCTTCTTCAAATTAAATCAAATTCAAGTTATGGTCCCAAAGTGCAAATTTAAGCTCTGAAATCCAAGAGCTGAACAAGCTAAGTTCTCAACAAATCGAAATTTCAAGAAATCTCGAAGTCCAGTATTCAAGTCGCGTGGTCTCTCATCTTCCAACATTTTGATAACTAATCAGAGAATTTTGCGATTTTTCAATTACAAGAAGATTAATATCTACTTGTATTTCTAAAAAAAAAAAAAACACTTTGTAACGATTTCTATATTTTAATACACAAAATTTGTGGTACAGTATCGCTTTGTTATTTGATGCATTAATGTGCTAATTTTTATTGTCTCATACATCAAATAACAAAGCGACACATGTATGTCATGTAGAACGATTACCTATAGTCTTGACTACGGATATATTTTTAAAGTATTGCACGTTTAAAGTGATATACATTTTACAAGGATAATAACTGACTAATTTCTTAAAAATATTTGCAAGAACCTATAATTTGTACGATCTTTTTATAGAACTTTCTAAATTATAAGCTAGATAAAATAATTCTGGTTTAAAATATTTTCCAACCATAAAACATCATATATATTGCATTACACGTCGTTTGCATACTATTTTCTAATTATTGATTTTTATTAAATTATTTTCGGTAATGAAGTTTTTTTATAAGATTTATTATCTTCCTAAACACTAACATCAAATAAATAAAAATTAATTCCAGTAAGTTAATAAAATTTGAAAATTTTAGAAAATGCTCATTTGACTCTGACATTGTAGTAACAAATTAAAATTCTCAATTGCAATATTAATTAACAAAAGTTGTTCAATGAATAAAAAACTATAAATTCATTTCAAACATTTTTTTAATATATTTGTTGTTATTTTGTAGCTAAAACCACGTTCTTATTCATTTATATTGTGGTAATTTTATAGTTTAAAATTTTGCTAAGAATGCATTCGAGAATTTTATTGGTATCTGTCACGAATTAATTTTTTCCCTTTCCAGCAAGATAGCTTCATAGATGAAAATAATCTACTAATATAACTTCTTACGCATCGCCATACGTGGATCAACGTGGCTGACCCGCCGAGGTCCTTGGTCGATTCAAATTAGAGAACCACCTCCACCGAAGTCTTATGCAAGAGCGACTAAGCCCTAAAGCTAAGTTCAAGGCCTATTTAAGTAAAGATACTAAAGTGAATGAGGTCAGCAGAGTAAAATCGAAGCCCAGCCACAGCAAGTGACGACCCACACGTGAAGACCCTAGATATATGTATGAGATCCTCTCGGTATAATTTATGGGACTTTTGTGATGAGTAAAATGTCAAGTCTTGTTAGTTTTGACGATAGGGTTGCTATTCTTTGTAAGAGTATTCAATGCGCCACAGGCTAGGAAGTTCAAATTGAAGCCTAGGATTGTATGCTTCGACTAAGGAGATAAGAGCACGTGTATTTTCATCCAGTGGACACCATTTCACTTGTATCAATATAAATACCCCCTCCATGTATCATTTGAAGACTAATGCAACTCTAAATACTTAAAGCTGCTCTTTATCTTATCACTTGATCATTACACAAACTTGCTAGATGGAAATTAGTTCATCTGGCTTTAGTTGTGTAGAAACCCGAAAATTTAATTGTAGTAGGCTTATTATATTTTATGAAGAGTTTAGGCCCAACCCACATAAGGAAAGGAAGCCCAATAAATAGTCCAACATGTTTACAAGTCATGAAGGTTCAAAACTTGCATTATTTGACAAATACCGTACTTGGTCATGGCACATACCAAACTAGAAGCAAGCTTACCGGATTTCAGTGAAGTCCGGTCGACCGAAAATGTAGTGTGGTCGACCGAAACCCACTTACCGTATATTATCATACCGTATATCAAGCATACCGTATTTTGCCGAGGTTCGATCGATCGACTCCAGAGTCCGATCGACTGGTTGTTCAATTCGATCGACCCTTCGTCAGTCGAAAGCTCCTGCAGCTAATTGGTTTATAACCTGCAGAGGTTCGGTCGACCGAAGATGCAATCCGGTCGACTAAGGTTGCTTGAAAATGAAGAATTCTCATGTTCTTTCTAGAATTTAGGCTTCTACTCTCTTCAATTACCCTCTTAAATGTCCAAGGAGTGGCCACCCACATTTTGGGGAGTTAAACCCCACCAATTGGTGCATTTAACCACCTAAATTACTCCTACACACATAACTCCAAGAAAGTGAAGAGACTCAACCTTTAAGAATGCATTTAGTGACCCCAAACAACATTTTCTATATAAGGGAAAGGCAATTTCGTGGTTCAACCCACCATTTCACAGAAGAAGAGCTTTCAAAAGAGAGAAGAAAGAAAGTAAGAGAAAAGATAGAAAGAAAGAGAGAAAAGAAAGGGAGAAAAACTAGTTTTTCCTAGAAGGCTGGTGCTATCAAGAAGTGTTTTCCAAGCTTAATTTCTCTACGGGTTTCAAATATCAAAGGAGTGCACGTATCAATCAATGTAGGTGGAGGTGCAAAGTTGTTGATTCGTGTTAGGATGTATATTTCCTACAAATGATGTTTCCACGTCAAATAGTGTCTTCGGGTATGGCATGATCTATGTTAATGTTTGTATGTCAAATGGTACCTTCGGGGTACGGCATGAATGTCCGATCGAGGCATCGTGTTAATTCATGACTCTACGTGATTGGGATTCTACCGGAAATCCTACTATGAAAATGTTTTAAAGTTACAAGTTTTTGAAATGTATAGCTTAATCACGAATGCACCAATGACATCTATTGAGTTTTCAACTCACGGGTTTAATCCCTTCTCTACAGATTGAAAGTTTGCTACCTTAGGCATGGATGAAGGAGAAGATGGAGAGTGATGCAACGAGCCCATGGAAACCGGTGAACAAGTTATTTAGGTTTATTTTTATGAAACGTTTCCAATGTTATGTTTTTAAAATATTTGAATAACGCTGAATGCGAGAACGTTATATCTTCTTCAAATAAACTCCATTTCGAAGTTTTAAAAAATTATTGAGTATGTTTCTTTAAAGCACTTCAAGTATTGTTTTTAAAGTTATTATTGTAAGATTTAAGCTTCCGCTAAGAAAACGTGTATACTTGTTACTGAACTACCTGTTAATGAAGTAAAGTAAATAGCGTTCCGGTCCACTAGGGGTCGGGACGTTACAAGTTGAGTTGTTTGTGATCGGTTATTATTATATAATCGTTCCCAAACTATATTGACGGAGCTCAAATATATTTGTCTCGTTTTGTAAAGCTTCTCTCACGTCAAAATTCAGAGTATTATCGACTAGTAACATGTCCATACGTGTTGGAATTTGCTTACATGTACATGAGTGGGCCTGGTATCTGCTGTCCGCGTCATCCTAACAGAAAATGAAGTCAATAGATTGGCATCGTCCTTAAGAAGCGAAACTATAACCACAAGCAATCTCTTGTTGGAAAAGTTGGACGACTTGATTAAGGAAAGATAAGTTCAAATCACGATATTTCTCCAGAAAAACACCAATGAAGCCCCACCAACAGCCTCCTTAAAAGAGAAGTGGCAATTTTCATTTCCTCCAATTATGCCTTTAGCCGACCCATCTAGGCCCAATTTGATATGGAAGACAATTTTTCTACATAATATGAGTCGGAACATAGGCCTCAAAAGTTCGGCAGTATGTTTGACAGAATCAACCCCGCTCAGCTAAAGCATAGGCAGCCTCAGCAATCTTCAGCGCCTAGGAATAGGCCGTAGGCCCCACATCCTATGACTTGACAACTAGAGGAAAAGAAAAAAAACATACCTCTCCATGTTGCCCTGCCTAGAAATAGGCATCAAATAAGGGAGGAGGTGGTGAGGATCCAAGCAAGACCATCTTATCCACCACCTAGATATCAGGCTAATGAGGATGATGATTTCGATGAACCCCGGGGACCTTGTGATCTTGACAATAATGATGAAAATTTACCTTTTCACAAGAATTGAGAAATGCCCATCTGTCGAGCCATTATGTGATGCCAAAAATACCAAAGTACAATGGGAGAGACGACCCGAATAGAGCAGATAAAATTTGGTATAGTAAGTTACCCTCCGAAAGCATCAGGAGCTGGCCGAAGTTTAAAACCATGTGCTTGAAAAGATTCGCCGTAAGAAAATAGGAAAGGTCCCCATCCATGTCTCCAGGATATAAGATAGTAACTTTCGAAAACTTGAAAAACTTCCTATTTCAGTTCGTTGACGAGATGACATACTGTGTACAAGTTATTAATCATGAGGTTTTGTTGGCATTGCAGTGAGGTCTAAACATGAATACCCTTTCTTGGAGGATGTATAAAAATAGGATTCAACTACTTATAACACATTGCTGGAAATATTATGATGGGAGATTATCAATGAAGAATTGATTGATCATAGGAATAGAGCTGGCAGAGGTCTCCTGCCTCAGCAAAGACATGGGAAAGGGCCCATCTCCCACCTGATAGACCATTAGTGGAACCAGGCCGGTAATGAGGTTGCTCCCAACTCGGGACAAGCACTTACCACAACCACCATAAATGCAGTACCCACGTTAGCTTATGAAGATGTCACCCCTAATACAAACATGCAGCAAATCAGGTCAACACAACAAGCCCACTGAAGAGGACAAGGATGAGGGCGAAGTTTGGGATCTAGAGATAGGTCGAACCCCCTCCAATATTGCACCTATTGTCATTCCTATAGCCATGACATGACAGATTTTTGGGATATCGCCCAACATCCCAGGCAAGCAAGTCTTCGAAATGACCGACTAAATAATTCACCGCAAAGGAATAGGCCTCAGCCTAGGTAGGACCAACCACCTAGACGCGAAGAGGTTATGTCCCACCGTCGAGAAGTCTCTCTCTTGCGGAGGAGAGAGCATGAGGATGAGAGACCTAGGAAACAGCGACAATGTAGGGACTACCCAACTAATGTAGAGAATGTCCCCCATCCATGAAATTGATACAATCTTTGAAGGTCCTTATGTCAGGGGCGAAAAAATAGTGGACGGTAGTTCCCGAAAAAGTCAAGCACCACCTATCGACTTATTCCAAGAGGATGCAGAGAGAATCCACTTTTCCCACTGTCATGCCCTCGTTGTGAGGTTCGGGGTAGCCCGAAACAGGTTAAAACGAATGTTGTGGATAATGGTAACTTTGTCAACATTCTCTTTGGAGCCACCTTTGACAAAATGATTGTGGATCATGAATTAACTCCTATTAGCACCCCCTTTTACGATTTCATGGGGGACAGCATCACTCCAAGGTGAAAGATAACACTCGCCGTAGAGATGGGAGAACCACCCCAGACATCTTTGAATTTCATGGAATTTTTTATAGTAGAAAGTAGATCAACTTACCACGGGGTGTTAGGAAGGCCCGCCATAAAAGGCTTGGAAGCCATCGCCTCTATTCACCACCTATGCATGAAGTTTCCAACTTAGCAGGAGATAGCAACGGTGAATCAAAGAAGGGAGCCGGAATGTTATTTAAACTCTATCAGAAAAGCAGAGCCCAGAGATGTTAATATAGTAATAGTAAATATGGACATACTGGATGTCCCGCATAGACAAGGTCCCGAGCAAGAGGATGTCGAGATGGTGAACGTTCCCAATGAGCTAGCTATTCATACTCAATGAATTAGACCTCCATGCCATCGAACTTGAGCCCTAAACAATCCTTGTGGAGGAGCTAGAAAATTTTCTAGTAGACCCCGAGGATCCCACTAGGTTGTTACAAGTGAGAAAAAGTTTACTACCTAAAATTAAAAAGGAAATCAAAGACTTCCTATGTAAGAATCTTAATGTCTTTTTATGGAGGCATGAGGATATAGTGGGTATTGATCCCAAGATCAGCTGCCACCACCTAGAAATTGATCCCATGTTGCCCCGCATAGACAAAAAATAAAGGCCTTCGACCCAAAAAGATATGAGGCCCTAAAGGAAGAAGTGCTATAATCGATTCAGAATGGCTTCATCAGAGAGACCATTTATCGAAAGTGGGTCTCGAACCCCAATTTTACTAAAGAAACATAATGAAATGTTGAGGGTGTTCATTGACTTCTTCGATCTTAATAGGGTTTACCCTAAGGATAGTTTTCCTCCCCAAAATAGACCAACTGGTGGATTCCATCGATGGACATAAATTGTTAATGATGCGAACCCGGTTAGCACGAACACTATCGAACCTACAGGAGAATGAACCGGATCCCAAGAATGCCCAAATACGACCAAGGTTTAAGATTTAACCTCTAAACGTTGAACCAAGCAATCGAAGGTATATTAAACCAGCGACCTCTTGATCACAAAATGTCGAAATCTCACCCGGATAGCTTTGGATTTTGAGCCCAACAATATGAAACAAGTAACCCAAAGATAACGATGATGCAATGAACCCCTTGCTCACAAATTGAAGAACCTACGACCCGATATTTTGAACGCCACAAAGATCATTCATCTTTGATAAGTTCGGTAAAATTGTTCATAGAAGAACAAAGAGAAAGAAACCTTTCAATTTTTCATATAATAATCAAGTATATCCTTACAATGAAAATAAAGATCATATTTATATTAAACAAAGGAAATATGGAAAAATACGAAATTTAGAATCCTAGAATAAGAAAACTACAAAAAATAACAAACTCTTGTCAAAATAATGAAAAAACGCGGAAACGGAAAAATTTCTCTGTCAATCCGGACGAACAATCCAGACGTCCGGATTTACGCGTCCGGTTGGACAGACCCACCGGACAACTTTCAATTATTTTATCATAACTTTCTCTACTGACATTCGATTGAAGTGATTCAAAATGCCTTGGAAAGATTACTTAAAGATCTACAACTTTGCTTCAAACATAATCCTCCAATTCGATCATTTACCATGTCAAAAATAGGTTTCAATATGAGCCTAAAAATAATTGCATAACTTTTGTGTTGATCCAATTGATTCCCAACATGAAACTTGTTCCTTGGCATGTGGTCTTCAATATTATGGACTTCATTGCTTGAACATGTAAATGTATAGTTTTATCAACTCTTTGAAGTCTTGAACTTGGCTCAAATCTCTCTCCAATATGTTTCGAATTCTTGATGGTTTCTAGCGTAGCCCAGATCATGTCATCCTCTCTCTCTCTTCGAAAGGATTCGTCCTCCAATCCATGCCTTGTGACTGCGTAGAGAATAACCAATATGCCACAAGTCTTATCACTGCACCACCTGGATCAATGGAAAAAAATTTCTCGCATGGCATAGGATCAGTACACGGTACCCATCCATTTTGCCGGTAATATATTTTAGCACAACCTCAATTAACCGTAGATATTGTGGCATGAACTCCCGGTAACCTTCATATAGATCAAAATGTGTTCGCCTTGACTGCTTGATCTTGCAAGTGTGGAGTGCTCCAATAGCAATTTCATCTGATGAATAACTGTGTCTTCTCCTTGCTTTACTTGGCCCCTAACACTTGTGACAATGGCAATTCCAATGTGTCAACGTTGTCCCTCAATTCATGTTTTTCAGTCAACCTCTTCAAATGTAGCTCCTCCAGTGCATTTGAAACTCCTTTGTCTCCTCGAGAATCACAAAGTCAATTTTCTCCAAATAAGAAAAATCTAACTGAAGCCTAATTCCTGGATCGGGTGGTATTCCTATAGGAGTGTGTTCTGGAATCAAATCTTCAGTAACCTGCAAAATAGAAATATTCAAAATAGGGAGAGAATTATTAGTTTTCACCACAACCTCCTCAACTTCAGGCTCTTTTTCATTTAAGCTCACTTCCAACTCCGTCTTCCCCTCCGAAGATTCTTCTTCAATTTCTTTTTGCAAATCAACCTTCCCTTATGAATGTTCACTCTCAACTTCCCTTTTATTCTTTTGTAACTCTCTTCCTTTTTTTTACAACTAACCACCTCACATTTTTCTCTCTTACTCCTTTGCTCCTTCTTATGATTATTCTGTGAGTTGATCTAGTCACGAATTTTTGCGAACTCAAGCTTATAATCCAACCTAGTCTTTATGCTTTATGTATTCCCAACATGTTCCACACTTGGTGTTTTCTCCTCTCTTACATATCCAACTCCACTATATCTTCTAAACTCCTCTCTAAATCCGCAATCACGTCGATCCCTTCTACAAAAATAATTAGGCGCAAAACGCTTTCTCATAATATTCCTCAACTCATCCCAAATTTCAATACACCTCTCACATTCCTTCGCCTAGATTTTGTCAACTGGTCCCACCAAGTAATTGCATAATCCACAAAAGTGTTAACAGCTAACTTTAATTTTCTCTCCTCCAAATAGTCATGACAATCAAACCTCAATTCTACCTTTTCTTTCCATGCTAAATATGTATCGGGATCATTCATACCCTTAAATTGTAGAATTGTCACTTTTATACTCCTATCAATACCATATCCATAATAACTCCTACACTGCCCTTCAAACATGTTGAATTGATTCCAGTTGGGATGTGATTCAAAGGAAATTGAACTGAATGATAGATTCAAGAAAGTGGTCCTGGAATTGGATTTGACTCGACAAAATTGAATTTTGACTCAAGGGAATAGTTGGATAATTTAGATGAGTGAGTAATTTAATTCAAGAAAGTGGTTCTTGAAATTGGATTGGATTGAACACAATGGATTTTGGAATTGAGATAGATGATAGGATATTGGACAATTTCCAAGAAATCAAAAAAATAAATTTTTTTTTAATTCTTGGACGTGAACAATACCCCGTGAATAGTAAAAAATTTCGAAATTTTTTTTAAACTCTAAATTTGACTATGAGAACAACAAAGAAAACGGAAGTTGATTTGGACTCAAATTGAGCACAAAAATAACTTTTGAATTTTTTTTGAGATTTTTTTTATTGAAGACTCTAAAACTGTTACTGGACACAAGAACACGAAAAACAATGAAGGATAGAAAAAAAAATTCAAAAGCAATAAAAGATATAACCTTGATCTTGGGGTCTAAGCTCTGATACCACCTTATGCGAACTCAGTTAGCACGAACGCTATCGAGCCCACAGAAAAATGAAGCGGATCCAAGAACGCCCAAATACGACCAAGGTTTAAAATTTAACCTCTAAACGTTGAACCAAACTCCGAATGTATATTAAACCAGCGACCTCTTGATCACAAAGCCTCGAAATCTCATCCAGATAGTTTTGGATTTTGAACTCAACAAGATGAAACAAGTAACCCAAAGATAACGATGATGCAACGAACCCCTTGCTCACAAATTGAAGAACCCACGACCCGATATTTTGAACACCACAAAGATTATTCATTTTTGATAAATTCGATAAAATTGTTCATAAAAGAACAAAGAGAAAGAAACCTTTCAATTTTTCATATAATAATCAAGTCTCACCTTACAATGAAAATAAAGATCATATTTATACTAAACTAAGAAAATATGAAAAAATACGAAATTTAGAGTTCTAGAATAAGAAAACTACCAAAAATAACAAACTCTTGTCAAAATAATAAAAAAACGCTGAAACAGGAAAAAATTTCTGTCAATCCGGACGAACAATCTGAACGTTCGGATTTATGCGTCCGGTTGGACAGACCCGCCAGACAGCTTTCAGTATTTTGATCATAATTTTCTCTACCGACGTTCGATTGAAGTGATTCAAAGTGCGTTGGAAAAATTACTTAAAGATCTATAACTTTGCTTCAGACATAATCCTCCAATTCGATCATTTACCATGTCAAAAACAGGTTTAAATATGAGCCTGAAAACAATTGCATAACTTTCATGTTGATCCAATTGATTTCCGACCTCGACCTCGACCTCAACATGAAACTTGTTCCTTGGCATGTGGTCTTCAATATTATGGACTTCATTGCTTGGCCATGTAAATGTATAGCTTTTATCAACTCTTTGAAATCTCGGACTTGGCTCAAATCTCTCTCCAACATGTTTCGGATTCTTGATGATTTCTAGCGTAGCCCAAATCATATCAGTTAAGCTTCATGGATGCCTACTCAGGCCATAACCAAATTTCTGTGCACCTGGCTGACGAGAAAAGTACATTTTTCATCACTAATAGAGGTCTCTACTACTATAAAATGATGCCCTTTAGGTTGATAAATTGTCGGAGCCACCTACCGAAAGCTTGTCAACAAAATGTTTGCCAACCTCATCTTCAAAACAATGGAGATCTAAGTAGACGACATGCTCGTCAAAAGTTTAAAGTTGATTGATCATGTGGCACACTTGAACGAATCTTTCCAATATTATACGGAGGTACATGATGAGATTGAACTCCCTAAAATATGCGTTAGGCATTGCCTTCGGGTACATGGTCAACCAAAGAGGCATAGAAGCAAATCCGGAGAAAATTAGAGCTTTGATTAAGATCAGGTCCTCCCTCCCCTTCCCTCCCCAAAGTGAAAGAATGTATAAAGCTTAACGGCGTGAGTGGCAGCTCTAAGTCGCTTCATTTCAAAGGCTACCGACAAATGCCTCTATTTCTTTATAGTTCTGAAGGGGATGGAAGAAGTTCTAATGGATGGGAGAATGTGAAGAGGCGTTCTAGGGGATGAAAAGGTACCTAGTGGAGGCTCTCTTCCTCTCCAAACCAAAGCTCGGAAAAGTTTTACAACTTTATTTGGACGTCTCCAATGAGGCCATTAATGCAGTCCTTATCAGACAAAAAGGTACTACCCAGTTGCCAGTTTATTACATTAGCAAGGCACTTCTAGGGCCCGAAACTCGCTACCCCAATATGGAAAAGCTAGATTTAGCATTGATCACAGCTTCCAAAAGGTTAAGGCCATACTTCCAACCCCACATTATACATGTGTTAACCAACTTTCTGCTCCAAAAGCCCAATGCCTTAGGGAGGTTGTTGAAATGGGCAGTTCAGCTCAGCGAATTTAACATCCTCTTCAAGACCAACGCTGCTATCAAGGGCCAGGCCCTAGCGGACTTTGTGGTAAAATTTTCCAACGTCCTCGAAAATGAAGAGATAATGGAACCTATCGAACCCCCCACATGGAACCTGTTCGTAGATGGTTCGGCTGGAGAAACGGGTATAGGAGCTAGAGTGGTCATAGTAAGCCCCGAGGGTCATAAATTGAATTATGCAAAGAGGTTCAAATTTAAGGACACGGACAATGTGGCTGAGCGCGAGGCACTATTGCAGGCCTCAGGCAGACTAAAGAAATACAAGTGAGGAGGTTACTCATCAATAGCGACTCCCAACTGATCGTTACCAAGTCAACAGTAATTTCATCAATAAGGACAAGGGTATGGTTGTGTATCTCAAATTGGTGTTGGACCTACTCCCATCCCCCGAAATATTTGAGCTAGCTCATCCACACGTTGAAAATGCCCATGCCTATGCCCTTTCTAAGTTGGCCAATAGCAAAGATTCTGAGCTACCGACGATAGTGCCCATAGAGCATCTCACGGACCCTTCCATATCAGGGAAAAATGAAGTAATGTGAGTAGAAAGGACCACCATTTGGATGCAGCTTATTGTAGCCTATCTCAAAGACCAAGTCATCCCTGATGACAAAGAAGAGGCCCACAAGGTTAAAAAGAGGTCCGCCCATTTTATATTCCTAGATGACGTACTTTACAAAAAAGGATTTTCCTCTCCCTTCCTTCGATGTGTTGGAGAGGGAAAAACTCCTTACATACTCCGCGAGATTCATGAGGATATTTCTGGCGATCACTTGGGGGGACTAGCATTGGCACAAAAAGCGCTGAGGCAGGAGTATTATTGGTCCACCTTGATAAATGATGCCCTTTCTGCTTGTACAAAAATGTGACAAATGTTAACGTTTCTCCCCTATTCAAATACAAATTTCTCAAGAATTGACTATGGTATCCAGCCTCTAGCCGTTTACAAAGTGGGAGTGACCTCATAGGCTCCTTACCTAAGGGCAGAGGAAGTTTGAGTTTTGTTATCGTTGCTATTGATTACTTCACCAAATGGGTTGAAATCGAACCTCTAGCCAAAATCACAGAAAAGAACATTTCCAATTTCTTGTGGAAGAGCATTATACGAAGGGAGACAATTTGATAATAAAAAGGTCAGGGATCTATACGAAGAAATGGGAATCAAGAAGCATTTCTCCACACCGCATCATCCTCAAGCTAATGGGCAAGTCGAGGCTATGAACAAAACTATCAAGCACACCTTGAAATGAAAACTTAACACGTCCAAAGGAACAAGGGTTGATGAGCTGCCACAAGTGTTGTGGGCGATTCAAACTACCAGTATGACCCTAACTACAGAGACCTCATTCTTGATGGCCCATGGTATCGAGGTAATAAACTATGTAAAGGTTGGGTTCTCTTCTTCACATCGATTGCAATTCAATGAGACATCAAACGATGAACTAAGGAGGTACGAGCTCGATTTTCTTGACGAAAGAATAGATGACTCCCAATTGAGATGGCTTGTTACTATAATGCAAAAGTCAAGAAGAGATCATTTCGAATACATGACCTAGTTCTTCGAAGGATGTTTTGTCTTCCAAAGAGTTAAGGGTAGGCACATTGGGTCCGAACTGGGAAGGTCCATATCGTATTACAGAAGATCTTCGACTTGGCACTTATTTGATAGAAGACATGGATGGAAATGCACAGCCTCGTCCATTGAATATTGAGCAATTGAGAATATAATATCAATGAATATACTTAGTAGCTGGAAGATTTTACACAGCTCTTGAATGCAAATGAATAAAATAGTGTTTCATTTAAAGAGTCTTAAGCAGAAAGTCAATGGGGAAGCCCTTAAATGGTTTAACCATCCACCATGTAGGGAAGCGTGGATGCCTTAGAGAAGAGGATTGGATCCCAAATGGGATTACCTCATTTGTTCTCCAAGACATAAAACACAAGCCTTACCTGGACGAAACAAAACGTTAAAGGAGAAGCCCTTACATGGTTGAACCATCCACCATGTAGGAAAGCGTGGGCGCCTTGGAGAAGAAGATTGGATCCCAAATAGGATTACCTCATTTGTTCTCCAAGATGTACAACATATGTCTCACATTGACAAAGCTGAACGTCAAGGGAAAAGCTCTTACATGGTTGAACCATCCACCATGTAGGGAAGCGTGAGCGCCTCGAAGAAGAGGATCTAATCCCAAAAGGGATTACTCATTTGTTCCTCGAGGCGTACAACACATGTCTCACCTTGACGAAGCTGAATGTCAAGGAAAAAGCCATTGTATGGTTAAACCATCTGTCTGTAAGGAAGTGTAGGTGCCTTGGAGAAGAGGATCAGATCCCAAAATGGATTATTTCATTTGTTTTTCAAGGTATACAACATGAGCCTCACCTTGACAAAGTTGAACATCAAGGGAGAAACCCTTACGTTGAGTGTTCTCTAAATTAGCCAAGTTTGAAACACTTTGATTTGAACTTTATTAAAAGAAAAGGTGAAAAAGTCATCACGGTAAGTTAAGTTCAAACGAGATGTCTTAGGTGTCATGTGTTTTCAAGAATAGCCAAGTTTTCAAGATTATTCAAGTTCAAGAGGTTTTAAATGTTGCAATGAATTAGACGATTGAACAATTAAGTCATGTACTCTGTTCAGGCCATAATCGAAGAACGAAAATGCAAAAACTTTCTTTTCATTACATAATGAAACACTTACAAGAAGGGTCATGGCCACATTACGAAAGAAAATGAAAACTAAAAATATATATTAATCGAGAGGTGGTTGAGGTCTCGAAGACTCAGTAGTAAGGGCTTCAGCAGCTGAGGTTTCTTGACCTAGGATTTTCTCCTCGAAAGTATCATCATCCTCCCCAACTGAATCCTCAGTTGAGGTTCAAGGCACTTTGTCCAAAAACTCTGTCCTTAGTTCAGTAGTGTTGAGTTCTTGGTAAAGTTCATATGCCCTCGCTACCATCTCGGTGTAGGCAAACCTCCTAGCAAGTTCTAGATTTGCCATCTCCGTGGCTTCTACCGTAAGCTTCTAATGATTGTTTAATGTCTCTACCTTCATTGTTATGGAAGTAACCTCACACTAGGGCTCGTGAACTTTCCTCTTTAGAGCTTCCATTTCGTCCAAGGCAGATTCCAACTTTGTTGTGTCCTCAACTCGCTATACCTTCATCATCTCAGCCTAGATCTTTATTTTCTTTATTTCCTCTTCAGCAAAGGCAAGCTTGTCAACTAAAGCTTTATTCTATGTTTGAATGTCAGTCAACGCCTCTTGACACTTAAGGTTGACCCCAAAAGTCCTGATACTTTTGCTAACCAGGATTGCTGTAAAGTTCACCGCATCACGGGTGGACACGTCGGACTGCCACCTCTCAATCCAATGGTGGCACCTCGGACCTATTAAGGCAGCATAAACATAATAGCAGGGACAATCTCCTCATCTTACCCCACTAAGAACCTCCCTTACTTCTCCAGGGTCCTCACCAATTGGGCCTATTTCGAAGTCTCCGAGGTCTGTTCTACTTCTTTTCAGCCTCTTCATTGACCCTCCTCACCATCTCAACTTTCACAGCCTTCATCGAGGCAACCATCATCTTCTGAAGAGGGACCACAGTGGTGCCAAATTTCACTGAGGTTGAGCTACTACTGTGAGAACTTTCTCATCTTCTAGGGCTCCTCTACTTTTCCCTTCCCTTTATCCCCCTTCTTCTTGGCCCTATCAGCTTTTGAGGCACCTTCTCACCGCCTTTCTCGGTGCAATCCTTTCTGAGGCACTCTAATTTTCTCCTGACATGCTTGGCATTTCCAAAAAAAGGCTTCAAAGCCCTGGCACCAACAGTCGAGGTGGCCTTTAAGATTGAGGCCATGTTCGGAGTAGGGTACTTCTTCTTCTCGAAATCGTCTGCAAATAGCAAAAAAAAAAGTTAGAAACTATCAAAAAAACTAGAAATTTTCCATACACAAATCTTCAGAGGTTACCTTTAGAGGCCATAAGTCTGAAGTCTAAGATATATATATATGTTTCAATCTATTAAATGATCAAAAGGCGCAGTTTCATAAGACGTTTGTAGATGTCCTCAATAACGTCCCACTCCGCCTCGTGTAGTTCAAAGCGAGATCCCGAATCTATAAAAAGAGGTAATATTAGTTAAAGTAATGGAAAGAAAAGACATGATATGAAAAAATATGCTCATGTGAATCAAAGTACTGGGTAGGTAGCTGGGGTTGTATCTCTCTCAACCAATTGCTACCTCCCCCTTACCCAGAACCATGATTCATTCTACCCCTTAATCGAGGAAGAAAAAACCACTACAAAGGGGAGCGTGAGCCCTCCCAAAGGGGTTATATATTACCATCCCTTCGACTCATCTTTCCCCAAGTACTCGGGGTTGGAAAAGTGTTTAGAAGACATGTAGAGGCATGTTCTCACCGAGTGAGACCTCATTCGGAAGAAAGTAGGCCCCAACCAACTGGCTTCACCTGTTTGGTAGAATCTAGATTGGAGCCAACATGAAACACCTCAGCACCGCCCTAAAAAAGGGGTGCAAGGGTAGACGCATTCCTACTATAAACAGGAATTCACTTACTACCACAGAACTCGCCATTCGATAACATACAATTTCATGGGCCGAAAAATTGGAATGTTGGGAGAATTTGGATAAGTTTTGCAAAAATAAAGGTACAACAATGGTATTTTTTGGTTTTTGTACCAAGGTGAGAATGAACCCCAGTCGTTAGATCAGGACCCATTCGATCTGAGTCGTCTAATTTTCAACTAAATTAGAGGCATCGAATTCAAACGTTTCTTCTTACGAACGCCTCAGATCGATGCGTATCTCCATACACGAGCCTCGGAGCGTCACACTTCAAATGCAGCACCATGGCCAACATTGTGCATTATATATAACGGTTGTACGTGTATTAGAAGTCGTAATGCTTCGGGTATCTTTTCTTGGTAATATGCAAAAATGTCAAATCATTGTACCACTATCGAGGTCAACATCTACCAAATAAAGGAGCCTCGGCAATTCAGATCATCCTACCTAGGCTAAAAATAAATTTCAGCTATCTTCAAATAAAAGGAGTCATGGTAGTTCAGCATCATCATGCATTGGCTTAAAATAAATTATAGCTATCTTCAAAATAAAAGGAGCCTCGAAAGTTCAGCATGATCCTGCCTCGGCCCTAATAAATTTTGGGTACTTTCGTAATACGAAGAAACGTGGCTAACTTCCAACTCCAATCATGGTATAAATATCTATATTTGGACTTGGGGCACTATTATTGTGTTGTCAATGTCAAAATTTCTCAAAGAAGAAATGAAATATTATCCACTTAATACTGAAGTCCACGCATGATATGAATAATTATACATGGACTTCGGAGACTATTGTTACATCTCGTCTCACGTGACTTTACGTGGCTGGCCCACTAAAGTCCTTTGGTCAATTTAGATCAAAGAACCACCTCCACCGAAATATTATGCACTAGTGATGAAGCCCTGACTCTAATTTCAAGGCTAATTTAATTAAAGATGCTGAGGTGAAGGAGGTCAACATAGTAAAATCGAAGCACTACCACAGTAAGTGACGACCCATACGTGAAGATCTTGGATTTAAGTATGAGATCCTCTTGGAATGATTTATGGGACTTTTGTAATGAGTAAAATGTCAAGTGTTGTCAATTTAGACGATAGGGTGGCCGTTCTTTGTGAGAGCATTCAATGTGCCACAGGCTAGGAAATTCAAATTGAAGTCTATGATTGTATGCTTTGACTAAGGAGATAAGGTAACATGTATCTTCATCCAGTGGACACCATTTCACTTGTAACACTATAAATATCTCCTACATATATCATTTGGAGACTAATGCAACTCTAAATACTTAAATCTACTCTATCTTCTCACTTGATCATTTCACAATCTTGCTTGTTGGAGATTAGTTCATCTTGCTTTAGTTGAGTTTTTTGTGATTGGTTATTATTATACAATCGTTTCCAAAATATATTACCGGAGCCCGAACATATTTTTCTCGTGTTATAAAGTTTCTCCCACATCAAAATATGGAGTATTGTCGAATAGATGTCTATACGTGTTGGAATTTGCTTACGTGTACACGAGTAGGCCTGGTATTTGTTGTTCGTGTCATCCTAATAGAAAACGAGGTCAACATAACTTATAAGAAAAAAAAATTGGGTAAAATTTGAGAATGGAAAAAAAATATATGTATATGATGCTCGATGTTAACTTATGGACATATAGATGAATGAGAAAGAAAATGAAATAGTAATTGCAGTTTTGAAAGAAAAAATAATAATAATAAAATACGTTGTGTAAAGTGTGACATAATGTAATTCAAATTTTGATTTGTTACTTTCAAGTATTGATTTTGGTCTATTTATCTATTTTTAATGACAAGTTAGTAATTTTTTAGCAAGAGTTTTTGGTTACCGTACTTTAAAATGCAATATGCAAAGTACAAATTTAGAAATTATTAGAGGTGGACAAAATATACTGACCAAACCAAGCGATTCGATTCGATTCTAATAAAAATTAATAATTTTAGTTCTGATTCTATTCGAGTTCTAGAACCGTGAACCACAACCATAACCAAAACCAAACTTAATTTTTAATTTTATAAATTAGTGGAGATCCTAATATTGTATTCATTCAAACCAACCTAATATATTGTACACTCTAATTTTGTATTTATATGAATCGTTTCTCTTTCACTCCTTTTCAATTTACACATCGTCACAATACAACGGCACCACATTTTTTCACATCAGTGGAGAAGACTCTTTCAAGATTGAAAAATATAATTGATCAGTCACTTAAAAAGCCTTTAAACTATTTTTTCAACTTGATTGTTTGATGAATTATTTGTGTTCTTCACAAATAAAAGAAAATATAATAAATATTCATGGAGTATTAAACAATCAATAGTTGCGTGTAAAAGTGGACTGTCAAAATTTGCATAATTCATCCTTTATTATGGGGTGTGCCGTCAAAACTGCTACAATTAATTTAGTAAATTATTGTTGTTATTTATTAGACAATCTTTTTTGTATGGAATGAAAATTGATTTGTGTATTCAAATTATGATTATATTTTGTTTGAGTTAGGACCTTTATAATCTTGATGATTGCTATTTTGAATTTGCTAAATGTTTGATGTTTATTTTCTTTTTATTTAGGAATATATTACTAAATTATGGATATGGCTCAAATCTGAAAATTTAAGAAATGAAATTTAACAAAACCAAACCAGGACTGAATGGTTCGGTTCCAATTTGGTTCCGTTTCATAAAATAAAATTAAAAATTAAAAAAAAAATCATTTTGTTGATTATCAAATAAATTATTTCTTCATGGTTCAGTTCGATTCTTTTGAAATCAACATCAAATGGAACCATGTTCATCCCTAGAAATTATAGTGTAAAGTATAACACATATTTTGTAAAATTTCCGTAGAATATGCTATAATCCATATACAAGTAACAAGTTGTGTATTTTATTTTTTATTTTATTTTATATAATTTAACACCAAACACAATATAATTGCAACATTTTAATCCACTTTATTACATCTTTATTTTTCTCCGTTCAACATATCACCCGCCTTCAAACAAGACTCACATTTTTGTCAAACGTATAGACCAAAAGTGATAGGTATATATTGTTTCTTGGCAATCGATTCACTTCTACCTAAAAAGAGCAATTGAAAGTGGATTTTAGGTTTGATAGTATCGAGAAGGATTAATCACCCGCGACCGTACTTTCGTAAAAGCACCATTGAGCGGTGATTCCTCTCCTTTCTCTTGAACCTCAAACAAAAAACCAATCTTGCCATCAGCTCAACTAAAAGTTTTGAATCTAATAATTGAACAATAAAACTTGAAGTACTCGACTAATCTAATGGTCCAACATAAGAATACCACAATAATACAATGGTTAGCGGTTAGAGCTAAAGATGCACAATGCAATTACAACTTTAAAACATCTCTAACAAACTCTATTTATAAAGAATATCTTATACATTATAGCAGTGTTCTAAAAAGCACAAAGTGTGGCTAAGTGTGGAGGCCAACCTTCAAGCTTTACGAGCCTAGACGAAACTTAGACATAAAAAAACTTTTTTTGATTTTCAATTTTTAATCATTGTAAAAAACATTCAATAATTCATATAATACATACCAAACATCTAAAATTATAAAATATTGTATGTACTTAATAATTCCTACAAAAAAATAAGATTCAAAATTATAATTACATAACATAAATAATTTGTAGTTTAAATCTTATCTAACTCTTTATCGAACTCCAATTCAATATTTTCCTTTTCACCTGCAAAACAAATATATATATATTTAAGCGATCAACATTCTCGTTGACTGTTGAATTTCCGCTTAGCCTCAAAACAAAACGTCTTAGTCACGCTTCGCGCCTAGACGCGCTTTTTAGAACACTGCATTATAGAGAACATCTTTTAATTTAAAAAATATTTTTTTACTATCGAATTGAGTTAATTCAATAATAGTATGCAATAAATCAAAAAATGAATTTATTTTTTCGCAAATGAAACATTATTGGAACTGCCCGCTATTTATTCAGGTGTTGATGGCAGGCAAAGCCATATTCCTTGATTTTAATAGGACTCTATAAATTACGAATAGAGAATAGGTCCAACTTTCCAAACTCGGAATTTAGATTTAAACATTTTGCATTTGAAGTCTACTACAAGTCTCTTGAAGAAGCCTGCACTGAAATTCAATGCTCCCCGAAAATGAATTGAAAAAATCCTCTGCGAAGCAGCTATATACAGAAATGAACCATTTGTTAAATCCGAGCATAGGCCTATATTTGGCAGAAAATGGTTCGAGGAACATCCTATACTAAATTCACAAACAGGGCCCCGCCGTACTCGGTCAATGACCAAAGATCAGAAGATAAACTAAAAACAGATTGTCATGAAAGGCATTTAATCCAACATTTTAAGCTCCACAAATTACAAAATGTAAATTGTACATAAAATAGAAGACGCATACCATTACCAGTAACTCAAATCTTACGTTTTTCTGCTTTATAACATTAAAAGAAGTACAATTATTCACTACCAGAATCATGCCAATGACTAGTTGATTAACGTTGTTCAAATAAAGTGTTACAGATGGCAATGGAAGACAGAAATCAACAGCAGATAACAAAGATGGTAGAAAATGCAAGGAACTCTTCTAACATGCTTCTCAGGAACGAAATCGTTCACAAGGAGATGAACGGCTGCATGGTAAATGATGTGGTACTGTGTTAACATTCAGCCACAGAAACCACAATGCATGAATAAATAAATAAGAGGTGGTAAAAGAACAGGAGGGTTGGGAAAACGTTAACCTCTTGTATCTGTCATTGACAGGGCTTCCTGCTTTGCGGTAATCAGGACTAGGACTTAGCTTGGATCTAGAATCAGGGACTGATCCATGTCCATAATCAGGACTACTCCTATTCCTACGATAAGGACTTGGGGAACGTCCCGCACCATAGCTTCTTCTATCGGGGGAGACATCACGCCCTCTTCTATCAGGGCTGTGCCCATTTCTTCTGTCATCATCATCACGAATAGCATAATCCACTGAAATAACTCGATCCATGAACTTGCTGTAAGCGAGAGTAGGAAGGACCAAAGTAAAATCAATAAGCATCTCATAATAACATTAAATTATGATAGGAAGCAAATGATTAAACTAAGGTGAGAAGACTCGTGCACAAGAGTACAATTCAGGAAACATGGAATACAAACAGTCAATACTATAGGCTGCCCAGCAAGAAATTAACAGAAGGAATGGGAGGTGGATGACGCGATGATTGCTGTCTTGAGATTATTAAAAAAGATAAATACAAAATGTAGTGCTCAAGACTCGAGAAATCTTTCATTAACCAACGCTCTCAGCATGAAAGTCTGCATATGCATTTAACCGTCCCTTTCTTGAAGTTTCTTGTAAGATATTCACAGTAGTTGACTTGCCTCTGTGACGATATTGTCTTTCTATAAATAAAACCTATTTGGCGCATGTATATTAAGATCAATACAAGTTCGTATATGTACTCAACCAGTCATTTCAAATAATACAATAGCATGCAAATATCTTAAAAAGACAAACCTGTTGTCAGTCGCTTCTAATGCATGGGTAGCATCCTCCTGCAACTCAAATTGCACAAATGCAAAATTCCTTCGAATCCTAACGCTTGATATTTTTCCATACGGTTCAAAATGCCTTTCAAGATCTCTGGTCCTGGTATTGATAGGATCAAAGTTGATGATGAACAAAGTTTTTGTTGGCCTTGTGTTGGCTGCAGATGTTCTAGATCTATCAGGCTTCCTGCCACCACGTTCTTGCTGCTAATCAAATTGATAGCTTAGTTTTTGTGCCAAAACTCAGAAAGATCAACATATGATTAGATGTCAAAGCAATCGAAGTTATAGTGTGTTAACAGTTGTATTGCACTCAAACTGCATCAAATCAAGGCACTGCTTATATATATATATATACACACACCTACACACACACACCTTTGTCTGTTCAACACGAAGTCGGCGACCTTTTCTACCAAACTCTATCCTGTCAAGTCTCCGGATCGCATCCTCCTCATCACGCTCATCTTCCATATAGACGAAAGCAAAGCCTATAAAACCCAAAAAGTTAAAAGAAACCAAGCCAAATCATTAAGTTGGCAGAGAAAATACACAAATACTTTAACTCAACATTCCTCCAACAAAGACACTAAATTTACCACATTGTTGACTAAACAATTGTTACCACCCAAAACCGCTGCAAATCAAAGGGCAGGGGAAACAGAAAATCTGTATGGAGGAAACACAACACCTGCCACTGGATCCGAGATGAACTTTATATCTATTTGGCACGTGTCGGAAATTGAATACTGAGCAAAGACAGGAGAAATGCAAAGGTAATGGTCTCAGGAAATTGAAGGATTGTAGGACCATCGCAGAGCATATTGGTTCTTTTGAACAAACACAAGAACATGTATCTTGGGTACAAGTCACTAAATAAATGCAGAGAACCATCCATCCAGGAAGATCATGGAATTTCCAAGTGATCCTGCGCCAAAGAAACTATTGAGCTTGGGGGTTTCACTAACAAAAAAAAACTCTCTTTTCTCACAGTAACATAACATGCACAAAAACATTTGATATTTAAGAATTAAAAAAACAGAACAATTAGCTCTTTCACTTCAGCCGAGGGCTTTTTTCAAAGGAGTTGGATGTCATAGGAAAACAAACAATTTCAAAATATATCCCTATTGCCTAGCATAATCTTAAGCTAATAGAAATGGAACCCACCTCCTATCACATTTAAGTAATTGCATAAATGAAAATCTCTCAGCATTGAGCACCAAAAGTGACTTTGACAAAATAATCAAATTATACAGACTTATAATGAATATGGGAGAAGTTGCCCAATGAAACTTGAAACAAATCTCTGGTTTTTTTATTCAATAATCATCAACCATAGGGCCTTGTCAGTGTGTAATTGGTCTGGTACCAGAAGAGGTCGACAAGCTGTTCCTGGATTGATAATTTATTAAATTTTGACTGGACCCCAATGTTACTCAACTTCAGGGATCATTATTACATCTCCATGCAAATATGTAAATCAAAATTAAAGCAAATGGAGAATCTATGACAGCATTATCCTAAATGAACTCACCTAATCATTGTGAATGCTCTGTCGAAGCAATGTCCCATGATTGATAGGATGAGATTAAATACAACTATACCAGCACAACATTTAATATATTTCATCGTCGTTACTTTATGCTGCATTTGTTCATCAAGCAACATCCCATGATTGATAGGATGAGATTAAATACAACTATACCAGCACAAAATTTAATATATTTCATTGTCGTTACTTTGTGCTGCATTTGTTCATCACAGGAATTGACGTAGGCAAATGCTTAGGCCATCAACCACCTTAAAGGTGAAAAGTACCACAGTACTTGCTAAATAAATACAGCGACCAAGAAATTGAAATTTTAAAGATACATCTAAGTAGGTTGCAGCAAACACAGGTTAGCTCTTACTTCTAATGGTTGCACCAGTCAAGTAAGCTGTTTTTCAAAAAAAAAAAAAAAAAAAAATTATTTTTTTATTGTTGATAAGCCCAAAGCAGGGATAGCTACAGAGTCTCAAAATACAAAATGCTACTAAGCAGGTTAAAGAAAGGATATTTCAAAGGCATCAAAGTATCAACCCAAAAAAGCTAAGGCCAAAAACGAAAATACCTAAAAGGGCAAGACTAGCAAGTCTACACCTCAGTCGTCTCAAGGCTCAATTCTTGACAATGAGATTCAAGGGGTAAGCTTTGAGGTGATTAATAAAGGCCTCAAGGGAGGACAGTGCTACTAAGTGACTCATTTGGTAAAAAAACCTCATCTTTCTGTTGTTTATAAACAAAAGGGCTGATCTAAGGAAAAT
The DNA here is from genome assembly GCA_019395295.1 of Osmanthus fragrans. Taxonomy (NCBI): domain Eukaryota; kingdom Viridiplantae; phylum Streptophyta; class Magnoliopsida; order Lamiales; family Oleaceae; genus Osmanthus; species Osmanthus fragrans. Next base: position 14,302,963 of record CM033349.1, read on the forward strand.
AAAGCTTCGAAGTTACCAGATTTCATATCCACCCTCTCAACCCTTCCATATCTTCTGAAAAGACGTTCAACATCAGACTGGCGAGCATCAAAGTCCAGGTTACCACAAAAGATGGGCATCGTGTTCCTGCAAGATAATATTCTTCAATCTCAAATTAAGGATTTTTCGATGTAAACAATCTTCATCTAGAGATACCCCTAATCACAAGCACATAAAACTCATGGAATAAGCTCTCGAACTGACACACAGAAGAAAACAATTGGATTTTTTATTGGGAATAAGCTCTTGGAATCACATCTTGCGTTCCCAAACAAAATCCATAAAGAAACAATACCATCTTTTCCAGACAGACATGACAGGTAAACAGATGTCTCCCCTTGTTTGCAACTATTGATATAAATTCTTCAAAAAAAAAAAATGGAATGCTAAGGAAACATGTTACTCTCTTTCTTTCCTTTTTCTCGCAATCTTTCTGATTGTTATGCTTTCTCTTTATTCTCCCTTGTCCAGGGAGACGTCAAATTCAGCATTCTATAAATCTCAAATCAAAAACTTCAAGGTCAGTTTCCAGACATTCGCTCGTGTCAGTATATCAGTCCTCCCCCTTTTTTTCATAACTATTCCATGCACAGATTTCCGTGAATAATGTAAAAGAAAATAATATTAATTGTCTCGACAAAAAATGATGAAGTAGGAGTACATCAAATTAAATAAAGAGAAGCTGTAACAGTTAAATACGAATCTTCAGAAAACATTGAACACTAAAAACCAAATATACTATTAGCTAAGCTTAAAAATAACCATAAGTAACTTTTTGTTTCGGTTTCCACAAATTAATTTCATTATTGTAAAAAAAAAAAAAAAAAAAAATAATAATAATAATAATAATAATAACTTACTTTTAATTTTGATTGATAATAAAAATTACATATTTACGCCTTTTCACTAAAGTTACAGAATACCTCTGTTGAACTTGACAAAATAAACACACACACACACACACAAAAAAAACAATTCACAAAATAAAGAGTTAAATCCAAACCAAAATCAGAAGCAGTAGCGAGAGAGGAATAAATCAGATCTGAGAAAATATGTGTTCATTGCATACATAAATACATGCACACACATAATTTATTCAAACAGATTATAATAGAGAGAAGAATTTGAAATTCATACACTGAAGCCTTTACGGAGTGAGTAAAACCCTAGAGAGAGTCTGAACACTTGTGCAGTAGAAAAGAAAATTTTGAATTAGATCGTAAAACGACAAAGTTGGGCTCCACATCAAATTAGTTAAAGCTGCTGAGGGTGGGCTTTAGAGATTTGGGCTATGCAAAGCCCAACGTGGCTATAATAGTTGCCATACAGGAGCCTTCTGAAAAATCATATAAAAAATATTTTGAAAATAAAAAATATTATATAAAATTATTAATATAGAAAGATGAAAAAAGAGAACACCACATAATATTTATATATAAGAATTACTTTTCAAAACAAATAAAATTATGAAATTATTTCAAAAATCAGATGGTAAATAAATTTATTAAATATTAAATTATAATATAATATGCATTAATTATTTCCATCCCATGACATCTCACCCATCCCATTTTATCACCCTACTGCACTATCTTCCCTTCACCTCTTTATCGGCTCTAGCAATTGCTCCGGCTACTACTTCGACGGCCACTTAGGCGACTGCTTCGACAACTTTTTTTTTTTTTACCAATGACCCGTGATTAGTTCTATTAGATTTGTAACATGTGCACATTATGACATATGAAAATTTGACTTGTAATCCGTGAATTATTACTTGTAACTCGTAACATAAAATGTGAGGGTTGCTAAGCGAATGTGATTTCATTTGTCTTTCCACTTTAGTTCTTTTTCCCATGTAAAAATGGAAGTTTGTTTCCATTAGACATGATAGTAAATACAAATTATATTTTCAATAGTAAATATAAATCTTGTGATATGAGTGACAGAATTGATGAAATTTGTGTCAAAGAAAATGGTGTGGTTTGTGACTAATGAAAATTATGTGATTTGTTGGTGAGATGTGTATGTCTGTGACTACCTGTGACAAGTGAATTGTGACATTAACGACGAATTGTGATATGTAACGTATGAATCGTGACTTGTGACAAGTAATAAATGTGGCTTTAATAATGATATGTGACCTATGAGTTGGCTTATGTGACCAGTGACCAACTACAACATCACCACTCCATCCCACATGCACAATCACCACCTCTTCACTACATGTGCCCATCACTATAAATAATTGTCTTTAGTGTGACTAACTATGACCAAATTTATCTTTAGTATGACCATCTGTGACATGTTGATCTTAATTGTGACGGTATGTAATCAAGTCACAATTGGTCATAATAAACACAGAATTGGTCACGACCCGTCACAATAAATACATATTTGGCCACAGAAGATCACAACAAATAAATCTGCACACATCTTAGATCAGCACCGCCAGTCACCACCGCCATTATCTCCAATGCACCCATTACCACATTCAACTCAAATCCATAACCATAAATAATACCTTCACCCCAAATCTACAACAGCAACCACGACTACGATGTCAATTCCACAACTATCACCTCAAACGTCAACAACAACACACCACATTATGTTACCATTACCTTCGTCTACAAATAGAATCTCGTTTTGACCTTTAGCTTCTTTGTAATGGCTACTATTTTCCACTATTCACTCCCCCCAAGCAAGGCCGGTTCTGCCATGAGGCAGAAGAGGCGACCGCCTCAAACACAAATAATTAGAGGGCCTTTTTTGGCCCTTTTAAAAAAAATAACCATAAAAGGAAACAAAGGTTTCCATTACTTTCCTCTCCTCGAGACAGCGACGTCGACTCTCCTTTCCAATTTCCACCGACGAACTGCGACTTGCGAGCTCCTCCAAGGGCCATCAGTAAATATCTTCTGCTGCTGCATACCTAAGTCTCCAGAAGCCAGAAGGTGGTTCTCTAATTCATTTTCTATACTTTTTATCTATATTTTCTATTGTACTAACGCACAACTAACAACAATCAAATTTCTCTGCGACCATTTTTGCCATGAAAGACGGGGAGTGCATGGATGTGGAATGTGATTCTATGAAGAGGTGGACAGTTGGTGACAGAGGGTATGAAATAATGGAAATTGAGGGTTCTTGTGGGGAAATCAATTTGAATTTGGAAGGTAGAGAAAGGTAAATTAATTGTATTTGTTTCTTGTTTGTATGTATTTTATTTTCTTTTTGTTTTATAAAATTCTGTAAGAATTATATGTGCGTATATGAATCTCTTTGTATATTTTCATTGTTTTTCTTGGTTCTTGAGGAAAATGGAAATGAACAACAGTATACTAATTTTGTCTCACCAATGCCTTCTTTTTTATGTAATTTTGATTATGTTCATCAAAGGAACTTTTTAAGACAAAGGGAATAAAGTACTTCACATGTTATGTTCTAGTTTTTTAATTGATTAAATTTATTGCAAGTTAATTGATTGGATGCCGCTTTTCATCACACCTTATACTAATTCACCTCAAAGTTAATTTTTTAGTTTTGGTAATTTTGAAATTATTGTTGTATGAGTTATATTTATATTTTTAATTTTTTAATTTTTTTTTCTAAATTCTTCTAGAATTAATTATTACAAATTCAATTCTTTGTCGAATTTGTGAGATGTCCCTTCCTTTTAATTTTGCTGTAATTCTTAAGAATCATCAACAAATAAGATGATGATTTTATAAAAGTACATGGGTGATTGCTGTAAGAACCAAGCAAGATTGCTGTAATTCTTAAGATTTATTCCATGATTAATCCTGTATATACAAGTATAATCCTATCTATAGGAGTAGGAAAAGGAAAATTCATATTACTAAAAGGGGGGGGGGGAAGTAATTCCTAGCTAGACTAAGGCCCCGTTTGATTCCCATTTTAATTTTCATTCTCATTCTTCTACTCATTTTCAACCACACATTCTTCAATAAAATAATATTTTCCATCACATCAATAACTTTTCCTTATTTTTCAACCACACATTTCTCATCATATCACTATTTCAAAATTCATTTTTCCCAAATAATCTCTATCAAACACACTCTAAATAAACTAGATAGAAAATATTTCTACAATCTCCTATTCTAACTGGTTCCACTAGTGATTCATTCAACTAGAAGACAAAAGAGAAGCTCTACTCACAATTTTATCCGACATTTTTATTTTTGAAATAATAACATTGTGCTTAATTGTATGAGGTCCTCATTGGCTATTGTATCAATGCAAATTGGATAACAAAGTCTTGAATTAACAGGTCTTATGGTGATTTCAGCATAGTCATCTTTAATCAATGTAAAATTTGCAATTTGATGTTAAAATTTTATTTCAGGCTGAGCTGTGACGGTGAAATTCTCAAAGATGTAATTCCATAATTTTCGTCGAAATTGACTGTACTCAGGTAAGCAACGGCTTGCCCCAATTTGTCATTAAATCTATTAGAAATGCTTGAAGCCTTGTCGGCTTATATAATTGCAACATGATCGTCTTATATGATTAGAACTTGTTGAATAAATTGCACAGACGCACAAAGTAACTATATTGAAAATTTTAATTGTCCAGACGAATAGTATTTAAGTGATTATTTGAAACGTTGTTAGCTTTGTTATTTTATAATATTAATCTTTTGTATAATATATATGTTTGTTATTTTAATGTTAAGTTTAAAGTTAGCAATATATTGCATAATACACTATTAGATTTTGCATTTACGTTGATTTTGGAGGGCCTTATTTATGGAGTTCGTCCCAGACCCCAAAAATCACAGGACTGGCTCTACCTCCAAGTACCCATGCTCTATCCCACATTCCCCTAAGCATGCCCTTACCCATAGCACCCATAGCTCAAAACACCCCCAATAAATTGGATCAAAAAACCACCAACAAACTCCAACGAATCTCATATAACCACAACCACAACTAACAACAACCAACACCACAAACACAACCACCTATGACCAGAGAAAAATGGAGGAAAAGACCACTAGCATCGCCTTCACCTAACCGTCACCACCTCCCAGCCAAACCACATATCCAAAAATCAAAAGTAAAATCAAAACCATAGCATACCAGTAATAAATCCAACAATCTGAACTCCATCTCCAGCCATCACACACAATTTGAACTCCTCTCCAGTATTTGAAGTCTGTCGGCGGTAATAAGCGACGATGTGCAGCCAACAGATAAATAGTGGAGATGCGCTTCCGACGGTTAGACAAATGGAGAGGGAGAGTAGAAGGAGGGAGAGACGCACACAGCAACAGGTAAGTCAGTTTCACGGTGATAGAGCGTAGTGGTGGCGCGAACAGAGCCACACGAACCGACGGGTCAGTCACCACAAGCAGTCGCCATCGCCTCCATCGGTGAGTCTAGTACAATCCACACTTAAATCGGCTCCAATACAGTCTACCGCCTCCATTAGTCACCACCACTAAAATCGGCTTCATCAGTCGCCGCTAGCCGCCACCTACTCCGTTAATCACAGCCACTAAAATCGGCTCCAGTAAAGTTCACACCTAAATTCCCACCTCCTCCACCTCCAGTACAGTCACCACCACTAATCGGACCACTAGAAGCTGCAATCGGCAATGTAGCGACCCGAATTTTCAAATGCAAGTTTCATAATTTAAATTGTGTCGCTACGATATTCCGTCAAATTTTAGAATTTATCTCGTGCCTGTCGAATTGTCTAGCAAACAATTAATTTAAGATTTCGAAACGATTTTAATCTTAAAAAAAAATTCAATATTTATTTATCGAGTCCAATCTCGAACATTTTTAAAAGTATCAAATTCTTATCGATTTAAATCCAATTTTTATGTCCGATATTCTATTTAGAATCCAATTTCATTAAATTCAAATTTTATCTTTTAATCCAATTTTATTGAATCCTGTTAGCCAAAGAATTATTTTCCAACACAAACTCTAAGTCCAAATACTGCCTCGTTTTCTGTGCCCTACATTCACTATTCATCACCACTGTTTCTCTCGACCTTTCCAACTCCTCCAAGACTTCTCAACATCGCAGCCAAGAAGCAGGTAAGAAACTATCACCAAAATCCCTGCAATCTTTGCTTAATAATCAGTTGAAAGTTTCACACAATCCTCACCAACAATCCCAACTCAAAAACTGAATTCAAATCCACCAATTTCACCCCGTTTTCACTGCAAGTAGGTTGCAACCACCGTTACACCAATCTATAGGCGAACACCACCTCAAACCACCACCTTCACGCACCCATTACACCACCATCCCACACAGACCACCATCGAACCATCACCACCGCATACCGCACTACAACCACCCGAAACGGCAGCCCCATTTTTGCCATCGATCGCCCTCCATCTCACCCAAATTCAACACCAAGCAACCACAAAAACCAAGAAAACACAATACCCATACACTTACCTTAATTAATCGACATTTTGGCAGAATTACAGCCAAGAAAAATTGAAGGTTGGCCTCGGTTCTTGACCCCAATCGACACCCAATCAACCTCCAAACGAACCCCCACCTGCCGGCGCCCTCACGACGGCGACGCCCTGAATTTTTGGCCGAAAATCACCCTCCTCCACCATTTCCACCGTTGGCTCCGTCTCCTTGCCTCCCTGCCCCTGGATCGCGTCGAGTGAGAGAGAGAGAGAGAGAGTTAGAGATAGGTTTGTAATATTTGATTTTGAGAAATTACCTCCTTAACCCCTAGTTTTAAAAGTTATTCAATTTAGCCCAAAGTTTTAAAAGGTTATTATTTTAATTTCGAAGTTTTACAAATTTGTTTAATTCAGTCCTTAAGTTTTAGTTACTTTTAAAATTAGTCCACAAATTCCAAAAAATTCATTTTTAGCTCTTCAAACTTTTAAATTCAGTTTTAATACTCTTTCAATTAAGTCCCTAAAAGTTTTAAAATTTTAATTAAACTTAGTATCTTAAATTAAATTAATTTTGTTCTTGCTAGACGAGATCGCGGGCAAAGTGTGAAGCACGGTAACATTTCAATTGTTCAATTTTCAAGAAAACTTTCAAGACTTCGAAGTGGGGTTTACATTTAAGCAATTGTGGTTATTTGTCCATGTTAATTCTCGATGTGTGATTTTTGATTGTGATGTAATGTTTATACATATGAAAATGTTGTCAGGGACCGTAAATAGGTCCGGGATCGAAATCGGGTCCTTGGGAATGCCCACAGTGCTAAAATTTGCTAAGCTTATTACATGTTGTCAGGGACCGTAAATAGGTCCGGGATCGAAATTGGGTCCTTGGGAATACCCACAGTACATATTCTATAGTATGTTGTATGGATATTATGTTCACCACTTGATTGCATATTTTGACTTAATTTAGACTGATTGATGTATCTTCACTGAGTATAATTCGTTATGCTCACCCCACTATTTTCCCAACCTTTCAGGTTAAGGAGCTTGGCAGGGCAAGGCAACGAGCGGGGCAATTTTAATTTAATAATAGACCTTTTGAATTTCAAGTTTTGAAATAAGAAATTTTAAATAGTTGATTTCCATTTTGACACTTAAGTATTGAATTTTGGTATTTTTGCAAATGTTAGTTTTGCTAATCATATTTGGTATTGACTCTTGAATGTGAGAAAAATTATTTTAGAAGTGATGTTTCCGCGTTTTGTGTTAAATTGCTATGGATTTTTAAAGTATATGTTGCCTTCGTATTGTGGCGACTTTTGAAAATATTTATTTACAGGTTACTTTGACTTAAGTAACGCCTCGAGTTATTAGTGAATTGGGGCGTTACAGGCAACCACGCTGGAATATAGAAAGGGGATGGAGTGGGTGGAGATGGTGAGAGAGAGAGAGAGAGAGAGAGAGAGAGAGAGAGAGAAGATAGGGAAGGAAGAGAGAGTAAGGTTGGAAATGAAATTAGGTTTGAACGAAATGGAGGTGGTCCGTGGGTGGGATTGAATATGTGCATTAAACTTTAAATTTATAATATTAATATTTAAAAGATAAATTAACTCCTAATTTGTGAAATAAAAGTTTTAAGATGTGATATTTGAAATGTATAATTAAATGGTAGGTTTTTGGGTAATTTTTTCCTTAAAAAAAAAGTGACATGACAACTCTTTTAATAAAAGTGACATTGTATGTCCTTATTAAAAAAAATGAAGTTTGTCACTCGAAAAAGTGATAGAAATTTCAAGCAAGTAACAAAAATTAAAAAAAAAATAATGAAATAATTTTTTTTTTCAAAAAGTTACTTTAAAAAGGTGACAGAAAATCAAAAATAAAAAAAAATGACAGAATTTTTTTTAAAAAAAAAGTGACACTCAAAAAATGTGACAAATACAATAATAATAATAATAATAAAAGTGATTGCCCAATAATACGTTGTGTGATCGCCCAGTGTAAAACTAATGACATTGTGTCACTTTGCTAAAAAAAAATGAAATTGTGTCACTTTGTTTAAAATAAGTGAAAATGTGTCACTTTTCATTTAAAAAAAGTGACACTCAAAAAATGTAACAAACTCATAAAAGTGACTAAAAAATGTGACAAATACAATAATAATAATAAAAGTGATTGCCCAATAATACGTTGTGTGATCGCCCAGTGTAAAACTAATGACATTGTGTCACTTTGTTAAAAAATATGAAATTGTGTCACTTTGTTTAAAATGTGTCACTTTTCATTCAAAAAATAAAGTGACATTGTGTCACATTTTATTACAAGAGTGAAATTTAAAAAATTAGGTTGTTGGTAGCTTGGACAATCGTCCAACTTTAACTTCTGGATGATTGCTTAAGTAGTTTAATAGCAGCAGACCCTTAAACATTTAACTAAACGATCACCTGGTACACATTGGGTGAACGTCATGTGTAAAACTAGTTACATTGTGTCACTTTGTTTAAGAAAAAAAAAGGTTGGGACATTATGAGCACTTAACATTATTACAAAATATATGTTCAATGAAAGGTAAACATTGTAATGTTGAAAAATGGCAGAAACATTGTAACATACAAGAGCGTAACGTATTCATTATATCACTTTTTGGTTATGCCAACAATAATGCCAGTCTTTAAGCTTTGTAGAATGACATTATGTCACTTTTTGTTAAAAACGTGACATTATATCACTTTTTGTTAATAAAAAATGACATATGAATGGTTAGCGTGTTAGAAATTGAATAGCACACCAGTCACTTCGACAATGAATTCACAGTTAAAAGTATTGTTACATAGTAACTCGATTGAGATTTTTACAGAATCTCAGGTTTCTACATCAACTATCATCATTCATTGTTATTGTTATACTTCTGCCATTTGATAGTCTATTAGGCATATAAAGTTAAAAGAAAGGTTTGACAATAGATTTTTTGAAAGCATTAGTAAATCACTAAAGTTATTATCCTCACATATTAAAAGAGTGGAGGGATGGTTACTGTAGAAACTATCGTCATATCTGAGAGATGCCGTGCAAGAGAGAAAAATCAAGGGTTTTCCTTAGGTGCGAGAGAGAAAAATCAAGGGTTTTCCTTAGGAAATCGACTTTCTTTGCCTCCCGTTGCTAGCACACTGCTCCTATACTATCTGCACAACCACTATATTCCGATGACCACAGGTTCTTGGGAGTCAGTAGGGTCCAAAATTAGGTCTTCCTTTTCACTTTTTTTGTCGACATCCCTCAGCCGTTTGGAAGTGAATTGGGTGTAAAGTCTTCCTCTCCGTTTTTGTGGTTCCAGACATTTCTTTCATCTGATTTCTGAGAGACGTTGTGCGAGGGAGAAGAATCAAGGGTTTTCGTTCCTATAGCGTCCACACGCCTCTCTCCCCCTCGAATTTTTCCATACGAAACCACACACAATTTCTGTTCAGTAAATATCCCAAAAAACCCTTTACTTTTACTTCTAACGAATATACATAAAATATATACAGAGGTGTTTACAGTTTTATGTTCGTATATTGCTCGTCGATGTTGAGAGCTTTGGGCGGGATTTTTCTGCAAGTTTTTGAGAATTGGATAGTAAAATAATAGGAGCCCTGATGTGAGCTGGAAAATATATGGCATTTTTTATTGATCTGAACGAGACGCCGATTACCTCGCCCCGCGAAGCTGAGGTGGGTCCGTCAGGTGGAATTTTGGTCTGCGCAGTTTGTAAGAAGGGGGTTCCGGGCGGGAGACGTAATGGGCCTGCGTCAGAGGAGTGGAAGTGCTTTAGGTGTTTGCTGAAGAGTGGTGGAAGTGGCGGCGGCGGCAGTGGTAGTAGTGTGGGGCTTTTGGATATCAATGCTTCGCCGCCACGGGAGGTGGAGGCCGAAGTAGAGCGGAATTTTGTGCACCTGACTGATCGCGTGGCTGCGACTGCTAGGCAGAACAGGGAGCGGAATCACGGTGGCACTAGCAAGTACGGATTTTATTTCTTTGTATATACCATTTGTTCTATTTGAAAGTATATGATTCTTGTTTATTTCCACATTGCACATTTAAGCAAGTTAACAATTACTGTACTTCCTTCCACTTTTAAATTAAGATGGAAATGACCGCGATTACAACAGACCAAGAGGAAATGGTTTCTATAGGCAAGCTCCTCGACAAGAAAGATCTTTCTCTGGCTACCAAGAAGAATCAAAGAATGGGAAAAAGTCATCAGAATGAACAAACTTATCGTTTTGATGCTTAGAGACAGTTTTCCAACAAGTAATTTTCAAAGATCACGTTCATATTCATAATTTTTCTGTTTCCAATATTATGGAAGTAAATTAATCATATATGCTGGGAAGAGTAATTGTAATAGTTGTGTTTGGGTTACTATCTGTAATTTTTGTTACATTTATATACTAATTTATGCAAATTTGTGCCCGAGGCATCTGGACCTATTTAGCTTGCTGTTGGGAAAATATCATGGTGGACACCAATTTCTTGAAGTATATTGAAACAATGTTTGGTGTGAAGCGTAATTGACTAAAATCTGGTTGCTTTTACATTGATTAAGATGTGATTATTGATTTTAATAACAATTGATTCTCTTATCTTTCCTCTCATTCCTTTTAACTCACATTTTAGTAGCAATTCTCTGTCATCTATGCTTATCTTATCTCAATCATTTCGTTAAGAGCTTTGTAGACTGCCTGCAATGATTATTGATGTTGATAATTTGTCTGATGATGAAGATTGGTGTAAATAACAGGAGTTTTGATGATGGGTTTCCGAATCTTTTCATTAACAATGCACAAGATATCCGAGGACACCATGTTGCCTTTTTAGCATCTTTCAGCTCACCTGCAGTCATCTTTGAACAGCTTTCAGTAATTTATGCACTTCCAAAGCTGTTCACTGCCTCGTTTACATTGGTGTTACCTTTCTTTCCAACTGGCTCATTTGAAAGAATGGAAGAGGAAGGGGATGTTGCAACCGCATTTACCTTGGCTAGGATGCTATCAAGTGTTCCTATATCAAGGGGTGGTCCAACCAATTTAGTTGTCTATGATATACATGTTTTGCAGGTTAGTTTCTCTTACATTCTTTGTATTTCTTCATTTATGTTGCTCGGTTGAGAAGTTACTTGTTGGATCTATACATTTTATTTACAATTTTTTATTGAATTTCAGTTCTCTTTTCTTTTCTGGTGTTGTGATGTTGTGAAAAATACCTATGGCTGTATTAGGTTCACAAGTTTTTATGTTTTAATTGTTTGATTAACACTAATGCTAAGAGAAAGGACTAAAGAAAGTGTGAGGTCATGGAATTATGGTTACTGATTTAGTCCCAAATTGTTAGTTAAATAATGTGAAAATTAGTTTGTTAACATACAGATATATGGCCTACAACACCTTAAAAAATAACGAAGGACAATGTTAACCTTGGACTTTGGCAAGGTGCACTTTCTTATTCCCCAATGAACACTTTCAATTTAATTGTGTTATTGTTCTAATGGAACACTCTGAATACTCCTTCAGATTAACACGCTGATTACTGTTAAGCGTCCAGCTAATTAAAAGCTCATTGGTTCTTCTGTTTTCTAATTCATATCAAAATCAAACTCCAATTCTATCATTTGATATCAGCACAATGATTGCATTTTGTAATAGCCCATGTTATTTGTTGAAATTTGTTAAATGATTCAATTTTGAAGAACTTGTAGTGTATTTATTCTCATGTAGAGGAGAGATGTTTATGGTGCTTGGGAATAGTACCTTGGGTTAGAGCATTCTGACACGATACCTAAAAGGACTTATATCGCAAACCAGGTGAATTCTTTGAATCTTTTCTGTTTAAGTTTGATTTTAGAGTATTGCTGCCAATGAAATGGAAAATTTGTACAGGAAAAGCATGCCATTTTAAAACTATTTTTGAAATTTGACGTGAACTCCAATTGTTAGTAATACTTGTGTGGGGCTTTTTCACGATGAATGCTCTCTTCACTAAAGGAAATAAATATTTGCTAGGCGTAATTTCCTATCCTAATAACTTTTGAGCTTTCTACTAATTGCAGAATCTCCACATTTGAGAAAGCTGTGAAAATATATAACTAAACGGAAATTGTTTCTTAATATTCTTACTCCGAGGCAACACTGAAAATGTGAAGAACTTGAAATCTGATATTAGTAAAGGAGAGTATAAGGTGGAAAAGAGGATAGCTGATCATTTTATTCGTCCTCCGTGTTTCTGTGCATTTGGTGCTTTGTTAGACTACACTTGATTTTTGACTTGGAATGGGAAGAGGAGCTTTCACTACCTAATGCAATTTGCTTTTAGTGCTTGGTATAATATACTTGCTTTCTCCAAGAATTTTTATGGTTCCTTCGTAATTTTATCCTACATATCAAGATTTTGGTTAACGGTGTTGTAAAGTAGGTATAGTAGCCGACTTATTTTTCATTTCCATTTATTTTCTTACGCCCTTTTCTTTGTTGTATTTCAAATTATATGATAGGGTTGTTAAAGAAACAATTATGCTTCTTTTTAGTGGAGATCCATATTAATACTCTCTCTCTCTCTCTCTCTCTCTCTCTCTCGCACACACAGTGTAACATCGCGTTTTTTATGGGTGTTCAAATTGATGTTTGAGAGATGATTTCTACAGTCGAAAAAAAAAATGATAAAGCTGAGAGAATTAAAACCATTAAATATTGATAGCCGACACAAATTGGAGAAACTATGTGAGTCAATTTTTACCACCCTATTTGAGTTCAGCAACATGGAGCGGCAAAAAAAGGGATGTGTGCTTTATAATGTTGCACGTGTGAATCATATAGGATTGCTTAACTGATTGTTAATGGTTTTGTTAACTTTTCCATTTGAGTTCTGCAACCTCATCTTGTGCAGATACGTAGCTGTATATAAATGGTTGTGTCATAACGAGATTTGTTGTTTGATTTTCTTATCAAGCGTATTTCAATTTGCTTTGGGTTAATGCTTCTTCAAATAAATGTGCTGGTGTAATATTGATTCCATCTACACTTTAGCTGCATGCAAGCTGCATATTCTTTTTGTTGTTTGATTTTCTTTTCAAGCGTATTTCAATTTGCTTTGGGTTAATGCTTCTTCAAATAAATGTGCTGGTGTAATATTGATTCCATCTACACTTTAGCTGCATGCAAGCTGCATATTCTTGTGGTGCGATATTTCAAGAATCCCTAGCTGATCATCACTTGAAGATGTAGAATTGTTACATTTAAGTAATTGAGAGAGAAAAAAAAGTGCAATGAACTGAAAGCATCATAAGGTACATGAGAAGCCCACTTCAAGACTAAGTGAGAGCCACAAATGAATTCAGAGTGCTTTTCTTGCTGTTTCTATGTTGGTATCTCAGTTTACTCTTCCTTTATAAAATACTAATCATATGAGCGTAAATATTTCTTTCTGGATTAACTAGATCTTTCTACCATTTTCTTGTTGTAGGTTTGATAAGGAGCTAAACAAGGAAGTTGCCATAAAGGTCATCGATTTAGAAAAGTTGTGAGTAAACAAACTTTGATCATTTTTGTTAAAAAATATGAGATCCTTGTTTTTTTTAATCGATTATGGTGACTTTATTTATCTGAGAATCGTTCTTTTATGCATATGCTTGGTAAGAAAGGAGTTATTTGTCATTTTTTACTACCACTGCTTCTTATCTTAAGTTCTATAAATTTTTATTTAGTACAGTATTATTGATTGCTGTTTATGTTTCATCTTGATTTTGTTGACGTTTTGATTGTTTTGTTTGCGTATAAGTATTAATTATGATTGTGAAATTTTATGACAATATGATGCTTTCGACGGGCAATGCTCTCTATAGGACTAAATAAGCTGCAGTTATATTCGTCTGAATTATTGTGCCAGGATATTAGAGGAAGTAGTTTCACAAGCTGAAATGTAAAGCGTCTTAAAGTTCTCTGTTCTTTAGATATGGGTAAAGTGGTGATTGGGATTTGTGAAGATGACGGTTTTGGGATTATGGTTATTTTAAAAACATAAATTTTCATTTGCGGATTATAAAGTTCTGATTTGATCATATTTTTCTGAGTTACAAATTTTCCCTTTTCTTTTTATTGAATTGTTCAATTCACTTATCTAATTTTACATGCAGTCTCTGTTTCCTGGATTGTGGTTGACATCAATAACTCCTGATTCATACAAGGTATCTGAAACATATCTGAAGGTCAGTCTTCAATAATGCAAATCGGGTTTGGTTACTTAATTTTTGTTTTAGTTTGATTTGTTTCTTAACGGGGATGATTATTTTTATTCCTTCCAAATTTGACTATTGAGATAAAAATATTTGCAATTGATTTAATTTTTTGCATACGGTCCTCGATACATTGCTAATAATTTTTAATTATTTCCTGTGTTCATAAGCATTCTTAGGATATCATTAATTCTATGTAACTAATTCAGTCAATTTTGAGTCGAGTAACCAATATGAATTTGCCTATGTTCATAAGTAGTCTTAGGATACTATCATTTTGTGCAAATGAATTCAACCAATTCTAAATACTGTTGATAATGTGAAATAATAGATGAAGAGAAAAATACTTTGAATAAGATATTTGTGTATATAATTTGGACCTGCTGCTAAATTTAATTTCATATGCATTTTTGAAATGTTTAATAGTGTCGTTACAAAAGAATTTTCTAAAGGATGTGAGATGAAATTAGGTCTGCAAAATTTTAGTGTATTTTGTGTTTGCTTTCCTTCCCCAAGTTTAGAAGTTTGCTTTGTTCTATAAATAACTTTGTTAAAAACATATGCTTAAACTTTGTGCTTGTTTTTTTCGACTCTAATTTCTTATATTTCCTTTGGGTTTTGGGGATTTGGGGGTGGTGTGGAGATATATTGGGCAAGATGTGATGAAATTTGGCTTGGAATGAGAAGCCTCTGCCATACTCAGCTTACATAGTAGGTAATTGATATAATGGTTAGGTCCTACAGGTTAGTTACTGATGGCTGCTCCTTGATTGTAAATTCAAGTGGATACTGATTATGATATCCATGTATTTCCCTTTTTTTATGCAAACACATAATTTAAATATTCTAACATTTATCTTTGAAGGTATTCTAGGACTAATTGGCTTTAAATCACTATCAATGGTGCTGTTCATTTCATGGCTACAAATAATGATTGTGGAGTACGAGACTTTGATATGGAGAGATTTCAGCTTATCAAGCACTTCTCTTATCCTTGGCCTGTAAATGTAAGTTGAGTTTCTTTTCACTTGTGAATATACGTACCTACATTTGATGTACTAAATAGGTATTAACTAATGTTTTCTTGGAAAGTACAATGTAATAAGATGCCCTTGTTCTTTTACAGTCTAAAGACTTGACTTGCATTTACATTTTTGTCCTGCATTTTTGTTGAATGATGGTCTTCTTGGGGAAGGAGGATTTGATTATGTTTTCGAAGGATGGATTGATGAGAACTCTTTTACTGTAGTAAAATCGGGATTCTGACTGGTCATTGTCGTGAAGAAGTTGAAGCCTGAGAGTTTCCAAAGCCACAAGGAGTGCTTGGTATGTATTTTTTATGTTGTTGTATGGCTTAAATTAATTAATTATAATTTTGTAATGGCCTGTTTTAACAACCAGCTAATGATATGCATGCAGAAGTCAATTATTTGGGGCAACTTCATCATAGGAACCTGGTAAAACTTATATGTTATTGTTCTAAGGATGACAAAGGCGTTGGTGTAAAAATTCTTGTGAAATGAAAGCCTGGAGAATCATCTGTTCAGAAGTATGTATTGCCTTTTCTTTCTATGAATAACCCTTTAATGATTTTCTCAAACAAGCTTTATTACTTATTTCATTTGAACTTCAAATCTTTAGTATGCTTCAACTGACTATTTTTATTTTTCTGTTCTTGTGTATATGGTTTGCATCTATTTTTTAGCTGGTGGAATTCATTATTGTAGCGACGCGGTTTATGTCAGGTAAGATTTTTTAAAATTAATATTTTCTCAGTTGATCTTTTCCTCAATTTTAGTTAGTTTGATGCTTTTTTTCTCGTTGAGTTTTAAGGTTTTCAATTCTCTGAAGCCATAATTTCTTGATTTTCCACACAGCCTATTCAAATTTGATCAAAGTTTATACTTTAGTTCATTGTATTGGAATCAGTTGAACTTAGTTATTTGTTTGGATACTTCTAAAGTGGGCTTTGTTTCTATATATTGGAGCTTATGAAGCAAGGATAATTATTATTATTTAGTAATTATGATGATGTGAAAATTTCAGGGTTGATATAGCCCGCCAGATGTCTTTTGATTCTTGCAAGAAACATCAGTGGTTTGTGTGGCGTGCTTTCTGCTTCATGAATCGAGGAGGCTTTGGTGGTGCTTCCAAAAGTTGTTGTTTCGACGTTGGACTTGACAATAGGGGTTTATTGTTTGGGGGTTTCTGTCAGTGCTTTTGAGGATTGCTTGCTGTAGGCATAAGCTCGCTGGTAACTTTATAGAATCATCTAACAATCCCATATTCGTTCTTTGGAAGGAAGAAATTGCCCTGGGGTGAGAGAAAAAATCAAGAGAGAAAAAATGAGCAGCAAAATGGGAAGAACAATGGATGTTGGGACTGATGGGGTAGCCATCATCATCATCAACCCCCCTGTTAACTCTCTATCCTTGGATGATACTATTTACAATTTTGCTACTTTAACCTTAGACATCATTCCTGTACTTTCATTTCTATGATCTTTTTGACTGTTTTCGATTTTGTATAAGTCGATGATTTGTGTCTCAAAGTTGGAGGTTATAGAACTAAGCAAGGATTTTGGTTAATAAATTCTTAGAAAATGTAAGAAAATTTCCAAAATCTCAACTGAACTTTTGTGTCCTTTTACTTTTGGTCAATTCTCTTGACAGTTTGGTTGATGAGTTATAAACTTTACATGTAGTGACATATTTCTCTCTGTTATAGCCAGATGTCCTTTCAAAAATTACTATTCATTTGACTATATTATATCTGAAATATCTTACTTGAATATCTGAAAATATCTTACATGAAATATCTCAAAATATCTTGCATAAATATCATATACTATCGTTTTGAAGAAAAAAAATGACGTGCAATTTCATTTTTCCCAAGGATTTAGCATTGTGAAAAAAAATAAAAATAATGCATTGTAAAAAAAAAAAAATGACAAAGGTGCTTCGCCCTGTGCGGTACACCTTCGCATCGTGTGAAGCAAGCGAAGCAGCTTGCTACGCACGGTGTGAAGGTGCTTCGCACTGTACGAAGTACCTATTTTTTTTTCTTGTTTTTCTTTTCCTTTTTTTTTTTTAAAAGTATATGTATCATTTTGTATTCAGAAAGATTTCTAAAACTAGATTGTTCCTTGCAGAGATTAAAAAATACAAAATTTTTTATAGTTCTTTGTGCCTGTGTTTCCAAGATGTGAAGTTTTAAAACATTAGTAGCAATTTTAGAACATCAGTCATAAGCTAAAAGTTTAAGTTGCATAAGATTGGTGGAACACAGAGAGACAAACCTTCAAAGTCTGTTTCGTAAGCTATCTAGATACAAATTTTATTAAGTTCCTCCTCATTTAGAGCATCTTTGACACTTTTGTTAGCTTGCATTTGGTCTAATGATGATATTTGATAGAATACCTTGTTGTATCTTTGAGCCTCTTTTATCAAGTTATTTTACTTTCTTTTCATTATTTCTGTTCTGTTATGTTCTAATTCTTTTATTATGCAGCTGCATTTAGAGAGAAATCTATACTTCAACGTGTATTCTTGTGTATAATTTATTATGCATTCATATTTTTGCAAAAAGCTTAGTTAAAGCCAGTACATATTTGTGTTGGCGTGATTTTTAGAATATCGAAATGGTTCGAAACAAGGTAAACTATCAGGCTTTGATTTTCCACATTCAACCATCAAATAACTTCATTTTTATCGGGCAAATGTGTAAGCTATTTCAGTATCATTTAGTTTTTTTTTCCCCCTAAATTTATGCTACTTAAATTTTTATTCCTTGATTCACGGCTATCCTTGAGCTGTTCTCTATATATGTTGTATTGGATGTGTATCGTTATTACATTGTGTTGTTGAAATGGATGCAAAATAAGAAATAAATGTAAAAGCAGGAATTTGGGTTGGGTTTTAGGTGATTAAGTTTTAAAAATGGTAATCAAAGTAAACTTATTGCATTATTTAGTTTTTAGAAAAATTAGTTGGAGTTTTTTTATGTTGTAGCCACCCCCTCCCTTGATAGTACATTTTTACTCAACATGAAGTTTTACTTCTGATGCTTGATGTTGGTCCAACAATGCAGGCAGTGTTGCAAGAAGTCAAAAATGTTTGTTATATGTTAGTGCAAAAGAATGTCTGTTAATTAGTTTTTTATTTGAATTTCTTTTTGCCATCAACTTCTCTGTTCAATGTTCTGTAGATTTTGGCATTGTTGTATTTAATCTAAACTTCTAATATCCCTTTTTGCATTTACGCAGATGATATTCAGCAAGAATGATGAAATCGGACTTGTTGTATTTGGAACCAATGGTATTTCGGAGTGTCTTAATTAGTGTGATGCAAGATGAGGAATAATGTTATTGTTTGGCCAAATCTTTGCTCACTCTCTATTGTCATTGTTGAGTTTTAATTCTCAAGATAGGAGTTCATCTAATTGTTATTTGTAACTTTATATGTGCAGTATCATCCAACTGGAATCATGGAAATGTTCATATTTGATTTCATTGTTTTTTTGAGTTGCTCTCTCAATCTTTCTTCTCCCTTCATATACAGACGTATGCCTATCATTCTATTTGCGCTATTTTAGTTTTTATTACTATTTTTTACATATATTTCCTTTTGCTTATCATTGCGCTAAGGTCTTGATAGTCGTCTCAATTTATTGGCAACGAATGGGTGATGGATCCTTACTTGTTTTCTGCAAAAAGCTTCTAGAAATTTTCTTGATCAAGCTTCGTTTTTTGGATTCCTATTGCTGGGAATGTGAATTTCATACAAGAATATCATTTTGTTTCCAGTCATTCAAATATTCACCGTATATAGTTTGTTGTGAGAGTAAACGTAAGAGCCAGGCCAGAGAAAAGAAAATTCCAGCTTTCGTCAATCTTCAATCATCAATCATCCCCCAAGCTGAAGAAAGTAGCAATTCACCTGATTGTATGACAATTTTTTTTTCTTTTTTTTTTTTCGAATAACTCTACTAGAAATTCTAATGCTGTTAGAATTATTGGAAGTGTGATGGTCGATTCGACTTTGAATTTTGTTCAGAAGTTGAATTTGCAGGATGAAGAAAATGGTCTTCCTTTGTCCTTTGTTCGGATCGCATCCTAAGTAAGGAGCTTTTAGACCTTAATAGAAGTTTTTTTTTATTTCTACCAATAGTTTCCTATTTCGCTTGTCGTCTATTTACAAAAATTTCAGTTTTAAGTAGCTATAGTAAAATGCTTTCTTTTTCTTTTTCTAACATGTATTTCTTCTTCACTTACATGTCAATTTCATTTCCATATATTTATTGTAGTATACATATACAGTCCAACGCTAATATGTACAAGGACAAAAATGCATGCACGTGCATCGCACGTGCGTTCACTAGTATTTAATATAAAAGTAACCACTAATTTACTGTTGAAACGAGTGAACAATAACAACCTTATTCAATAAATTTCTTAAAGAAAAGGTTACTTGAGAGTAATTTTTATGCCCTATTTGATTACACACATTTTCATTATATATATTTTTCATGGAAAATGGAAAAAGTTTTCCACCTTTACCCATTTAGGGGTGTTTGACAACCAAAATTTTCTCTAGAAATTTTTTTCCATCCCAACCCCACACGCTCATATTTTCAAGGATTTTGAGGAATTACTTTTCCCACCACTTTAGTGAGAAAAGTAATTCCAAGTCCCTTTTTTTTTTTGTGGCAATAAAAAAAATTCAAGACCCAATGGTAGAAAAACTATCCCTTTAATTCACAATTTGCATGAAAAATAAAGTCAAACGAATGATATTCGGTATGATAATTTTTTTATTTTTTTAATTTTTTGAAAAATAGAACAAATTTTAGACCCAATGATAAAAAATTTTATCATTTTAATTGACAATTTGCATGAAAAACAAAGTCAAACGAATTACATTTGGTACGTTAATTATTTTTTTTTTTTTTTTTTTTTTTTTTTTTGGCAATTGGAACACATTTTAAACCCAATGGTGAAAAATTTATCACTTTAATTGAGAATTTCTGTAAAAAAAAAAAAAAAAAAAAAAAAAAAAAGTCAAACGAATAACAAAATTTCAAATAATTTCCAGGTGAAAAATTATACCAATCAAACACAATTAGAGCCCGTTTGGCCCCCTTTTTATTCTCATTCTCATTCTCATTTTTTTCTCTTTCTTTATTTCAACCACACATTTTTCAAATAAAATAATATTACACACAAATCTAAAACTTTTCATCATTTTCCACCACACATTCTTCCATCAATCACTATTCCAAAAATTCTATTCTCATTAAAATCAATATCAAACACACTCTTAATCTACAATTTCCAATAAAATAAATTTTAGGCAATTCAATTCTTTGTAATTCATTTTCTTTCCATCCAAATTCCACATTTGCAATCAAACGGACCCTTAAGTTTTGCTAAATCATGCTTCAACTATCAATAGCTTTGAACATGTACAAATAATATAAATCTTAACCTTGGCAACTAGATGTGTTACTATAATAAATGAATTTTAGAGCAAAGCTATAAATTCCACTCCATGAAAAGAACCCCAAGAAAAAACATCCCGAGACAAGAAAGATCCAACTTCCAAGCACATCATTACAAGTCCTAGTTGTGGTAATACAAACAACATCTACCATGTTAAGCATCAATAAAACGAAGTCCATTGTGACAACTAAACACTTCTACCAAATTACAATCTAATATCAATTGAAGCCTTGGTGACCTTGGCACCATTCATAGCAGCAGCTTTGGTGTCCTTGGCATTAGATGAATCGTTTTTGTCTACATTCTTAATGACATCAACAACAACTGTCTGGCTATTTCCGCAGCAGTATCACTAGCATTTGCATACCTATTTACCCAAATTGTGTTGAGAAGTATCAAGTATATGGTCTTTCAAGGGAAAAAAATGAACATAGAAAAAGAAGGAACAACTTTCAGTAGGTAATGAGACAACAAAATAGCATCCAATTCATGATATTCAAATTAGTAAAATGAAATACGATGTATGCATGTATAGACTCTAATGTGCAATTTCTTCCACATATGCAACTTCTTGTCACTGTACAAGCATACACCAACTATTTTTCAATGCTACACAACACATGATAATTTTATCAAGACATTAATATTTTGTGAAGAAAGACAAATCAATAAATACCAATGAACAGGGGAATCAGGAAAACCCTAACCACCATGCCTAGTCTTTGCCTATGCAGTGGGGGCATGGACCACGAATTAGAAGAAGAAGGTTGAGCCCCTGGTGCTTAACAACATACATTGTTACTTTTCTAAAGTCCAAGTTAAACACCTCCGTAACACTTCCAAAACACCCACTATTTTCATGAACCTCAACAAGTTTATCGATTAAAATAAATATAAAAAAGTGACATAAAATAAAAATAAAAAGTAACACAAACTTAACAAGTGACAAAAAACTATATAAAAAAATAAAGTGACATAAACTTATAAAAAGGTTATAAGTCGTTTGTGTGAGAAACAAAAGGTTTTTGGGTTTATTCCTTTTTAGTGAGATATTTAAAGATCCCTGCCATTTAAAACCCTCTCATGCAAAATTTAAAAGTGACATAAACTTAAAAAAGTGACAGAAATATAAAATTCAAAAAGTGATACACTCCTAAAATATTGTTCGGATACCACAAAGAGATTGTACTTTGGACATATTAAAAGCTCTTAAAGACCAAATTCTATGCTTCCATCGTGATCTTTTTTGTTGAAAATGTGGTAAGCCAACCAAGATCCGTCCACCTTGAGATGGGATTCGTAGACAAAACCTTCAATGCAATAAGAATTATGTGAATATTTTACTTCAATTTGATTTGAGAACATCTTCCAGACTAATATTAATTATTTTTAAAACTTATCGCTTAACTACAAATAGACAATGACTCTGTCAAAAAATCTCTTCCAATGCAATGTGATAGAATTCCATCAAATCGACGTTTTTAAAAAATAATATAAACATCATTTAAAGCATATAGAGGTTATGTTAGATACGTTGACTCAAAAATTAATTCAATCAATCAAAGGAAAGAAAGAGAAAATTTCATGAGAGAGAATTACAATTTAAATTTATTAAACATCAATGTCGTATAAATTAGAAGCCCATCTATTTGAATATCACATAGACTATATTCCACAAAATGCATTTGAGATAATCTAGGATTCAACGTTTTAATAATTTTAAACCTGATTGGAAGTTAAAATTCATATTAAACTCAGTTGTAAACCTTTGTGATAACTTTTTGAGATCCAATAACTGGATTTTATTCATTATCATCACTAGAAAGCAGGTTTACAATGCAAAAAGGAGAACTATCTGACTAAACATTATTTTGAAATTTAAAATCACCAACTTAGCTAAGTGTGAGCTGGTCTCCAGCTGTTTCCTTGTGCAGACACCTCCACGTTACCATAATTATTTGCATATTTTGTAATTTTGGTCAGCAAATGAAAAATTATTTTTGTTTTAAAAATCACTATTAAGTTTACGTATATAACAGAACCTTTCTTAAAGAGAAATCGGAAAATTGAAGTAAAATTTTCACATAAATAAGAAAATGGAAACCCAAATCAAAATTTCCAAACAGCAGGATACAAAAATCTTCGCATAACTTATCATCACTAAGTAATACCTTGGGTTTTTAAGATGTTGAAGAAATTTCGTTCTTCTTCTTTGAAGATGGTTCTTCATCAATATTCATTTTCCTTTTTAACTCACATTCTTCAACCATTGTAGAAATAGAAGTTAGATGTCGGAGTCAGCGTCAGCGTCAGCATCGGTATTGGAGTAAGGAAGTCGAATCGGACTACAAGTTTTTTTATTTCGGATTGGAACATGTTAGGATTTCTGCAGATTGTGATATGGTGGGTTGGTGTTTAAGATATCCACGAATAGGAAATGAGAAGACGAAAAAGGATGGAGAATGATGGACGAAGAGATGAAAGCAATGAAAACGGACGGAGATGAAAGCAACAAAAAAGGACGAAGATGGAGATGAAATAGGCAAAAAAATAGGAGAGGAAATTATTGGCCTGGACCTGTTGAAAAGTGAGTATTTCCATTTTGGCCATTGATCGGATTTATTAAAAAAAAATTGGAAGTTGAGATCAAAAGCCAAAAATATCCTCCCTGCTCACTTCACTTTCAATTTGCGTTTTTACCAATCAGTGAAGTAAAAAAAAAAAAAAAAAAATTACACCAGTTAGTAAACCATCGTCGGTGTCGGCTATAGTCAAAGGCATCACCCACAACCCAGTCGCCGACAACTTCTTCTTCTTCTTCTATAGGTAAGTTTTGGGTTTTATATTGATTAGATTGTGGTTTTGATTATGAATATAATGTTTAGGTAAATTAAATTTAACACTTTTCAATTCATTGTTGGTTATTTAGGGTAGATAGTTGAGTATAGGGGTATATTTAGATGATTTTGTGGATGAAATGAAGTATTTATCGCCGCAAATGGTGATTTCGACAAGAAAAATGATGTTTCGTGGAACTTAAGTTTCAAGGGTCACGTACTAATCATAATAGCTTCTGTTTTTGGTAAATGTAAATACTCTTAAACAGAAGTATTACATGTTAGAAACTTATTTTCAATTCGGTAAAATATTTCTCATAAAATATAATGGCCAGCAGAAGTGCATGTCGACATTAAATTAAATTTTACAAAAAAAAGGGACTCAGCACTGCCACGGTTAATTGGGGCAGCAAGTTCAACCATTTTTATAAAATTCATCCCAACTCCGTTTTCCATGAAATTTGCGGCATTAGAAAGATAATTTCAAGTAGTTTCCTAGGTTAAAATATGAAAAATTTCCAAGATCATATAGTATGGAAGTTTTACTGAAAACAGTGTAGTATTGTACAGAAAATCCAGTTTGACCCCTTGACGTTTAAAAATTTATATCTCATGCCATGGTTATCCAAATTGAGTGATTCCTGCACCCATATTTAGACAACTCAAAGAGGAATGTAACAATATTTTTAGGGTCTCAAATGGATGTTTATAGGGTTGGAAATATCGTTTTGAAGTTGACCCAGAAACTGTGCGGAGTTGATTTAGTGTTTGTTGCCCAGGCAAAGGTGGTGCATGTTGCTGCTGTCCCAACTCCGGCATTACGACAATCGGTTCTCGTGCAAAGATTGCTACATTAACTTCGCCACCACTAGAACTAGCATTAGCATTGTCGTCGCCTACATTCATATTGGAATTTAGTGCGCTGCCATGG
This sequence comes from Osmanthus fragrans, assembly GCA_019395295.1. Lineage (NCBI taxonomy): Eukaryota > Viridiplantae > Streptophyta > Magnoliopsida > Lamiales > Oleaceae > Osmanthus > Osmanthus fragrans. Next base: position 14,327,939 of record CM033349.1, read on the forward strand.
TTGCGCTTCGGAGGCATTTCCTTTGAATGAAAATTATTCATCCAGTTAGAATTACTTCAGAACGTAATACTAACTTGGAGAAATCCAAAGGCCAAAACAACTTTCCTTCATGTATATGCATTTCTATTTTTTTTTACAAACAAAAGTCATATTGCGGTACGGTACATACATTCAAAAGTAGATGTACGTATTACATCCTATTCTATTCCAAAAAACAAAGATAGCTAGATAAGATGGTGTCTAATCTTCCATTTCTTCTGGGTCCTCCTCGGGATCTTCATCTGGGTCTTCCTCTGGTTCTTCCTCTAGTTCTTCCTCTGGCTCTTCCTCTAACATGCTTTGCTCCGAACTATCTGATAATGGTACAGGAAAACTTTCATCTAGAACTCTCAAAAAGCACTTAGCCAACGGTCCCTTATCTAGCCTAGAATTGGTAGCTCGTAAGCTAGTACTCATGGATAAGGTTATAGTCTTCTTAAAGTTTCGCTGTATATCGCGACTAGTTTCATAACTTCCTCGAAGTAAGTATGTAAGGTCCTCATATGAAAGATCATCATCAGACCACAACACAATCTCATTTATGACTGAAGCCCAAGGTTCTGGAACAGTTTCATATAACCTCCGTATCTTCACCTTATCACCTAAGCTATACTGTATCTCTCATAACATCTCAATAATGCAGTCTAGCAGATCAAGATGTTGTACGAGGCTATGGAGCGGATGCATACGATGATTATAGTAAAATGTCAATAGTATGTCCAGCTTCTTCGCAAAACCACAAGCTTCTGTCCTTGTGGGGGTTCTTACTATTCGTGCCATAACTAGGACAAAAATTGATTAGGTTACTCTACAAGGCTCTAATAAATAATTACATATAAATGTTAATGATTTCATAATCTCAAACATGACTTGATTCAAAATATTCATATATTCAACAATAGATATAGTAGTCCATTGCATAAGAAAACTCATAAACTTTTAAAAAAAAAAGTTTTTTTTTTAAACCTTGATCGTCAGCTGAAAGTCAGTTGCTAGCTTGCTTGATGATGAAGGACCGTAACTTTCTTTTTAAAAAAAAAAGTCTACAGAAAAGCATAATTGCTCTGATACCACACTGTGACGCCCCGAACTTAAACTTCGAGAATCACGTACTAATCATAATATATTCTGCCTTTGGTACATGTAAATACTCTTAAACAGAAGTATTACATATTAGAAACTTATTTTCAATTCGGTAAAATATTTCTCATAAAATATAATGGTCAGCAGAAGTGCATGTCGACATAAAATTAAACTTTACAAAAAAAAGGGACTCAGCACTGCCACGGTTAATTGGGGCAGCAAGTTCAACTATTTTTATAAAATTCATCCCAACTCCGTTTTCTATGAAATTTGCGGCACTAGAAAGATAATTTCAAGTAGTTTCCTAGGTTAAAATATGAAAATTTTTCAAGATCATATAGTATGGACTTTTTACTAAAAACAGTGTAGTATTGTACAGAAAATCCAGTTTGACCCCTTGACGTTTAAAAATTTATATCTCATGCCATGGATATCCAAATTGAGTGATTCCTGCACCCATATAGACAACTCAAAGGGGAACGCAATAATATGTTTAAGGTCTCAAATGGATGTTTATAGGGTTAGAAATATCATTTTGAAGTTGACCCAGAAACTGTGCAGAGTCTGCCTCTTTTTATCATTCGAGAAAAAGGTCTATAAATATGTCTCTTAACATAACATGGAAGATATAATTACATAATTTACATTCGGTACCATATTCCACCATGTCTTATACATTGTTTTATACAATACTATTAGAAAAACATGTGAAAAGCAGTCGAACAAACATGCAAAAACAAAATTTCGATGCAAAATATCTTTGTCCTTAACCCATCATCGATTATGCCGACTGACTTCTACCAACATCACATCTATGGATCTGAAAATTTAGTATAGAATATTATGAGTATAAAGAATACTCAATAAGATACCATGCTTGGATTTGACATGTTAATACTACGCAAAAGAAAGCATTCAAACACATACTTGCACATTCCGGCTTGCCGGTGCCCTTCTGACTTGTCCTAAGGCATAGATATCTAACTTTGTGGACTTGTCGACATCTTTCATATTATGGTTTCCATGCATAGTTTAAGCATAAATATTATCATGAAATCCTACCACTTAAGCAAAGAAAGTATCTTACAATAAAACTTGGAGAAATTTCAGTTGAGAGATGAATTGAGAGTGCTAGGCTTTACTTCCTTTTTCTTCCTTTCCTTTTCTTTTTTTTTTCTTTCCTTACGTATTCACTGCCCTCTCTTTTACAAGTGATGTTTTGGTTTTTTGCAAGGGAATATTGGCAGGACATCCCTTATTTAAAGGCAAGAAAACTTTGAGCAAAGGATGACTATTTAAAAAAAAAAATTGTGTCCCCACGTGTCCTTGCATTATCCTTACTTACATGCATTTCAATACCTAAAATCAGCACCTCCTACTTGCTTAACACCTCATGCATGCTTAAACATTAAAATACCTCATGTATTTATCCATTACATAGAATTTTCTGGTTTTGCAAGACATAAAAATGCTGGAAACATTACTTATATAAAGGCAAGAAACCTAGGCATTACCAAAAGATGACTAATCAAGAGTTGTGTCTCCACGTGGGCTGAATAAATCCTCATTTCATGCATGCATACACACCTCAAGCTTTGTTAAAAACACCACCTCTTGCATGACTAACATGAACATCTCCAGCTTTGATTAACTAGTAAACACCTCATGCATTAAACTACTACAAAGGTGATACTTCCCCCTTTTACTCTCGGCCAAGTAGATGAAACAAAGGATAATATTTATCTATAATACTAATAAAATAGATGTAGAGTTTGACCATCATCCCAAATTACTAATTAACTAATCTTGGTAAACTTTTAATCAACCGAAAATGCAAACTTGGCAACCATTAATAATTTGGCCATACTAAATTTTGAAAAGTTAAATTGTCATCCTAAAAAAAATTTAAACTAGCAAAATAAACAAGCATAAAATTTCGGAGTATTACATGTGCAAAACGAGAAGTTACTGTTTAGGTTTTTGTTAACTCCTCGGGTACACCCCCGCTGATTAATCGAGGAGTTTTACTGGGTTATTTGCCTGAATCTCGATCATTCATTACAAATACTTCCATTTTTCTGTTCCCCTCTAATTCCAATAAGTTGGATCGTGTCTAGGACTCGGGAGATTTGATGGGTGTGAGTGATGATTCCAGTGATGAAGAAACGCCGAAAGTACTGGAATTTACTATTTTTATAATGTATGATCTAAAACATATACAAGACTTCTGTTGATTCTTTACTCGTATTAAAGGTGCAACAGCCCAAGAAAAGGCCATCTTCTGTGTGGATGATCTTATACAACTTAGTTAATTGAATGAACCTTCAGTTCTTCACAACCTTCAACACAGATATTCTCAAGACATTATATATGTATGTATTGATTTGGCATTTATACTATTCTCAACAACAAGAAATTTGTGTGTTTTCTTGAACTATTTCTCGTGTTTATTTTCTTAGAGTAAACCAGGCCCTGTTCTAATAGCAGTAAATCCCTTCAAAGATGTCCACATTTATGAAAATGATTTTGTTACGGCCTACAGACAAAAGCTTTTGGACAGCCCTCATGTTTATGCTATTGTTGACACTGCCTACAATGAAATGATGACAAGTGTTATAGAATACTTGAAAGAATTCTAAATATAGGCTTCTTATTGTTCATATGACACTTTTTGAAGACACTCTTATTTTCTTTTGCTGTAAATTGTAAATATTGCAGATGAAGCAAATCAATCCATCATTATAAGGTGTGTTTGAATTTTCTTTAATTCTCCTTTCAACTATTGCGTCTAATGCTCCCATTTAGTGCTTCAATTTTGCTCCTTAGCTTTGTTTTTCTTTCATTGGATTTTATGCTTACTCTGTCTTTTAGTGTATATTTATTTTGTCATAGTATCCAAGAAATTAATCATTTCTGTTTATAATTTCTGGTGGGGAGAGTGGTGCTGGTAAGACTGAAACTGCCAAGATTACAATGTAATACTTGGCTTCACTTGGTGGAGGTACTGGTGGGTAGTGATGGCAATTGAGCCGAGCCGCTCGTGAGCTCGTGGGCTCGGCTCGTCTAAAACGAGCTACGAGCCGCTCGGGCTCGTAAAAAACGAGCCCGAGCAACGAGCCGAACAAAAAAAAATTTGAACGAGCCGAGCCGAGCTCGGCTCGTCAAATAGACGAGCGGCTCGTGGACGAGCTCACGAGCTTGGGCTCGTGGCTCGTCAAAAAAAAAAAAAAAAAAACGGTCACTGAAAAATTCAGTGACCGTTCTTGTCACTGTGCCAAAAAAAATTTTTTTTTTTTTTTTTTCAAATTTCATTTTTTTTCCTATAAATACCCATCAATTACAACATTTTTTTCTCACCAAATTTACTATCAATCTCTTATTCTCTACTATACTCTCTACAAATCAATTATAATCAATATTATTTATTCATTCTTATTTCTATACTCTTCTACATTTTATATTCATATCATTAAATTATAATCTTGATTTTACAATATATTTTCTACACTACTACATTATATTCATTCATTCACTTCTCAATTCTACTTCACTTCTTCTTCTTCTTCAATATTCAACTTCAATTATTCACAAATGGATCCACGCTCATTTATTGAAAACTTGTTCGATGTCGGAGTCGAGAATGTAGCACATGTGCCCCAAAATCAATTTGGGAATGAGTTCGTCGGTCTAGATGAAGTACCCATTCCAGAAAATATTGAAGATTACAATGTTCATGAAAGTAGTCATCCAATTGATTTGGATGACGTTGATCTCGATGCACCAATTGATTTGGAACAGGATGATGAACCTATTCTTGAAATTCCCGATGCAAGAGGGAAGAGAAAGGGGAAGAAGCAGACAAAATGTTGGGATCATTTTAAATTGATTCAAACTGGTCGTGTGATCGATGGAATTCAAGAAATCAAAGCAGTATGTAAATACTGTCAACAACGATTGGCCCATCAAAAAGGCATTGGAACCACCCACCTCAACCGTCACTACAAATCATGTGCGGCCAAACATGGTCTTCTTCCTGCTGGTCAAACGCAACTACAATTTGGTAGTCCAGGCAGCGGTGCTACTACTACGCCACTTAGTACGTGGATGTATTCGGCGGAAAGAACTCGAACAGGAATGGTGAAATACCTTGCCGGATCTGAGTTGCCACTAGCACAAACGGACAACCAACATTTTGTTACCTTTGTGCAAGAATGTCTTCAACCGAGGTACGTTGGGGTAAGTCAAAATACTATTCGTTCTGATACAATAGAATATTTTGAAACTGCAAAGAAAACATTGATTGCCGATTTAGAAAAATATGGGGGTGTGATATCTTAAACTTCGGATTTATGGGAAGGGATTAATAAAAGAGGTTATATTGCTGCAACTGCACATTATATAGACCCACTTTGGATCATGCATAAAAGAATAATTGCTTTTAAAATTATTGAGTACCCGCACAATGCTCCCAATATATTTAGTGCTATTATGAACATTATCAGAGAATATAAATGCGAGAGTAAAATTCGTTCTTTTACGTTCGACAACGCTAGTGTAAATAAAGTTGTTATCGAGAAATTGAAAAGAGTATTTCAACCCGAATTCGGTGGTTATTTATTTCATATTCGATGTGTATGCCATATTTTAAATTTAATAGTACAAGATGGTTTTTAAAATATGTTAAGGATGAAATTCAACGAATTAAGAATGCACTAACTTATATCACTATTACACCTAGTAGAAAACAAGCGTTTGAGGATTTTTGTGCCGAAAATGGGGTGTCGCATTCAAAAACTTTTACTAATGACGTAGCGCATAGATGGAACTCCACATATTTATTATTAAAATCATGTGAAGGTTTCGAACATTTAATTACTGAATTTTATAACAATAGGCATATGAGGGACGACGACGAAAATATTTTGAATGAATCCGATTGGGCTTTAGTTATTAAAATTAAAGCTTTTTTGAAATGTTTTTATGATTCTACAAATATTTTATCTGGTGTTTATTATCCTACTAGTTGTATGGTCCTTCAACGTCTTCATCTAATTTCTAGGGCTTTTGATAGATATAAAGATGACCCCGATTTTAATTCAGTTACAATTGCCATGAAATTAAAGTTTAGAAAATATTGGGAAGACTTGCCCATGTTATTTCCATTAGCATGCGTCATGGACCCCCAATATAATTTATTGGGTACTAAATTTATAATTGACCGAATGTCAAAATCTTTAACTTTTAACGTACCTATTACTTATAGGAATTTGGAAGTAACTTTATCTGAAATGTATGTAACATATGCTTCACGAATGGGTACACATGTTACTCGTGTACCCTTCGGCTCTACAAGTACTCCTCCCACTAATTTAGGAGATGACGATGCTGAAATTTTAAATTTATTTGAAGGCATGAACTCATATAGATATGGTCAAACTGGATATGCATATGGTTCATCCAGTCATAGTAGTTTGTCTTCCACTGCATGTACTCAAACATCGAGTAACAGTCCCAATGCAATGCCTGCTGAATTACTTGATTACTTTAATCATAATTGGCCTAGTAACAATGTACTAAGGAAAAATTCAGAAGAAGTAGTTGACTTCTGGCGAAAGTATGAACGTCGATGGCCAATAGTTTCTGCAATGGCAAAAGATCTACTAACACCTCCGGTTAGCACTATGGTTTCGGAATCTGCTTTTAGTGCAGGGTCTAGGGTTCTCTCTGAAGTTAGGAATCGACTAAAAGAAGATATTTTAGAAGCATTAATGTGCGTGAAGGACTGGCAAGACGCTCATTTTCGACTGCAAGATAAATATGCCGAAATTGCATGTAGTCAAGTAAGTGATATTTAGTTTAATCATATTTATGACGAATTTTTATTTTAATACCTTTATAATTTTTTTAAAAAAATTGTATACGTAACAAGTTGTTCGTGTACAATTTTTAACTCCGCCTACTCGAAATTGAACTATTGAAGTAGCCGGTCCCAAGCCCGGATAAAGGAGGAGGGTTTATATTTTATTATTTTTAAAATGAAAAATATTTTAAAAAATCATTTAACAATTTCTCATATTTTTTTTAATTTTATCATTTATAAAATAATTATTTTCAATTAATATATTTTCTTCAAAACAAACTTGAAAATGAAAATATATTAATTAAAAATTATTTATAAGTAAAAAAATTAAATTGTAATTACAAAAAACTTATAAGTATTATTTATAAGATAAATTCATAAAAAAATATATTATAAAAATATACTTTATTAAAATCTAAATAAATTGTTTACAAAATAAAAATACTTATAAAATAAAATTTTACCGAAAATTTATTTTTTTTAAACAAAATTTAGGAAAAAAAGTGTATTAAAAAAAAAAAAAAAAAAAAAAATATTTAGGCGAGCTCACGAGCCGAGCTCGTGAGCTCGGCTCGTCAAAGCCCACGAGCCACGAGCTCGTGGGCCGAGCCGAGCTCACTTTTTTTTGACGAGCCGAGCTCGAGCTCGAGCACGAGCCGAGCTCGTATGATAACGAGTCGAGCCGACTCGGCTCGGTCCATTGCCATCTCTACTGGTGGGATACAGACATACAGTCTGAAGTGCTTCAGACAATCTATATACTGGAGGCATTTGGTAATGCTAAAACATCCAGGAATGATAACTCTAGTCGATTTGTGAGTTTCTCTATTGAATCTACTTTGGTTCAACAATGAGATGCATATTGCATTTTTCTTAGAAATAGGCATTTAAATAAATGGCTCAGACATTCTCGATTTGGTGCAAGGAAAGTTCATTGAAATTCAATTTAGTGCTACAGGAAATATAGGTGGTGCTAAAATATAGACTTGTAAGTTCATTTGTATTTGCCTAGTTGAATTTAGCTGACATTATCTTTTGTTTGGTGTTTGAATCATAGTTAACTAACCTTGACTTATAAATATTTTGTCCCAAGTTTTTACAAGCATAATTAGAAGTCACTTTGTGCCAAGTTGGAGAGCAGTGCCAATTCCTTGTTCATCTTTTTCATCCCCAAGATTCTTGATGTTGTATGTAGTTTTAGTAGAATGGTTGTTTATATGGAAAAGGTAATGTTCTTATAAACGTCTTGTAGATGTGTGGAATTATCATGGTTAATACTTACTTAGTCCATTCAAATTTCTGGTTCATCAATTTTGTGTCTTTAATTGTTTCTTATTCATATTATCAATCTCTGTCAGATATATATATTTCTTACCTATCATCTTCTTATTGATTGTTGTATCTTCTCTAATAGATTGAAGAGGCAAGAAAAAAAGGAGTTGAATTGGAGTTCCACCCTCATGTTAAAGTAATTTTATGTTTCACATGTAAATGATACAAGTTATCATAAATTTCTTAATTCAGACTTCTTTGCTTAACTCACTCTCATCACTAATAGGACAGCTTCTTGAGATTGCTGCCACTGCTGTCCATTTCAAGATTGTGAGGTTCCTTGACAAGCGTGACGAGTGCTTGACATTAAAATTAGCAAATTATCTTGATAACGTGCTTCATTTTTGTTTGGGTTTTGTACGAGTAATGGGTAGATATTGGCTTCCACATTTTGTTCTCTGCTAGTAGCTTATTTGCTAGTTTAAGATTTGAGTTTCGATGTTTTCTTGAGCAGATGTCTCCTTTCTTAAGCTTTCATTGTACTCAGGCATTCTGGGAGGAATTAATTTATCTTCAATTATCTTCGATTGATGGATTTGGTGAAAGTCTTCCTCAGGTAATCTTATGTTCCAACAACTCAAATATCTTGTTCATAATTTTGTTGAGTACTCACATTGAACATACACTAAATTTTGTTGAGTGCCATCTTTTTACATTTAAAGATGGCATTAATATATGTCACTTCTACTTAGTTTCTTTTTAAAAAGATAAGCATTTATTTATATGATGCTAAAAGGGGCGCTTCCTTTAAATTCACCAATTAAGAACATATTAAAATCTGAATTTACCCCTAACCCCAATAAAGGCAACAGACAAATACTAATAAAGGCAAATGATTCATTTTCAGTATTCTTACGTTAAATGTATCATTTCCTGTAAAATTATAGTTGTTTCTGCCATCCGTTAGCTTACTAGTAATGCTGTGAAATCTGAATTTGTGTTTGGCTTGCTGAAGGTACGACACACCACCTCATGGTGGGTTTGGAGTGGGATTAGAGCGCGTGGTAATGCTATTATGTGCTATCAACAACATCCGCAAATCTTCACTTTTTCCACGCGATCCATAAAGGATTGCCCCTTGATCATTATCGTAGAATTATTGATGTTATTTTTCACCCGAGGGGTTAACGAAGTTGATGTACATTGTGGTGGTAGAGGATGATGCGGAGGATCTTGTTTATGTGTCATTGTTTCCGTGTAATTTGTAGTTTGGATAGTTCATTGTAGTTTCGAGCTTTATAGAGGATGCAACAGAAACTCTTTAATCCCCACTCATTTTTAGTTAGGTTTGTGTTATATTACATTCTAGTGTTCAAGTGTATTGATTCAAAAATTTATAATGAAACTATCAATTTTTATGCAATTTCAAAGTTTGTTCGCAAAGTGTCATTTTCAATTTTGTTGATCAATTAACATAAATAACTGAAATAATAATATTAAAAATACCTTTTCACAACGATCAAAAAATATCGCAAAAAGGTCTATCGCAACGGTGAAAAAACGTTACGGCAACGTTGCAAAAACGCTGCAAAAGAGTCTACCGCAACGTTTAAAAAACGCTGCAAAAAGTACATTTTGTAACTTTTAAAAAACGCTGCAAAAAAACTTTTTGCAACGGTGAATAAACGCTGCAAAGGTCTTCCCTCAACGGCAATACCGACCTCCGCAACACACGCTAAACGCTGTAAAAGGTCTACCGCAGCGTTTTTTGACCGCTGAAAAATGTGTTTTTTGGTGTAGTGAATATTTATATTCTTGATTTTTATAATGTCATTTTTTGACAATGAAAAATGAATCTACGTCTTGCGTATAGTAGTAATAATCAGGTTTGCTTAATGTTATGTTATTATGGGTCTGTTTGGTGCAGATTAAAATCTGATTTTAATCTAAGTCAAAGTCAAACAATCAATATTAACCACATCTTTCATGGATCTCACAACTTTTCAACCACACATTTTAAAAACTTCTATCACAATCTACTAAAAAAATCTAATTTTAATCCCCACCAAACACCCTCTATGTTTTATTCCATTATATCTTGTATAATGTTTTAACATTTGAATTTCAAATTTTTGTAGGATGGATTATCATCTGGACACGGAGTTGAGACAGATGGCGGAAAAAGCTACTTGGAACAGTAGCTTTAACCGTTTCAGTACTGTAGAGGAGCTTATGAATGATCAGCACGCAGATATGCTACGACAGTCATTCCTCTGGCAGTTCTCAGGGTAGATCATCGATGCGCTACTATGCTGGTTGCTGAGTTCAGTTGATGGTGATGCCCTCCACTTCGACCTCGGGGGTAAAGTCGCCAGTTTCCCTATGCTTAAGTTTCACCGGACTAAAGATTACGAGCGATGACAGTACTCAAAGAAGTAACAGGCTGCACGACACTTACTTCAAGGGACATGCGATAGTGCTTCTGTCGTAATTGATCGACGCAATTTGAGGATGTGACCAAATGTTGGACAAACTGAAGCTGGGGCTGGTCTACATCCTAGAGAGCGTGTTTCGGTGTCACCAGAAGAAGACTGTGATCGACCTTTTCCACTTGGAGTTTGTCGATGACATCGATGGCTTCAACAACTATCTATGGGGTCGGAGATGTTTCGAAGACACCATACGTCTTCACCAGATCGCACTCAAAGCTCAAGGGAGTCGTGCGCAAGTACGATACCTATGGGTTGTCACTGGCAGTGCAGGTAAATGTTTAACATAATTAACGTAAAATTATTTTTTGTACTGAATTTATATATAATAAGTATATATGTTGTAGATCTAGGCGTATGAGACTGTCTCCCCACTGGATACCCACTTTGCGAAGCGAGGAGAGACCCGCTGCCTTCGGATGCATCACTGACGAGCATCCCGAGCTGATGACTGTCCATCTGGTAAACAGTTATCGGCTCTACTCGACTACCTCATGTGAGTATTGTAAATTTGTGATTTATATTGTACATAGTTTAAAACTCTCACTACATATTGTTTAACTAATTCAAACGTCAATATATCAGCTTGAAGTAATAACTGAGTTGACGCCTTCGATGGAGGAGGAGGGTTAGAGTTTTGTGCGTGAATTAGTCGTTCCGTACACCCAAAACGACCAGATGTCCGATTCGATCCTGGATCAAGATTGGGTATGTGAATTGACGATAATTTATTGATCAGCATTTTGTACGAGTTAGCAATTATTGATGAAGTTAATAATTTTTAATTTAATGTTGTTATTTGTGTAGGAGCGTGATCCAGTTGATCGACGATCACATTCATCAAGGGCATCACCTCCGTCGAGGGTATCACCTTGCCGAGAGTTGAACGGGAGAGAGTGATGATCTGAGAAAAGACTTGACCGGACAGATTGATGATCTAAGACGAGACTTGAACAACAGAGTAGACGATCTATCCCACGATGTCAGAGTGCTACGTGGCCACCTCACAGATCTTGAGGATGAGATCGTAGTGTTTCGAGGTGATATAGCTGGTAGAGGGGATAGCGTGACGGAGAGGGTGACGGAGGGGGAGACGGAGAGGGGGGTCACCCACAATTTTAGGGAGATGAGGTATTAGCCAGCCGGTTCTTTTCTCCGACGAAGACAGAAGAGGTGGCAGAGGAGGGAAAGATGGCAGAGAAGATGGTGGAAGAGTGGAGAATGGAGGGTGCAACCCCGAGGTTGAAGGAGAGGAGGACATAGAAGGTGGTGGATGAGGGGAGGACGGAGGGGGCAACCCCGTTGGCGGAGGAGGCGGTGGGGATAGCGAGTCTCGAGGAGGTGGAAATAATCGAGATTGAGGGGGAGAGGACGTCGGACGTGACTGAGGGTAAGAAGCTTGTTGTTGACATGTCGGAGCAGGTGGTTGGCAAGAGGCCGAGGATGCCGTCACAGTATGTTGTTTCTCCTTACATGGCCAAGGCCAAGAGGAGGAGCTTCGTCGATGGAGCGATCTCAAAAATGTTCGGGGAGGTGGACCATGCCAAATGGAAGGCATTCGAGACGGACTGGAGAAGAATTTTGCCCGAGTAAGTATTGTATAATTTTAGTAAAGTACGATACGCTAACTCATCTCTTATTTTTCTTAACATTTTATCTGTTTTCTGTTCAAAGCTAATCGTACGATTGCTGGAAGGACGATCCAGGATGCTTACAGCTGGTTCCATTACATCACCACTTCAGGATCTTGGCTCGCCGACGATGTAAGTGAAGTAATAATATTTAAATTTATTATGTGTACATAATTTTAAAATTATTAGATGAAGTAACTCTTTTTTTTTGCCTGATACAGCACATCGACCCTGCCATGGATCTACTGCGCGATTGAGCTGAAAGACATCCGAAGTCATTTCACATTCCTGGTCGAGTCATTTTGAATAGAGTTCATCCAGGCCGTTGACATTGAGTACGTGTCACTCCAACAAATGAGTAATGAGTACATAGTGCTCGATTATATGGTTGATTGGATTTCCGGGATGTTGCCGAGTGTCAAAGGGAAGCCAGGGGCTGGTTGTATATATATGTACATTCCAATCTATGCGAACCATCACTACATTGCAGTGGAGATCATTTTCGCTAACTCGACCGTGTATATGTATGACCCCGATCATTCGTGTCTGACACCGGGTCAGCTCGAGCAGAGACTGGAGTCGGTGGCTGTGATCGTTCCTCTAATGGCTAGATTAGTGGAGATTACCATACATGACAGACTAACCATCGTACGGGACACGACGACGACGAGACAGATCCTATCATAAATGTTTTTAATTTTTTTAACTTTAAAACTTAGTTTTTATATACGTGGTACCGAACTAATGTATTATTGTTTAATTGCAGGAGCGATTGTGTCATGTACATAATAAAGTATATTGAGTTTTTGAGTATAGTATATAAGGTTTATTTCATCAACCAATCATGGATGCAAAATTGGAGGAATAAGTTAGCAGTTGATTTATGAGAATTTAATTGCGATCCGTAAATACTATAACTAGGGGTGGCAAACGTGTCGAGTTGGCTCGTAAAAAGGAGCTCGTGGGCTGCTCGGGCTCGTAGCGAGCCGAGCGAATCGCCCAGTTTGGCGAGTCGATTCAGCTCGACTTGTGAAAAAATAGCAGCTTGTGGCTCGTGTTTAAAGTGACCATTTGGTCATTTTTTTCAGTGGCCATTCTGGCCACAAATTTTTCCCCCCTCTTTTTTCTTCATCTATAAATACTTGGTTTCTATTTCCATTTTCTTCACACCAATACTCTCCATCTCTCACTCTCTTCCACAATCAATTATCAACATTATAAATTTATACACAATCTAAATTCATTTTTACAATTTTATCGTCTTCATTTTCAGTTATTCAATTTTGATTATTACATACAGTTTTTTAAGTGTTTTCTTTACTTTCTTCAAAATTCACAAATGGATCCACAATCATTTGTTGAGGGCTTGTTCGGTATCGGAGGCGAATCACCTGTGACGCCGCAAAGTCAATTTCAGAATCAATTTTTCGGTCTAAATGAAGTACTCATTCCTAAAGATATTCTAGATATGACTACACATGAAAACAATAATCCAAATTATCCAATTGATTTGGATGACGTTGATGTTTTCGAAGCAGGACATGAAGAAGAACCTGAATTAAACATTCTTGATGCTAGAGGGAAGGGGAAAAGCGAAAAAAACAAGCAAAATGTTGGGAACACTTTAAATTGATTTCAACGGGTCGTGTGGTCGATGAAAGCCCAGAATCGAAAGCAGTATGTAAATACTGTCAACAACGATTGACATGACAAAATGGCATTGGTACAACCCACCTTAACCGTCACTACAAAACGTGTGCGGCCAAACATGGACTTCTTCCAGCCGGTCAAACACAATTGCAATTTGGTAGTCCCGGCACTGGTTCTACGACTTCGCCCCACACCATGTGGATGTATTCGTAGGAGAATGCTCGTACGAAAATGGTGAAACTTATTATTGGTGCTAAATTGCCTCTAGCAATTGCGGACAACCAATATTTCGTCACCTACGTAAAAGAATATCTACAACCGAGTTATGTTGGGGTAAGTCGAAACACTCTTCATTCAGATACAATAGAATATTTTCTTCAAACAAACAACAATTAATTATGAATTTACAAAAATATGGGTGTGTTATATCTTTAACTTCAGATATATGGACGGGATTAACAAAAGAGATTATATAGCTACATAGACCCACTTTGGTGTATGCACAAAAAAACTATCGCTTTTAAAATTATTGAATTCCCTCACAACGCTAACAATATATATAATGTTATTATGACTATTGTTAGAAAATATCGTTGCGAAAGTAAAATTCGTTCTTTTACGTTCGACGACGCTAGTGTTAATAAAGTAGTTGTTGATAAATTGTGTAGAGTATTACTACTTGATTTCGGTGGTTATGTGTTTCATATTCGTTGTGTGTGCCATATTTTAAATTTAATTGTGTAAGATGGTTTGAAACATATTAAAGATGAAATACAAAGAATTAGAAATGCACTAATATATATCACGATCTCCCCTAGTAAAAAAATAGCATTTGAGGAATTTTGTGCCGAATTTGGGGTGAACACTGCTAAAACATTTGTTAGTGATGTAGGGCATAGATGAAACTCTACTTACTTATTATTAAAGTCATGCGAAAATTTTGAACATTTAATAACTGAGTTTTATAACAATAGACATATTAGAAATGATGACGATACTATTTTGAATGAATCAGATTGACTTTTAGCTTTAAAAGTTAAAAAAAAATTGACTAATTTTGATGACTCTACAAATATTTTACCTGGAGTTTACTATCACACAAGCTGTATGGTGCTTGAACGTCTTTATATAATTATAAAGACATTTCATAAATACAAAAATGACCCTGATTTTAATGCAATATATTCTATGGAATTAAATATTGGGAAGACTTGCCTATGTTGTTTCCCTTAGCATGTATCATGTACCCTCGGTATAATATATCAAGAACTAAATATGTAATTGATCAGATTTCAAAAGTTTTAACCTTCGGTACACTTATCACATATAGAAATTTAGAACAAATTTTATCTGACTGAATGGGTACACATATTAATCGAGTACCCTCTACACTTACTTCTTCAACTGATATTAAAGAAGATGACGTTAAAATAGTAACTTTATTCGAATGCATTAACACATATAGATATGATGCAAATGCAATAGGGACATCTAGATCTAGTAATACTTTATCTCATGCATGTAATCAAATACCAGACTCAAGTTCAAATACATTGTCTATATAATTAGTTGATTACTTTAATCATAATATGCCTACCAGCAAAACAATTAAAAAAAAATAAGAAGAAATTATTGAATTTTGGCGAACGTAAGAACGAAGATAATCAGTGATTTCTGCAATTGCAAAAGACCAACTGACATCTCCGATTAATACTGTAGTTTCAGAGTCTACTTTTAGTGTAGGCAAAAGAGTTCTGTTTAAGGTCAGGAATCGACTAAAATAAGATATTTTGGAAGCATTAATGTGCGTGAAGGATTGACAGGACGCTCATTTTCGACTACAAGATAAGTATGTCGAAATTGCATGTCGTCAGATAAGTGATATTTAATTTAACTATATTATATTAATCAAAATTTGTTATTTTATAATATCGTTTTTCATTATCTTAAAAAAATTGTACACGTCAAGTTGTTCGTGTACAATTTTTAACTCTACCTACTTAAAATTTAAGTAGCCGGTCCCAAATCAGATAAAGGAGGAGAGTTAATATTTTATCTATTTTCATTATTTAAAAAAAAATACATGACCTTGCCCTTCATGTAACGAGCCGAGCCTAAAAAATGAGCCACGAGCTTGGCTCGTAACGAGGGCGAGTTGAGCTCGTGTACCTAAGCTCGGCTCGACCCATTGTCATCCCTAACTGTAACATTGTCAACCCTAACTGTAACAATACATTTTTTTTTTATGAAATAATTGTAACTATTATAAAAATGCATATTTTTTATTTATTTATGTAAATATTGGAAATTGTAATTTTTTTTTTTTATTTTGTAATTATGAATAATTGTAAATATTATAAAATGTATGTACACATTATAAATTATAATTTTTTGTACACATTGGTCCATTGAACTTTTATTTTTTTTCATTTTAGTCATTTTTCGCTTATTTCTTCTAAATATTTGTTTACAATTTATATTTAATTAAACAATTTCAAGTTAACAAAAAAATTAAAATAAAAAATAATAACATACTTATTAAAAAAATAAAAATTAAACAAAATGAAATTATTATTAAAATTTTAAAAAAAATGACTGTAACAGTCGGCCCAAATAGTCATTTTTTTTGAAAAAAAAAAGTACGATTTATTAATAATTTAATTTGTACTCTTTATTTAACTTTTTAATAATAATTTCATTTAGTTTAATTTATATATTTTTTAATAAATATGTTATTATTTTTTATTTTAATTTTTTTGTTAACTTGAAATTCTTTTTAATTTCAAATTCTTTAATTAAATATAAATTGTAAACAAATATTTAGAAGAAACAAGCGAAAAATGACTAAAGTGGAAGAAAATAAAATTTCAATGGATTAAGTACTTTATTACATTAAAGAATCAATTAATTACAAAAGTGTAAGATAAAAATATTATTCATGTAATACATTGGTCTAATTGTCATTTAGGGGAATCTGACTGGTATAAGTTTGACGAGTATGCCCAATGGCTCTGCACCTACCGCACCTGCGTGGTCGAGAAAACTCTCCGGTAGATGGTATTCTAGACGTATGTGGACGGACAGGACCACGCGATTCAACTTCTGGTGACAATAAACTATTAAGTTATAGAATGTTGTCGGGAACTTTTCACTCAACTTCATTCGACAGAGGAAATATAGTATTTGCATACGCTGCTCTTCAAGAATCAACCGTGTAATAAGAAGAGCATAATATTCTCGCTGCAAAGCCTCGATACATAGTCACCGCGACTGCATGCTACATGGAAAACTCTCTAATTGAAATCGACTACAAGTGCATGTGTTATCAGTCAAGTCAACCATTTATGCCGTATTACGTACACATTTCACAGAGAAGCGCGACCTATCCAGTGGTTCTACATTCAACTTTCTCGCAACATCTGCAACTTTGAAGAGCTTCTCCTTTTGAGCCGACGCTAGAACGCTCGAACAATTATGTAATTCTGCACATCGATCATGAAATCACTGCTGCGGCTTGTTACGAATGTTTTCAATCATTGTGAGGATGGATAACTCTCGATCCTTCTTGAATAATGCATTGAGAGACCCTGCATTATTCGACGTCATCATGTTGTATCGACGGCCTGAAAAATGTGAGCGAGCCCAATGTTCAATCCTCATTTTTGTTAGATACTTCAATACTTGCAATGATTTACTTCATATTTCTGTCATGAACCTGTTACACTCTTCAACACTGTAAGCTTCGGCAGCTTTTCTAAATAATAAAAGGATGTCTTTGCCCAGATACCTGGTCTTCAGGTTGCCTTGTATATGGTACATATAATAATCATGATGTGCCTCGAAAAAAATTTCAGCAATACCATTTAATATAGACTGTCCCCGATCAGTTATAAATACAAGGTCCTCGACTTCCCCGATTACTTCCCTCAGCTTTGTGGAGAACCAACGCATCGACAGATCATTCTCGCTATCGACTATACCGAATGCAAGATGGTAAATTTGGATATTGACATCCTGACATATAACAATAATCAACTTGCCTTCGTATCTAGATTTCAGAGTTGTGTCATTGAATAGAATTATGGGGCGTATAGCATTTTGAAATCCCCGAATGCATTGTCCAAGAGTCATGAAGAAAAATTTGAAGCAATTATCGCCCTTTATCTCAATAAAATATGCTAAGCCAGGATTAGTTTTCTACATGTTATGGTAATACCTGGCCAATTTAGCATAGCTCTTCTCCGTCGAGCCCATTAAATCCCCCAATGCGCATTTTTTGGCATTCAAGCCCTCTGGTAGCTCAAGACCATCCGTACTCTCGACAGACGTCGTTAATGATGTCCAAAGGTCTGTAGATCGTCCGTAGGTCCTGATACTTGTGCATTATCTGTCGACCAATAAACCAAGCTTGGGCTTGTCTGTGATCACTTCGACGAATTCTCACTTCACAAGTATGTTCCCGTGTATAGTTGCAAACTACAAAGCACTCGTTCGTGTCCATTTGCGTCGTTCGTAAACACCAACTGCAATTGTTGTCGACGCAGACGATCGTCAACAACGACTTGTTTGATTTTTTCACTTTGAACTCAAAGTTGTATTTCATTGCAAGTAGGTGCACAACTTCATACAAATCTTTATTTGGTTCCAACAGTTGATCGACATACAAATCATCATCATCGGGAACCACACACGAAGAGTTAGAGGACGGTCCACTCATTCCAACCCCTGAGGTCCTACCTTGCTCATGTCTCTGACGGAATATAGCAATCAAATTCTCATTTATAAATTCAATCTCATTCTCATTTTCGTGAACTACGGAGGGAATTTTGTGCGTAACGACGAGATCATGATGAGGAACATCTGTCTCTGGAATAATTATATTATTCTCACGAGCTATCTCCACAGTATCTCAAAAATCATTACCATTGTGATCCCCTCCATCTGAATCTTCGTGTTCACATTCGACAACATCATTCCTCACTAAAGTCACGCAAAGATGAGTCGTGTGCTTTTGGTTCATAAGGAATAGATAATTCACTTCAGCATCAGAATAAATTCTTATAGGTGAAATCGAAACTGATTCATGCTCATTGAATATAAATTTCAATTCAATATCGTACTGAGAGAGATCAACATTCAGCTTGTTCTGCAAATTGTTATACAATTCTGCATATGATGTACTTGATGTTATGGCAGTCACGATACTATCACGTCTTTTTTAATATTTCCATACGCATCGATCTCTTTCGTATAATTCAAAATCACCAAAATAACAAATCGGGACTACAATCATATTTGCATGATGAAACGTAATTTTTAATTATAAGAAAAAATCAGTGGCAATATCAACAAAAAAAACAGTCGCTAGCAGTCTAAAAACAGTCGGTTGTTAACAGTCGGCTGTTTTTGCGTCTGTACGACTATTTTTCGTCAGATCCATTTCGTCTTATTGATTCGAAGTGATTGATATTAAAAAAAAAATTGGCTTTCAGTGTTTGATCGATTTTCCAGATTTTAAAGTTGAGGTAGATGAAAGTTGAGAGAATTTTTATCTATATTGGAATAAATCTACAATATATTAAAAGTGTGAATTGAGGAAAAATTTTTGATTAGCAAATTTACCCTTACATATTTAGTTATATGTCCAATATACCCTAATTTATCCTTATATCTTTAATTTTTCATTTTTTCCTTATATTTTTATATTTATGGTCAATAATACCCTTAAAATTAAATTTACTTCAACTAAATTCAATTATTATTAAAATTAAAATTATTTATTTTTAAAAATTAAGTCAATTAATTTTCACTAAACACTATTATTACTAATTATCAGTATATGATTAATAAAAAATTATATAAAATCAAAATAAAAATTATAATAATACTACATATATAATTAACATGAAATGACATAGACTATTAAGTCAATTAATATTAATATATAAAATTTATAAATATAATAAAATTATATATACAATTAATAATGTAGATAGTGTTTAACTTAGAAATTTCTTATAAAAGAAACAGATATTATTACTAATTAATAAAAAATTATATAAAATCAAAATAAAAATTATAATAATACTACATATATAATTAATATGAAATGACATAGACTATTAAGTCAATTAATATTAATATATAAAATTTATAAATATAATAAAATTATATATACAATTAATAATGTAGATAGTGTTTAACTTAAAAATTTCTTATAAAAAAGAAACAAATATTATTACTAATTAATAAAAAATTGTATAAAATCAAAATAAAAATTATAATAATACTACATATATAATTAATATGAAATGACATAGACTATTAAGTCAATTAATATTAATATATAAAATTTATAAATTTAATAAAATTATATATACAATTAATAATGTAGATAGTGTTTAACTTAGAAATTTATTATAAAAGAAACAGATATAATTTAGAGGAAAAATAATCTTCAAAATGATAACCATATCTACAGTGTAGATAGTGTACTGATTGATGAAATATTTCAATTATTTGGAAATTGATGAAGATCTCATGGGGTACGAGGATAGGGATTGGCTGCTAAAACGAAGTCATCGAAAAGATGAGATTTTGTAGTGGCTATGAGCTCTAGATGTACAGGTCGCTAGGGCATGTCATATGAGCGAGAGGTTGAATCTTTTACTAAACTTAATGTCTTCTCCTTTAATAATATCAATTACATCAATTACTTTTTAAAAAAAACATTATTAGTACTTAAAAAATATTACGCATATAATTCTTTCGATATATAAGACGTGCAACGCACGTGCTTACTACTAGTAGATAAGAAAAGTCAGCTAATCTTGAAATTTTACGTAGAGAATGTTTGATTTTTATTTGTTAACTAAAGAGTAGTATTGTTTTTAAATAAAATAATATTTAGTAATTGTTTTATGTACATAAGGATGTTTTTTTGTTTTTTACCATCAAAGAGACCATTGTGAAAAGGGTAATTGACGCAAAATATCCATACCTTTGAAGGTTTTTGTGGAAAACATCCTTATCTTTCTTTTTTGGCGCATAACATCCCTACCTTTATATTTTCTTGCTTCAAAACGTCATTCCGTCCACTTCCCATTAGAATGCACTGTTAAATCAAATAAAATGAAAATTTTATTTTCAAAACGTAAGGGTAAAATTGTCCGAAATCCAATTAAAATCTCTTTCAATACCCGAATTCTAAATCAATTTTCTTACTCTTTCTCTCTATTTTCTTGAAACAGTCAGTGGCGAGCTAGGTTGGCCGCCCTAACTGGATCCGTCGGAAAGTTTGAGTGAGATTGTGAGAGACGCTGGCCAGGGGAGGGAGGGACGAAAGAAGAAAAAAGGATATTCATATTGGGCTGCCCTGTGAAGGCTGTGATGACTTGGATTGGAGACCAATGCTGCAATTTTCCCTTTTATTTTGAGATATTGATGATTTTTTCAATTAAAAGATCAGATTTCGAGCAAACCTGTTTCTTGGCGTAGGGAAATTAGATTATTTGTGAGATGGGTTCTCATAAATCAAACTGATTTCTACAGCCATGGCGGGTTTGCCATTTTTCCCTTCTTTCATATGAATATTTTTTTTTCTTTATCATAGATATTTGATTTACTTCTTTCTAGAGGGAAGGAAATTTTGCTTGTTTAAGCTGGATAATGTAGGCACATAATTTGCAGCTTTTCTCGTTGTCTATGTATCTAAAAAGGAATTATATAGTTTCATTAGGATAATAGCAAAATAAGTTTAACCCACTTACTCAAAAAAAAAAAAAAATAGTAGAAAAAAATTACAGTTGCCAATTAAAAAAAAAGGAAAAGAAATAGGAAAGAAAGGGGATGTGTAGGATTCGATTTCCCAATCTTATTCTTCATTTCTATGCTTGTGATTTTACAGAATGAGGGAAGAACATTTGATATTTTCTTTTAGCTCTTGTTTCACTCCAATTTTTGCTCCCTGACATTGGCTATTTCAAGAAAATAGAGAGAAACAGTAAATAAATTTGATTTAAAATTAGGGTATTGAAAGAGATTTTAATTGGGTTTCAGACAATTTTAACCTTGCTTTTTGAAAATATAAAAATCTCATTTTATTTGACTTAACGGGAAGTGGACGGAAAGACGTTTTGAGCAAGAAAAGGTAAAGGTAGGAATGTTATACGCCAAAAGGGTAATTGACGCAAAATGTCCCTACCTTTGAAATCTATTGTGGAAAACGTCCATATCTTTCATTTCTTGGTACAAAACGTCCCTACCTTTCACTTTTGTAGCACTCAACGTCCTTTTCGTTTCTTTTTGACCATTTTACCCTTCTATTAAAAGAAAAGAAAAATAAAGAATAAATTGCAATCATGGGTCCAAACTTTTAAAAAGGTGAAAATCAGTCACAAACATGAAAAAACCATCACCCCTTGAGCCACCACTTTTGAAGGCAAAATTTCTGACCTCCGATCACCTTGGCCATCGGACCAACATATCACCTTAAAGCCCTCATTGCCCTCTTCACAGCAACCCAACCACTAGCCCCAATCCTGCAGATTTGACCGGAAATTTGAACCAAAACCAAAGATGCAGAACTTTTCCTCCACAAAACGGTCGGTCCCTTCCACCACGAATTCCGGCCTCGGCGATGCAACTCACGATCGCGGACCACCACGCCTAGCGCCTCCCCACCATAGCGCACCCACCGAACATATGGGTCTTGACCAATTATGAATGAACAAAGACGAATTTGAACTAAAACCAGATTCGACGGACTAAGCGTGGTAGCAATCTTCCATGTGAAATTTGTGCACATTTTGCCCAAATTGGTGATGACTCATGGGTAGAATAGCTGCGCCATGAAGAGAGGATACTAGCCCAGGTGGTCCGTGATCATGGGGACCACCACCATAGCCATAATTTGGGTTTTTCAGTCGCGAACACGCTGTTTAGAAAAATAGCTGTAGATTTTTTTTTTTTGTTATTTGCTGTAATTTGAACGTGAATGGATGTGTCTAGGTGAGTTTGAGGGACCTGTGGAGTGTAATTAACATGGGCATCCATGGATTAGGTCGAAATTGGAAGAAAATAGTGCATGAAGGCTTTTTTGCCAGACCAGTTTTTGGTGCGTGTTCATCTGATTTTGGTTTAAATTTTTGGCCAAATCTGTCGGAGTTGGGGCTGGTGGTTGAATGGGTTGTGAAGAGGGCAATGAGAGCTTCAAAGTGGTATGTTGGTCTGATGGTCAAGGTGAACGGAGGTTGGGGATTTTGCCTTAAAAAATGGCGGCTTAAGAGGTGATGGTTTTTTCATGTTTGTGACTGATTTGCACATTTTTAAAAGTTTGGACCCATAATTACAATTTATTCTTTATTTTTCATTTCTTTTGTTTTTGTTTTATTTTAATAGAAGGATGAAATGGTAAAAAAGAAACGAAAAGGACGTTGAGCGCTACAAAAGTGAAAGGTAGGGACGTTTTGTGCCAAGAAATGAAAGGTATGAACGTTTTCCACAATAGACTTCAAAGGTGGGGACGTTTTGCTCCAATTACCCTGCGCCAAAAAATAAAAAGTAAGGAATTTTTCATAAAAACCTTTAAAGATAGGGATGGGGAGACGAGTGACCATCTGTTTCTTCAATGCGATGGTGTGCGTTGGCTGTGGAACAATATTTTGGCTGCTCAACAAATGAATTGGGTGTTGTCAAGGCGTATAGAGGATGCGGTGCAAGTATGGAAGAGAAAACTTAGAGACAAGAATAGTAAACTAGTCTGTGATCTCATTCCAGGGTGCATTGTATGGTGTGTGTGGAGAGAAAGAAATAATCGTTGTTTTGAAGATCAAGCACGGTTGACGAAGAAGTTTAGAGAATTATTTTATCTGATATTATATAATTGGTTTAATGCGCCGACTACTAACCCGATAGAGGGATTACCTAATTTTATTATATGTTTATCCTGTTTAAATTGATTGTGCACACCTTTTTTATTATCATTTGATTAATAAAATGAAAGATTACCTATCAAAAAAAAAAGATAGGGATGTTTGGCGTCAATTATCTCTGTAAAAATATTAAATTTTTGAAAAGATAAAGTGAAAATTACACTTTTTTATTAGATTATTTTTAAAAGTGCCCTCCAATTGTTTGTACAAAGAATAATGTTGAATGTACAACATTATTCTCAGAGCATGAGTGATAGCTCTCACTCATGTCGTTGGGTCCACGCATATTTTAATGAGTCATATTATAGTATCCGTTTGTTTGATCGCTTGGATAATCATACTCACACACATTGAGGAAAAAAATATTATTTTATTTTCGCAGGACCCACACTTCCTTGTGAAGGTATGATCAAGCAAATGGTCATTTAAATGAATTGTTTAGCAATTTTTTCTATTTTAATCGCCGGCCACTTCCAAATGTGACCGTGCATGTACATGCTGTACGTGTAGCCTCTTTCTTGTACAAATTCCCAACAGAGAATCAAGAACAGGGAAAAAGCAAAGTAAGGCTCTTTTCACTTTTCTTCATTCATTACCCAGAACAAAACTCGTTTGTTACTGTAATGGGTTCGAACAAGGAATCTCCCGAGGGGACGGTTAAGAACGTATTGGAGTAGGAGACGCTCAAGTAGGTTTTCGTCAGGGGGAAAGGGTGGCGCGGGAAAGACCACGTGCAGCTCCATTTTGGCTATTTTGCTCGCCCGGGTGCGATCCTCTATGCTCGTAATCTCCAAGGAGCCCACAATCTCAGTGAGGCTTTCCAGCAAAAGTTTACCAAGGCTCCCACCCTTGTTAATGGATTCTCCGACTTGTACGCGATGGTACTTTACCATTGTCCTTTTCCCTCAATTTTGAATTATTGATTTTTTATATTAGTTTGTTAGTTCGGTGGATTGTAATCACCATATTGGGGGATATTGCAAAATTTAATTTGGAACAAATGTTGAGGTTCTTTAGAATTTTTTGAACGTTTTAATCGCTATTAGGAATTCTTGAATAAATTCTTTCTTTTGGTTTATTTATTTATCAATTGAGTTTGGTTTACTTCACTTTTGTGTTTTTTAAGTAAAATTTTAAAGTTTTAATGGCTTTTAAGCATTAAAGATGGGAAGTTGACATTTTGTTAGAAACAGCATTTCTCCTTAATAAATAAAGTTCGGATTTTTTTGCCTTTATTTTGTGAGTTGTGCGGTGTAAATGATTGTGAATTTTATATGAAATTAAATAATAGTTGAATTGGGTTTACCAATTTAACTGGTCTTCTTTCATTTTTATTTTGAGGTCATTAGGTACTGAGATTGTATACAGCTAGCATTTTGAATGCGGTTACTATTCTTTATAAATTAAGTTAGGTGCTCCAAGAAATAAGAATGTGTTGGAAGTGGTGTTTAATCTTCACATAAGGAAATTAATTTTCCTTGGAAGAATAAAACCAAATGCATGGTTGATCGTAGAAAACCTTTGAAATCTTTGGTTGTTTTATTTTAAGCTAAGCACATAAAGGTAAGATGATAACCTTGAAGGAGCTTTTAATGGCCTAGCCAAATGCTTCCTCCCTTAGATTTTCTCCCTTGTGCTCCTCAGGTGCCTTTCCACTTTTAGGAAAATGAATAAAGCAAAAATCCAATTATTAGCCAAATGTGCCCATAAAGGGGCATATTTAATTTTTTATAACCTAATTAGAGTTTTATATTTGCACAAATTCCCTTGGACTTTATTGTAGTAGACCAATTAAGTCAAACACCTATATTAGAGCCAAAAGAGGGACCCAATTGGACTCACAAGACTTAAGCTCCAATAGATATTTCTAATTGGGTCAACTCTTGACCAATTGAGATATATCTATTAATCCCGGCTTATTTTACCAAAAAGTCGAGATTGCACTCTTGAGTCGAGTGAAAATTATGGAAGCCAATAATGATTCGATAATAATATCCTCCGACCACTGTTTCACAAGTCAACCCCCGTTTGACCGTCAATATGTTGAAGTCGACAAAATGACCATTTTGCCCTTCAACATGTATTACTCTCTAAGTCCTATTTCATAAGGCGAATCCGTTGTGATTTCATCACAACACCAAGTCCAACGATCTCATCGTGAAACTACTGAGCTCAGGTTCAATTCCCTTTAGAAAATATCTTAGAGTGGCGATCATCTCATCATGATGATTAACGGATTCCACTATTGCATGTATATGATCTCTAACCACTTCGTCTAGATTCCCAAAGTACCGAGATCAATCTTCTAATTGAGACTTTACTCATTGGTACCTCAAAGAACTTGAACTAACAATTAAAGGTACATTACTTGCTCAGGATTTAGGTGTCTTGTTCGATAATCGAGTGGTGTCTCATTTCAAGCGATCACAAATGAGTCATCATGTGGTCCAGTTCAACATGCTTCAAAAACATGTTATTGTTCTTATTCCCAGATCTAGACAAATCTTAATAAGAGCAATGCAATCTTATAAACATAAAGCGTCCAACTTCATGTACCGATTGTGAACGACATATTTTGATTATATAACGAATTGTGTCTTACTATACCCTTAACGTTGAGTATACAACTCATTATACATATAATCATAGAACCTTAGATTATTGTTGTAAATACTGACACGCGAATAATAGAACGTCAATTCATAATGTCGTTTTACAAAATACTACTATAAAAGGGCATCAAACTAACAATCTCCCACTTGCCCTTTTAGAGTAAATGTGACATATCAAGAATACCCATCCCTTCAAGATGCCCATCAAAAGCTTTAGCTGGTAAGGATTTAGTGAAAAGATATGCAAGATTATCTGTTGATGCAATCTTGCTAACCTGACGTCTCCTTGATGAACAATCTCTCTAACAAAGATATTTCCTCTTGATGTGCTTATCACGCTGATGACTCATTGGTCTTTATCATTGGCAACTGCTCCACTATTATCACAATAAAGAGTTATGGGTTCCATTTCCAAAGGTACCGCGTCAAGGTCCAAAAGAAACTTCTTGAACCATACAACTTCTTTAGCAGCCTCACAAGCGGCTACATATTCTGCCTCCATGGTGGAATCAGCAATACAAGATTGCTTGATACTTCTCCATACCACAGCTCCACCCCCAGTGTAAATACTGAACCCGATGTAGACTTCCTAGAGTCACGATCAGATTAAAAATCGGAATCAGTATATCCAATAGGATTTAGATCATGTCCTGAATAGACAAGCATATAATCTCTCGATCTCCGAAGATACTTGAGTATATGCTTCACTGCTACCCAATGTTCTGGTCTTGGATTGGACTGATAGCGACTAACAATACCCACAGCATAAAAAATATCCGGTCTAGTGCAAAGCATAGCATACATGAGGCTCCCCACAGCCGAAGCATAAGGAACATTCTTCATGTTATCTATTTCCGTTGGAGTCTTGGGAGAATGCTCCTTAGATAGATGAATTCCATGTCTAAAAGGAAGTTGTCCCTTTTTGGAATTTTCCATTGCGAATCTAAATAATATTTTGTCAATATATGAAGCTTGAGATAATGCCATCCTTCTGTTTTTCCTATCTCGTAATACACGAATTCCCAAAACATAACTGACTTCTCCCAAGTCCTTCATATCAAATTGCTGTGACAACCATTTCTTTACAGATGACAGTATCCCTACATCATTTCCAATGAGTAGAATGTCATCCACATAAAGAATCAGAAAAACTATTTTCTTCCCTTGTATACGCTTATATACACAAGGTTTATCTAGATTTTGGTCAAAACCATAGATCTTAATTGTTTGATCAAATCTTACATTCCAAGACCTGGACGCTTGCTTGAGTCCATAAATGGACCTCTGCAACTTGCAAATTTTGCCTTCATGACCTTCTTTCACGAATCCTTCAGGTTGCATCATGTAGATGGTTTCGTCAAGACGTCCATTTAAAAATGTTGTCTTGACATCCATTTGCCAAACTTCATAATCATAATGAGCGACAATGGATAAAATGATTCGAATAGATTTAAGCATGGCAACCGGTGAGAAGGTTTCTTCATAGTCGATACCTTCTCTTTGGGTAAAACCCTTGGCCACTAGCCTTTCTTTGAAGGTTTCAACCTTCCCATCTATACCTCTTTTCCTTTTATAAACCCACTTGCACCCTATAAGTTTGACCCCATTAGGTGCATCTACAAGATCCCAAACCTTGTTAGAATACATAGATTCCATCTCTAAGTTCATGGCAGATTTCCATGATTCAAAATTTACATCCTTCATTGCTTCTTTAAACGAAGTGGGATCTTCTTCTTGCTCAGTAGAGATCGCCTGATAGGATTCTCCATAGAACAAGTACCTAAAAGGTGGTCTCACAACCCTCCCACTACGAGTAATATTTGAAGGTGCTTGATTGCCCAGTTTGACCAAAGGTCCTTCCTCTCCTCCCACTGCTTGATCCCGTCCTAGGTTAGGACCAATTTCCTCAACATCCCCTTGGGGAAGGACATGTGGAGGTACAACAATGGGTGCCTTATTTTCTACTACCTCTGGTTCTGTTTCTCCACGAGATTCTGTGGGCATCATTTGCTCACTTACCTCATGGGTAACCATTGGTTCTGTAGGAGGTTCCAAGTCATCACTATTTGATTCTATGCGGAAGTCTGGAACCGAGTTGTTTGAAACATGTTCTAACACCTCTTCCAATAGAATCTTACTAATAGACTTGTGTTCTTCTATATACTTGTCCTCCAAGAAGGTTGCATTTGTGCTAACAAATATCTTCTTATCTAGAGGATTATAGAAATGGTAACCTCTTGTTCCTTTTGGATATCCTACAAAGAAACAAACATCTGATCTTGATTCCATCTTATCCGTCCTTCCCTTCAGCACATATGCCGGACATCCCCATATCCGAATGTGGTGCAAATTAGGCTTGCGCCCATTCCACAATTCAAGAGGCATTTTGCGAACTGACTGGAGTGGTACTAGATTCAAGATATAAATGACTGTTTGTAGTGCATATCCCCAAAAGGAAATAGGCAAGGAGGAATAACTCGTCATTGATCTTACCATATCTAAAAGAGTTCGATTTCTTCTTTTCGAGACACCATTCTGTTGGGGAGTCCTTAGTGCACTCAGTTGGGATATTATCCCATTATCCAATAAGTAGACCTTAAATTCTCGAGATAAATATTCGCCACCTCGATCGGATCGAAGGGCCTTGATACTCTTACCTAGTTGTTTCTCAACCTCCGTTTGAAACTCCTTGAATTTCTCCAAAGCTTCGGATTTGTGAGACATAAGGTATATGTATCCAAATCTAGAGTAATCATCTGTGAAGGTGATGAAGTACTCATATCCTCCTCTAGCCCGAGTACTTATGGGTCCACAAACATCAGAATGTAACAATTCCAAAACTTCTTTAGCTCTTAGTCTCTTTGCCTTAAAAGGCCTCTTGGTCATTTTTCCTTCTATACAAGATTCACAGGTTGGTATGAATTCCACCTCTAACTCATTTAAAGGTCCACCTTTTACCAATCTTTGAATTCTGTTTAGATTAATATGACACAATCTAAGATGTCATAAGAGAGTTTCATTAGTACTAGAAGACCTCTTTCTTTTACTAGCTGTAGTAGTGTTATGTATAGAGCCAATCATAGGACTTAAGACATAGAGACTATTAACCATATGACCGGAACATATAACAGATTTATTCAACTTGATAACCACAGTAGAATGGGTAAAAAGTACTGAATAACCAACATGATATAAAAGTGCAACGGAAACCAAGTTCCGTGTAAGTTCGGGAACATAATAACAGTCATCCAAAATCAAAAGTCTACGATTTTCAAAACATAAAGTAAAGGCCCCAACAGCTTTGGCTGATACTACTGCTCCTGTGCCAACTCTAAGAATGTACTCCCCTTCATTGAGGTGCTTGCTTTCCTGGAACCCCTGCAAAGAATTGCAAACATGATTAGTGGCTCCAGAATCCACAATCCAGGTATTAGTAGAATCAACCACAAAGCATGACTCAATGAATAGGCTACTGCCTTTACCTGGCTTCCCCTTAGCTAGGTGATCTAGGCAATTCCTCTTCCAATGACCCTTTTGTCCACAAGTAAAACACTTTCCCTTTGGTTTCCCATCGGTAGTGGGTTTCTTCCTTTTTGATTTGCTATCTTTGTTGTTTGGTCTTTTCCTTTTTCTTTCCTCCTTTGCCTACAGAAGGCTTAGGATGAGAGGATCCAGCCGTTACAACCAAAGTACTTCCACTTCTGGCTTTCAACACAGTTTCAGCATTTTGGAGCTCTTTCATTAATTCCGTCATAGACATTTCCATCTTGTACAGATTATAATCAACTATAAACTGTAAGAACATCTCAGGGAGAGTCTCCAATACCATGTTAATTTGTGTCTCGGAATTAATGTCAGCCCCTAAAACCTCAGCAACATTGAAGTGACCAATCATGGTTAACATATGGTCCCTCACAGAAGTGCCTGGTTTCATGCGTGTGTTCATAATTGCCCTAATGGAAGCTTGCCTAGCTTGTCGACTCTGATGTCCAAACATCTCTTGAAGACTTTCCATCATGTCAAAAGCAGTGTCCATGTTCTGATGTTTCTGTTGCAATACATTTGACATGGATGCCAAAATGTAGCAACGAGCCATCTCATCAGAATGACGCCACTTTTCATATGTAGTTTTTTGAGCTTCCGTGAAATCATCTTTAGGGGGTTCGGGACAATCATCAGTTAACACATATTTGTGTTTTTCAGCGATAAGAACAATGTTAAGATTCCTTTTCCAATCAACACAGTTTTCTCCAATGAGTTGGTTTTTGTTAAGTATGACTGATAATGGATTAAACGACATTTTTCTGTAAAATTGACAATTCGCGTATTAATAAAATGAACAATAAACTTTGTATGATGCATGTAAATGAATATGCAAATATAGATGTTAAAACTATATTTATAATCAAGGACCTTAAACCCTACAACTTTAAACACGCCCTCTATAGGAGGTCAATGTAGTTGACGACAAGGTTGGGACCCTCTCACTCATTTTATTGAGCTAGGCATCTCATGCCACAATTTAATGAAGTTTGATTATTATTTGACCTATGAATAATTTTGTTGGAATCTTCTATAGGAAGTCCTCAAAACAATTCATATATAAGTGTAATAACCTCCGTCAATATTTTTCAAATATCCGAAATGCGTGAGATGTTATCTATAGGATAATCAACCCACTATTCCATTTAAAAAATTCTATTATAAGATCCAATTTCAATTATTCTAAAATAACGTAGTCTTCCTATAGGGAAACCGATGTGATTCGATGCTAGACATACGTATTTTAATAACAAATTGAATGACGGAGGAGGCCGTAGGTTTATACATGCCTATAAACCTTCTCCCACTTATTATTTTTATGAATTTTCATTAATAATTTCTCGGCCAAATATAAACAGTTATAATGGCACAAAATTATTAATAATAATTTTCTTTCACTTCCAATTAATTTAGAGTAATAAAAAATTATTTAAGGCTAATGCATATGACTTTAGTGCACCGGGTGGTGTTTTATTTAATCTATATGACATGAAATAATAATACATCTATAAAGCAATAATTAAATGAATAATAATCACTTATGACCCATCCTAAGAATTAAAATTACAACAAGAATTAAAGTAATCCATTGGGCCACATTTCAGCCCAATTCTTCAATTTCCTTGTAGTCCAATCCATGCCTCCATGTGTCGGTCAATTTAATTTTGAGTACCAATCTTAAAAATATAGAAAAGCCCGTATCCAACAAGATTGGCCCAATTTTTAAGAAAAGCCCAAAAATCAAAATTGAAACCCTAATAATACAAAACCTAGCAAAAACATATAGACCACCTCCACCACCAACTCCGGTGACGGCGCCGGCGACCCCAAAAGAGGCCGCCCCCATTTTCGCCACCGGCCGGTGGCTGCAGGGCAGCCTGCCGGCTACTTCCTCTCGCGAGGCAGCGGCTGCCGCAATTGGCCGCAACGACTGCCGCCGCTCCGATCGCGGTGGCCACAGCCGCCGCCTCCTATGTATACAATGTTTTTTGCAATTTTTATCCATCTCCTTCTCCTCCATTTTTCTCCACAATAACCAGAAACAAATGGTTTATTATCTTCTCAATACATAAGTAAACAAATGAGAGAAAAAAATAGAAAAGAATCTAATGCCTTATGGCATTTACAGAACTTCAATAGGAATGAAATACAACAAAAGGAAGCAATAATAATAATTCTAGGGCCATAAAATGATTATGCATAAACATCTACTTTAATATATAAAGCAATAACATGTCAAATCAAATATCCTAACACCACCCATACTAAAAATGCATTTTAAAGAAAGATTTAAAATAAAACTTTAATCCTACTCAAGGTTTTCGATAACCATGGCTCTGATACCATTTGTTGGAAGTGGTATTTAATCTTCACACAAGGAAATTAATTTTCCTTGGAAGAATAAAACCAAATGCATGGTTGATCTTAGAAAACCTTTGAGATCCTTGGTTGTTTTATTTTAAGCTAAGCACATAAAGGTGAGATGATAACCTTGAAGGAGCTTTTAATGGCCTAGCCAAATGCTCCCCCTTTAGATCTTCTCCCTTGTGCTCCTTAGGTGCCTTTCCACTTTTAGGAAAATGAATAAGGCAAAATCCAATCATTAGCCAAATGTTCCCATAAAGGGGCATATTTATAACCTAATTAGAGTTTTATATTTGCACAAATTCCCTTGGACTTTATTGTAGTAGACTAATTAAGTCACACACCTATATTAGAGCCAAAAGAGGGACCCAATTGGACTCACAAGACTTAAGCTCCAATAGATATTTCTAATTGGGTCAACTCTTGACCAATTGAGATATATCTATTAATCCCGGCTTATTCTACCAAAAAACCGAGATTGCACTCTTGAGTCGAGTGAAAATTATGGAAGCCAATAATGATTCGATAATAATATCCTCCGACCACCGTTCCACAAGTTAACCCCCGTTTGATCGTCAATATGTTGAAGTCGACAAAATGACCGTTTTGCCCTTCAACATGTATTATTCTCTAAGTCCTATTTCATAAGGCGAATCCGTTGTGATACATCACAACATCAAGTCCAACGATCTCATCGTCGAACTATTGAGCTCAGGTTCAATTCCTTTTAGAAAATATATTAGAGTGACGATCATCTCATCGTGATGATTAACGGATTCCACTATTGCATGTATATGATCTCTAACCACTTCGTCCAAATTCCCAAAGTACCGAGATCAATCTTCTAATTGAGACTTTACTCATTGGTACCTCAAAGAACTTGAACTAACAATTAAAGGTACATTACTTGCTCAGGATTTAGGTGTCTTGTTCGATAATCGAGTGGTGTCTCATTTCAAGCGATCACAAATGAGTCATCCACGCGGTTCAGTTCAACATGCTTCAAAAACATGTTATTATTCTTATTCCCAGATCTAGACAAATTTTAATAAGAGCAATGCAATCTTATCAACATAAAGCGTCCAACTTCATGTATCGATTGTGAACGACATATTTTGATTATATAACGAATTGTGTCTTACTATACCCTTAACGTCGAGTATACAACTCGTTATACATATGATCATGGAATCTTAGATTATTTTTGTAAATACTAACACGTGAATAATAGAACGTCAATTCATAATGTCGTTTTACAAAATACTACTATAAAGGACATCAAACTAACAGAATGATGACCAGTTCTTGTTCGTTTCTTGTGACTGAATGAGATGGCAGAAAAACAAAAGTGAATAAATGAACAGTTGGAGTCAAGGATAAAGTATCTGGTGTTTTCTTTTTGGCTTAAATATTATTGAGTAAAAGTTTACTGAAGAATTGACATTTGGGGTTGGTTTAAAAATCGTTTTATTGGGCATATCTGGAAGGGTATGATCTAATATTGCATAGACACGGACAATTTGGTTTTCAGGCAGTGGATTTTCGAATTGGTGGCATGTTAGAATTTTTAATCATTACAATTCTGTCCTATAGGAAGCTGATCCTAATGTAGAGAATGAAGACCCACTTGGTTCAAATGATATGGATGTTTTTTTTTTTCCGACTTGGCAAATGCTATCCCCGGAATCGATGAGGCTATGAGTTTTGCGGAAATGCTTAGGTAAGTTTCGTTTCATTAGTTCTTTAAAATTATCTGTATTTATACTTCCCAAACTCTTGGCCCTCATTAATTCAATTGAAGCAAGACCTTTCTTTTGTCTGTTGACATACCCTTCAAAGTAAATAATAAGAAACTTTATTCTCTAGAAGATAGGATTGAGTTACAATATATATTCAATTGCTTTAATTTTTTTATTATTCATTTTTTTAACTCTATGCACATCTGAATCCAAACTAAAGATTCATTTATTGTGTCATAGAGGATAGTTAGATAATGAGCAACAGCAAGATAGAATCCTTTGTGGTCTCTATTTTTCTATCCAGGTTTATTCCCCAAGAAAATTAAGAGTATAGAACACCATACTGCCAAAAAAAGCTCTTTTTAAGGGCTTTTAAGCTTAACCAAACATGCTGTCACTGTGTAGCTAGTCACCCTCCTGGCGCTGGCGAGTCGGTGTTCAACACTTGTCAGAAACAGCATCTGATGTATCCAAATTTTTTTTTTTTATGTACAGTTGGATACTTCACAAACATATCGACAATCGAGAGATACATCATCTCGGTGTCCTACACATGTTGGAAACGCTAGATGGCATGTCCAAATTACATTTTGATTTTGAATAGTTGGAAAAGTTGCCAACACGTTGAGAAATACACTGCCAACATCTCGGAATTACAAAAAAATTTTTACCATACCATACTTTCTTGAAAAATTGCGTGTGTGAACTGAAGATCACATCTCCTAATTGTCCTGACTAGTGGCCAACATTGAGTGAACCCAAATCAGCTTTATAGTGTCCTCTTTAATTTATCTTCCAATGTCTACCTTGGCGAACTGAAGCATATGCCCACTTTTTATTCTAGCTCTCCTTTTCGTTTTTACTAGAATTTTTTTTTCCTTATTTTTTAACTCTAAATAGTGATAATTGAAATGAAGATAGGCTTTCTTCTCCAAATCCGAAAGTATTTGATGGTTTCTTTACCTTATATGAATCCCATCAGACTTGAACCCCATTAGATTCTGTCACACTTGTCCAATTTTCATTCTCAATTTTTTAGTGGCATTTAATTAGGCAAAGTTGCCTGATATGATCTGTCAGAAAGCTGTGGAACTATTTATATTCACCTTGTGGCCTTATCAGTTTAATATAAATTAAAAATAGGCTGCATATATGATGTGCATATTTTGTTTATCATAGTGTTATTTTGCCCTGACTTTCTTCTTCAGGCTAGTGCAGACCATGGATTACTCTGTCATACTATTTGATGCAGCTTCAACTGGCCATACTCTTCAGCTGTTACAATTCTCTGCTACACTAGAAAAAGGGCTTGCCAAAATAATGAGTTTGAAGAGTAAATTTGGTGGCATGTTGAATCAGGTATACTTTTTCATTCCTTTCATAGTTTCATATTTCTTTGCTTGTTTTATTTATTTACTTTGAAGGCGTGGAGGGAGAAATGTAATTTAAGATGTAAAATAGGATATGATCCAGTCTTCTTGTTCCAAAGCTAAAATAATTAAAATTGTTATCCTGTTGAAGGCTTCTAGCTTGTTGTGCTCAAGTTAGTTTACTTTTCATGTTATTGTATTGTTATTTTCCATAAAACTTATATTATCGTTCCATATCTTTTTTAATACAATTCTGCTATCTTAGCAGCTCTTTTGATCTTTTGTATTACTAGATGTATATTGTGACACCTGTTATTCTAAGTTGTAGGATTCTGGTTTCTTGTGGAAAATTTTGGGTTTAATTGTTTATATCATAAATTAAATATTAAAAGAACAAACCTAGTGCTTGATTAGCGCACATCCCTTCTCCAGTTACACTGATGTGTGTTTGAGAATTGAGATGCTGAAGCCGCTTGCTATTCTTTTTTTTTTTGGATTACGCCCCATTACTGGCGCCCCACCTGCCCTGTCCTGGGCCTTGGTGAAGAAAATAAATCGCAGGTTATGTCTCCAAGGTTACAGGGTGGAAGGCTGCTTGTACACTTACACTTACCCAAGAGTCAAATCCATATTTCAGGATTCGAACTCTTGACGCAGCAGCCTCAAGCAAAGCTGGATTTCTCCACCTTCCCCTTTTACCACATGGAGATGTGCCCTGGGGGCAGCCGCTTGCTATTCTTGCTTCTATAGTGGCTTGCTCATTAAAGATTGGGAAAATGTATCTGTTGATTTATCCTCTGCCTTGGTTATGTCAATCTTTGGATGGTAGAAGATTGACTTTGAATTGAACTACACTTTTTTTTGCTTTGGGTTCTGTGAAAGCGATCAATTTATATCTTGAAATTTCACTTAGTTCCGATCCATATGTTACTTCCTTTGAATAATTTTGCTCAAGAAAATTTATATGTGAGTTGAGTAACTCCGTTGCCCATTCAGTAGGATTCAGCTTTTCTTTGTTTCTTGTTTGAGCAAACTTGGTAGTTGGTTTTGTCTATGCATATTAACTTCTTGGGATGTGAATGACTACATTGATTATTTTTTCGTATACAGTTATCTCTAAAAGTAACTCCACAGTTGCAAACAATAGTGCAATAGCTTGTGCAGCTCGTTCTTGAATGTTGGTTATATAATGTAATGGTAAGTTATTATTTTCTGAACTTCGCCTCAATTTGTCTGAAAACCTGACTATCCAAAATATGATTCAGCTACTGAAGCCATGTTTAAAGCTTTTTTTGGCTGTAATTTGATTTCTCATGGTTGCTATCTGTTAAGATGCAATCTCTTTCCTTTTCTGAGAACGGATAATGACCATTCTGATGATTTCATGACAAAAATATGCGACCTTTTTTATTTGATACTGATTATAGATATTTTCATAGCTATTGATGGCAGATGACTCATTTATTTGGTGTTAGTGATGAATTTGCTGAGGATGCAATCCTAGGAAGGCTCGAGGGCATGAAGGATGTGATCGAACAAGCAGTTTAAGGATCCAGTAATATCTTACCATTCCTGTTATAACTCACGTTTATAATCCTATTTGGTAGATAATACTTTTACTATTGAAGGGCTGTCAAAAAATTTCAGAGTGACACAAAAATTGGGTCTAAAATATTTTTAAAAATGCCAAACTTACCTGCCTCCACATTGCGCTTGTAAACATAGGAGTAGCAGGAAAATATAAGAAGCATGACAACATATCGTATGATAACTCACAGGGAGCTTTCTTCGGGTGAAATTGCCGAGCAGCAAAAAAGATTAAAATTTGGTTTGACTGTCTCGCCTATGTCTATGTTTGCTTATCCATGTGTTTTTTTTTGTGCTTTGAGAATATGGGGAGATTTTAACAAAGGATGGCCAGAAATTAATTGGGAGGATGCACTGAACATCTGTTAGTGAGGTATAAATGTGTGGAAAAAAAGGTATATTTGGTAGTTACATTTATGAGGAGATCAAGTTTTTGTTCATTTACCTGATTCTGTCTTTCAT
The DNA here is from genome assembly GCA_019395295.1 of Osmanthus fragrans. Lineage (NCBI taxonomy): Eukaryota > Viridiplantae > Streptophyta > Magnoliopsida > Lamiales > Oleaceae > Osmanthus > Osmanthus fragrans. The sequence continues at coordinate 14,365,572 of CM033349.1, forward strand.
GAAACTAAACTGAGCTTAATCCATGCACAGTTATGTGGTACCTAAGTGAATACTAATTTGGTCGAACAGCGTAATAATATCAGAAATAGTTCAAAAATATACATAACTCTGCAGCAACTAGTTCATAATTTTGGGCTCGAAAGATCTTTAAACAAGAATGGAGGAATTTTCCTTTTAGGAGTTGTAGGCTGACATGAGTCTCTTTACATTATTTTCTACCCTTTTTTCCGCAGGATTTGACAACGTTTCTGTGTTTGCATTCAGGAATTTCTTTCTCTATATGTAACTGAACGTCTTGTTCAGGAGCTCACTAAAGTTGAGATAGATATGCATAATATCAGTATTAACCAAGTACTTTTTGACGAAGAAGGTATTTTTCCACTATTATCATGGGCTGCTTCTCTTTTACAATTTTAATTTCTTCAACAAAACCATTTAAAGCCTGTGTGTTGTTCTGTCAGCCGTTGACTCAAAGCTAGAATGCGCATGCAACAAAAATACTTGGATCAGTTCTACATGTTATATGATGATTTTCACATAACTATGTTGCCTTTGCTGCCCCAAGAGGTATAAAGATTTTTTAACTGTACCTGCAATATCTGAAGACATTAGTATTTTCAGTTCCCAGGGGATGAATCCTTGTGAACTGAAAGTATTTTGTTTATTAACGTGCCATAATATGCATAGATTCTGCATGTTTGGCTGTGTAAAAACTTTACTCATAAGTGAATAGGTAATTTCTAAGTGAAGGATTTTTTTTATTGGTTAAAAGTATATGTTTGTGCTACTGTCTGAAAGGGCTGAATCGGGTACCAAAGAGTTTTAGCTCGGTGAGCTGGGTAAAAGTAAATTTTGTTAGTAAAATAAGTAACCTTGTGAATATATTTGGTAAAATCAATAACTCAAGAGTTTGACTTGCTTTTGAGCACAACCATTACTTATTCCAACAAACTGTTAAAAGAGTTACTATCAAAATGAATAGCTCTCTCTATTTTGAAGTAAGAAAAAATAATATATTCAAACATGTTAGGAAACCAGAAGTTACTTAAAAGTAGCTTTTACCTTTTCTTAAGCTTAGCCAAAATGTGCTTAAAAGTAAAATACCCTCCTCTAAAAGTTCGAAGCAATATCGGAACTCCCAAAATCGCCTTATTTTCTCTTGACATGCTTGAGAAACTAATCCTTTTTCACCTGTTATAATATGCTACCTAATCAGTCTATTTTAAATTTATCCAGAATGAGGTTATTTGTTTGTTTAGGTTGTATCCGCCGTCTTAACCTATGTTATTTAATAGGTTTGTGGGGTTCAAGCGTTGCAAGAAATTTCGCACCATTTCATATCACCATACCGACCGTCCCTTGAACGAGGTTCGGTCGAAGACGTAGAGCTGAGAGTATCAATACTAAAAGAACAACCGAAGGAAGCTGAAGCAGAAGTAGAAAAGGTCAGAAAGGGAAAACAGACGATTTGATTCAGAAAGAACTTTCAAATCCTCTACATTTTGCCCTTTTCTAAGTGAATAGCCCTATTCAAGTGGCAAATAGTGATCCCATCAAACTGTGAAGAAAAATTAATTTATGTATTAATTTAATTTGATTTTCTATTATTGATTATTTTGTAGAATATTTTCTCATTTCCAGATAACAATAAGCGTCTGTTTGATAGGATCAGATTTTCCATGGAAGTTGGAATTCCAACTTCCACTTTTGACTTATTTGATTGGTCAAATTTAACATGAAAAATGTTTTCTACATTTTTAAATTTTTCTTGTTTTCATGGAATTTCTTTTTGTGGTGGGAAAAGGAATTCCACAATTTTTTTTTAAATAATAGAAATAAATTCTAAAGTGAAGTGTAAAACAAATTTATCCCTTTAATTGATAAATTTCATGTAAAATAAAGTTAAACGAACACCAAAATTTCATGTAAAATTTGACATGAAAAATATTTTCTACATTTTCCTTGTTTTCATGGAATTTCTTTTCCTGGTAGGAAAAGGAATTTCACATTTTTTTTTAAATAATAGAAATAAATTCTAAGGTGAAGTGTAAAAAAAAATATATCTCTTTAATTGACAAATTTCATGTAAAACAAAGTTAAACGAACACCAAAATTTCATGTAAAATTTGACATGAAAAATGTTTTCTACAGTTTCAGATTTTCCTTGTTTTCATGGAATTTCTTTTCATGGTGGGAAAAAGAATTCCACATTTTTTTTTAAATAATAGAAATAAATTTTAAGGTGAAGTGTAAAAAAAAATGTAACCCTTTAATTGACGAATTTCATGTAAAACAAAGTTAAATGAACACTAATTTTTTTTTTTTTTTTTTGGCAATCTAAACAAATTTTGTCTCCAATGATAAGAAAATCTATTCCTTTAATTGACAATTTTCATGAAAAATAAAGTCAAACTGATATCAAAAGTATTATATTTTTGAGGTGAAAAAATATATCATCTTTAATTACAATTCTCAATAAAATAAATTCTAGGTAATTCATTTTCTTTTCACCCAAATTTCATCTTTCTATCAAACAGACCCTACTTTTGTAGTGAATGTTGTCTTTTGTATGTTGAATATAATTTTACAGTTATTTTTGTATGGACAGAATTAGAAAGTAAAATAAGAGTAACTTTTAAGCAAGACCGAACATGCTTTGAACATCATTGACTAAAACAATTTGGGCATTATTGGGGCCCACATTGTTTTTTTTTTTTTAATTAATAGTAGAAGAGAAATTATACAAGAAATCATTTACTAGTTTGCCAAGTTATTCATAAAGAAAATTTCAATAACCAAACCTTTCGTTTATTAGCAGACTTTGTCCAAACCTTTCATTTGTACAATCGTGAATGCCAAACCTTTCATTTGTGTTATCGTGAGTATCAAACCTTTTAAAAATTTACAGCTCAAATTCAAAATGATGATTTCTGTTAGTTTGACTACCAAAAATCGTCGATTGACTCCCAAAATAAAAATAAACTTTTTTTTTTATTATTATTATTATTTCCCCCAAATAAGGCAGGGGCATTTTAGATGAAACACATTTCCCTATTAAATAAAAAAAATAAAGCCACGACCAATTCTCATCTCCTTCTTCCCCAAAATCAAAATCACTCCACCCAACAGCCATAGGCACAACTGTCTACCCAACAACGGCATCACCACCATTACTGAGCTTTAATGGTGGAAAAGGGATGGCGGTACAATGGAGAGGTTTTAGGGGAAAAATGGATGACAATGCATTTGAGAGGTTTTGGGGTTTGTGAGAGGTTGCGTAGATACCATTACTGAGCTTTAATGGGGCATCCACAAGCCAAACCAAGGCATTTGCCCTGAATCCGAGAGGGAGCTTGAACCTTGGTTTGGAAATGCAAAGCAGCTTGAAATTGGACTAGTGTTTGTCCCGAACATGGGCTCGGACGAGCTGGCAATTATCATTTGGGACCTCAAATATAGTATAGTTGACGCGATTCTTGAAATTCAGTGAAAGGTCAAGGTTGTGGAGCCCGACGTTGACATCAATGGCTACCACGGAAAGCCCAAGTCGGGTTAGGGAGAGATTGATATTGGCGACGGTGGTGGTCTTGCCAATGCCACCCTTGCCGAAAGTGATGACTACCACAAAAGGCGTCTCCCTAGCCAGCTGGGGCTTGCGGTTATACTGGAGGAGGTAGTTGACAGTGAGGGTTCTAGGTTTATTCTTGAGGGTTTTGGGGAAAAATAGATGGCAGACAGTGGAGAGGTTTTGGGGTTGGTGAGAGATCGCAAAAATACCATTATTGAGCTTTAATGGTGATGATGGTGAGAGATCACAAAAATATCATTACTGAGCTTTAATGGTGATACTGGTGTTGGCTGGGTAGTGTTTGACTGCTGGCGATTGGGTGGAGCGGTTTTGATTTTGGGGAAGAAGGAGATGAGGATGGGTTGTGGCATTATTTTTATTTAATAGGAAAAATGTGTTTTTATCCAAAATGCCCCTACCTTATTTGGGGAAAATAATAAAATTCTTTATTTTGGGAGTCAATTGGTGGTTTTGGTAGTCAAACTAATGGAAATCATCATTTTGGAATGGAACTGTAAATTTTTTTAAAGGTTTGATATTCATGGTGACACAAATGAAAGGTCGGGGCAAAATCTACTAATAAAACGAAAGGTTTGGTGTCATGGCTGCAATTTTCTCTAAAGTATTGTGTTATTTAATTAAAAACAAAAAGGCCAGGCCACGATAACATACAATTATGATCACAGTCGTATCTTAATCACAAATTATGCAAGGTCAAAATCATAAAAATACACTTTGTGAGTTACGATTATGTAATTACATCACAAGTCACACATTTAATAGCTCACAATTTATTTATTAGTCATAAATTACTCAATTAACTGGTCACAATTATTCAATTAACTGGTCAGAGTCACACTTCATCCCACCTATCTCACCTCTGCACCACCTCGTTGACACCACCAAATCTCCATCGCCACCTCAAACCCATAACCACTAGAACGACCTTCATCTCCATCACACCAACACTACCAGCACCTGCAACTCATCCGCAATTTGTCGTAGACAGAGTTAGTAGAGAGAAGGAGTGAGTAAAGAGAGTGCAGGTTGATGGAAGTGTCAACGTTTGTCGGAATGGTTGGATTTGGTGGGACTTAACATCTGGAGAGAGAGAGAGAGAGAGAGAGAGAGAGAGAGAGAGAGAGAGAGAGAGAGAGAGAGAGAGAGAGTATATTGTCTAATTATTGAAAACAATAATTAATTTTGTAAAATTTTGGAATTTGAAACACTTGATTTTTTAATTTAAAACTTAAAATACAGGATTTAAATTAACTTTTCTCAATTCTAAAATGATATTATTAAGTGAAAAAATATTAATATTGTACAACTTATAACAATTTCACGTGGATCAACCTTATAATTCAGAATCGTATAATTCGTATTAAGTCAACATTGATTAGGAGAATGTAGGGGTTTAATGAGCCCATCAAATGCTACACAATAGAAACGAAAATCAAGGCCATTGACAAAATTATACACCGAGGTGTGTCCCTACATAATTAATTAGATGAGTTTTGCTATAGTGACCGATTTGGTGACAAGTGTTGGTGACCGACGCCACTCGATGTATCCCTACATAATTAATTAGATGAGTTTTTCTATAGTGACCGATTTGGTGACAGGGTTTGGTGACCGACGCCACTTGGCGTCGGTCACCAAACCCTAAATTAGCATATTTGTTGACCTCAATTTTCGTAGAGATAACATAGTCAATAGGTAGGTACTCCACGTAGTTAACTTCCTGCACATGGTAACAAATCATTAGTCACTCTTGACCTTTTTCACTGGTTGTAGAGGTTGTCGCGAACACTACAACGATTAAGTTAGTTGGTTAATAAAAAGGAAACAACACACCTTAATGTCAAAGATAATAAAACAAAGTATATGTTTAAGTGTATAGGATTGCATTAACATTTAACATTCAAATGGAAATAAGTGTGAGTATTTATAGGGGAAGAGGTGAATTTGAGACTGTTTGATGGAGGGACACATGGCCGCATTTGCTGGCCGAGGCATCCCATACTAGGAGTGTGTTTGATAGAGATTATTTGAGAAAAATGAATTTTGAAATAGTGATATGATGGGAAATGTGGTTGAAAAAGAAGGAAAAGTTATTGATGTGATGGAAAATATTATTTTATTGAAGAATATGTGGTTGAAAATAAGTAGAAGAATGAGAATGAAAATGAGAATGTGGGTCAAACGGAGCCTAGGTATCAATCAATCAATCCCTAGGTGGGTAGGCATTTTTGCTCCCTAATGAGTGGATTCTATGACTTGAACTTTTGGTGTTGCTGTGCAAATATCATATCAATCGTGTGGATCCTATTTTGGCTAAATTTTTATATAAAAAATCACGTATTTAATATAGGCGAGGCAATGTGATATCACTCCAGTAGCGACGTTCCACCTCTTACCACTTCGATGTATACCATTATGAGGCATAGCACGTCGAGGCCTCTGCCTAGCCTATAGATGTACTAGTGGACTACGTTACCTCGACACTTCTGCAATGCACGGTGACGTGGAGCGTGGGCCTTGTTGACTTGCTTAGTTGACTGCCACATTGGCAACGATCTCAGTCTCTTTATAAGAGGCGTAACAATATTTTTCCAAGTTCATGTATAGATATTTATATAATTTAAGGATGTAATGTGTTGGCTCAAAATATTTTACCTTCCATCGTGCATTTATAAATTATTTTTGAAATTTTCGGCTAGATAACAGATTGGGACTATACGTAGGTAACTTCCTACACATGGCAGCACAACGTTAGTCGCTCATAACCTTCTTCGATGGTTATGGATGCGATTGTGAGTACTCTAACAATCAAATTAATTGACGGTGAAGAAAAAAGGAAACTGCATACCTTAATCTCAAGATAATAAATTAAAGTATAAGTTTAAGGATATAGGATTACATTACCAGTTAAATGAAAGTAAGTGTTGAGTATTTATATGGGAAGATGTGAATTTGGGACTTTTGGATGGAGGGATAGATGGTAGCATATGCTGGCCGAAGCGTCCCCTACTAGGTATCAATCGATCAATCGATCCCTTAAGTGGGCGGGCATTTAATGCTCAATAATGAGTGTATTTTGTGACTTGACCTTTTGACATCTGCTTTATAAATGTTATATCAATCAATTGTGTAAATTTTATTTTGACTAGATCTTTGTATAAAAGATCATGTACTTAATATAGGCAAGACGACATAATATCGCTCCAGCAGCAACGTTCCACCTCTTAATATTTCAACATATACCATTTCGAGGCATATCACTTTGAGGCCTCAGCCTAGGCCACATACGTGCTAATGGACAACCTTACCTCAGCATTTCGACGGTGCACGATGACTTGAAGTGTGGGCCTTGTTAACTTGCTTAGTTGGCTGCCACGTTGGCAACGATCTAGAACCTCTTTATAAGAGGCATAACAGTATTCTCATTTGTGAAACAGATATCATGTGCTGAAATTTAAAAATTGTAATAAAAAAACACCAAGTTCGAATAACATATATGAACTTGATGGTTAACAAGTTATTACTACGTCGACCCTTTACCATTATTAAGTATCGAGTTTAAATTTTGGGTGCCGCTATTTACATCCAAAATTTTTATATATTTATCACACTCTATTATCCATCATTCTTAAAATTTTAAAAAATTATTATTTTCATCCACGCTCTAATATTATCATTATTAAATTCATCAATTTAAACATTATATCCACACAAAATTTATATATCCATTCCACTCTAAATATATACCAAATACAATTTTAAAAGTTAAAAAAATTACTATATTCATCCAATCACTATCAACATCTAATTTGATTCTTACTTTTCTTTTTTCTATATTGTCATGTCAATGCTTTAATATTTAGTTACAGATGTTAGTGAATATTTCTTTCTTAAACTTGTTGGATTCTCTTTAGAGTATACTGCTCACGCAACCAAAGAAAATCTTCCTCGAATCATATGTTAATTAATTTTTATTTTTATTTTTTTTTTGCTTATATGCTAATAATTTTTGTTGTTTGCATTTTGGTTGATAATTTTAAATTTGTTTGAATATTTGAATAGGTATTGAAACTTATTTTGAAATTTCTCGTATACTTTCATTTGTCAAACCAATATTTAAAACAAATCATAAAAAATAAGGTTCCATTTTCTATATAATTAAAGAATTATAACAAAAAAATGTGTTGAAGATGATATTTTATGATTATTAAGTTTTAATTAAAGATGATATTTTATGATTATTAAAATTTTAGTTAAACACATACTCTAAAAGAATGTAAAAAAGTTTAAGAGAATTTATGAAATTAAATATTAGTGGACGAATTAAGAACGATATATTTTAAATATATATATATATACACAAACTATGGATGTAAATAAAGAAATATTGCACTGTTTATGATATTCAATATTTATAAAGAAGTAAGTTAAGTTGGTCTCTAATAATTTGTTATAGTTTGCACAATTAATCTCAAATGACAAAAATATTTCAAAATTCCTGTATTTCGTCAAGTAATACTCCTTCAAACATGCTCTATTCATTTTTTTAGGTATTTGTTTGAGTTGAAAAGTAAAATATAACTTCATATGAGCATGAGAAACATGATGATTTAAAGGAAAATTAGGACCATTCATTAAATCAATATATGCCCTATATAGGAAAATCAATAATATTATTTAGCACCATAAGGGTGCTAAGCACTAGTTTAGCCAGCATTCAAGTATCGTTAATTGATAGATATTTTGAAAAGTAGGGATATGAATTACATTTAAGATGATGTATCACTTAAAGACATATAGATTGATGTTATAGCACTAATAGTACTACATAATTTTATTCTAAAAATATGTCACGTTGAACTAGAAACGATCTAATTTAACATGTTACGTATAAATGTCGTAATTTAAACGAACATGTTTTTTATTTCGACGGTCGGCACGACCCTCTTAGAACTATTTTTCTTTTATTATCAATAAATCGTACCACCTAATGCAATCGATTTATCTATAATATAATAATAATAATAATACTTATTGCACAGGGTTAGGTGACAGGTTTTTGACATGTGCTGTGTATCAAGATGTTCACAATATTTAAACCGACATAGCCCTACTGAATTTGAAGGGTGCCTATCCAAACCAACCATGTGGGGTACCCCCATTTCATCATGTGGGCCGGGTAGTGGTGTCCATTAGCCATAGTGGGGCCAATTTACTTTACTGTTAGTCTAGAACAATTGATGAATAATGTAAAAAATTAGGGCCACCAAACCACCGTTGGTCCACCACATACAGCTGGCCTCCACCACCACAAGCAACTCCCAAATCCCCCACTAGGACCTTCAAGGCTTCAAGGGTTGAACTGCAAAGTTGGAAATTTGTTTAAGCCTAACCTGGATATATAGAAAAATGAGAGAGAGAGATATGATCTGAAGAGTACGTGTTTATCTTATACTAAGTATCGATGATGTGTCATATTAATTCATTGGTATCACCGATGCTCATTAAATCATATGTATATATATGCCACCAATCTTCATAGTTGTTTCGTCTAAACTTTACAGTCAATTATCTTAGAATCAACGATTATGAAAGATTTTTTGTTAATGCATCAAAAATTTTGAAGGGAATTAATCTAGTTTACTGAATTTGTAAAAATTAGAATAAAAAGAATTGAACACAAAATTGAATTTTTTTTTTTTTTTTTTTTTTTCAAATATAACAATTGTACAAGATTTAGTAATAAAGGTAGTGGATAGAGAGTACAATCCATTTTTAATACCCTAGATAAAATGATACAACCCAAGAGTTATCAATTAACCCAACAAAATGTTTTCTATGGTGATTAAATCACTATCCATTTTTATTAGTAATAAAGAAGGCTTTAATTTTGTTGTTGGTCTTATTACATCAAGTTATGTTACAGGACCAGAATCAACGATCGACCTTGGCCAAGGGGGGACAAGTGCCCCTCCCCCCGGCCCATATTGCGTGGGCGCTTGCGGCATTGCGTACGCGCCCACGCAATGGGAGGGGACACTTGTCTCCTTGGCCAGGGTCGATCACTGACCCTGACCACTAATCATTTTTCTATTACATCATAGAAAACTTCGAACATTGTCTTCACGTGGGCCCATGGATGCATCTAGTGAGCTAACAACCGTTGGATTTCTTCTATCAAAACAAGATTTCTCCTCTCTTTGTTTATTGAAAATAAAATCTATTTATGGAGCTTCCAATTTGAACCTTGTCTTCGGGTGGGCCCATGATGCATCTAGTGGGCTAACAACCGTTGGATTTCTTCTATCAAAACAAGATTTCTTCTTGGGTTAAATCCACCAACGACTACCCAACATTGTATGTAGTGTCATTAAGATTACACAATTTAATTTTAGGGAACAATACAAAACTAAGGTTTTTAGTATATCAAATTCAATAATAAGGTAATAAGTTTCAAAATTCAAAAATAAGGTTTTTATTAAATTTTATTTATGATTTAATTAATTAATTAATTAATTAAATATATAAAAGTCACAAATTTGTACAAATTGGTCACAAATATATTTATTGGTCACATATTATCAAATTAATTAATTACAAATTATTACGAGGTCACAAATCAAAATTTTTATTGGTCACAAATTATTTTCGAGGTCACGAATTGAAATTTTAATAGGTCACAATTTATATTCGAGGTCACAGATCAAAATTTTAATAGGTCACAGATTAATTTCTTAGGTCACAATTAATTTCGAAGTCACAAATATGAATTTTAATAGGTCACAATTTCTCACCGAGGTCACAACTCAAAATTTAATAGGTCATAGACTAATTTATTAGTCACAATTTATTGAATTTTATGGTCACAAACCGATCCCAATCAAAATCCACCACCAAACTTGGTCACAAGTCTGTGACCACCACCCCGCAACACTATCAACATTTGAAACTGCCACCACCACCACCACCACATGTGAAACCGCCACCACCAACATGTGAAACCACCACCACCACCACATGTGAAACCGCCACCACCAACATGTGAAACCACCACCACCACTAACTGAAACCGCCACCACCACCAACACTTGAAACCGCCACACCAAAAATCGGCAGATCCACCACACCGCCACAACCCAGCCACCACCAAAGCCTCATAACATCTGAAATCGCCACACCAACCACCAACATTTGAAATCGCCACCACCACCACCAACATTTGAAACCGCCGCCGCCACCACCATCACCATCTGAAACCGCCACCGCCACCGCCACCACCATTTGAAACCGCCACACCAAAAATCGGCAGATCCACCACACCGCACCCAACATCACCGCCACAACCTAGCCACCACCAACACCTCACAAAAAAACCCAAAACCCGCCATCAATCTGCACAATCACAAAAAAAAAAAAAAAAAATTCTGCACCGCCCACCGCATCGAAGACCGCAGCGCCTCCACCGCCCGCCACAGCCACACAACGTCGCGCTGCTGGCGTTTAACAGCCAGAAGTGACCGACGTTGCGACCATAAGGAGACGGTCCTCTCGCCACAGCCACCGTCACGAATCAGAGAGTCGGTCGTAGAGAGAGAGGGAGCCGCCAATCGATTGTAGGAGAGAGAGTGGAGGAAGTTAGGTTTTGTAAATATTTATAATTAATTAAATTTGTTAATATTAAAATATTAATATTAATATTAGTATTAATACCTGATTTGTGCATAATTAAACCTTTAATCCTATTTTTGAACTTAAATTTTTAAAAACCTGGCCTAATGTAATTTCCTCTTAATTTTATGTCATCATGACCATTTAATTTTATATTTAGTGTCATCATAATCATCCAATTTGATTTTATTTTATCATGACCACCCAATTTTATATAACGTTTTATCATAGTCACCCAATTTCTTTTCACCTTTTTTTCACTAATTTTAAAAGAGGTAAAACGATAACTTTGTATTATATATATAAAATAAATTTTAAAAAAGATAAAAAATTATTTTAAAAATTAAAATAAAAAAAACTATTTTAGAAAAAAAAACGTTTTTAAAATAAAATAAAAAGTTTACTTAGAAAAATAAAATAAAATAAAAAGTTATTTAAGAAAATCATTACTTTGAAAAATAAAACAAAATAAAAACTTATATTAAAAAATGTTAATTAGAAAAATAAAATCAAATAAAAAGTTATTTTAAAAACATTTTTTAAAATCAAAAATATTTTTTTATATAATGTAAAATTACAATTTTACTCTTTTAAAAATGAGTGAAAATTGTGAAAAGAAGTTCGATGACCATGATGAAACGATATATGAAATTTGGTGACCATGATGAAATAAAATTAAATTGTGTGCTTACGGTAACATTGAAGTATAAAGTTAGGTAGTTATGATGAAACAAAATCAAATTAACTTATCATGATGATACTAAGTATAAAATTAAGTGAACATTAGTGAATTTAACCCTTTCTCGTCTCTTTGTTGATTGAAAATAAAATCTATTTATAGAGAGCTTCCAAGATTCATTCCTCCAGCCAGCATTGCTTCCTCCACCCCAAATATCATTTATCCTAATACTGTAATCCACTACTGCCACACGGCGGCTCAGCTACTTTGCATGTCAACACCAACTTCAATCCCATTAATAACTCTCAAGGAAGAAGATCACGATATGGAGGAGAAACCAACCTTTTCACCTATAGGACTTGCACCAACGCCTTCACAAACTTTACAATCACCGGCTCCTGCGGTGGCGCTGCCTCCGAGGAGATCATCAACTAAGGACCGTCACACAAAAGTCGAGGGCCGAGGCCGGAGAATCCGAATGCCAGCCTCCTGTGCAGCCAGAGTCTTCCAGTTAACCCGAGAACTCGGTCACAAGTCCGACGGCGAAACCATTAGGTGGCTCTTAGAACAAGCCGAACCCTCCATCATCGCCGCAACCGGCACCGGTACCATCCCCGCCATTGCCATGTCAGTCAACGGTGCCTTAAAAATCCCCACCACCTCCTCCACCGCAGCCACGGCCGCCGAGGACGATGGCGACCAGACAGACCGGAAACGCAAATGTCCCACTAACAGCGAATTTGTGGACGTAAAGAGTCTCAGCAACAAAATTTCTGACACTAATAATAGTCTCACAACTGCAAATCCTGCAATTATTTCAACGAACTCTACAATATCAGCTCCACTACTGTCGACGGTACCAACTCTGGCCCACGCACTGGTGCCGATGATCACTATGTGGGCTATTCCGGCCGCACCACCAAATGCAAATGTATCACCAACTTTTTTTATTATTCCACAGGCAGCACAAAATGGGCCACCACTAGTGAATATTTCTGCGGCTATAGGGCCTATAGCTTCAGATTTCGCAGCTGTTCAACCTGGCTGCGCTAGCATAGCACAGCAACCTCCGGTCGCTGAAGTCAATCTTCAGAGTTTGCCGAGTTCAAGTCCTGCAAGTTGCACTACTGTGATTGAAAAATCACAACAAAGACTCAGATGCTGAGGGACTTCATTTGTGGCTTTTTCTTGTTTTAGTTTCTTTAGAAAGTAAATCCCATTGAATCATGCTTTGGATTTCTTGTAGATTATTTAAGTACTTAATCAGGTCGTCTGATTGAATCTTACAATATCCCATCAGACAGTAGGGCCTTTGATTTTTGAGGCCCGGTGGCAACGGCGGAGTCAGGGGACATTTTTTTTTATTTTTTTTAATACTGCACTAAAACATAAAAGATTTTTTTTTTTTTTTTTTTTTAACTCACAAAAGTAATTGGGCATGGGGACAGGTCTGGGCTCCTTCCCGGCGTGACGTGTTTGGTACACATTTTTAAGAAGTCATAAACTAGCATTCATTTTAACTATTTTATTTAAAAGTTTAATAGTCTATTTGAATCACATTTTTATTGAAAAATACATTTTGAAATAGTAGATTGATGAAAAATATGTGGTTAAATTTTTTTTAAAAAAAATTGAATTTGCGTTTAGTATTATTTTATTGAAAATTGCGTGATTAAAAAGAAGAGAGAAAAAATGTATTTTAAAAATAACGCGGATCAAACATGGGATAAATAGGAAAACGAGTTATAATTTTTTTTTTTAATTTTATTTATAGAAATATCTAATCGTATAGTTACGCACATAAAAACTCTCAATTTGCGTAGCTCGATACGTTTGGACATCTATAAATTAGAACGCAATTGAGGATAGAATTTTACAAGCATGGGTGGTAGGATAGAGTTTACACGTGCGGCTTGTGTTGAAGTTTTCTTAATAATTTTTTGCGAGCTTTTTCTCACCGAAAAAGTTCAAATAAGGTGTTGTCATGATTTACGTATCAAATGCTGAACAAAACTTGAGCAGGTGCAATCCAAAGCATATTCCTAGTCAGGATGTTAATTTTTAATTGTTCCATGTAAAAATGTACATATTTATATAAATTTTGATAGACTTGTGCCGAAAAATTTGAAAGTTTGCAATATCCACACTTTAATATAGCACGAATGACAGAATCCGTCTATTTTTATAGGGAGATGTTGTGCGTACAGAAATATTTTTCACATAATTTCCACATAATACTCACAATATAGGGGGTATTTTTTGACATTTTTTTTATTACACTGTGGGACTTACCATGTGAGTGTCTGTAAGCTTTCTGTAAAGAATTCCTGTACACTCAGTATTTTTTTATTTTTACACTACTAAACTAATCTCTTGTTTGACTTCAATTTTTTTTTTTTTTCAAAACTCATTTTCAAACACACGTTGTCAAATAAAATAATTTTACTTTAATTTTTTTTCTTATTTTTAATTGTACATTCTTCAAACATGGATTTGAACTCAATGTTACAACTTACAATTTTACAGTGTATTAAATCACTGTTTAATTCTCATTTTCCTTCAAACTCATTTTCAATTATACATTTTTCAAATAAAATACTTGTACGTAAACTCAAATTTTCTCATATTTTTTAAGCGTACATTTTCCAACAATGGCCTAAATTTTACCAATTTACGCGTGTGGACGTGTCCAAGTGAGTGATAGCTGTGGAAAGGTGTGCACTTGTGAGGTTGGGGGAGAAGTTTGTTGACGGGGTCCCACGTTTAGGTGATGATTTAATAAATAGTTGGGCCCTAAGATGGGTGGCACCGCTCACGAGGTGGTGGTGGACCCATCTACCACGGCGGCCGCGTGGTGGGCCCCGACATGGCTCGTCGGACCAACCCTAGTGAGAGCAAGCTAAATGGTAGGCTCCAAAAGACGTGGCTATTAATGGGCTGAGACTTTATTGTGGATAGCCCTAGGGTGGTCCAATTCTGTTTCAAATTTGTTACAATTGGGCAGATATTGAGCCCTTATTTGATTTCCATTTCCCTCAAAATTCATTTTTCTCTCTTTTCTTTTCAATCACATATTTTTCAATAAAATAATATTACACGCAAATTCAAAACTTTTCTTTAATTTTTAACCACACATTTTTCATCAATCAACTATTCAAAAATACATTTTTCCCTCAAAATGAGAATCAAACACGGCCTGAATATTTCGATCATTTTTTTTTTTGGCATTTTTTAATCTATGAATTATTTAAATCTTGCGGCTTTCAAATTTGTTTAACTGTTCAATTATGTGAATATCTCTCAAGATACTTTGTGATTCTAGTTCAATTGTAAATTTACTAAATAATACTAACGCGTTGGGTATGATTAATATGCAATTTGAACAGTATTAAATAAGAAAAAATTGTTATATTTTACTATTTAATTCATATTCAGCGTCGATTAAAATCTTGATGAAGTTCAAGTCGAAATCAATAACTATTTTTAACCATACATTAAATGAGATTCATAACTTTTCAACAACACAATTTATCAACTTTTATTAAAATTTACGAAAAAAATTGATTTTTTTTAGCTTATATATCTATTGATGTACTTGGTAAGATGAATTCAAAATTACTTTGAACAATGAGAAAAAAGAAGTAGTAAATATATTGTTTATATGGAATGTTAATCAATACAAACTAGGTATCGATTATGTACTACACATACTAGATAAGAGTGAATTTTCACATATTGTTTGAATGACTACAATCATATAACAAAGAGATGTCAAATAATAATTTTAAATTTGTATTAAATCGATTTAAATGATAAATACATACGAGAAGAGAAATTGAAACATAAAGTGAGCGAAGAGGATACAATAAATTGTACAATATTATTCCTAGTATTAATCACGATTTATATTTATGGGAGATAAATTACAAAGACACCTATTGTGGTAATTATTACTTCATATATACATTTCCAACTATTTCAAAAAATTTCGTTGTGATATATTATTTTGAGTAATAAAATTATCTTTTTTTTTTTTCAAAGTTGATATTTAGTAGCTTCGTGGTTATAAAAAGTTCGTGATTTATTATTATTATTTTAAAATAAGGAAATATAAAATTGAATTGATTGACCAGTCCAACCGTCAATTTGAAGGTTCAACTAGTGACCTAAAATTCACTTCAAAGCCTGAGTCAATGTCTGGGTCAATTTTTATAACGATGGACAGAAGTAGGGCTGTATAAAAAAATCGCGAAATCGCAAACCGAATTGTAACCGTTGGTTCGGGTTCACGTGGACCTGCGATTTTTTTTTTCCCTTAAACCGAACCAAATAATTTTAAAATGGTTTGGTTTAAGTTTCGATTTTCAAAAATCGCACAAAACCAAACTGAACCACACTTTTTTAATTAAAAAAATATTTGTATGAAATTATAAATTTTCATATATAATTTTATTAAAGTATAATTTTTAGAATTTAAAATGTAAACCAATTAGAAATGATACCTCCAAAGTAGACCTAATAAATCTCATCTTTGAATTTACAGCCCAAGCCTAAAAAATAAATTGAAAAAAGAAAAAAACAACTCAAACCCAAACATAGATATTCATTGATTCTATTATGTTGTTTTAACGTTTCTGACTCTCAAGTAAGGGGAACTGTCGAGTCATCGACTACCTTAGATTCCACAATTTTCTCTTGTTTCGGTATCGTTCTTACTTTCTCTTGCTTTTACTTTTTCTCTTTTTCACTGGAAATTAAATTTAATATATGCACTTATTCTACTTACAGTAAACACTTTTGACGAATTTCTTCAATTTTCCATCAATCTTCAGAACTAATGGATGTTTCCTCTTATGATTTTGGTTGCAGTGTTGATAATTCTTGTAAATGTAGCACATGCTGAAATCTAGTTCAAAGAATAGTCGGTAATATATATATTTGTCGATTATATAGTTTTTTGTTCTAAATGTTGCTCGTGTAAGTAAAACTCTCCCAATTTCTTCATCTTATTGGTTTAACAATGATTTTTCGAGGACAATGGAAAATTATTACACTGTGAATCTGGATAGATATGAAAAAGACTCATAAATAATTCAATTTATATAACATAACAACCAGTTAATTCCACTTGCAGACCATTCGGCATCACATTTTTCTGTGATTTTTCCCTCTCTTATTCTAAATCAACAAGAAGACCGAAAATTTCAACATTCACTTATAATCAATATTTATGTACAACTTTCCATCTGTCATTGGAGTTTGAAAGCTATAAAGTAGTCATAAAAGATTGTACTAAATAAACCGCACAAGAGTTGAAGTTTCGAATCTATTTCTGGAATCTAACTGTTTTTCTGCTTAGACAATTTCCAATTTTGACCCAATTTTGGATCATTTTGGTTGAAGTCTGTTGAACCATGATATGTGTCCAACGGTTACCTTATTATTTTGGTCGAAGCCAGTTGATCCATGTACACACATTCCATATATATCGAATTTCAGACAAATATGAATGTAATTTAACATTTAATATTATTCGTTTTCGTTTAAATTTAAATTTATATGCTAACTCGTTTTAAACATATTACTATAATGTTGATAGGTAAACTGCGGATTAAAATCGAACCAAACCGCAAATAATGGTTTGGTTTGGTTTGAAAAATAAAATGGTTTGGTTTAGTTTGGAAAAATTCTAAACCGCTTGAAATGGTTTAAATTGAAATTATAACACAAATCGCCCAAATCGAACCGCATTCACGCTTAGATAGAAGGCTACTTCAGCCAGCTCCCATTTAAAGAATCTTACTCTAAATAGGCGAGGTCAGCATAAGCTTATTCCATGTTGTATGTCGGAGGAACAGATGGAAAAGCTTTTAGCTCATTATCACTCACCTGTCAATGCCAGTTAATTTGGAGCAACTGAAATCGCCATGAAGATTCAGCTAGGATTCTACTGTCCTGCCTTGTTCTAGGACGTACATGCCTTCGTTAAGAATTGTGAACTGGCAAAAAGATTTGAAACATCTCACAGAGGAATGAAATACCTCTAAAAAACATTTTAGGATTTGAATTGTTCTATGTTTGGGGTATTGATTTTATGGCATCGTTTCCATAATCACGTTTCCATCATCATTTGGGAATCAATATATTTTGGTGGTAGTTGAGTATGTGTCCAAATAAATGGAAGCTATAGCTTTGACAACAAATGACGATCGGGTTATGGTACAATTTTTGAAAAAGATCATTTTTTAATGTTGTGGCATGCCCCAATCTATTATTAGTGATGGTGGAAAACATTTTTGTAAATGTCAATTTGAATTGTTCTTGGCCAAATATGGTGTTCATCATTGTATCTCGATCCAATATCATCTACAAACAAGTGGGCAAATACAAATGTTAACCGAGAGTTGAAACTGATTCTTGAAGTCATGATGAATTCATTTTGTATAGATTAGTCGAAGAAACTTGATGATGCTTTTGGGCTTATCGTATGACTTTCAAAACATCTATTAGCGTGTTTATATATCGGTTAGTGTAATGTGGGATGTTGCATGTCTATTGATCCTTAAAATTTATTTGGCACTAATTTCGAGATTCGGGGTCGACCGGAGCTCTGAAGCATTTTCTGGTACTGATTTTTTATTTTCCCTTTTCTGATGGTGGTCTATACTACTGCACGGGCCTAATGGTCCTGCTATTGCAAGGCAACAATGTGAACAAGTAGATCTTAATTTTGCCCTTCTATGTGATTGCAAGGGCCATACCCATATAATTGCTTGGTAGTAACTGTTGGATTTGGTTAAGTATAAAATATGGAAAAAAAGGACTTTCGTGGCAATTTCGACCAAATATTCGGACAAGCATATTGAGAGGAGAAAATTATAGCAATAGACCTGTTGAAAATACTGATTTTGTACAATGACTTTTGACCAGATTTAAAAAAAAAATTTGAATGTAAACACAAAAAGACAAAAATACCCTTTTCCCAAGTCACTTTCCAAACGACCGAAACAAGAAAAAAAATCGTTGAAGAGCTCACTCGCCGGCCGGCCGTCGATTAGAAGCACGTCGATTTCATAAAGTCATGCAACTCACCATTTGTGTTCGATCTCATCAAAGGGTTAGTTTTTTTTTTTTTATTATTGATTATGGCTTGATTTTCAATATACAGTTTAAATAAGTTTTGAATTTTTTGTTAGTTTATGTTGATTATTTGTGTAGTTGATTGAGGATATAGGCTTAGATTAGAGTTTACTGGATTTTTTTTACCTTGGAGTCGTCGAAAATGGCATTTTCCGACGACTGAATGGTGGAGAAGACGCCTCCAGGAGGAGGTGTCTCCAAAAAGCCGGACCCGATTGTTTACAGTCGGATCGAGGTCCAAACAGTCGTTTCACTGTTTAACAGTGGGCCAACTGTACTGTTTGAAGGCCCACTGTTAAACAGTGGACCGACTGTATTCGGCCCACCGTTCAGTGGGCCGATTGTTTTGGGCCCTTAAATTTTACGTTTTTTAAATAATTTAATTATAATATTTTCTTATCTTTTTAATTGTTATTTCTTTTTCCTTTAATTATTAAAAGTAAAAATGTGTAACTAAATAATAGTTGTAATTAAATATTTAAAATATTATTTTTAAAATTAAAATTTCTTTATTAATTTAAATTAAATAATAAACATATTCTTTATTTAATTATAATATTTTCTTATGGTTTAAAATTTTTATTAATGTAATTAAATAAATAAATTTAAATTGATAATTACAAAAAAAAAAAATTATCTTATTATTTATATTTTAATTGTAATTTCTTTTTTCTTTTATTATTAAAATCTGTAATTAAAAAGAATTGAAATTAAATATTAAAAATATATAATTTTAAAAAATAAAAATCAGTAATTAAATATTATTTATATTCTTTAATTAATTTTAATAATTCCTTTATTTATTTAAATTAAGTAATCAATGTATTCTATGTATAATAATATTTTTTTTTATCGTTTAAAATTTTTATTAATGTAATTAAATAAATAAATTTAAATTGATAATTACCAAATTTTTTTATTATTATTTATAATTTATTTTTTCTTTTATTTTTAATATTAAAAATCTATAACTAAAAAGAATTGGAATTAAATATTAAACATATTTTATGTCTTTGTTGATAGTAGTTGTCATTCAGATTGCTTAATATTATGTTATTATATGTTATTCCATTATATCTGTACAGTGTTTTAACATGGCTCATTTCGAATTTTTGTAGGATGGAATATCATTTGGAGGACGAGTTGAGGCGGATGGCGGGAAAAACTACTTGGAACAGTAGCTTTGATGCTTTTACTGTCGTCGAGGAGCCGTTGGATGATCAGCACAGAGAGATGCTTTGACAGTCATTCATCTGGCCCCTACGTGACATGAGAGAGATACAGTTTTCGGGGCAGATGATCGATGCCTTATTATGTCGGTTGCTGAGTCTAGTCGACAGCGATGCCCTCCACTTCGACCTCAGGGGCAGGGTCGCCAGTTTCTCTCCTGTCGAGTTTGCCATGATGATTGGGCTACAGATGACCGGGGGATGACGTTGCTCGAAGAAGCAACAGGTTGATGGATACGTACTTTGAGGGACAGGGGACGGTGCTGCGTTGCAGTTGATTGACGCAGTCAGGAGATGTGACCACATGCTAGATCGATTGAAGTTAGGATTGGTCTACATTCTGGAGAACGTGATGCGGTGTCACCCTAAGAAGATTGCGATCGATCTCCTCCACTTAGAGATCGTCGATGACCTCGATGGTTTCAACAACTATCCGTAGGGTCTGAGGTGTTTCGATGACACCGTCCACGTCTTCACCAGATCGCACTCGAAGTCCAATGGGGTAGTGCGTAAGTACGAAGTCTATGGATTGCCCCTGGCAGTGCAGGTAAAAATTTAACATAATCAGCGTAAAGAAAAAAAATAAACGTAATCATATCTAATATTTGTATATGTTGCAGATTTGGGCGTATGAGACCGTCCCCCTATTGGGTACCCGCTATGCAAAGTGGCTGGAGACACGTTACTCTAGGATGCATCACTGGCGATCATCCCAGCAGGATGGCTGTCCATCTGGGAAACAGTTATCGGCTCTCCTCGACGACCCCAATGTGAGTATTGTAAATTTTTAATTTATATTTTATGTAGTTTAAAAAATCTCTACATTTTGTTAAAATAATTCAAACGTCAATATGTCAGCTTGAAGTAATAACAGAGTTGACGTCGTCGATGGAGGAGGAGGGTCGGGGTTGTGCGCGTGAAATAGATGTTCCGCACACCCAGAACGACCAGGCGATAGATTCGATCCTGGACCGAGATAGGGTATGTGACTTGACGATAATTTATGTATCAGCATTTTCTATGAGGTTGCAGTTATTAATTTTTTATGTTGACATTTTTTGTAGGAGCGTGATCCAGCTGATGGCACCCCTATGCTCTTGGAGCCCCCTCCGCCCATAGTTTCACCTTGGCCTATGGCATGGTCGCGCCCCTCCGTCCTTTGCATTTTCGTCACCCCCATCCCAACAGTTTCCCCGTGGATCTCCTATACATGGTCACAGTCATGACGATAATCTATATGCTCGGTTGACTGGATTTATTGCAGGGAAGGTTGGCGCGCTATGACGAGACTTGACTGGATTTATTATAGGGGAGGTCGACGCGCTACGACGAGACTTGACGGGACAGATTGCTGATCTGCCCTGAGAGTTGATGGATCAGAGTCGTGATATGACCGGCAGAGTCGACTCTCTGTCACATGATATCTATGTGTTGTGTGGCCACGTTGCAGATCTTCAAGAGGAAGTCACATCGCTTCGATGTGATGTCTGGTAGAGGGAGAGAGTGTGGCGGAGAGGGGGACAGAGATGGAGGTCACCCACAGTACTGGGGAGATGAGGACCTCACGAGCTGGTTATTTACTCAGATGGGGACTGGAGTTGAGGCGAAGGAGGGGAGGATGGAGAAGGCAGCCTCGATGGCGGAGGAGGAGAGGATGAAGGAGGTGGTGGAGGAAAGGAGGACGGAGGAGGTGGTGGTGATTGATGAAGAGGTGGTAGTTGAGGGGGGGAGAGGACGTCGGTCGTGACTGAGGGTAAGAAGCGTTCTGTTAACGTGCTGGAGCATGTCGTTGGCAAGAGGCCTATGATGCCGTCACATTACATTGTTTCTCCCTACATAGCCGAGGCCAAGAGAAGGACATTTATTGATGAATGCATCCCGAACATGTTTAGGGAGGTTCATAACACCAAATGGAAAGCGTTCGAGACGGAGTGGAGAAATTGGAGGCCCGGGTAAGTATTGTATTAGTTTTAGTGAATTACGACACGCTTACTCATTACATATTTGTTTAAGATTTTATCTGTTCCTATGTTCAGGGTCACCCGCTCGATCGCTGGAAAGTCAATCCAGAACGTCTATAGCTAGTTCCATAACATCACCACTTCTGGTTCTTGGCTCGTCGACGATGTAAGTGAACTAGTAATATTGTTATTTATTATATGTATATAATTTTTCAATTATTGGATGAAGTAACTGTCTGTACTTCTTGATGTAGCACATCGACCTTGTCATGGATATATTGCGTGACCGAGCTGAGAGACTCCCGAATTCCTTTTGCATCTCAAGTCGACTCATATTGAATATGGAGTTCTTTCAGGCCATGAACATTGAGTACGAGTCGTTCAGACATCTGGGTGGTGACTATGTAGTGTCGAATTTTTTGGTCGATTGGATTTTCGGGATGTCGTCGAAGGTCGGGGGAGGCCATGGGCTGGTTGTACACATATGTACATTCCAGTCTGTGCGAACCATGACTATATTGTATTGAAGATCGTCTTCCCTGAGTCGATGGTGTATGTGTATGACCCCGATCACTCATATTCGACACAGAGTCAGCTTGAGCAGATCTTGGAGCTGGTGGCTGTGATCGTTCCCCGGATTGCTAGAGCAGTGGATATTTTCGTGCAGGACAAACTAGCCATCGTGTGGGGCACGACTACGGTGAGACAGACCATATTGTAAGTGTTTGTTATTTTTTTAACTTTAAAACTTAGTTTTTATGTACATGACATATTACTAACGCAGTATTGTTTAATTGCAGTGGTGACTACGACATTTACATGATAAAGTACATAGAATTTTTGAGTATAGCTCATAAGGTTTATTCTATCAACCAATCATGTATTCAGAACTGGAAAAATAAGCTAGCAGCTGATATATAGGAATTTAATTGCGATCCGTAATTTTTTTTTTTTTAATTCTTTGCAATTTTGTAACTATTGTATAAGTGCGATTTTTTTATTTATGTACATTGTAATCAATTGTAATAATTTGTAATTTTAAATTTTTACGTTACTTATGTAATTTTAAATTCTTTATTTAATATATAAATACAAATTTATAATTACATAGTTGATTAAATAAAAATTGAATTATTTAATGTTGACTAGGTCAATTAAATAATATTTGTAATTAAATAGTAAAGATATTATTTTTAAAATTAAAAATCGGTAATTAAATATATCCTTTATTAATTTAAATTAAGTAATAAATATATTCTTTATATAATTAAAATATTTTTTGATTTTTTAAAATTTTTATTTATGTAATTCAATAAATAAATTTAAATTGATAATTACCAAAAAATACATATTATTTATAATTTAATGGTAATTTCTTTTTTTTTTTTTGAAAATTAAAAATTTGTAATTAAAAATATTTGTAATTAAATATTAAAAATATATAATTGTTAAAATTTCAATAATATTTATATCCTTTAATTAATTTTAATAATTCTTTTATTCATTTACATTAAGTAATAATTATATTCTTTATATAATTAAATAACAAATTAAATTCTTTATTTAATTATATAAATATATTAAAAATTACACATTATAAATAATAAATATAAATTAAAGAATATAAATATTTTTTAATTAATATTTACTTACCGATTTTTAATTTTAACAATGATATATTTTTAATATTTAATTACAAATATTTTTAATTACATATTTTTAATTTTAAAAATAAAAGAAAAAGAAATTAACATCGAAAATATTTAAAAAGTTTAATAAATAATAATTTAAAATTTGACGATTACTAAAATTAAATATTGGATTTTTAATAACAGAAACATTAAAAATCTTATTCATTTAATGAATCGGTTTATATGTTACTTAGGGGAATATGACTGTTACAATTTCGAGTATGACCTCCCTACACCTGCTACACCTACGCGGTTGATGAAACTCTCCGGTAGATGGTATTTTAGACGTACGTGAACGTCTAGGGCCATGCGGTTGAACTTTTGGTGGTAACACAATATTAAGGTGGATAATGTTGTCAGAAACTTCTCACTCAATTTCATTAGGTAGAGGAAATATAGTCTTTGCGTACGTTGCTCTCCAAGAGTCAGCCGTGCAATAATGAGAGCATAATGTCCTCAGTGCAAAGCCTCGATATATAGCCACCGCGACTGCATGATCACATGGAAAACTCTCCAATTGAAATCGACTACAACTGCATGTATTCTCAGTCAAGTCAGCCATGTATGCCGTAGTACGTGTACATTTCACAAAGTATCGCGACTTATCCAGTAGTTCCACATTCAACTTTCTCGCAACATTTACAGATTTACAGAGTTTCTGCTCTTGAGCCGGCGCTAGCATGCTCCAATAACTATGTGATTCTACATGATGATCGTGAAACCACTGTTGCAGCTTGTTACGAACGTTCTCAATCATTGCAAGGATGGGTAACTCTCGATCATTCTTGAATAGTGCATTGAGAGACTCCGCGTTGTTCGACGTCATCATGTTGTATCGACGACCTGGAAAGTGTAAACGAGCCCAATGTTCAATCCCCATTTTGGTTAGATACTCCAAAACTTCGAATAATTTATTTCCTATTTCTTCCATTAACTTGTTACACTCTTCAATATCGTACGCTTCGGCCGCTCTTCTAAAGAATGAAACGATGCCTTTGCCCCGATACCTGGTTTTCAGGTTGCCTTGTATATGGTACATGCAATAACCATGATGTGCCTCAGAAAAAACTTCAGCGATACCATTTATCAAAGACTGTCCCCAATCAGTTACAAATGCAAGCTCTTCGACTTCCCCGATTACTTCCCTCAACTTTATAAAAAATCAACGCATCGACAGATCATTCTCACTATTGACTATGTTGAATGCAAGAGGGTAAATTTGGATATTGACATCTTGACATGTAGCAATAATCAACTTGCCTTCATATTTAGATTTCAGAGTTGTGCCATCGACTAGAATTATGGGTCGCATGACATTTCGAAATCCCCGAATGCATTGTCCAAGAGCCATGAAGAAAAATTTGAAGCAATTATCGCCCTTCGTCTCAATAAAATATGCCGATCCAGAATTAGTTTTCTCCATGTTGTGGCAGTACCTGGCCAATTTAGCATGACTCTCCTCAACCGATCCCATTAAATCCTCAAATGCGCATTCTTTAGCTTTCCAGGCCTTTTGGTAGCTCAAGACCACTCCGTGATCTCTATGGAAGTCGTTCCTAATGTCCAAAGGTTTGTAGATCGTCCGTGGGTCCTGATACCTGTGCATTATCTGCCGACCAATAAACCAAGCACAGGCTTGTCTATGATCACTTCGACCAATTCCCACTTTACAAGTATGTTCCCGTGTATACTTACGAACTATAAAACACTCGTTCATATCCATCTTTGTCGCTCGCAAACGCCAACTGCAATTGTCGTCGACGCAGGCGATCATCAACAACGACTTGGTTGACTTTTTCACTTTGAACTCAAAGTTGTGTTCCATTGCAAGTAGATATAGAGATTCCTACAAATCTTTCTTTGTTTGAAACAACTGCATGACATACAAATCATTATCATTGGGAACCACACGAGAAGAGTTAGAGGACGGTCCACTCATTCCAACCCTTGAGGTCCCACACTGCTCATCTCTCTGACGGTAAGCAAACAAATCCTCATTTGTAAATTCATTCTGATTCTCGCTGTCGTGAACTACGAATGGAATCCTGTGCGTAACGATCCAATCGCGATGAGGAACATCTGTCTCTAGAATAACCACATCATCCTCACGTGCTATCTCCACAGTATTCCAAAAATCATTACCCCGATCACCTCCATCCGAATTACTTTCGACGACATCCTTCCTCACTAAAGTCACACAAAGAGGAGTCGTGTGTTTTTGATTCATAAGGAATAGATAATTCACTTCAACATCAGAATAAATCCTAATAGGGGACATGAAAATTGATTCTTGCTCATTGAATATAAATTTCAATTCCATATCGTACTGAGAAGGATCAACATTTAACTTGTTCTGTAAATCATTATACAATTTTGCATATGAGATACTTGATATTATGGCAACCGCTATAGTAGTGGGTCTTTCGCCCGTATATTTTCATACCCATCGATCTCTTTTATTTAATTCGAAATCACCAAAGTAACAAATCGGGACTACATTCATATCTGCATGACGAAATATAATTTATAGAAAAATCAGTAGCAAAAAGAAAAAAAACATAAACAGCCGGCTGTTTCGTCTGAAATGCATTTTTTCATCAGATCTATTTTTTCGTCTGAAAGATGAAAATGAATTTTTTTCTTCTTCATGCTTAAAAAAATTACAGATCTATATTATCAATTTCATCTACTGTTAACATTATACATCGAAATAAATTTTATTGATAGAAACGTGTATTAATTTGACGAAAACGAAATGAAATATGCGTAAAATGTACTTACTGATTCGAAGTGATTGATAAAAAAAAATTTCGCCCTTCTGCATTCCGATTTTTCAGATTTTCAGGTTGAGACAGATGAAAGTTGAGAGAATTTTTATCTGTGTTGTTGGAATAGATAGATGAGAAAAGGCAAGATTTTGAAATTTTACGTAAGAGTGTTTGGTTTTTATTTATTACATAAATGGTAGTATTGTCTTTAAACAAAACAATCTTTAGTAATTGTTTTATGTATTTAAGGGCGTTTTTGTCTTTTACCAACAAAGAGGTCATTGTGGAAATATTATGATTTTAACAAGTCAAAGTGAAAATTCAACCTTTTGACCAAGTCAATTTTAAAAGAACCCCATATTGAGAGCTATATGCCACAAGCTAAGGCCAATGTAGTTGAATCAAATAACATAAGTAAGAAAAGAAAGCATTTTGTCGAACCTTCTAAGAAGAATGCAAACAAATATAAGGACAATTGTTATAACTCTGAAAATGGTAAACATCGCTCTATCGATCATTTAAATATAATATGTCTATATTTAAATGATATTTGAGCCGAATCTGTTTTGCGCGCTTATCCTAGCCAGTTATACCAATGAACTAAACTCCACTTCAATCAAGATAATAATGGTCAAGATAAAGCATTATCATGCGATTCACAAATTAACATTCCTCTGTTCCCTTGAAACTTTAATTGATAAACATGGTAGCATCTCCAATTTCAGACAAATTATAAAAATGAAAATATCAACAAGATTCTCCAAAATTCAATATAATTTAAGGACAAGGCAGCCATGTTTCCGACATTTTAAACTTTTTACTCTGAGAAACTCTTTCAACTTAAATCCAAAAGTACACAAAATATTAAAAGATTCAAGAACAAAACATCTCATCATAAATAAATACTTTGAAAATAAAAATAAAAATGAAGAACAATAATATAAAATCCAACATTGGCTCAATTTTCTGACATTTTTGAAAGCCTTCAACAGAATGAATCAAGAATTTCTTGTGTGAATAAAGGAGTTGATCAGTTTCTCTGATGTGAAGTGATGGTAAATGCAACAATTGTGTGTGGGAATTAATAGATTTTCTGGTGGAGATTTGTTGTGATTTTTGTATCGCAAGTGTACGATATCAAACAAGTAATAAAGTGGATCAAAGAGTCTGGATAATCGTTCCCACGAGAACTATACTTCAATGCCTAATCTAGTTAATTTCAATTTCAATTTCAATTTGATGAATGTAACCTCAAATTTTGTGTGAAGAATGTTGTAATCTAATGAGAGCTTAAAATTAAAGTGTGATGTGCACAAAAACGACGTTGGAGTTTAACAATGAGACGGATGTTAGGGCGGAACATTTCACCTATTGGATAACCTTTACGATTTATATTCAGATTAATGAACTAAAGTAGTGTTCGGTCGAATTCTCCTAATATATTCAACTCACCCCTCTCGAGTTTTCGTTGATCGTATTTAATTAAGCCAATTCCATATCTCTATGCAAACTAATCTTAATTAAACGAAACAAGGTTCTGAAAATTCATACACGACCGCAATAATCAATATAGGTCTACACATTATATCAATTTACCGGATTTTATTATATGGTCTAGACAAATAATCCGCATCTCTACGCAATTATTTTCCACTAAATCATTGAATAATTGGCCAGAACATTCAAAACATTAATACAATAATAAAACCAACACATAACAAATTAAAAACTAGAATCTTGAATATAAAATATAAAGGTTCCCCAAATAGATTACGTGTTCACCCTAACAATGAATTTAGCTATTTATATTACATAAGAAGAAAGAAATAATAATTATAGAATACATAATCGGGTTTGAAGTAAAGATTTAGAAGAACAAAATAGATCTTGCACTAAAATCCTTTCTTGTTCTTGTCAATCCTTAAAAAATGAGTCCCTTTGTGTTTCCGTCCTTGAATTCCATGGTTAAATTTTCCCAATCTTCTCTTTGATTACCTCCAATTAATTGTAGATCTCTCTTGGTGTCCTTGTGCCTCCCCAAATTGTCTAACCCTTCCAAGGGTCTCCAAGAAGTCTATTTATACTCCCCCTTCCGTCCATGCTAGAATAGGATTTTTTAATGGGCCTTTTAGACCGAAAATTCCCTTCATTGCTGGTAATAGGCGGCGCCGCAGTGCAGCGTCATTTAGGTTCATGGTGCTGTAGCGCCATGGTTTCAGTTGGTGGCGCTGCGGTGTGGCGCCGCAACGCCACCTCCTGAATCATCGGCGCCGTGCCTTTGCACTTTGACCGTTTTACCCTTTTTCCCATCTTTTCTCCTTATTTGAGTCATCACTCCATTTTGTCATCACCTTGTTGCTTCAATATTATCTCCAAACTTCTACAAAACAACATGAATAAACACATAAAAAACGTTCACTTCTCATAGAATCTAACTTGTAATTAAATCAAAAGTAGGATAAAAACTCGTGAGTAAACACACTCGTCAAGATTATTAGAGAAATCGCCTTCACCTCTTCAGTTCACGTTCATCTTATCTAACCCTAAGATAACAAATGATTTTTAAGAATTTTGTTTGGGTCAGTTTGGGCCGAAAATTGTTTTAACAGGCCCGTCAAAAACTTTCCTCCCTAAACAAGGGAGACAATCACAAATAACCAAGTAAATAAAATTAATTCATTAAATACTACACATCAATTTATATTTTGTGGATACTGAGTATTATAGAAAAGTATACCAAAATTACTATGATTTTATTTTTGTAACTAAAACCCATGCAATGGCAAAAAACACGCATACCATTAATTGCAATTTCTTATCATTTGCTGTATGGAAGTTCAGATTACTAAACAAAAAAGGAGGAATTGCATGGGATCAATAATATACTGTACGAATGAATGACTACGTGCTATAACGTGTAAAAAAATCGAGATGTCAATCACGAAAACGCATAACATAATGAATCATATTAAAATACATGTTGCAAAGTGAAAATGAGCCAGATCTACACTTTGACAAGTTATGTGGAATAATTTGAATCAATTCATCATTCATGCATGGATACAAGTAACACTTGATATAATAGAAACAGAAATAAGCAATGACTTGAATCAATGCAAAAAAGAAAAAAAGGAATGACGTATTATAGGTTAAAAAATGTCGAGTGTCAAGAAATAATTACAATGGTAAGAATGAAACTTGTTCATGTATTTAAACAATTGATAAGTATATAAAATATTGGATCGGTGATATACTTTACAAAATTAATGAAAGTACAAAATTGCATTACATACTTGACACATGTAAAAAATCGATTTGTCAATCATGAAAATGCATAACATAATGAATCATATTACGATACATGAATAGAGTTACACTACGACAAATTAATGATGTGAAAATCATGACTCAATTCATGTATGGTCTCAAGTAGCACTTAATATAATAGATGAAATAATACATAAACTGAAATGAACAATGACTTGAATCAATTCATAGAAGAAAAAAGGTGTAACATATAGAATTAAACTACTTTGCCTAAATTTTTTGACATAATGGTTGACATCCTCTCACATGAATGTGGGTCCCGCGTGAATAAAAAAATCCAAAAATGAAGTGGGACCCCCATTGCGAGTGTCGGTCAGCCATTATGTCAAAAAAATTCGGGCAACATAGCATGATTGTAACATATAAGAGGTTAAAAGATGTGATACACGTTATGTCGAGTATCAAAATAATTACAATGATAAAAATGAAACTTGTTTACGTGTTTAAGCAATTGATATTTTACACGATGTAAATTTGTCTTGAGAAATCATATTTCAACACGTGTCATGTAATCAAGCATTAAAACTTTCAAGAATTTAAATTCAAACATAGTTTAAATTCACAATCATGTCATAAAACATAAACATTGTAAAATCAGTGATGATGATTTCTGTAAACTTGCATGTTCAAGAACAACCCTAAAATAAGTAAACTCACACTAGCTAGAATATAACAATCCTCCTCCTCCAGAACAAATCCTATCTTTTATTGGTCAATATGGAGAGAGAATTCACTTGAATTCGACTAGTAGCAGTGATGATGCTAGTGGTTATCTAATTGATGTAGTCGATCTAAGGTGATTAATGGCTTCTGCCTTCTCGGACTCCCCTATTAGTTCTCTTCAAGTACCTGATATGTACAGTGAGCCAATCTTTTCGGAACTTGGCGAAGTTTCCATTCGGGAAGATTTCAAGTTTTGACTCGAATAAGACAATTGAGCTGAAGGAAGAAAATGCAACAAGAGTTCACGTCATATATTTTCGTATCCTCTATGGTTTCCAGTGGCCTACCTTTCTTCAATGTATTGCTGAAAGTAATAATGGTCCTCCAATCGGATTACTTGCATAGAATTTCCCCAACCTGGATTCAAATCGGCAGAAAGAATTGAAGAGACAGGGTGTCGGTTGGCTTATTATGCTGAAATTTTTAAAACGCCATTTGAGTACAATGCCATGGCACAGAGGTGGCAAACCATCAAAATGGAGGATCTTAAGATTGAAGAAGGTGAATTTCTCATTGTCAACGATTCAAGAATTGTAAATCAACTCAACCCTTTAATCCTTGATGATTCATAATTCAATTCCCAAAAAATGGCTAACAGATCAGAACTAACTGAGAGCAATGCATGGGTTTTACATCCAAATTCTTCCATAGGGCCTAAGGCTTTGGTTTGATTGAAATGTATGGTATGGGCGTCTGTCTTTCCCTTTTTTTTGCTAGAATGTAGGGCTGGACATGGTCCGGTTCGATTCTGAAAAGAGAACCGAATTGAACCAAAAATTTTCGGGTATTTAGTAAATGGAACCGTCGAGTCCAAATATAATT
Organism: Osmanthus fragrans; assembly: GCA_019395295.1. Lineage (NCBI taxonomy): Eukaryota > Viridiplantae > Streptophyta > Magnoliopsida > Lamiales > Oleaceae > Osmanthus > Osmanthus fragrans. Next base: position 14,397,169 of record CM033349.1, read on the forward strand.
ATGGACCCGTTTGGGTTCGGTTTAGTTCGGTTCGGTTCCATTCGATTCCGTTCGGTTCCGTACCATTATTAAATTTTTTAACATTTATAATAAAAATAACTAGGGCAGGACAAAAGTCCCGAACCGAACCGGAACCGAACCGAATCGAATCGAGCGGTTCTTCTGAATTAAATCCCCGAATGGGTACCCGAATCTAGAACCGAAAGTTTTGGTTCGGTTCTCGGTTCTAGACCAAGAACCGAATCTTTTTAAAATTTTTATTTTTTATATTATATAAATCAAATTATTTAATTTTTTCTAAATAAATTAGCAAATTAACAAATTATTTTCAATTAACAAATTAACAAATAGTTGGTAAGTATTAACAATACTTTAAAGTATTTTTTTTTTTTTTTATCTCTATGACTTCTAATTTATATTTCTTTATTTTATCTAGATTTAAATATTTGAAGTAAATGAATTATTGATATGGAATGGATCGCCGATGTTTTATATTAGTATATGATTTTTGGTATTTATATAAATTTGTAAATTAATCTTATTGTACAACTTGTTATTTATATGTTATTAAATTGAACTACATCAATTTGTAAAATTAAGATTGAACGTGTTATTAGTTATTTTTATTATAAATGTTAAAAAAATTAATAATGGTACGGAACCGAATCTAACCGAACCCGAACGGGTTCATAATTATATCTGAACCCGACGGTTCCATTTACTGATTACCCGAAAATTTTTGGTTCGATGTCCAGCCCTAAAAATAACTAATGACACGTTCAATCTTACTTTTATAAGTTGACGTAGTTCAATTTAATAACATATAAATAACAAGTTGTACAATAAGATTAATTGACAAATGTATACAAATACCAAAAAATAAATACTAATACTAAAACATCGGTGATCCATTTCATATCAATAATTCATTTGTTTCAAACATTCAAATCTACATAAAATAAGGAAATATAAATTAGAAGTCATAGAGATAAAAATACTTTAAAATATTGTTAATACTTACCAACTATTTGTTAATTGAAAATAATTTGTTAATTTGCTAATTTATTTAGAAAAAGTTAAATAATTTGATTTATATAATATTAAAAAATTTAAAAAATAAAAAAGATTCGGTTCTTGTTCGATTCTTCGGTTATTGGTGTAGAACCGAGAACCGAACCGAAACTTTTGACTCTATATTCGGGTATTTAATTTCAGAAGAACTGTTCGGTTCGGTTCGATTCGGCTCGATTCCGATTCGGTTCGGGACTTTTGTCAAACCCTACTAGAATGTAAGATTACAACAGAAAATAGAGTATAAACAGCTAACAAAGCTAATTTGTATAAATCACTAGAGAGGATTTTGCGTGAAATTAGGGATTTTGAGAAAGGAAAGAGTTTGGAAAGAAATGTGATCTATTTTCTTGAGCGCAAATCAGGGCAATATTTGTGTGTTTTAATTTTTTCATTTGTACTTCTAAAATGGCAGTATATTTGAGATATAAAATGTTGAAAAGTAATAATGGAATTATGATTTAAATGATGGTACCCCGTATAATTTCCTCCCTAAACAATGGCATAGTTTGCGTTGGGGGTTAACCTTGCTCAATTTCAATCACACATAATAAAATATTTTGAACATAAATTCAATACTTTTTCCTATTTTTTAACCACACTTTTTCCAAAAAATTATTATTTGAAACATCATTTTTTTTTCCCCAAAATAATGGCCATCAAATAGGGCTTAATGAATTCTAATGCAATATGCATTGGGAGGGAATGCAAAAAGCTGCAATATTATATTAATTTAAATTATCAATAGATGTCAATATAACATGAAATTAGTCTATAAGCTACAATGCATGTATCGGTGTAAGTCGAAAATTATGCTTTACAATTGCTATGAACATCATCACAATTTCCTATTTAGAACCACAAAAGAAATAACGAATACTCAAAAGTTCATGGTCTAGTTGACGTTCCATTCTCAAATATCAGTAATGGAGGATTTAGATGGTCAGATTTTCTTGAATTGCAAGGAAGGATCCGACTATGTTACCTCCAACATCAGGAAAAGTTTCGTACTCGGGGTGGGCCCTCACCTTTCCATACCTATCAACTTCAACCGGGTACTTCAGAAGGTGTCCTCTCATTTTTGATGTCTCATCGGATGCATATTGTTTCCAGTTTGCCTCGCCCATTTGTCTAACTCGTCGGACACATTCTACAGATTCCGGTTGAGTAAAGCAGTCGTCTAGAATTCCAAGATGCTCAGCCCATAGAGACATTCTATATCCATAAATCTACAAAATGCATACCAAGATACTGTCCAGGGTCAGATGACAGAATTTACTTTTGATATTAAAGTTGGGGATATTGAAACAGCAGCATTTTCAAATGATCACAAATCACCTGTCCATATGGTCTCGATTGTTTCCTTGCCCATGTGTGATGGGGTTGATAGGCTCCCATAGCAATCTCTGTGTCTCTAGTACCCTCCATTGATCGCTGATTGATATTTGCAGACCCCAAAATAACATACTCATCGTCCACAATCATCCCTTTCGAATGAACATAAATCATGAATCTTTGGTTTTTGACTGTGTCCCTGAAACGTAAATGTCCAAGGAAACTCATGTGCATATTCGCAATAAAAATTACCTGAACTTATGAACATTGAGGAGTAAGTAACCGCAGAGTTCTGAAATTTGTTACTGACAAATCAAAATAAAACTTAGCCCTTGTTTGAGCCCCTTTTTTTCTCAAAAATAGTATTTGGAATAGTATTTTTTTTGTAGAATGTGTGTTGAAAAAGAAAGAAAAATTTTCGATTTACGTGCAGTATTATTTTATGGAAGATTGTATGGTTGAAAGTAGGAGAGAAAAAAATATATTATAGGAAAATGGGCTCAAACAAGGGCTTAATTCAGACAAACCTCTTACGAGTACCCAGTGTCTCGTGCTCAATGGTTTACAACATTTAATAACAATCGAAAGCATGTTTGAGAGTTGTTAATAATCGGTTTAAATTATAAATAGATAGATGTGATGGATAAATGGGTAGTACTTGTGGATCCTACTAAAGATGGATAAAAATTGATTTGACAAATTATAAAAATTTTATAAAATGGGCTTAGTCATTAAGCACATCTTGTGAGTGGAAATCGGTTGTTTATACACCTCATTAAAAAACTTAAGCTATTAGAGAGGGGACACATTTACTTGTTTAAATTTAGTTTTCAACAACCCCTCATTTGTAGGCCGTATTCAATTTTTTTTATCAAACACCAGACACGTGCTCAATTTTCATAAATTATAACAGAGACTCGAGAGACTTTAACTCAGGACCTCTCCGTTTCCTCTAATACCATATTGAAATACCTCATCTAGAAACTTAAGATAAGTTACATAGTTACTGATTTAAATTTAGTCTTGATAATGAATATGTTAGGCCTCCAGTTTAATACACTTATTCTAGAAGGATACAGAAGAAAAGAGAAGATGGAGCAGCAACAAATTCAGTTATAGTGTTAGGCTGAGGTGGACAATTTGTTACACCAAGGCTATAAATAAATGATTACCATAGCAGTAGAGGATATCAACTTTCTAGTGAGTTATATGAAGGAGTAAAGTACTAGCCCTCTCTAAAGGCTATATGTTATTTCTTTTCTGCTGTAACCCGTTACTTTTCATCAATATGACTATCAGTGTTCTTAAGTTCCTTATTTTGTGTTCTTTAACAGCTTGAACCCTATCAGAATATCACCAAAAAGCATATATAAAAGGGAGATCGAATGATTACTTGAGGAGTGTTAGCTGCACTTTGATGCTCAGAGGGATAACCCGTGTCGAGAGCCTCACGATTGCCAAGACAGTAGAAGTTCAAGTAATCTTGTGGTGAGTACGCATCCTCAAGTCCAACCTCCATCAGAGCCTTGTAGATAGTCTCATACATCATTTGCATTGTTTTATGCTAAAATAAGAGTTACAAGTCGAAAGACTACATCAATGAAACACAATTATAAGAAATTTAAAAGCTCTACACTGGTTAACAGATAGCTAATTATTTATTCATTTAATAATGGATTGATTCCAAATATGAAAATCGCAAACATTCCCAATAGAAGCCTTTATCTTCTGCTTCCCGATATATGCTAGTACGTACTAGAAGTAAAGGACACTTCGTGTAAACTTTGGAAAGCACACCTGCCAAAACAAAATCCTTTGGGTAGCAGCACCTGTTGGATTACCCTCTGGCCACATTGGAATCACAATATATGCTGCAAATCTTTCGTGCGCTCTTATTTTGTTGGCAATCTTGAGGGCAATTTCTATCGGAATCAAATTATTTGCACCTGCAAAATAGAAGTATGCTTCTAAATTTTCATATCTGAAGAAAACTTGAAACTGACCATGACAAAAAGCACTATATGTAAGTGGGCAGTCAAATTGTCACCTGAGACAACTAAACTATGACAAGGCAGTAACATACTTCAAACGAAACCTTTTCTGCATGTATGGTGCAATGTAAGCTGATATCATTGATAAAATGTTGCTCCTTTTTGAACTTGTCAGCTATAGTTGAATTTTTTTTTTTCTTTTTTCTTTTTTTTTAGTGGGATGTTGAATCTTGTATACCTTTCCTTGGTATGTTTCTAGTGTTTGTTGCATGTATCAATGTGAAAAAACCATGGACCAGCAGGTGTTGAATCATTTCAAAATGGGAAAAGAACCAATAAGGCTTGGGCAAATGGCCAAAATATATATACGAAGTACCAGGACATCAACTTGCATTTGACAATCACTCCACCGTAAACCCAAAAGAGAAAAAAACAGTACAAATAATAAAATAAACAAAAGATGGAAATTACTAAAGAAGATTACATAACTTATTTCTGATATGAACAGTGAAAACAGTCTTAAAAATATGGAAGGATCAAGTGGCATGTGACCTGACTCTTAACCCAATTTATGACAGGAAGCACGGGCAGGCCACATGCTTTACAAATTACAATATCAAGTAAGTGGAGGCTAATCTAGAGCAAAGAAACTAGAAAGCGAAACAAATCATGGTGAAAAAAGCTGACCAGTTATAAATCTGCATTTGGACATGCAACTGGATAAATTTTTCGCTAAGTGAAACGATAAAAAGAATCAAAAGAACAATGAAGAAAGAAGTTTTCTTCACTTTCCTCGGGTACTAAAAATGAATATTAAACCTATTTAATTCTTCCAAGCACTGGGGACTATGCACATTAATCCTGTGCTGATAAATCACAAAATATCCATAGCTTATCTTGTGCGAAATTTTGGGAATTGCAATATAGCATATTACTGAAAATGGAAAAAAGTGCAATTTCAGAAATATTCAAATTGTAAATTAATTTATTCTCCGTGACATGCATTTCAAGCCATTTGCGCAAGTCTTCATATGCCATGTAACAAATGACAAGAAAGCGAACCAATAAAATTCACTTTTGATGACATGCTGATGGAGGTGGTGGGAGGGGGCTACAAGACTCAATCTTCATAACAACGTGATTTTAAGTTGACAAATAGATTCATGCAGGTAGGCCACCAAACTGTAGTCATATATACGTACTTCGACAGAAAAATGGTCTGATAAAATAAATAACTTTAAGGCACCAAATACTTCGAAATAAAACACCATAGGCAAAAAAGAACAGTTCCTTACCAACATCCTTATATGAACTCCAGTTGTATGAGGATCCGATGAAGTACTGATTTTCAATATAAATAAAATGTTGAGCAGCACGAATGGCCTCTACATATGCTGTGTGTATGCTCATATCTATAATTACGTTCTTCCCACATACCAGGTTCTGTTGCAGAAACCCGATTTAATGCTTGTGGAGGAAAATTTGCAAACCAAAAAAGTACATACAAAATATAGTATATTTATTATAGTTCACCCTTATTGTAGCTTCTTTAGGATCCTTTGGGAAGCCTCTGACGGAGTTTGAATCAATTGAACGGAACACCTGGATAAGATGAATAGCAGAACAACGGTTAGCAAACTGTCACATAAATCTATTGAAAACTTGAAATTTAACAGCCATTATCATTGGTTCACCTGAACATGCCAACTTTGAGGATCATCATCACTAATGCAAGGAGCATCAGATAGCCCCAATACATCAGGTATCCTTTCCAGTCGAAGCAAAGCATCATCATATGATGCCTTCAATTTTTTTATTCCATGGGGCCTTGCAGCTTTCATCCACCGCTCTTCGAAATTTGTCAGAACGTCATATGCTGCTGGACCGTCAATTTTACAATGCAAGTCATGCCATGGTTCTCTTGGACCACCAGTAACACTACCCTGTTCAGGAAGTAATATGAATCAACATATAAGCAAATGTATCCAGGTAATGCCATTTCACTTTCTTATTAACAGGGAATTATGGTTTGATTGAATTGTGTTTCCTTTCACTTTTCAGAGCATCCACAATCATTTAATAGGCAAACCGAAGTAGCTAAAGCTTCACATATCACTTAATGAGCTTAACAACAAATCTCAAATTTAGAAGGGCATGGCCTTGGCTGATTATATAGCCTTTTTTTCTTAATTTTGAAACTCATGTAACTTATTTTTGCAACAAGTGGAGAATCAGTGGAGTTTTTTGGATTGCTAAAACTTCTAAAAAAAGATGAAGTTGAACAGAGGGATTGAACCCCTCATGTTGGCAAAGAAAAGGATAGCCAAAAACAATAAACAAATGGTACATTGAGTAAAGTTCAAGCTCAGGCCACACTTGAATCCAGGATACCTCATGAGCCATTGAACCCAGAGGTTTAGGGGCTAATTATCTCTATTGTTTTGTTACTTTTGTATATTAGGTAATGGGAGAAGGTAAAATAAAGCCGATAATTTTGACATGCTCAAGGCATTGAAACTTTGGTATTTTACCATGTGTATACACCTCAAACAATCTCAGATTGCTTTAATATGATTGATAAAATATGCAATTCAAATAAAATATCATATAGCGCATCAACATTTCAACACATACATCAGCAAAATTTATTTAAGGTAAAATAATTACTGCATAAGTTGGGTTATGATAATCATCAGCGTGCCAAGTTTGCAATGTCCTAAATATATGATGTTGAGGAGTATCATATCGTCCATTACACAAGTCCAGCCCTCCAAGAAATGCAGTGATTCTTCTTCGATTATTTCCAGCATCAGCATCCACTATCACAGTCTTCTGATGATGCGTATAAATTACTCCAACTTCCTAATCATGAACATGAAACTTTTTATGTTAAATTCAAAATTTGAAGTAGGTTAATCAAACAATAAATGATCAACACAATATTGTAAAAGCAAACTTCCGCTGCAGTTCGAAAGTTAGACCGGTCATGTTTTTCTGTTCTATTTGCAAGAGCAATTTACCATCATTGATATCATGGTTTGCAATACTTTTTCAATGTTATCTTTAACTCATTGTCAATAGGTATACCCAAAAAAAAAAAAAAAAAAAAAACGAAAGCAAAATACAGAGCCTATCAAATCTAAATTCTTTTTGGGACAAAAAGGACACATGAAAGAATGATTATAGATTGGAATATTCACCACACCCTTCAAACTATGGAGATCTTAGCCGGAAAGTTAAGGATGTTAAGGCAAACTAAAAAAGTTGTAATATATGTAAAGACAAACTCATTCCAAATAGAATAACAGTTACAATGATGAAAATAAAAAACCTAGACAATGAAATGATAAAATAGGCATAGTAAGAAACATAGATAAACTAAAACTTACATATAACAGGGAAAAGAACAAAAAAAAAAAAAAAAAAAAAAAAAAAATTCTTCTAAATGCAAAGCTAAGTAAAATTTAGAAAAATTACTCCAGGAATAAGTGTAAACTAAGATTGAATTACTGATGATCTTTTTGCATGCATCAACCCCTTTCTCTTAGTTAAATCCCTTTTAAAAGGAAGTGGCTGTCTTTGTCAGTTAAATGTTGGAACATGATCAATTGGCTATATTCCAGTGAGATTACATCAAATAGCAATAGGTATGACAATTATTGAAGGGAAACAGAAATCATCAACCATCAGCAGCAGTTCAACATAAAGATGCATCAATTATGCCATGAGACACAATACGAACTAAAAACGTCCTATGTTGGGAATGCTAGTCCATATCAAGTTCAAGTGCTATATGGTTTTTCAAGAACCTATAATTTCAAAGTAATGGAAAAAATGTATGAACTTTTTAAGCAAATGTTTATGTAGATGACCTGAAAAAAAAATAGATGGAAAGATGATTTACGTCTGACATACCCTCTGCTTCACCCAACTGTGACGCTTTCCTGCCACTCGAGGACAAAGCAGCACTTGCACAGAAGAGTGTTTAAAGAAACGGCGAGTTTCTTCATCATGAGTTTGCATAACTCCATCCTGAATAGCTCAAGTTTGTGACACAAGAGAGGAGACCATTAGAAAAAAAGAATATCATTTTGAAAACTTCAAAAGGAAATTAATCAAGAAAAAAACAATTTCGATTGCATAATAATGGAAACCAGATGTCTCTAGACTCTGGACATAGTCAAGGTGAAAAAGCCCCTATACGTACATAACCATTCTAAGCATCACCCATTAAGCAACAAGAAAATTTAGGAACAGAAGCATGTTATCAGTTTAGTTAAATGGAGAAAACTGAATATTGAAAGTCATAGTTCTAGAAAAATAGACAGAAAAATTCCGAATGCTCTCTCTCTCTCTAAATGGATAAATCACCTTGGGAGGTCTTAATACTATTTCTATATTTTTATTATAGTTTAAATTCGATTGGAACAAAATTTAAACTTGTCTTCTAGACCATTTGACTGAAAAAGAAAGATGGCTTCAAAGTGCTCTCTATACTTGCACAATTAATATTTAACTGTATCGCATCTTAACAAGTAATATTTAACTGTATCACATATTTATGATTTGTGTTTGACGTCCGGAGGTGGAGGGTGAAGAAGGTACTATGTCATAGTCTGCAGTGATATTTTAAGAATGTGAGCAAAAGTTCTGTCACTCAAACATCGTACGTAAAATTCTTGTGACAGCAAAACACAACCTCAATTATTTGGAGCAATGTTGACAAACTTCGATACATGGATACATTATCCAATCACAGTCTCATATGATATTAGAGTATGCCATTTGGAATGTAGAAAATCCACTTGTGACTTATTAGGTGGAAGATAAGTACCTACCGTTTTGTAGCCCAGTATGCTTCCTGATGTAGGGTCATCCCATACAAGCAGCAAAACTCTCACTCCTTCCTGTGACTTTGATCTCAGAAGCTCCCCCAGAGTGCTACATGACACAGAGTTATCATCCCTAACCAGCCTAACTTTGTGCCACACTGACCACCCAGTAATATATATCAAACGGCGGGCCTGACGTATAGCATCAAAGATGTCATGCCAACATTTTCCATGCACATATTGCATCCCATTCTCAAGTTTTAGAATTGGGAGACATCCATCAGGAACGTGAGCATCTTGATAAAGAGTAACCATTCCACCTCTCCTAAGAGGAAAGTATGTCCCAGGAACTCCACGATAATCAGGACCAGCTCCAATTCCATGATGGTATATACTTAAATGCTCTATTGGGGTATATTGAATGGAGATATACAAAATAGCTCCAGCCTTGCAGGGCTTTCCACTAGTGTTAAGGATTGGAAAGAACCCCTCAAATTTTGCTCCCCCATATAAATGTTCCACTGGAACAGTCACTGTCCCTATAAACTGTGATCCCACAACATCATTATCTTTCACTACAAAGTGCACTTCGGCAGCATAGTGAGCAACTGGAAGATTAAAATTTTGCGTCCAAACAGGATTCTCATTATTGCTTATCACAAAAGTCCTTCCAATTGTAGCACCCGTTACTGTGATGGAGACATAGGGATCACTTGTATTCTTAAGGTTGTTGAACATATCTCCTATAGTTTTGTAGAACATATCCATGTTAGGAAGATTTCTTGCTTCATATACCCAAATATCCAAATTCCCATGTAAGAGCAACACTTTCAAAGACACTTTAGGAGATGGAGCTACCATAAGCTGTATATTCTGAGCCTGTGATGTAGCAGCATTAGTGGTCAAATGCGATGAAGCAGGAACAGAAGGGTGCTCCATCTGACCCGTAGAAGATGTCTCCAAGCGAGAAAAGGAATTAGGACGTCCATATATAGGCCCCACACTATTATACTTATTAGTCATCGGCAAGGGTCCAGAGTGATATTTTGGAGGGGAACTAGGCAATGGGGCTGATGGAGCAGGAGGGGAGGCGGCAGCAGATGATTTAACGTGATTATCAGACAAATGAACATTTTCCATGAGATCATCGATAGACGGATAAACTGGAGGGAGAGTTGTAGAACCATCATTGACGTGATCATAATTCCCCATAGGACCACTCACGGATGATGAACTATCTTGGTAATGGTAGTGACTGGAGTACTCACTACTAACTCTAGGCAGCACATTGGCTTGATTATGTGGAGGCTGCAATGGCCTGGAGTTCTGAAGTTGGAGATAATGGGAAGAACCATAATGGAAACTACCATATGATTGATGTGTCGACTGAGGCGAGGTTGACGTAGGTGGATATCCATGAAACTGGTGAGTGAGGGTGGTAGAATGCGAGAATGGGTGGTAACTATACTCTAAAGGTCCAGACGTAGAAGGAGGTGCAGATGGTGGCGGTGGACCTGGATATGAATAATTCAAAGGGCCGGAACCTGAAATGTTGTAAAAGGGCGGAGGCGGATAATGAGAATACTGTGGATAAGGGTATGGGACAGAGCCAGGAGGAGGATGGCCGGGGTATGGACCCGGGTTTTGTTGATTTGGAGGGGGTGGAACATGGGGGTAACCATACGTGCTGTATTGATAGGGAGGCGGAGAACGGTAATCGTGGTTATCCATCAACACTACAAATCTTCTCAACTTCTGATTCTTTTCTATATGGATAAGTTTTACAATTGAATCACACAAATATCAAAAGATAGCAAAAGTTCAAAATGGGCTCTGCATTAGACTTAAGAAAGATATATACTCAACTACATCAAAAAATAATTAACAAACAATTCAAAAACTAGCCAAGACAACCAAAAAAAGGCAATTTCCAAGGGGATTTTGAGTAAAAAGATGATAAATCTTTAGAGATTATGCAAAAAGATCAAATGGGTTCTTGCTGATTCATTCAATTATTCAAGAATATGCTTCATATTCTAGATTGTACCTTTATATGAGGATTTCCACCATAAACAATCATAGGATGTATTGACCGAAAGAGGAAATGGAAATTATGAAAATAACAGGTGAATTGTGACACGTTACATACTTATTTTTTCTTATAGAAATTTCCCTGAAAATGACAACCTAATAATACCGGTCTTTCCAGGTTTCAGAATGTTATTTATATGCTTCGGAGATCCATACAAGGACAGATTTGGTTACCCGCTGATTGCTAGGAAAATCATGAATACGTGGAGCCACCTGATTGGCTATATCAGTAATAAAATGGTAAAAGGGAAACTTGCTTTAGTTTTAGCTTATTGCCGCAAAATCCCCCTTACCTTCAACACCTATTGCTAAAGAATTAATCTATACGTACACAATACCCTACATAATATCCTACATCTCTCTCACATGAAGAGGGACCCATACATAATAAAATATTCGTGGACCCCCCTTCATGTGAGGGGAGTATAGAGCATTATGTAAAGTATGAGGTGTACATGTAGCATAGTTGATTGCTAAATACTCTCTATTTTTTTGAGATTGACGATTATATGTTGTTTGAGGTACGAAGGACTCCTCGCCGTCCAATCACGTTACTTCTACCATTCCAATTAAAAAGAGCTAAAATGAATAATTTTAAAAGGGTAAAATCGTTCTTTTTATTTCTTATTACTTATTAAGGAAATATTTGTTTGAAGTAAGTGGTACCAAGAAATGAATAGTCTCCCCTAGCCTTTCGGTACAAACTAATTATCGAAGTTAGCTGTCTACGACATTACCTACGATTTGAGTGATTTCTCTCACTGAAAGTCTCTTTCATTCTACATACTATTTTGTAATAGTAAATGAAATCTTAATCATTTGTATTTTGGTTTTTGCATAGAAAAATTCAATTTTTAAAATGGATTTCTTAAATTAGTTGATATTTGTTATGCACAAAGTTTCCTCCTGCTTTTATCGAGGATGTCTTCTCCTATAATAAGATGTTTTGAAGATGAAACTCCTAAATATGGCTAGTGTCCCTAATTTACATTTCGAAATCATATTTTTGGTTCAAATTTTCTTACGTATTGTTGTTCGAATTTTGGTGTATTATGTGAATACATGTTGATTGCTATGGGTTTTGATCTATTTTCAGTCGTAATTACTTTTTTTCATATTCATCCTACCGAATATACGGATTACTTCACAATGGCTATTTACAGTGGAGGTGTTTTTTCGATAAGCCGAATAATATGAAATTCGAACAGGGTACGCTATTGTTCTTGGACCATGTGAAGCCTGCTTATTTCAATATGGATTGGTTTGAGGCATTTGCATGTGTGTGTGTGTGTGGAGATTGTGAATCTTTCGTACATTGGTCAGCCCAACCCACTGTCCAGTCATACATCAATTCCCAGCCCAATAGCACTGCAACACTTGGCCCTAAGCTACTTTCCTCCTTGTTGACTCCAAAAAAATGTTGTCAACAGATGTCGATATCGGACTCGTGACACGTGGATTCCGGCGAGTTGACCGGAGTTGACAATCGAAGAATGTATATAAATCGTCGAATCGGAATACCAACGGGTGATATTTGTGTCGGAATGGATAAAGATCTTGTAATTGATTTTTCCCTTTTTCTTTATAATATTGTAAAGAGTACAATAATCATAAGAACCAAGTATTTTCGAAATGATGTTTTCTGTAAGAATTCAAGTGTATATTCCTTTATCTCAAAATTCAACATCTCCATTACAATCACAAGAGGCGCTATTTATAGACGAACCAGCTGGGCTGTCTGCCGTTGGATCAAACACACATGGCATCGTCCCATTGATTCAAGCATCACATCACTCATTCAGGACATTAACTATGGTGATGATTGCCCTGCCACCCCCTTCCTTTTGACTGACATTTAAGTAAGGTGGCTTAAAGTGTGTTGTCACGTCAATTACATCTCAGGGATATCCTTCGGATTTGTTTCTTATAGGGACCTCGGTAAATAAGATATTAGGTAACTAAGGGACTTCGGATGGAGAAGTGTCATGCGAATGAAGGAACTTCGGATATAGAAGTGCTTCTGCAACATTTTATCCACTTCGTCTATGGAAGGACTTCTGCTTGTGATGTCCTCCTTTGAGGGACTTCGTCTATGGAAGGACTTCTGCTGGTGACGTTTTCCTTTGAAGGACTTCGTCTATGGAAGGACTTCTGCTGACGACGTCCTCCTTTGAGGGACTTCGTCTAAGGAAGGACTTCTGCCATACTCTATCTACTTCGTTTATGGAAGGACTTCTGCCACGTGTCATCCACATGATGGCCCCATTTTAATGGGGTAACAATAGTCCCCCAAGTCTATGTATTTGCCATTTATGTAAATGCATGGACTTTGAAATATGGGCTTCTGAAGCGTGACCCTTCAAATATTATCTTGGTGCCGTTATTTCCGAAGTGGATATGATAAATAAGGGGGGCTTATTCTATTTTATTATACAGAAGTCATGGGTGGCCACGTGGCCACATTTAGCCGTCTTTTCGTATGCTCCCAAGACTGTAATGATGACCAGTTGATTCCCAATACACGCAACCGTCGTCGCTTTTAATGCGCAATTATGAGTCTAATTTTGCACGCCAGCTGTTTTACTCTCGTATCTAGGCGCGTGGGAATCATGGGATCATCAGGGACGTAGAAGTTCGAACGTCCGAAGTAATGGATAGTTCAGATTAACTCTATTCTGGACGGTTGGATGACTCGTGCCACTAATCCAACGGTGGGGGTTTACTCCTTACGCCTATAAAAGGCGGAATGAAGGCAACGGAGCCTTGTTTTTCTTTTGGTTTCATAAGCGTTCTTGGGTTTCTCCGTATTCTTCTCCTTTAATTCTTCTCCTCTTTCCAGCGTCGTTCTGACCATTATTCACTGGTGGTTTTTCCTTTTGTAAGTGCATGGGTAAAGAAAGATTTAATTTTTCTTTTGCTTCCTCTTTATATATGACCTCGACCCCTGGTACGATAAGTGCTATCGAAATAGCCAAAGAGTGTGGTGTAAGCTTGATTCAGAACTTAGGGACTTGGTTATGGCTAAAGAAATTGATCCACCTGCCCAGGGTGCTGGTTCGGAGAGTAAGTGGGGGGCCTCAAAAATTAAATCGAGCTAAGACCCTACGCGATTAGTCAAACTTAGGGAACAATTTTACATCCCTTACGACATAGAGCTTCTTACCCCGTACCCAGAAGAACGTGCCTGTTACCCCAGGTCGGGTTGTGTAGCCATCAGTAAGCACCTTCTTAAGACCGGATTTCGTTTACCCCTTCATCCATTTTTTCGAGCGGTCCTTAGATTATATGGGCTTGCTCTGACACAGCTTGTCCCCAATGCGTGGGCCCAACTTGTGGGTTCGTACTTCCTTTGGAAGGAGACCTCCTTGGGCGAGGACACACCTCTTCACATACTTCAAACCCTCCTTCAACCTCGTTCCCTTGGAAAAGGAGACTCCCGGGGTTGGTATTCTTTGTGTCCATGGGGGTCTCACTCTCCTTTCGTTGTCGAGCTTCCCTCATCCATTAAAGGGTGGAGAGAATCCTGGTTTTGGGTAAGAGGGAAGTGGCAAGAGGTGGAGGGTGACACTGTTCCCCACGTCAAAGTCCCAACTTCATATTCCGAAGCTAGTGAGTGCCGACCCACCCTTGAGCGTATCTTACTTGCTTCCTCTCGCCTCTGCATTTTATTATCTTTTATTTTTCTTATTTGAATATTTGTCCAACTATTTGTTGCGTGTTTGCAGACGCGGTTGAACGCTTCGAGTTGACCAAATGGGAGATTGACCTTGTGAAGGATATCTACATTCGGCCTGCTTTGTCGAGAGAGTACGGGAGGCTTATTGTAAGGAAACGGTTGTTCGAAGACTTCCAGCTGATGGCTAAACGAGGTAATCGTCTTTTAGTGCATCGTCTTTTTGCATCGTTTCCTGGTTTGTTTGTGCACTAACGTGGTTTTCACTATTTACGTAGAGAACTTTGAAAAGAGGAGGCATCCCACGCCTGACATGACTACAATTATTGCTGCCACCTCCACTGCAGGGAGGAAAAGTTTGAAAGGCACCTCTGCTGGTGCAAAGAAGGTGAAGGAAAACTTTGAGAAGGTCAGTAAGGAGGCTGCTTCACAAGAGGTCACTCCTTCAGTTGACAAGGGTAAGAAGGTGGTGGAGGAGGAGCCTAAGAAAAGGTACAGAATTCCCCGAACTGATGGGACAGGGGGTTCTACCGATGTGTCACCCCCTCATTCCGAAGTCCCAGTTGGGGAGAAGCTATTGGGGGCTTCATTTCTGCAGCCCCAGTTGGGCAGAAGAGGCCCTAATTCTCTCAATCTTGTTCCCTGTGTGGATTCCATTGGAGGCTGGACAATTGGACAGCTGTGGGAGGCAGATCGGGATTGCTGGAACTACAGGAATAGCAAATGAGTTTGCAAATATGAATTAAGGTATAGCTTCTATCACAGTTTCTATCTAAACACAAAGCAGATCCTTGGATGGGAATTGAAATTTATTTAATTTTCCGCTGTGCATGATAAGTAAATTCCCAACAGTAATGATACTGAATCCGAAGCAGAATGAAAGTATCTGAACTACGTCGTACAGTACATGACCTTATTTTGTGTATGCCTGGTGCTTCTGACCTCTTATAAAAGTTTATATTTTTGATTGTGACGTCTTGCTATTCTTTCTCATTTATCGCGTTTAATATGTCAAACTTTGTTTTTACCACTTCTGTTTGTAAAGGGAACGTTCTTTTCACTTCGCTATTGGAAGGGGTCCTCTTAGGACTGCCTTCTAGCTGAAGTGCCGACGTTATAACTAGTTCGCGTATCTTCCCAAGGTATGGAGTTTGGGTTGCCTTCTCATGCCGATGCCCCTTTACAAATCTTGTTTGTAAAGGGAACGTTCTTTTCACTTCGCTATTGGAAGGGGTCCTCTTGGGCCTGCCTTCTAGCTGAAGTGACGACGTTATAACTAGTTTACGTATCTTCCCAAGGCATGGAGTTTGGGTTGCCTTCTCATGCCGAGGCCCCTTTACAAATCTTGTTTGTAAAGGGAACGTTCTTTTCACTTCGCTATTGGAAGGGATCCTCTTGGGACTGCCTTCTAGCTGAAGTACCGACATTATAAATAGTTCGCGTATCTTCCCAAAGCATGGAGTTTGGGTTGCCTTCTCATGCCGAGGCCCCTTTACAAATCTTGTTTGTAAAGGGAACGTTCTTTTCACTTCGCTATTGGAAGGGGTCCTCTTGGGCCTGCCTTCTAGCTGAAGTGCCGACGTTATAACTAGTTTGTGTATCTTCCCAAGGCATGAAATTTGGGTTGCCTTCTCATGCTGAGGCCTCTTTACAAATCTTGTTTGTAAAAGGAACGTTCTTTTCACTTCGCTATTGGAAGGGGTCCTCTTGGGCCTGCCTTCTAGCTAAAGTGCCGACGTTATAACTAGTTCGCGTATCTTCCCAAGGCATGGAGTTTGGGTTGCCTTCTCATGCCGAGGCCCCTTTACAAATCTTGTTTGTAAAGGGAACGTTCTTTTCACTTCGCTATTAGAAGGGGTCCTCTTAGGATTGCCTTCTAGTTAAAGTGCCGACGTTATAATTAGTTCGCGCATCTTCCCAAGGCATGGAGTTTGGGTTGCCTTCTCATGCCGAGGCCCCTTTATAAATCTTGTTTGTAAAGGGAACGTTCTTTTCACTTCACTATTGGAAGGGGTCCTCTTAGGACTGCCTTCTAACTGAAGTTCCGACGTTATAATTAGTTCGCGCCCGCACAATTTCACAAGAAAATCCGTTGCAAAATGACATTTTTATTTACTGCGGATTACAAACAAAAGGATTTACAACTTTCATTGATAATATTTCCTCAAATGCTCAGCATTCCACGGATGGGATTGTACCCTGCTATCCATGGATTCGATTTTGTAAGTCCCTGTTCTGACTTCTTCCCTGATACGATAGGGGCCTTCCCAATTGGGCCCAACAGTCCCTGTGCCCGGTTCTTTCGTTGATAGCAGAACCCTTTTTAGCACAAGATCGCCTAATTAAAACGACTTCCCCTTCACTTTAGAATTGTAGTACCTGGTCATTTTTCTCTGATAGACAGCCACCTTGGCTTGAGCTCCATCCCTCCTTTCTTCAAGGAAGTTGAGTTCGCACTTCCTTAATTCCTCTTTTGATATTTCGCTGAAGTGCAACCGTCGAGGTGAGGGAGTCCAACTTCAACTGGACTCATGGCTTCGGCTCCGTAAGCCATTGAGAATGGGGTTTGTCCTGTTGCCGTTCGACTTGTGGTTCGAATTGCCCATAAGACCTACGGCAGTTCATCAACCCAAGCACCCTTGGAGGCGTCCAGCTTCTTTTTCATCGTGTATTTGATGGTTTTGTTTACTGCCTCCACTTGGCCATTAGCTTGTGGGTGATGAGGAGAAGAAAAATGCTTCTTAATGCCCAACTCGTCACAGAGATCTCTGACCTTCTTATTGTCGAACTGTCGTCCATTATCGGAGACAATCGAATATGGGATGCCGAACCTGCAGATGATGTTTTTCCAGAGGAATTTTGTCGTGTTCGCTTCAATGATTTTGCACAGAGGTTCGTCTTCAGTCCATTTTGTGAAGTAGTCTATGGCGACGATTGCGAAGCATGTGCCACCTCTCCCTTTTGGCATCGGCCCAATGAGATCAATTCCCCACTTGGCAAAGGGCCATGGACTCGAAACTACGGTGAGCTCTTGGGAAGGTTGTCTTTGAATTGTTGCAAACCTTTGGCATTTGTCGCATTTCTGCGCAAATAGTTTGGCATCCTTTTTCATGGTTGGCCAGTAGTAGCCTTGTCTCAATACTTTTTGGGCTAAGGCCCAACCCCCTGAGTGGTTGCCACAAACACTCTCATGTATTTCTCGAAGCACGTAGTTTGCCTCATCCCCGCCTGTGCAACGGAGAAGAGGCATGGAGAAGCCTCTTTTGTAGAGTACTTCGTCTTGAAAAATGAAGTGTGCGGCACGTCGTCGGAGCTTCTGCGCTTCTTCTTTATCAGAGGGTTGGACTTGGTTTTTCAGGAAGGCAACCATTGGATCCATCCACGAGGGAGTACTTTTTATCCACATTATTTCCTCGCATTTTGTAATGGAGGACCTCAGCAGATGTTCTATTGGGACCACCACTAGGAGTTCGGAGTCCCTGCTACTTGCTAATTTTGAGAGAGCATCTGCATGATGATTTTCACTGCGTGGGATGTGCGTTAGCTCGAACCTGTCAAAATTAGGTAGGAGTCCCATGACCACTTTGAGATAAGCTGCCATTGCTTTGTCTTTAGCAGCAAATTCTCCTCCGACCTGGCTGACAACCAGCTGAGAATCACTTTGAACGGTTAATCTCCTGACCTGCATTTCCTTGGCGAGGCGGAGTCCTGCAATAAGAGCTTCATACTCAGCCATGTTATTGATAGCCTTGAACCCGAACCTCACTGCACAGTTCAACTTGTGCCCCTCTGCGCTGATTAGTACTACTCCAGCACCGGATCCGGATTCCCCTGAAGAGCCATCGACATATAGATTCCAAGTGGGAGGCTCCACCGGTTCCATTTCTTCTTCCAACTCCGGGACAGGAGTAAATTCTGCTACAAAGTCTGCCAGGGCCTGTCCCTTAACGGCAGTTCGGGTCTTATAAATAATATCGAATTCTGTGAACTCCACGGCCCATTTCAACAATCTTCCTGAAGCATCAGGCTTCTAAAGGACTTGTCTTAGGGGAAAATTGGTCAATACTTCGATGGTGTGTGCTTGAAAGTAGGGCCTTAGCTTTCGTGAGGCCATGATGAGTGCTAAAGCCAATTTCTCCATATCAGGGTAACTTGTTTCGACGGCTAAAAGTACTTTGCTGACGTAATACACGGGAAGCTGATGTCCTGCCTCTTCTCTGATCAAAATCGAACTGACAGCTTCAGTTGTAACAGCAAGGTATAGCAATAAAGATTCTCTGATTTTGGGTTTTGAGAGAAGAGGAGCTTGACTAAGACGTCTCTTTAGTGCCTGTAAGGCCTCCTCACATTCTTCGGTCCACTGAAATTTGTTCCCTCCCTTTAGAATTTTGAAGAAAGGGAAGCATTTGTCTGTGGCCTTTGAGATGAAGCGACTTAGAGCCACTACCCTTCCTGTTAGGCTTTGCACCTCCTTAGGCTTCTGGGACGACCTCATCTCTACAAGGGCTTTGATCTTGTCGGGATTAGGTTCGATCCCTCTCTGGTTCACCATATACCCAAAGAACTTTCCCGAAGCTACTTCGAATGCACACTTGGATGAGTTCAGCTACATCCTATATTGCCTTAGTATTTTGAAGACTTCGTCTAAGTGCTGGACGTGATCCCCTGCTCTCAAGCTTTTTACAAGCATGTCGTCCACATACACTTCGACTGTCTTTCCGATGAGGTCTGTTAACATCTTATTTACTAACCTCTGATACGTGGCCCCGACATTCTTCAAGCTAAAGGGCATCACCTTGTAGCAATATAAACCTCGGTTCGTAATAAAGGAAGTGTGTTCTTCGTCTGTTGGAAGCATCGGAATCTGGTTATACCCTGAATAGGCATCCATGAAGCTCAACAGTTCGTGCCCAGCAGTGGAATCTGCCAGTTGGTCGATTCGAGGTAGTGGAAAACTATCCTTTGGACATGCTTGATTTAGGTTGGAGAAATCCACACATACCCTCCATTTGCCATTGGGTTTCTTTACCAACACTGGATTGGACACCCACTTCGGATAGATTGATTCCCTAATGAAGTGGTTGTCAATCAGCTTCTTCACTTCGTCCTTCAAGGCCTCGTACCTTTCCGGATTTAGGGCCCTTCTCTTCTGTCTGTTTGGAGTCGCCTTTGGGTTGATTTTCAAATGGTGACAGCTGATTTTCGGGTCGATTCCAACCATATCTTCGTGTTTCCAAGCAAAAACATCCAAATTATTTCTGAGAAAACTTTTCAGCTTCTCTTTTTCCAGTGGCGTCAAGTCCTTTCCGACCTGCAAGAACCTCATCTGTTCAGGGTGTCCCACTGGGAAGTTTTCCAGTTTCTATTGGTGCTGTCTGAGATTCACAGTCTATCATACGGGGATCCAATTCATCCGCAACCATCGTTCGCCTAACGGTTTGCTCCTTTTCAGGAATAATCGCTACTTCTAAGACTGCCTCTTCTTCAGAGGCTTCAGCCATTACAACATCTTCTTCGAAGGCTTCAACCATTGGGTAATCAATTTCCATCAAGATGACATTCACATTCCTTGGTTCGGCTTTACGAATGGAGTTGGTATAACATAGCCTCGAACTTCTCTGATCCCCTCGGACCGTCGCAACACCATGCTCCATGGGGAATTTTATGCACAAATGGTGTATTGAGGTGACAGCCCAAAGTTCTTTTAGGGCAGGTCGACCTAATACTCCATGGTAGGCAGAGCGGTGCTCCACGATCAAGAACTCCATGGGGCTCTTGGATACAATGGGTGCTTTACCCATTTCGACTGCTAGGACAATTTTTCCTCGGGGGATAAGGCTATCTCCCGTAAATCCATAGATCGGGGATGTTACGGGGGTCAGTGTCTGCTTTACTTCCATTTGATCGTAAGTGGATCTAAAGATTATATTGACCGAACTTCCGTTGTCTACCAACATCTTCTTTAAACCGTTCCTCGCCACCACTGCCCTTACCACCAAAGCATCACAATGGGGATAATGTACCCCGACAGCATCGTCCTGTGTGAATGTAACGGGCTCTGCTCCGCCATTACAGGGTTGGGTGCTGACTATCAAGCTAGACATCGGGGGTTCCCTAGCTTCTTCTGCGTAGTTTCTCTGTGCATTTCTGGATTCGCCGCCAACGTAGGGCCCCCCAAATATGGTATCAATCTCTCTGATGTGTTCACCTCCATCACTATTATGAGGGCTTCGGCGATGTCTCCGACCTTCTTCAGGTCTCCGACCTTCTTCAGGTTGCTTGCGCTCGACTCCTCCCGAATTGTTGCGTAATGTACTTGCCGGTTGGCCTCTCCCCCGGGCATTATTTTGCCTCAAGTCCTAACATGCAGTGGTATTGTGGCCATATGACCGGTGGTAGGTGTAGTAAGGAGTGTTGTTCCTATTCCTAGGCCCAACGTTCCTTCCCCTACCTCTTGATCCACGTTTTGGCGATGCGGGATGTCTCTCCTGCTGTCCGGAATGAGGGTGGACTTCTTCATACGCCAGATTTGGAATTGCATTTAGTGTAGCCGCTGCCAGCGCTTGTCCTGGGTTAAGGTCTGCCTGCCCACTTTGGTGGTCTATTAAGTGGGAGGTAGGACCTCGTCCTCTCCTCAGTTGAGGAGGTGGGAGACCTCGGCTCGCCCGATTGCGATGATCTTTGAGCTCCTCGTTTATGACTTCTCGCCTTATCATTTCCAACAGAGCATCATAACTTGTTGGATCTTTATTTTGCACATCCCTCCAAAAGAGGGAGTTCATGTCCAGGCCACCCCTTAATGCTGTAAGTGCTTCTCTGTCCGAAACTTGGACGCAATATGTCATATCATCCGTAAATCGGGATAGGAAAGTTTTCAACGACTCTCCTTCTTGTTGCCTCATGTCTTGAAGGCGCTGTATAGGACCCTCGCCTTCTTTGCTGGTTGCGAAGCGCTTAATGAATGTCTTTTTGAAATCGGGCCAACTTCGAATGCTTCCGGCTTGCAACCTACTGTACCATACTTCAGCCGCTCCACTCAGGGTAAGGTGGAAAGCTCTGCACTTCATTGCCGGGGTTGACCCCCGCAGTCCCATGTGGGTTTTGAAACAGTCCAGATGTTTCGCTGGATCTCCCCTTCCTTCATATTTTGGTATCTTTGGCAAGATGAAGTGACTTGGTACTGGGGCATCTTGAATCTCTCTCAAAAAGGGAAGAGTATCGTTATCGTCGTCAATATCACAAGACCTTTGTGGTTCATCTGCGTGTTGATTCTCATAGACAGGCACGTTCCGAAGTGGTTAGGACGGACCGGCTTGATTTCTAGCTTGGTCCCTCATTTCTCGCCTATTTCTAGGCGGGGGTTTCACCCCTTCGTGATGTGGTTCGGCCTGTCCTCTGAATTGAGGTTGCTCAACAGGCCTTTCCCTGGCCTCTCGCTGGCGCCTATTCGACCTGTTTCTAAGCGGGTTAGTGATCCTGTCGAAGACGCTCCTGGTTCATCTTGGCGACCTCCCCGGTACATCGGAATCATAATGCAAGGAGTAGTCCTGTGGGGCCTCTTGGGGAAGTTCACCGCCTGCATGATTGGTGGAATAGCCGACTTCGGCCTCTCCCCTCAATGGGTCCTTGTGTTGATACGGAGGTTCTCCTCCCATGTGATTGTTTCCCCCGCCATATTGATTGTTTTGGTAAAACCCGCCTTCTTGCGGAGGGTACTGGAAATTTTGGTACCCTCCTTGAGCCTGCATATTCATTAGCATCTCCTGCATAACTTGGTTCTGCTGGGTGATGTTCCGCAAATTTTCTGCCATGGTGGCCATTTCTCTGCTAAGTCTAGCAGTTTCCTTTGATTCGTCCCATGGATCATGCCTTTGCCGTTGGTTAAACCTGTGGCGGGATGTTGGCATTGTGTGCGAGGGTTCCCCTTGTTCAGGGTTTTCCCCGGCCATTCGAGACGTTGCTTCTCCTTCATTTTCGCTCATTCTTGTTAGCTTTCCGGTTTAGCTTTCTTTTCAACCTTATTATGTTGCTTAATCCTTCTTAGTGATTCTTTATTCAAGAATAACCTTCCTTTCTTCAAGGGGATATGATTTTTCCTTTTGCAGGATTACAACAGCCTTTGTTTACGGGATTTTCGTGGTTTAACTGTTAGTTTCCCACAGACGGCGCCAATCTGTTGACCCCAAAAAAATGTTGTCAACAGATACTGATATCGGACTCGTGACACGTGGATTCCGGCGAGTTGACCGGAGTTGACAATCGAAGAATGTATATAAATCGTCAAGTTGGAATACCAACGGGTGATATTTGTGTCGGAATGGATAAAGATCTTGTAATTGGTTTTTCCCTTTTTCTTTATAATATTGTAAAGAGTACAATAATCATAAGAACCAAGTATTTTTGAAATGATGTTTTCTGTAAGAATTCAAGTGTATATTCCTTTATCTCAAAATTCAACCTCTCCATTACAATCACAAGAGGCGCTATTTATAGACGAACCAGCTGGGCTGTCTGCCGTTGGATCAAACACACGTGGCATCGTCCCATTGATTCAAGCATCACATCACTCATTTAGGACATTAACTATGGTGATGATTGCCTTGCTATTGCCCTGCCACCCCCTTCCTTTTGACTGACATTTAAGTAAGGTGACTTAAAGTGTGTTGTCACGTCAATCACATCTCAGGGATATCCTTCGGATTTGTTTCTTATAGGGACCTCGGTAAATAAGATATTAGGCAACTAAGGGACTTCGGATGGAGAAGTGCCATGCGAATGAAGGAACTTCGGATATAGAAGTGCTTCTGCCACATTCTATCCACTTCGTTTATGGAAGGACTTCTGCTGGTGACGTCCTCCTTTGAGGGACTTCGTCTATGAAAGGACTTCTGCTGGTGACGTCATCCTTTGAGGGACTTCGTCTATGGAAGGACTTCTGCTGATGACGTCCTCCTTTGAGGGATTTCGTCTAAGGAAGGACTTCTGCCATACTCTATCCACTTCGTTTATGGAAGGACTTCTGCCACGTGTCATGTCATGTGTCATCCACATGATGGCCCCATTTTAATGGGGTAACACTCCTTGTCCAAATTCCCATTCATCCCCATCGTTCTTACCGAGGTGGAAGCAATTCACCCTTGAAATGGACCCAGTTTCATCCCAAATGAGTTGTCACAGTAGAAGAAATGAAAACATTAAAAACATAGGCCATACGAACATGAATAGGCAACTTTATCATTTGTAAGAACTACTCGAAACAAGTCACCAACAACAAAATCCACCGTTTGATGCTCTAGGTCTTCAGTTGTCTCTTAACGAGCATTAATAATTTCCAGCTTGTTGCGAGTGGATTCATTAGTAGTGGCCATTTGCCAAGAACCAAATAGAACTGGTCGATACAGCTCCAGTTCTTTTATTAAATGGGTCGATTTTGGGACTATACATTAAGGATTTTTGAATTTGGTTCTTTGTGCTACCTTGAGAAGCAAGAATGAATTCAATTCTTTCGAATTTCCCTTTTAGCTGGAGGCTGGTGCATTGCACCAACATAAATAAGATATTTTAACACTAGATATAAAAATTCTCTTGGCCAAATTTCACTATCTATATGCTTCTTCTTTTTTCCTTTGCAACAATAATCTAACGATTAATCGAAATTCATTCTAAACAATTTTATAAATACTCTAGAAATTCATAGCTTTAAAGCAAATTCCATCAGGAAAATTTTTATATCTTCTGTTCAGTCTTTCATCAAAACTCAAATTTTTAGTTGTTTCCAAAAGTTGTTGGCCATTAAGAATCAAGATCATCTACAATTCTTCTCGAGTATTATGAAAATAATTAGGTTATAAATACTACAAAATTACGAACCTGATTTTAGATTTTATGTTGACGCTTAATAGTTTATCCTTGTTTTAGCATTTATGAGTTGATATTGAGACTTGGAATTGAATTTTTGGTTGGTGCCTTGTTAGGTGATCATTTAGTGGATTCAATTGTCTATTTTTTTTTACAAGGTGCTAATTTATTACTTTATTTTTACCTTGTATGCAAATTTATTATTAGTTGATGTTGACATGCTACAATATTTAAATTAATGAAGACTATATCCATAATTAGAAGAAACAACCTTTGTATTGTGTAAATTATAAGTATAAAAGATTATAACTTAAATTGGATTAATGAAGTGCCAAAAACTCTCCGAATCTTTTTCACTGCCCTTTATTATTGAGTAGTGCTTTTCGTAGTCAGTGACTCCAATAATTATTATAAGTGACATCTTACATGGCATAACATTATAAAAAGTTATTTCTTTTTTAAATTATTAAAATTATGCCACGTAAAAAAAATACTGCAGTCGATGACTATGAATAACATTATTCCTTATTACTGGGTAGATTATAAGTATAAAGATATAACTTGATTTGATTAATGAAGAACTAGAGAGTCTTTGTAATTTGGAAAGTTTTTGCAACTGTTTATTTTATAAAGGACATTGACAATAGTCGTAGATTCCCATTTTCCAATATAGAATTCTTTTTCAGTTGTCTTCACAATTGCAAACTGAGGTACTCTTCGACGAAATTAATTCTGAGGTACTGACGGTGATGGTGTCATTGTCAATATTGCTGCTATGGTGTTTAACAAAGAGCAACGGTGAAAATGGTTATTGTGGATGAATTACTGTTTAGCTTTGTTGAAGGTGTTGGGTTTAAAAAATTCATGAGATATTCTTGCTTTAAGTTTGATATTCCATCCCAAAGAAAAATTAGGAGGGAGTGCTAAAACTTTATAGTGAGGAGAAGGTATAATTGAAAGGTGTATACTTATTGCTAATAAGCAAAGGGTATGTCAAGCCACATATTAACTGGTGAATAGAGCATGTGTCCATAATTACTTTGGATAATGTAAGTGTAAATGATGGGGCTATTATCTATAAATAAAAAATGTTAAAGAATTGGAAGATTGATGGGATGGTCTTAGGTGGTTTGTTAATGCATGTAAGGCATTGTGCACATACTGTCGAATTTAATAGTAAATGATGGATTGAAATAGCAAGTAATTCGAATGTTTAATGTCGTTCAATCAATCCTTTCAAGATTAGGTGTTGGAGGTGGAACATCAATAAACCATCAGTTGATGGAGAACCGCCTTGAGATTTATGAAACAATATGAAGTATACAAGATCACAATCAATGAAACAAGATTTAAAGTAAAAAACAAGAAGAGAAACTGACAGATGAACGATTTTTATTAATAACAACCAGAGAGAATATAAACAATTGAGCAATAATGCTTCTGGCTCACAACAAAAAAAAAAAAAAAAAAAAAAAAAAAAACTAGAAAAAGAGTATAGGGAAAAATTCAAGCCCTACAAGTAGAGTTGTATATGAAATAAAATGTCAAAAGTTTCCTTATTTTGATCTTTTCAAGTCCAACATAAATTTTAACTCACAATAAGGCTTCCAAATAGAACTTTAACTAGAATTTGACAATTAAACTTAAATAGGATTCCACAATAGCATTCCAATTAGAATTTCTCTTGATGTGCACTTCAATTAGAACTCTATAATTATTTCAACAAGGAATTTGGGTCACACCCAAATTCTAACAATCATTGACACGAATTTCACTGCAATGAACAAAGCTCTAAAATTTCTCTACCTGAAAAAATAAGTCCAATTATAACGAAATAATCTAAACTCTTCAAACACTAATCAGACCTCTCCACCTTACAAAAAACATCTTCCTCCGCCCGGTATCCACAAGCGATACCTGAACCCTAATCCTGAGTTCCCAAAATTCTAATAAGGAATTACTTGAACCCACACACAGGGCTTCTAATATTCCAATAAGGAATTCAAAATTGACCAAATAGGGTTGAAGCACACCCTGTAGTAGAATCCACACCAAAATGCTTGACCAAAGGTCCCTTGCTAGAAATAACTCCTTCAAATAATCCAAAAGCATCACCAATGTTTGTAACTCCGTACCTACACTGAATGAGTCCTTTCCTAGCAATTGAACACGATGGGACCATCGAAAATGGTGGCAAATCGGAATTAGCCATATCTCTCAAACTCTTTCGAGTATTGTTCTTCAATAATGACTCAGAGCCAATCCTCAAAGATACCGTACCAAACTATAAATCCACAACGGTACTAAGCCTGTCCATATGTTTCTTTACTGATTTTGCACGACCTTGCAAGATGTACAACTGAGACTTCTTCCGTCCCTCTAGTACAACACGAATATCGTTCCTACCTTCAAGACTCCACCTGCTCCAGAGAACTCACAACCCTTCGAATCAAGAGTACTTAACGAAATGAAATTCTTCTTCAAATCTGGAATATGTCAAATGTGTCAAATGTGATCAAGTGTTCTACATGTTCCATCTACCATCTTCAATTTGACTCTCCTAGTACCAGCTACCCGACAAGATTTGTTATTTTTCATGACAACGACACCTTGCGTCAGCATCTCATATGCTTCAAACAAATCTTGATTGGGACACATATGGAATGCACAAGCTATATCCAAAATCCGCTCCTCGTCAGGTTTGGATTCCACGTCAGAAATCGCCAAAAGATCTCCATCACTCAAATAGTTCTCCGCTATATTGACATCATCAGAATTTTTTGATTGATGTGCCATTTCTTCTTGCAATAATAACAAACCAGATTGCTGACATTCACTATCAACTTACCCATTCATCGATCATCATAAACCACAAGTCCTTCTACATCTCTAGATTCAACTAGATGTTTTATTTTCTCCTTTGAGAACAATGCATCATATACCTCTTCAATGATGAGTGTGCCACGACTAATACAAAATAGTGTCCCTGAACGACGAAAATGAATTAGGCAGCGTACACAATAGGATTAAGGTCAAATCTTCTTCATCATACTTTACCTCTAATGTCTCAAAATCAGCGAAGATCTCTTTGAATACGGCCAGATGATCTTCCAACGATCCGTCTTCTGCCATGTGATGAGAATACAACATTTGCTTCATATGCAACTTGCTTGTCAAACGTTTGGTCATGCACAATTGCTCCAACTTTAACCACAATACAGCTACTATCCTCTCCTTCAAAACGTTTTGAAGAATGTTATTAGATATGTGTAGATGAATTTGCGAAAGTGTCTTCCGATCATTTCGTTGGTTCTCCTTGTTGTCCAAGTTGCGGGCATTCTATCAAATCCCAACAATGCATCATCCAAATCTATATGCACCAAAATAGCTTTCATGTTTACTTGCACAATGAAAATTTTGTATTGCGATCCAAAAGCGAAATTTCATACTTCATGGTTGCTATCGATAATAGAAACCTCGACTTGTAGCTCTGATACTACTTGTTGGGAAAAATCAATTGCAGGAATTGAGATTAATGATAATTTATGAAATATACAAGATTACAATCAATGGAACAAGATTAAAGTAAAGAACAAAGGAGGAACTAGGCAGAGGAATCGATGTTTTATTAATAACAACCCGAGAGAGTACAAAGAATTAAGCAATAATGCTTCTAGCTCACCAAAAAAACTAGAAGAAGAGCCTAGTATTTATAGGAAAAAATCCAAACCCGACAAGTAGAGTTGTACATGAAATAAAATGTCAAAAGTTTTCTTATTTTGATCTCTTCAAGTCCAACACAAATTCCAACTCCCAAAAGGGTTTCCAAATAGAACTTTAACTAGAATTTGACAATTAAACTTGCATAGGAGTCCACAATAGCATTCCAATTAGAATTCATCTTAATGTGCACTTTAATTAGCCCTCGACAATTATTTCAACAAGAAATTTGGGTCACATCCAAATTCTAACATTAGGAAAATTCATTTGTATAAAGAGGGAGAAAATTGTATGCAATTTTGGTTATGTTAGATGTACCTATTATGTGGAATGTAACATACTTGATGTTGAATAGTGCACTAGGGATGACAATTCGAGCTGTTAAAATCGAAAATCACGGTTAACCAAACCATATGAGACGAAAAAAATCGAACCGATTGTGCAATGGGGTGGTTATGATTTTGATTTTAATGACCCGATTCGGGTTGGGCATGGGTATGGTATTTAGCGACGGTTCCTCTCCTTGAACTGATTACCCATTAAAAAAAATAATTGGGCAATTGGACTTTCATTATTCTTTCCCAAAATTAATTGGGCAATTTTGACAATTGGACTTCCCCAAAATTCTGGCCCAATTAACATTTCTTGTAAACCCTTAACCTAATAATCTAACTCTAACCCTATACGTTAAAATTGAAAATTGGAAACCAAACTTACAAAACACTCGTCCATTCAACCAAATCAGATCCGTCGGCGCTATGCTGCCTGTACCTCAACTTCAAATTGTAGTAATCAACAACGAAGTCTACCATCTTGTGAGCACACTCCCTAAGCCGTTCTGCGTCCATTGGCTTCAAACCACATTCCCTGTACAATTCAACAAAACTCAGATACATTATACTTGATTGCATTTTCTTTATGATATTATTTAAATATATGATGCGTGGCCTAGAAAATGTGATTTTTAGTCTGTTTTGCTTGCTAGTTTATGCGTCTTCAGGTTCTCTATGTTCATAAGAAATAGATAGTCGAATTATTAATTTGGTTACAGAATTAATGTGGCATTTTGCTGATGTTATTAATGAAATTCCAGAATTCAACATATATTTTGGGTTATATTGTTTGCGAGAGTTTGATAATTTACCAATCCAACAAAGAGTAATTATTTTTTTATTGCTTCTTTATCTATTTTTGGTGGGTCAGAATAAAGAATTTTGATTTTCTACAAATGCTAAATAGAATTTTTTTTTCTGTAATAGTGTCTAATAAACTCTTGTTTTATTGCTTTAAGCAAGTATTTTCAATTTATGCAATTAATATTTCTTTTAGAAAAGTGATTGAAATACTATAAATACATTCAAATTGATTGCACTTTCACCATAACCATGGCTGAAACCTCAATTGATGTGTTTTATTTTTCATGTAATCAAATGTCTTGCCATGGGTCAACGTCTTCTATTCCGACTCCTCCCGATTCAGTTCGAAGTGCTTCTGTTGAAGTTGGAGATACCACTACTGGCATTCGAGAGGATGCATCAAGTACACCGGGTACTTCACAAAATCCAAGTGAGGTAAATGTAAATCCTACTCATATAGATTTAGGCGATGATGAGGAGCTGAGGAAATTAGAAAAAGAAAATTGACCTCTACAGTGTGCGACATTTCAAGCTACAGAGAATTAATAACATGCCCAAAGCAATTTGTAAACAATGAAAGAAACAGTTAGGTGGTGAGTCAAAAAATAGGACAAGTCATGTACGTGCTCATTTGGATAGACGTCTCCTTCGAGATCTGAAGATTTAAACTGATATTCATGGTAGAATTTATTGTTTTATATTTTTTATTCATGTATTTTCTTTTATTTCTAATTTTTTTCTCTATTGTGTATAGAAAATTAAGCTCCTTCATCATACTCTGGAGCTTGTGCAAGGTTTAGTGAAGATGACATTGACGAAGATGTACATTTTTTTTGTTTAAATTTTCAGTTAAGACCATTCTTGATTAGGTAGTATGATTGTATTATTATTCTAATTACATTTCTTATTTACTAGATAAGAATCAATTTTGAGTCTTGACCTATGCTAGTAAGAGTTGTGGGAAAAATGAAGATTGACCTATACTAGTAAGAGTATTGACATATGTTGATAATATTATTTGTTAAATTCAAATTTTGCATTTGAAAGTTGGGATATTATTTGTATTTTCATTTGAGATATTGTTTGCTAAATTGGCTTAGTGTTGTGTTTTTGTTTTTATTAACTTTTCTTCATAATTTTTTTTTTATCAATTTGACGGTTGGAGTTTGGATTTATAAAAAAATAATTTATTTTTGTGGTTATTAACCTAATAGAACCGAACCGAGATACGAACTGAGACGACTTACGTGGTTATAGTGCAGTTATGGTATGACCAAAGTTTTGGTGGTGCGGTTATGGTTTTGGCCGAATCGAACCCGAACCAACTGTTGTCATCCCTATAGTGCACATAAGTTTGAGAAAGCATTTGATCAAATGGCTTAAGAGGCTGGTTTTCATTGTAAATATTTTGATGAGCTTGAAGAATGAGCGGGAAAGAGAAAAGCCACCTACAAGAGGCAATCGCCGATTGAAAAAACAAAAAGATAGAAGGAAATTTTTTATTATTTTGAAAACCCTTTACAAAGAGGGCGAGGAATTCTGGACATTGGGTAGTGCATGTGATGGTCCCGCGCTCCTCGACCACACTCTCTTGTACCTGGATTAGGAGGCTTTCTGTTCTTGGGGACTTTGTGTACTTTTCCATTTTGAGTACCTCAAATTATTCATTTGTATCGTAAGGATGATCTTCATATCCCTTATATAGATGAGTACGATATGAAGAGTTCATCAAACTTTTCACTCTTCTACTTTTACGGTGGTTGTACATTTTGTCGTGAGAATTGATTTTCTCCATGAGTTTATCAAATGCAGTAGATTTATTCATTTTTTATCAGGTAAACTATCATAGATTTTTGATACCTGAATGTTGCTACTATTCTCACAGAAGAAATTTTTTATAGGCTCTACGCTATTTTCACCAT
This sequence comes from Osmanthus fragrans, assembly GCA_019395295.1. Taxonomy (NCBI): domain Eukaryota; kingdom Viridiplantae; phylum Streptophyta; class Magnoliopsida; order Lamiales; family Oleaceae; genus Osmanthus; species Osmanthus fragrans. The sequence continues at coordinate 14,428,798 of CM033349.1, forward strand.
ATTCTCAATGTAGATTTATCTTTGGATTATCTACTTTTGCACGTAGAGAAGCATTTTTCACCTTCAATACTGTTAGGAATATGTAACACCACATATCCCACTTGTTATAAGTATGGACTCACACATATCTCCACATTGGTATGATATTGTCCACTTTGGGCCTAAGCTCTCATGACTTTACTTTTGGACTCTATCCAAAAAACCTCATGCTAATGGAGATATATGTCCAACCTTATATACCCCTGATCTTCCCCACTTCTAGCTGATGTGGGACTTTAGTCGCATACCTAATAATTCTCACCTCGAACAAAGGACCATAGAGCCTTCCCTCAAACAATCATCTATCCCTACATCTTCCTTACCAGGAATGATTCTCGCTCTATCGAGGTCAACTACTCTCCTTCACCGCGTTGAGGCACACGCCTTATGTGAAGCACTTGAGCACCGCCTTACCTCGAGAGCTTGCTCTATCCAGATTAACTAATCTCCACTGCGTTTGGCCACACGCATTATGTGAAGCATTCAGAGCACACCGCTTGTCCAATAGAGCTCATCCACGGATCCCATCGCGAGCTAACCAAGGCACCACCATCATTCGATATTTCGAGGATTCATCCACATGGCTAATTCTGGGGCATGACTCTAATACCACTGTTACGAATATATAACACCAAATATCCCACATGTTATAAGTATGGACTCACACATATCTCTACATTGGTATGATATTGTCCACTTTAGGTTTAGACCATCATGACTTTGTTTTTGGACTCTACCCAAAAGGTCTTATACCAATGGAGATATATGTCCAACCTTATATATCCATGATCCTCTTTTGTCTTGGAAATTCCTCGAGAAATCTTTGATTCGGGCTCAAAAATCAACCAAACGAACACCACCCGACTTAAACTCGACCCAAAACTTCCTTCACCTTAGTTGCCCTCTTTACCCTCTCAGGTTGCTCTCCATTTAGTGCATACAAAGGACAATAGTTTATCCCCACAAAGGAGACTGTGGTGGTGGTGTTTACAAGCTACAAATGGAGGAAGGGGAATGAGATAACAATGGTTGAATCTTTCTCGGCTGCCTCTCTCAGTTTCTCTCTTCTCTTGCACACAATACACACTAATTAACCCAAGAGAATATATATATATATATATATATATATATATATATATATATATATATATATATATATATATATATAGGATAAATATTAAGTCGCTCCAATTGGGCTAAGACATTAATTGGGCCACTAATAAGACCACAACTATCCAACAATAAATGAGCTAATGTTATCACCGTCCAACCCAATAACTTGGACCATCCATATGTATATTAATTGTTTCCGAGTCAAGCCGTAACTTTTGGTGTTGATAAAATATCTGACATCGATTTTTCATCATCGCCCGAATTTATTGAGTATTAAAATCCAACAAATCTCCACTTTGATTCTCAATAAATCTGCAAGCAATAAAAACATATAGTTTATACTTGCATAATGAATGTAACCAATAAAATTGGTATCGTAGACCTTACCTCGTGTTTCCAACCTGAAACACATGGATCTGTTCCATATACTCACCAGGGCAAAGGTCAAGAACACCCAAGTAGAAGCAAATATTCACAGTGAATAGTCAAGAGCAAATAAACATGCGATGCCGATACAATATAGGATAACACATACGGATCTTTTCAAAACATGTTCACACAGAACAACAGATTAACACTAAATAATCAAACATACAACCAGCACATATGCAACAAATGCATAAATGACCCCACGAAAAGATCTCACCACACTTATCCTATCCCATTCCGTGTTACTCATACCTTGAGAACACATATCTCCACTCATCGCCCACCATGCTCACTAGACTAATCGCTTAACTCATATCTAAATGGTAAGTCACAATAGATCCTAAGTTATCGGGATAATCCTTTATCACCACATCATTTCTCCCAACTTAAGTGGATGATAGGTCTCCACCTAACAGAAGTGATAGAAGTGCCTCATTCACACTCCACCTGATCAGGGTCTCTTTACAGATAAAGGATTCCAGACATTTAATCACATCTCCACTCGTGATCAAATGTCACACTCCACATCCCCCTGTACAAACCATAATGTATCCCTAGACATCCATACTCCACCTTACCAATAGACATCCTCACTGTAAGTGCATCACAAACTCACTACGGCAAATCAATACCTTTCGGCGACCACAAATGTTAGGGCTCAATTTAAATTGACCCATGCACCACAAGGTTACTTCAATCTCCAATGCTCAAAAAATCCACAAAGGAAAGGGTGAATGTGGTACTCATAAAGAGAATATAAGAAATAGTTGGTTACTTCACTACATTTACAAATGAGGCTCACAAAGAGAAAGAAGATAACCCTACATGGCCGCCTCACACAATCTCACAAACCACACATGCTCACAAAAATAAAGGAGAAAACGGCTGCCCATCTTTCTTCTAATTACCACCCTCTTACACCACTTACATAGTAAAACAGAGTCCCCCACAAGTCTCAACCCACTATGCATGCAACCATATTACACAAAGTAATAAGATTACTCAAAATTCATTCCAATGCACGTATCAAACACATTGAAATGCAACATATAACCATGAAACGAAATTGAGCAATCACACACATGCAAAAAAGGAGTTACACATAGATGCACATGCAGTAACCAGGTTTACTCTTAATAAACCTCACGCAGGTCATCACTCGACCCAATGTTAACATTCGCCTCACCTCTCATCTCATCTCATCTTTCCTTTTATTATCTTTACTAGGACAATCTATTTCACCATGTCCAAAATTCACCATAGTTAAAAACACATCTTATTTTTCGCATTTGCCTTAGATCTACATATGCCATCAATACCAAATAATGACCACAAGAAAAGTAAAGATATAATTCATATAGAATAGTCTAACAAACTTTCCTAATATCACATGCAATTCTAACAATGTAGAAAAAATTAGTAACAAATTCACAAAGAATTTAAGGCAAATAATTAAAAAGTAATTTCTAAATCTAGCAACAAGCAATGGTTACCCCTTCACGATTACCCCAAACTTAATGTCACCCCACACGATAACTTCTAATGCAAAAAATAAATTACCCTGCACAATAATTTTAACTGCACTAATAAAAGGCAAAGAAGACGATACTGAGCGGACCACATCTGAAGGTCCATAAATATCAAAAGATGCGAATTCACCTCTTTAGGACCGTCATTATTTGTCCTAAAGTCTCCAGTAACCACGACAACACGAAACGACACTCGGCACCGGAACGTCAAAGGGAAAAATCATCCAAATTTTACCGTATGGCTCGAAACTACAATCCGACAACACCGCATGGTCCATCTCGTCATTGGGAACATTCTGTCTATTGAAGCCATCGCCGAATTCTGAACACACGCGCCCCAGGAGCCACAATACCAGAATCGCCTCCGCAATCCAATGGTGGTGTTCGTTTCTCTACCCGGCCACTGGTTTGGCCGGAAAACACAAAAACAGGTCTGACAGCTTTGAACACAGATTTCCCGATTACTGTCCAGCTTTTTGCCCAATTTTCTAGGTTTCTGGTCGATTTTAGCCCTTGTTTCACCCCAAAAATCATAGATTTCTCAACATAAGCTTTGATACCATTTTTCGTGGAAATTCCTCGAGAAATCTTTGATTCGGACTCAGAAATCAACCAAATGAACACCACCCGACTCAAACTCGACCCAAAACTTCCTTTACCTTGGTTGCCCTCTTTACTCTCTCCGGTTGCTCTCCATTTAGTACCCACAAAGGACACTAGTTTATCCCCAGAAATGAGACTATGGTGGTGGTGTTTGCAAGCTACAAATGGAGGAAGGGGAATGAGATAAAAATTGTTGAATCTCTCGATTCACCTCTCTTGGCTACCTCTCTCAGTTCTCTCTCGGCTCTTGCACACAACACACACTAAATAAAGACCACTAATAAAGACCACAACTATCCAACAATAAATGAGCTAATGTTATCACCGTCCAACCCAATAACTTGGACCATCCAAATGTGTATTAATTGTTTCAGAGTTGAGCCGTAACTTTTGACGTCGATAAAATATCCGACATCGATTTTTCATCATCGTCCGAATTTATTGGGTATCAAAACCCAACAAATACTTTGAGGCTTTCTCCATCCCCTGTATGGTCTTTGCTGTTGACATTTTCCTTTGCTAGCAACGACTCTAAGCTGGAGAGAGACCAAACTTGCTACTTCATTGGAGTCTCTTCGCGTTGTCATTTCAAATTTATGTTGCTGTTAAATGGATCATCACTGTGCTCCTCAATTTTGATGTCTAGCGCATTCATTTTCTCTTAATTTGCCTCCGCTTGTGTAACATATCGAGAAAATCATATTAATTGAGTGTTTAATGGAGATTATTGGGGAAGAATGAATTTTGAAATAGTGATATGATGGGAAATGTGTGGTTGAAAAAGAAGGAAAAATTATTGATGTGATAGAAAATATTATTTTATTGAAGAATGTATGATTGAAAATAAGTAAAAGAATAAAAATGAAAATGAGAATGTGGGTCAAATGGGACATAAATAAATAAATCAATTAATGAAAGAATAAATTCATATATAATAAAAGATAATACTAAATAATATAATACTAATAAAATACTAAGATATTATGGTTGAATTATCTAGATCGGTCATGTGAAAGAATTAGTGAAAATATCTTATACATTAATTGTAGTTACTAAGGGTAACGTGGCTATATCTCTGGCCAATTAGCTTTTTACCATGGTTAAAGAGATAACCCAAATTCTCGGTTTAAGTATTCATCCTTATAACCTCCTACGCCATCATGCATTCACTTTTCAATGCCAATCATCTATGAGATTAGGTTTTTGAGCATAGTCAACGAGAAGCATAGATATTAATTAATTAATTATTATTATTATTATTATTATTTTTTAATGTCATGGTCAGGTACATGTTGCCACATGGTGGTGACGATTTATTTTTTATATACAACTTTATTTTGTCTAGTTCTTTTATTTTTTATATTTTGTAGATAATATGATTTAATACCAGAAAGAAAAACAAAAAACCAAGGATCATATGTAAATATATTTATGGAACACAAAATTTCGCAACAGAAATTTTTTACTCAATTAAATCTTGTTATTATTGTTATTTCAGATGAATTGTTAACTCATTTAAGTATTTTTTTTTTCTACTATGTTTAAAATTCCTCATATTTATTTTGAGCAGTAAGATTTTTTCTACTATATATATATAGGATTTTGGGGGGCATTTAGGTATTTTTAATGAATGACAAGTGTCGGCCATTCAATTGTGGATTTCTAACTAATACCGTTATATGTTCACATTTTATTATCTAACTTACGAGTATTTTCTTGATTGGTTTTGAAGTCATGTTTAAACACTTACCCATGTGTGCTTTAAGAATGGTTTCTATGAACGTGAAATTTTATGGGACAATTCACCCTTCTTGCATTTCGAGCTCTTATACTTTATAATACTTTCTAGCCTCGAATGTTTTCAGGCTCGTATAAAAGGGTCATGAGCTCGTTTGTCTATTCCTTCGTATTTACTTATTCAACACAGTGTACAAATCTTCTATCTAATCTAATCTAACTAAATATATAAGAGTGAGTGGTCTAATTACTGTTCACAAGCCATTTTTTGGGTTGGCTAAGGAGTCAAATTCACAAGCCATTTTTTGGATTGTAGACCTCTTTTCGAATCAAAATCTCAACAAAACGACATTAGGTTTGTGTATTGGCTGCACTCCTTTTTCTTTGTGGATTTCATTGTATGTTTGTCATTTGCCTTCGAGTTTTGTCTATTCATTTGTAGATCTCGTCTGGTTTTTACCTTAGTTTTAGTCTTCCTTGCTGGATCTCACTGGATATCACAGGTTGTGGTTGTGATTTTTGTGTTTGTTTGTAGATATGAAAGTTTTCGTTTGTAGATCTTTTTCATATGGAAGAAACCTTCAAAATTTGTCTTCCTTTCTACATTCAAAATGTTATTTTTTTGTCAATCTGTTTTGCACCTGGATGAAATCTTGAATATTTGTTTATTGGGTAATTTTTTTGCAGGATTCGAGCGTTGATCTCGAGCATTGAGTGCTGAATGACTCTTTGTTGGAGATATTATTCAAAATGTAAGATGGTACCAAAGTTTTAACTGAGGCAGATGTCCATTTGTTGATGGAGACCATGTCCCAGAAAAATGCTGTTGAAGTGTATGTATCCCTGGTATTTTTTATCCCGTTGTTGGTTTTTGGTCATGGACTCAATCAGTATTTATATTGGTTAAGGTCCGAGAAAGAAGCCAAACGAGAAGAAAAGCAAATTGAGAAAAGCAAAAGGCAGTTGGAGAAAGAGAGGAAACGAATGGATCGGGAGTTTAATAAGGAAAAGTTGCAAACTGTAAGTCCTGTCTCTAATCTTATACATTTTATTTGGCTGCTGTACAGTTATAAATATTTAATTGTCACACAAATGTTCTAAGTATTGTTCGTACAGAATAACATTTTGGCCTTCTTATGATTAAACAACCTTTTTTGATTTTATTAAATGGAAACCATAGTTTTGTTAGATATTAATGGAGACTGAATCTGAATAATGTAGCTTTCGAGTCTCTAGACACTAAAAAAAAAGGTATTTTGAATGAAAATATTGTCTATTTTCTTTCTTTATTATTTTTAAAGTGAACTTTATGAAGTTCTATTATATTATGTAAAATCGTAGATTTTTGCTAGAGATTTTACTTTTTGGTTCTTATATACGTTGCTTGAGCTATCCTTTTATTTTGGTGATATAACACGGGCATATGACGTATTATTTATCTCGAAGCTTTGCGAGAAAAGAGAACAGATTTCCCATAATTTGTACTCATTTTTCCATAGATTTTAAGGATATTTCCAGATCTAGAAAGAAAATGAAAAAGCAAAGCCACCAAATGAATATAATTTAGTATGTTATTCTTGCTAATGTGTAAAAGTATTTTGTGCTTTTGAGGATGAAAGTCACCTCAAGAATACTACATCAAATACACTTGTTTTGAAATCTTTACAGGTATACTCATTTGTTCTACTCTTCCTAAATAATTAGTAATTGTTGATTGAAATATGTTCCATCTTCCATAATCTCAGGTGTCTAAAGGAAATGGAAGAAAGTCCATCATCTACAATTTTTGATGCTAAGATAACAGGAATCCAATTTGGGTTCGCAATTAGTCAAGAAATTGTAAGTACGGACTTTTTCATTCAGTTTCTTTTTTTGAACTGTTTAAATAATGCGTTAAAGCTTTTTAGATTTTCTTCATAGTTTGGATCTCTGTAAAGTGCCGGTTATTGCATTTGATCTAAGAGCTTCTGGAGTGTAAGCTGTAAATTTTTTTTACTAAGTTTCCTGGTCTAAGCATAAAACTTGAATTTGAACTGTATCTTTAGGGATTTTATTTTATTTTTTTGGTTTGGATGAAAAAATAAAAATTTTCGGTGGATTGTCTGTTTATTTAGGATATGATAAATGAAGTTGATGTATTTACATTTTAGGGAAATTCTTTGTAACCAGATCACTTTAGGCCAAGCTGTGATTCACTTGATGAGGTATAATTAAGCAAGATAATTTTTCAACTTGTAACCATTTTGTGTTATACCAGTCATCTCTCTCAGCTTCTTTTCTCTTTAAAACTACTGCAAATTGTTCCTTTTCCTCTGTTAATTAGCCCGTTGGTCATGCAAAGATCTCAGCACGAGGTTTGAGCTGCGTGTTGCTGTGGAGCCTGAGCTTGATTGGGGTGCATAGGTCAAGTTGATATGCTTGGTAAGGAACGTAGCCCCCTCTGATAATTCTGGTGAAAGTTTAGATTGTCCTTGATGTTGAGTTGGAGCTTTTACCAAACCTGAAGAAAATAATTTGCATTCCAGTTATATGCGAGACAAATGCAGAAGTACTTATATTTAATTGTGTAAGATTAATGGTATGGAGTTTGTTGGTCATTAGCCATTACCAAAGATATGAAAGATTGAAAGATGGAAAAAGTATAATAAGTAAATACACTGCTAAAATAAGTAAAAATTGCACAACGGTCTTATATAAGAGCACACAGTTTCTCACTTTTCAACGTAAATTAAAGAACTAAGAATTTTTATGTCAAACCATAAATTTGAAAAACTGAAAAAAGTACTAAATCGTGTAGGGTTTAATAAAATATTTGTAGAAGTTGATATACTAATTTAATGTCCACCACCTGGGCTTGGACCAGATTTCTTGATGTCCCCTAGAGTTAAAGCATTAGAAGATTGATGTCCACCATGATTCGGCCCTCCATTTTTTATTGCTTCAGCATATAATTTCTTTGTTGGACTTTCAACTGAATAATGTTGTTTTATCTTGCTCAAAGGACCAGATTTCTTGATGTCCCCTCGAGTTAAAGCATTAGGAGATCGATGTCGTTCTCCATTGTGACTGGATCTTTCAGTATTTGACGCTTCAACGTATAATTTCTCTCTTTTTCTTTGTGGACTTCACTGAAGCCTTTCTTGCTGGATCTCACTGGATCCGACAGGTTGTCGTTTTGGGTTTTGTCTTTCTAGATCTAAAAGTTTTCGTTTGTACATCTTCTTCATATGGAAGAAACCTTCAAAATTTGTCTTCCTTTCTACATTCAAATTGTTTTTTTTTGTAGATCTGTTTTCCACCTGGATGAAATCTTGAATATTTGTTTATTGGGTAATTTTTGGCAGGATTCGAGCAGGTCAAATGGTTTACATGTAAGATATCTAAAAATTTCAAGGGAAATGAGGTATATAGCTGTACTTGTAAGCATCGGTGCTTTGATCTCTTATTTTTTGATGTATTGATTTTGATTTTTGGGGTTTTATTCAACTTTTTATTTGGGTCGATTTTTGCCTTTTTCTCCCAAAGAAAGTCGATATAGCACTAGATGTCATGGATCTCGAAAGAACCAAGTCATATATCAGTAAGTTTAGTCATCAGTGCTTCGATATCTTCTTTTTACATATATCGATTTATTATTTTTAGATTTTGGAATCGCATTGTTTAATTTATGCTGCTTTCGGGGTTTCCATTATTTTTTTTCCCCTTTTTCATCTTTGAAGGAGCTAACCCCAAAATATGTGCAGCAATGTTTAAAGGATCGTTTGATCGCTGAGTATTTGTTTTGCGATTTCTTTAAATGTGGTTTTCAATATGAAATTCTTTATTCAGCCTGCGATTTTCGACTCCAAAATACGTACAATTATGGTTTAGGGACTGTTAGAGTTTATGGTGTTGTGTATGTGCTCTTAACTTCCTTCAAATGTCCTTTGAATATGGTTTTTCTTGTTAAGCATAATAACCAATACGATTAGGATTGTCACAACAATTTATCTTTTGAACTTTTGATTGAGCGGAATCTATTCTATTTTTTTACTTCTACTGAGACGTTGTTGTGACTTTTTGAGTCAGGAGAAAATGTTTGATTTAGTCATAGTTTTCTTGACTTTGAATTTGTGGTGTAGAAAAGAAGTGAGCCTGGGACTGGTGCATGCTGACCACTAAGCTTTCAGTTGTTCTTGGAAGCTTTATGCTAGCTTTTGTATAAATATGTTTATACCTTGGTTTTAAGTTTCATTAAATGCAATCGAAACTTCGTAGATTTTAAAAGTAATTAATTGATTCCTTTTCTTTACCTTGGGTTTCTTTTCTATTACTTCCAAATTGGAAACAAGAGGTCGGAACTTTGAATCATGGTTCGAAGAAATTATGATGTGTTTAAGATGTCTTTATTTTCAGATAAGACGCTACACAGACGGGCAGCTCAACAATCCAAGGAATGTTTGTGCATGAACTTGATAAACATGCAAACAAAAAGAAAAAGCAAAAGTATTAGTTGAAGAGTTTAAATTATGTATTTTAAATCTCTTTTGTATCTTTATGTGTAGGACCTCACTCCCAACATCTCTACTTGAAATATTACATTTTGTTCATTGTACATATTAACATGTTAAAATCCATGTATCCAAGTATGGCTTATAATAATTGTGATGTTTTGCTTCATATTACTACTGCCAATGTAAATTCACGTGGACAAATATTTTATATAATCCGACGTGATCATCATTCAAAATAAGTTTCATTCTTGATTTAAATATTGCATAACCAAATAATAACATTATTTCTTACACTACATTAGCAACTACACATGTAAAGCACTTGCCTTCAATAGTCTATCCATACCTTTAAATATCATAAATTAACATTTCAAATTAAATCCAAATAATTAAACATGAATGTAATATAAAGTATGAAATCGAAAATCCATTTACTTAAATAATTGAGCATCATTTATCGCCACGCAGTACAGGTTATTAACATACCTCACATAAAGCTATTTTGAAAATAAAAACATGTAAATAAAATTGAATTATGCTATATGTACATAATTTTTTACACAATACATTACACCCTCCTCACATGGAGGAGGGCCCACACACAATAAAATATTTGTGGGCCCCCCTCCATGTGAGGGGGTGTAATGCATTGTGTACACCATGAGGTGTGGTGTACACATAGCATAATCCAATAAAATTACTCAATATATACAGGGTCATGGCCAGGGAGTACGCACTCTCTCTCTCTCTCTCTCTCTCTCAATTGTCCTGATACAAGCATCTCTCTCTCTCTCAATTGTCCTTATACAAACAATTTTTTCCCCTTATAAATGTCATGGGCCCCGGGGCAGGTCTGGGCATCCATCCGCCCCTGACTACATATCTTTGTGCAAAAATCCTACAATCATATGATTTTACATATCAGAATATGTTTGATTAATGCCCTCAAATGGTCCCTATGGCTGACGTTGAGATAGGATATAGCCTCTGTTTGATATTCAATTTTTTCAAAATTTATTTATTTATTTTTTCACCACACATTTTTTAATAAAATAATATTATACGTAAATTCAAATTTTTTTTCTTAATTTTCAATCACATATTCTTCATCGATCAACTATTCAAAATATATTCTTCCCCAAAATGAAAATCAAAGACGGCCATACAATACACTTCCACTGTAAGAGTTTGGAATGTGAAATAGGTTATTCATACACATTAGTACAAAATACCATCTCACACCATAACTTTTTGAAATTTGCATTTCTCTCTTATTCTAACCAAAAGTTTTTTTTTTCCTTCTTGAAATTAGGGCTGGACAAAAGTACCGAATCGAATCGAATCGAATCGAGCGATTCTTCTGAAATTAAATACCCAAACGGGTACCCGAATCTAGAACCGAAAATTTCTATTCGGTTCTCGATTCTAGACCAAGAACCGAATCTTTTTAAATTTTTTATATTATATATATCAAATTATTTAACTTTTTCTAAATAAATTAAAAAATTATTTCAATTAACAAATTAGCAAATTAACAAATAGTTGGTAAGTATTAACAATACTTTAACGTATTTTTATCTCTACGATTTCTAATTTATATATATTTTTTAATTTTATGTAAATTTGAATGTTTGAAGCAAATGAATTATTGATATGGAATGGATTACCGATATTTTAGTATTAGTATTTACTTTTTGATATTTGTATACATTTGTAAATTAATCTTATTATACAACTTGTTATTTATATGTTATTAAATTGAACTACGTCAATTTGTAAAATTAAGATTGAACGTGTCATTAGTTATTTTTCTTATAAATGTTAAAAAATTTAATAATGGTACGGAACCAAAGGGAACCGAATGGAACCGAACCGAACCCAAACGGATCCATAATTATATTTGGACCCGACGATTCCATTTACTAAATACCTGAATTTTTTTTGTTCAATTAGGTTCTGAAGACCGAATCGGACCATATCCAGCCCTACTTGAAATTCTCAAGAATTTTCCCTCACCTTTATGCACAAAGCTCATGGCCACCTCCTTTTCTTTCTAAGGTGATATATATTGTGTGTATATAAGAGAAATTGCTTGAGTGTTGGTGAGGCAGGGATGTAATAATTTAACAATGAACAATTGAAAAAGAAAATGAACGAGAAAGAAAAATGGATTGTAAGAATAAGTATTTAGGCAAGAGAAAATCAATTTATTTCATATATTCAAGTGTTCCTATTACAATGAATAAGCCATTTTTTAAGGAAAACAAACTAAAATTAAAAGCACTAATAAATTATCAATATATTAAAATTAATATAACATAAGCTAAATGAACATAATTTAAATTAAACTCTATTTAAATTATTTCTTTATCTCCATCATTTCTTTCGGACTAGGAGAGCTTGACTTCGACGAGATAGATTGCAACTTCTTATCTTAGTCAACGAAAATGATGTTTCTTCTGAAAAATATAATGGAACCAATCATATGACCATAATTGAATATGTAAATTATCCTCAAGAATATAATCTAAATAAGGCGGATGATCTTTCCTTCTAACCAAGTAGTGATAGAAAATTCCCCAAAAAAAGAAAGAAAATTTATGCAGCACCTCCACAAAAATTTCAATTTTCTATGCATAATAAAGAGTACAATGAACTAGCACTACAGACTGACCGGCAAAAACAAATTATTACAAAATTGAGGTTCAACTAGGCCTCGATAAGGAAACAATTATGCTACATTAAAAATATAACTTTCATTCAAGTATAATGATCAGTCAAATAGATTACCTTTATGTGAGTGATCCAAAACCATTTTTCTTAACGTATTTAGAAAATCGGGTCAAAGAAATATGCAATAAAAGATAATAGTCATTGTTAATGTCTTCGTGCTTATATTGTGCATCAAATGCAAGTTCATAGGTTTTGTTTCCTTTTAATTTTTTTTAGATAACCATGGAATGGGAATATTTCATAATAACTCCATGGATGATTCATTCTTTTGGACTGACTTGAGGCACGTTGGGTCACTGTAATGACCTTGTAGTCTTGTATCATGTAAACACCAAGATGTTGCACGTGGGAGATGACAATGAGCAAAGCACATTTATGACTCTCGTAACACGTGAAAGTTTTAATTACCCGAATATTTAGACTCAACGTGCAGAATTAAACAATTAAAAGCAACAAATCATTTTTTAATTATTTCCAGATGATTAGATTTAAACGAGTCAATTTATCCTTTATTTGAATACCACGATTTGTAAATTGTGCAAAATAAATAATACCAATATGATTACTAAGGAAATCATTCGCAAATGATAAAAAAACTCCAAGCAATTTGAGAGTTAAAAATTCACTATAAACAATGAGACTTACAGTATAATCTAGACCCGACTAACCCTTAGTCCCCTCTGACATTCTACTTGGAATCACCTTGACCCTCCTGGACTGCGTGTGTAACGCCCCAAATGTTATCAATTTAAATTTTGGGGTGTTATCGATACCATTTCATAATCGTACTTGCAACGAAAATATTTAATTTAAAATTCAAACACATAATTTATTTGAACCTCATAAACTGGATTAAATAAATCATAAAGTCACGAAGTCTAGAACATTTAATAGAAATAATGAAAACACCAAAAAATCATAACATAATTCATTATTAAATATTTTCTTTAAAGATTTACTTGGCAACCCGCACACTGCTCTACCACCATCCACGTTGACTGATCTAACCTGTAATGTTTAAAATTTGAAGGAATGAGTAATTTAAACTCAGTAGGATACATGCATCCAAAACAATATGAAAATTCTTTAAACATAAATCTATAACATTCCATACTATCATTTCATCAAGAACAATTGGAAATCAATCGAATGCTCTAGCATTTGAGAAAACCCGGAGGAGGTCTCACATTTCATTTCATTTCATTTCATCAAGACCCATGGGTCAATTAGCATTTCATGAAATAATTTACGTAAAAGAAAATCATAATATTGTAGGGACATCAACTTGCACATAGTATCTTACTTCAATTGATAAAAGGAAATTGTTGGAAGTAAAACAAGAAATCACGTTCTCAAATAATCAATTTCCGCCTGCTGCCACGGTAATACGTATCTATATTTCTCTCTTTTCTCTTTAGCGTGGAATGATGATCACTTTTGCGTGGTATTTATACTAAGTTGATAGCCTTAAAATATGCAAAAGAAACTGTGTTTTCCTCTCCCAAAAGTTTCAATCCCAGTAATCTATACAATCAAGAAAATCAATTCCTTCCACGTGTTGTACAATCCTTATAATTTCCCCAAAATCAAGACAATTTACCCAAATTTCAAAATGCTAGTACAAGGTATGATTGCCTACTACCTTGCCCATAATTTTTGTCCAACGTGTAATATATGGTAAGGCATTCAAATCTTTCAAAAAAAAAAAGAAAAAAAAACTATTTTATGTCTCAATCCACATCAAATCATTACCAATTAAAATAATATTTCTTCATTTCAATGGATACGTGATTAGAATGATATTTATGCCCTGTTTGATTCTCATTTTGGAGAAGAAAATACATTTTGAATAGTTGATTGATGGAGAATGTATAGTTAAAAATTAAAGAAAATTTTTGGATTTGCGTGTAATATTATTTAATTGAAGAATGTGTGGTTAAAAAAAAAATAAATAAATAAATTTTGAGAAAATGAGAATCAAACATGGGCTTAATTAGAAGCAAGAAAAACTATTATATTTCTAATAAATAGTACATGTGGTGGTCTCTTTGAATTCAAAGATTATAAATTAAGTGAAAAACTAAGTTACAACTTTAAAGTGTGATAACTTAGACTTCGCTCACCCGAATCGACTTTTACTCGAGTCCAAAATACATGATTAATTATGAGTTATTCAACGAGTATAATATTGATATATTTATCATTACTCTATAATATTTAAATATTTTACCCAAATAAAATTGAATTAATACATATATCACTTTAGTCCGTCGACTTTCAAAATATAAAATATAGTAGGTGGATTTAAATGATTTTATTCTTTAAAATTTTCGGAGTGTAGTGTGCTCCTCACACCAGCTCTCAACCCCTAGCAAAGCAACTTTTCCCAAAACTCCCGTAACTCTAAAAGCTAATTGGCCAACGTAGGTTTGGTGTTTGATCAAACATCAAGTGTGTTTTGATTTGTGGTTTAATGTGATGATTTATAGCTCGATCAACAAATATAAGTTTGGATGAATTTATGAATCAAGTAATATGGTTATTGAATCTTGAAACCAATGATTTCTACGAAATAATTATGATTCAACACACTTTAGGACGTTTATAGGGTAGAATATATAGAGGAGAAAGTGTTTGGGATGAAAAAGGAGTTGAAAAATCAGTGTTTGAAGCCAAACAAAATTCTAGATATCAACTCATCGCTCGAGCGCCAAGTGGGCGGCCAACGAGCACCATTTGAGCAGTCATCAGTATTTTTATCATAACTTTTTCTCCCGATGTTCGATTGAGATGATTCAAAAGCTGACTCAAAGGGATACAATTCTTCTAGAATTAGTATTTTTTTCTTTCAAATTTGAATGTTTTCTATGTGAAAAATGCATTATAAGTTGCGACCAAGAATTTTGAGCACAACTTGTGTAGCTATTTGATATTCTTTAGACTTTTAATTGCATTTCCTTGATCATATGTGATCTTCTTAAGCATCTTTGACATTGTGGACTTCTTCAAACCCTATACTATTTTGACTTTGATTACAACTCAATAAACGTCTAATACAATTCAACTAGGACTTGAGTTTGACTTAGGAAATTGTCAATTACAAATTTGGAAATTGCTAATTATAATTTGGACTTAAAAATCTTTCTCTTTGGCATTCCGTGACAAAATCATTTATTTCAAAATCAAAAGTCCACAACAATCTACATAACAGACACTTTTCAAACTACACTTCAACAAATATCCTTTAAAATTAAATGGAGTTTTAGGAAGAGGTGCTTGAAATTCAGGTGCTAAAGAACAAGGTTTCTTCTTGGAGGTCTAAAAAAAATATGCACATCTCTCCCCCGACGTGTTATTTTTATTTTATTTTTTTATTATTATTCATGAATTTTCATATTGAATAGTTATTTGCTTATTTATATATGCATAGTTCAAAAAAAAGTAAACATTCCCCACATAATTTGTTTTAAACCTAAATGGTGTAAATTCTATAAGATACACATGTGTGATAAGTGCCACTAAACTCTTGTAAGTCTCAAAACCTTAAATTAATGAGAAAAGACATGCAAAAGAATTGCTGGTGAATGAATATATCATTCAAATTATGAAGTCAAACCCGATGCTACTATGACATTTTAAATAAAAAGCTCACATCAATTTTTCAATGTATAATTTGTTTTCCTATCAATAAGCACATATATATTTTTTTCTCTCATTTTTCATTTATATCTTATGTGTAATCTCTTTTCCATCAGGCGACCAAGATGATCCTTGTAATGAGCTTTGGGCCAATAACTCCAAGTTAGATGACTATAGGACATCATGTTTTGAGAAACCCCTCAAACTTAATTGTTCGAGTTAAATAGGCTCCGAAAAAAATTATAAAATGTATTTCACGTTTTTCATATATTTCAAATTTTGAATCACTAATATCTTTTTCTTTAATGGGGAATATACAAGAGTATAGGTCAATCTAGTTAAAGGTCTGATCATATTCAAAGTCAATTCACTACACAAATGATCGTCATCCTAAATCTCAAACATGGGATCAAAACTTACTCACAAGAGTCTAATATGTGCAGTGCATAAGATACGTTTAATAACCTATACCAAGTACTCCATACAAGTTGTAATCAAATTAATGAAAATTTAACTTACCAATCATGAACCTTACTAGTACTTGATAGCAAAATAACATGCCCAATAAAAAATTTTAAAAAACTTTTTCCTTTTACAAATTTTTATTCAATTTTTTAAAATATAGAATAAAGCAAAAGGAAACTTCTAATATACAATGAATGAATGTGCATTCATGAATTTATAGATATCATGAAAAATGATTTACAAGTTGCGACTAAGAGTTTGTAGCATAACTTGCGAGGCTCTTTGACATTCTTTAGACTTCTAAATAAATTTCCTTGATAATAAGTGATCTTCTTAGAACATCTTGGACTCCTATACTAACAATCATTGACTATTTTGACTTTGATCAGTAGAGTATTCATCATTCTTAGATAGTAAAAAATTATGATCTACATTTCATCTAGTTAAATTGATATGAAATCATTGGCTAAGGTGTACTCATAAGTCAAAAATGAGTTTTCGACTTACATGGACTTAATAGTGGGATGAAAGATATGATTGATAATTGAGATTGACACATATCCATATCTCGTAATTGATCGAATCATATTACCGAAATGATTTTGTTATACCACGTGATATTTTTCTTCACATGTATTGCCTGACACATTGTTAGGTGTCAATTTGGGACGACGGTGTGAATTAGTGATAAATTAAAATGGGTGTTTTAATTGATCGATTTTGATTAGATCAATATACTAGTTCATGTCGTTAGGTATTGTGATTGAGAACCTAATAGGCCACACACAAAAGAGAACTAGAAGATGAGATTTCCCAATTAATTAAATTTCCAACAGTGGTATCAGAGCTTACTTTGTGCTTGTTAGAAACTGTTTTTCATAATTGAACAATCAAAAGTTGATTTTTAATTTTTCGTTTCTAGTAATTAAATTAAAAAAAAATCTGGACGTGAAGGCCGACGACAAAATCTAGAAACAACGACGTTGGATGCCCTGATGATTTTTCACAACAGTAGCACAACACAGCGCTGCTCCGTGTGTGGTATATGGTGGATGCAGTTGCAATATGTGAAATTAGAGACTCGTGTCTGCAATTGTGATAACGGGGTCAATGTGCAATTATTAAATAAAGGGCTTTATGAAATTTAGAAATTTTTAGGGCTCTATTAATAATTTCAAAATGGGTCAGTTTGCAAGTTTCAAAAGGAGTTTTGATTTAAATATTAAAATGGTTTTAAATGGGGTTTTTTTTTTAAACTAGAATTTCAATTTTGTCCCAAATTAAAATTTTTATTTAAAGTTGATGACTTTTATATTTTTGTCAAAATTAGATTTTAATTTAAATACTAAACTTTGACCCTAAATTGAATTTTATTTTATTTAGAAGTTTTGACCTAAATTAAAATGTTAATTTAATTTTCTAATTTAGTTTTAATTAAAATTAAATAATTCACCCTAATATGTTTTTGAAATTAAAATTGGATTCTAATTTGAAATTTAATTAAAATTTGATTTTAATTAAATTGTCTCGCATTAAAATTTTTCTTGGAATTAGAGTTTTGATTTTGATTAAATGAATCCACCGTATGATTGTGGAACTAGAGTTAGACTCTAATTTGGTACATAATTAAAATTTGATTTTAATTAAGAGAGTGTTTGGTGGGGATTAAAATTAAATTTTTTTAGTAGATTGTGATAGATGTTTTTGAAATGTGTGGTTGAAAAGTTATGAGACTCATGAAAGATGTGATTAATATTGATTGTTTGATTTTGATTTTGATTAAAATCAGATTTTAATCTGAACCAAATAGACTCTAAATATACCCGCTAATTAAATTAATTGATTATTATGATCAATTAATTATTTATTTGTTCCAAATTCCGATTCATCTGTCTAAATTAGTCTAGATGACCTGAATGACTAGAAACTTGAAACATATATGCATATAATATCAAATATTATATAAGAAATCATTTATTTGATGAATGTTTATTTTGTGGATGATTATGGACTCGGCCATATGAATGTTTTAAATGGTTAATTTTATTCTTGTTGTTTTATGGGTTTGCGAGCTTTTAATTTGTTTTGGACATGCGAGTCCGTTATTATTGTCATTATTATGGGCCTATGCGTCCAATTTTATTTAGGCTTGCATGCCAACTAGTATAGGATACAGGTTGTAGTAGAACTAATTGAAGATGTAACAAGATGAGGAAACCATGGAGATAGAATCAGTGTTCATATTGGCTCGGGAAGATTAGATAGAATTAGTCCATAATCATCCACACTATTATATGTATATTTATTTGCATGTTTGATGCACAATAAAATATATATAATAATTACGATGTGATTTTTGCATGTAAAACCCCTCCGTTAAAATAATAAGTCATATTTATCTCCGCCTTCTATCATTAAAGTGAAAAATCAGAATCCTCAAACGATATCAGCATGTTGAGTACACTCAAGACTGGTTTAACAGGGATAAATTTGACACAATGAAATATTCAATATTTCTGAATGATGGGTTCGATTTAACCAAAATTTATCTTTTGTTGAGTCAACTTAAGGAGATAAATTCTAGAGACATGTTAAGCTAACACATATGATGTGTGAAGATAAAGAGTTGTCAACTAATTCATATGTGAGTTGTATGGAGATATAATTGACAATAGTATCTATCAAGATGTTTTTATTAAGGCTTTTGGAGTACACTTAAAGTTTTAATATAACAAATGAGATCCTAGCACACTGGAAATCAAGTATGGATTCCATAAATTTGTACGAGATGGTCATAAATTTGTGTTAAACAGTTGGAGCATAATTAATTTGATAAAAGATCATGTTAAATTAATTGATGCATTTTATATATTATTCATTTTTACTTTTGGTCATTTATATTTATTAAATCATGAGTAATCATATGTATTTGAGAGGCATACTAGATGTCAACAACCAAGCCAAGTCTTATTGATTGACAATGCAATTTGAGAATTGTTCTCAAGCATGAAAAAAAATGATTATGTCCTTGAGTAGCCCTTTCAAGAGACACCTGTTGATAACTCGACTAAGGAACATGTGACTGCTATAGTAAACACAGTGATGAAGATAGTATTGCACATGTGTGATGCTTGCAACTATGTCACCTGAGTTACAAAAGCAACATGAGAGTATATATGCTAATACATGATTTTTCGTTTTAAAGAGTTGTATGAAGAATGATTATATGTGGAAGGATATGAGACTCCTAAGCAACTATATTGGTACAAAATGACAGATAGATCTTCAGTCAGTGTTCATGTACTGAAAATGATTAACATTGAGAATTGTCTTAATTGGGTTTAGTTATGAACCATGAACTAAGTATTGACTTAGTTATGTAATCTTTGCCAGAGAGTTAATCATATCTAATTATGAATTTTGATATGAATAAACTCTTGTGCACATTCATTGAGTTGCTGAATATGCTTAAGACCATTAAGCCCAATGTCAAAGTTGGTAGTGGGCATGTCTTAGCCATTGATTCCTCTAAGGGTACTAAAAGAAATTCTAAATGGGTTTTGTGAAAGCATCTAAGATTGTTAAGACAGTAAAAGTAAATAAGAACAATATCAATTTTGATGACCTTTGATATCTTCATGGAATGTAAGGTTATTGGAAGAAACATTGCAAGACTTATATCTACTTCATTAGTTTCTTGAGTATTGGATACCAGATATGGATATCATATTTGTATAAATATGTAGAAATTAAATAGAAGTAGACCACTGCAAAAGAAGGAAGTTGACCAATACGTTGAAAATGAGCAAATATTGCTGCATTGCCTGTAGGAGCATACTTCTTACCATTGCCTTTAGACTTAGTATTGGAATTAGAGAAATATTATTTTGTATCCACCATTGCCAGAACATTAAATAAATTTCATGTTTGGACATGAACTATTTTAATATTAAGAACAATTGTTGTTCCCTTTTATCTTGATAATATTTTAATGGTTATGGTATGGTAAATTACAAAATTGACATTTATATTCTAAATACTGAGTATTTTATAATAAGTATAGAAATTGAAAGGCATAAAGTGATAATCTGAATGACACCTATATCTGGCATTGCAAACTTGGTCACATAAATGAAAATACAATTCCAAAATTACATAAAATGTATTTTTGGGGTCAAATGATTTTGAATCATTTGGAAAGTGTGAATCATGCCTGCTACGTACAATGACCAAATCTCATTTTACTTGAAAAGGAGAAAGGCCTGCATAATTACTAGCCTAATACATTGTGATGTATGTTGACGCATGTCTATTATTGCAGGATAAGGTTTCTCTTATTTTTATCACATTTACTATTGAATATTTCAGAAATGGTCATGTATACTTGATGAAATTCAAGCATAAAACTCTTGAAATATTGAAGAGATTTAAGTTAGAAGTAGAGAACCAATTATGTAAAAATATCTTCACACCAAGATCAGATCGATGTGGATAATATCTAAAGGGAAAGCTTTTAGATTATCTAAAAGAGAATAGGATTCTCTCATGGTGGATTTCGATGTATACATTACATCGCAACACAACGATGTATCTGAACGGGGAATTGCACACTATTAGATATAGTGCAATTAATAACAAGCCATGCAAACTTTCCAAAAGCTGTTTTGGGTTCATGAACTGATTACAACGTACTACACATTAAATCGTGTCCATCTAAGTCAGTCAACAAAGCTCCATACGAGTTATGGAAAAGTAGTTGTCCCAATTGATCTCGCATGAAAGTTTGGGATTGTGATGCTTATGTGAAGCACAATAAATCAGATAAACTTGATTCTATATCCAATAGACACATATTTGTGGGATATCCAAAATAGATATTTGGATATCAATTCTCTAATCCCAATGAGAAGAATGTGTTCTTCTCAAGACATGCTATATTCCTAGAAAAAAAGTTTATTTTAGGAGTGGACAGTGGGAGCAGAATAGATTTTGACGGAGTTCAAGAGTTCACAGATATAGTTGACCAAGTAGATGAATCCGAGTTCGATCCCACACCTGCCGAAGGACATACACTCAATCATGAAGTAGAAACTTCCCAGGACACGTTCGCTCTGTGTAAATCTGGTAGGATCATTCGACCTTCAAGAAAGTGTGAATCCTTGATTATTAATCAGTCATTACTAATCAAGGATAATTAATTGCACAAAATAAAGTCAAGTGTTGACTTAAAGAGATGGAAAGAGGTCATGGAATTCAAGATGAACTCGATGTTGAACAAGGTTTAGACCTTGATTGACTAACCTGATGGGATAGAACCTATAACTTGTAAATAGGTTTACACAAAAAGGTCGGTATGTATGGATACATCCATACATACAAATCAGGTTAATAGCAAAATGTTACAAACAAAGAGAATGAGTTAGCTTTGATGAAACCTTCTAGCTTATAGCCATGCTAAAGTCCATTCGAATTTTTCTTGCAATAGCTACATACCATGACTATGGGTCATGGAAAAAGGATGTCGAAACTATATTCCTTAATAGGAACTTGTAAGAGAAAGTGTACATGACACAAATTGAAAGTTTTGAATTCAAATATCCTTACAAGGTATGTATGCTTGATCAATTCTTATATGAATTGATGCAAG
Source organism: Osmanthus fragrans (assembly GCA_019395295.1). Lineage (NCBI taxonomy): Eukaryota > Viridiplantae > Streptophyta > Magnoliopsida > Lamiales > Oleaceae > Osmanthus > Osmanthus fragrans. Next base: position 14,451,225 of record CM033349.1, read on the forward strand.
CCTCTTGCAGTTGAACTCTTCGATTTGATGAAAATGTCAAAATGTTTGATTTTATAAAAAATGAAGAAAATCCATGTGTTTACAAGAAGATAATGAGAGTGTTGTCATAGTCCTGATATTATATGTAGATTACATATTAATAGAAAATGACATTCCTATATTTCAATCATTGAAATCATGATTGTCAAATAATATCTCCATGAAAGATATGGGTCTTGGGAAGATTTTATATGGAGAAAATGAACTGAGAGTTCATGGAGATACTGATGCTAACTTCTATTAAGATTAGAATTATAGCAAATCTTAATCAAGATATTTGTTTACTCTTAAGCTGTGTGTTGAAAGTGTTTCAAATAGGAAACAATTGATTCAATAGTGAAAGCCTTATACACTATTGCTTTAGAAGCGATAAAGGTTGTAGACTGGATCAAAAAGTTCGTTAATGAACTTGGAATAGTTCCTAACATTGTTGATCACAGACTTTTACATTGTGATAACAATGGAGCCATTTTGTAAATGAATGAACTAAAGTCTCATCATTGGTCTTGTAGAGTATAAATAAGCAGCAATTTTCTGGGCTCAGTTCACTTCAATCGGCACCAAGAATCTCACAACCCAAACTCCAATCTTCTGTCCCCAAATACGATTTCTTGGTTTCCTGTAAAGAGACAACACAAAAGAACCAAGAATCACGAAGTAGCAACAACAAAGATTGCAGAAATAAGAAGAGAAGAAGATGGTAGTCAAGTTCTCTAGAGAAGAGAAAGAGAGATGGCATTTTCTTGTATAAGAAAGAGAGAGGGACGGTCCAAGTGAATAAGAATAGGCCCAAGTCCAAACATGGTAAGTTAGGGTAGAATAAAGGTTTGATCCAATTAAGGTGAGTTAAGGGCCCAAACCTTTTACATATGGGTTGCTCAAGATGGGTAGCCCATTATAGCCATCCAAGTAATCGGGTCGGGCCATGAGCAGCTCTAATAAATTAGGCTGCTTCGAATGGCTCGAGAAGGATTAGAGTTGGGTCGTTTTATTCTGAGTCCCAATGTACCATTCAATCATTTGGCTAAGCCGATTGAAATTATAACCGAGTTTACATCATTGCCCAGGGAGGTTGTTTGACAACAAATTGCCTAACAAACCTCTATCTTGGTGTCAAAGGACCTACAAAAGAAACATAAACACTTATTAGTAATGGTTCCAATGTACAATAGCGATAAAATTGGAAATTAATTACCTTCATCGGTGTTTAGAAGATTGTTACAACTTCTAAACTTTACCAATGGTAGCACCTTTGTGCCCATGTCTAAATGGTTGTATTGTGTATGTATCTTTCAAGTCTCACCACTTCTTGAGACCCGATGTCTCTAATGAAATGTAGTCTAACATCAATGTGTTTAGTGCGTTCGTAAAAAAATAGGGTTTTTACATAGGTGTATCCAGGATTGACTATCAGAGAAAACTACTACGTAATCATTCAAGACACACAGTTTATGAAGTAAGCCTCTAGCCACAAAGCTTCTTTAATAGCTTCAGTGGTAGCAATATATTCAGACTCTATCGTGGATAGTGCAATGATGTGTTGTAATAGTGATTTTTAACTAACACAAGAATTAGATAAGGTAAACACATAAGAATAAGTCGATTTTCTACCATCCATATCCCATGCATAGTCAACTTCTACAAAACCTTTCATATCCCATGCATAGTCAACGTCTACAAAATCTTTCAATTTCACTCCTAAAGACGAACACCAAACTTTAGACCTACATTACTAGTACCCTTCAAGTATCGTAACAACCACTTTAAGCTTCCCAATGCTCGGGACCCGGATTAGACATATATCTACTAAGGGTACTAACAGCAAATGCTAAATCCGGTCTAGTGCAAACCATCAAGTACATGATAGAACTTATCACATTAGAATAAGGAATCCTACTCATATATTCTACTTCATATTCATTACATGGAGCCTGATCTTTAGATAACACAAAATGATTATCTAATGGTAATGAAGCCGATTTGCAATCATTCATACGAAATTTTTTCAACACCTTTGAGACGTAATGAGATTGTGCAAGAACAATGCGAGATTTGACCTATCTCTTTCAATTTCCATGCCTAAGATTCTTTTAGCTTTACCTAGGTCTTTCATGTCAAATTTGCCACTCAACTTTGTTTTTATATTGCTTATCCACTCAGGTGATGAGCCAATCAAAAGCATATCATCCACATAAAGCAATAAAAACATATAGTTATAATCAACACTGTTATGCTGAAAATACAGGCAGTAATCAAACTTGCTTCTTTGAAAACCTATAGTAAGTACAAAAGAGTCGAATCTTTTATACCACTGTCTAGGTTACTGTTTTAAGCCATACAACGACTTTTTAAGGTAACACACATGCTCAGGTTTCAATTTGTCTTAAAAACCTTTAGGTTGATTAATAAAGATTTGCTCATCGAGATCACCATCACCATGTAAAAAAAAAGTTTTACATCAAGTTGTTCAAATTCCCAGTCAAAATGTACAACTAATGCAAGCATGACCTTAATAGTAGTGTACTTAACAACTGGTGAGAAAATCTTATTATGATCAATCCCTTTTTTTTTGCGTGTAACCCTTAGCAACTAACCTAACTTTAAACCTTAATGGTTCAGAAGCACTCGTACCCTCTTTAACCTTAAATACCCACTTACAATCGAATGTGGATTTATTCTTAGGTCTAGGTACTAATTCCCAAGTTTGATTCTTCTTTAAGGAGCTCATCTCCTCTCTCATTATCTTAAACCATTCTTCATATTGTTCACTCTTCATCACCTCCTCAAAGGTCTTCGGTTCTCTATCAACTAGTTTCTCATAACTAGCATGAGCAAAAGCTAGCACGGATTCATATCCGAATCTCCTAAGCTCCCTTGTTTGTCTTCTATCTCTATCTCTAACTATGTTATAATTGGTTAAGGGATTTTCTTCCTCAGGGTGCTCCTCTATCACTACTTCATCGCTATTCTCCACCTCGGGTTCCTAAACCTGAATCTCCTCCTCATTTGGAATAGTAGGGACAGGTGTGCTAAGTTTTCCTAACTCCACCTTAAACTAATTTCCCTCTTCATCCTGTTCTGTATCGCTCACATGTTCAGGTTCAGATTCATTCTTAAGGCAAGGCATTTCACCCTTGTTAAACGTGACATCTCTATTCGCAATGATCTTAATCCCCTTTTGGCTTCTATCCCATAACCTATAGCCCTTCACACCCTCAGGGTATCCTAGAAAGACACACTTTCTAGCTCTAGGTTCAAACTTTCCTTCACTGTGATGAGAAAATGCAGTACAACCAAAAGTTCTAAGTACATAATAATCACTTAGTTTACTAGACCACTTTTCATGAGGAATATCACCATTTAATGCAGCAGATGGAGTCAAATTAATCATATAACAAGCAGTTATAATAGCTTTACCCTAAAACAACTTTGGGACATTAGAACTTAACATCATGCAGTGTACTTTTATCAAGTATGGTTCTATTCATCCGTTCCGCTACCTCGTTTTGCTGGGGAGTGTATGGAACAGTCCTATGTCTTGTTATTCTATTTTCTTAGCACATATTGTCAAATTCAGTGTTATAAAATTCTAGGCCATTATCTGTTCTTAGATATTTAATACTTTTACCAGTTTGGTTTTTTACTTGTCTTTTTCAGTTATTAAAATTTTGGAAAGTATCGGATTTATCTTTTAGAAGATAAACCCACACATTTCTCGTATAGTCATCAATAATCGACAAGAAATATCTATTCCCACCCGAGGTGGGATTACTAGTAGGACCCCACAGATCTGAATGCACATATTCAAGCACGCCTTTAGATTTATGAACACTTATGGAGAACGATGTTCTATGATGCTTACTAGGCACACAATAATCGCAGAATGACAAATCAGACACATAGTCGTTACCAAAAGCACATTTTCCATTAAGAAGTTTAAGTCCTTTAATGCTTACATGTGCAAGGCTATTATGTCATATGTGAGTGTGATCAACCTTGACAGAAGAGATAGTGTTTTAAGCCTCTAATCACTTTTCCAGTTGTAACATATATATCATTTTTCTAAAATGGAGACTAATGCACCCTTAATTATTTTTAACATTCCATTTTCAATTTTACCGGTGAAATCATCATTTTCAAGCCTACCTACTGAAATTAAATTTCTAGATAATTCAGGAATGTATCTTACATTTTTCAAAGTGTACACAAAACCAGTGTCAAACTTTATATTAATATCACCAATTCCAACAATAGTGTAAGCAAAATTGTCACATTGCACAACATGCCCACATTAAATTCATGCAAATTTTCAAACCAATCTTTTTCAAATTTCACATGAAAAGAAGCACCAGAATCAAGTATCCATTCATGCATACGAGAATTAGCTGTTAGATTTAATTCAGCAGTAAAAGTAACAGGACTCGTAATCATATAGACTTCACCCACTTCAGTAGCGGAAACAGAAGACAACACATTTACCTCATCTCTCTCTTTAACCTTTTGCTTACCCTTATCCTTACGACAATCCTTAATGAAATGCCCCGTGTTCCCACAACCATATCATTTCTTTATCCTAGTCCTAGACTTTGATCTAGACAACTCTTGCCCTTCTTTCTACCTCCGTTACCACTTGACTCGCCAATACTTTGCTATCAACCATAGTTGTTTTGCCTCAATTTAGTCCTACCCCGCATCATGTGAATCTCACCGCTCCTCTTATCATGTTTTTCAACTCTAAGTTCCATCTCCTTACTTCTAAGTGAGTCAACGACAATTTCAGGCGTCAAAGTGTCCCTACCATATTTAATAGCATTTTTGACTTCTCTATATGAATTAGACATAGGATTAAGCAAGATTATAACTTTGTAAGTTTCAGACACTTTCTCATCACAGTTAACAATGTCTTAAACAAATTTGTTAAAAATGTCTAATTGTCGTCAAGATCCTTTGAAGGATCCATTTTAAAGCTGAAGAAATGTTCAAGTAAGTAAAGCTTATTTGGGGTAGACTTGAGTAAATACAGGTCTTCCAATTTTTGCCAAAGTTCTTTGGTGGTTTTCAATTTGCCTACCTTTCTTAAAACAATGTCAGACAAGTGTAAGATTATTGAGGCATAAGCAAGCTCATCGGCTTCTTCTTTTTGTTCTTTTGTAAAATCAGCTAAAAAATTACCTTCAATGACTTTTGAAACTTTTTGTTAGACCAAAATACCCCTCATTTTTTGTTGCCAAATTGAAAAATCACCTTTTTCGTTAAAGATTCCCAAATCAAAGTTGTGACTTGTCATTTCTATGAACTAATAAAAAAATACAAAATCACAATCACAAAACCACATAAAACAGTCCTAAGGTCACAGACAATATACTCCGTTCTAGATTCCCAAGGTTTCGTAAGACTCGTGGTCTTAGATCAAGGGAATGTTCGAAACGTGTAAGGTCTAGGTATTCTAATAGAAGTAACAACGCAGCGGAATTAACAATGCAACAAAATAGGTATGTCCAATCATAGAAAGTTCTAAATAGCAACAATTATATCACAAAGATCAATAAGCTAATTTATCAAAACTAAGTTCTCAAACGTTAGCAAATAATCCTAATTTCTATCACAAGCAATGTTATCCCTTCACGGTAACCACAATCCCATTGTCACCTCACACGATGACGCACTAGTGCTAAAATCAACGGGATAAGCCAATTTACCAGAGCGAATGTATCTATCTGTGAATTATGAGAGATGCGAATCTGCTGCTTTAAGACCACCACTATTCGCCCTAAAGATTCAACAATGTACCGTTGCAGTCAGACACAAGGAAGACGGGTACCCAGGGGCAAAATCGTCCAATTTTTTGCATAACCTAAAATACTAAACAAATAATATCAGTACATTCAACAAGTAAAAATAAAGAATCTGCCCGAAGAAAGCTCACCTACAAATCGTCGTACGCACTGCCGGAGTCACGCACCACCTAGGAATGGAGCCTAAGAATGCTGAGTCCAGTTTCGGTGTTTGTTTCACCAGGTCGTCACTAGATTGGCTGAAAAGTCAGTTGAAGTCTTGGCAAATGTTGAAACTCACACACGGCCGCACGGTTTTGCTCGATTTCCACCACAATCACTTAGACCTAAGCTCTAATACCAGATGTAGAGTACAAGTGGGCAGCAACCAAGATTTTTTTGGGCTCAGTTCACTTCAATTGGCACCGAAAATCTCACAACCCAAACTCCAATCTTTTGTCCCCAAATACGGTTGCTTGGTTTCCCACAAAGAAACCACACAAAGGAACCAAGAATCATAAAGTAGCAACCACAAAGATTGCAGAAATAAGAGGAGAAGAAGATGGTAGTCGAGTTCTCTAGAGAAGAGAAAGAGAGACGACGTTTTCTTGTGTGATGGAGAGAGGGACGATCCAAGTGAATAAGAATAGGTCCAAGTCCAAATATGGTAAGTTACGGTAGAATAAAGGTTTGGCCCAATTAAGGTGAGTTAAGGGCCCAAACCTTTTACACATGGGTTGCTCAAGATGGGTAGCCCATTATAGCCATCCAAGTAATCGGGTCGGGCAAGCTGCTTCGAATGGCCCGAGAAGGATTGGAGTTAGGTCGTTCTATTCTCAGTGTCGATGTACCGTTCAGTCATTTGGCTAAGTCGACTGAAAATATAACCAAGTTTACATCATCGCCCGAGGAGGTCATTTGACAACAAATTGCCTAACAGGTCTAAACATGTATTGAGGTTGTATAATCTCATCAAAGAGAAAGTAAGAAGAAATGACGTAAATAAAGAACGAATTCCCACAGTTGAAAATATTGTAGATCCATTGACAAAGAGTTGTCACAGTATAAACATGACTGTCATGTGAACTCTTATGAAATTAGATACATAAGTGATTAGATCTAGTGCAAGTGTGAGTTTGTAAGTGTAATTCCCTAGGTCCAATCAACTTTGGATATAAACACTTTTAATATATAATTGATGTAAATTTGTTGTCGATTTTGTATCCCGTAAGTGTACGAATCGTAACAAGTAATAAAGTGGACCTAAGAGTCCGGATATCGTTCCCACGAGGACTATACTTTCGTGCTCAATTTATTATTTCTAACTTCTATTTGATGAAAATAAATATGAAGAGTAAATTGTTGAGAATTTTTGAATTTAAAAACTTAAAATTAAATTAAATGCAAACAAGATTGATTAAGATTTCAACTGATGAACATATATTAGGGTGGAACAACTTCACCCATTGATCACCTTTACTCCTTCAATCAAGATTCACAAAATCTAATGCAGTGTTCCGTCGAATTCTCCTATTGTATTCAACTTACCCCTCTCGAGTTCTCATTGAGCCTATTTAACTACTTTAATTCCATATCTCTATGCGAATCAACCTTAGTTAAACGAAATATTGGTTCTAAGAATTCATATATGACTGCAATAATTAATATAGGTATCACTACACATTATATTAATTTATCAAATTTTAATATGTGATCTAAGCAAATAATCCAAATCACTACGTAATTATTGTCCACGAAATCGTTGAATAATTGGCCAGAAAATTCAAAGCATTAAGAACATAATTAAAATCAACAACTATGTATAAAGGAACTTGAATCTTGAATAAACGAAATAAAGGATCTCAAAGGTTACATTGTTCGCCATAATAATAAATTTAGCAACTCATGATAATGGAAGAAAAACAAAAGGTATAGAGTTTATAACTGCGTTTTGAAATCTTGATCTTGGAAAGAATTGGATCTTGCACCAAGAATCTTCTTCAACCTTAAAAGTCTTCAACCCCTAGCTTTTGCTCTTTGCTCTTGGTGATTATGTGTTTTTTCCCTTTTGATCTTGCTCTCTCAATCCCAAGTTGTATTCTTTCCCTCTCAATGTGTGAATCCCCTTCAAAAGTGTGTCTCTAGATTGGTATTTATGCCTTCTTTAAGTCCTTGGAAGAGTTTGATTGAAATTGGGCTTTTAAAAGATGAATCATACTTGGAAAATCCTAAATGTATGCGACGTGATGCCAAGGCACTACGATTGGGCACCTGGGCATTGACTTTCAGGAAAGATTTCAGCAATGTAGCGCCTAGGCGCTGAGGAATAGCGTCTGGGCACTACCGTCAGCTTCAATTGCACTGCACAATATTTAGTATTTTTATCATAACCATTTCTCCCGATATCCGATTGAAGCTACTCAAAGTGTATTGGAAAGATAAACTCAAAGATATATAAGTCTTCTAGAAATACAATTTTTCTAATTCAAAAGTTTACTATCTGAAAAATGGGTCTCAATATGAGGCTAAAAATTCGGGCACATCTTTTTCGGTTGGAAATTTATTTGTGCAAATACTTCAATCTATTTCACTCCTTTGACCTCCAGTTGTATCCAATTGATCATATATGCTCTCAGATCTTCGTCATGAGGTTCGTCACAACTTTTGAATATTTACACTTTGGTTCCCAAACTTTGGATCTTGCCATTTTTGTTGATTTTTCGCTTCTTTTTTTTTAATTCCAATTCCATTCATTGAGTTTTACCTAATAACACATTATATAATAAATTAGGTTGTAATTTAATTAAAAACCCATGAAATGTCCATATTTTAGAGCCCGAATAAGTGTATAAAATACACTTATCATGCACATCTATTATTTAATTAATATTCAATAAAATTAAATAATAGAGTCCATATATTCAAATATCAGTAATTTGTTAATCAGAAGGAGTTGTGATTGTGAGATACAAATTACATATTATAGAATTTTAAATCATCCATGATTGAAAGTAATAACGAGATACGAATATCGTTATTACGGATGACCATCACGTGTAATATTTTTTACTTGTGAAGTATGTAGCTGATCTCACAAGTTAAAGTGTGAGAATACTTCAATGAACACGTGGATGTTTTGTTATAGAACAAAACATTGGAGACCCTTGGAGAGTTTCCACATAGATAACTATACGAGTGTCAGTGGTTAATCTTTAACATCGGTAGTTCAATTGGTCGTTTGACTTGAGGTCATCATAATGCCTTATATGAAGACAGTCATACTTTGGTGATATTGGATGCTGCTCTATCAAGGACTGTTAATACGGCATCGTTCGAGTATGTCAAGAATCATATAAAGGTTTTATATGATCAGTAGATGATTCTTCACTCTTAGATAGTAAGAGATTATGATCTACATTTCATCTATTTAAGTTGACAATGAAATCCTTGGTTAAGGTGTACTCATAAGTCGAAAATGAGTTTTTGACTTACATTGACTTAATAGTGAGATGAAAGATATGATCGATAATTGAGATTGAAACATATTTATATCTCATAATTGATCGGATCATATTGACGAAAGAATTATACTTTCACAGTAAATGAACAAGTTTGATTTTGTCATACCAAGTGACATTTTTCGTCACAGGTATTGCTCTGACCATTATTAGATGTTAATATGGACGACGGATCTGAATTAGTGATAAATTGAAATATGTGTTTTAATTTATTGATTTTGATTAGATAAATATAATAATTCATGTCGTTAGACATTGTGATTGAGAACCTAATGGGGTACACACAAAATGAGAACTAGAAGAATGAGATTTGCTAATTAATTAATTGATAAGTGTTTGATAATGAATTAATTGGATTGCTAGTTAATAGACCCAAATTAATTAATTGGATTAATTAATTCATGGATCAAATTTAATTAATTGAATTAATTAAATATTGGACCGGTTTAAGTTAAGAGATGGGCCAAGCCTGTTTGGACTTGTATTAATAGGCTGCCAAGGTTTGAAAAATTCAGTAGAGAAAATAATTATTCTTGCTAGTACAAGAAAAGTAAAAATCCTAGTTCTCTCAATTTTATCCTTTGTGTGAATTTCCATTGAAGGTTGGACAATTGAACAGCTGTGGATTATAGATCGTGATTGTTCGTGTTCCAAGATCAGTAAAAGAGTTTGTAAAATCTACAAAAGGTATAATTCCTATCAAATTTTCTATCTAAACACAAAACAGTTTTTTGGTGGGAATTGAAAATTTTATTTATTTATTGTTGTGCATGATGACGCCGAGCATAATAGAGATTATCCTGCAGGCTAGTTCTAACATATAAATTATAGAAAAAAATACAAGAATAACGCCAAGAAAATACAGAGAAAACTTCTCCGAAATTCAATATATTTTTAATAAATCAAGCAATGCCAAAAATAAGTCCACAAGCTGGACTCTATAGCTAAAATCCGAATTTTACCAAAAATGGAAAAATCCCAAAAATCACGCCCAAATAAAATACGGGATAAAATAAGTAATCTATGAAAAATCTGGCACAAATTGGATTAAAAATCATTTCCTAACATGCAAACGAATTGTTACCAAAAATAGCAAAATTTAGCTAAAAATAGCGATTTGAAGGGGAAAATAGCAGAATTTGAGGTCGAAAAAGATGCACACTGAGCCTAGCCTAGTGTCCACGACATGAGCGCCAAAACACGCTTTCCGAATTGGGGTCATGAACGCGATTCTGACAACCGTAGCCAAGGTTATGCCAAAAGACTGAAACGTGCTCAAAACTGCTCCAATTAGGAAAATAATGCGATCACTTCCCGCCTTTGCACTGATCTGCCAACTCATGGATTTCAGCGCCATAATGTACAATCTGATAGCTTAGCATCATCTGTCTCTGATACCCCTGCATTAGTTGCCCCGGGTTAGAAAGAACCCATCCTCGAGTTCAGAGTAGTGTCATTAGCATCCACAAAACAAAGACTTAGGTGCTTCACATAAAGACGTTAGAAGTCTTCAAGTGATTGGTGATAAGTGCGTTTTACGCACTTATTTAGGTCACAAAACATGGACAATTGATTGTAATTATGTTGAAATATGGCTTAATTCTATGTAAATTGTATTTGCAGGACTATATCGATGGAAATAACGATAAGTGAGTGAAAACGAGCAAGAAATGACTAAAATGGAAGAAAGCCAAAGTTCAGGGACTAAGATGTACTTATTTGAAAGTTGACTCGAGGCCCAAATAAAGAATGAAAATGAACTAAGTACGAGATTAAGGAAATCAAAGAGTGTTAGAGGAAAGAGAATGAAGAAAAGAAGTCAAAATGAGGAAGAACGGAGTTCGGGGACCAAAATGACACAAGTTGAAAGTTGATTGGACCATGCGACCGCATGGTGCAATCAGCCATGCGGTCGCATAGCTTCCCCAGAACATAGCTTGAGCCCCAACATTTGAACCATGCGGCCGCATGGTTATTTTTACGCAAAAAAATCCTGGTTTCCGTTTTTAACTAAAACTCTTGTGGAAACCAATTGGGGACGACTTTTTAATCCTAGACTCGATAGAAAAAGGGGGCTACGCACTTTTAGAGATTAATTTGACATTGGAGAGGAAGAACACGAGGAATAACGCGAAGATTCATCAAACACTTCAAAGAATTAATTGAATATCTACTCGGGTGATGACGTTTCTTCATTTATTCTTTTATTTTTCTTTCTTTAGCATGTTAGGCTAGTTTTTCTTGTATTAGGAGATCGATGAACCTTGTAACATGATATTTTAATCTTTAGTTTTATATTTTTGACATTAAAACACATTTTTGGATGTTTGAATGATTTATACGTATTTATTCCATATAATTTTTGTGCGCACGTTAATTATATGAATGTGGTGATCTATTTTATGCATTCAAAAGAAGGGAAACAGATTCGACATACTATAAATTACCATAGGGTCCGATAGGGGATAGAAATATACCGCTATGCTCTATGTGAATCTTTAAGTGTTCATAAAAGCTAATGCGTTCTTTTATGGTTGTATTCGTCATAGAAATATAGTCGGATTGCGTGATAGAATAGGTTTAATATTACTCGAAAGAGATTGTTAAATTCAATAAGAACATTGATTCTTCAATATTTAATCGTGTTGTCAAAGTGTAAAATTAGGATTTAAATGAATTGTTGCATGGAGATTCGTGATCCTAGTGTGTTTTTCTCATCTTAAGTAAATCAATTTGCATTCGTCTTTCATATTGCACTCTAGTATAATTTGCATTTAGTTTAGCCAATTCATCCATAATAGTTTTCATAAATTAGTTTGGTTAGCATTTAGTATAAAACTCATCAAAAACATATCTTGTTTCGGTTAAGGTCGAGATAATTATTATTGAACTACTCAATCTCTGTGGGATCGACAATCCGGACTCTAAAAGTCCACTTTATTACTTGTAATGAACTGTACACTTGCGGTAGTTTTAAATCGAACGGTATTTTCGTGATCAAGTTTTTGGCGCCGCTGCCGGGGATTGAGTTTTAGTTATTTAGACACTAATTCGAACTTTTTCTTTTATTTTGATTTTAGTTTAGTAAGATAACTTGTTAAACTTCGTTATTTCGACTTTTGCTTTTTTTGGGCAATTTTGGCTATTTCAGATTTGCATGCTAAGATCGACTGGAGGGGAATTGATTCCAACTGATCCAGAAATCGAGCGTACTTTTTGCCAATTGCAAAGAGAAGCTAGAATAGCACAACAACAGTAAATGGCTGACGAACGACAACATCCAGTAATTCCGGCTAACGAGGAGGAAGCTATGGACGAAGGAAACATGCTTGTAGGAGATTTCATGATCCCCCAGATCATTCAGAGCTAATCCAACATCGTATATCCACCATTTGGGCAACAAAATTTCCAACTGAAGACCAACGTCATACACTTGTTTCAGAATGGGCATCAATTTTATGGGAGAGCTGAGGAAAACCCACATACACACGTCTCTAGATTCTTGGAGATGTGCCAACACTTCAAATATCAGGGTATCTCAGATGACGCCATCCGTTTGAGGCTATTTCCACACACATTGCATGACAAAGCACTTGAATGGCTGGAATCTCAACCGATCGCTAGTATCAAAGCATGGAATGATCTTGCTCAAAAGTTCTGCACCAAGTTCTTTCCACCAGCCAAGATTGCAAAACTGAAGCATGATATCTCTATTTTCCGTCAAAGGGAATCTGAATAATTTGATGAGGCTTGGAACAGGTTCAAGAACATGCTTAGGAAGTGTCCACATCACGGTATCAGCAAGGGACTCTAGGTCCAATACTTCTACGCGGGACTGCTTCCATCTTTCAAAAGCAATATAGATTCTTCATCTAATGGGTCGGTGTATATGAGGACAATTGATGATGCATTGAAGCTATTTGAGACTGTGGCTACTACTTCAGCCATGTGGTCTTTAGAACGAGCAGTTCAGAAAAAGGCACCGGGTTTGTTCGAGGTTGATACTTATTCGGCTTTGGGAGCGAAGATTGATTCTCTATTCCATAAGGTTGAAAGCATGACACAGACGCCAATATAGCAACTGTCAAGAAACCAAGTTGTGGGGAGTGTAGAGCTGATCATACTACTTCAAACTGTCCAATTCTCACATAGGAGGTAGAGCATGCGGATTATGTGCAATGGGGTCAACGCCAGTAGAACAACCCGAATTCTGAGACATATAATCCGGGGTGGAGAAAGCACCAAAATTTCTCGTCAAGTAATCAGAATCAAAATCAAAATCAGAACCAGAACAGATAACATGGTCAATATCAGCAGTAGGAGAAGAAGCCACAGTTGGAAGAAGTGTTTGGAAAATTCGTAGAAACAACTCATCAGTACATGGAATCCAACAATCAATTCATGAAGAAGACAGAAGCCACTCTCCAAGAACAAAATTCTGCAATTAAAAATTTGGAGATTCAAATGTGGCAGATGGCACTTGCTATGATAAACAGGGCACCAGGAACTCTACCTAGCAATACAGAAGTCAATCCAAGGGAACATGCGAAGACAATAACAACCAGAAGTGGAGTACAATTACCGGAGATTCATATCAACAAGCTGGTCACTAATGAGGAAACAATACCTATTTCAGATGAGGAGCAAGTGGAACAGACTGAACTTACACCAGAAGAAAATGCAAAGAAGAGTTCAGATACACCACGGGTTAAGGCAACTGCTCATGTCAATCCTTATGAGCCTCCTATTCCGTTTCCTCAAAGGTTGAAGAAGCACAAGTTGGATAAGCAATACAACAAGTTTCTTGAGGTCTTCAAGAAACTTTACATCAATATTCCATTTGCTGATGCCCTTGTTCAGATGCCCAGCTATGCAAAGTTTCTCAAAGACATTCTCTCTAATAAACGCAAGCTGGAAGAACATGAAACGGTGATACTTATTGAGGAAAGCAGCGCAATGATTTAGAAAAAGCTACCTCCAAAATTGAAAGATTCAGGAAGTTTTACTGTTCCTTGTTCCATTGACAATTGTTATTTTGATATGACATTATGTGATTTATGTGCAAGTATTAATTTAATGTCACTCTCTGTTTTCAGGAACCTTGATTTGGGAGAAACAAAGGCTACTACGGTGACCCTCCAGCTGGTAGACCGATTTCTTACTTATCCACGAGGAATCATTGAAGATGTGTTGATAAAAGTGGATAAATTTATTTTACCTGTCGATTTTCTCATCCTCGACATGGAAGAAGATAAGGATGTTCCACTTATATTGGGACGACCTTTATTGGCAACTGGAGGGGCGATCATTGATATTCAGAAAGATAAGCTATTTTGAGACTTGGGGAAGAACAAATTTCATTTAATGTGTTCAAGGCAATGAGATTTCCGACCGAGTCAGATAGCTGCTTTCAGATTGATGTGATTGACAGTGTGATCGAAAATAACTTCCACCTACAATATCCCACTGATGCATATGAGGCTTGCATTGCACATTCTCAATCTATCCATGTTGATTCATTGGAGATTGAGGAATGTGCAAGACTTTTGGAAGCTAATCCACCATACATGCGCAAACGCTACTTTGAGGAACTGGGATCTGGAACAACAACAGCATAACCATCTATTCAGCAGCCTCCTAAGTTAGAACTCAAGCAGTTTCCATCTCACCTTCGATATGCCTACTTGGGTGAGTCTTTGACACTCCCAGTGATTATGTCAAATTCTATCAGTAAGGTAGAAGATGAGAGATTACTTCGGGTGCTAAGGGACAATAAAACAGCCATTGGGTGGTCTATAGCAGACATAAAGGGTCTTAGTCCTTCATACTGCATGCATAAAATACTCATGGAGGAGAACTTTAAACCAACGGTTGATGGTCAGCGGCGATTGAATCCAAACATGAAAGAAGTGGTAAGAGCTGAGGTGTTGAAGTTACTTGACGCATGTATCATTTACCCTATCTCAGACAGTGCATGGATCAGTCCAGTACAGGTTGTACCCAAAAAGGGAGGTATCACGGTGGTGAAAAATGAAAAGAATGGGCTAATTCCTACTAGAACGGTAATTGGATGGAGAGTTTGCATCGATTATCGCAAACTCAACGATGCTACTCGGAAGGATCACTTTCCACTTCCATTCATTGATCAGATGTTGGAAAGACTAGCAGGACACTCTCACTACTGTTTTCTGGATGGATACTCGGGGTATAATCAAATTCCAGTAGCACCGGAATATCAAGAGAAGACCACTTTCACATGTCCCTATGTTACATTTGCCTACTGTAGGATGCCTTTTGGTTTATGTAGCGCACCTGCCACATTTCAACGTTACATGATGGCTATCTTCTCTGACATGGTTGAGAAGTTCATCGAGGTATTCATGAACGACTTCTCAGCATTTGGCTCCTCGTTTGATGATTGTCTGGAACATTTGGGTTTAGTCCTACAACGATGTGTTGAAACAAGATTGGTGTTGAATTAGGAAAAATGGCACTTCATTGTACAGGAAGGCATCATATTAGGACACAGGATTTCAGCAAATGGGATTGAGGTGGATAGAGCAAAGATTCAGGTAATTGAGAAGCTACCACAACTTCAGTAAATGGTGTTCGCAGTTTCCTTGGACATGCCAGATTCTACAGGAGATTCATAAGAGATTTCTTAAAAATCACAAAGCTACTATGCAGCTTGTTGTTGAAAGATGCCACATTCGAATTTACAGATGAATGTTTGACAGCGTTCAATGCTTTGAAGGAGAAACTGATTTCAGCACCTGTGATCTGTGATCATCTCTCCAGATTGGGACTTACCATTTGAGCTGATGTATGATGCCAGTGATCATTTAGTCGGGGCTGTATTGGGACAACACCAAAATAAAGTATTTCATGTGATCTATTATGCCAGCAAGATGTTGAATGATGCTCAGCTTAATTATGCCACTACGGAGAAGGAGCTTTTGGCTGTAGTCTATGCTTTTGACAAATTTCGTTCATATCTTGTGGGGTCGAAGTTTATAGTCTACACAGATCACGATGCCATCAAGTATCTGATGACAAAGAAGGACACCAAGCCAATACTCATTCGTTGGGTCCTACTGCTGCAAGAGTTTGATTTGGAGATCAGAGATAAGAAGGAAAGTGAAAATGTGGTAGCCGACCACTTATCCAGACTTGAACCTAGCGAGCAAACAGAATCTGTAGATATCAACAAGGTTTTTCCTGATGAGCAGATTTTTAGTGTGGTAGAGACACCGTGGTATGCAGACATAGTAAACTATCTAGCAAGATCCATCACTCCACCAGATTATTCACATCACCAAAGGAAGAAATTTTTCGCTGAATTAAAGTACTACTTTTGGGAGGATCCCATTCTCTACAGGAGAGGGGCAGATCAAATCATTAGGCGGTGTGTTCCTGAGGAAGAAGTATCCAGAATTTTAGAGCAGTGTCACTCCTCAGCTTATGCGGGGCATTTTGGAGCATCGAAGACAGCAGCTAAAGTCTTGCAATTAGGGTTCTACTGGCCTTCATTGTTTCGAGACGCCTTCATGTTTGTGAAAAGGTGTGATAGGTGCCAACGAACCGAAAACATCTCGAGGAGGAATGAGATGCCTCTTAATAGCATTCTTGAGGTTAAATTGTTTGATGTGTGGGGGATTGATTTCATGGGACCATTCCCGTCTTCTTTCTCCAATCAGTACATTTTGGTTGCAGTGGACTATGTGTCCAAATGGGTAGAAGCAGTAGCATTACCAACCAACGATGCTAAGGTGGTGATTGGATTCTTGAAGAAGTATATTTTCACACGGTATTGCATACCTCGGGCTATCATAAGTGATGGTGGTAAACACTTCTGCAATCGTCACTTTGAGGCACTACTAGCAAAGTATGACATTCGACACCGCATAGCCACACCTTACCATCCTCAGACCAGTGGACATGTTGAAGTATCTAATCGGGAACTAAAGAGGATACTTGAAGTTACAATGAATTCATCTTGAAAAGATTGGTCTAAGAAGCTTGACGACGCCTTATGGGCCTACAGAATTGCCTTCCAAACACCGATAGGAATGTCTCCATATCACTTAGTTTTTGGGAAGGCATGTCATTTACCAGTTGAATTAGAGCATCAAGCCTATTGGGCAGTCAAAAGTCTGAATTTTGATCTGGAGGTAGCCGGTGAATAGAGGTTACTTCAACTGAATGAAATGGATGAATTTCGTTTGGAAGCTTATGAGAATGCCAAACTGCATAAGAAACGAACCAAAAAATGGCATGATTTGCATATTCAAAGAAGGAAGTTCGAAATTGGGCAACATGTGTTACTTTACAATTCTAGACTTAAGTTGTTCCCAGGAAAGTTGAGGTCAAGATGGTCTGGTCCATATACAATTACACAGATTTTTCCATACGGGGCTGTGGAAATAACTCATGAAAGTAAGGGGACCTTCAAAGTAAATGGATAGAGATTGAAGCATTATTGGTGCGGTGATTTCTCCAAGGACAAATCCACCGTCCACTTCAAACCATCAGAATGAGAACCATACGGTAAAGTCGAGCTATCGACTATAAACTAGCGCTTATTGGAAGGCAACCCAAATATTTCTTCCCTTTTATTTATTATACTTTATGCATTAATTTAGGATTTTTTTTTTCATTTTTTTGCATTTTTGGTAGCTTTTAGGTCATTGATCATCTAGGTAGTTCACAAAATGTCTTTGCATGGTTCACACAAATTCTAAATGTGCTTTGCACGCTTCTTGAGGTATAAAAATCATGTTTGGGAGATTTATGATCAAATCACGCATTTCGAGGCAAAAACGAATTTTTCAGTACATCTCCCGAACCAACAGGTGATTTCATGTTTCAAAAGGGGTTTTGAAAATTATTTTATGGAGTACACACACCTCACGTCGTTTAAAATGAGTTTTGACAAATTTTAGGGACGTTGGACGATCGAGGGGTATTTTTGGCAAAAAGTTGGAATTTTAGGGTAAAATGGTCAAAAACAAGTTTTTGAAGAGTTGAGTACATTTAAAAAAATTTCCATGTTGGATAGACTCAGCAGTGGACTTTAACTTGTTCAACAGGAGAATCGAGATTTTGGTGGTGTCGAGTGGTCGATGGGTATTTTTGGCAAAAAATTGAAATTTTGAGGAAAATTGACAAAATACAAGTTTTCGAGGGTTTGAGTGCATTTTAAAAAATTTTATGTTGTATACACTCATCATACACCATTAAACTTGTTCGGCACGGAAAACGAGGTTTTAGAGTGTCGTGGTCGATCGAGGGCTGAAAAATGGAAAATAGGCAAATTTTGGACTTCTGGTAGTCCATGCGGTCAAAAATCCAATGCGGTCGCATGGGTTAACCAGAAGTCTCCTTTGGCTCGACTTTTGTTCCATGCGGTCGCATGGATTTGCACCATGCGGGCCGCATGGTGTTAAATTTTAAAAAAATTTGCCGGGTTTTAAATCACCAAATCGGGACACCCACTCTTCATTTCCGGTATTTCTCGTCATCTCTCGCACGCATCTACCCGAAACCACCCATAAAATTGACCACCACCTCCCACAAACCAAACTCGAAGCCACCAAGTCGAAAATCCTCGCGCTTCTACTTTATTCCTTCATTAGTTCGTCTCCATTCACTCGAATTCGAACTCAAGGTATGCTATTGTCCTCTCAACCCTAGCTCCTTCTTATGTTGTGGTTTGTTGCTCAACTTATATGTGTATTGTTTGAGGAGTTTGGGGAGTAGGTAGTTCATGGATTTGTGATGAGTTTGTTAGGTAAAAACTTGGCTTTGATTCAATAACAAATTTCATATCCCTTTTGAAGAACATACCTTGCCTTCAACGTGTTTGATGAATTGCCTATGTGAGGAAAAATGTCCATTTTCGAGATTTTTTTTGCATTGGGGGCTGATTACACAAATAATGTGACGTTTCTTGTGTGTCGTAGTATGAGAAATTAGGGCAATTATCTCACAAACACCACACTTGCAACACTTAGGCACAATCATGACTAGATTATGGCAATATAACCTCATTGTTGACATCACGTGCACTCTTTGCGTACATACGTGTTTTGAAGCAAGCTTGGGGGATTTTGTGCTTATCATTCCATATCTATTTTGTTTTCATCGCATTTTGTCTAATTATTGCCTTTGATTTTTGCAGGATGCCGCCAAAGAGAACTTCCAAAGGGAAAGACAAAGTTGGCTCCACCTCCGGTGCACGGGAATCTGTGACAGGTTTTAGGAGATTTCTCAATTCTGAGACCTCTATTCAGTACTCCGACATCATAAGCCATTGGGCTATTATTCCCGAGAGACTGGTACGGCTCTCAGATTTCCTTGCTATTGAGCTAGCAACCTTAGTTCAGAACCGTGGATGGGAAAAATTGATAGAAAGGCCACACCCGATTTATGAAGGCCTCGCTCGGGAGTTTTATGCAAATTTCAACAGTGATATCGATACACCGGGCTCTGCACATCTCCATCAAACATGGGTAAGGGGACAGTGGATTATGTTTTCCCCAGAGGTGATTCACCAGTATTATCAACTCACCTGGAACAACTTGGTCCCTATCCCACTGAATTTCTACTGGCCCGATGTAGCGGAGGTATTATTAGGACGGGCGAATGCATGGCCATTACAGACTCCTGTTTGGCACCAGAATGAGCTCACACCGTCCATAGCCATTCTATGGCTATTCATGTGTCACAACATCGAGCTGACTTCCCACCGCACCACCTTTATAGATCCCACAGCCAGTTTTATATATCATTTGGTTAGGGGGAACAAAATCGATCTGGCCACATACATTTATAATCAGATACACACATTGGGTACATGGGAAGATCGTCGTTGCTCCTTGATATTTCCGAGTCTGATTAGTGGCATCTGTAGAACAGCCGGTGTTACCATCCCATCCGGGGAGCTTCCGGAGAAGCCGAGCCCGTTCATCAAGCTTACTATATGGGAGGCTCAGGAGCGAGCTCGGAAGGCGCTACGAGCTCAATTGGCTGAGGCACAGTCCATGATGAGGAGGCACCTGAGGATGCTGATATGCCTCAGGCTACAGCACCACATCCATCCCACCCGCGCTAGGTCAACACACAGCTTTTGAGGCAGATGTTTGCCACGATGACGGGGTCAAGCCGGGATATACAGAGCCTCCAGCAGGCGTTTGGTGCTTTGAGCACAGATATGCAGAGAGTAAGCGAACGAATGGACACCACCCATGCTTTTGCTACGAGTTCACATCTAGAGACCCTCGTATCTAGGAGGACAGTCGAGGGGGTGAGTGACCGACTCAGCTTATACTCAGGTTGGATGGACACTCTCCAGCTATGCACTGACACGATAGCTATAGAGGTGCGGGAGCAGTCCGCCCTACTTCGGGAGATTCTGGCTCATCTACCACCTCCACCACCGATAGATGATACAGCAGGACCGAGCTTCTTCCCACCATCTTCACCACCACCACCGTATTGATCAGGGGAGTCCTTATTAACCTTCCAATTTTTGAATTGTATAAACTTTGCCCTTCAAAATTCTGTATTCAATCTTATAATTTACACATTGGGGGCAATGTTTTGTATAAGTTTGGGGGGTGGTCGAATTTGTAGAACAAGCTTAAGGATTCTGTACTTGTATTGAATTATGCATTGCTTATTCGTTGTTCATCGATATTAGCCTGGTTTGTTTGTTTATAGCTTTTGTGTGCTTGTTAAAAAAATAAAAAATAAAAAAATTGTATTTTTGACATTTTGTTTCAGTATTTGTTTAGTTAGTTCGATTTGTGTGCTTGTGTGGACTTAATAGCCTTGCCGGCAATGATGTGAGTATTGGAATACGTATGAACTGCGTATAGTGGAAATGGTGCATGTTTAGATTAACCAATGCTTGCTTATGTGATATTTGACATATCTTGCGCACGAGACTCATGTTTAGCATGTTAAGTTGATGATTGAGTTCAATTTTTATAGGAGATTCGAACATGATAGGTTACACCTGAATTACCTCTACTATGATTAAAGATATTCCATTGTTTTAGTGGTTTGGAGGATTAGTTATTGCAAGGGAACATTGAGATGAGTAGGGATTCCATGCATGAAAACTAAGTTGTGTGGATTGTGTAGACTGATGAGACAAAAATGAGGCGAAAGCTTAAAATCATGGGTTGGTTCTTGAAACTAAGTGTCTAAAAAAAAATAGGGGCATATATAAATTTTTGTGAGGAAAACACTCTTTTCAAACCTTTATGACTCGAGCAATTAAACCTGAAAGGATGAAGAAAAATCTGGTGCCCTAAAATCAACTGATTTGGGAGTCATCGGCCTAAAGCTCGATACAGGGGTCATATAGAAAGCAAGAGGGAAAGAGTCAAAAGAAAAGAGAGAAAACACATTTCTCGAGCCTTTATAACTTGAGCAAGTATGTCTGTAAGGGTGCATACAAATCTGGTGCCCTAAAATCAACTGATTTGGGAGTCATCGACCTAAAGCTTGATACATGGGTTATATAGAAAGCAAATGAGAATGTGTTGAAGCAAAGAAAAGGAATAGAGTGAGAAAAGTGCCCCATGACATTTAGTTGATAGATTTGTACCCTTGATGTAACACATATAACTTAGTCTAGTCTTAGAGGTTGAAACAATAAAAAAAAAAGGAGAATCTCTGCTTGTTGAAGTGTAAACTTGTGATTGCGAGTTCTATCCAAACTAAGAGAGGGTGAGAATTTAAGTTAACCAAATCTCAAGTATAGAACACACCCCGTGATAAGTGAGTAAAAGAATAAGTTTGGGGGTGTGTATCTCTCGAGCGAAGAGGAAAAATTTGACTACTGCAGGTCGGGTTTTGAATCTATCAGAAAATGAACATGTTTACATGAGTATACACATACACACGTCAGGTTGCATATGATAAGTTGATGTTGATTTGATTTTGCACTGTTGTTACTGTTTACTATGTTATTACTAAATTCTAATTCTGAGACACGGCAAGTTGTTAAACCATGTTTTGTTTAGAGTTAAGTCACCACCTTGTTTGAGGACAAACAATAGTTCAAGTTTGGGGGGTTTGATAAGTGCATTTTACGCACTTATTTAGGTCACAAAATATGGACAATTGATTGTAATTATGTTTAAATATGGCTTAATTCTATGTAAATTATGTTTGCAGGACTATATCGATGGAAATAACGATAAGTGAGTGAAAACGAGCAAGAAATGACTAAAATGGAAGAAAGTCAAAGTTCAGGGACTAAGATGCACTTATTCGAAAGTTAACTCGAGACCCAAATCAAGGACGAAAATGAACTAAGTACGAGATTAACGAAATCAAAGAGTGTTGAGAAAAGAGAATGAAGAAAAGAAGTCAAAATGAGGAAGAACGGAGTTCGGGGACCAAAACGACACAAATTGGAAGTTGATTGTACCATGCGGCCGCATGGTGCAATCAGCCATGCGGTGGCATGGCTTCCCCAGAACATATCTTGAGCCCTAACATTTGAACCATGCGAGCCGCATGGTTATTTTTACGCAAAAAATCCTGGTTTCCGTTTTTAACTAAAACTCTTATGGAAACCAATTGGGGAAGGCTTTTTAACCCTAGACTCGACAGAAAAAGGGGGCTACGCACTTTTAGAGATTAATTTGATATTGGAGAGGAAGAACACGAGGAATAACGCAAAGATTCATCAAGCACTTCAAGGAATTAATTGAATATCTACTCGGGTGATGACGTTTCTTCATTTATTCTTTTGTTTTTCTTTTTTTAGCATGTTAGGCTAGTTTTTCATGTATTAGGAGATCAATGAACCTTGTAACATGATATTTTAATATTTTTGAAATTAAAACATGTTTTTTTGGATGTTTGAATGATTTATACGTATTTATTTCATATAATTTTTGTGCGCACGTTAATTATATGAGTGTAGTGATCTATTTTATGCATTCGAAAGAAGGAAAATAGATTCGACGTAGTATAAATTATCATAGGGTCCGATAGGGGATAGAGATATACCGCTATGCTCTATGTGAATCTGTAAGTGTTCATAAAAGCTAATGCGTTCTTTTATGGTTGTATTCATCATAGAAATATAGTCGGATTGCGTGATAGAATAGGTTTAACATTACTCGAAAGAGATTGTTAAATTCAATAAGAACATTGATTCTTCAATATTTAATCGTGTTGTCAAAGTGTAAAATTAGGATTTAAATGAATTGTTGCATGGAGATTCGTGATCCTAGTGTGTTTTTCTCATCTTAAGTAAATCAATTTTCATTCGTCTTTCATATTGCACTCTAGTATAATTTGCATTTAGTTTAGCCAATTCATCCATAATAGTTTTCATAAATTAGTTTGGTTAGCATTTAGTATAAAACTCATCAAAAACATATCTTGTTTCGGTTAAGGTCGAGATAATTATCATTGAACTACTCAATCTCTGTGGGATCGACAATCTGAACTCTAAAAGTCCACTTTATTACTTGTAACGAACCGTACACTTGTGGTAGTTTTAAATCGAACGATATTTTCGTGATCAACTGGGAAGGCACTACTTGTAAGCATTATCATTGATCTTCTACAGTATTTCACAAGGTCCAATCTTTCGATCCTTATGCTTAATATACTCACCAAAAGGAAAACGATCACGAGTTAATATAGCCCAAACAAAATCACCAACATCAAAAAGTACCTGACGACGATGACTGTCAACCCGAGGCTTGTATTTGGTATTGCTCTCATGAATGGCCAATTTCATTTGCTCATGGATACCCCGAAAATGCTCTGCCATCTCATCTGCCTTAGGATTGAAATGACCTACATGTGGAATAGGGGCTAAATCCAGCACCCTGGATGGGTTCTGACCACAATTAATCTGAAATGGACTGAAACCAGTGGTTCTGTTTGTAGATCTATTATAGGTAAATTCTGTTTGAGATAACGCCAAATCCCACTGTCTCGGTTTAGTTCTTGCCAAACACCTCAAAAGGCTGCCCAAACTCCATTTCAACATCTCAGTCTGACCATCCATCTGTGGGTGATATGCACTACTGAAATTCAGTTATGTCCCCAGCTTTCTCCACAAACTCTTCCAAAAATGACTGATGAACTTAGTGTGATGATCTGAAGTGATGGATCTAGGAACACCATGTAAACGCGCAATCTCCTTGAAATAAAGATGGACAATTCGAGCAGCATCCATAGTTTTCCCGCAAGCCACAAAATGGGCCATTTTGGAAAAACTGTAAACCATAACAAGGATAGAATCTAAGGCTCGTTGGGTGTGGGTAAACCCAACACAAAATCCATGCTGACATCGAACCAAGGAGCTTCAGGATCTGGTAAGGGAGTGTACAGGCCCGCATTGGTGAGAATTTCCATTGACCGCTGGCACACATAACAACGGTTTACATAATGAGTCACTTCACTGCTCAATTTTGGCCAGTAATAGTTAGACAAGATCAAAGACAATGTCTTGTCACGCCCGAAATGACCTTCACCATGAAGTTCACTAATAATCTATTGTTTTAGTGAACAATCCGAAATGCATGGCTATAAACTACGAAACAGATAGCCATTATGCAAGATAAAATCATGACGCTGATTATTAGTGACCTCCTGAATTATCTTCCCAAAGGAAGGATATGCAATATACATATCGGGAAACAAGTCAAATCCCACAACTCTAGTACTCATGGTGGTGAGAAGTACTGTACGACGGCTTAATGCATCTGCCACACGGTTCAGACTCCCAGCTTGGTGCCTTATATTAAATGTGAACTCCTGCAAGTATGCCACCCACTTAGCATGTTGTCTACTCAACTTATGTTGGCCATTAATGTACTTCAAGGCTTCATGTTTAGTGATAAGAATGAACTCCCTTCGCACTAAGTAATACCGCCAATGTTTCAAGGACTGAACTATAGCATAAAATTCCAGATCGTAGGTAGAATAATTCTTCTTCATTCCTGATAGCTTCTCACTGAAAAAGGCTATTGGGCGCCCCTTTTGACTTAAAACACCTCCAATGCCAACCCTAGAAGCATCACAATTAACCTCAAACATCTTTTTGAGATCAAGAAGTGCTAAAACTGTAGCCTCTGTCATCTTTTGCTTGACCAACTGAAAGCTGGTATTTGCTTCCTCGGACCACTGGAAATCACGTCCCTTGAGACACTTTGTGATAGGTGCAATCAGAGTGCTGAAGTTTCTAATGAATCGACGATAGAAGGATGCCAACCCATGGAAACTCCTAACATCATGCAAGGTCTTCGGCTTGGGCCATTCTAGATTGCATCTACTTTAGATTGATCTACATGAACACTATCAGTGATACAACAAAACCCAAAAAAAGATATAGAAGTGGGGAAAAATGAACACTTTTTCTGGTTGACAAATAGACGTTCCATTCTCAGCATTTTAAAAATAGTATGAAGGTTATCAAAGTGTGATGCCCAGGTCAGGCTGTAGATGAGTATGTCATCAAAATAAACTACCACGAATTTTCCCATGAAATACCTTAAAACCTGGTGCATAAATCTCATGAAAGTGCTAGGCGCATTTGACAGTCCAAAAGACATGACCATCTACTCATACAACACCTTCTATGTTTTAAACGTCGTCTTCCACTCATCTCCAGGCCTGATTCTGATCTGGTGATATCTGCTCTTAAGGTCAATTTTTGAGAAAATCTTAGAACATGATAGTTTATCTAACATGTCATCCAAGTGGGGAATTGGAAACTCGTACTTGACTATAATCTTGTTGATTGCCCTGTTAACAACACACATATGCCAAGAACCATCCTTCTTCGGCACTAGTAGGACAGGAACTGCACACGGGCTCATACTCTCACGGATATAACCCCTTTCCAACAACTCCATTACATATCGCTGTAATTCTTCTGCTTCATTGGGACTGAGGCAATAAGCTGGCCGATTAGGCAAACTCGACCTCGACACAAGATCTATCTGATATTGAATATCCCTCTTAGGTGGTAGTCCTGGAGGAAGGTCTTCTGGCATTAGATCAGAAAACTCCCCAAGTAGCTGATGCACTTCTATTGGTAAATTTGAACCCCTCTCTATCACATTATCCTCACGAGGAAGTAAGGCATATACAACATTTTCACACTCAACCTCAACTAAAAATCTGGACATAGAAAGTAGACTGTTATTATTGGTTACCTGTGTAAGAGTGGTGCCTTCTCGACACGGTGCCAACACAATCTTCTTCCCTTTAATGCTAAGAGAGTATGTATTCTTCCACCTATCATGACAACGCTACGATCATACTGTAAAGATCGTCCAAACAGCACATGGCAAGCATCCATAGATACAACATCACACCAAGTATTATCAAAATATTTTATGCCGATCGAAAAAGATACTAGACATCGTTTTTCCACTGCTACTTCACTGCTTTTATTCAAGCAGGACAATTTTTATGATCTGGGATGTTGATCTATCTTTAACTGCAATTTTCGAATAGCTTTCTCGGACACTACATTCTCACAACTGCCATTATCAATTATCATATTGTAGACTTTATCAGCAACGGTGCAGGTTGTGTGGAAAATATTAGTTCTCAACCAATCATCTCTCGAATTGCCCTTGGGAGTCAAGAGACTCTTACAACCAAAGTCTCATGGCCATCTCTATGCAGCACATCTCCATCCTCATCATCATCATATACAGGTTCTCCTAAGTCTTCAAATTCGTCTACCACATCTTCCTCAATCAGGAGGTTTTTACTCCGTTGATTAAATGGCTTCCTGCAATCAATTTTCCTATGAGCTTGTTCTCCATATCTAAAACATTTAATACCTTGAGGACGAAACGGCTAACTGCTTTCTGTTCTGAAAATGGGTTTTCTGTTCTGCTGCTTTTCCATGGCTAGTGCACGTTGGTATGTCTCAGAAACGGTCCACAGCATACGAAGGCTAAGAACATCCTGCAGGGGTTGTCGTAATCCTCCCAGATAACGTGCCACCATCTGTTCTTCTATTTCAGATAAATCATTCCGAGCTATCAATTAATAGAATTCCTCTGTCTAATCCTCAACCGATCTTATGCCTTGCCTCAATAAATGAAGACGTTGAAACAAGGTTTGGGTGTAGCCAAAAGGAAGGAAGTGACCTTTCATCTTCTTATTCATCTTCTCCCAATCAGTAATCTTGCCTTTTCCCTGCCTCTCTCAGTTGTTCCCACCATGCAGAGGCGCTACCTTTGAGTTTGATGGCAACTAGCTTCACTTTTATGTGTTTTGGGACCTCTTTATACTCGAAGTACACTCAACTTTTTTTTTTAGTTGAAGCAGGGCGGGACCTCCAAGAGTTTATTAAAATGCCCTGACGTATGGTAGAGGAAAACCGTGGTTACATGATTAGAAGTATTAAAACATTAAACTAGGAAGACTATTTCCCTTACAAAAAAGAAAGCATAGAAACCTCACTTGCGGTGGAGGAAAACCAACATTACATAAAGGATTGCACTAAAAATAAGAAAGAAAAGAGATACATTAACGTCTCATGTTTGGAATTTCCCATCAGTCAGTGCACAAGATTCCACTAATAAAGGTTAGAACATTGTCGCCATAAAAATGAGGGATCGATGAGGCATCGCTCTCTATTTTGGCCAGAACATCTGTCGCCATATTCACTTCTCTAAACACATGATGCACCTGAGCATTGAGAGTTCGAATCAGGTCCATGATCTTCTCTCAGAAATCCCAGAGCCACCGTAGGGTACAGGCTCTTTTGGTTACCCAGTCTGCCACTATCTTAGAGTCTGTTTCGACCATAATATTGCTAATGCCAGGTCTTTGCACATTCATAACCCATCTAGGAGGGCGCGAGATTCTGCAAACATATTTGTGCATGGTCCGTAATGGTGAGCAAAGCCTGCCCAATAGGTTCCTTTCGAGTCTCGTATCAGTCCTCCGCCGTCGTCCGAACCTCGGTTGCCTTTAGATGCACCATCAACATTCAATTTGAGGTGGTTATCCAGAGGTTTTTTCCAGCTTATCAGCTGTATTTTCAGCTATTTTGGAGCAGGTATAGGGCAGTTTAGCGATCGTAAAACTTGCATGTCGCAGGCTGTCATATTCTTGACCTTGGTGAACTGGCTTCCAACTTGTGCCAGCATGGACTTGATTTGCCAAATGATTTTCTGCCCTGTAACGTTATGGCCTTCCATCCGCACCTTGCATCTAGCTTTCCAAAGAGTCCAGGTAATAATAATTGGGGTAATGCCCCGAAAAAAACCTGTTTGTGATGTAATCACTGCCTTGACCCACCAGAGGCTCATTCTGCATTTCCACTTTGAGGTGTATGGAAAGGAAAGATTGAAATGTATGGCGAAATACTTCCACACATGACTGGCCAGCTCCTCGTTACTTAGCACGTGGTCGATAGTTTCCACTGAAGGCTTTGTGCAACACTTACATTTAGAAACCAGCGGGATCCCAATCGATTGGACTACATCATCAACTAGTAAGCTGTTGCGTTTTGCTCTCCACGCTACAAAAGACATTTTTTTGGGAATTTTATTATGCCAAAGCCATTGTTTCCATGAGCAAACTGGACCCTTTTGACGAATCAATTCCCAGGCCGATTTGGTTGAGAATAATCTGTCCTTGCTAGGCTTCCATATGTGTTGATCGCGTCCCCCATGAATATTAATGTGCACGCTTTCTATAGAGGTGGCTTGACGTTCATCCATTACTTCCCTTAATCGGATGCTGTTCCATTTGCCATTTGCCACAAGGAGATCTTTAATTTTTAGCTGGGGTTATTTAACCTCACGACCAGCTTCAACCAAACTTTGGGTACCTAACCAGTTTTCATACCAGAAACTTACTGATCTTTCTCGTATACGACTAAAGGAATTTTGTAACACAATAGGTAGTGCCACCACGACCCCTTTCCAGAACCTAGAATGGGTAGGGGCCATTTTCATCAGTGAAACAGCTTTCTTTTTCGTGTATATAGCTCTAAAAAAATCTGACCAGAATGAATTTCCATCAATCAACTTCCATGCGAACTTCAAAAATAAGGCTTGTTGTACTTCTTTGAAGTCTCGAATACCCATGCCACCTCCTCTTCCGGAAGACAGATTTTTCTCCATGATACCCATTTCCTTTTTTTAACTCCATCAATTGCATTCCAGAGGAACGATGATAAGATCCTATTCAGTTCATTGTAGACTCCTTTGAGGCGGTTCAAGACCGAAAGTACATGGATGGGCATGCTACTAAGTACATGCTTAATCAGTATAATTTTGTCCCCAAAGGAAAGTAGGTGCCCCTTCCAGCCGCCAATTTGTTTTGGATTTTTTCCATTATAGGTTCAAACATATGTTTCCTTAGACGTCCAGTGTACAGGGGAACTCCCAGGTAAGTACACGGCCATACCCCTTCTTTGAATCTCGAAGTGGTCAGGAGCTTTCTTTTGCGCGCCGTAGTGATATGCTTAGAGAAGAAAATGGATGATTTACTAGAATTTGTCAATTGGCCAGACCTCATTTCATAGTTTCTAACTATATCGAGCAGATGGCTGGTAGACTTTTTATTTTCGTTGGCAAAAATGAGTAGATCGTCGGCATAAAATAGATGACTCACCACCATTCCTCCCGAGTGGTAAGACTGGATTTGCTTCCTGACAAAGGCATGGTTTATCATTCTTGATAGTAGTTCTTGAGCCACAATGAATAAGTACAGCCACAATGGGTCCCTTTGGCGCAAGCCTTTGGAAGGCTTGAAAAAACCCCGTGTTGTCCCATTTAGCATGATCGAGTAGCATGATGAGGCGTTGCAGTTGAAAACTAGATTTCGCCATTCATTAGAAAAGCCCAACTGTTGTGAGACCGCCATAAGGAAACGCCAATTAACCTTGTCTTATGCTTTCGCCATATCTATCTTCATTAAAATGTTTCCTCCTTTCACTTTTTTGTGAATTCTATGTATCATCTCTTGGGCAATTGATATGTTATCAAAGATGCTCCTTCTACTGATGAATGCGGATTGTTCACGTGAAATCACTTTTCCAACAAAGGGGCTAGCCTATTCACCATAATTTTAGCGAGGATCTTATACATTACTGAATACAGGCTGATTGGCCTAAAGTTGGCGAAGCTATTGGATGCTTCCACCTTGGGGATCATAACAATATTGGTTGAGCCTAAGGCCGTAGTTAACGGGTACCCTTCAAAAAATTCTGTTGCCACAGCTAAAAGGTCTTCCTTAATGATATCCCATGCCGTAATGAAGAAACTTGCACTATATCCATTTGGACCGGGGCTGCTATCGATGGGGATAGACCACAAAGCCTCATTCACCTCTTCCAAAGTTGGCGGTTTGCACAATGACATGTTATGATCTGATGAAATAACTGGCTGAATGAGTTCAAAGTCTATTTCCTCCAGTGAGATAGGTTGGACGGTCAGAAGGTCTTTAAAAATAGCACTGCACCCTCATGTACTTCCTCCGTTGATTTCAGTACCGTACCATTCTCCAACACCATGTGTTCGATGATGTGGCTGTGATTTTTATTTCTGACCGAAGCATGAAAGAATTTTGTATTTTCGTCCCCCTCTTAAAGCCATTTAATTCACGATTTTTGCCGCTACAAAATTTTCTCTCTTTCTAACCAATCTTCGTACTTACTTCGGCATTCCAACAGATTTTTTTTGGTTTCCAAAGAAAAGTTATCAATCATGGAATTCTCCAGGTAGATCAATTTGTCTTTGAAGAAACCAACTTCTTGTTGCACCCTTCCAAATACTTCATTGTTCTAGGTCTTTAGTTCCTTCTTTAAAGTCCGGAGCTTGTGCCCATGGCGAACCATAGGAGAACTCGTAACTTGAGTTTCCCAGCTTCGTTTTACTAGAGGTAGGAAGTCTGTTTGGGTGCACCACATGCGAAGGAACCGAAACGATCGGGGGCATGTCAGGTTCGTGTTTTCCTTGCAATGTAGTACCATCGGGCAATGGTCGGATGTTGTCCGATCAAGGTAGGATAATGTCACAGCAGAGAATTGATCTTTTAAATTCTTATTTATCAGCACATGGTCTAGGCGAGCCCAAATACGACGATTACCTTGTCTACCATTACACCATGAGAGTTTCGGCCCATCGAAAGGAGTGTCCAGCAGTCCTACATCGTGAATAAATGTGTTAAACTCCCTGATGGACGTCGAAGGTGAGTAACCCGCCTAGTTTCTCCTCGTTGGATCGAACCACATTAAAATCTCCTCCAACCAGCCATCCTGAATTTTCACTATCTAATATTTTCAAATGGTTCCATAGGTCCCTTCTACACCTTTGATCACAGCTTGCATAGACGAACGTTGTTAGCACCCTTGCATTCTCCATTGAAAACCAACCAGATATAAATTGATCTGAGGCGCTTATTAACGAAAAAACTAGCTCCTTATCCTAAAACATCCAAATTTTTCCTCCCTCCAAGACATTTGAAGTAAAGTGCAAAAATTTTAACCGTTTAGCCCAACGTCCAATTTTTTCTCCCGATACGAAAGGCTCCATTAACACTAAAAGAAAGGGTTTATACTGTATTCGTAACTCCATTAATCTGTGCTTTGAAGACACCACTCCCCTTACATTCTATACTAGGATGTTCGTCATTAATAGGATTTTTTAGACCTAGTGGTGATTCCTAGGTTCACTTTTTTCCTGTTCCTATTTTTTACTCTTTTCAGTGATCCTGCCATGGTATGGTTTGTTTCATAGTTCAAAACATTTAATTCAGGCTGTTCATTTTCATACTCACATTCTGATGTGTTCTGAGTCTCCATGGTCTGGCTTTCTTCCTGTAACTCGTCCATATTTTCTAGCATTTGGGGAATGGGTTGTCCTTTGATAACTAATTCAGCTATATTTTCCATAATGTTCATGACCAGGACGTCTTGAACAGCATCAGCGTCCCCCCTCAATATTGCTTGCTTCAGCACATCTTCTTCTGATCCATTGACTTCCTCCATAAATTTTGTAGTTTTTGACCTGGGACCCACATTTTTGGATCCAACATTATTTGTGTTGTTTTCTGGCATATCTGTCTCCACCGTTTCGATTATAATAGGTTGGGAATTTTTTCCTTCATTCAGGTTGCTTCTCTCGTCCAGAGTCTTCAAGATTTGTCCATCATTACATACAAACATGGTTATGGTAGATGGAAACACCGTCTCCCACTGTTGAAGCCTTTTTCTTTTTCTGCACTTTTGGTGTCCTGTTTTGCCATCTGATCCGTTTTCTCAAATGCCGAGCCTATTCCGTCTTCCTTTCTCCGCCACATTTTTCTAGGCCCTTTAGGTGGGGCTTCAGATTTATGTGTTCCTGCTGTCTCCTTCATCTTTTGACATTGACTCTCCAGATGTCCTTGCCTCTTGCACCAATGGCAGTAAAAATGCAGTTTTTCATACACGATTTCTTGATGGCGGCTGGAGGGATGGAAGGGGACTTCAAGCCATAACGACTCTACCAGGGGTTTAGATATGTCAATCTCCACGCATACACGAGCCCCATCTGTGTGGGAGTCACACGTTGTAAAATTATCCCCTTCAATAAACGACCAAAGGCTCCGGTGATTATGCGCAACATAGATTCATGGTAGAAGTGGGGGGTAGTCCTAGGAGAAATATCCACACAGAAACCAGTGGGGATTCTTGATTCTCATCAAAATCTTGGGACCAGATTGATAGTCGGTATGGTGCACCTTCAATGTCAGACGATTCTCGAGCGCATGCAATACCAAAGTTTTCAACCAATCAACAAATCCTTCAGCATGTAATGTACCGAAAAATTCGGGCAGATCCACTCTGAAATCGAGGTCTCCCTGACGGTTCCCTCGACCTTGATGCTCTCTGAATTGGGCATGGTTCTGATATGGATTTTCGAAACTGGAATCGAATCATGACTCTCCACTTCATGATTGCTGAAATCCCGCGTCGCCAGACGCTGGGACGCTGGTTCACTCTGCAACTTGCCTCTGTAAATCCTCAATCATCGCATCCTGAATGTTACGATCTTGGTGCAGAAATTCCTCATTCGAAACCTGTCCACGACGACATCGACCACGACCAACCACTGAAAGCTGATGAAGTAACAACCCAGAAAGATGTTGATGCTATATCAACCAACTGACGTCGGGTAGAATAGAGATTTTCCCGCAGGCTAGTTGTAACAGATGAATCACAGGAAAGAATACAAGAATAACGCCAAGAAAATAAAGAGAAAACGTCTTTGAAATTCAATGTATTTTTAATAAATCAAGCAATACTGAAAATAAGTCTACAAGCCGGATTTTATAGCTAAAATTTGAATTTGACCAAAAATGGCAAAATCCCAAAAATCACGCCCAAATAAAATACGGGATAAAATAAGTAATCTGTGAAAAATCTGGCCCAAATTAGGTTAAAAATAATTTCCTAACATGCAAACGAATTGTTACCAAAAATAGCAAACTTTAACTAAAAATAGCGATTCGAAGGGAAAATAGAGGAATTTGAGTCGAAAAATATGCACACCGAGCCTAACCTAGTGTGCACGACATGCGTACCAAAACAAGCCTTTCGAATTGGGGTCATGAGCGTGATTCTGACAACCGTAGCCAAGGTTATGGCCAAAAGACTAAAACGTGCCAAAAACTGCTCCAATTAGGAAAATAATGCGATCACTTTTCGCCTTTGCACTGATCTACCAACTCATGGTATTTCATCGCTATTAATGTGCAATCTGACAACTCAGCATCATCTGTCTCAGATGTCTTTGCATCACATGATAAGTAAATTCCCAACAAAATATTCACAATGAGAAAAGGATAAAACCACTTCATCACCTTCCGCTCACTCCTACCCACCCCACCCGCTATGCGGCCGGGAAAGAAAAATTGAGGACCACAAGATTTATTTTTCCCCGT
Organism: Osmanthus fragrans; assembly: GCA_019395295.1. Lineage (NCBI taxonomy): Eukaryota > Viridiplantae > Streptophyta > Magnoliopsida > Lamiales > Oleaceae > Osmanthus > Osmanthus fragrans. The sequence goes on from CM033349.1 coordinate 14,485,501, forward strand.
GACTACAGAAAATGAAGAAAAAACACTTCCACAAAAAATGAGAAGGAAGAGACTAAAGTGTAAGTACTAAAGATTATTAAGCACAAATTAAATAAGCTTAATATCAACTTCATCTAAAAAGGTTCATAATCCAAGTTGGCGAGAACTCAGGGAAAGAGTGAAGAAAGTAAATGACAAGTCCACAATGATTAACCCATTATACCTTGTAGAAAACCTTTAGATGGCATAACAGACCATAATCTCCTCGTTCATAGATGCCACATCAAAGAACGAATAGATATGTATACATGTCCCTAATGAGGACTACACACATTCGAAGGAAAAAAGGGATATTGTTGAATTTGGTCAAGTGTGTGACACTTTTGTTGTCAACTAAACAAGTTTTTTTGCTTTGTAATTGTCAATTGTTTTTTAATTAGTCTAACTCTATGCAATGATGAAAGTTAGACTAGCTTTCTACAATACTACAAGTTAAGTCTTTTAAGCATGGTCTAAATGATAGTAGGTAGTATGGGTTCATATTGTACTTTGTACTTTTGTAATTTGGCTATATATACATTAGCCATGTATTTTCATTTGTAGGAAGTTAAATATATATCAGTTATTCCTCTTCTCTTCGCGTATATACCATTTTCATTGGATAAAATCCATTTTCTAGCTCAATACCGGATTTCTGTGTTTTCATATCAAATACCGGTAAGTGAATTCAATATACGGTAAGTTCCTTGTTTCATATTCGGTAAGTTTGGAAAACCTTTGATATCCGGTAAGTGAATCTAATATACCATATTTATGTTAAAGCCAAATCCGGTATGTGCATTTGAATCCAGTAATCTTCTTCAAATCTGGTAAATGAGCTGAACATCAGTAAGGCCATTTTTCATTCTCTTTGAGCCAAAATTCCAACATTGGTATCAGAGCTTCATTGATCTTGGAAGGGACCGAAAAAAAGGAAGAAGAACAACAAGTGAAACAGATAAAGAAAAACCACCAGCAAACTACAATGGCTTCAAGTGGCTTCTTAACACCTCTACCATCAGCTTTCAATCGAGAAAACTACAACTTCTGGGCTGCAAAGATGAAAGCCTACCTCAAAGCATATGATCTATGGGATACAACCGAAACGGGGGTTGAACCACCACCATTGAAAGTAAACCCAACTGTGGCACAAATCAAACAACATTGTGAGGACGTTGCTAAAAAATTCAAAGCTCTATCTTACATACAATCTGTCGTGTCTGATGCTGTCTTCACAAGAATAATAACTTGTGAGACAGCAAAAGAGGCTTGGGATAGACTCAAGGAGGAATTCCAAGGAAATGAAAGAACAAGGCAGATGCAAGTACTCAACTTGAGAAGAGAGTTTAAGACTTTGAAGATGAAAGAAACTGAGGTAGTGAAAGACTTTGCAGACCGGTTGATGAAGGTTGTAAACCAGATAAGGTTGCTGGGAGATGACTTATCAGACAAGAGGATAGTTGAAAAAGTGTTGATAAGTTTGCCTGAAAATTTTGAATCCAAAATCTCATCTCTTGAAGACTCAAGAGACTTATCCAGTATCACTTTGGCTGAGGTGATTAATGCTTTTCAAGCCACTGAACAAACGAGATTGTTCAGGCAAGAAGAAGAACAAACTGAGGGTGCTCTGTTTGCTAAAGAAAAGTAGAAAACTCGAACAGGTTTTGGTGGAAAAAAGCTACAAAATCAGAAGAAGGAAACTGAGTATCCACTATGTCCTCATTGCAAGAAAATCGGTCATCCTCCCAAGTGGTGTTGGTATAGACCAGGGCTACAATGTAGAGCATGTAAACAATTTGGACATGTTGAAAAAGTTCGTAAAAATCAGAATGAGAAACAAACTCAGCAGCAAGCTCAAATTGTAGAATTTCAGCAAGATCAGCAGGAAGAATACTTGTTCACAACAATGAATTCAAAAGCTAGCATCAATGAGGAAATATGGTTATTGGATAGTGGTTGCACTCATCATATGACTTCAAATTCAGACATCTTTGTGGAGATGAATGATGGCTACAGATCAAAGGTGAAAGTTGGAAATGGAGACTATGTTGAGGTGAAAGGAATTAGCAAAGTTTTAGTCCAAACACCATTAGGTATCAAGCTCATTTTTTATGTTTTATATGTTCCAAAAATTGATCAAAAATTGATAAGTGTTGGTCAATTGATTGAAAAAGATTATACTTTGGTATTCAAAGATAAGAGATGCACTATATTTGATTCTTGAAATCAAGTAGTGATGAAAGTTGAAATGAGGAATAGAAGTTTTCCACTGGAATGGAAAAATGAAAGCTTTTCATGTCCAATGGAAAGTGTAAAGCTTTCAGTAGAGCTATGTGATAATGATGCTGTCACCAAATCTATTGAGGTAAAACAGCATTTGAGTTCTGGAAGTAACTCATCTAATGTTGAAGAGTTTTCGGCAAAATTGGATAAGTTAAAGAAGGATATGAAAATGATGGAAATTGCACAGCAAGGGGCTGCTAAATAAGCTGATGAAATGTGCAAATTAATGAATGAAAATGTGCAATTAAAAGTTGTGATTGAAGACTTGAGGAGAACAAAATCAAATGATGCAGAAATTAAATTTTTCTAGGAGGAATATCATCAAAATGGAGTCGTTCATGTTTATAAACAAACCGGTATAGAAGCTCTTTGTGATGAAGATGATTTCATTGAAGTGAAATACAAAAGGCAAATGTTGATTGATTGATGCAAGCTGAAGGAAAAAGAAATCAAAGTAAAATCAAGCATCACAAAGCTACGTCCAAAGCAAGATTTGAAACACTAAGAAAATGTCTTAGTGTTTCCAACAAAAGTGTGAAGGAGGAATGTTGAATTTGGTCAAGTGTGTGACACTTTTGTTGTCAACCAAACAAGTCTTTTGCTTTGTAATTGTCACATGTTTTTGATTTAGTCTAACTCTATGCAATGATGAAAGTTAGACTAGCTTTCTACAATACTACAAGTTAAGTCTTTTAAGCATGGTCTAAATGATAGTAGGTAGTATGGGTTCATATTTTACTTTGTACTTTTGTAATTTAGCTATGTATACATTAGCCATGTATTTTCATTTGTAAGAAGTTAAATATATATCAGTTTTTCCTCTTCTCTTCACGTATATACCATTTTCATTGGATAAAATCCATTTTCTGGCTCAATACCGGATTTCTGTGTTTTCATATCAAATACCGGTAAGTGAATTCAATATACGGTATTGGTTCTCAATATACGGTAAGTTCCTTGTTTCATATTCGGTAAGTTTGCAAAACCTTTGATATCTGGTAAGTGAATCTAATATACGGTATTTACGTTAAAGCCAAATCCGATATGTGCATTTGAATTTGGTAAGCTTCTTCAAATCTGGTAAATGAGCTGAACAAGAGTAAGGCCATTTTTCATTCTTTTTGAGCCAAAATTCCAACAGATATACTACAACTTCATATCCTTTGATCAGAAAACGTAAGAGCAACTTTACAAAGATTTGTCAACTTCTCAAATAGGCATAAGTATTGTATTATAAGTTGAAGACATGCTAGAACAGTGTGAGCTTGAGGACTATCCGAAGTCTTGCAAGTCCATGTAGCTAAATCTAAACATGTGTGCGATCATGGCTTAACAAAATGATTTGTTTTGTAAAAGCTTTTGTGCAGTTTCATACATTATCGCCTCTTAAGAACAAAAAATATTATAATAAGAATTTCAAGAAAATTATGGTGGGATAAATAATACCATATAATTTTTGAAACAATAGGCAGTATACTTCAGTTTCAAAGGAAGTCATGATCCCAAACTGTGAACCTAAAGTCCCTTATATCTCAGTCATAAACCAAAGCACAAAGGAAGAATGGCGAGCTAAATGAATTAGGGCAAGTATATGGAAGGAATTTTTGTCAATTGACGAAGCTAACTGAAATTACTTTGTTAGTTAATTACTAATAAACTGATTAACTGTTGTAAAGCCTTGAAGGCACCATTCCGTAAAGATTGGGTATGAGAGACGAGTGAAAATTTCAGTTGGGAAGTGTTGACCTTGAAATACAGCAGTATCGCAATGTCAATAGATCCCAACTTCTCTCCCGTCCACGTGTACATTACTGTTAAAGTATTGGTGACACTTTAGTTGTCAACCAAACATACATTTCGATTTTTATTTAGTTGCAATGTTTTAGTTAAAGTCTAACTGATTTTGTGATGTAAAAGATAGAAAAATATGGTCTTGTACTAGTAAATGTATTGTTAAGTCAAGGCCTACTACAAGTTGAGGTATGTTATAGAATAGTTGGTAAAATATCTTGTATAATGTGTTGTAGATTGCTCTATATATTGGAGCCTTTGTTGTAATTGAAAATCAGAATAAATGTATTAACAATGTAGCCTTTTAAAACTGTCTCTTCTCTTCTGGTTTTCTACCAGAAAACCAGAATTTATGCTCTCATTTTTGCTATGTAAAATCTAATTTTCACCTCCTCCATCGACCATGATCTTAACAAATATTTTTAGAGCTTTCTTTGTAAAGCTTTAGATCCAAAAACCCAACAGTGGTATCAGAGCTAACAATGTTCTTAAGGGCCAGAAAAAAAATGTTTTTAAAAGGCTGCAAAGCTCTGCAAAAAATTGATTTCAAAACTCCTTGTTTGGTATTTTCATTTTTAAGTCTCCTCTAGTCTTATGACTTAGAGAAGTTCATTTTGAGCATTTTGACAGCAAGTAAAGTTGCTATTTACTTCAGCAGCAACCCTTTGTGGTGTTAAAAGAAAATGGCTGAAAACGAGAGTTACAACAACCTCTTGGAATCTGATGATCTTTGATGGTGTTAAAAGATGGTTGTAATCAGAGTTACAGCAGCAGCCTTCGTGTTGAAAAAATGGCTGAACAATTTCAAAACAAAAAAAAAACCAACAAGGGAGGATGAATTAAAGTATACTGATGAAAGGGGCTGTTGAAGTATTAAAAGAAATGAGAAAAATCTGGTATACTGGCAAGGATTTAGAGCTGAAAAATTGATCTTTGAAGATCAGAGCTGAAAAATTGATCTTTGAAGATCAGAGCTGAAAAACTAAACCTTGGCCATGAAAAAATTGAAGAAAATAGCTGATGAAGGAGCTATAAATACCAGAAAAAGAAATGCAGTTGATGTTTTTTTTAAGTGCTGTAAATGGGCAGAAAAGGGGAGTGAATCTAGTTAAGCAAGGTGCGAAATCTGGTAAGCTCAGCCAAAGCCAAAAATCAGTAATTGCCTCTGAAAATTTGCTCTCAGATGGGATGGAAATGGCTGAACAAACTTGAAAAAACCGATGTTTAAATTGTTGAAATCTGATATGCAGCTGTAAAATCCGGTATATGTTGAAATCCAATAAGCGTAAGACATATAACGGTATGTGAAAGTCCATATCCGGTATCAAAATGCCCAAAAATCCGGTATATGACATTGAATTCCGGTAAGTGCCAAGATTTGCCGAAATCCGGTATGCTTATGTTGATATATGGTATGCACTTGAAATTCGGTATGCTACCAAAAATGCTTCAAATCTGGTATGCCTTGAAGCGGTGTGCAAAACATGTTGAAATCCGGTATGCTTGCAAAAATTATCAAAATCCGGTATTCAAATGGCAAATTCAGTAAGCCAATTCAGCAGCAGCTAAAGGCCAGAAAATGAAGAAATTTTGATAAAGGAATGGATCGATACTTTGAGAAAAATCTTGGGTTTCCAACCAAAGTGTCATGGAGGAATGTTGAAGTATTGGTGATACTTTAGTTGTCAACCAAACATGTATTTCGGTTTTTATTTAGTTGCACAATTTTAGTTTAAGTCCAACTGATTTTGTGATGTAAAAGATAGACGACGTATCGTCTTGTACTAGTAAATGTATTGTTAAGTCAAGGTCTACTAAAAGTTGAGGTATGGTATTGATAAAATATCTTGTATAATGTCTTGTAGATTGCTCTATATATTGGAGCCTTTGTTGTACTCGAAAATCAGAAGAAATGTATTAACAATGCAGCCTCTTAAAATCGTCTCTTCTATTCTGGTTTTCTACCAGAAAACCAGTATTTATGCTCTCATTTTTGCTATGTGAAATCTATTTTTCATCTCCTCCATCGACTATGATTTTAACAAATATTTTTAGAGTTTTCTTTGTAAAGCTTTAGATAAAAAAACCCAACAATTACAATGGAAAGTGTGACAATCATGAGCACATCGACGTTCAAGTCAAACGGTGAACAAGATTTGTATATTTGGATATGGGACACACAACGAGAATATGGGACTTGAGTTTGAAGAAATCGAATATGCAATGCATAAATATAATGCTCACCATTTCATTGCTAGAATGACCTTACCTTTGGGAGGCACAAATGTGAGCTTTTTTACCAATAGAGAATAAAAGATGTATGTTAAATGTTTGACATGTAACCTCATTTTGATGGCTAACTAGTTAAAAGTTGTCAATCCCAGCTCTCATAAGCCTGTGGTGACCTGGCGCAAGTTGAAAAGCAATCACCCTTTGTCATAAAAGCAATTTGAAAGTAGACCTAAAAGTTGATTGAGCGTATTTCCTATAGGTTGCCAAATTTGTTAGATATACTAATAATCTTTTACGAAGTATCTTTTGATCGAGGTTGTATTTGCAAAAGATATCATTAATTAGAAGAAGCCAACCACCTCAAAAATAGGTTGTAGCACGAGGTGGCACCTCACTCGAATGTACCACTTCAGGAGTAAATGATTTTACCTCAGAGGAACCACTTCAAAGGAAATGATATTACGTCCAAATAGGTGGGCAACCACTTCAGATGAGGTACCCAACCACCTCTTCCAATTGTCCAATCATCTTAGAGGGTTGTGGGGAGCAAGGTGGGGTCAATTATGGACCTTGTATAACCTCTTGCTTCGTTTTTGTTTAGCTAACTGCTACATGGTCTACCTCATAGGATGACACGTAATAATAATCCTCTAAGTCCATGCGTGAATCACTACTAGAAAATACAGCTTCAGCAATGGACATTTCCGTATCTAAAGCCCATTTTTTCGTCGGTAAACCTGATTACCAATGGAAATTTTCTGTCAACACATACTATCGGTAAAAGTCACACCGGTAATTTTTCTGATGACAACAAAACTGTCGGTGATTACCGACGAATTTACCTTCAGATATGTATCCATCGAAAACACCGACGAATTTGGATGGATGTTATTAGCGTCAAGTTTAGCGACGTCTTACTTCAAAGGAAACCACCGATGAATTTATTTCATTTCTATTGCCGTTCGTAACTTCATATGGATATTTTCATTTCTATTTCCGTTGGTGATTTACCTACAATATTTTCTTCGCACATTTTTGTTGGTAATATATACCTACAATATTCCCTAATATTCCATTAAATTGTTATATGAATTTATTACTCCAGTGAATTTAAAATATTAAAATATACACAAATAATACAGAAGTACAAGTAATTTGAATTCAATTCTTCATTTCATAGATTCAAACTACATTTTTTTTTTACAATAGTTACTACCAACTTACGTTCAACAAAAACCTTCTTAACATGCATCAAATTGTATCCCTTGGAACATATAACAAAATAACAAAAATATAGTTGATAGGCCAACTACTATGGACATTATCGAGACCTTGAAGATCATTGTGAGAGTTTAACAATGAGACTAAGGAGCCCGCCTTCCATTGATCTTACTCATGATCATTTTTTTGAACTCTATACGCTTCCTCTCATCTTCATGCCTATTTTCTTCCATTTGTTTTTCGAACTCTATACGCTCCTGCCTCACTTCTTCTATCTCTTGACGCATATCATTTTTTTCCTTTGTTAGTTCATCAATCTTCTCGCAAGCGTTGCGAAGCTGCTCTTTTAAACTAACATCTCCATCATCTGTCTCCATTGATGGAACAAACTTAGATCTATATGTTGTACTTAAAGCCAATAGAGAAGTACCAAGACCATACAAACAGCTGCCTTTGCTTGGGCCTTGGGTTGCTTCACACCACAATTCAATATCAATATCAGGTTGTGATAATAGCTCTAAACCATGCTTTACCTCCATAGAAAGCTCATACTTTTCCTACAAAAACAAATATGTTATAATCTACACTAGATGAAACATACAATACAAATGTAATTTATACATACTTACACAAACAAGTCGCGATTTATTATCAACATATTCTTCTTGTCCCTTGTTTCGCTTATGTACACGCTTGAATAGCTCTGAAGCATGTGGTGGTTGACCTAATTCTTTGCGCTATAAACCAACAACAAATATATCATAGTAGATCATACGTTCGCTTATTTATATATTAAACAATTAAAGTAAGCATAAACATACACATTTAATTAGTTGTGTATCAAAAACATTCAAAGAGATACCATTTTATGTTCGTATGTGACAATTGTTATCGAATCGGACGTGTGCTTAGTCACTGTTCCTAATTTATGCGTTAGGCGATTATCATGTCCAGATTTAGACTTCTTCTTCCATTCATCGTTGTTCCATTTTTTATCTACAAGCTTGTTCCAATGCTCAGTGCTTGACCACTGTGGTCCATGTCCCTTCCAATCAGCCACATCTTTTGAACCACTTTTCTTCTTTGCGTCTTCTCTAGCCTCACAAAATATGTCCATAAGTCGTACCTTCAAGGCAACTAACCATACTGCCTTCACCTCCTCTTGCTTTTCTACATCCCAAGTGCATTTATTCTAATATAATAACAAGAATTACATGATAAATAAATCAGTGATAAGAAACACAGAAAGGTTCATGAAGGAGCAAATATTTGTTCTGCACTCAGTTTAGCTTTACTGTAAAAGGTTCATTAGATATTCTAATATCAAACACATGATATTAGAGCACAAATTTAGCCAAACTACAAATTCCAAGATATTCTAATATCAAATAGATGATATAAAGTGCAACTGGATAGTTAACAAAACATGTTTAATCACTTTTGAATTGGACAGTTAACAAAACATGTTTAATCATTGCAAGTCCACCTCCAGCTGATATAACTTTTGATCACAATTTACTACCTCAGCTTACTCTACACGACAAAATGACTATTAAGTACCATGATAGTCATAGACTTTGCTAGAATTTAGAGGCCACAACATCAAAGAAACCAACTAAATAAATAACAGTAAAAACATATGAGGTAGTAGAGGTTTGAAATAGAATACAAGATTGTCCAGCAAAATACAAGAGGTACCTAACAAAACAAATTGCTTCCAACATGAATTCAGGGTAGAACTCAACACTTTTAGAATGCTAGGAAACAAAACAAAATTGATTCTTATCCAACAGATTACAAGGGGTTCCAATTTAAGCACATAGAGAGTGAAAGGAAACAGGTAAAACTGCTAATGCCAACAATTTAAAAGAGAATAACAAGGGCTAGAGGAAGGAAAAACTGTAAGTCTTTATTTCCACCAACTCCACATCAGAATCCAACAAAACTAGTGTTTCTCAAAGTTACGATACTTCAAAAGGGGCTAGAGAGGATAACAAGTAATTGTACAATGTACTCCACTACCATCCAAATTTGTAGATGAAACTCATTCACAGGCAAAACACAAAAATAAATATGACTCCTCATAGCATCATGATATTAAGTGCATTTTGAAATCTGCCCAATTTTCACAACTTAAACACACAAAAATTTCAAGAAATTTCATTAGCAATCCAATATATACCTAAAGAGAGAACTAATTAATGCTGCTGAAAATTCTGATGCTTCAAAAGGTAGGATATGATAACTATGATGCATCAACAAATTTTACAACACAACTGGTACAATGAATGGTAAAAAAACCTCAAATTGTTTCCAGAAGAGTGTTTTTATTGCCTCTGGTACTGCACGAAAGGTTGAGTAAGGCCTCCAAGATAAGCCTTCATCGTAGCACTAATGTCACGTGATGCAGATCCGGTAATGAACGTGCATTGAAAAGAAAAAAATTATCAAAGTGAACAAATTAAAGTGCTTGTGAAATGCTTAATCCAGACGACTTAATGTCCTTCCAGTATGACAAATACATTGAGATCAACAACAATATCAGGAAAAAAATGTAGACTTACTTATTTTTATCCCATTCTAAGATAATCCTTCCTGAGTCATCTACAGAGACATTTGTGCCTTGGTTAGGATCCCTTCTCCTTCCAGTATGACAACCATCTTCTTCCTCAGTAGACCCACTCCTTGTCCTTCCAATAGACCCATTCCCTTCTTCCTCAGTAGAAAGTGATGGCTGAGACCCATATTGATCCCATTCTTCATCTTCTTCATCTTCTAGTAAGTGAGACTGACGTTTCGAGGGCCATCGTACTGTAGACATCTTGTATTCAACAAGGTTAGAGATGTAGATAAATTCTTCACATAAATGAAAGGGAAGAAATATAGATTTTTCAGTAGTTTTCAAATGTTTAAAGTGTAAATGTAGGGAAAGCTTTACAAATAGTAGAGATTAAAATACTTCAAAGATAATGGAGGGAATACACGAAAAATTGGGAGGGGAAAACTTCGGGATTTGACACATTGAAAATCTGAAATGACTTTAGGGATTGGGAGGTTTTACAAATGTGCAATTTGGTTTCAAAAATCAATTCTCGAGTCTTTTAAGTCCTTTCTCTGGCAATTTTGATCCTTTAACTTTTAATTGCATCCAGTTGAACCCGTAGTATCTTCAATCATCGTTTAGTGGTCCAAATCAACTATTGTTGAAAAGTTAAAATTTATCATTTTTTGCCATTTTTCACATCTTTTTATCAATTTAGCTTCCAATAATCGAGTTTCACCTAATAAACTAGCGTCAGGGATAGCGATTATGCTAGTTTAACCAATGATTCATAGGGAATATTATTAACATAAGTGATGGGAAAACGGATCAAATATCGTTCTGATTGACGAATAGATCTAGATATCGTTCTAGAAGACGCAAAGAACAAAATATTTTCTGGAATTCAAGCAGTAATATTCATTGAGATTCACAAAAAATGCTAAAAACCCTTTATACAGGCATTACAAGAACCCTAAAAGCAGAAAATATCAAAACGTTCCAAAAATAGTGCAAAATCAAAACGAAAAATACTAAAATTATTAATTTGAAAGCTTAAATGATGGAATTTGGCTAAAATTCCGAGATCTTAGGGTTGCTCGAGTCCAATATTTTGGGCCGTTTCCAATCAACCTTCCAAATTTCAACCTATTCTGACACCGTCACAACAAATGACCAAAATACCCTCTGGCGCGGGTTGGACTAGTCTCGTCCTACATCATGACTGCTGGCCATTAGGTTATTTGTTATTTTCGTATTTAAAGCTCTAAAATGTCTTGTTGGCTTTTTTGTCGTGAATTAATATATTTTTCTCTACCTCTTTGTCTTCAATATCTATTTTTTTGGTATCAAACCAAAAATCCGGTAGGCTGGGTTCAAATACCGTAAGTTCACTTTCAAATACGGTAAGTTCACTTTCATTCAAATAGGGTAAGTTCATTTTTCTCACTGGTTTGAGAAAATATTCCAAAATAATCCACTGAATTGGGAAAATATCCCTTAGAATAATCATTCCATATCACTCTTCTATTAAAAGAGGCAATCCCTCATTTACTATTCATTTTAGGACGTATTTTGTATTCCCATTTTATCCCTCGTTTTGTTTTTTATCCAACTTAACACCCACAAGCCGCCATAGTTGACTTCCTTCTCACACAAATTGTGGCAACGGTTGGATTTCTTTTATGTTTTGTGATCTAGAGTTGTAATTTGCCGTTTGACCTCCTTTTCAGGATGGGTATAAAGTCAATAATTGTTGGTATATTTACAAAATAAATCACATATTTAGAGCAACAGGGTAGAATTGACAAAAAAAGGTAGAGATCGCGGGGTCGAGGGGCAGCGTCCCTCGTGGAGGTTCGGGGCAACGCCCCCAACGGGGATCGACGGTGTCTCTGTAACATGGAGAGACACGGTCTCCATGTCATGGTCATGTCTCCGTGTCTCGGAGACATGGAGAGACACGGTGTCTTAAACAAAATAATGAAACCAATGACTAAAACTAGTACAACTTAGAGACTCCAGTCTAGATCATATTTTCTGATAAAGGTAGATTGCTCCATTAGATTGTATTTAAAATTAACAAGAAGTTAAAATCTTTACAATAAGAATTAAACCTCAAAATCTTTACAATAATAAATAAACCTCCTTTGAACCAAGCCTCATTGATCATAATTCAAATTTTTTAACTAATACTCAAAACCATTTAAAGCTAACTGTTTTGTTAGCTTTTTTGCCTATTCTAAATACAGGATATTGGTATGAGACTCAATCGAGAATTTCATCAGTCAAAGCTTGATGGTTCTCCCTGAAATTATAATAGAAATTGATACAAATACAGAATATTAATAACCTCTCTTAAATATGTGCAGCAATTAGATATTTACACACCACACAGTTGCCAATCGGTATACTAATCAATTTGAAGAAATGCTTGTATCATTTCTGCATATACTACATTAAAATCTATGGTTAATACTTGATATCAGTTCTCTTTTACAATGTCTAGTTCCATTATAATGGACTACAAAATTAGTATGTCACAGATGGCCATCTTTGAACTTAGTTCAGCTCATTCCTAACTACATATTATGATAAATATAAACCAAAAAAAGGTAGCTAAATGGAGATTTAAGAAACAATATATAAATCTTGTTACAAGTAATTATATATGAATTCACAATGAACATTCTATTAAAAATAGCTTCAAAAGTAAGCAAATGAAGCTCATATTAGCATAATGAAATGAGTAGAATTAATAGATCTCTTCTCTAATCGAAGAAATAGAAAATCAAAATACAGACAAGTGATAATGTGAATTAAGCACTGCACGTGAGTTGCATGAAATTCAAACGAAACATGAAACATATTTCTTCCAGCAGTTAATTGAGTGCTTGGCTTCCTGTTGTGATGCAAATTCCAGCAGTTGATCTAATTCTATGCAATTAACAAAAAATTAATATCAGCATATCACGAAGACACCAACTACGGAATTATGTCGCTTAAAATTCGAACAAAAGTTGAAATAAATTAGCGTTTACTGGAATTAGATGTAATAATTGAATTATTAACTTTGAAGTATAATGTGTACATAAAATTTACTTGAATGCCAGCATTTTCTTCAATCAGTGTCTCCTTTGCTTGAACTAGATGTGAAATTATCATCACTATAGCCGTCTTGCGCATTTTCTTCAACAACTGGTACTTCTTCAGGCACAACATCTTCCCGCGCTAAATTTTGTTGATCAAACTCTACAGTTACTCGAGTAGGTTGCTGACTAGAAAGTGGTCGATCTTCTTGAAATGCAAGTTCTACCCAGACATTACACTCTTGATTCTCATATATGATTCCCTGTATATTGGTAATATTTCTTACTTTTGTTCTCACAACCGTCCACCAATCAAGTCTATGTCTGGCCTTCGAAGTGAAACTCGTGTAGTATACTTGTTGAGCTTGATGAGCACGTATAAATACATCATCTGTATGATTAATCTCGACAAGATCAAATCATGGATGCACACTAATCCCACCGTCATTGTCAAACCAGTCACATTTGAATGAAGTTAGCTTCTTCTAAATATTCAAATTCCAGTATTTCAGTTATCAAACCATAGTAGTTAGATTTATAGTCATTATGACAGCTTCCTAATACACAAACACCGCTATTCATTGTCATCTTATGTTGTCCGTAATCTAAAGTATGAAACTTAAAACCATTTACAAAGTATCCATTGTAATATCTCACTGTACGAGATGGACCCAAAGCCATAGCATTTACACGAGGATCAACTATGTTGTTATCATCGACCTACAGAAGTAGAACATCCATTTGGAAAATACTTTGTCAAAGTATTAAAGATCTTAGTTACAACATTACTTACATACTCCCTCAGCCAACAAGAAAAACGTTCGTCATGTAAAAGATCAAGTTGTGCCTCAGAAACTTCAGGATAAACCATTCTCATACGTTTATCGAACTCTTTATACAATAACAAGAAACTATATAAGCAACTACTTGTGCCATTAACATGTAAAGGTACTTATAGTATAATTAGAACTACTTACTCCAAAAAAGGTGTGACTTCTTCGCAATTCAAGAGAATATAAACTGAAGCTGCCTTGAATTCCTTATGTGTCATTAACCTAAAGTTAAAATGTTGGGTGCCAAGTGGTCGTCCAGGCGCATTAAAAATTGATAGACATCTTCTGGGATCCAAAAACCCTCTGTTAGGGACAGAGTCAGGATTGGCCATGAGTGCAGGCACAATGTTGTCGAAGCCGAATGTCAAGTTTTTAGTGATGGATGTAATGATGATAAAAATATAAAACAATATTATGACAATACTAAAAATGACATAGTTTATATATTATACTTGTTCCTTGCGAGTTTTCATACTTTGATATCGTTTTACAATAACTTCATTATCGAGCTTCAGAAATATATCTTTCTCTACGTAACAATTGTGCTATCATTCATCCACTCATCACCCATCCGATTATGCAATCTGTCCTTTACAATACTCATTGCAGAAAAGACTCTCTCCGCAGTAGCCGTGGCAACCGGTAGAATCAATGCTAAAGTCAAAAGGTTGTAAACCAATGGATATACCTCATTTTTCTTTGTCAGAACCAACTTCTCCGCAAGAGGACCAAGGCCATTCAACCTTTCAAACTCTTTGTTAGAGCGCATGTCAAAAATATAACTCTCAAATTGATCATCAAGTAAAATGAGATCTACTGCAGAGTAATCTAATGGATATAACTCTGGAAGTCGAATCAAGCTTTTCTTATCAAAAGAAGAAAATTGAATGATCGTTTCTCAGAGGTAAATACCGAGTTACTCCTTTGTATCCACTACAATAAATTTGTTGCATCACATTTTTTATCACAGGAAGAAGATTTATCTTCAACAATCATTTCAATTACTTCAATAACCAAAGAGAACATGGCAAGAATGTTGACCAAAGAATTATAATGTGAACCCCATCGTGTATCACCAGCACGTTGAAGGGTTGTTTCTTGATTAAGTCCCTGCCCACTTAAAATCTCACATTTTTCCAATGCCTCAACAATAAAGTCTGATTGTTTTTCTCGAAGAAGATCACAACGTTTTGAAGATGCTGCAACAGTATTTACTACATCATCAAGCACATGAAAGAAATTAGTAATGGGAACATTCTTCTTTGCTACAGCCACAAGAGCGAGTTGGAGTTGATGAGCAAAATAGTGAATGTAAAAGGCATATGAATTTTCCTTTAAAATGAGTGCTTTCAGTCGTTAAACTTACCTTGCATATTACTTGCCCCATCATAGCCTTGTTCCCTCAATCTAGACATGCTCAAGTTATATCTAGAAACGACCTTATCGATTGCAGCCTTAAGTGATAAAGCCGTGGTACTTGTAACATGTTCAATCCCAATGAAGCGTTCATTTACATGTCCACTGTTGTCCAAATAATGCAACACAATAGACATTTGCTCCTTCATTGACACATCACGAGATTCGTCAACTAGAATAGAAAATACTGAATCTCCAGCATCTTTGATAATAACATTGATAGTCTCAAGAACACAAGCACTTACTATATCCTTTTGAACATCAGGTGATGTCAATTTGCAATTTTGCGGAGCATTTCTCAATGTGACGGCATTAATATCTTCGTTATGAGTAGCCAAAAATTACAATTGGACTAAGAAATTACCAGGATTGAGAGAATCTTCAAATTCATCATGACCCCGAAATGATTGCCCTTGTCGCAATAGAACTCGAACACAATTAATAGATGCTTTAAGACGGGTCACATATGCACTTTTTAATTGTTTTGATTGCTTGTGGAAAACTGAATGAATGTGTTTCTTTTGACACATCAAAGCTTCACACTTAATGCGAGCATAATTATGTGCACTATCATGACCTCCAACATGAGTGTGAAGCCTTTTTTTTATCTTTCCAATGTGTAAAACCTTCACCAACAAAAGAGTCACCTCCTCCCTGCTTTCTAGAACTTGTTTTGAAAAGATAACTATACAAACAATAAGCAGCATCCTTTTCTACACTGTACTCTAACCAAGTATTGAACTCTTGAAACCAATAAGGATTGAATCGTCTAGCTTTCACTCCAAATTGACGTTTAGGAAAGTCATGATCTTGGGGCTGATAAGGACCTTTTAACATATATGCTCTTCGAACTTGATCTTGGATGTTAGCATTATAATTCAAAATAGGTATCCTTAGTCCCGGATCAGTTGGAAGTTGTGAAACATCAAATTCCACCTTATTCGATATCTCCCCATCATTAACATTTTCTACATTCAATTTTTTTTAAAGAATATCTTCATTTCATATCTGTATTTAAACATTATTACTATTAAGATTTAATTTAGAATGATTTCAATTCACTGTGCAATTCAAAATTTCAAATACCAATTTAGGAGAGTTGAGAAAGTAGCAATTCACAGTTCAAATAGTAATCCACAGTTCAAATATCAGGCTTCAAGCCTTCAATCACTGAATCACAGTATCAATTCACAGTAACAATTCTCAGGCTTCAAGCCTTCAATCACTAAATCACAGTAACAATTCACAATTCAAAATTCAAATAACAATTCACAGTTCAAACTTCAAATATCAGGCTTCAATCACAGGGCACAGTCTCATAGTAGCAAGCAATTCACAAATCACAATCACAGTTCAAACTTCAAATATAAATTCACACTTCAAGAAAACTCACAGTCAGAGAAGATGAGTCGAGACTTAAGCAGAGCAGCCACTTCACCTCTCTTCAGGCTCCAGCCTCGTTCTGCAATTCACAAAATTGATAAGGAATTAAGGTCACAAAATCACAATTCACAAAATTGAGGAATTAAGGATCACAATTCACAAAATTAATACATGATTTTAAATCAAATACAAGAGACTCAAATCAAAATAACAAAAAAAAAAAGAAGAAAAAGAGAAATAAGCTTCGGTTCTTCAATCTTCACCTTCTGTCGCGGTCTGCCGACTGCCAAGTTTGTTCCAGGGCCTTCACCTTCTCTTCTTCGCCTTCTTCAGTGCGGTGCTTGTCTGCTTGAGGTGGGCATCTTCACTTTTCCGATTTCCATCAAGCTAGGGCTAGAAAATTTGTAGAATCACAGGAGATTCAGAGATTGGGGGTGGGAGAAGACAAATTGACGCTGACTGAAAGTTCTTGAGAGGTTGAGAACTTGAATGCTGGAGAGAATCGAATGGTGACCAGCGGTGGCGATCAGGCCTCTGGCGGAGATGGAAGGAGACAAAGAGGAATCGTTCGAATTTTGATTGGGTGGAATAGTCGCTGAATGGGTTGAAATCAAATGGTAAGAAATTTGGGCGTTTTCTTTTTGGGCCGTCATCAACCAGTGCAGGCCTCCTAGTCCAGACTTATGGGTTTTAACTTAAAAAAAATTGGAATAAAAAAAATTTGGGCCATAGGTCCAGTGCAGGCTTGGTCCTGCACTGGACCTATACTGGCTCCGCCCATGCCCTCCGTCATCATTCCGTGGTATACGATTCAATCTTGTTTCAATATTTTTCTTAAAATATAGTGAGCAAAATGTTGATGTTTCCTCTACAAGGTGAGCCTCTACTATAGATGCTTCAACATGAGCTCGATTTTTCACCTTTTTCAAATAGTGTAGAAACCTGTAGTATAAGTATTAAAACATATTTTCATATTTAATGTTAGAAGAAGATAATGTAAGAAGTAAAGCATTGGTACCTCTCAAAGGGGTACATCTTTTCAAGCTTGCACAACGTTACGACAATATTTTTTTCAAGTTGTTCCATATCTTTCACCCTCAAAATAGTAGAGCATATATCTCTAAAGAAATGGCTAACTTCAGTTAAAACTTCCCAAATTGGTTTAGGCAATACATCATTAAATGCAATTGGGAGCAATCTCTACATAAAAAATGTGACAATCATGGCTCTTCATTCCATAGAACTCACAATCACCTTTGATGCACCGTGCAATGTTAGAAGCATAACCATCGGACATTCTTAATTTTTAATCCATGTACATACTTCTCGTTTCTGCTCCTTAGTTTGGCTATAAGCAGCCTTTGGCATATACAATTTTCCTTTGTTATCTTCGTATATGTGAAGCTCGGAATGATAACAATAAAGCTCTAAATCCTTTCTGGTCTTAAAATTGTCGTTTGTTTTTCCTTTTATATCCATGACTGTGTTGAATATATTATCAAATACATTCTTTTTGATATGCATCACATCTAAATTGTGTCGGATGAGATTCGTATGCCAATAAGGCAACTCCCAAAATATGCTTTTTTTAGCTAATTATGGCTACAACCAAAACCTTCTATATCTTTTTCTTACTAGATTTTCCTTTTGAAATATCCGAAAAGTTCTCAACTATGATTTGCAACTCATCACTAGTTAGCCGATGTAGTGCCTCATCCTTTTCTACTCTACCTATATAGAACTTGTCTCGTTGTTTTCTAAAGGCATGTTTGGGTGGCAAGAATCTACTATGGCAATCAAAAAATGACGTCTTTCCTCCATTTTTAAGTGTAAATGATTTTGTTTGACCCATACAATACGGACAAGACTTTGGACCGTTTGTACTCCATCCAGACAACATACCATATCCCGGAAAATCACTAATTGTCCACATCAACGTAGCTTTCATATGAAAATTCAGCTTTGTATACATGTCGTATGTTTCAGCACCTTCATCCTACAATATTTTTAGCTCATCTGTCAGAGGACGCAAATAAACGTCAAGGTTTTTTCCAGGACTTTTTGGTCCTGGGATAACCATACTAAAAACATGTTATCTTGTTTCATGCACATCCAAGAAGGTAGATTGTACACAGTCATTATAACTGGCCAACAAGAAAACTGCACATTACACGTGGTAAAAGGATTAAATCCATCTGTGCATAAACCAAGATGTACACTTCGTGGATCGAGGCTGAAATGGGGATAAGTTCGATCAAAGTGCTTCCATGCCTCACTATGTACAGGATGTGACATTTCACCTTGGGTTAATTGATTCTTTGAATGCCAAATCATGTGCTCTGATGTATGCCTTGACATATACAACCTTTGAAGCCTAGGGGTTAAAGGTAGATATCGCAGTACCTTGTGCGGAACTCCATGGCCTGATCGAGATACTTTCTCTTTATACCGTGGACTACCACACTTAGGACATTGTGTCAAGTTCTTTGTTTCTCTATAATACAACATGCAATCATTAATACATGCATTGATCTTCACTACTCCAAGGCTAAGACTAGATAACATTTTCTTTGTTTTATAAAATGTCACTTCTAACTGGTCATCTTCCTGCAAAATTTCCTCAATTATGGGCAACATGCGATCATAACACGCTGTAGGCATATTAGATTCAGACTTCAAATTCAAGAGTCTTGCCATTGTCGAAAATTTGGTATGCTTACTATATCCAGGCCAAATAGGTTTGTCGGCTTCTTCCAAGAGCTTAAAAAAATTTGAAGCCTGTTGATTGGAACGTGTTCCACGGGAGTACACTGATCTTGATTGACAAATTCATTAAACATTTCAGGGCCCATCGCATCAATTATCATATTTTGATGGGTATAGTTCATTGTAACTTGTGCAATTGAGGATTCACCAACATTTGATGTATGATTAACAAGTGGTTCACCATGTGCTATCCATTGTGTATAACCACTTCTAAATCCATTTTGTAAAGATGAAATCGCACAGTATCTCCCTCTAGAAACCTCCTATTGTCACATTTAGAACATGGGCACTTAATTTTATCTCCAACTCTTGGTTGTGAAAAGGAAAATTCAATAAACTGTTCAACCCCTTTAATAAATATATCAGAAAGAAAACCGTCATCAGCTTGTTCAAACATCCAACTACGTTCAGCCTTCATGTTGTTCAACAATGTTACATCTATATTTACAAAAAAAAAAAAAAAAAACAAAACAAAAAAATTTATCATTAACAGTACACATATATATGTAACTATACACTACAATAAAGAAAACATGTGACTAAAATAACTAACTTTTTCATAAATTCTTTAGATGCTTAAAAGAACTATAGAGAAAATATAAACATAAAAGAACAACGATTCAAGATACTGTCAAATATTAAAAAAATAATAACAAAAATGTAGAAATATTATTGACAAATTATAATAGGTTTGTTAAGAAACTACATCATATGGAAGTAGATCTTGAAATAAAAAAAATAAAAATAAAAATAAAAAAACTTATCTCTTAAAAAAAGGATTTCAGATAAATGATTATAAATCCCTCATCATATTACCTTGAAATGGAAATGCAAAAAATTATGAGTATGATTAAACCTTGATTCAAGCTTGTACCATGATCTATATGAATTCCAAGTTGTGAGATCAATTTTGGGGGAAGAAAGAAAAGTATCTAGGGTGTGAGGTCGAGTTTCGGGGGAGTGAAGAAAAATAGCTATAAATTGGAATTTTATTTTTAGGCTCAAAACAGTTACAGATGGGATTGGTCGGGTCAGATCTAATATTACCGACGGAATCACCAATGGAATTTTTCGTTGGTATATTTTAAGCAATTTTTTGTTTTTTATTTTCAAATTTACCTACGCAATAGTCCATCGATAAATATTTTTTGAATATTTATTTTTTTTATTCTAAGTTTACCAACGGAATACCTTCGGAAAACCACCAACAACTAGTATATGTTGTTATTTCCGTCGGTAAACCGTGTCCTTTTAATTTAAAATAATTAAATTTATATATTGTCGGGAATTCGTTGGTAATCTGTCGCTATTAGAAACGGAAATGGACCGTCGGTAATTTTCCATCGCTGAAGTCGCATGTTCTAGTAGTGAATATTTTCCATCAATAATGTTAGCAACGATTTCTTCCAAATTTGAAACATATTTGAACATGCATCAATTTTACTAGGATAGTCCAAGTGGTATTTTACATAAATTCTATTAAGATAACCCAAATCTCAAGTTCATGAATGCTTTCTTCATCTAAGGATTCAATTAAGTTCTTTGAGACCATTTCTTCTACCGAACAAATTTTGCAACGTCGAAAATAATTTATCATTGCCTTTCCCTGAACATATATTGTTCTAGATGAGACTACAAGATTGATTGCATCCAATTTTTTTTTTTTTTTTTTTTTCTAGATTGATTTATCCAGTTCATAGTCCTCCAAAATTCTATGGTAATATCTACGATAATGCATCTTGAAAGCTTTTATTATCCCTACATCACATAGTTAGATTTTTATGTTATGTTGGTTGGCAAAGAATTGCTCAATATTTTATAATCCTTCAATATTTTTTGGATGAGTTGGATAATTCTCTATCTCCAGGAGAATTCTTCTCCTCTACATTTTTTGTCAAGCCACCAAACATATTCCAGAAAAACCACCCTAGTCGTCTAAGATCTTTTGTTGACATCGTATTGTAGCATGACTACCTTTCAAGGCCAAGCAAAAGATATTGTGATGATCGTTTGAGTATATTTGATATTGTACCTTGATATCATTGCAATTCTTTTTCAGTGCATGTCGGATGCTCTTCAATATACTTGCATAATCCTTTATGCATCCTATGTGTCATGGGTGATTAAGCCATTGTAACTATGAAATATAAGAAAAAAATGTTTTTGTTTATATAAAGATTACTTTTAATTTGATTGGTTGAATACATTTAATTAAGTTAATCAATTACAAAAAACATTATTTAATTAAGTACACAAGTACAATGAATTTATTTATTTTGGTTAATTTAATGTATATTTAGTAGATTACTATACATAATTGATTAGGTAGGTGAAATACAACCTGTGTTTAGTGTAGATAAAAATCACACTTTTTAGTAGATTTTGATATAAGTTAATTTGAATGTGGTTAAAAAGTTGTGGCTCCTATATAATGTATGATTAAAATTAATGATTGATTTTAACTTAGATTTGCATCGATCTTTTTGACTGAACCAATTATGGACAATGATTTAATTTTTAGTCGATTAAATGTATATTCA
The DNA here is from genome assembly GCA_019395295.1 of Osmanthus fragrans. Classification (NCBI taxonomy): domain Eukaryota; kingdom Viridiplantae; phylum Streptophyta; class Magnoliopsida; order Lamiales; family Oleaceae; genus Osmanthus; species Osmanthus fragrans. Next base: position 14,507,612 of record CM033349.1, read on the forward strand.
TTGAATTGTAAGTACACCCTAAATTAATAAGTTATTAATTTGTTGATTAATTAATACTTCTTATAATTAATAGAATTTAGGAACATTTGCATATATGTCACTAATATGAAAATACACCAAAAACTTGTCACTTTTTTAAAATCTTGCAAAAAATGTCGTTTTTTGAGTGCAAAAAAATCCAATTTACCCTTTTCATTACTTTCGGAATTCATTTAATGTCAAAACTTGATTTTACTTATTAAAGAAGCTAACCATAAATTTAAGTTATTATATACTGGATAAGAGGTAAAAAAAATTTAAAAAAAAAATTTATTTTCTAATATTTTCTTGACATGAAGAAGTGAAGATTTCTCTCAAAAAACCTAAGTGGATTTGTGCTACAAGAATTGAAATACCAATTTTGAGATCATAGTCAGTTTATCTTCTGATTTAAGGTTAGTATTTACAATATGTTGAAGGTTTTTATCTTTAAACCTTGTAGTTTTAACCTGTAAACACTAAGAAAATATTACTTCGAAGATATTATTAGTTCATTAATTTGATTAGATTGGTAATGTTATTTGGAGAAATACAGTTATTTGAAAGCATGTAAAAGTTGGAAAATACCCTATTTAATATAACTTTTGTAAACTATTTGTCATTGTTTGTATGGTAGTTGAGTATTGATGAACATATTTAATACTTCAAAAAGAATGTTTTCACATCATATATCTTATATTCAAAATGTCAATCTCGATATTTAATAACTATTTAGATAGACATTTTAATTGTTTGTCTAACTAGTTTGAAACTATTTAGGTAGAATTTGTTTAAATGTGCATCATATATGCATTTAAATTGCATTACATTAAATTTATACATGTTTACCATTTTATTTTACTTGCGATCAAGTATGAGTGAATATTTGAGATTCATCGTGTCACATGAGGGACACTTTGTGTACATAGATAATGAATGAAAGTGGTGAGAAAACGGAAAGTTTTGTTAATGAATGGTTGATTTTTGTTATTAATATGCATGGATCTAATGTATTACCATATTGTTATTATTTCTGAATGTAAACCATTAAACTTGTTGGTGCGACTATTTTGATGAACCGACTTTGTAATTCATTTTCATTCACTAGTAACAACATTTTTTAGATATTCATGTGCATATTGTTGAGAATTTAATATTGCACATATCATTCTACTACAAATGACATTGAAAATAAAACAGGCTATGTAGTTGAAATATCAGTTTAGATAGTTTGCCATTGAATTTCTCTACGGTTCGGCCAACGTGTTTTAAATAGATTCATCCGTGAAAGTAATTTCTTGGAAGTATTTGAAGATGTGTATTCCATACTTTTCATTAGAAATTGGATGCATACCATTTGAAATAAACTTAATACTACGACAATTCTAACAATTAATAGAAAAAAAAAAATCAAAATGTAAATTGAAGACAATCGGTTCCGTTCAACATCCTTCGCACGTTATGTGTAATCGATAGTTGACATGTCACTTCCATTAAACCTTGTTTTCTGAAGAATTTCTTCAAATTCGTTTCCTAGAGGTATACCTCAAATCAGTCACGATTGTGTACTCTTGTATGCTGAAGCGGGTGAGGTGACATCTTACATTGATCCATACCTTATTTTTGTTATGAGGAAATTTCACTAAATTAATGTCCACTTTTGTATGTCCATTTGCAAAAATGTCCAAGATTTTCTCCATGTCCATTTTGTTAAAATGGAAACCAAAATACTCTCAATGACAATTTCAAATTCCAGCACAAACAAATTTTTTTATATATTTTAAAAGTACAAAATCCATCCAAATGACTTGACCCGACCCATTAAAAAATATATTTCACGACACAGAGAAAAATGAAAGGCAGAACTCTAAAAGCCCTATTCTGTCTCTCGAAAAATTTTCCACTTCAATCTCCGACGACGATTGCCATTTTTCAGTCATCGAAATTGGTCGCCGATCTCCCACAGCTAGTCAGTGGTGATTGGTGAATCTCTTCCAATTTTTGCAAAAATCCCGTCGAAGTGTTCATCCTCGATTGTTAGTTCTTCACTTTGTTTTTTTCAATAATTTTGTTCTTTCTTTAATTTATTTCATGGGCTTTTCGTTTTTTTGTGTTCCATTGTTGATTAATGTGTTCAAAAATTAGTATTATTTATAGTGTCTGAAGCTAACCTGGAAATAGTTAAGAATAATACTCCAGATTTGGCCTATGTTTGATAGACAGTCGTAATAAGTCATTGCAATGCTTGGTAATATAGTATTTATGAGATGCAGTTGGCACCTCTCTCTGGAAACACGTAAAAGTGGAAGAGCCATGGTAGAGCTTGTCAACCGTTGATGATCACTTTCTTAATTGTTTGTATGTCCTCTTATGTGGTGTTAGTATTTATCTTGATAGCTTGTGTGCCCTCTTATGTGGTGTTAGACTGTTTTTATTAATCTATGTCCAATGGCGTCTTTGTGCTAATCATCATAAACTAAGCTCACTATTAGATTTAAGTGACACAACCCCTCTGTTGTGCTCATGCGCACACATGTTGACACATCACAATATATATAATAGAAGGATATAGGCAGAAGAGATGAGGAAATTCAATATATTTCCATAATAGTTTGTTAGTAGTGAAAACAACAAGGAAAGCCCAAACAGTAGAATTGAAATTTCTAATATAAAACTAGTAACACTGGAATGAAAGAAAACAAAATCAATAATTAAAAAAATAAATCTAATCTATTTCTTATTTCTTTGGCCTAAAAAAAATGCATGTCTAGTTTACGTTTGTCTTCCCAGAACATCCATTAGGAAATACCATCAAATTGTCTTCCATGCAACACTCATTCTTTGGCCTAAAAAATGCATGTCTAGTTTATATATGTCTTCCTATAATATCCATTAGGATCTACCATCAAATTGTCTTCCATGATACACTCATCCTAGCTTTGACTCGCACACATTTCTGGCACATCCCCCAGGTTGAATATCAGAGAAGCTGTAACATTGTTGTTTCTCATCTAAAAAGAATTTTCGTGGGAAAAAAATGGTCTAAGAGAAAGGCTAAAAGGCTGAACCTAAGAGCATTTTTGGCTGTGTTTAAAGAAAGCAAGTAGAGGCTTTGAAAGAAAGTAATTTTTGTAAATGAAAAGTTATTTCAAAGATCATATTTTGCAAGATAACTAACTTAAAAGTAAATTTGATTTATTTAAGCACTACCAAAATCATCTTCAAAGTTACTTTTTTATGACTTTTTGTAAAGAATACAGATATCGCCTTAACTTTTATTAGTTTGAGAATTTGAGGTTGATGGTAGCATCTTGGATTTACTGCTACTAGAGAACTGTGGGTACTAGGAGTAAAATGAGTATGTCATAAGGGCTTATTTTTTAAAAAAAAATCAAATCTTTATAGATAGAATGCAGGATCTGGAGCACGAGATTGAGGGCAAAGAACCCAGAAGATTCTTATTTGACATGCCAAAAGTAGTACTGCCAATGGTATAAGAAGTTAAACCAATGCCCAATTCATTTTAACTCTTGTAGAGAAAATTTCTAATATGGAAGTCGGGAAGTGATTAACCTCAGGGATCTCTATCCTGCCCTTAGTCTCCCATTGTATGAAGGTCTCATTTATGTGTTACATTAGGTACATTGTACTACCAACCCCATGATTATATATTTTGCTTGTTTACTGAGAAGAAGACGAGAACATAATTATGAAGCTATATTTCCCTGCTCCAATGTCACAAGTCGGCATTAACGGAAAAAAAGCATCTAGGTACATCAAAAGCAAACATGGAATAGAGTTGTATGAGAATTGATTAGTGTTATTCTATTTTCTATTTACTTTAAATTATAAGTTAACGAGTCAATTTTTGGGTAGTAATAACACATCAAAGGGAAACTCATTTGGACTAGTGGAAACTTACGAGATTTGAATGCAAAACTTGAAATTAAAGGGAAACTCATCTGGTTCTGCTTCTCTTCTATCCCCAATGGCTCATTACATGACAACCCTCCCCCTTAAATGAATCTTGCCTCAAGTTAATAATATGCATGTCATGGATATGTTCTTTGTATGAAGTTAGTAGCTGCCTCATTCTTTTCACCACCATTGGATTAAGCAAGTAGTGCAAGGCGACATATGCCTCATTCATCTCATCTTCTTGGTTTCTCTTAGCCACCTTGTTTATAATATTCCTGTTGAAATACTTTGTTGGAAATCCTGCAGTTTCATATATAGGACTTGAAAGCCTACCGATATCCACCTCTAGTATAAGAACTCCATCTTTAATTCCAGCTTTTTCCCCTAGCAACCTAGAAAGTCCAACTTGCAGCTTTATGATCTTTGACAGGATCAAGAAAAATCTGGCCTTGTATTTTTCTGTTGTCAAGACCATGTGTATGTGCATATTAAGGACCTTGCTTCACTATTCTTTCTACTAAACAAAATATAAGATTCATCCTCACTACAAGGGTGCAAAGACTGAAAACGAACAAAGTAGCATTTTAGTGCACATTCAGTAGCTTTTTCCTCTGCATTCATTGGGTTTTTCTTCTTCCTTTTGCACTCATCTTCAAATACGAAAAATCGGACACGTCTTAGACCAACAAGAATTCCTTCCTCATCAATGCCATACATGCCTTCTTCTGGACATTTGACAATCAACACATTTTCATCTCCTAATACCCTTTGTAGGTAAGTTCCAATCATGTTCAAATATGTACCCTTGAATTGATAACTTCCATCTAGGCAAAAGTGACAAATAGAGATGAGTTTTCTCAGAACCACTGTCAAAATACTAGAATCGATCTGTCTCAAAACAAAAGTGCTTCCCATATTTACTCCAAATGATAGCCTTGAAAAATATCATCGAGGCATCTTTCATACTTAAAATTCCAGTTGTGCCATTCAAGGTTATCCCTTCCAAGTTTTGCCTTCCAATGTAACTAAGTATTAAAATTATTTTCCTGTACTCCAGTTGACAAAAGATCCTCAATTACTGACTGATTTTCAAAAAGCTCCTTTCTCTAATTTCATTGGGAACTGATGAGACTCAAATGGCCTTGCGAGGGCTTGTCCTCTCTTCAATTCCATCTTTCCATGGAAGCTGATGTTTGACTGTCCGAGGGAATGCACTATCTGAACTTGATGAGAGAGTGTTCATTGAAAAATTTGATAGCAAACGCTGCAAGTTGTCACACGCAAACCCCCTTTCCCCACTTTGCCCCCAATTTGTCTTATACCCGGAGCTAATACATTCTCTGCACTAAAGTTTTCTTCATCCTTCTCAACACCTAAATCAGATTCCAACTTCTCAAAACTACCTTTCACATTAGTTTCTGTCTCAAAATCAACAGTAATTTGGGCCATTATAGTCACTAATTTTGCATACATTTGAATAATGTGTAATACAACATCCTCAATTTTTTATTGCCTATGATAAAGTACCTGGAGTGTTTCTCTGAGGACTCCATTCTCGCCTCCAGTTTGCTGGTAATAGCTTTGAAGGCTTTACCCAGATCTACAACTTTGACAGTATTGAGCTCTGAAAATGCCATCATGTGAACAATGTTTGGACGTTTCTGTGGTGTCAGAATTTTGTTTATTTGATGGATGCTGTTATGTAGCAACTAGCAATCCTCATCAATATATTCTTGTTACTTTATATTTACATGCTTAACATTTAAATGAATAAGTTGATCGTGATTTATGTATGCACATTTTGCTTACATTAATTTCTTATCGTGCTGTGACATCTTGAGTTCTTACTCTTTTCATTTCGTTTCCTTTTTCTAATTTGGTGGTGGGTGATACTTTGTGCAATTTGGCCTGCACATGCATCTTTATTTCATGTTCATCTTTGTATACAGATATTTCTTCTTTGAATATAAGCAGCAAACAAATTTTTTCCTCATCTTTAAAGGATGTTTTGGTCGACTAAAGCGCTTCTCTTTATGATAGTAAAACAAATTTATTTTTATAGGCATGCATTCAAGAACATTTTGGATCGGGAATTAATTTCGATGGGGCCAAAACCCTAGGCTGGATGAGACGCTGACACTGAATTTATCCTCAACACATAGCTTCTACTCCCAGAACTGCAAGTTGAACTAAGTTGACAGTGGAGGATCTTCTTTCTTAGTTTCAAATTATACAAGTGAGTCCTCCGCTGCAATCTAGAATATGAGCTCCATATATGATTGGCCATTGTATTTCTTGTTTTCAGATTCAGTTATTAACTTGTGCATTTCCATTTTAACACAACAAGAATGTCCTAAAGATATATGTTCTAAAGAATAAAATAGCCAAAATTTAAATTTCAATCAACAAGTTGCTTGATGTCTTTATTGATCTTGTGGGTCATGTGTAGTGATGTTGGTGTTCCACTTGGGAGACTGACTGACTGACTGTAATAGAAGATGAGCAGGATGTTACTATGGATGTTGGTGTCCTGTGTAGTTGCTAAGAATGTCACATTTAGATGACTGTAATAGGGGTTCACTTGGGTGCCTGTACTAGATTGGTCTATAGTGTTTCCAGTTCACCACCTTGCCTGTATTGATGCTAACTGAATATCCAAAACTTTCTTGTACAATAAAAAACATTTATGAGATTATCTTATAACATGCCTTTAGGAGGGTGTTTGATTGCATTTTTAACAATCGTTTTTGTAGCAGCATCACCAGCCACAAATATCAACTCATTTGGAACTTAGAATCATCTAAAACTTAATGTTGATGCTACTCAGGTCAGACTTTGATGATTGAGAACTGACATGGCATGTTGAAAATAATGCATCAAGCATGAGAGATATTAGAGTTTATTGAAAAAGTTGTGATACTTATTGAGATATTTGATTTTTCCGAAATTATTGATTTAAGCTTCAGAATACTTTTACTTTTAATTTTGTTGATTTTTAGATAATTAGTTTCCGAATTTGCTTTATTTGTAGATAACTTTTTAGACTCTGGTGTCGCAACTAGAATATGCATGTATCTTTAACTGTTTCTTTTCGTTTTTTGTATTTGGGAGGGTTGGCCTAACCAGTCATATGTTGAAATTGGACTTGGATATTCGGCTATACCTTTATCCATTGCTATGGTGGTGTTCACAAAAATACGTTCAATTAAATCACCCGCAAGTGTACAGTTCATTACAAGTAATAAAGTGGACTTTTAGAGTCCGGATTGTCGATACCACAGAGATTGAGTAGTTTAATGCTAATTATCTCGACCTTAACTGAAACTATATGAGTTTTTGATGACTTTTATACTAAATGCTAACCAAACTAAATTATGAAAACTACTATGGATGATTTGGCTAAACTAAATGCAAATTATACTAGAATGCTATATGAAAGTCGAATGCAAAATTTATGAAATTAATTTAATAAAAGCGCACTAGGATTCCGAATCACCAAACAAGTTCACTTTTAACCCCTATTTCACAATTTAATGACACGATGAATTTGTTGAAGAATTAATGTTTCTAACTTATCCAACAATGTCTTTCGAGTAGAATTGAACCTATTCTAGCATACCATTTGACTATATTTCTATGACAAATGCAATAAACAAGAATGCATGACGTTTTGTAAGTACTTAGAGATTCCGCAAAACATAGCGGTATATTTCTATCATCTATCAGACCTTACGATAATTTATATCTTGTAGAATCTATTTTTCTTCTTTCGAATGCATAAAATAGACCACCTAAACTCATATAATCACATGCATTTAATTATGAAGACAATAAATTGTATAAAATCATTCAACATCCATCAAACGTGTTTAAATATCAAATTACAAAATAGAGATTACAAGATCACATTATATTCATCGTTCACCTAGTATATAAAAAACTAGCCTAACATGATAGAAGTAAGAAAACAAAATAAATAGGTTGGAGACGATATCACCCTTTTAATGCTGGAGTTAAATCTTGAATCTTGGGATGAATCTTCTTCTCCTTCCTTGTTGTCTTGCTCTCCAATGTGTCAAATATGTCAAAATAGGCGTAGCCTCCTTTTTTTGTCGAGTCTAGGGTTTAAAAGATGTCCAAATTGAGTTTCCATAAGTGTTTGAGTTAAAAACAGAAACCAGAAATTTCGCGTCAAAATACTACATTCTTCCTCATTTTGGTCCCCGACTCCGTTCTTCCTCATTTTGACTTATTTTCTTCATTATCTTTTCCTCTAACACTCTTTGATATCATCGATCTTATACTTAGTTCTTTCTCGTTCTTGATTTGGGTCTCAAGTCAACTTTCGAATAATTGCATCTTAGTCCCTGAACTTTGGCTTTCTTCCATTTTGGTCATTTCTTGCTCGTTTTCACTCACTTTTCGTTATTTCCATCGATATAGTCCTGCAAACACAATTTATATAGAATTAAGTCATATTTCAACATAATAACAATCAATTGTCCATGTTTTGTGACCTAAATAAGTGCGTAAAACGCACTTATCAGGTGGTACTCAAGGTTTTTCTAGAAAACAACAAGTATCAACTTACATTGGGATTTATACTGCCATTATGGGAAAATTGATAAAAGCATAACAAAGACGGTTTAGTAATTGTTTGCTTTGTACGAAATACACAGTGGGCATCTTACCTAATATTTTCTTTTAAATGCATGAATGCTTTTGTTCTGTTAAGGTATAATATTGGTTTATTATTTATATGATATAGCAGGAATACTTTTTGGCCCGTTATTAACTATATTTACACTTCATTACGCGTGCATTAGATACAATGTTTTTGAAGCACTTTTTGTTGCCAACACAATTTTTGCACCTTTCCATCCAACAGGAGTAAGAAATCAATATTCCCTACCCCTTCTTAGACTTTGATGTAGTTAGGTTTATCTCTTTCATCTTGTAATAGTGTTGGTTTTTGTTATTTGTTTATTTTTGGTAGATGACTTCATCACACCAGTATAAAATTCCTGAGGAACAGAAGGTTCGGGCACATGTCTCACAAGTTAGCAACACCAAATACATATCAGTTATCCTCGACAAACTGGATGCACAACAAAAGATTATGTTCGAGATCAGTTGTCTAGGACACGTTGCAAGGCTACCGGAGTTGAAACTATCCGCTCAATTAATCCATGAAATGGTAAGTAGATCGGTGGTGTGTCGGAAGCATTGTGAGGCTTGGTTCATGGTGAACCAACGGTTATCACGCTTTGGACTGTCGGAGTTCACATTAATCACCGGTTTGAAGTGCGATAACGTGCCAATCGGTGACCAAGTCAACAAAATCCTTCAAAAAACCCATCTACAGTCCAAAATGTTTGCTAACATGGACCGTATCACATGTACCGACCTGGAAAAAGTTTTCTTGAAGTAAGCCAATCGGAACGATCGATACAAGCTCGGTTTAGCACTAATTATTGAAGGGGTATTCAATTCCAGAGACTGAAATGTTGGGATACATCCGACAACTCTCTCCATCGTTGATGACTTGGATTTCTTCAATTCCTACCCATGGGACACAGTATGTTTTCAAATTCTTCTCAAATCCCTGCTCCGTGGATGGGCAAGAAAGGTGGACTTGGTGAAAGTGAACGATTGTAACTAGATGACGTATACATTGTACGGATTTCCTCTTGCTATCCAAGTATACACGTGCATGTATACATATGTAATTTATTTTCTTCCTTCTGTCTTATGTACCATCGCAAAATGCTCATCACCATTACAAATATCATGCAGATCTAGGCGTATGAGGCAATCCCAGAGTTAGGATCTCGATTATCTACTAAGACTTGCGATGATATACCGAGGATGTTGCGGTGGTCTGTGACAAAACAACCTCATGCAAGAACATATGCAGATTTTTTCCAAAAGACACAGGTGAGCAACTATTTGATAAATTATAGCAATTCCGCTTTGTCAGTCGTTTTATTGTCATTTGCCTTATTCTTCCTTTTCTGCAGGTGCATTTACGGGCAACGCTTCGCGCTAATGCGGAGGAATTAGTGCAGCCTTACTTCACCAATCTGGTTCCATTGGGAGACGTAGCTGACACTGTTCTGGACAATATTGTTAGTCAATCAACAGAATTACAAGCTTGTGCAGTAGATGGTGATTATATGCGGAACGATGACAACTCTCTCCGAGGAAATAAATCTCGGAGAGGCAACACAGGTGGATTATGTCATCGAGATTTGCATCACGCTGAAAGAGATGAAGTAGAGGATGGGAATCCAATATTTGACTTTCCAGCGACATCTACCTCTTCCCACCATACCATCGGAAGGTATGTGTCTGTAGACGATATACGAGCTCTCTTGAATGAACAGCGGGTGGTATTTGAGAGCAGGTTGGACGATTTGAGGGAGGAGATGAACAAAAAGTTCGAGGGTGTTGAATGTTTACTGTGAAGTTGGGGGACTGGTATGCGCGAGCATGTTAGTGGTTCTTGCATGAAAATTGAGAGTAGGTTGGTTGATATGAGGGAGGAGATGAGCACAAGATTTGGTGGGTTTGAAAGTGTATTGGGACGTCATGTGACTGGTTTGAGATCACATTTCACAACTGAGATGGCAGAAATCCGCCATAGGTTTGACGAAGTTGCTACAGAAATGAGGGTACACAATGTTGATGACGCGAACGGTGGATTCGGTCATCATGACGATAGTGGAGATGTGCCAACTGATGTTTTCATTCCCAATGCTTCTGGGGATTATCAGAATCCCAAAGTTGAAGCCGAAACGAATGCTTGCAATGTCCCTAATGTGTCCATAACGTCAGCAGGAGGGGCTGGCGTACTTGGATCAGTTTATGTATCTTGTGATATCGTGGAAACGACACAAAATTGTTGCCTAATCGGTAATGTGCCCATCGATGATCAGGTCGTTCAAGATATCATCGTGGCTGGACCTTCCATGCAAGCTGACCCCCCTGCACTCAGAGCTCGATCATTGAGGATCAAAAAGGCTTTTGCCAACACGAAGACGTTGTTCACCAGGTTCGGTCGGAAGAGGGGTAATAGGGATGTGTAGTTTATGGGTTGTGATTACTGGCTGATGATCAGCCCGTTCAAACAATACCAAATTTCAGTTTACAGTTGTTTGCATATTTCGGTTTAATGTCATGCTACGTATTGTGTATTTTGGTCTAAGTATTGGTTGGCATATTGTGATGGATTTTGTCAACATGTTTATTTTGTAGTGAATGGTACGTTGCTTAAACATTAATAGGTCCATATGTTGGCTTTCATGGTGGCATGTGATAGGGTTGAACAAAATATATTATGCAGTAATTTTCAGAAATGTGATGTTAGGGTTGTACATGACGATTTGTTATGAATTTAAACAAGTAGTGTTTTGGTTATTTGTTTGCATGTTTTGGTTTTCGTCTTAGGATAAAATATGTATTATTTGTTTATTTATTACTGGCGGTCAGTGTGGTCATAGAACATTGGAGTGTCATTCTAGACAGTTGAAATGTCAAGCGTCGAGATTTACAGGTAATTATTGACGAGAACGACAAATGAAATGTCAAGAACTAATGGAAATGTCGAGAAATATACTGTGTCGATCCAAATGTCGTTCTAGCCAAATGTAATGTCAAGTGTCGAGATTAACGGAAAGAAAATATCTATTACAACATTGTAAATGTCGAGAATGTCTTCAAACGTCGAGACAACGGATACACCACACAATCGGAATGAAGCGTGAATTCCTGCACAATTTATGGTGGATGACAAAATATATTATGGAGTACAGCAATTAATATTCGTGAGACAGGCACAAGTTATTCCTACAACCACATTGATGTAAAAAATATTATTTAATGGAATAGATACTACCCACAGTGGTTGGTGGGGGTATTTAATGCTGATTGGCTCCAGTTGACCAGTATAAAAGGGAGTTGCTTCTATATGCACTTTTAGCATATGTGAAGAAACTCATTCCTGTACGTAGTTCTTGAAGGTAAAATGTCTTCCTCAACTTCATCAAATGAGCATACTCCCATCAACCATGTTACTATTGATTTCTTCACCTCCGCGGACAACCCGATCATCATAGAATCCGACTCGGATGATGACATCAGTCTCTTTGTTCCATATGTTCCTCAACCTTGGAACCGTCATTGTAGAGTTTTCCTTTATCCCATTCTTTTTCCAAATCTAATTGACAAAATGGAGCAAGTTTTTGTTGAAGTTGAAGTAGATGTCCAGCTGCCAAAACGTCATGAGGTGTTCGATGAATATGTTGGTGCATTTCCCGTGGTAAATGTTGAAGTGGTAGTAGATGTCCAGCCAGAAAAACGACATGAGGTGTTGGACGAAAATGTTGGTGCATTTTCCTTGGAAAATGAAGACGTGATCATCATAAGCTCCGACGAAGAGTCCGACGATGATATGTCCAATGTGTCTGTTGTGGAGGACATGTAGATGATGCGATCCTCGAAAGTTAAATTTAGAAGTGCAGGGTTAGTATTATAAAATCCAAAAATGGTATATTTTGTTTGTTGTGGTGATCACCATTTTTTGTATCAGTCCCCTAGAACATGCAATGAAGTTCTGGCTTCCTTGTGTTGTGATTACCATTTGTATGTAAAGTGACTAAGGGTAACGAGTCGGTCATGGCTTGCTTTTGTATCTATTACCACTTTTATATTAGAAGTGAAGATGGTTGTTAAAGTTTCCCAAAACCAGCTTGATCAATACGTTTGTGTTGTAGTATCTATGAAAATATGCATGTACAAGTGAATATTTATAGAAATATGTGAAGTTGTGTGTATTGTGAAGTTTTTTTTGAAAGTAGTGGCATGTAAAAGGCTATACATACTAATTTTCCCCAGCAACGAAATTTTTTAATGTTAACATCAACATTTCAGTGTTGAGAATTTCATTTCCAGTATCATTATCGACATTTTGTGATGTCGAGAACGATATTTATACTGTCATTATCGACTTTATATAATGTTAAGACGGGATTCCAAATCAACAAATGCATTTATCATCTTCTTCTACTTCAAAATAACAATTCACCCAATTATATTAAAAACATTGGGAAGCCATGTTAGAAAAGCATTACACATTGTCATAATAACAAAATTTACATTTTCGATCCATGAAATAGTTGGCAAGTAATGCACAAAAAATATATTCACATACATGGAAGACACATGTCTGCACAGTTATGAATTGCTGGACCACATCACATTGTCGTTCAATATGTGTCACGTATACGGTGTCGGGTTCTTGCATGTTCGCCTATTTTGTCCGGAACCCCCACAACGGCCACATATTCTTGAAATTCTAGAACTTTCAGTTGTTGACCTTCGACGTTGGGTAGGAGGTCGACCCGGTGCTACCCGTCTTCCATGTTGACGAATCTACCACTATACGAGACAACAAATCTCATATCATCTCCCATTTCTGCATGCCATAGAAAAAATACCACCTACTAACGAAAATTGAAAAAGAAGATGCTACCCGCATGCAATATGTGAAATGCTATAGACAAAATGTCAACCCGCAAGGAAAGTTTTTAATATTAATGTCAACATTTCAAAGTGTCGCGAATTTTATTTCCAGTATCATTATCGACGTTTTTAAGTGTCATTCTCGACGTTTCTATAATGTCGAGGCGGGATTCCAATTCACCAAATACATTTATCATCTTCTTCTACATTCAACCACCATTTTTGTAAAGACTTTATTACACCATTAATGACATTCTAAATACAGAAGTATATGTAATTACTGTACATGAAACTTATTTACGATGATTGGGACAACAAATACCTACTTTTTTGGATAATCTAATCCATTTAAGTTAAATATACAACAATTACATATTGCTACTTATAAAAAAAAAAATTAGATTTCAAAAATAAATACCTTCTTCTACTTCAACCACCACTAATGGACTTTCTTCATCTACATTTTTCATATAATAACTGATATGAAATTTTTTTTGTATCCAAGTGAATTAACCTAGGAAATGACAACCTTCAAGTGGCTTTTCATAGAAGCCATTTGTATAACTCGAAAATTGTGTAAAATTGAAAAAGAAATATACAAATTTTATTCATCTTTTCATAAGGGTAAAATAGACAATTTGATGTCAAAATTGGACATTTTTGCAAACATTATAAAAAAAGGGACACTTTTCAATTCACCGCCTTAATTATAGACATTTTTTAAAATGCCTTTTGTTATTGCTCTTGATTATCTGAAAGATCAATTGTTGAATCAGTCAAGTCAAAAGTGACAGCTCTGGCAACTTAGTAAGAAAGTTGAGGCTAGATTTTTTGAACTCCAACTTCTGCCTGCGTCAAAATTCTCAAGGGTCGTCTTAAAATTTTTTTTATTACTGCATTGAGATATGTGCTCATGTAATCACTCTTGCTCAAACAAAACAATTTTCAATTCCATCTGCAATCTGAGAATTATTCTCATGCATCAGAAAATTGGTTATATACTTAAGTAGTCCTTTCCAAAGACACCTGTTGATGACTTAACTAAGGAAGATGCGACTGCTATAATAAACACGAAGATGATGATCATACTGCAATATGTGTGATGCCAGCAACTATGTCACCTGAGTTAAAAAAGCAATATAAGAGCATAGATGCTAACTTATGATTTTTTATTTGAAAGAGTTGTATGATAATAATCATATGTGGAATGATATGAGACTTCCAAACAACTACACCAATGCAAAATGACGGAGGAATCTTCAGTCAGTGTTCATATACTGAGGATGATTAAGTAATAATGAGACACGGACATCGTTATTACGGATAGACCATCATGTGTGATATTTCTTTCTTGTGTGGTAAGTAGCTGATCTCACAAGCTAAAGTGTGGTGACACTTAAATGAACATGTGGATGTTTTGTTATAGAACAAAACATTGTAGACCCCTGGGGAGATTCCACATGAATAACTATCTAAGTGTCAGTGGTTAATCTCTAATGTTCAGTAGTGAAATTAGTCATTTGACTTGAGGTTATCATAGTGCCTTATATGAGGATTGTCATACTTTGGTGATGTTGGATATTGTTCTGCAAATTACTGCTAATATGACATCATTCGAATGTGTCAAGAATCATATAAAGGTTATGAATTATTAATAAAGAATCCGTCACTCTTAGATAGTAAGAGATTATGATCTACATTTAATCCACAATTAAGTTAATAATGAAATCCTTGGACAATGTGTACTCATAAGTCGAAAATGAGTTTTCAACTTATATTGAGTTAATAGTGGAATGAAAGATATGATCGATAATTAAGATTGACATATATCCATATATCGTAATTGATCGGATCATATTGATGAAGAGATTATAGTTTCATGATAAATGAATGAGTTTGATTTTGTCATACCACGTGACATTTCTCGTCACGTGTATTACCCTAACACATTGTTAGATGTCAATATAGGATGACAAATGTGAATTAGTGATAAATAAATAAAAAGGTGTTTTAGTTTATTGATTTTGATTAGATCAAAACAATAATTCACGTCGTTAGGCATCATGATTGAAACCTAATGGGTCACACACAAAAGGAGAATTAGAAGAATGAGATTTACCAATTAATTAATTGACAATTGTTGAATAATTTATTAATTGGATTGCTTATTAATGGGCTCGAATTAATTAATTCATTGACCAGATTTAATTGATTGAATTAATTAAACACTGGATAGAATTAAGTTGTAAGACGGCCCGAGCTCATTTGTCTTTATATAAATAAGCTGCTAGGGTTTTAAAATAGTAGTGATTTTTATTATTCTTGCTAATACAAGAAAATTAAACTCTGGTTCTTTCTCAATCTTATTCCCTGTGTGAATTTCATTAGAACCTGGACAAATGAACAACTGTGGGAGGTAGATCAAGATTGCTGGAACAAAAGAATAGCAAAGGAGTTTGCAGATTTCACAAAAGGTACAAATTTTATCACAATTCCTATCTAAACATAAAGCAGATCTTTGGTGGAAATTGAAATTTATTTTATTTTTCGCTGTGCACTTTTAAGTAAATTCTCAACACGTGCGGAACTATGTTAAATTCTCGATAATTTGTTTCATGCAATTCAAACTATCGAGAATAACAAAAGTCATTTGTAGAGACTGTTAGATGTTCTCGACAAATAAACTATATAGATTGTAAAATTACAAAGTGAAGTTATTTGATAAGTTAGAAGCATCTAAAGGTACCACAAAAAAACCTTTAATTGTAAAATCAAATATTCATGCGAACAAAATGAAAAAAAATAAAATAGTGTTAAGATCAAGTGATCAACAAAATTTTGTAGAATATAGACAAAAAAAAAAAAAAAAGGATTGTATTTTTCCCAAAAAACTTAAAAATTTGGTGGTGTTAGAAGCAATCCAGGACACCACAAAACAACATTCAAATATAATACCAAATAATCAACCAAAAAAAAAAAAAAAAAAAAAAAGTAGTGATGAAACCAACAAAATATCGAGACAATAAATTACAATCAAAATTAAAATATAATTTTCAAGCAAACCATCAAATGTTAGATACCAACATACAACAATTTCAAATAAAATGAAAAAAATTATTTAACAAAAGTTTAGAGGGAAGTTTGGTAGGAATTAAAATTAGATTTTTTAATAAATTGTTATAAAAAAATTTAAAATGTGTGATTGGAAAGTTGTGGGACTCATAAAATATGTGGTTGATATCGATTGTTAAACTTTGACTTAAATTAAAATCAACTTTTAATTGGAACCAAACAGATTTTAGTTGTTTGTAAAATGGGAGAGGAACACACCTTGTATTCCAAAATAAAGTGAAAACCGACTCCAACCAATGGCTCAATTCGCTGCTTAAATTTTTTTGACTCTGGTATGCTTCATACTGTTGAGATAGGGTGTGGAGAAGACGAAGCTTCGACGGTTGTGTGGATTGTGGTTTTGGAGAGATAATTTTTTTGCTTTTCTTAATTTTGTTTCAATAAAGGAAGAAATAGATTAGTCAAGAAGATGGGAGTGGGGGGTTTCGTACATGGGGTTTATGGCGGTGAAGTTGGAGCGAATTTTCAAAATTTGGTACACTTTTTTCAATATGTCAAATTATCCAATAATTTAGGACATACATGGCATTTAATATTTCAGAGAGGGTAGAAATGTCAAAAAGTTACCAGTGTGGCTATATTTGTGATAAGAGACGTTTTTGCAAATGAATTAGTAAATTTTAACATATGGTATGGTTGCAAGACTATTAATTTATGGGTGTTATACTGTATAGATCCCAAATTACCTTTTATTGTGAAAGATTAATGTCTAATGTTCCATTTGGTACTCATTTTAATGAGTTTTTTTTGGACAAATCTCATTTTACTACAGTGTCCCCATTACATCACAGGACAATCAGTCAAATGTATATCAGAATAGATACATTTTGTATTTCATTGCTGAGCCTAATATGGCTATTTTGCCCTCAAATTCTAATTGGAAATGTAGCACTTGCGAACCACCTACTACAAATTAAAGGGTATCAATGGGAAATACAAAACATGGTAAATGTCGCTTCAATAATTCACGGCATGTGGAAGGAGTTATTTTCAAATCAATTGCCTGTTTTCTTGCCTGGGACCCACAAATGCTTGAAAAGTCTGAAAAAAAAAAAAAGGATGAGAATGAGCCCAAACAATGATATATTGAATATCCAGATATTATTAAGCCCTGTTTGATAGTCATTTTTTTTAAAATGTATTTTTTTTTCTTTTTTTCAATCACATTTTTCAATAAAATAATATTACACGTAAACCCAAATTTTTTTTAAATTTTTAATCACACATTCTCCATCAATCAACTATTCAAAAATGTATTTTTCCCTAAAAAATGACTACCAAACAGAGGCTAAATGAGTTTTGATATTCGTACCACACGGTGCACAGTATCTCCACCCCTATTACAGGATGATATGCATCGTGCAGTACACCTAACAAAACTCTTCTTAAATACATCTTTTCATATCCACAAATAATAGAATTCTGCTTACTGTACAGGACATGGTAATCAGGCCTTGTACACATGGCTTAACTCCAAATAATATTCGATCACAAATTCACAATTGGATTCAATCAACATTTTACAAGATATGACTATGTACTTTTTCCATAGCTGCGCCCAGATCTAACCACCAGTGTAAATATGTTGAGGCAGAAATGTTTTATCGGGGCAGTATTGTTCTTGAGTTTCTGTAATTCATGGCAAACAATCTTGACTGATTCGAAGACAGAATCCCATACTTGGAAGGAAGTTTTTCAATTACTTGGATTCAATTTGACTTTAACCAAAGAAACCCAAGTACCACTGGTGAATGCAACCCCATTTGTGGACCCGAATCAGCCTAATCAGGTAGCCCTCTCCAGGGATGTAAATCTGTTTAGCAGCAATGGCAGATCCTTCATACGGCTCTATATCCCTTTGGAACTCCCAAGAACAACAAAGCTTCCTGTTATTATCTTCGTACATGGAGGTGGTTTCGTATCGTCGTCGGCTGCATCTTCCGTCTTTCATGACCACTGCAACAACTTAGCTTCCCAGGTTCGGGCTTTGGTAGCCTCAGTTGAATACCGATTGGCCCCTGAACATCCCCTCCCGGCCGCTTATGAAGATGCCATGGAAGCTATTTTTTGGGTTCATTCCCAGGCAAAAAATAACCGTGGTTGCGATTCTTGGTTGAACAATTATGCTGATTTTTCAAGGGTTTTCTTAATGGGCAGCAGCGCTGGTGGAAACATAGTTTACCACTCAGCTCTTCGTGCAATGGATTTTAATCTTTTACCGATGAAAATCCAAGGGGTTCTATTGCATCAGCCTGCTTTCGGTGGAATTGAAAGGACTTCATCCGAGCTTAGACTTATGGACGATGCTCACCTTCCTTTGTATATGTCTGATGCCTTGTGGTCATTGACATTGCCATTCCAAGCCAATCGAGATCATGAATTCTGTAATCCATTCATTTTTGGGTTCGAGAGAGTCCGACGTTTGTCTAGATGGTTTGTGGCAGATTGTGAAGGAGACCCAATGATTGATCGGTCCAGGGAGTTTGTACGCAGGTTGAAGTTTCTCAATGTACCAGTGGTTCATATATTTAATCCAGGAGGTTTTCATGGATTAGAAATATATAATAAGACAGCTGCTCTTGCTTTGTTTAAAGCTGTGAAGGATTTCATCTACTCCACTGGAGGTGCTGAAGTAGAAGTTTCTCGAGCTTCTTACTGATGCTTTTATGCATTTTGTTGTTTCTTTATATTTCTTCTTGGAATAAAAATGGATTTGGTATCCAAATTTGAAATCTATTATGAAGCGCCGTATCTAATCTTGAACTAATGATTTTGTTGACCCCGTTTTCCGCTGTGGCAATGTAGACAATAGATGTCGGGTCCACTAATATCCACGCCAGCAAATTCCTGCATGGTTGGACCGGAGATTTGGTCGGAGGGTTGTGGCGGCAATGGATGTGGGAGATGCTATTCAACACGAGACGAAAACGATCGGACATCAATAATGCAATCAATGATGATTGTTAAACAAAGATCGAGCGTACATAATACCAAAAAATAACGAATCCAAATTCCACTTTAAAGGACGAACAAGAGAGAGTTATGAAATCAAATGTATCAAGTTTAGCATATATTTTTTCCAACCCTTTACAATCTTACAAAAACTGCTATTTATAGAGTTCAAGCCGATGTGGTCACCACTGAATCAGATCCACGTGGCTCCATCTAATTGACCGAAGTCTTACATCATTTTGTCATACATTAATTATATTGACAAGAGGTCAGTCGCACTACATTCCTAGGTTGACACGTCTGACACTTATTAAAAACCATTACATCAATCAATCATAAAGATACTCTTTAGATTCGCTTCACGGGCAGTGAACGCTTTGGTTGAAAGAGAGGACTTTGGATGCACAGAGGTTTGGACGAGAGAGGAGGTGCTTTTTCAAAAAAGACCCCGGAAGGAGATAGAACTTCCACTTTAGAGCAGCTCTTGCCTTTTCTTTATCTTGACTTGGTTGACTGCTAGGCATCTGCATGTAGTGCCTCCATGTGGTTTCCACTAAGGACTTTTCATATGAGGAGTAACAATAGTCCCCCAAGTCGATCTATGGTCATTCATGTGATATATGGACTTTTGTGTTATATTGGAAATAATTTTGTAGAGGCATTTATTTTTTAATCCACAATAATAGTCTCCCCAAGTCTAATTGCAAATATTTATATAAAAATTAAAGTTCAAGAATCGAATATGATGAATTATTCAAAGTGGTCATCAAGGTTATTTACTAAAGTACGTTGAGTCTTGTTTATTTTGAAGATGAAACAGAGCTGATGGTCATTTGGTCGAGGTTGTTATTACATGAATCTAGTTAAGTCGAAGCTATAAATGTTGAAGCAGAGATGGTATGCCTCGTCAAGCTGATGAGTCCTACCAGTTCAGTGTTGATGAGTATGAGGAGACCTTAATAATTGTAGTTAAATGATTAGTGGGCTTCTGCATTTCCCAGAAAAGATGGCTGCAGTGGTTCGAGTTCCTACACACGAGACCATCACCGCATTTAATATGTAATGATGGCTATCGTGGGTGTGTATTATGTAGTTTAGACTCGTTGAAGCACATGAATCAGACATTCTGATTTAGGCCTTTGAAGGCGAAACGACAGATGTGGTGAGTGGTTCGAATTTCATTTTCAACGAATGGCTAGATGATCTGGATCGACATCCAACGTCTGAGATTAATAGCCCATGCCTGTAAAAGGCGGTGACTTCTCTTGCTCTCTTTCACTCAGCAATTCCTTTTTTTCGTATTCTTCACAAATTCTTGTTGTCTTCTTTCATTGATCTCTACTCAATCTCTTAAGCACCTTCAAAATTTGTTGATTGTTAGAGTAATGGCCTCGTCACCTTCTGGAGGGAATGTAGATCTTAGCAAAATTGCCTCTAAACTGGGGTCGAATTTACAAATACTGTCGACCTTATTCGGGTCGTTAAGGCTGGGCAGAGTTGTTTGCCATTAAAAGGGGATGGGTTAGGTGAGGAGGTTTGGGGGCTGCCAAAATCTAATCCGTAGTGTCTGCTTCCAACGTAGTGAATTTTAGGGAAAAATAATGTATCCCTTATGACATAGAACTCTGAGCCCTCGTCCCTAATGAGCGTGGCTGTTTTTCGAGGTCAGTGTACACCGCCATCAGCGAGTTCCTCCTAAAGGCAGGGCTTCGGCTGCCTTTATACCTATTCTTTAGAGTCGTCTTTAGGCAATATAGACTCGCTCTCATCTAGTTTGTTCCCAATGCTTTGGCCCAATTAGTGGGATCTTATTTTTTGTGGAAGGAGACCTCCTTAGATGAAGACATGTCCCTCCACGTCCTTCAAACCATTCTTTAACCTAGGTCTTTAAGAAA
Organism: Osmanthus fragrans; assembly: GCA_019395295.1. NCBI lineage: Eukaryota > Viridiplantae > Streptophyta > Magnoliopsida > Lamiales > Oleaceae > Osmanthus > Osmanthus fragrans. The sequence goes on from CM033349.1 coordinate 14,529,049, forward strand.
ATGAGACTCCAAGGTTGGTACTCTCTCTGTTCATAGGGGTCACATTCTTCCTTTGTTATAAGACTCTCCTACTCCGTCAAAGGGTGGAAGGAGGTGAGATTCAGGGTGATGGGGAAGTGGCAAGGGTGTGAGGGTAATATCGTTTCCAATATGATAGTTTCCACCTCTTATTTAGAAGCTAGTGAGTGTTGTACCATTTTAGTGATCTGCCGAAAAATTTGTTTAATATCGAACTTGACCTTGTATGTTTACCTGTCACAGGATTTCGATCATTTTTAGTTGAGCCGAGCTGAGATTGAGCTTATTGAGGACATCTACTGACGTCCTGCCACTTCAAAAGAGTTCAAGAGGTTAATCATTGCTCATCAGTTCTTCAAGGAGTTTTGCTTGATTGTTTGAAGAGGTACGTCAGCCTTCTCGAAATGGAGATTGTGTTTTGATGCTTGTAGCCTTTACTGACATGGGTTACCTTATTTTTCCTTTTACAAAAAAATTTGAGAAGAGGAGGCACCCCACTTTAGACATGGCCACCATCCTTGCAGTTATCTCGACAGCTAGGAGGAAAGGATTTAAACCATCATCCAATGTTGGTGACTTTATGAGTGAACAAGTGGAAAGGGTCAACGAAGAGGCTGTTGGCCAAAAGGGTGATGGAAGACCTCTTACTAGGTATAAGGGAAAAAATATGGTCGAGGAGGTCCCTAAAAAGAAACACATATTCTGCTACCGGAGAGGGTAGGTCAATGTCTAGCCCATTACCTCCGTTCGAGGTAGCTGGGGAGAAATTAATAGTGGCTTCAATTGCTGCAACCAAAAACTGCCAGAATAGGCCAAATGTTGCGGAGCCACCGAGGCACGAGTCATCAAAGAAGGTGAGGACTTTGAATGCTTCAATAGCTTCTGATGCTGCTCCCCACGCTAAGCTTGTCGTCACCCACAAGAGTGACAAACTGGCTCTGGAGGTCCTATCCATGCTTCCACATAGGTTCACATTATGACTTTTACTTTTCATAAATACTGTCCGGAAAGGCGGCAGACCTTCATTGAGTCCAGTATTGCTGTCGACGTTTTCACAGCTATGGTGAGCCAAACAAGGAGGGCATTTGGTGTGGCCATAGAAGCGGAGGCCTTCTTTAAAAACATTCAAAGTAAGAATAAAGAAAATGGTAATAAGGCCTCTAAAGCCGAGGAGGCAATAAAGAAATCCATGGCTGAGGTGTAGGCTATGAAGAAATAGCAAGCTGAAGAGTACGTGAAGCTTCTCCACTTTTGAAGAAATTGAAAACTTGATAAAGGAAGTCCACTTGTGCCAAAGTAAAGTGGCTTCCATGATGAGGCAGGTCGAGACTTTTGATGCCCATCAAAGGCTTGTTGTTGAGGTCCTGGAGGCAGCAAATAAAGATAATGTTGCTCCAAAAGAGCAGGAGGGGGAGTAAAATTCTTAAAGTATTTGGCTTAACTGAGGAGTTGGAGAAGATGAGGTGAGAAATTCAATCTATCAGCAGTGATGAGCATACTAGCACTTCGGCGTCTACTCGATGAGGTATGCCTAGACCAAAGTAGCAAAGTGGATTGAAGTTAACCACCAAACCTTTGACACTTTGGACGAAATTTCCTGTTTAATTAACAATGTGAGTATCACCGTTAGCAAAACTCTCATTCGTCAAATTTTCGAGCTTGAGTTGTGTGATACTCAAATTTTTGTTCATAAAACTCATCCGACCTTAGAGGGATAATAACCCAAGCGATGCTTGTCGTCGTGTAACAGGAAATAATTTTGAAAATATTACCACCAATCAATTAACCCTGCTATGTTATGACTTGCAAAACATCATTGTCCATATTATTCTCCCTAGGAATGGGCATTGGGATAAGGTTAACTATCTTGACTTGTTTATTCTTGATTCATTTCTTGTTGGTCAAAAATTAGATTTCTCGACTATTGCATTAGGTCGTATGAAACTTGTACATTCTTCACGTTATGCAAAGGTCTTAGCTTACAGCATGCTTTTTACAAAAAATTTCAAACATTTTGACGTTCCTTTAGATGATGAGGCTTTCGTAAAGCTTTACCCTATCGATACCATAAATATGCAAACTCTCAAACGTATGAAAATTTATATCACATGGCCAATGGGTGGCTTACACAAAAGGGTTCGACCCCACCTTGGGACCTTCGATACTATCTTTTGAGGAAAAAGAAGAGGAGGAAAATATCACTGTACCTCCATATCCCCCTCCTCACATTCCGGCCTCAAGTGCTCCTTCACCTTTATCACATGGCTTCACCTTCATCGAGGATCACTACAACATTTTTCATGGGCCCCTCGACTCACTTACATCATCGGTTGAAGCCTTTGGTGGTTTACTTCACCAATTGCAAGACAACAAGCCGCAATTCAAGCACAACAAGATGTCATTCTAGCACAACAAGCAAAAATGCAAGCTCAACAAAATGCCTTCTATGCTCACTTCTATGCACATTTTTCTCCATTACCTCCTCCAGAGCCTTAGTGCTTATTTTAATATTTTGCTTATGTTACTCACTATGTTGAACTTATTACGTACACCCTTAAATGTTTATGCATATGATTATTTATTTCTCTCGATGATTGCACTCTTCAATTCTTTTTACTCATGTCAAAATGGAGAAAATACATATGAGATGTACATGAAAATAATATAGTATGCTTGAATTATATGAGTAAGGGGGAATATATGTATACGAGATAGGGAGAATTATCTATAAGCTTACATGTGCCTTCGTTTATCAAATTGTTGAAAATCATCTATTGTTGGTCATAATCAAAAAGGGGGAAATTGTTGACCTATGGTTGGCTTCACGTTTTGATTATAACAAAGAAATCACTTTTATCTCTAACAATCTACATTTGAGTTGTTATAGCAATTTTGGTAAAAGTGATCAATTGAAGACAAAAAGATCGCTATCGAAATACGCTCAAAAGATAATCAATGAAAGTCGATATAGAAGCCAAGTATGCACGTCAAATCAAATCTCGTCAAGTCAAACATTGAAGATATTAGATTTAGACGTTTTGAATTCTGACACAAAAAGTGACTGTTTTGAATTTTGACTCAAATGGCTAGTTGATCGTCCGGTAGGTATCGGACGTCCCTTTGGGCAGAGATTTTGACGATTTTACTACTATAAATATCATATCAGTTTGCATTCATCGCAACACCTCTAAAAACATTTTAAGTAAGATATTCTTGAGCTCAAACATCTGATCTATACTCCTTATTTATTTTCATTAACTCATTTATTTATTCTTGAAATTTTTTTGATTGATTTAACTTTTGAAGATCATATTACTCATCAAAGTTTTGCTTACCTAACACTTGAGATTCATTAATTGTTGTTCATTAAAATATTAGCCTACTTCTCTCGTTGTACTCAACGTTGCATATATTATTTATTAAGAGAAAATTTTCAAATTGTAAACTCATTATTCTTTAAACTTGTGGATCATATGAGGTCACGTAAAGCTCAATAGTGTGGGTCGTGTTGAGGTCCCGTAAAACTCAACATTGTATAAGGATCGGTGCTCCTTATTTGTAAGTCACAAGAAGCTTTGTAAAGGGTTGAATTGTACCATAAGTCAATGAACATAGTGAAAAGGCCTTGCTCGTGACGGAGAGCTAGATAACAGAGGACATAAATCATTAATTCGGATCGAACCTCCACAATTATATAGTTTGCACACTCTCTTCCCTTTTACTTATTGCTTTGATTGTGTATAATTGTTTGATTGGCTTAAACATTATCATATTGTTTGAATTTGGATTAATCTTTGAAAAAGTTTGTATAAACCAATTCACCCCCTCTTGATTAGCTATTCTTGGGTTATCAAATAAAGGAAAATTAGTCGAGCATATTTGAACTAGAAGAGCGCGTTTCTATATAAAACTACATCACCTGAAATTTCTTAAAGTAGAAGAAAATAATCAATGAAAATGGATTCTTTAGTAGTCACTTCAAAGAATTTTCGAAGAATTTTCGATCATGATTGAGTTCCATTCTTTAAAACTTATTTTTTTCGAACTCATTTTCAATCACACGAACTTATAATAAATAATTTTATATGTAGATTCAAAACATTTTAACCACATTTTCTTAAAAAAAATCACTACAATAAAATATATCCTTCATATATAAAAGAGGCTAACATAAGCCATTGTTCATGTTGGATGCATGTCAACAGCTCCAATCGTCAACATTTTTTTCCCACTTCACGCAACCATCTCCTCCACTTATGGTATTTCTCCATTTTCACACGCAACTTCAACATCCCCACCTCCATAACCATGCTTTCTGTCATTTCTTTCATCTTTGAACCATCTTTTTCCTTTCAAAATTCAACTCCCCAACATCCTTTAATTCTTCCTACACCGCTAAAAACTCTTCCATTAATTTCACGTCTCCAAGCATGAGATAGTTGTCGGAGTTCAGATTTGGTGTTCGTAACTCCACTGACTCTCCTATGGATTACTCTTTCGATTATTCCATAGCATAGGGACTTGACAATGATGTACCCGTTCCGAGCCAGCAATTCACGCAATTCGGGACAAGTTGTTTATGGGGAGTTGAGTTGGCCTTCTAGATTACCACAACCAGCTAATGTTTTCACTACGGCTAACATTCTTATTTATAATTTTTTAGATGAATAACTTCCCTGAGATTCATTTCCATACAATAAAATCGAAAATAGGATTCTTTGGAAAATTGAGGAAAACGTAAAGATCTTTACTTATTTTATTAGATTTAGTTATTTGATTCATCATTATGTTCATTGACTTAGTAAACATTTATCAGTTTGCTTTATTTCTAATTGTTTGTCTGTTTGGATAACCCAATAAGGTATTGGATACTTGTATTATTATGTCTCATTTGCAAGATTTCTACACTGTAATTTTTGTGGTGGATGACAGTGGGATGTCCAGGGAGTAATTGATGTAGGGATTGGTCCAAACCCTTCTGTTGAAGGTGCTGATGGGGACGAGGATATTGATGACACAACTATTAAGTTCGTTGACATTGTTTACACATCCTAAACGGTCTCTATTTTGGCCAACCATATGCTTACAATTACATATTTCCAAATTCTATAGCTAACATCATCTTGCAATTACATTGAGAGATGCACACCTCCCATTGGCTTGAGAATCTAAAGATCCCCAACAGGTCTAGGTGGAAACCAAAAATCTCTTCTAGGATTAGACTGTGCTTCTACTAAAAAATATGCACACCCACATAGTAATTATTAGTTGAACAATATGGTGTTATTTTGGTTGTTGGATCTTTGTTCTGTAAATTTGTATGTTTTATTTGAATATTTTAATTATAATATCATTCATTCTAGGATGAGATTAATGATGGTGGTCGTTTCGAGGATGGCAATCCTGTTCCATTGGTGATGGTGGGTGGTGGCTCTATATAAATGTTTTTTTTTTTATCTAGGATGTAATAGATAGTGATTTTAGATCTTGAGGTAAAAGTAGGTAATAAATAGATAAAGAAAAGTATAGGTTAAAGCCAAAAGAGGGGAACTCCAATAATTATTTTTCGGGTCAATTATGCATATGCGGTAAATTGGAAATCATACCATGAATATATTTTTAAAATTTTTGGGGTTGCTTATTATTTAGGCGTGTTCATGAATATATTTTTAAAATTCGGGGTTGTTCACTATTTAGGCTTGTTTTCTTTGAAAATGAAGGATGTAACTACTGGAACTTCTGTTGCAAATAAGTTTAAGGTTCTGTACAGCAACAGTCACCTCCGGTTTGTCAATGGTTTTATTTTATCTTATATGTAAACTTCACCACAAAAAATAATACCCATTTCTTTCTTCTTGAAACTTGCTATAATAAAGTTCACAAGTAAATAATGAGCTCTATGTGTTGGTATTCTTATATGTTTGTTTTTCTAAAATACATTAGTTTTTTTGACGAAATGTCCGACATGAAAGTTGTGCAATTATGTCCTGTATAATAAAAGCATATAAACGTTAACAAATGTTGGCTTACTTTATGGAAAATAACTACTATGATGTTTGCGTGTTTTAACAATTGAAGAAGTGTTCTTTTATAAGCAACAAAATGGTATTTAGTGTTTAATTCTTTCTGGGTATTTGTGTTGACTATAATTTTGTTATTCCTCCTCGTTATTTTAGGAGCTTGCTCCATTATCAACAGGTTTACTTGTGTGGTTGGAGAATTATTTAGAATTATAATTGCTATGATTTTCATGCACTAAGTTATCTAAGTAAGAAAGTAATGGAGTCTTCTTTCTCTCATTCCTACTTTTCCTAAAACGAATTTAAACATGTCTACATAGTACATCCTTGAAAATTTCAACATTTCATATTTGACAAACTTTTCTTATGATCTATATTTAGGGACTTGTGGATGAGATCCGTATTCCAAACTGTATACATTTATGGAGGTTTGCTATGATTTCGTCATTTGGTCTATCAATTAAGTGCTTTAGATTCGTATAGAATGAAAACTTCATTTTGAATTTGTAATTTAATTGTCATAACATGCTAAATGTACCCATTCTTTAAATACTTGGAGCTTTTATTCCCACAACAATAATCATAGTACTTTACTAATTTGTTCATAGTATAGGTTATCAATTGGCTGGCAAGAAAGAATTCAATTTGAGGAAGTCATCTTTCCTCTATTACGACTTACTATTTCGGGATTTTTGGTATGCTAAGTTCACTTTTTTGTGTTCAACACTTCCTATCTATGATTTCCTAGTTGAGTTATGATATAATCTTTATTTACCATTTGGACAAACATTAGTGTATGGTCTTGTTGGCATTCCTCTATCAAATGGAGTAATCCCCAAATCATACAAAAAGTCTAGCTACTTTCAAACATCAGGTCATTTTCCTTTATGGATCGTATTCCTTGCCGCCCCTGTTTTTAATTCTTATTATTAGTTTATTGTTTGTGCAGTGGTGAATTTTCAATTTTATGAAGATGTATTTTTTAACGATGTTCTTTGTAATATAGTTGCAACAAGGCTACATAGGAAGCAAGTATTTTCAATACTTCTTGATGATTGGATATGTTGTTATAAGGGGTTGGTCTCCTTGTTAGATTATATGATTTAAAAAAAACAATTAAAGTTCTCATCCTTTGAACTTTAAACTAATGTAATTAGTTTTCTTACACGAGCAACTTTAATCAAACAAATAACTAGCTAAAATGTGTCAAGCACAAGCAATTAACTCTTCATTAAGTTCCTAAAACATACATCCAAATATAAAAGATAATCATTAAATCATTGCTTATATTAGTTAAGAATATATTTGTAACGAAAAGTTCAATACAGTTAATACCTAATGTTCATATGAAGAATAGAAAATATACAAAGAAAATAGACGACAAATTCATTTAAACTAACTCATGAATATCTTTCATTTTTACAAATGAATTTCTCTAAAATTTATATACATTTATTTTCAACATTAACCAACTAACGTGCAATACATGTTAACCACAGAAGTTCTCTTAAAAAATGGCGGTTAAACAAAACCTTCATTTGCTTCCCTCTTCAAGATTACTCGGATGAAGGCACTTTTTGCTTGAGAGAATTTTGCATTTTCTCTAAAAACTCTAGAATAAGGGTGGTTATGTTTACAACATATATATATATACACACACACACACACATCATTTTAGTTACATTAAAAGTTATTTATCTTTATTTATTATCACACTTATATCCTTAACATTTTTATTCCTCACATTTTTATTTTAACATTTATTGATTAGAAAGTCTTGTTCTTAATTATGGTTTTCATCCAAAAATATTGTAAACGTGCTTTAAAATAAGGGTTAAATATTAAATCATATTTTTGTATTATTATTTGTTTCGCTTATTTAAAGATATAATGGACAAATGAGTCTTTTTACTCTATCTTGTAGAATCTTTTGGAAAGAAACAATAATCATGGAACAATTTATGTTAATTTGAGAACAAGAATATGATGAAAAAAATTTGAGATATAAATACCATAATGTGTAAATATTAAGAATATTTTATGCAATTAAAATGTAGTTTAGTTATTAAAAATTGTGGTGTGAATATATTTAGCTTTATAATACACATAGATAGACTTCAATTAGCCTTGAAATTCATGCCCTCAAATCAAGTTTCCCCTCAACATTCAGTTTTTACCTCATGGACTAATTGCTAAGAACAAAACTTCACTACAGTGAGACATTGCTTGTGATTGGTTTCAAGAAGTTTGCGACCAGAAAATGTGGCTAACAACAGGCAGTGAGCCACATAGACTTAAGCTCTTTTTCCATCATTTTCGCAATCGGCATTTAAGTTTCGCGACCATCAAAAAAGTTCGCATGAATTTGATGACTTCTCACCTCAATCATTGTGTCTCTAGTCTTGATTCTTATGGCTTTTCTTTGTCCTTATTCCAAGTCTCATGTATCAATTAAACCACTTGTACAAAATTGTTTGGCACTTTTGTTGATAGATGCTGAGGTGATATCATTTTGGTCCTTAATTTGAATAAATGAAATTCAAATTAAGGACTCAAATGTATGTCTCCTCAACATCTGTCAACGAAGGTGTAAAGAAAATTGTACATGTAACAAAGTCTCCCATGCATTATCATCATACCAGAAACATCAATGTACAACTTTGGCTCCTTTTTGTTCTCAAATTCATCGGTACAAGTAAAACTTGAGTTGTCCTGATTCAATAAAATCTAGAAGAATGAATTGAAATATAAAATAAACAGCAAAAAAAATGTTGTAAGTCAAAGACCTAGAGTAGGTGTAAAAATAAACTTATCTAACAACTCAGACTCACATATTTCACTACAACAAAAATGTGATTTTCCGACAAGATATTTTGTGATATACGAAAAGTTGTCGCAATAAGTGATTAGTGCGACACGTTTTATAAGTTTGTCGCAAAGACTGATATGAAAAAAATAAGTATTAAAAAGTATAATGCGACATTAAAAGTTATTGTGAAATGTGAGAATGCGAACAAATAATAAAGACTGTCACCAAAAACATGAAAGAAGTAAGTTGCCAAAAATATTTTTGGTGAGAAATTTATGGCGCTAAACTTTTATTTTTTGCAATAAAATATTTGTGATGCAATAGGGTCCACTTTTTATTTGTTGCTAAAAAATTTATAGATGGAGGAAAAAATCATTACAAGAAAGACTGTTTTTTGCAACGAATATGGCAACGTGCAATACACGTTTCAAAAGGCCTCAAATCACGTTGTTGTTGTGTTTTTGCGATGTACTTCGCCATTGCTTTTATTATACTTCACAATGCTCTTTCCTTGCCGTCTTAACTTTTTCTTGCAACGTTTTAATTTTTTTGCAACAAATGTTTATTTTTCATCTAGTTAAAGATGACATTTTAATATATATATATATATATATATATTTAAATTTTATTTTTTTGTTCAGGAGAAAAATTATTTAATAAAAACTATATAAAATGTCTAGAAAAATTTATCTCCAACAAAAATTCAAAAAAAAAAATCATTAGACAATTAAACTTTCAATCACATAATAACTTACAAAAAAGAACAACCAGGCTGATTTTTTTTTTTTTTTTTTTTTTTTTTTTTTTTTTTTTTTTTTTTTTAAACAGCAATAAAAATGACCATATTTTTTTGGTATTTAAAAATTGTTTCGTTTTTAATTTTCTATTTTACCCTTCAACCTAATTGGTTAACATTGTTTGTTGTTTTCACAAAAAATTACTAACTAAATATTCTCTTTTCTATGATCTATGTGAATACAGTAATATGCATGATGGATCGAAGTTGGATGCGACTTTGTAGCAGATAAAGTGATCAATATTTAGATGGTGTTAATTCATTTATGGAGGTAGCAAAACAATGACTGGATGAGAACAATGAGGTTTGTTGTCCATGTCGAAATTGTCAAAATGCATTCTTAGTCTCTAGATGTGGTAGAATCTCATTTATATCACACTAGAATCTTTGCAAGTTATGAGAGATGGAATTTTCATGGGGTGGAACTTGAGAATGATACGGAGGGTGCTCAAAGAAATACATCTAATTGGACGAAGCAGAAGATGATCATGAGATGATGATATGTTAGAAGATCTATTTGCTCCCATGTCATTTGAAGCTAACCAAACTCGAGAGGAGGAAGCATATGGCTGAAATCATAATTTCTCACAAATGATGAAGCGTCAAACTCTCTGTGTTACGAAACAAATTTAATTACAAACATCAGTTGTTACATGATAAATTGTATTACAAATATTGAATATCTTAAAATATATTATGCAACAAATCAAATGCATTATAAATCATATTTCGCTACAAACATGACTTATTATTAAATATATATCTCTACGAGCATGTGATGTTGCAAAATAAAATCGATAACAAAGTTATACCTTTAAAATAATATTTTCAATAAATATTTTTCTCGCAAAAACATTATTGGTATAATTTTTGCGACAAACTGACTTGTCGCCCTTTCAATTTTCACGACAAATATGAGTTGCGACGACACTACTGTAACAAAAATTGTGTTGCTATTTTGTATTTTCTACATCAAACAAATAATGTTGCGAGTTTATTATTGTGATGAATGAGTGAAAGTTGTCGCAGAATATTATCTATAATTCATATAGCGTGACAACGCCCGCAACAAGCATCTTGTTGTCGCTAAATTACTTTTGCAACAAAATCTCAATTTTTGCGACAATATTGTTTTTGTTGCAAGATCGGTTATTTTTTGTAGTGTTTGTTACTCCCGATTTTTTAAAAAAAATATTATTGCAAAGAATTTAAACACGCAAAGGACCGATTGTGTCATGTCAACCAAAATGAAGCCATATCACTATATTCGCCTCTATATAATTTCCAGGAATTTAATTCTACAATAACATCCAAATGTTGTCAAAGAAAAATTTCAACTTATATAATGCTCAACTTTTTAAGTGGGTAGTGACAATGAAAATACATTTGTGTGAACCTGTAAGCATACAAAATAGTTGACAAGTAATAAATGTGATGAGTTAAGATTCTCGTCTCACATGTAATTTAATCCGTTATCGAACTCGAATGTAACGAAACAAAAGAGATTTATTAATTAATATCTAAATTAATCTAATAATTATATAAAATTATGTTTAAGTAAAATTGGGGTGAGTATGTTGGAATTTCGAGTCTACGTATTATTATCATATTTTCAATTCTCGACCTAGGTAATTTAGTGTGATTTGTGTATCCAAGACAATCTATATTCCAATTTAATTTATCTCTCATTTCTAAAGTAAGTTAAACAAATTCTAATCACGTTCTGATAATTTTTATGCAAAGTACCGCATTCAATTACACGATTATCTATATAATTGGACACATCATACAAGTTATTCTTAACATTTATTGTACGTGTGTTGAACTTACAAAAGTTCTAAACCTATTGCGAGACTCCTAATACTATAACAAGTGACTAATTACTTAATTGGTGATCAAACAATTTAATAATTCAACAAAACATGTAAGATCAATCCCGAACACAAATTTACTAAACCACTTGGTCTTTGGATTAAAAATAAATAATAATGAGGTTCATTTTCATCCAACATAAAAGAATTTAACCTAACGTGATTTTAATGATAAAACAATAATGGAATTGAAAATTTATCATTTGGAATTTATAAATACAAGAATGAGACGTGAAATCTATTTCTTGATGCCTATTAATTTGGATTCCTAGCTAGTTCTCCTTTCCCAACCTATGATAAATTTGCTAATCGTTCTTGAAAGATTTTATGATATGAATTGATATAAGAGGTGAGATACAGATCTTCCAATGTTTTGTTGTTGTTTTGTATTTCAAGGTGGTGAAATTAAGTTTAGAAATGCATTCAATTTGGATTTCAAAAGAGTTTCAATCATAAAAGGAACCTGCCAAAATTTGAACCATGCGTATTCCTTCTTGCTCGTGCATGGTATAGTTAAATGAGCATCAGATAATGAAATTTTATGCCTTACCTATGCAAGGAATTAAAGTCATGCACTCGCATGGCTTTAATAACTATGGGACCAATTGCAAGTCTATAAAAGCTCCAAATATCTATGTAAGTCCTAGATAAGTGTATAAATTACACTTATCAAACCAGTCATTACTTTTTCACTAAGGCCGGATCATAAGAACCAAATACATTCTCAAACTTTAATTTTCTATGCCAAATGCATTGGCAATTTTATACCTCGCTTTGCTCATGACTCGCCTTCTACTGGACTTCTTAACTAAATTCCAAAATTATCCTCCATTTAGATGGCTAAATGTTTGGTAATTCTATCAAGCCTCTAATTATGTTCTGGATTCAGAACGTTTTTTAATATTCAAGAATTAACTTAGATATGTCAAATTCATCTTAAGAGGTATGTCGATGGACCAAGTTGACACAAAAAAAGATTCTTTTTGTATATTGTAACTTTTTCAATTTTTTTTTGAAATGAAAATAAAATTGAAAATACTAACCTAGGCTCGACTCGACACTTAACGACTCGACATATAATAAAGACAGCCGAGTTTTTACACACCACCAAACTTCATACAACATTGTCCTCTATGTTAAAGTAGAAGACAAAGGAAAGAAAACTTATTGACATTAGAATGACACTTTTGTTGCTAATTATCTTGTGATTTTGTTGTACTTATCTCTTGTCATAGTTAAGGTCTTTATGTGACTATAGTATGGTCTTGAACAGTAGTAGGTATGCTGTCAATATGCATAGTGGCAGTAGGTAAAGTGCTGATTGACTAGAAGTATGGTAGGAACTTTTTTGTATTGCAAGTGTGGTTCTATATATGTTCCAGCTGTGTATGCACTAATTGCTCTTGATGAAAGACTAAGTTTTCTTCCTCTTTGTGCAAATATTACATCAGTGGTATCAGAGCATCTCTGATCTTAGAAGAAACTGCAAGAGAGAGACAGGATTCTTGAGAGAAAACCCGAGAGCAACCATTCACCAAAACAGCCGAGTGATTTGTGAGTGTGTGAGATGGCTTCAAGTGGTTTTTCAGCACCATTACCTTATGTGTTCACAGGAGAAAATTATGATTTTTGGGCTGCAAAAATGAAGGCCTACTTAAAGGCTTATGACTTGTGGGAAATCACAGAAGTTGGAAATGAACCTCCACCTCTTTGAGCAAATCGCACTGTTGCTCAATTGAAGCAGCATAGTGAGGAGGTTGCAAAGAAATTCAAGGCCTTTTCTTGCATTGAATCTACTATCTTAGATGTAATATTCAAAAGAATCATAACTTGTGAAACTGCTAAAGAGGCTTGGGACAGATTAAAGGAGGAGTTCTGAGGCAATGAAAGAATGAGATAGATGCAAGTTTTAAATCTAAGAAGGGAGTTTGAAACCTTAAAGATGAAAGAATCAAAAAAGGTGAAAGAGTTTCTTTTAGGCTGATTAAAGTGGTAAATCAAATAAGGTTGCTAGGGGATGATTTAACAGATAAAAGAGTTGTAGAGAAGGTCTTGATCAGCTTGCCCGAAAAGTTTGAGGCAAAGATCTCGTCTCTTCAATACTCAAGAGGCCTGTCCATTATTTGTCTATCTGAACTTGTTAATACACTTCAAGCCATAGAACAAAGAAAGCTTATCAGACAAGTAGAACAAGTAGAAGGAGCTTTATTTGTTAAAGGAAAACACAAAACTCAAATGAGTTATGGTGGAAAGAAGTGTCACAATGAGAAGAAAGAAGTTGAGAACAACAAAACTGCAAGCAAAAAAGGAAAGTAGCCTCATTGTCCTCACTGCAAGAAAAAAGGACATTCGCCAAAATGGTGTTAGTACATGCCAGGAGTCTAATGTAGAGCTTCTAAACAATTTGGACATGTTCAGAAGGTGTGTAAAAATCAGAAGGAGAAGCAGGATCAGCAGCAAGCACAAGTTGCAGAGGATCAGCTGCAACACCAGGAAGAGCATCTCTTCACTGTTATCAATTTTAATGCATTCATCATATGACCACAAACTCTAGTATCTTTGTTGAACTAAATAATACACACATATCAAGAGTTAAAGTTGGCAATGGAGAGCATGTCGAAGTGAAAGGAGTTGGTGTGATTGTTGTACAGACTTCATCAGGTACCAAATACATATCTGATGTTTTCTATGTTCCTGATATAGATCAAAACTTGATTAGTGTAGGCCAATTGATTAAGAAAAACTATACATTGATATTCAAAGATAAAGGCTGCACTATATTGGACACATATAATCAAGAAGTGATGACTATTGATATGAAGCACATAAGTTTTCCTTTTCAATGGAAAAATATAACCAATCATGCACTTGCCAACATAGTGATTGAATCTTCCCTGTGGCATAAACGATTTGGTCATGCAAACTACACCTCACTCAAGCACATGCATGAACTTGAGTTTGCAGAAAATACGCCTAAAATTAATAATAATGGTTGTGTGTAATGTTTGCCAACTTGGAAAGCAAACAAGATTGTCGTTTCCTAAAAATCAGACAAGAAGGGCTTCAAATAAGCTGGAATTGGTGCATCCAGATGTATGTTATCTAATGAGAATACCTACTTTGAAATGCAGTAGATATTTTGTTCTTTTCATAGATGATATGACAAGAATGTGTTGGGTTTACGTCCTAAAGATGCAGTTAGAAGTTGGTACTGTGTTTCAGAAATTTAAAAACCTTGTGGAAAATGAAAGTGATTGCAGGATCAAGACTATCAGATGAGACAATGGCACTGAATATTGCTGTAATCAGTTTGACAAATTTTGTGATGATGTGGAAATCAAACACAACTTGACCATGCCTTACTCTCCTCAGCAGAATGGTGTCTGTGAAAGGAAAAATAGGAAAGTAGTGGAGATGGCCAGGTGTTTGATGTTTGAGAAGAAAGTCCCACATGAATTTTGGGTCGAAGCTATAAACACATTAGTGTATCTACTTAACAGATTGCCTACAAAAGCCTTGGACAAGAAGACACCCTTTGAAGCTTGGTATGGAGTAAAGCACGATGTTACTCATCTAAAAGTATTTGGCAGCATCTGCTTCACTCATATACCAGATGTAAAAATGGATAAGCCGAGTCAAAAGGTTGAAATTGGCATTTTGGTTGGGTATTGTGGCAATGCTAAAGGATATAAAGTCTATAATCCACAAACCAAGAAAATGATATCTAGATGGGATATCAAGGTAGATGGGGAATCTTCATGGAATTGGGAATCTAGCACTGTAAATCAGCTACAAATTCAAAGAGTAGTTCCAAAAGAAGAGGAGACTGTTATCAATGAAGATGAAGTAAAATTGATAGTGGTTTAGATTCAGAAAATACTGTGCTAAAGACAAGGCCACTTGCTGATGTGTATGCTAGATGCAATTCAGCTGAGCTAGAGCCATCAAATTTTGTTGAAGCAGTAAATTCACAAGTCTGGATGTCTACAATGAAGGATGACTGATTGAAAAGAATGAAACATGGGAGCTAGTTGACAGACCAAATGATAAAAATGTGATTGGAGTTAAATGGGTGTTCAAAACTAAGCTGAATTCTGATGTTTCTATCAACAAGTTCAAAGCAAGATTGGTTGTAGAAGGTTATGCCCAGCAATATGGAATTGATTTTTCTGATACATTTGCTCCAGTGGCCAGATATGAAACAATAAGATTGTTGTTTGCTATAGCTGCTCAAAAGGGCTGGAAAATCCAGCAATTAGATGTTAAGTCAGCTTTCTTAAATGGACATCTACAAGAAAAAAATTTCATTAAGCAACCAAAAGGTTTTCTAGTGGCTGGGAATGAAGATACAGTATTTTTTTTTCTCAAGAAAACCTTGTATGGACTAAAACAGGCTCCAAGAGCCTGGTATAGCAGAATAGATGATCACTTGAGCAGCCTTGGTTTCATCAAAAGTATGAACGAACAAACACTCTATGTAAGACAAGAGAGGGAAGAAATGATCATCATTTCCATGTATGTTGATGATCTTTTAGTTGTTGGCAGCAGCTATGCATTAATTGACAAAAGTGAAATATGAATTGAAGAAGGTGTTTGACATGACAGATTTGGGAAAAACGCAATATTTCCTAGGCATGGAAATACTTCAAACACATGAAGGAATTTTTGTTTGCCAAAGAAAGTATGTTAAAAAGATACTAAAGAAGTTGAACCTGGAAAATTGCAAACCAGTAAACACTCCTCTGGTTCAGAATCTGAAATTGATGAAAGAAGATGGTTTCAAAAGGATTAATGAAAAAAATCTATATAAGTTTGGTTGGATGTCTGCTGTATCTAACTTCAACCAAGCCAGACATTACAATTGTGGCAAACAACTTATCCAGATTCAGACAAGAACTAAGTCAAATCCATTTTCAAGCTGCTAAAAGAGTATTGAGATATATAAAAGAAATCGAGGAACTGGGAATCTGGTTCAGGGAATCAGAAACTTGGTTTTTAACCGATTTTACTAATAGTGATTAGGTTGGTTCAGCTGATGATATGAAAAACACCTCTGGCTATGTATTTTATGTTGGCTTGAGTGTTGTATGTTGGAATTCAATGAAACAAAAAAATTGTGGCTCAATCAACTGTTGAAGCGAAGTATATAGCAGCATCAGAAGCAACAAATCAGGCAATCTGGTTAAAGAAAGTGTTTGAGGATCTTAACCAGAAGTAAAATGAAGCAACAGTTATCTACTGTGATGACCAATCTGCTATAGCCATGGTGAAGAACCCGGTGTTTCATGGAAGAACAAAACATATAAAGATCAAATATCATTCAATAAGAGAAGCTCAAGAAATAAAGGAAGTGGAACTTATTCATTGCAACTCAAAGGATCAATGTGAAGATATTCTTACAAAGTCTTTACCAAAGAGAAGGTTTGAAACATTAAGGAAATGCCTTGGTGTTTTCAGCAAAAATGTCAAGGAGGAGTATTGACATTAGAATCACACTTTTGTTGTTAATTATCTTGTGATTTTGTTGTACTTATCTCTTGTCATAGTTAAGGTCTTTATGTGACTATAGTATGGTCTTGAACAGTACTAGGTATGCTGTCAATATGTATAGTGGCAGTAGGTAAAGTGCTGATTGACTAGAAGTATGGTAGGAACTTTTTTGTATTGTAAGTGTGGTTCTATATATGTTCCAGTCGTGTATGCACTAATTGCTCTTGATGAAAGACTAAGTTTTCTTTCTCTTTGTGCACATATTACATCAAAACTTCCCAACCAGTGTTGAGGATGCCAGGAAAATCACTCTTCAAAGACTAGGGGTCGACGTTGGGGAAAACTGTAGCAAATGAGCTAGCATTTCCACCATTTAAGCATTATATGTGTTCTGGCCCAGTTTGAGTTGTTGGATTTCTGGTATCTTCCTTTGATGATATGGATAATCTTGGTACGTCTTCTCAATGTTACGTTGTAAACTTGTATGGATATGAATGAATTGTTGGTCATTCTTTTTCCCACTACTCTAATGAAGCACCCAAAGTGAAATATAGACGAGCTCTAGCTCGATGACTCTAGGGCCTCTCTTCAACCTTACCATCCACTTCTCGGCCCCGAACTTTCTTGTATCTAGACAAATACAATCAGCCTGAGCAAATTGAGTTGAGTTGAGTATCTTTAGTGGTGGTAGTCACAATAGTGGGTTCGATCTCTAAGTCATTCATAGGTATCCTAGCTGCTTTGCAAAGCTAAAAAAAATGTAACTCAAGAAATTGAGCTTTTTGTTCTTATGAGCTCACTTGGTGGATGCGTGGACAAGATCAAATATGTGGTGTGATCACTAAAATCTCGCAAGCGTACGGTATTGTAGCCAAATAATAAAGAATGAGAAAATTATCATTTCCATGAAGACTAAGTATTTAATCTAATTTAAAAAAAAAAAAAACTAACAGTAATTGAACAAGCAATAAAGCTTCGAATCTTGTCGTGTTTATTGGGCCGTCTCAGTATTCTTTTGGGCTGGCTATTTTTAGCCCAAACTATGTATTCGGGTTGAGACCCAAATCCTTGATTAAACGTGTTTCCAACACACGCTTCTACCTCTTA
Organism: Osmanthus fragrans; assembly: GCA_019395295.1. Lineage (NCBI taxonomy): Eukaryota > Viridiplantae > Streptophyta > Magnoliopsida > Lamiales > Oleaceae > Osmanthus > Osmanthus fragrans. The sequence continues at coordinate 14,547,160 of CM033349.1, forward strand.
AATGATTGGTTTATTTTGGCCTTGCATGTGGCCCTGTTCTGGCCATTAGATCTAATTTTTGGTGGACTATACATACCCTTCATCTTTGTGATTCAATCTTTGTAATCTTTGGTAGATTTCTTGATTGTATTTAGTGTGCAATTTGTGAGGTTGTAATGGGTAGTGTATAGATTTGTTATTTAGTGTGCAATTTCTACGATTTTTTCATACATTTAGTCTATAATTGATTCTTGATGATTTTAGTAAATTCGAACGATATCTACTTAGTAGATGCTTAACGAGGTCAGTAGGTCTTTAGCTGAACATCAGAGCCTTAAGAGGGAGGGGGGAGAAATATTTACGATCATCTTTTACTTTTTTGTGATTTTTGATTTCTACAATTTTATATTTACAAATGATTTTGATTTATAACTATTCTGAGACCAACACGTGATACCAGAGCAAGATCATTAAAAGAGGTGTTAGAATAATTATCGTTCATCTAAACTCTAGGTCACCCACAAAAAAGATCACATTGCCTGTCTACGTATCTTTGAATATCCGTGCCTCGATGATCAAGGTATCGTCGAAGCAAATGATACTTCGACCTTTGAAGCACCATTAAGCAACAAAATGCAAAGAACCTTACTAGAAACGCAATTGACGACCCTTGCCAACAAAAGGATGAGCGTGATTCACTTATTTTCTTGTTATTTTGATTGTCTATAAGATTTTTTACGACATTTTAATATGTATTTTAATGTTGTTTTATAGGTTAAGTGAATGGTGTAAAACTTGAAGAAAAGAGTGATGTTGACATGAATCAATGAGAAAATGATGTTGGTTTGGTGAAACTTGATGACTGGGGATTAAATTGAAAGAAAAAAGTGAATAACGACGAAAAATGGTGAAATTTAAAGTTTTAGGACTCAATTGTAACTTTTTAATATTTGTTTCAAATCACAAAACGATAATTGAAGATTGATAGGAGTCATCCGGATGTAATTAGAAGTCAGGAGTGAAATATAATCAAAATATTTTCAAAAATCAATTTTCAACTGTTCAAAAATCAATTTTCAACTGTACAAGTATGTTCTAGATTTGTATATAGAGATTGTGACATAGTAAATGTATCTTTTGTCTAGGTTTACAAGTATCTAATTTTGACTGTTTGAGTGAGAAAATGCATTATAATAAATTTTAAAAAAAAATCACATTGCTAGAAATACCTCGGGATTGGAGAGAAAAGCAGAAGGAGTGATTTTGTACGAGAGGTGTGAGGAAAAACTTACCACATGAGGATTGGAATTGTGAATAAATCAACAACACTTGATTGATTGTGTTCTAGTATGAGTGTGAGTTCAATGTCGGCTAATCACACACACACACTAAGTCGAGCATCGTATATTATTATTTGATGTTATTTGAATCTTTCTAAAGTATTACGTATATTTAAACCTGGGGCATATGGTAAACAATTCATTGTTGAATCTATTATTTGTGATTTGTTTTAACTAGTAATGTGTTCTATACCTAAGTTTTATTTTATTTTGTTTGAGAACTAACAAATGTTTTAGTTTTGGGGTGTTTGATAAGTGCATTTTGTGCATTTATTCGGACTATATTACTAAGTTCTTATGTCGTCAAATTATTAATTTCTACTCAGCTTTGGTTATTTTTCTTTTATTTTTAGTTATTGACTCATTTGAAGCAATTGGAAAGGAAATAAAGATAAATTGGTCATTTGATGGAAAGTTTGGGAATAAAATTTCACACTTTAGGTATTGAATTGCTTGGTTAAATTTATGTCAAGGACTAAATTTCATTATAGGGAAAAGGTTGTGCCTTGATGAGAAATATCTCACTAATTGGACTTCAAACCAATTTGAAAAGAGGAAATTACATGGGACCAGGTGTTTCAAGAACCCAGTGCAAAAGTCAGGCCTAAAGTTTTTTATGCAAACATCAGGTAATATATATTAAAACCTAATTAATAACCTAATTTTAACACACTACTCCCTCCCGTCCCCTCCCCTCCCCTCCCCTCCCCCTGTGAATGGCGCGACGACAGCCCTCCCCCTGTAAATGGCGCGACGGCTCACTGTGCAGCGACGACACTATCGTTCACCTCTCTCCCTCGCCTCTCGTCTTCCTCCTAAAGGAGCGCGAATCGCCGACAACGGCGAGCACAAATCAGAAGCAGCATGGCCAATCGTCGGTATTCTGGTGGTTGGCTAGTGTTACTGTGGTGGTAGTGGTTTGCGGTGGGGTGATGGGTGGTGGTGTGCTAGCTGTAGTGGTGGGTGGTGGTGGTTTGCGTTGGGTGATGATCTTATTACACCAGAGCTTAGCAGCAGCAGACACGAGGAAAGATCTCGGGCTTTAGTTTCTCTGTTAACTGAGTAAGTATCAAAATGTCTACATATACTTCTTGGTTGGCCTATTCTTCCTTGAACTCGTGGAAAAATTCGGCATCACTCTAGTTTATGCAAGCTTTGGTGTTACTGTGGGCGGCGTCGCTAGTGGTTGGCGGTGATGTGGTAGTTTTCGTGGTGTTGGTGGCGGCTGTGATGGTATTGTGGCGGCAAGTGGTGGATCTGGCGGTGGTGGTTTCTGCTTGTGGTGGTGGATGCGATGGTGTCTGTGACCAACTATTTAGGCGTTTGTGACCAATTATTTGGATGCTGTGACTAAATGTTAGGTGTCTGTGACTAAAAAATAATTTGTATCCAATAAACTGTGAGCTCGAAATATGTGACCTACAAATTTTTTTAATGATATATGACCTACAAATTTTTGTAACCAATTTGAATTATATGTGACCTCGAAATAATATGTGACCTACAAAATCTTTGATTTGTGACCACAAAATAATCTGTGATCAATTAATTTGAGGATATGTGACCTATAATTATGAATTTGTGATCATTAATAACATAACCGTGATTTTATTATTTTTATTTAATAAATATTTTTAATTAATTAAATATATACTTGATTTTTGAATTTTTCAAACTATTTGTCTGAATTTTGAATTGGGGTAAAAATAAAACCTAAAATATGATTTCTCCCATTTGGAAAGGGATGAAAATTTACTTGGGCTTGGACTCCTTTTTGACTAGTTGGTGGTAATCGGAATTCAATTGGAATTGGACAAAAATTGGAACTGCAATAATAAAAATAAAAAAGGGACTCCTAATGCGAATAGAAGATTGGCGGCGGCTTTTGGGGCATGTACAAGGGCGACTGCAAGTATATATTACATGCATGCATACAGAGGCAAAAGAAGGCAGCAAACGATATATGTAAATACACCGCAAAATGGCGGCTGTTGGGCAGAATTCTGTGGATAAAAAAAGGAGAGGAAGGCAGCTGCTGGTCGGAATTAAAAAAGGCCGGAAACTGAATATATATCAACGCGCACACGCAAAATTGGGCTGCCAGAAGACAAAATTAACGACCTAACTATTGGGAAAAGACGACGGCTTTAATTTGAGTATTAATCGAGTTCCGTCAAATTTTTGGTGATATAGTTCCACTTTTATGTGTTTAATTTGGACATTATGTTAGGCTAAATAATTCTTGTGCTAGGATTATGATGAAACTTATATCATGAACTTTTAACTCTTAATTTTATTTATTTTTCACATTTAAAACATGTTTTAAATTTTTAAGTGATTGACATCAATTTATTTTTCTCTACAATTACTTGATCACTAATTGTATGAATATTATGGCTTGTTTTACCCTCGAAAATGTAAAATAAGTTAGACATTGTGTTAATTGTCGTAAAGTCTGATAGGAGATAGAAATATACCGCTATATTTTACGTGACATTTAAGTATTCTTAAATGTTTTATGCATTTTTATATGTTCGCATCCGTTATAGAAATATAGTTGAGTCACATGTAAGAATAAGTTTAATTTTATTCAAGAGAGATTATTAAACATATTAGGAATATTGGTCTTCATTATTTAATCGAGTTGTTAAATTTATAAGTTTCGAAGTTAAAGGGATTGATATAAATGGATTCAAAATCCTAATACGCATTTCATCATCACATTTTTATAAAACTTGCATTTAATTATAACTTTCCATTGATTTTAATTAATTTAGGTCTTGCATTTATAAGTAGATTGTTAGATCATAATTTAGTTAGAGAAAAATCACCAATTTTTATAGTTTCGATTAAGGCTAAGTTAATTTGAACTTGAACTAGTACAATCTCCGTGGGAATGATGCTTGGACTCACAAATCCATTTTATAACTAGTTAGCTAGCCATTTACTTGCAGTAATATTTGATCGAACAATACTTTCGTGAACACCTTGAAATTACTAGCAGTATATTTTATTTGTGTTTGTTTTGGTTTTGGAGGTAATTAAGTTTGTAAATAATACCTTTGTTTATAGCTATTTGGTCGACAATAATATGATTTTTTTTATGTATTTTAAACTTATTTATATTTGAAATGTTGTACATTGAAGTATTATTTTAATAGAGTGGTGAGTTATTTTTAGTGAAGTTACATTTTCAAATAAATGTGTACCGTAATAATAACTCTATTGTGATACAAGAAATTGAAAATTATCATTTTTGAAAGTATTTTGCAACAGACATCCATTATCATAAAATAATATTTGTAATGATTTTATATTAAAATAGAATTCATGAAATACATAAATAGCGATAAAAATAAATTAGGAAACAATTGTACATAGTTGAAGCAACAAACTCTTTGTGTTGCATAATAAATTCAGCTACAAGCACAACCTATCGCATAAAAATAATCAGTAGGACTTCTACCCCTTGTCGATTTTTATCAGCACGGGGTAATATTTATATCCTTTGGGTTTTTTTGTTGTTGTATCGACACTCGGCATAATATAGGCGAATCGAACGGTCCAAGTAGCGTACTATGGCAACAATGTCATACAAATGGCACCCTATGAGTGGGTTTGGTTTTTGGGAGAAACTTTTCCCCAAAAAATTTGAAATTTTGGTCTATTTAAATGGAGAGATCTCCCTTCACATTCATTCTTCATTTTCATAATCTTCTAGCTCCCTCAATAGCTAAGGTAACTCTCTTCTCTTTTCTTTCTTCATTCTAACTTTTGAATTTTTTTTTTTTTTTTTTCATTCTCTTATGTATAAAACCGTCTTAACTTCTTCGTCCGATGAAAGTGAGTATAAAGGATGGGGGCGTCGACCGGGATCGACCCGTCGACGACTAGCCTTGCTGGTCGACAGGCTTTGCTGGTTGACGGGCGTCGAGCAGTGTTGTTGGTCAACTGTCGACCAGCCCCTTGGCTGTCTGACGGGTTAGTCATTCCTCAATCAGCTCCGTTGTTCCCTCGCGAGTCCAGTATATCCTTTCATGGTTCTGATAGCCCAACTCATTCAGCTGAACCTCAAATGTTTCATCCAAGTTCTCCTAAAAGACACATTGGCTCAACAAAGTTGTTGGGACAAAACTTAGAAATTGGATGGGATCCAGCAGGCAAGGTCGTCACCCTTGAAATCTCGAATTGTCACAGCCTTCACAATTCTCCACTTAAATTAGAGAAATCTCTTAGCAGGTTCGATCGTGTCGATAATTACATTTATAGATCCCCTAGGCTTAAAGAGAAACTCCCCGGGTTTGATCCCTGTGAGGTCACCATATATAAATACACTATGGATGGTGGTTTTCGATTCCCCATCCATCCTTTCTTTGTCTCAATCTTCAATGAATTTCACCTAGAGAAAGCATTATATTTCTTGTATGTTTGTCTTAGTAAGAAGATCCCACTTTCCGTAGACCTCTTCAGGTGCGTTTTCGAGATGCACGAGTAAGTCCAAGCATTTGTCTTCTTCACCACTAGAATTCCATTACACTTGCCCAAATTCAGAAATTTCAACAGCGGGTGGAAATCTTGGTTTTTCTTTGTTCGACCTTTGGAGGGTCAATTTCCTTTTAACACCAACTGGAAACACCCTCAAGTTCAAATTCACAATTTGTTTTGAGCATGGATGTTTACTTGTTGAATGCTATCAATCCTTAGTTTTTCTTTCAGTTCTATCTTGACATGTGGGTGCCGCTAGCCAATATGTAAAAGCTAATTTGCGTATTCTCGCATAACCTTTTTTTTTATCGTATAGTAACTTCGGGTTGCACTGGCTGATAGTAGCACACCACAACCCTTGATGGTCTATTGTCGATCGCATATCGTTATTTAGTCGATATGCGGGGGTCGATTGCCACATAATCGACACCCGAGTAGTGATTTTAGTTTTTGTACTTCAATTGCCGACTTTTGCTGGTTTCCTGGTTCTATCGCTCGTTGTCAAGTCCTTAGGCCACGCTAAATTGTAGAGCATACAACCTTGGGTTTTAGGACCTTAACCATTTTTTGGTTTTAAAGGCTCTCCACTAGACCACGGAGCGTCGTCGAGCTTACAACCAATTTGTTAGTTTTGTCGATCTTTGCCTAGCCCTTTGGGTTGTGTCGAACGTAGAGCGTGGGATCTAGTGGTTTAGGGCCTTAGCCAATTTTTGGCTTTGGAGGTTCTCCACTAGGACCATAGAGGGTTGTCGAGTTTGTACACCAATTTATTGGTTTTGTCGATTTCTTCCTAGCCCCTTGAGATGTGTCGAGTGTTGAATGTGGGGTCCAGTGGTTTAGGTCCTTAGCCAATTTTTGGCTTTGGAGGCTCTCTACTTGGACCATATAGGGTTGTCGATTTCGTAAACCAAATTATTGATTTTGTCGATTTCTTCCTAGCCCCTTAGACTGTGTCGAGTGTTGAGTGCGGGGTCCAGTGGTTTAGGATCTTAGCCAATTTTTGGCTTTGGAGGCTCTCCACTAGCACCATAGAGGATTATCGAATTTATTAGAGAGATTTAGATCTGCATTCTAACATAAAAATTGCCTGGATTTGTGAGCTCAGGAGGCGCACCGTGATGTCCCAGCTAGGCTGGCCCTTCTTTAGCACCCTCATCATTCGTCACCATCAAGGCTTTTCATTGAATAACGATTATAATTACAATGGAGCGTGCCTATAGGAGGCACTACATTAGGGAATTTTAACAATACGACCTATCTATTGTATTTACAAAGACTACGACTTGTCTTGTTACTCAACGGGCCTATGGGTAATATTTTTTGAGATGTTTGGCGTTCCACGGTCTGCCTAGTAGTTTTCCTTTCATGTCTTTTAGGCTGTAAACTTATTTTTCGAGGCTGCAAATCGCTTTATAGGGTCCTTCCCAGTTAGGTCCGAGCTTTGGCAGGGGGTGTCTAGCTACGGCCGCATCCCTTAGCACCAGATCTCCCGGCTGAAAAATTCTCGATCTCACTCTTCGGTTGAAATATTCAGCGGCATTTCATTTGTAAGCTTCCATTCTTATGGCATCCCTATCTCTTACCTCCTCGACCCACTCTATTTTTTCCTTGGTCACCGCAGTGTCGAGCTGCTTGACTTTCATCATGCCAATCTTACTTAGGATTTCAACGGGAACCACTGTCTCCATTCCAAAAGTCAGTCTAAAGGTGTTTTGCCATCGGTTCTCGGGGGGTTGTGTGGTACGCCCATAGCACATTAGGTAATTCATCCGCCCAGGGTCCTTTTTTCCTTCTCCATCATTGCATTTAGATCCCATAGTATGGTTCGATTTATCACTTCCGCCTGCCCATTCGATTGAGGGTGAGCAACCGAAGTCAACTGATGTTCAATGTGATAACTCGTGCAGAAAGCTCTGAAGCTGTGATTGTCGAATTGTTTATCATTAGCTGTTATGATCACTCTAGGTATACCAAACCTGCATATGATATTTTTTTCTCGCGAAGCCCTGTATTTTGGCTATCGTGATGGTGGCAAGTGGTTCCGCTTCCACCCACTTAATAAAGTAGTTGATTGAAACTAGTAGAAACCTTCTCTGCCCTTTGGCCATGGGCAACTGTCCCAAGATATCCATTCCTCACTGGAAGAATGGACATACCCCAAAGATTGCTGCATATTGCTCAGGTAGAACATGGATCAAGTTCCCATATTGTTGACAAGTATCACACCTTCTTACCAACTTTTTAGCGTTATCCTTCATGGTAGGCCAGTAGTATCCTTGTCATAAAGCTTTGAAGGTAAGGGCAATCGTCCCGTGATGGTTTCCACAAATTCTTACGTGTAGCTCATATAGCACCTCTTGTGCTTCTGCCGATCGCAAACACTTCAGATACGGCGTGATGAAACCTAGCTTGTAGAGCTATCCGTCGATGATGGCAAACGAAGCTTCTTGGACTTAAGCTTTTTTGCCTCAAGACCATCGACACCTTGTTTTCTGTGAGATACTCAACCAGCGGGTCCACCTAGATTTTTTCATGCTCTACGTTCGCGACATCGATCGTATGTTGGATGCTAGGTCGTCACAAGACTTGTAAATTTGTCGTGCGAGGCAAATTTCTTGGATAGCATAGGAGAGCCTGGCCAATGCATCTGCCTGCTCAATTTCTTTTTGGGAGACCTTAGTTATCTTGAAGCTCACAAACCCCCATTGCACGTCTCTTACTTCCATTAGATACGCCGCCATCTTTCCGTCCCTTGCTTCGAATTCTCCAGTCACCTATCCCACTATTAACTGAGAGTCACTACAAATCTCCATCGAGGATACCCCCAACCTAGCTACTGGGCCTAGGCCTATGATCACAGCCTCATACTTGACATCATTGTTTGTAGTCAAAAATTCGAAGCGCAACGAGTATTCCAACTCTTCGAAGTCTGGCCCTATCATTATGATCCACGCTCCGGATTCCTCACTGTTAGAGGACCCATCAACAAAAAAATTTCAAACGGCCAAGGCCCGTGCCTTAATAGCCATTCTCAGCTTGAATTTAATATTGAACTCGCTCAGATCAATCGCCCTGAAGTTTCTGGGCGATGTAAGATCTGCTTGATAGGCTGATCTGTCATTATCTGCACCGTATGAGATTGAAAGTATGGCCTCAACTTTCTAACTACAACTATCAACGGGAGCACTAGTTGCTCGGCCAGGCTATACTTTGTCTCTGTGCCCTTCAACACTTAGCTTACATAGTAAACTAGCTTTTGTGCTTTTGAGAATTCCTTTACCAACACCACGCTGACTGTCTGAGGTGAAACTGTCAGGTAGAGACATAGCACATCCCCTGGCATGGGCTGGTCAAAATTGGAGGTTGCTGTAGTGATTGCTTCAAAGACTCTAGCGACTCCTCGCACTTTCGAGTCCACTCAAAATTGGTAGAGCCCCCGATGGCCTTAAAGAAATGGTAGCACTTATCTGCTGCTCAGCTCATGAAATGATTCAGTGCCGCCACCCGTCCCGTTAACCTTTGCACCTCATTCCTATTTGTGGGACTTTTCATTTCCAGGATTGCCTGGATTTTGTCGGGGTTCACCTCAATGCCCCTTTAGGTGATTATGAAGCCTAGGAACTTTTCTTCAGTGGTGCCAAAGACATTTTTTCAGGTTGAACTTCAAATTATTCTGTCGGGTGACGTTGAACACTTTCTGCAAGCAGGCCACGTGGTTGCCGACCTTGACACTTTTGACCACCATGTGATCGACATAGACATCTATTACATTCCCTATTAGACCGGAAGACCATACGATGATAACTTGAATTGGCGTTCTTTAGTCCGAATGGCATGGCCACATAGCAGTATGTTTCGAAATCTGTAATAAATGATGTCTTCTCTTGGTTGGATTCAGCCATGAAAATTTGGTGATACCTGAAAAATGCGTCCAAAAAATTGAGTCTCTCATGACCTGATGTGGCGTCTACCAGGTGGTCTATCCTGTTAAGAATGCTTTCACATACCCTGTTAAGAGCCCCCATCTCAGAAGGCACTCAAGCTTCTCCTTCAGCTGCAAGCACTTTTCGGTGTCATGCCCGTGATCTTTATAGAAATGGAAATACATCCCTTAGTTTCTCTTGTTGGCAGGCGTCAACACTGGCTTTGGCCATTCGAGTTTCTTCATGTCCTGTATTTCCATTAACAACTTTGCGTCGGAGGTGTTTAGATGGGTGAAGTTCAGAGGGGTAAAGGCCTTGACCTCCTCTCGTCTTTGCCTAGTCGATTTGTCCTGGGAGTACCCCTTGTTTGTGCCCTCATTCTTCAACTTGTTTTTGTTAGTGGATTTTTGCTCATCGCCCAACTTTTGCTTATGACTTTCTGTCTCCCATCATTCTCTGACTTTTTTGTGACCTTTTCCACTTCCTCAGCATCCACATACTTTTCTCCTTTCTTTAGCAAGTCATGCATCGACTCTGGAGGGTTCTTGGAGAGTGACATTTTGAAGGCCCGGTTCCGCATCCCATTCATTAGTTCAGTTACTACCGTCGACATTTGAAAGTCCTTTATTCCAAGAGTCACCCGGCTGAACCTAGCTAAGTACTCTTGCAAAGATTCATCCTTCTTCTATACGACCTGCATCAACCCAATAGATGTCTTCCTCTTCTTTTTGCTATTTAGGAAATAAACTACAAAACTCCTGGAGAGCTCATCAAATGTTCTGATAGACCGCAGGGCCAAAGTTACCAGTCTCTGGCCTCCTTCTGAGTGTTGGAGAAAAAGACCGGCATATCACCGCATCAGGTACCGCGTAGAGTCTCATCAAATCAACAAAGGTCCTCAGGTGGTCAAGCGGATCTGTGACTCAGTTATATGCTTCCATCATAGGCTGTTTGAACCCCTTAGGTAGGGGACCTCCATAATCTCAGGTGTAAATGGGTTTTCTTCCAAAATCATTTGCCTATATCTATCCTTCCTTCTAGATAAAGGATCATCTATCTTCTGGGTTATCATTTCCTCCATCTTTCGTTACAGGTCCATCGCAGGTCGTGGGGACAGCGGGACTATGGCTCGGGAGCCTCCAAGTCTGTAGTCGCTAGTTGAATGATAGGTGGGACAATTACAGGTGTCCCTTGAGGCGGCTGAATGGCTTTCGCCAGGTTTGACGGTAGGAATGCGGTTCTTTGCGCTTGATACTGCAATAGGATCATCGTTGTTGCCAACTGAGTTTCCAGAGCACTGAATTGGCCCTGCGTTATATATTGCGGCGGTTGCGACGGGTCGGGACCCCTTGCGACTGATTCCAACTCTGTCTTCACCGTATTCCCGACCATGTGTGTATCACTTCTTGTTCATCTTCTTGACATAGCTTTTTTGTTCAGTGAGGATTTCCCATAGATGGCGCCAATGAAGTAGTCGCGAAGCTAACCCCCGTACCCTCCTAGTGGCGCAAGGTGCTTTTGTTCCTCCGATGATCAAATGTTTTCTGCAAAATGATTTTGGAATTAGTATATGATCAAGTGTGTCCTACAAAATGATCAAGTGTTTCTCTCCCATTGTACCTCCGACGTGAGAATTAATATATGATTTTGGAACGTAGATTTAGGAAGAAAAAAATGAAAATGTATATTAAGAAAGCCAAAGTTTTTTCTCTAACCCATACCTGACCCGACTCGGGGATATTTATAGGTGGCTAAGGCCATTTAACTGTCGGGCGATTATAGTATCATGTGTCCCGTTGTGCTTCTACTATCCCCACGTTCTGAGTAAAGGGTCACTATCTATCCAGTGGTTGGTTGTGTCTGCAATGACCATTGGACGATCCCTATCTACTTCAATGTTTTTTTGTGGTTAAGTGTTGTGGAGGTCTCATAGTGGTCGACGATGCTGCATGGGCGTAGAGGCCTCCTTGTGGTTGACGGTCCAGCATGGACGTAGAGGCCTCATAGTGGTCAACGGTTTAGCATGAGCGTAGAGGCCTCATAATGGTCGACGACCTCCTAGTGATAGACGGTCTTGCATGTGCGTAGAGGCCTCATGGTAGTCTTTCACCTTGTGGGTTAACGTGGACGATTTTCGTGTCATCCAACATCAGTGACAAACCTAACTTGTTATTAAAAATATATTACTACAAGTATTGCTGCAAAACAGAATAAATAATACAAGCTATACTTTTAAACTAGTATTCACAACAAATATTGTTCTCGCAAAAACTTTATTGAAATAATCGTAGCGACAAATTGACTTGTCGCTCTTTAAATGTTTTGAGAAAATATGTGTTCAATGACGTTATGGCAAAAAATCTCGTTCTATTTCGTACTTTCCGCGTCTAGCAAATAATGTTGCCATTTTAATGTCACAATATACATTATGTGACTCATATTGCACGATAATGATTGCAACAAATATATTGTTGTCGTGAAATGGTTTTGATGAAATCCCTATTTATGAAGCATTTTTTTTTTTTGCGATTTCGGTATTTTTTTTTATTTTTTTTTTTGTGCTCTCTTTTCTTATAATTATACTCACATTACAATTTTATTAGTTGAATAACACTTTGATTGCACTTAAAGTCCCTAATATTTACTCATTGTAATATTATGTTCTAACTTTTTATTTATTGATTCCTATTCTCAATTTTTCATTAATTAACACATCTCGTCTCTTAATAATAGATTTCATCTAAAAAATCTTTTAGGGAAAGCATAAAATGACTTATTTTTCATCATATTTTTAAAATAATAAATGTAAAAGTACGAAAAAATATTTTTTTCTTATTTTATAGCATAAAAATAAATTATTTTAGCAGAATCGTCACAAAGGACGAGTTGTGCTAATTAACTAAATAAAGATAAGAATTCAATGAGAAATATTATCGACACAGTTGTTATATTGTGCAAAGCTTAATGATATTATGTGCAACTTAAATGTAGTCCAACAAATAAAAGTTATGGTACAAATATAGTTATCCATTTTTTATTCAGATGAAAATTATAAAAGGTGAAAGGACATATTTGCCCTTTTCAGTTGGAGGCAAAAGAATGGGAATATTGGGTTGGGCAATCTTGGTTCATAGCCCATAGGTTGCAAGAAGGCTTGAGACATTTGGCTGCATAATCAAGCAAACAGAATTGCTATTATATTACACATTTATTAAGTATTTCATTAGTCATCACGTCACTAGTATTTTTATTTAGTTATTAATAATTAGATGAAGTTATTGAATTGTTGTTGCCTTACTGACTTATTTATATATAAATTTTAATCAATTTTGTTAGATTCAAAACTAAAATAATGTGTCTTTAATGCCGATTTTAAATCCTACTAAAATCGAGTAAATTAAATCAATGCATTTTGAATTTTATTTTAGGTTACTATTTGCTCACTCAATTTATTTATTTATTTTTTTAAAAAAGTTGCTCATCTATAACTCATACAATTTTCATCCATCCACGTGGACCCCATCATTGCCACGTAGGATTTCCATCCAACCACGTGAATATTTTGTCCATGTGGATGGATGAAATTTGTATGAATGATGGACCCACCTTTTTCAAATATGAGTGATCTTAACTTTGTAAATTTACGTGGGCAAGTGATCGTTAATTTAATTTACTAGAAGCCATTAGTGCCTTACAAGTTCTATTCCAATTGGTATGTGAACATGCATCTTACTGCAATATCCTTGCTGCCTCTTGTTCCTTTATAGACCAAACTCATCACATGATTAACAAGGATGTTACGACTGCGATAGGGAATGATTGGATCTTAGTAAATATCGGTCAGAACTCGTGAAATTCTTGGTGGAAGGTGATCCTGCTGGTGCTAATTTGGATGTGTCTGAGAATTAGCCTTGTGTGCCTAAGGAGTTGTTTTGATTGGATAATGTTGAACTTCGCTACTGGTACATAATTTATAACATAATTATTATAGGTAAAGAGTGTTGTATCTCTGTGATCGACTATTCTGTTAAATAAACTTCAGAAAAATCTGAATAATGTTATGATTACACCACAACGTACCCTTAGAAAAATCCGGATGGCGTTATGATTACACAGCATCGAGGTGCCAGCTCTGACGCATATTTTGATGCTTCCAATTTCCTCGTGAATAAAAAAACGTTTCTATGTTCTGTAATTGTGAATGAATCAAGTCTGTACTTTCTTGGCATATATGGGTCGTGATGTAAATGAATCGAGTCTACTTTCGACAAATGCCACCATGTATTTCGTTAAACTTATTGCTATACACATTATTTTTTGCCACTTCATTCAAGTTAGGATATTGAGCAAGTTTACCTGCAAAGAAAAGCAGACACCACTTCCAACAAGACATCCCTTAAATAGGGTGTTTCAACCACAAATGATTCTTGATTAAGGGATCACAAAGAGGGTAAATATCTCGATTTACTTCCAATCAGAGATAAGAAATAAATTACTAAATTAATTTTCGGGGTACAAGAGGAGAGAGTCGTAGGCATAAACACAGTTGTTATATTACTAGCAAGCCACAAGAATACTAACAGCTAGTACTCCAGCTGGTTTCCACACTAATGTAACCGTGACATAATGTGGCCTAACAAAATAGTAAATATAACAGTACCCGAAGCTTATATATACAAGGAAAAGTCCTTTACAATCGACTCATTTTGACGAAGCCTGAAATTAGAAAACCTAGATACAATAATAAATTTGATCACGGGGAGTAAAGAATGAAGATAGGGAATTCACAATGCAGACTAGGATTACCAGAAGTATCTCCATGTTATGTGCTCGAATGGATGAAGGCCGAATCAAGGACGAATATAGGGCTCAAACAGCTTTACACTAGGATTAGGATCATACTGCAAAATTTCTGCGGCTCGTTCAAACTCTTCCCTGAGGACTCTTATGCTATACTTGTCCACCACTCGACCAAGATCATGGGATAACTCAAATGGATCCTCTATGCATATCAAGTGACGGTCATTACCAATTCTTCTAGTCCAATCTTTAGCTCTCTTGCTGCAAGTACAAAATGATCATCATCAGCCATTGTGCTCAAAGCAATACAATCTTTTTCCCTTTTTTACCATTTTTTCTTCTGTGGGGATTTGTAGCGGGGGACGGGACATTGCTTCAACAATATCCAAATCTGTTTCACCAGTATTAATCACATGCACATTTACTTAGCCCCTGTTTGATCCCCATTTTTTGAGTAAAATGTATTTTGGAATAGGATTTTTTGAAGAATGTGGTTAAAATGTAAGAAAAAGTTTTGGATTTACGTGTAAAATTATTTTATTGAAGAATATGTGGTTGAAAATGAGTTTTGAAAAAAAGTACTTTTGAAAAATGGGGCTCAAACAGGGGCTTATATGACAAATCTCAGGGCTTCCATATATCATTGCAAAACTGAGATGACCAAAAATATCCTAGTTCGAAGAATTTCAACCCGTGCACATCTGAACTTTAAATTGTTTGCGTGATGCTAATTTTATTTTCTTTCTAAAACTACCTAAATACTTGATGTCCAAATTATCCATATAACCAACTTCATCTTTATGTCCATAACTAAAATATAGAGCTAATATTCATCATGCAAATGTTTCTTACCTCAGTGTGCATCTTGTTCGAACAGATATAACATCATTTGCATAATCATGACAATATGCCCAATAGTGGAAAAAAGCCCAAACCAACTGAGCAATACTTTCCCTGTTCCGGGAACCAAAATCACAAAGCTTTTCCACTTGATCGAAATAAGCACATTCAACATTGTCTAAAGTTAGAGAGTAAGTGATATCCATTTCCTGTAGAAAGACGAGAAAGATATAATAAGAGTAAAGACAAACAATGTTTCGTACTAGCTCCCATGTCTTAACCCCATCCCATGTATACACAGCCCCTACACAGAGGAATGGTTAATTCCAAGTTTTACTGAAAAGAAATCTAACAGTTATCTATCAGAAATCTAAAAGTAAAAGAATACGCAGCAAATGCACTTAACTTCAAGTGGAAATATAATAATACCTGCAAGCATGGAAGAATAGCAGGTCTCCGCTGCTGTAAGAAATTAATGCACATTAACACATACCTGAAACGATGTTAACTAATTAGCCCAAGAAAGTAATATACAAAGGTAGGGAATGTAAAGCTAATGGACAATTCAAGACTCACGCATAACTAGACAGTGTTCCGTGGTAAGTTTCGTTGACTCCTCGTGATTTAGCCCAGTGTTTCACAATGAAAGCCAACTGCCGCAGTCTCACATCTATATGTGCATAATCCCGAAGCAGCTTTGTATTTACTACTGCCAGGACGTTGTTCATGCAAATGTCACCGGAAATACCAGTGACTGGATCCATGAGCTTAACTATGGGAACCCTCGCACGCGTAAGTGCCTGAGAATAAAATATGAAATTGAAACTAGATCAATACATACATTCAGGCTCAGACCCATACATGATATAAAAGGGTGGAGGGATGAAACATATCATCCAAAAAAACCAGATTCAAACAGTTGGGATATGTCATCTTTTGGAGTTGAACACCAAAAAAGAAGTTTCAAATTCAAGCATAACAATTAAAAGAAAGACAGTATTCACCTGTACATTCTGAAGATTGTCTGCCTGCAATATATCAGCCAACTTTAACAAGACCTCAGACTTGTCTGAATTTGAAGCCTCCATCACAAGGCAAACATCAATGTCACTTTTTGAAAAGTCGAATGAGTTAGCACACGATCCATAGAGATGCAATCTAGCCTCAGGCCATTCTTTGCTAACAAGCTTCTCCAGTAAAGTCAACAATTGTTTTTGCTTAGCCTTTTCTTCATCAAGGGGGATCAGCGAGTCATAGATAGCTAGGAATTCAGCATTCAACATGTTTATGCCACTACGACACATTGTCTGCTTTTTCACATTCCTCATCCTCTGGTTAAGTATCCATTGCCCTCTCTTATCAGATCTATAATCCTGAACATAAGAAAACAAAGATGTATCAAGAAAAGTTCATGCCTCTAGGCTTTAGTTGAATCGTCATAAAATTCAGAAACAAGCAAGTATATTCAAACAAAATGCTAAAAGTCCAAGAGAATCCGATACCACAACCAACTGCTAAGCATCAAAAACCTTGTGTCAATCAATGTTCTTATAAAATACGAAAACAAAAACCATATACTACACCCACATTCCCTGATAGTTATTTCACTCCTTTATTCACCACACAGATCACATCACAAATACTTGTTATTCATGCTTTGTGCACACTATTCAGCAAGAAACATTTGATATTATTCAAGAACTTTAGAAATTATAGGCACTAAAATGCTAAAAATGAAGGCCACTTGTTTGATAACATCCAATCTCTACCTGGCCAACATATTTCATTATATAGCATAGAAAAACCTTGTACGCAGAAAATTTCCTTCGATTGGACCTCGAAATTGATTTCTATAGTTAAAACGATCAGATTCTGTCGGAGTTCTTCAGGAACCTTCTTACACAAGCCTGTCCCCATCCCATTTACCATTGTCTAATGATAATTGGACTTGTTACGCACAGATATTTAGGCATGTAGAATGAGAGACTTTTTGTTAACAACATACGTATCAAGTGGGCTCCTCAACAGCTTGAATTTAAGTGCCTAATGTTTGGATTTAATGTGGAATGGAAAAATGAGAAAGGAGGGTTGTGTGCATTTGAATATCCAGGTAAGCTTACCTCTATTTGGCTAGACCCGGTTTTGAAAAATTTCCAGGTCACGTGAAAATATGAAATTCAAACCTACTTTCCTACTAACAGCAATTAGAACAATCTTGATCACGAAGCAATAGAAATATTATATTTGAGAGTTTCAAATTATATTATAAGCTCTAAATTTAACTGTCAATAATCTATTAAAGCATATTTTTCCTTCCAACCCCCCCCCCCCCCCCCCCCCAACACTCCACATTCAGTGGTCCCATGAGCAAAGTCTATACATTACCCAAGGTTAGTTGAGTTACATAATTTCCAATACATTTAGGAATTACATTTATGTGCTATTACACAAGGTTCAGTTTCATATTCTTTTAAAAGGAAACAACAATTCCTAAGATAATAAACAAAATCCGGAGCAACACAAGCATAATCAATTATTTTAAATCCAGAATAACAAAAGCAATAGACATGGAAGCAAAGCAAACCTTGTCCCGATGATGTTTCTTTTTATCACTTTTCTCCTGAGATTCGTCCTCAAGTCCTAAAGAGTTCCCAAGTTGTTCCTCCAACTGATCCAACTCATTCTGCCCTCGAGCACCATTCCCCAATTTTTCCCCACCATCCAACTCTCCTTGAAATTTCCACTCAGAATCCTTAATATTAGAGGTCGAAACCAAATGAAGATTGCTGTCAGTTGGCCGAGCAGGGATATCAAGCTTGTTATTTGATCCCTTCCCATCCAAAATACGAGCACCATATACAACATTCTTGTCTGAAAATATCCTCTCCTGTTTAACTGTAAGACTATCATTCAAACCAGCAGTTCTATGGCTCAAACTACCCTTACCCTTACCCTTACCCTTACCCTTACCCTTACCCTTATTGAGACTGTGCTCTAAACTTCCCTCTCTAGACCCATACTTCCCATTTCCCACATTAGTTACATTGCTTGAAAACCTAGGCCGCTGAACTACAACTGCATAATTCCCATTATGCCCTTGACATCCCCTGCTGTTACTATTATTACTCCTTGCTTGCCCATAACCCTTCAAGATACTCGAATTTCTTTGTAAGTTCTGATTAATCTCAATTGAATTCTGAGAATCAGCTCGAAAACCATTCAATCTTCTATTACTCCCTAGATCATCCTCAAAATGTGAGCTTCCAGATTTACCCCTTTGACTTAAACTCTCTTTCAATGCACTCCCATTCAATGCGGCATCATTATCAATGATTTTTCTGTTTAAAGCATCACTATCAATGATTTTCATGTTTAAAGATCCAAAGATGATATTTGGTTCTTCTCGATCAGCTGGGAGCGGCATCGAATTCTCCCCAAAACACCCTAATTTCCTTAGATCATCCCCCAACGAGGTGTGGGGAAACTGAAGATTATACTGATCAGAGGGGTGACTGAAACCCCCAGGTAGTGCGGGAAAATTAGGGTTCAGATTAGAATTAGGGCTTTGCGGGAAGAAACTGTGAGGGGCAAAAAGTGGCTGGGAAGGCAAATTCGACCATTGGCCGTAAGCAAAATCACGACCGTTCGATGAAAACACTGGCTGCGGCTGCAAAAATGGTGGAACTGTATGCCCCACAGCCACAACCGCCGGATCATCGGGTATGGTTTGGGAAGGTTGGTTTTGTCGTATTTGCATAGGGTGTAGTTGCTGTGGTTTCTTGAGGAGCTGGAGAAGAAACTCCCCGCCTTCCACTGTCAGCGCGTCACCTCCACCATTATCCATGGCGGCAGCGGCGGAGCACAGTAAATCGAAATCTAAGTATTATAACTGGATATTATTGAACCTAAACACAGAATCACATGAATTACTTGTGATTTTTAAGGAAAGGTCGGAGAAAACATTAGTTTTTAACTTTTTATAGCTAGATAAACGTGGAAGAACATAATGCGCAGTCAAACGTGTAAAATATAAAGGGGCGTAATTTTATACAATACTGAAGTATGGTGTGAGTAGGATACTAATCGATCCTAAATTCCTAATAATGATTGGATAAGTAATTAATTTTCGACCGTTCTTATTGTTTTTTGTTCGCCAATCAATATACTTAAATTAATTTAAAAATTGCAAATTTATTTATCACGTCATCATAATTTTCAAATAAAAGGAAATAGAGTAACGAATCGAAAACAACTTTTATCATTGTTTGTGTCACTTCAAATTGCTTAAAATTGATGAATTTAATTGTCATGCCATCAAAATCATTATTTTTCTTACAAACTTGTCTCACGAGGTTGACAATTATTGTTTACACGACTAAGGTCAAGGGTTCACAAGTCTACCACATCCACTTCTTCCTAAAAAATGAAGAAGAAATAGGAGTGAGGTTTGGTATACAACTTTGAAACTCAAGTAACTATTTGAGAAAATTTTATAGTTTTGTGAAGGTTGGGGAACAATGTAAAAGTATAGTGGTCTTTTTACAACGTGTTTGGGAATATATTTATAAACAATTTAAATTATAAATATATAAAAATGGGTGATGGATAAATATGCAGTACTTATGGATCTCTCGAAATGTGCGGATAAAAAACTACTTCATTTTAATACTTATAAACATGAGCCAAGTATTGGCTAAAATTGCTTTATTTTGTGTGAACTTTTAATTCTAAATATATTTAAAAACATTCCTTTTTTTATTTTTTACATTATGAAAAGTTATTTAGAAGTATTGAGACGTGGGATTAGATTTTTAATGTAGATAATCTAAAATTTACGAAATATGGAAGAAATTATAGTGTTCCCAAGCATATTTATGTACATGTTATTTTTTTCAACTTTTATATAAAGGTGGAACTTTCAAATAGAAGTTGGAGGGGGATTTGGATTTTCACCGGGTGAAAATCTTAAATTTACCAAATACAGAATATGGTTCATTACCTGTGTTTAAATTCTTTTCTAAGACCCTGTTTGATTCTCATTATTTGTAGAATGAGAATGAAAACTATAGTCATTATGGACTCCACACAAGAGATGAAAAGTTAAAAATGGTGACTTGATGTGATTGATAACGGTCATATTTTTCATTTTTATGGTCGAAAAATTCTCTGCAATATGTTGAATCATCGAAGAACAATTCACCACTAAGCAATAAACTATGTTACAACAAAAAAGTGAAAAGGAAGGAAAAAGAAATGTAACCAACTTTAATAGCTTGAAACGATGTCCTTAAAGTGTTATTTGCACCATCTCCTTTCAATTAGAGATTGATGAGATCCATGGTATGAGAGCTAGTAAGGATAATGATTCGTTGATCATGGAGGAATGGCCAATGACTAGGTCACGAGCGAAGAAAATCAAAGAAGCCATGAAATTATTTGTTCAAGCTACGATGGGTGAAACAATGATCACAACAAGCAAAATGACAAGGTTTATATTGGGCATGGAAGAAAAAATAAGGTGGATCAACTTGGTTCAAATAGCGGAGGAGGGAGCTGAGACAAAGACCTATGCGACCTCATAGTGTATCCATGCATGCGGCCGCATAATATAAAACTGGACGCGAACTTTTCAAATTTCGCGCAATCTTCTATTTCAGTTAAAACTCTTTTTTATGATATCTTTTGGTATCTTTAGAATTAAATTCCGTTTTAATTAGAATTTATGAGTTACCTATAAATATAACTCATTCTTTTCATTGAAAAACATAAAATTGAGAGAAATTATTGCGATGCATATTTTGCCTTCAACTCGTTCTTCATTAAATTAATTTCGAACTTATCAAGAATTAACTTCTTGTGGCATTCACCAATTCAAGTAAGGTTCATAAGTTTTGTGAACATGATGTCAAGATATTATTTGTTATTGTCTAGGTTCTTTGGTTCAATAATTTATCGGGTCAAGTTTTTTTTAAAACGTTGATTCTTGGCTTTCTTGGGTTTGATCTAATCTATCATGGTTTCCATAGTTTCAATTGCTACACAGGTTTGCATATGTTCCAAAAATTAAGGTTATATTCTTTAATTATTTTTCTTTTTTTGAGTTTTCATCTTCGTTCCTCATGTTCTTTGTGTTTTGAATCATTCAATCCAATTAAAGTTTCAAACAAATTCAAAAGTTGTTTGTGCGCTAAATTAGTATCCAAATCAATTTCTTTTTGAATTTTTGGGCTACTTGTTGAATTCTCGCACGTTTAGTAAAAAAAAATTCAAAATTTGCAAAAAAAAAAAAAAACATATATATATATATATATATATATATATATAGCAATTACAAAAAAAAGTCCCAGTAAAAAGTGTCCAATTCAAATTCAAGAAATGCATTTTTGAATTTATCCTCAGTGTTCCATTCGAGTGTCAATTGCTACTTTCTTGAGTTATTCTAGAGTCAATTCCCTTATTCAAATCTTTGTTTGAATTCCATAAGGATTGAATTTTAATTGAGGTCGAATTAGTTCTTTGAAACACTTGCAAGTAAGCATTGAATAGAAAAGGTAGAGTGGTAAAACTAATAGAGAGGGAAAAAATAGATTGAGTGATACACGAGTATACACACGTGAGACAAATATTATTTTAGATTTAGAATATCTGATAGGGACGATTCTACTTCAAGCAGGAAGAATAGTCAAGTCATCATGACGGAGGAGATGATACGACGATTTGAGATGTTGTTTTGGGATATGAGAGATAGAATGGATAGATAAGAGGCGTTGATAGACAGGCGAGAACATTGCTTGTTAATTTACATATGGAACAATCTAGAGAAGTTTCTAACTTGAGGAGGTATGGTGGAGGGGAGCCAAGGGCGAAAATTTGTGATGAAAATGAAGTGGTTAGTGAAATTGATGATAATGCATTAGTGGAGGCTGAAATGGGAAGGATGAGTAATAGAGGAGACATGCATGATAGGGCTAGAGATTATATTCAATATGGAGTTGATAGAGCTATGGACAATACTAAAAAGACAATTTCATCATTCAAATGAAGAAGAGATCTTGAGGCATATTTGAAGTGGGAGAAGAAAATAGGGCTTATATTTGACAGCCATAAATACTTGAAGGAGAAAAAGGTAAAATTTGTTGTTGTTGAGTTTTCCGATTATGCTATCGTTTGGTGGGATCAAATAGCAACATTTAGGAGAAGAAATCATGAGAGGTCTATTGAAACATGGGGAGAGTTGAAGTCTATCATGAGGAGGAGATTCGTTCTTAATCATTACTATATGGATTTTTATCAAAAATTACAAAGCCTCTATCAAAGATCTAGAAGTATGGAGGATTATCACAAGGAGGTGGAGATTGTCATGATTGGAGCGAATGTTGAAAAGGATCGTAAGGCCACCATGACCCGATTTTTGAATGGTTTGAATAAAGAGATAGCTAATGTGGTAGAGCTACAACATTACGTGGAGTTGGATGACATGCTATATATAGCTATGAAAGTGGAGAGACAGTTGAAGAGAAAAAAGAGCAGCTAGATACCCATTAGGTTCTTCGAGTTCTAACTATTCGTGGAAACCGAAGTAAGATAATAATAAAGGTGATGTGACTGTTTCAAAAGGTAGGACTGAGCTACCGAATAAAAGAGAGGAAGTTGCAAGCACACTACAAGAAAAAAAGCTTTTTGCAACGTTCAAAAAACGTTGCTGAAAGGCTTTTGCAACGTTTTTTCATATGTTGCAAATCTCAGTGTTGTCGTAGAGAAGGGGACTTTTTGCAACGTTTTTAAAACGTTACCATAAGGGGACTTTTTGCAACGTTTTTAAAACGTTGCAAACTTTTTGCAAAGTTTTTAAAACGTTGCCGTATCCATCGTCTTTTTTTTTTTTTTTAAAGCAATATATGTAAATTAACTCGCAAAATTAAAATAACTCATTCTGAACAAATTTTGGTATTGCATAAAAATTGATAATTTCTTTATAAATATTTGAATCCATACACTTGAATATTAGAATGTGATACAACGCCACCTAAATACTAGTTCCCGCAAAGGAAAGGAAAAATAATTAAACCACTTAATTCTTCTCCAACTACTCCTTCATCTCCTTGTGGGTTTTCAAGAAGAAATACTCTTCCAAATTCTGGATTCCTTGACCATTGTTTTCTCTACAAACAGAAAAGAGGAATAAGAAAACTAGGCATCACATCTAGAATCCCAAGGCATCAAACCAAAGGCTAGAATTGAATCATCACACAATCCAGAAGGCTTCAAGAGCTCTTAAATTTATAAAACAAAATTCTCTCTAAATCAAAGCACCTAATTGGAATTACCACAATCATATCTTGACCCAACCTAACCTAATACCAAAAGACTGCAAAACTCAACAGAAGAACTTAAAACTCAATAATAAAAAAATTTAGAAAGTAAATATCAAAGACTGGATAGAGGATTTATTTTAGTATTTGAAGAAGTGGGTATTTTTCAGAAATAGTGCTTTGCATTGGGTTTTCTTGATCCTTGTGTTTCTTGCAATTAAAAACTCCAAGAAATTTGAAATTTTCATTAAATTGCACAAGTCTATGTTTACTCATATTAGCATTTTTGTAAATGTTGAATTCCTATCATGCTAACAGGGGATAATTTCAGATAGCATGCTTATTGGTTGAAGGAGGAATAATGTCATACCTAAAATAGACATTTCTGCAATGACCCTTTCTTATAATAGATTGTGTCGATCCACAATGGATATGAAGATAAATACCATCGCTGCTAGACACAACCTATGTTATAGTAAATGAATTATTTCATGTCAACAACTCATATTCTAACCCACCAACTTCACAAGGTTTCCACTCACTAAAGAAAATTTCTAAGGTCCCTTTCTAATAGGTTAAAACCAGCCAGTTTGGGGATTATTGTCACCACTCACCAATTAATCAAATGTAAAATAATTCATGCCTAAAAACTGGCCAATTTGAGGGTTATTTTCACGACTCACCAGTTAGTTAAATGCAAAATAATTGGTCTCTAAAGATGACCTGCAGGCCAAAACAACTTGTATGCAGATTTTATGTAAAAAACGAGTTAACCTCATTTTGACATGAATCCGTTTGCTTAAACCCTCACATGCTAATTGAATATCGTGTCAATAACAATCTAAAGTCATGTAGGAAATTGTCACCTTTGAAAAAGAAATTATCATTATATGTACCCGAAACTTGTCCTTGCCAGCAATATCTTTTAGATTTAGGAATGGAATTATTGGGTGATCAAGCTAAATGTTTTCACTGCATTATACCACTTGTTCGTTGGAATCGATTCTCCAACCGAAGTGTAAGTATCACACATCACCTATGTATACATATCGAAAGAAAAAATGATATTTGAATGAAAATAAGAAGGATTAGAAAATTTTAATAGACAGAAAAGCACTCACAAGTATGTGGTTTCCTCTCCTGAATGGATTAGGGAATATTGCCTGAGGACTAAATACACGTTGAGAAAACTAATATTACTCCACTTAGGAAACAAATAATTCATGGAAAAGAAAGTTCCTTCGAAGAAATTATACTTATGAATACAAAGGGTAGGTGAAGAAAGCTTACTACAGAATGACTTCACTGTCCTCACCAGGGGCTTGAGCTGTGCTAGAACCATCATAGTTCCACTTGGGAAAGATCAGTTACTGGTCCAGAGAGAGTCTGATTAAAACATAATAGAACTATTAACCAAATTTCACGACGATTAGGACAATAAAAGACATTACATGCGACCATTTTGAAATGAAGGGGCTTTTGAAAACTCAATATAAAACATAGGATCTGAAATGAAGATTCCAAATTACACCTTAACGTATTTTATATGTTATTAACCAAACATTTATCAAACATTATGCAAAAAGCTGTCTGCACAAGAAAATGCCCAAAAACGGAAACCTAAAACCAAACATTATCAACAATAAAAAATCAAAACAATTAGTTTTGGCAGCAAACAACCTGTGGTCTGTGTATGGACGATGACATATATTAATGGAATGAACTACAAACTTTGATATTTGATATAAAATTGGAATGGGCATACCTGGAAGACTGATTGAAGAATATCGCAGAAATCTATAGATTAAGCCGACATTTGTTATGATATACTGTCCATCAATTGAAGAATTTGAATTAAGTTTGAGCCAATTAAGCAAATGTAACAAAGGAAGTGAATGAATAATTTCGGTGAAAGATTTTTGGAGGCAAAGAAGACGGCAAAGAGAGGGAATTAAAATTTGGGGAAAAACTTTGGAGGCAAAGAGAGTGGAAAACGTAATGAGGTGGTGCAGTGAGGGTTTTGACTTTTGGAGTTTCTTAACAAAAAAAGAAAAAAAAAAGATTTTCTCTTTTTCTTTTTGCTTATCTTTTAAATTCAAATATATATTTTGTGGGGATTAAAATTAAAAATATTGAAATAGTAATTGAAAAAAAAAATTGTTAGATTATTAGCCTAAAAATATGTCAAATATTTTTGTCGACAAAATATATATTTGAATTAAGGAAATATGATAAGGATGGAAACAAATAAATTAAAACAGAATAAAATCAACGCATAATTTACTTTTTTCAAAAACTTTCAACGTTAACACTTGATCGGTCGTTAAATGTCACCTTCAACGACTGTGTCTTTTTAGTCGTTGAGTGCTGAAAACTATTTTGGCACCAAGGTAAAGTTGTAATCAGGTTGTCATAAATTTCAACGATTAAAACATAATCGGTCGTTGAATGTCACTTGTAATGACCACTAAATAAATAATCGTCAAATGTCGAGTTTTCCTTTAATTTCAACAACGAGATAAAATTAGTTATTGTTTAGCTATATTAGCGACCAGCCATTATAGTCGTTGAATATTTACTATATTATTTGTGTCTTTAACAATTGATTTTGTTGTCGTTGAATATGAACAAATATTTTGGCGGAAATATTTTACTTGGCGCCTGCTTAGAACGATCAATTTTAATTTGGTCGTTCAAAATATAGATTTAACAACTAGTTTTTCGGTTGTTGTAAGATATTTCCAACTAATCTAAAATTCGATTCTTCGTCATCCAATTTCTACGACAAAACGTATAATTTGGTCATTGAAAATAATTTCTAACGACCAGATTGCTTTGGTCGTTGAAATATTAGTTGCTAAATATCATTTTTCTTGTAGTGATCAAGGCTCGCTACATGGGATTTGTGTATTGGATTTTCCATTCATCTATGACTGGGAAGATTGGGGAGATTTGTGAGTGCGATTGGCTAGGGTTTGCCATTGGTTTTTTCCACCTATTTCGGGCCTTTTTTTTGTTTAATATGTGAGGTCGGGTCCATTTGCATTGTTAAAAAAAAAAAAAAAAAGGCAATCGCAACGTTTTTTAAATGTTGCGAAAAGGAAAGCCTATCGCAACGTTTAAAAAACGTTGCAAAAGGCTTTCCTTTCGCAACGTTTGTTGCAAAAGGCTTTCCTTTCGCAACGTTTGGCTTTCCATTTCGCAACGTTTAAAAAACGTTGCAAAAAGGTAAGTCTATCGCAACGTTTAAAAAACGTTGCAAAAGGGCAATATTAGCAACATTTACTTAAAAAATGTTGCCATAGCTCAATTACATTAATCAATTGCAACATTCACTTATTAAAATGTTGCGATAGACTCCTTTAGCAACACTTAATTCACAAATGTTGCCTTTTAAGTGTTGCAAAAGCCCTTATTTGGTGTAGTGGCAAAGCTATACCCAAGGTGAATACCCAATCTCATAGGCATCGTGATATCAAATGCTTTAGGTGCTCGAGATCGAGACACATTGCTTCTCAATGTCCAAATAAAATGCAATTATTCTACGAGATAATGGAGAACTGATGATGATTATGATGAAATACCGGAATTGGAGGATGCTAGTGATGGTGAGAAAATGAAATATGTAGTATGAGAGCTATTAGTTACAAGACGAGCTCTTAGTGCTCAAATCAAAGTAAATGACTAGGAGCAACAAATGGAGAACATATTTCACATGGGATACCATGTCAACAACAAGGTATGTAGTATGATTATTAATAGGGACAGTTGTATCAACGTGGCTAGCACTACACTTGTTGAGAAATTGGAAATAACCATGTTAAAACATCATTGACCTTACAAACTGCAATAGTTGAATGAATATGGAGAGGTTAAGGTGAATGGGCGAGTGTTGGTGAGTTTCTCAATTGGGAGATATCATGACAAATTGATGTGTAATGTAGTTCCTATGCATGTCAAACATATTTTATTGGGGAGACCATGGTAATATGATAGGAAAGTAATGCATGATGAGTATAAAAATAGGTACAGCTTTACTAAAGATGAAAAATCTATTACTCTTGCACTATTAACACCATACAAGTGTATGAAGATCAAATCAAATTGAAAAGTGAGGAAGAAAAAAGATTGAGAGAAAAGGAGAGCGAAATTGATCTTTCACAAAAAGAAAACAAAAGAGAAAAGAGTGAGTTGACTAATTGTGAGGAAAAAAGAGTAGAGCCACAAGAGAGTAAACAAAAAAAGTCTTATGAAATGAAAAAAAGTCAAAAGTGAATTTCTTTACAAAAGAGAGTGAGTTGAAGAGAGCAGTTGTTAAGAACTGACCTATGATCTTATTAGTTTATAAGGTATCACTCCTCAATTTTAAGGAATCGAAAACACACCTCCCTAGTTTGGTTACTTCTTTGTTGTAGGAATTCGAAGACTTATTTTCAGAGGACATCCCTATTGGATTATCATCCATTCAAGGCATTAAGCATGAAATTTACTTCGTACCTAGAGCTATCATTCCAAACAGACCAACTTATCAAAGTAATAAGTATCATAATTAAATCCATTAATGGTTACGTATATCAATACAATCAAATGACATAGATAAAGTGTGGATCTGTAGCATGGAAATGACATACAATGACATACAAAGTGATCCAAATATGCTTATTTCCAACTGTTCATACGTTATTCTTTAATTAGATCAACCATAAACTTTAATCAGAGTGAAACTGACTGAATGTTTAATTTTTGAAATAAATCGAATATTCATGGATAAAAATATGTGTCTAAAATTGACAACATCCAAATACAAACTCACATTAAACTGACATATCACCAAAAGTTACAACACCCATGTGAGCAGTATGCTCATGAAATACCTTGGGTGATAGTCTTAGTAAGCAGATCTGCAATTATAGAGTTTGTCCTAAGATGTTCCATGGAAACTTGAACACTCTGAATTCTTTTCTTAACAACTAGGAACTTAATGTTTATAATATTATTGTCACAAAATAATTTAAATGGTCTTTCAATTTCATCCAAAATATGCAGCCCACTGACAAAATTCGGCAGTCATATTCCAAGATCAAAATCAAAATATCCAATGATATCCAGTTGGTCTGATTTTCTTGAATTTGATCATGTAATCCTTAGTTCTAGGTAAACACTGAATAACAAAATTGGCTGCTTTCCAACTATTCATCCCAGAGTTACTTAAATATCTGCTTAGCATTTAAACAATGAATGACATATCAAGATATATACAAACCTTAGCACATAATAAACTCCCAACTGCTGAGGTAAAAGGAATTTTTCGTATTTTCTTTTCTTTAGGGGGTGTTTGATTGTATGCTTGAAATTTACATGGAAAGAAAATAAATTCTATGTAATTGAATTGTCTAAAGATTATTTAGATGGAATTTATCAATTAAATGTGTTCGATTGATTTTATTATCAACCTAGAAAATGTTATACTTGTCATTTTTTATTGGTAGGTAGATGAGAGAGAAAGAGAGAGTGAATTACCTAGAAAATAAAAATCTACCCCCCTAAAGAAAATATTTTTCTTGTTTTTAAAGAAAATATAGTCACGTAACTAAAAGTAGGAAAATATTTTTCATGGAAAAACATCACAAAGTAAGAATTTGGGTGAAAAAAATGATATTTTTCATGAAAAATATTAGCAATCAAACGCACTCTAAGTTCATTCTTAGAGCATTGATTGAGACTAAACTTGCCTCTCTTAGCAACAGGAGTATCACCTAATTTACAATATTATATCACAAATCTCTTAAGAACATTTTCCATACAACTCTTTTGTAATAATTCAAAAATACTTCGAGAATGATCCCGATTTATCTATATCCTAATACCAAAGCGATGTTGTTCACTATGAAGTGCAAACCGCAAGTGCACAAGTCGCGTTTAAGTAATAAAGTGGAACTTTTGAGTCCAGATTGTCGATCCCTCGAGAAGTGTTTACTTTATATTACAAAACTTCAATTAATTTAATTCTAACAATAAAAAGAAGCAAACACAAAATAACATTTTTATTTTAGAAAATAAGGAAATTTAACTACAAATCTACAAAATAAGAAAACGTAAATACTTGGGAATTTTTTAGGGAAATGTGGTTGGGATTCATGGTTTCACTTAACCGTCACCTAATTAATTTCTCCACAAGCCAATTAACAAATTACTCATTTATGATGTTAAATCAGATCTTCTAATTTTAGCTAATTACTTCTCTCGAGCGAAATTACCCTAATTGATTGGTTTAACATAGTATATCTCTATGTCGATTAAAACCGAACAACCGCATTAAAGTTTTGTGAAAATAGCTCAATGGGTCACTTAGGGTTAAGAGTATATCTCTATTCACTACACAAACCTAGGGTTTCTATTATTTGGTTTAAAAGACACAATCTTTTCTCGAACGATGTACAAATCACTAAACACAATCATTCATTGGCCACATAAATAAAAATGCAATAATAACAATAGTAAAAATACATGAAAATAAGTAACTTAACATTAAAAAGCAATTATTGAAATTAATTAAAGTTAGATATCATAAATTCCAACACAAGAATTTAGCCCATATTATATAAATGATAACAAAGGAGACTATTTATTCAATACATCACAAAAGATAAAAAAATATATATATATATTGAAAAAATACAAGATTAAAGATAAAATCATTTTTGGATAATTTTTGGCTTGAATCTTGAGTTCCCCAATTCTTCTCCACCTTTTTTTAAAAAATATTTAATCTCCTTGTTGTGCTCATGAATTGTATCCCCAAAATATAAAAGCCAAAAAAAAAAAAAAAAAGAAGAAGCGAAAAAAGAAAGAAAACGAAAGAGAACACACTCAGCCCAGTCCCCAGCGAGAAGAAGCCCAAATTTAAACTTAATCAAAAATTGCAGTTAAGCACCTGAGATTTGGAAGGTGGAAAAAAGGGTCCTGAATTTTCTTTTCAATTAAAAACAGCGTTGGAACGCCGAGTCTTTGTACTGTAACCAAAAAATTGGATTTTGTGTCATTTGCAGTTTAGTCCCTTAAATAATTGCACGTCAGGTCTCTCAACTTTTCTATTGTACATTTTGGTCCTTAGATTTTGATTCTATATCAAATTTTCCCTCTACAAATTGTAGCTCAAGGTCCTCAACTTTTTGTACTTGTACGCTTTGGTCACCAACTTCACAAATTTTGTACGTTTTTAGTCCTTTTTCATCACTTTTGCCTTGTTCTCATACCTTTGGGTGATTTTTTCCTATAAAACTATAAATTACACAATTATGAGTAGAAATTCACTCATTTCATCAATAATAAGTTTAGTTTAATTATTAAATAAGTGTGCAAAAATATACTTATCAAATATCCCCAAACGTAAGTTATTGGTCGTCCCGAACAATATTATCTACTAACACAATCATGCACACTTGATAAAGATCAACACATCAGATAGCTTGCCAAAAATATCGAAGAGTGTAAAATTGTATAATCAATTCACAAATATGCTCCAAATAGTGCTACGAAAAACAATTTTAGCGTATCCAATGTTCGATCGATGTGTGTGTATTATAAAGATGGAAACATTCTTCAAATGAGCTCCAACCCGACCATTTGTGGTCAAATATTTTATTTCCCACTCATGAAATTCACACACTTAAATATATATTTATTTTATTTTTCGAGGTGTAAATTTAAAGGTTGTTCTCCAATCACTCATTTCTTTTCCCGCTCTAATTCGGTTGGGTCTAGCCGCCAATCTCAACATCTAGTCATGTGATAATTCTCCACTAATGAGTGCTTCGACATTTAAGCTTATACTAAGCAATTCAAACTCACTAGTTATCTATTCCCAAATATCACATTTACTTGCACCATGATTTTTTTGTTAATCAAATCTCATGTTTTACCTCACTCTCATAAGCTTTCTTTTTTATCTTTGTAGCGAGCTTTATGTCGATAACTCGATTCAAAAAGGCTACGAAGTGAGGCCCAAAATTCAACAAATGCAATATCATTCTTTTAAGCACAACAAAACACGTGGCTTAGATTCCTAACATATGGTCATTACCTAGCTTATGCTTGGTAAAAGACACTCCACACATCAACATGCATGGAATCAACACACTTCTAGATAATATCCTTCACCGACTCGAGCACCCCAAACTTATATCGCAATATGGTAAAGTGAAAGAGAAGAGAATATATGATTGACAAAAATTTATGCACAACTCACAACATAATTCAACCAATTCAAAAAAATATCTCCATCAATAAAAAAAAATTCACATCTAAATAACAATTAATCATGACTATTGTGCTCAAAGTAATTTAGGATCTCACATGGACAAGTAATTTTGAACAATTTTAGGCAAAAATAGCATATTTGGCCATAACTCATGAATCAATAACAATTTTAAACATCAAGTAATCTTAAGCCGGCAAGGCTATCTAACATGTCAACACAAAATCGCCAATTTAAGCCCAATCACTCCCAAATTTAAATCACATTGTCCTCAATGTGTAAAGAACAAGATAAAAGAGAAGGGGGATAACGAAATTTCCCCGGTTGTTTATTTGTGAAGAGGTACTAATACTTGACTTGGACATGTAACGCTTTCAATGAACTCAGGCAAGTGATCTTCTTGTACATAATTTACCCACAAACTTGTGAGAAACCATTGATATATAGGTCTTCAAAAATTTCCTACAAACAATGATAGCTAATCAAATAAAAAAATGCATAAAGTTAAATAAAAAGATTAAAAGTTAAAAAGTTGGGTTGCCTCCCAACAAGTGCTTTTTTTTTATAGTCTTTAACTCGACTTTGACAATTGATTCAAGGGTACCTAAAGAAGGCTTTGAATGTCTTGCCCATTTTTCTTCGTTTGACTTTGTTCCATTTCTCATTTGATCTCCAAACCTCGACATTGCCCTTTTCAATGTAGTAGGACTTTCTCATTACATCCGATTCAAACTCAACAATATAGATTTCTATCTCATCGTCGGACTTAATCACAAAATCAACTTCTATGCAATCAATGAAGTCGGACGAATGTATGTTGATTTCATCTTCATTGATTCCTACATCCTTGATCGATTCCTTTGTGATTAAATTCTCATTCACTTTAAGCCGTTCTACACCTATTGATATTCGTTCGGATTAAATGAACGATCCACGGGTAGTGAGAAGTCGGCTTCATTGACTTATTCAAGTGGATTGTACCCCCATTGTTGAAATTCTTCCCAGTATATATAATCTCTCATAAGCATATCGCTTTTATCCAATTTGGCAAGCTCTCTGAAATACTT
Source organism: Osmanthus fragrans (assembly GCA_019395295.1). Lineage (NCBI taxonomy): Eukaryota > Viridiplantae > Streptophyta > Magnoliopsida > Lamiales > Oleaceae > Osmanthus > Osmanthus fragrans. The sequence goes on from CM033349.1 coordinate 14,580,163, forward strand.
TGCAATTCCTTTCCGTCCAGTAGTGAAGGACCATATCCTACAAGTTTAATGTCATCATTATAATCATTAGACACATAATCTCCCATGAGCATGTACTCCTCATCAGACTTCTCAATTAAGCTTTTTCGACACTTTTAAGTATTTTATAAATTCAAGAAGTTTTGACGTGTACAAATTAGTGTACAAAAACAAGCTTTGCTCAGTACAATGCCTCACGAAACAAATATCACAACTTAGATATCCCCCAAGCATGTAGAGATTATCCATTGAAAAAGTTTCGTTACTTTACCAAGTTAGAATCATGCAAATATCTTAAATGTATAGGGAGATAATACAAATATAAGATAGATTAAAACTATTAGGGTTAGCCAAAGTATACAAAATAAAAGCAATTAAAAATAAATAAATAAAATTGTTTAAACTAAAATTAACTAAAGTGGTAATCAAAATAAAAACATTCACCGATAACAGCGCAAAAAACCTGTTCGTATGAAAGTGCATGTCGCAAGTGCACGGGTTGCGTTAAGTAATAACGTGGACATTTTGAGTCCTGATTGTCTATCTCTCGATGAATGTATACTTTAGATTACACAATTTTAATCAACTTAATTCTAAAATGAAAAGAAATATACACAATTAAAATTATGATTTTGGATAATAAAGAAAATAACTAAAAATCTACAAAAAAAAAAAACAACATAAAATTACTTGGAAGCTTTGGAGTAAAAATGTGGTTGGGATTCATGATTTCGCTTAACCGTCGCCTAATTAAAGTATATCGATGACCATGCGAGGCACCCATTAATAGTAATTTGAATTCCTGAAAGATTTCATATTTCGTTATGAAGAACCCATCAGAGTTCACATTTTGTTAGATGGAACCCGAAGGTCTACTGGCAATTCATGCATAAATTATTGAATATTAAAATATAAAGCAAATCACTTGCACAAAAGTGTCTAATTACCTTGTTATTGAAAAGTTGTAAAAAGAAGATAAAATCTTGCACATGAAAGTTACTCCTATACTCTCTCTCTCTCTCTCTCTCTCTCTCTCTCTCTCTCTCTCTCTCTCTCTCTCTCTCTCTGTGCGTGTGTGCGTGCGCGCCATGACTATCTTTATTTTTTGTGGTGAAATAATGAGAATTCTTGCGGTCTTTATAGTCAGAATTCTCAATTGAGTTTATGTAAAACTAGAATGAACAATTATGCAATACAAGGAATTTGAATAAGAATTTGTATTATATAATATAAGTATGATTACTATTAAACTTTATCAAAACCAATTTCAAATTACAATTACACTTTATCCAAATCACAAGAAAAATTACCATTATCAAAATCAACATTCATCATCTCACATGGGGCTAACATAAAATTTAAATCATAAGCAAATTTAATTAATTACCAATTAAAGATAATCTCTTTTAACCTCCATATATTAGGCCTAATTTATCCGAATTAACCTTTTTCTCAGCTTCATAATATGTAATTTAACACGAACTATAAAACGAGTCCAATATTGATATACTAAATCCACTCTATCAAAATATAATTACTTGGCTCAAATAAAAATAAAATTTAATACTATTTAACTTTACTCCTCAACTTTGAAAATATAAAAATATAGCATATATAGCAAATAAAATTTATTTTATAAAATTGTCAAGGCGTTAGATGGGATCTTAAAATTTGTATCCCTTAGGCCTTTTAAAGTACCCAATAAACTAGCAACTCATAATTTTGGAGTCCAGTTTATTCTTTGATGGCTTATAAGGCATTGCCTTAACTAGACAACCTCAAATGTGAATGTGCTTCAAATTTGGCTTCTTGCCTATCCAAAACACATAAAGGGTTTTAATAGTTCATTTACTTTGAAACTTCATCGAGAATTTAAACTACAGTCTTTAGTTCTTCTTCCTATAAAGATTTAGGTCTACTGTAGGATGATTCCACATTCATTTAGAAATTTAGCAAAAGACCCTGGACATTGTTCTCTTGATTTGTTGTATCTACCACAGTATTGACCATCATGGTCAGATCCGACTTGTTTTATTCTTTTGCCGAGTTGATTCTCAACTTCAGCCTTATAAGCCTTGAATATATCCAGTGATTGAATTTTTTTTATGAATGAGATATATAGGTATCCGTAGCGCGAATAATAATCTTTGACAGTCTTCATTAATAACATCAAAGTTCTTATAACCTCAACTTTAACTCATTTGTCATCACACCACATAGATGAATCTTTCAGCATCAATTGACTTTAGGTTGTTCAAGCAACCCTGCATAGACACACTTATTAGAATAATGATACCGAAATTTATCCACTAAGTGTGTCCAGGTACTAAAACTAAATTAACATAAGAACAGTCCAAAGTGAGAAGCGTATTTTACTTTACAATATCTCTTCATGTGTCCTAGATTTTCACAACAATAAAAGCTAGATGATTTATCATTTTTAGGTTTTCTGTTTCTTTTGAATCGAATTGGATACAACTTCCTTATTCTTTAACATGTACTGAGCAATGCCAAGCGTGATATTTAGTACAATATCTCTTAATGTCTCCTAGATTTTCACAAAAGCAAAAGCTAGATGATTTATCATTTTCAGGTTTTTCTGTTTCTTTTGAATTGAATCGAATACAACTTCCTTATTCTTTAACATGTCCTCAGCGGTACTTGCCAGTTTTATCTTACTTTAACCTTTCTTTTCTTGCACACAATGTGAGATGGACTCATTATAAGGAATATTTCCCTTTTGATGGTTGTAACTGACCTTAAATTGATTGAATTGTGTAGGAAGAGAATTTAAAATCAAATACACGAACAAGTCATAAGACAACTCAAGCCTTAATGCCTATAGTTTTAAAGCTAGATGAGATATCTCCATGATCTATTCCCTTATGTTTTTTTTACCTTTATACTTTAGTGAAACTAAGTTCACTAAAAGGGTGTTAGTTTCATCCATATTGCCTTTTGCAAAGTCAATTTTCTCAAGAAATTCCTTGGCAGTAGTTACATTAGTGCCCCTAAATGTTACTAGAATTCCACACTTGATGATCATAAGACTCGTACAATTTAAATCTGAGTCCCATTTTTCATTAGTGGAACTCTTATACGTAAGAACATTGTGTTGCTCAATTCTTAAAACGAGATCTAAATTCATGTAGCCAAGAACGATATGAACGTTATCTTTCTAGTCCTTAAAACTTGGTTTCATAAGCACATGAATTTAATTGATTAGTTGACAGATATTGTAGAAGTAGATAGATTAATTGAATAGAGAACTTAAACTTAAATTACATGTTTACATGGAAATTCGTAATGAAAAATCAATAATTTTAAATAATGGTGGCCCAACTAGAAGAGACCGAGCACAACATTGATATTTAGTCATTGGATAGAAATATCAACTTGTCAGTGGTACTTTTGATGTAGTAATCATATATTAACAATAAATTCAATCAAACACCAAGTCTATCTTTGGACCGACTAAATGTTCACATAATGAAAAGTTTTGCAATGTCACATATTTATTACTATAGGTGTGCAAATAATTCAACCAAGTATTATCTTTCCTTTGGGCAGGTTAATACCGGCATGAATTACATAAATACAACTTCCCTAATATTCTAAATAAATCAATTTAGACAATATTACTTTGGTAACATGTTGGTTTAATTAATTTATTTTAGTAAATTAGTAATTCGAAAGAAACTTTAATACCGAGATTTGAATTTGAATGTCCCCTTATATTTTATTTTTATTTTTTCCTTCTGTTTCCAAAATATTTTTTTTTTTTTTTTTTTTCAAAAAATGGACCTGGGCTCTACAGCGTTGGCGCATTGCCAGAGGGGCAACCCTCGAGCACCGGAATGCCAGAAACACGACGTTGGTGAGTCACAACTGCCGTTTTGTCCCAATTTTTTTTCGAAAAATCCAAAACTTTGAAATCTAGGGTTTGAAATTCACATCCCAAATTTTAGAAAACCAAAGTATGAATTACAACCCTAAAATTCTCCTTTATTCTTAATGGTTTAACATGTAGTTGGATCGTATACCACTTGTTTAAACTTTATGAAACTTTAAACTAGAAACTTTAGAATTTGATAACATAAACTTTAGAATTTTGTGCTTAACTTTAAGATAGTCTTATACACAATTAATTACATATGTAGTTGCTCGTGACAAATTAATATTTTTTCCCAATAGTGCATTTATGGCAGAAAATTAAATTCGACTACAAGGGTCATATTTTTACCTTTTCTAGGCCAAAGCCAAATTTCAGTTCATAAAATGCTTTTCTATTGTTTCTTAGATTGATATTGTGGCTGATAAAAAATAGAAATTGCACTAGAAAACCAGACAACATATAAAGAAATTAAAGGGTCTAATGCTTTGCAGAATGAAAACTTATTGTCTAAAGAGTCACCAGTTTACTGAAAATGGTGATTAAATTGTATCTCCAGACACTAAACGAACAAGATTTAACATATAAAATTTTAAAATTAATCCTTCAAAAGAAAGAGTAAAATATTAATAATATGTCTAGTCCTGGAACTGATTATTGAAGATCCCTAAACTAAAAGTTGATCAAACGAACTCTTTGATAAAGTTAAAAATAGCCGAAGCCCTTCGAGTATCGATCAAATGAATTCCATGGAATCCAACATCATCAAATCTTGCTTCGACTAACACCCCTTGCTGTACCAACATTTGCACAAAATCTTGTTGTCTATCAATCAAAGGGTCTCCCCCAAATCCAATCACTAAACACCTCCCCAAATGTTTGATTTTCTCTTTCATTGGTCCATCAATGAAAGGGTTGCAAAATCTGTGATCTCTGTCGGTTCCTTGTGGCAATGCCAGTTCCCACAGAAGATCTTGAACTGGCAAAGGAAAATACTGATCAGTAGCAAGTTTTAGTTCTGATTTTGTTCTATTTTTTCCTCCAAAAAATGGCTGGTTTAATATGATCCCAGCAATGGTTAGGGGCTCCAGTTTGTGATCAAGCATTCTTTGTGCAGCATTAAATGCAATATTTGCGCCACAACTGACTCCATAAAGGTAGCATCTGGAGAAATCTCCATAATCTCTTAGCCACTGCTCACCATTGGCATTCAGAGATTGTTTTTGAACCCAAAAGATGGAATCAGTGGCATCTTCATACTGAGCCGGGAGCCGGCTTTCCGGGGCCAGCCTAAATTCCACTGCCACCACTATCGCCTTAACTTCGCTGGAGATTCTGTTGCTCTGTTCGTGGATGATGGTATCGGCAATGCTCATTGTAATCCAACCTCCACAATGGAAGAAAATTATTATGGGAAGCCTGGCAATAGAATTGTCATTGGAAGGTAATTTTGTTGGACGATAAATTCTCATCCAAGTTTTCTTTTCAGCATTTAGGATAACATCCTTACTGACCACTGCTTGGCCCGGGATTTGGCCTGACTCGCCAGTCGCGGGAGAGGTTGGAAGCTTGATGAAGCGAGTGAGTGAACCATCGGGGTTGAGAGAGATATTGAGGTGTTCATAAGGGTCGAATTTCGACATAGTTTTAGGCTTCTTGAAAGGTGAAAATATGGATTGGAAAATAGACTATAAGGTGTAGTATTTTTTGTGTGTTCAATTTCTTTGCTTGTCCAAGTTGGGCACTTTTTCTCATATGTTACCAAGTCTTGGGGATTTTCTATGAAAGTAGAGGTTATCCTTAAAATTCTATGTTCAGTGATATAACATTATTTTAGGAGAAATTATCCTCATTCAAAGATCTTACAAATATTTAAGGAGAATTAGTTATGAGTGCTAAAAACATGTTTTTATGTTTTCTTTATTTAATTTATTTACCCAAATACATTGAGGGTATGTTAAATATCTTTCAGGCTGATGAATTTACTACTTGTATGCATGGGCGGACCTAGAGGATCCCATAGGGTCAAGTGATCCCCCACTTTTTTTCTAAAAAAATAAAATTGTTTAGCCCTTTTTTTTTTAAATTAGAAGGTAACTATAAATTTTGATTGTGACTCCCTATAACCCAAGTCGTTTAGTTCCGCCCCTACTTGTATGCCCATCTAATTTTCATTACAAGCAATTTTGCTTAAGTAGAAGTTTCTTAGTAATCGACTTAAAAGTAATCAACATTGAGGGTATATATGTTCCATATGCTAGATTGAAGAACGTAATAAAAGAAAATCTGTAAGAACCTAGCTGACCCTCCATCAAGCCAAAGTTTAAAGCTCGTTATGGACCTTCGTTGGTTTCAGTCAAGTGGACCGCCCCATGCTTGTGATGTATTTTATATGAGTAAAGCCACTTTACACGAAAATATTTGACATCTTGGGTGATCGATCCTCACATTGCGAGTAGGTCCTGCGTGAATAAAATAATGTCCGACCTCCAAGGTGTGTGTGTGTGTTCGATCATCCAAGATATCAACCGAAATGATATTGTAGCATGGTTTATTTTATATCTTTAAACATTAAAATAAAAAGAACCATTATTAAGAATGGATAAACCAGTAAACCACCCAAAGCTATAAATTCGTATTACTCACCCTTTTATGCAGGGAACTTTGGCCCTATACTTTTGGCGCAATCAAGAACTTGAAAGAGAATTCCTCAAATGCAAAAATGAAAGACAAATAACTAAAGGTAATCACTTCCTAGTTCCTCAAAAAAAAAAAAAAAGGTGGTGCCCAAAACAGAATCCGTGATATGTGGTGATCATTTTTTATCACTAAATAGTAAATAATCTTGAGTTTTCACATTCTCGTCTAAAAAATAGTTTTCATCATTTGCAATATAGACCCTAAACTTTTTGCTTTTTGCATGTAGGGTCCACTCTTAGGTTTGGACTCTGAAAACCACTCTTTTCCTTACGAGTATTCCTTACAATATTCTCAGAACTTCAAATTATGGTTCTTAAATTTTTTGTTTGGTAATTTTCATTTGTTACATTAAAAGGAAATCGTAGAAGATAAATGCCCTGTGTACATGGCATTTATCGCAGGGGTTGTACAGGCCCACTCAATGTAGAGGAGGGAGGGCAATTTTTTTTAAAAACATGTGGGACCCCCCTACAATGAGGGGGGCCTGTACAACCCTTGTGAAGAAATGTCCTGTACGCAGGACATTTCTCTTGAAGAAATAATGCAGGTTTTCGTTATGATTGCATGGTTCATCCATAGGTCTGTGATGATCGCCGTCTGATCATTAGAAAAAGTAGATTTTGGCTTGTTTCCAGCATTGATGGGTGGTTATAGAATACTGCTTGGAGTATATTTTTTTTTTACTTAGACTTGACATGTGCAACGGAACATGCATGCATAATGTTTGAGTTAAAAAAGATTATTGCAAGCAGTAATGGATGTTAGAAGGCGCTGGTTAGATAGAGTTGATATACTTCGATTCGGTTTGATTTTCAATGAAATAATAACATGATACCATGATATGTCTTACTTAGGAAGCTTGATAGAATGTAGGTTCGGTGTTTCAATGGTGGCAATTGGTAGAAAGAATATTCACCATGCATTATGAATAGATAACTTTTGCGTATTTACTTATAAGCTTGTGATTTGTCGATTGGTCGTATCACAGACCAGCATAGGTCTACTACGTTGGTATATATAGGTGAGTCTGAATTTTCCAAATCATTTGAAAACACGTTTCAAATAAAATTCATAGTAAATGGTAAATACAGGCTCCTACTTTGCGTCATACTTGAAATGTGTCAGGCCTTGATGTCAGGTCCAATCCAATTGTAGGCAATGATGGAATGTGCCTGGCCAGCCAGAATTATATGGGGAAAAAAATCACTAAGTCAAGTATTAAATATGGAGCAATTCAATTTTCAAGTTTCAAAATTCAAATTCAGGAATGAATGAATGAATTAAATACATTTTATTAATTAAATATATTAAGCTCAGAATTATACAATTAATGATTACATGTACGTATTTATAGATCACAACTTATTTATTGGTCACATATTATCAAATTAATTTATCGCAGATTATTTTATTGTCACAATAAAAAATTTGATAGGTCACAAATCAAAAAATTTATAAGTCGCAGTTTATGTGTCAGTTATAGATTTTCAAATTAGTTAGTCACAACGTATTTTTCAATCACAAATTATCAAGTTTTTTAGTCAAAATTAAATAGTTGGTCATAAATAAACCAAATAGTTAGTCATATACACCAAATAGTTGATTACATACCACCACCACCACCACCACAGCCTAATAGCGCCACCATTACCAATACAGCCCCACCACCAGCAACAAAAACTCCGACACAACCCCAACAATCCATCACTACCTCTGATCTGTAGCATTTAAAGTGCACTCTAATCCCCCTTTTACAGCATTTTCAGGCCACGGACCACTCAATCATCTCAACCATCACCATATGTTCTCCACTCGAGTATCTGCCACCACCACAAATCCACAATTACCACCACCTTGACCTCAAATTATCAACCTGATATCATCACAGCCACCAAATTGAGACCCACAAAATTGTTATAACTTGATTTTTGAAGTTGAAAATTGAAATGTAGGGTTAAGTGTAATTTCCTTGAATTATAATTGCCCAATAAGTTCAGTGATGGCCCACATACCGGATCCAATATTATTAATCAAATAAGTCGCATTTGAGAATTACATGTGTCAAATATGCAATGTTTTAATCTATTGTGAGTTTCTCAAAACTATAATAAGTAACAAATTGTCTAAATGGTAATCAAACATTCAAATAATGAAACAAACATTCATAATTGATCAAGACCATAATAATTCACTAAAATACTTAATCATTGAATTAAGAATAGCAATCAATAGGTTTCATTATTCACCCAATATAAAAGAAGTTTTAGTCTAGCATTATTATATTCAAATAATACAAAAATTTATGAAAAGACATCACCCGAAGTAAAATAATAGATAAAGAACTCAAAACTCAATCCTCTTGCAATTCAATCTTCTATCCAAATCTTGTTGTAAAATCATTCATTGCCTCTTGCTAGTTTCTCTTCAATGAAAAAACAAGGTTCTCATGTTCCTGACAGACTCTAAGTTAAAAGGATGCATAGAGATATCATACCATGCTAGAGTTGAAATGAAAAATGAAATAAAGTATTCTTCCCAAAAATGTACTATGCGATCACATGACTATATGCCTTTTGATTGCAAGGGAAAAAGCTTTTGCCTTCAGTTTTCCTACAGGTGCACCATGCGATCGTATGGTGTATAGGCCCATGTAATCGCATTGGTCTATTTTGGTTTGATCCCTAAACTTTTTTCATTATGCACTTTGGTCCTCCTTCATTTATTTTCAGTTATTTGCCTTCTATTTAACACTTTTGTTCGTCTCAAGGTTCGACACAACTTTTGAGTTATTACACTTTAGCCCCCGAACTTTGGATTTGATGCATTTTAGCTCTTCTTTTTGTTCATTTTTTCCAATTCTACCATAATCATTGATCTTTGCATACAAATGACAATTCACATCGAATTAAGTCATTGTTCATTAAAATAATAAACAAATACTCTAATTTAACGACCTAAATAAGTGTACAAAATACACTTATCACTAATCAAACTATACCACTTACAGAAACTAAATAATTATACTACAAAACAACATTAATCCAAAAAGGAAGATGATAATGATTCCAACATATATAGAAACTTAATAGACAGAGATCTAGTAATAATTCACTAAAAACAATGCAGTAAACAAATCCGAAATATAGAAGTAGATTGAGCAAGGAGATGACCCTAAATAAAATTTTGTCGGCAACATTATAACATGTAATTTAAGAATTTAAATAGGCAAAAGGATACCGAAAATAAAAGCTCCACTATGATTGCAATACCAAAATCATTAAACATTATGCCAAGAATAATAGGTTATAGAGTGTGAATTTATGTTTTTTCTATATCAATTGAATGTAAATTAGAAAGATCAACGAAGGATACTTGTGACAAAAGAAAAAATAAATAAGAACAAAATTGTAAACTAAATATTTTCTCCGACATTCACACATTATATATATATAGTAAAAACAAAAAAATCGCACAATCAATTGGAAAAGGAAAATATTTTCCTTTCTCACCCTTAAATTTGGTATTTGATTGCATAACTTTTCCATGAAATTCATTTTCACTCATTTTCTAGGTACAACCATTTAAATCACATTTTTCATCTTTTATTTTTCTATGGGTATGGTGGAAAAATGTTTTCCATCCTTTTTTTTATTTTATTTTTTTACTTTTTGACAATGGAAACATATTCTACATCCAATGGTTAAAAAATTTATTCATTTAATTGACAATTTGCATGAAAATTAAAATCAAACAAACAAACAAAAATTTCAAAAAAAAATTTTAAATTTTTTTTTTTTCTTTTTTGCAATCCAAACAAATTTTAATACAAATTGTGAAAAAATTTATCCCAAAAGGTAACAATTTGCATGAAAAATAAAGTCAAACGGATTAGGAGGAAAATTATACTAATCAAACACCATTAATTACAATTTCCTCTAAGGGTCCGTTTGATAGCCAAGGTGGAAAATGGGTGGAAAGGAATTGGATTCCAGGGAATTGAATTGCCTGGAATTGTTTTACCGGGAATTGAATTAAAGGTGTTTGATTGGTATAATTTTCCACATTTCTATTATAATACGTTTGGCTTTATTTTTTATGCAAATTGTCAATTAAATGAATAAATTTTTTTACCATTGGGAACAAAATATGTTTAGATTGCCAAAAAATAAATAAAAAATAAAAATTTTTATTTTTTATTTTTACGTTTGACTTTGTTTTGCATGAAATTTGTCAATTAAAGGGATAAATTTTTTTACACTTTATCTTAGAATTTGTTTACATTGCTAAAAAAACAAAAAAAAAAAAAAAAAAAAAAAAAAGTTGGAAACCATTTCTCACCTATATAGCAAGTCATTGAATTCCACGGAATCACGCTTCAAGTGGTTGTATTTTGGAATTGTGTGAAAATCAATTCCATAGAAAATAAACGCTATCAAACAGCGCAAAAGTGGAAGTTGGAATCGAATTCCAACTTCCAGGGAAAATTTACGCGTATCAAACACATCCTAAAATAAATTCTATTCAATTCAATTCTCTGACATTCATTTTTGTTCCACCCATTTTCCACCATTGCAATCAAATGAACCCTAATAGCTACGAAATCCACAAAAGATTGAATCACAACCTAAGAAGGCCAAGAAATCAACGTTTGGAGTTTGACCCAAAAATATTGAACCAAAGAACCAATACAATCGTCGACTCCGTGATCACAAAATTCAAAAATCTCACCCGAATTGTTTGAAAGCCACAAGAAATAACTCTTCGGACTTGTATGAGCCCCATTAAAATGTTATGAATGTATTTTTGAATAGTAAATTGATAGAAAATGTGTGGTTAAAAATAAAGAAAAGTTTTGGATTTGAATGTAATATTAATTATTTTATTTAAAAATGTGTGGTTGAAAGAAGAAAGAGAAAAGTATATTTTGTAAAAAATGAGGATCAAACAAGGGGCAATATATTTTTCCCAGCAAATACCTTGTCTACATATTGCATGAAAAACAAAAATTTATTTTACTTTATTTTTTGTTAATTCTTGAATTATTCACCGGGTCGATTTTCAAATCTTCAATCACTTTACAAGAATTCTCAAAAATAATAAGAATTAAAAAAAAAAATCGATCCCAATCTTGAAAATACAATTTTCAAAATGAAAAAAATAAATAAAAATAAAAAATCAACATAATAAAGTTGCAATCTACCTATCTTGTTACATACTTGAAATAAGAAATTAGAATCAAGAACTGATTACATATAAATAAATTATTTATAGACATCAATGACTATAATATGTAATCAAGATTCGAAAATAACAAGTGAATGATATAGACCGTTTTGATACCAATTGTTAAAATGTGGAACAAGAATTACTTGTAAAATCAAAATTTTCTTAAATTTTAGAATTCAAATCATTACTATATGTTCATGTATATGCTATAATCAAGAAATATATAATTAGAGTTAACCCAAATTTGGTAATCAATTCTTAGATTAGATCTGAATCATGAATATTCAACTTTCTAGATCACGAACTTTCAGCTTTAATTTTAAGAATTTGATGCTTTCAACCTTCAGCCTTCAACTATTGTATAATATTCTCCAAACTCAAATCTACACTTCCAAAATTTATAAAGTAATTTTATCCCTCTAATTATTACCACTAATTTAAGTACAATTATATTCAACGATATTGTGAATCAATGACAAGTGTTTATTATTAGATATTGCTAAACATTAAACTCAGATTTATAATCTTTTTACAGAAAATACTTACATAGTCACTTTATCTATTTTTCAGGATGATGGTTACTAATTCAAATTCGTATTATCTACTTATCTCTTTCTCAAGTTCCCAATTCTACGAGATATTTGATCAATTAAATTGATCTCATCTATTGATAAATCAAATAACCATTAAATTTACAGAAACATGTACATAGCCCTGATAGAGATTTAAATAAAATACTCCACGATCAAGTGAAATTTGATCTTCTGTATAGTCGTACTATAGAATGAAACTCGACATGTGGCTCGTTTAATATACTTCAAATGTATTAGTGTTACAACTAATTTTGGGATAATGATAATTTACAAATCCAAATAGTAAATCAATCAACACTACAACCTATCTGTAAAAGGCATCAACCCTTACATTTAGGTTTGTGAACAAATTATTTAGGATTAAAATATAATTTGTGTCATAGTGTACCTTTTCACGCAATCACCAACTTATATTATTGAAGGTAATCATAGTCACTTTAATTTGCTTGCTAGATATCAAATAAATGCAAAAAAAAAAAAAAAAAAAAAAAACCAAAATTTATTTTATTTTATTATAGTAAAATATACTATATGTGTACACAATCGAACATCCATAAGGGTCGTCAGTGGGCTTGATGCACCCTAAGGTTTTATCGTCGTGTCCTTGACTGTCAAGCAATCCCACTTGTCCAAATACATTAGAGTGGTTTCGTCCATCCACTCCATTTATAGCTGGATTTGATTTTTTTTATTTTTTATTTTTATAAAAGGAAATTATATTTAAGAGAAAAGTCATGTGTACAAATATTTTCCTACAGAATTATGTCAGAAGTCTCACATGTGTGGGTTTTATGGTGTAATAAAAAAGGTCATTAGCAGAAATGGTCCCTAACGTTTACACTCATTGCTAAAATGGTCCCTATCGTTTTAATTTTGGCATTTACACCCTTATTTCAAATGTTTGTTGTAGAATTGGTCCTTCCATCCAATTCCGTTAAATCAACCGTTAACAATTTAATGAAATTTGCAGAAATAGTCCCTAACATCTACACTCATTTGTCGACAACGTTTTGATTTGGAGTATAAAGTTGTAAATTACATCAAACCAAAAGAATTATATTCACCGAAAATTTTAAGAGGAGAAAAATATGGGGAGTTGACTAATTTTTCCGTTTGGCCCCCATTTTTTGTGAATGAAAATATGTGGAATATTATTATTATTTTTAAATGAACGATTGAAAAAGAAGGAAAAATTTTCGATTTACATATAATATTATTTTATGAAAAGTTATGTGGTTGAAAATATGAAAGAAAAAAAAATAAAATGTAATATAATAAAATTTAATTAGACTCAAACAAGATAGAAACTATTTTAGCAAATGAGTGTAAATGTTAGGGACCATTTCTGCAAATTTCATTAAATTGTTAACGGTTCATTTAACGGAATTGGATGGAAGGACCAATTCCGCAACAAACATTTGAAATAAGGGTGTAAATGTCAAAATTAAAACGATATGGACTATTTAGCAATGAGTGTAAACGTTAGGGATCATTTCTGCTAATTACCCTAATAAAAAAACCAAAAAAATTCACCACCCACCTCACCAATGTATCTTGTCTATAATACTTCTGTAAAATGGGGTGTGTACGTCTAGTATTCCTCAATATTTAATTTAAGAAACATATTTTATGGGGCATCCTATCCGAGATATTTAATTGAAAGAATTATGCTATTTTGCCCAAATTGAATTACAAAAGGGGGGGTGCTCAAGTGATGTGGCGCTCCTCATTGAAAGAGGCTGTTGGTGGGCCAGCCGAGGCCAGCCGCCTCGGCCAATGGAGGGGTGCCACATCACTTGGGCACCCCTCCTTTTGTAATCTAACTTGAATGATGTAGCATAGTTCTTATAATTGAAAATGTATTTGGTCAAATCTAGGCATCTTGATGTCACTTTCTTGGTGACCTGTCCATGTGGCCAGTGGCGGAGCCAGCACCTGGCTAGCTCGCGCGGCCGCCCGTGCTAGCTCCATCGGAACCTTCAGTGGGAGCCGCGTCCGCCGGGAAGAAAGGCGAGGAACAGCTGCAGCCTGCTGTCGAGGAAGAAGAAGATGACAATTTGGGCCTTATTTAAACCAAAAGGCCCAATAGGTTATGGCCCAATATTTGGATGATTGATATATTTTGCAATAATCAATTGGTCAAATTCAATTATCCAAAAATTTTGGGGTAAATAGGAGAGGAGAGGAGACGATGAGTAGAGGCGGCAGAGCAATGCGCAAAGGTGGTGCGACTTCCAGTCTAGTGACTTAGAATAATAAGTATGTACGTATTCAATTTGCTTCATGAATTTCCTTTTTTTTGTGCTTATTTGGCGGTGATTTTATAGGGTTTTGGTTAATGCGTTGGCATATACGATTTATTAATAATCGGAAATGATTGTTCTTCTAAATTGGAATGTTTATTATTTAATTGATGGAAAGTATCGATAATCACCTTACTAGAGGGACGATCATTATAAGGTATAGATGTGTGAGATGTGGGTTTAGGATTCGATGGAATTATGGAGATTTCGTAGGGTACAATGGGGATTGGAAAGTCTGTTCCGTTCGCCAGAGAGAATTTTGAGGATGGTGTATAGTAGTGGTGGGATAGGGAGATGCAGGTGGGTTTTGTTTTTCTGGATTTTAGTTTCCATGAAATTACTGAAACACCCTTGACTTTGTTGTATTGCCTTAATAAGGTTCTGATGTTTCATTATAGTTGCATAATCGATTCTCAACTATTAAAAAATAATCTTTGCTAAATCTTCACGTGATTAACATTTTTTAACTTTATGAAAATTTTGCTTTTCTATATTAGATAATGTACAAAATTTTGAAATGTTAGTTTTTGTGATAGTTATGTATAATATAACGTTATTTAAATTGATTGTGTCATGAAGATATTGAAGAATTATATTTTCATATGTTTAGAATTTTTATGTATTAGTATATTTACATATATATTGAAATTTTTTTAATATTATTTAATTAAATATTAATAAACGATATCGTTATTACGATCGTCAACGATCAACCGCCCTAGCTGACTTCCGGTTCTAGATTCGCCACTGCATGTGGCTATTTGATGGATACGTTAAACCATTTTTCTTTTCCCGAGTGTGGATGTGGAAGGTAGATCTTGATTGTTACAAGATTTGATCAACTGGTCCTTGGCATCAGAACTTCGCATCTAAAAAACATAATAATTTATGACATTATGTTTGAATACTTGAATTGTTAGATGATAAATTATAGGATATTTTATATAATCTTTCCTATGAACTATGTAATTAAAATATATTTGGCCTATGTTTTGAGACTCATTCATTAAAAATTTATTTTTTTTCTAAGCCCCTGTTTGTTCACCATTTTGGCAAACTTGTAATTCATTTTTGGACCGTTGAAGGGTACGTGGGACCCTGCATTGTCGGAATTGTTGACTATAACTATTTGACAATTACCAAAATTGTCATTTCATACGACAGGCTGAATTTTATACATAGGGGCATATCGGTAATTTTACACATATTTGGTCAATTATTGCGACTACTATTTTTCACCAATTACTGTATAACGGCTGCAATTTTACTACAATTTATTTCCTAATTTTTAAACCACGCGTTCTCCAAAAATATCACAATTACAAAATCCTTTTTTTCCCCAAAAAATGGGGCTCGAATATAGCTTTAGTATGCTAAGAAAGATTCTATAGAAATGTTTTAAAATCGGACCGGCCTAATCTATTCAACTGGGAACCGAAATCAGAACCGATTCGGGTAGGCTTATAAAACTTCTAATTAAATACCTGCCTCAAAATCCATTAAATTAAACGATTTTTGAAATATCGGTCACCTGTTCTCAATTTAGTCGGGTTAAAAGTGAAAAGTTAAAAACGCGAAATTTAAAATTTAAAAGCATAGACAACACTAACGGACTCTTGGAATTCTTATTTATGATCAAACCCCACTCTCTTAACCTATTCATCGTTCTAATTAGTTTCTTGAATCTTCTCATTCAATATCGCTTGAGTCTCGCGTAGTATTGATTCTTCGATGTTTACAATAGAAGCTTGTTAGAATATTTAGGAGGGTGTATTCAATTGAGACTTTTTAAGATTTTGGTGGACTTTTTTTAAGTGATGACTTTCGTGGATTTTGTGAATTTTTCATGGATTTGTATAGAATTAGTGGAAGTTTTTCGTAGACTTCTGTAGACTTTCATTTTAAAACTTTTGTAGAATTCAAAAGACTTTTTAAAGACTTTCATTTGAAATAGAATTCACGTGGATCCAGTACAATAATGTGAAATTAACACATGAAATTGTAGTTTCCATAATTTTTCTTCCACTTCCCCTCCTCATATAATTAAAAAATATTATAAAAAGAATAAAAATTTAAGATCTTAATTAAATAAATAATAATCAAAAGTATACATATATATGATAAAAAATAAATTTAATATTCAATAATATTAATATAATATACTTTAAAAAATAAATAAAAATAAATATATTTACATTTAATTATAAATCTGTTATATAAAAATTTATAATTTAATAAAAAAATAGATATTTTTCACAAGAAAATGAATGAAAATAGTTACAAGAATTCAATTTAAGTTTTTCACAGAAAATAAAAATAAACGATAAGAGAGAGAGAGAGAGAGCGAGAGAGAATCAATAGAAAATTTTAATTTTAATTATACATTTGATGTTTGTAGAAGGAAAAATGAAAGAAATATTAAAAAAAAACATTTTTTTTTTTTTTTTTTTTTTTTGTAAAAGTCTTCCAAAATCTCATGATTAATGAGAGACAAATTTTGAGATTTTATATGAGTACTTTCTGTTTAAAAGTTAGTACTCCAGAGACTTTTATAAAAGTCTCCAGAAGTCATTAAAATTTAAATATCCCAAAACTTATAGAGACTTCTAAAAAGTTTTAATTGAATACAACAAAAATTTTAGAGACTTTTTAAAAGTCTATAAAAGTTTCAATTGAATACACCATAACTTTTAGAGAGTCTCTAAAAGTCTACATTGAATACAGCTAAACTTTTTAAATCCTAAAAAGTCATTAAAAGTTTCAATTGAATACACCCCTCTAGGCTTATTTAACATAAGCTTATTTGAATATTCTTTGGTTTTCTGAGTTTTCTATTATTTAGGCTTTTACAAATCACAGCAGAAGCTTACAGGAATACTTGCGATACGTTTCATATTGAAGATCATATTGATTCTTCGATTTGTATTTTGTAATTTAGAAAGGAGTGGTTTCCCGTGCTTTAATGGGGACTTCAAGGTAGTATATTGGTTTGGCTGAATACTGAGATCTCATTCATCTTGTAAAAGTATATTTAAAAAAAAAAAAAAATTAAAAATCACAAGTTCGATTACAATTTGACTTCAATTTAAGTTTTTGACCCTTGATCATTTTTCTTTTTTCACATTGATGATCTAATCGATTTTTAAAATATCGCTACAAAGTACTAATCGTAATCATGGAATAAAAAGAAGTAAAAGAATTCTCAGTGTGAAATTATATGAAACCCTTGTCTCCATACCCAATGTAAAAGCATAGAAATATCTTCATCTATCTAAGATGGACCAACCCTTTATTTCAGAAACTCCTTTAACCTTTCAGATTTCAAAATCTGACAACTTTTTCCATGGCATGTGGGGTGGGTTGAGGTGGGGTGGGTGAATATTGCATTTTTTTTTATACTCATAAAAGTATCTCTATTTTATCCCCGTGATAATGGAAAGTCATTTTTTGCAAGGAGTAAATATGCAAATTGAATGGAGAAAATGAATTGAAGGATGACATTGTTAAGTAAATTACATTAGATAAAAAAAAATATAATATTAAATTAATTATTCTTTATTATTATCTACATATTTTGTGGGAGATTCTCAATTCCTCTTATTAATTTTTTTTTTTTTTTTTTTATGAATCATTTATAAATTTGTTAAATCGGGACGAGGGATGGTGTTGGGGTGGGAATTTTTGTTTTTAATTTTATTTTTGACTCATGAAAGAATCTCTCTTTTGTATGATTAAATCATTCTAGAAAAATGTTGTTAATCAAAAAAAGCGTTTTTTTATTGTTTAGCGTACATTTTCACTCAGTAAGACAAAATATATAATAATAGAAGGAATTACTAAAAAAGAATAATTTTGTGTACAAAATGTGCTAATATACTGAAAATTGGGTAGGGGTGAATTGAGTTTTGCGGGGGGGGGGGGGGGGAGTGTATGTATCTTCTTTAGGCGTGGGCAAGAACCCGCCCGAACCGACCCAAATCGGTCGGTTTGGATTGGGTTTTTAGTGTTTTAGGTGGGTTTCGAGTAGTGGATTACGTCATCGAGTCAGGTTGGGTCGGGTTGTGGGTTAACAAAGTTATATAACCCACACTGACCCAATCCGCCAATAGTAAAAAAAAAAAAAAAAAAAAAAAAAAAAAAAAGACTAAATATAAAAGAAAACGAACACTAAAAGTTTTGCTTCTTTATTGATAGAAATCATTTCTTTCTTTACACAATTGATGGAATACAGCCAGAAAATTTTAAAAGTTTTGTTATTTATACATGGAGGTTGACACTCCGATATATAGTCTCCTCATAAGAGGGAGGGCCCAAGCCCAATAAAAAATTTGAGGGCCCATCTTGTACACCAAGTGCACTAAGCAAAACCCAAAATCGAATCATTTTTTATGTAGGGATCCTATGCTAATTATTATATCAAGAAAATGGAATCCGATGCTAGCAGGTTTTGTAAGTTAGATAAGATATTATATGAATGTAATAGTTATATGCTTCTATTCAGGCTTCTTTTCTTAATTAGAAAGTTATTTAAAAAAAAAATAATGGTGAATAAATGAATAGTACTTGTGGATAATATGAAATGTGTAATTAAATTTAAAACATGACTATAAAAATAACATTTAAATGAAAAAATGAAACTCAAAAAGAAGCTATAGATTATTTTTTTTCTACACTCCCAAAACAATATAACAAGAACAGATAGTTTGTGAAATTTAGTCACGGTATGGGACTTCCTTCCACTTATCGATATAGGGCTCCATTATATCGAAGAATACGAGAAGTACAAATTGTATGTGAATCTAGGGTTCGTTCAGCAACACTACACCAAAAATAGCATTTTACAACATGCAAAAGGCAACATTCATTTTTTGAATGTTGCTAAAGAGGTCTATAACAACATTCTTGTAAGTGAATGTTGTCATCGATGTCAATAATTGAGTTTTGACAACAGTTTTTAAATGCATGTTGCTAATGCCTCTTTTTGCAACCCGTTTGATTAATTTTATGAAACGTTTCTTCAACTTAGAAGCATTTTTATAGGAAACTCTTATGTGGCTTCCTCTAATTAAAGTACTTCCAAAATAGGAATCTATTTTAGAAATTAGTTTTCAAACAAAAGTTAATGTAGCTCCATGAAAAAAACTCTTCAACAAGAAGCAAAATTAATATCAAATGGACGCTTATTCTTCTCTTTTTACTCTCTGCAAAGAAAAAAGTTTGTCCAAACATCCTTTATATGAGTACCAAACTAGAAGTTATTGAGTTTTGTTTGTCATAGAAAATGTGTTATCCAATTAATGGAAAGCTGGCATCTCCTATTAAATTTCTATTTAATTTTGTCGGCTAATCTGCAACTATAATGAGTACGTAATAACAAATCAAAATAGCCCACAATATAAACTAATCAAGATTGAACACAAGCCATTCATAATTTATTCGAGATTTCAAACCCCATATACACATTATTCAAGCTCAAGAAAAAGCACACAGCTACAAGAGCAACGTGCCTAAAACAGGACATTCACTGGAGGCCTAAAAGCCATTAGTACGAAGCATGAGATTCATCATCATCGGTAAACCTATTAGAGTAGATGAAACGCTTCATATCGTCGTACAAATTTTGGGCAGCAGTCTTGTTTTGAAGCTCGATACCATGAAAACCACCCCGATTATAATGATAAACCACAGGTACTCTGTATCCCATCAACAACTTTACCAATTGAGTTGTTCGGTCGACCAAGGGGTCACCTTCGTCAGCTTTTACAAAGAACCTCGGTAAACGTGGGATCCGTCCTAGGTAAGATCCACCAGATATCGGGTTACAAAACTCATGATCTCGATTGGCATAAGGTGGCAACGCTAACGTCCACAACACGTCACACATGTACAAAGGAATATTGGGATCCTCCATGAGTCTAATCTCCGATGGAGTCCTAAAGACTCCACCAAAGAAAGGTTGATTCAATAAAATTCCACGAATTTTTATCGGTCGAAGATCGAAATCCAGTGCACGTAAGGCAGTGTGGTAAACTATGTTCCCACCAGCACTACTGCCCAATAGAAAAACTCTAGAAAAATCAGCATAGTCAAGCCATGGGTCACGGCCCCCAACACCTAATGCCTGGCTCTGAATCCAAAAGATAGCATTCAAGGCATCATCAAAAGCCGCCGGGAGGCGGTTTTCAGGGGCCAGCCGGTACTCGACCGAGACCACCACCGCCGGGAACTGCGAGGCGATATCGTTACAGAAGTTGTGAAAAATGACAGTTGATGCACTGAACAATACAAAGTCGCCTCCATGAAAGTATATTATAAGTGGCAGCTTGGTGTCCTTTGGGAGTTTGACAGGTATATAGAGGCGGACATAGGCTTTGCTCTTGGGGCTGAGCTGAATATCCGTCGAGAGAGCTACCGGCGGGCTATTCGGGTCAGTAACAGATGGGGTGGCATCCACCATAGGGATTTGGATTTCTCTTTTCAATGTACCGTTAGAATTCCAGCTTATTCCAAGTAGTTTGAAGGCTTCTTGCCAAGTATGGGGTTTAGCCACCTTTTCATCAGCCATGATCGACGGCCATGATTGGGTGAAAATCAAGAACGCCAGAAGAGTGTAGGCTGCAACCGCAGGCCATGATTTTGGGTTTCGATACAGACCATGCTGTCTGAACATTGTTTCCGATGCAAAGGATTCAAACAAGGGAATGTCAGAAGAAGCAGGAGAGTTGGTTGCAAAGTGGATGCCTTGAGGGGGTTATAAATAAAGAGAATTTGAGGGTTTTGATGATGCAATTTCAATTAATTTTGAAATAAAGAATTATGGGGGATTGTTGGAAAAAATAGGTTAAGTTGGTGACTTTGACATAAAATTATGGGGGATTGTTGGAAAAAAATAGGTTAAGTTGGTGACTTTGACATAAATTTTGAACAGGACTGTTTGATTATTTTGGAAGGTCAAGATTAATTTGTATTCTCCTCCGTAAGAATATCGAAATCATATATTTACTTGTCAAAAATGATGCTCGGGTGAATGAGAAATTGAAATTCAAAGTGGACCATTGTAAATGATTTATGTTGAAGGGAAAACTATATTCAAGTTTGTCTCACATAGGAAGTTAATGAAAATAAAAATCACTTTATATATGATTACACTTTGGAAGGGTGTAATCATGTGTAGCATAGATGCTCTCTCCACATGCCATGCAGGGAGTGCAAATCACGAACCCGAATAGGCTTTGGACTTTGAACTTGTGCGTACACGAATGTTTGATCGAACGGAGCAAAACTGGTCACTTAGAAGCGTCCATGTTTTGCCAATTTTTTTTATTTTCTTCAACTGACTTTTTAGTTTTCGAAACTGCTATAACTCCAATGGTTATTACTCTTAAACTGTTGAAACTCCATTGATGTCATTGAGTTAATGAGCATGTTACACATCATTCATGGGGCCAAGTCTATAATTGAGCTAGTTTTCCACCATTCTTACATACGAAATATCTCTGCATACACAGTTTCATTTTCTGTCCAATTTTTTGTGGTGATATTGTTCGGGATACTAAGTCAGTTCGCCAGAGCAGCGTCTGGTGTGCTCAGACTCTGCTGGTTTTCTATTGTATTTTGGGAAACAGACGTTCAAGCTTAAGATCAAGCACATACGGTGAGTGGGTAAATTTGGTATAAGGAAACTGTGTTTACACAGGCCTCGATTTGAAAAATAATCTGTTCTTTTATTAATTCTGTAATTAGATTACTTGTTCTGTTTCTATTTTGATTAATTAGATTACTTGTTCTGTTTCTATTTTGTAAATTCGGTATTCACTCACTAATATTAATTTTCTAAACTTCACACCCATTAATGCATTAACAATAACAATAATGCTACTTCAACCAATAGTTTCGTTCTCCTGCGCTCCAAGCGCAGGAGAATGATATGCGCTTTGCCTTGCCTAAAGCAAAGCCTTGAAAATAATGCAAGGCCTGCTTGCATTATTTTATTCTTTAAATTTTAAAATTTTTTTTTTTTAGGTCTTTTGTTAATTATTTGTTATTTTAGTACTAGTTCAATGTAGTTTGAATTAAATTTTTTTTTAATATTAACAATTGAAGGACAAAAAAAAATTAACAAAAGACAAAAAAAATAAAATAATTCAAACTACGTCGAACATTACAACACATTCATACAAAATAAAATAGACATTGCATAAATTAGATAAATTTTCTTCAAATTTAACTCAAATTACGTCGAACGAGTACAACAATAAGTGGTTTAATGGTGGACGACTGTGCTTTGACCGACGACCATTAAATTTGAATTTAATTTCATTTTATTGTTGTACTCGTTCGATGTAGTTTGAATTAAATTTTTTTTTTTTGTTTTTGTCTTTTGTTAATTTTTTTTTTTTTTTTTGTCCTTCAATTGTTAATATTAAAAAAAAAAAAAATTAACAAAAGACAAAAAAAAAACAAATTTAATTCAAATTACGTCGAATGAGTATAAAAAAAAATAGTTAACAAAAGACCAAAAAAAATTAAAAAATAAAAAAAGTTCAAGAATAAAATAATGCAAGGCCTACTTGCATTATTTTCAAGGCTTTGCCTTGCCTTTTTATTTTCAAGGCTTAGGCAAGGCAAGGCGCGTACCGTTCTCCTGCGCGCCACGGAACTGTTTCAATTGAAGTGGTGAAGTAGCATTATTGATGCATTAATTACATTATCCATATTTCACCGGACCACGGCCACTCACAAACAGACAAACACGATTTACCTGGAGTTTCAAATACTCGATTCTCTACAAAGTGGAAAAGTTGATTTGAGATTTTAATCTACACTAGACATAAATATGGAGTAAATAATGGACGACAAGATGAATTTTTAGTTGCGATCTAGCGTGGATACCCAATTAATCATGAAGCAATAGCTCTGGACACTGTAAACAAGTTGCCACTCGAGGACTGGGGAAGTGCGAAATTTTTTAACTTCGGCTGACATGCGCTACACATTCAGTTGGTAAGGAAATTTTGCTACTCTTCTCAATAATAGGTTAAACCGTTAAAAGTTTAGAACAACTCCATGCAGGTGTACAATGTGGAAGAATTTTTAAATATTTTTTTCCCTATTCTTAATGATTCACATAATATCAAAGTATGCACACTTGTTTAAATGAAATTTAAATAAATATATTCTCTTTCTAATAGTTTAAATTTTTTAACTAGGGTGTTTAACACATAATTTGGAAAACAAATATCATGAGTTTAAGCTTATGTTTGAGCTTAATTTTTTAAAATCTTCCTTTTTTTTTTTTTTTTTTTCTCAAATTCATTTTTAATTACACATTCACTCATAAAATAAAATTTACATGTAAGCTCATACATTTTCATTATTTCTTAATCACAGATTTAAAAAAAATATTAAAAAATGTATTTTCTCAAAAAATAAGGCTCAAACAAACTAAGGGTCCGTTTGATTGCAAGAATGAAATTTGGGTGGAAAGAAAACGAATTGCCGATAATTGAATTGCCTAGAATTTATTTTAAAGAGAAATGTAATTAATAGTGTTTGATTGGTATAATTTTTCACCTAATCCGTTTGACTTTATTTTTCATGCAAATTGTTATTTTTTGGGATAAATTTTTTTACAATCTGTATTAAAATTTGTTTGGATTATCAAAAAGTAAAAAATAAAATAAAATAAAAAATTTCATAAATTTTTTTTTTCGTTTGACTTTGTTTTTCATGTAAATTGACAATTAAAAAAATAAATTTTTTTTTACCATTGAATTTAGAATTTGTTCCAATTGAAAAAGAAAAAAAAAAAAAAAAAAAAAAAACTAGAAATGGTGGGAAAGGCAATTCCCTGTTTTTAGGGAATTGAGGCGCGTGAGTGGGTGGGGTGGAATTTCAACCCCACTCCAAATTTGGTCTATCAAACAATAATAATTTCATAAAGTTGGAATTCATTTTCCTTTTCCATGAAATTCCAACACAATCAAACAGGGCCTAATGGTCCGTTTGATTGCAAGATGAAATTTGGGTGGATAGAAAAGGGAATTAAATTCCTTAGAACTTGTTTTATCGGGAATTGTCGATTAATTGTGTTTGATTAGTATAATTTTTCACCCGAACAAATTTGAAATTTTGGATCTTTTGGTATTCGTTTGACTTTGTTTTTCATGAAAATTGTCCATTAAAGAGATAAAGTTTTTTTTTTTTTTTTTTTTTTTTTTTACAATTGTTACTAGAATTTGTTTCAATTGTAAAAAATAATAATAATAATAATTAATAAATCGAACACCATTCGTTTGTCTTTATTTTTCATGCAAATTGTCAATTAGAGGGATAAATTTGTTTACCATTGGGTCTATAATTTATTCTAATTGCCCCAAAAAAAAAGGCTGGAATTAATAGAAAAGCAAGAAAATAGGGGAAAATGGAAAAACAATTCCGAAGAAAAAAATGCATCAAACAAGCAAAAGTAGAAAAATGGAGGGTAATCAAACAGGGCCTAAATCTTTTCGTCGCCGATTTTATATATATATATATATATATATATATATATATTAATAAAAATAAAAATCGGTGGCCCCCTATATCTCTTTGTGTCTAGCACGACTAATTAATAATTTGTGGGGTTTGACAATGAAATTATTAATGAAGTACGAATCATGTGTGTCATGTGCATTGTTCATAAATTGTGTAGTCTCCATCCGCATCACACACAATAAAAGCCAATTTGCAGGATTTTTAAATATTCGACTGCCTTATTGTTGCACCGTCTATTATCAATTCTAGTACCACAAATAATATTCCTACTTTCAAGAACTATAAATTCGGTGAAAATAAATTTAAATAAATTCATTTATTCTATTTTTAAAAGCCAAAATATTTAAATCAAGAAATGTTAAGCCTTCAATGAGAATACGGATTCTTGTATGAATTCAAGAGGCACGTGTCCAACGTTAACGTTAAATAAGTGAATCTCATTTTAAACTTTTAAATATATATAGTTCAATTAACGAATAAGAACATTTATGAAAAGTACACGTATCAAACATGTCATAGAGAGGGGGAAAAAAAGGTAAAACCTAACAAATACCTAAGAAGGTATTTTTAAAACAAGTTAGGAGGCGTTCTCTTTACTGTTTTCGGGTCGTTTTCTGTTTTCGATTTTTCAAAACATTGAAAACGCGTTCTCTTTTCCATTTTTGAAAACGAATTTTTGAAAACGGCTAAAAATTTTGTGAAGAAAACAGAAAAAAAACTTTTTTACGTTTTGACTGTCTTCTTCACAAATCTGTCAAAATTCAAAAAATACGTGTTGAGAAATATTTTTTCAAAACGATAAAAAGAACGAGTTCTCAACAATCTCAAAATGGACACCCAAAACACAAAATACAAAACGAATTCAAAATTCAAAACATAAAATTGAAATACGAATAGAACGTCCCATCAGTCTCTCTAAATTATTAATTCAACAAAATTCTTATTGACGTAACCTATTCAACTTTTCCAAACGACCATGTGGCTTACCATATTGAGCAATGTCTAGCACTTTACTCTACTTTGCAATGTCAATTCGTTATTCTAAATATAAACTATTTCTTCTACTTCTTTATTGTGGCAAGATTTCTCCTTTATGACGAAAAAATACCTATACCGATAATTATATTTTTACATGTGAACAATTTCCCAACATCTTTCGGTGGACTTGACACAATCAATTGATGTCCTGGGTCATGTGTATCACGCGCATTAATAATGGAATTATTAAGCATGATGATGGGGGGGGGGGGGGGGGGGGGGAGAGATTGCAGTTTGGCACGATAAGAACTATTTGGTAGGTATTGCGCTGTTTCATGTCATTTTAGTGCTTATGTCCAATGTGACTAAAAGGTATAAAATTTAAAATTATAAAACATTATCTCATATAAATTTCATGCTAATATTGTATAAGCAATAAAATTGGTTAATTTCATTTTTAGTCACTGAACTTTTAATGAAATCGCAATGAGTCATTTAACTTTAATTTATCGCAATAAAATCACTAAACCTCAATATTTTTTTCAGCATTAGCTATTTCATTAATTCTGTTACTAAACTGAATGTCCCAATTCTTTGTTAACTATCATTTTCAAATAAATATGAAATCTAATCATACAGCACTTGGTAAATCTTGAAATGAAGGGTGAATAGAGTTTTGATCTATTCACAATCAATCCAATTAATACAAACTATTTATTCTACTTCTTTTACGACACTTGATTTCCTCTTTTATGTGGAAATTTACCTTAACAATGTGTGAGCAGTTCCTCAATATCTCCTCCTCCACTTGACACAATGGTCGCCTTCATGTGAGTAGATATAAGTGGATACTGATTAGTGTCTGTTGGGAGTTGACACGTATATAGAGGCGGCAATATGCTTTGGCCTTGGGAATGAGCTATATGAGTTGTGCTATAGGTACAGAAATTCAAAATTTATATACCTATAGAATAGACACAACATTGGGTGGGAAGGAATTTTTTTTTTTTTCAATATTTTATACATGGGTCCCACTCCTTGTGTCTGGAAATTCAAATTTCTGTGGAAAAATCTGTCCCAAAAATCTGTCGTGCAATTTTATTCGAGCTATATAGGCAGAGATGGAAATAAGGGAAGGCAGGTCTGGGCTATGCCAAAATTTAAAGTGATACTATAAGCCTATGTTTAGATCTATATCATTTCAATGAGATTTCGGCACCATAACACATTTGCTACAGGAACACATGCATTTAAAAATTAAAAATTGTCAACAAATTCGTCAGATTCAAATAAATATCAATGGAGCCGTTGAGATGTAAAGGATCAAAATACCCTCTTCTGATCAATAAAAATTACACAATTACCCTCAACCCATTAAGGTGTTACGAAAATAGAATGCAAGGATAAAAAGGGAATGTAGTGCATATTGTATCTCGAAGAAAAAGTTAAACAGAGAATATCATGTTTAATAAACTTTTCCCTATATTTAAACTAAGGGGGTCCATAGTTGGAAAAATGAGATTGCCAAATGCAAAAAAAAAAAAAAAGGAAAATGAGGGCCGAATGAACCATAAAAGAAAGTGGAAATTACATTGGATTAGGTTTTCAAGGATTCTATTTCAAAAACCAAATTTTAGGTTTATTTTATCCATAAATCGGGTGATAAACCAGTTTTTTTAATTTTAAATAATAAATTATAAAACAAAATTAATTTACTACCTATTAGACCCACGCCACCCCGCCCACACCCAGCCCCCACCCCATTTCACCCCAAACCATTTTCATTTTCTATTTATTTCTCTCTCTATCCTCTCAATTCTCTCTGTACTCTATTTTCTTCTACTTATCTACCCGTCACCTACTCTTTGGCTAGCAAGAGTGTAATAATTCGCAGTATGCTTGAACATAAATTTCGAGTCAAGAATTCTTATTTGAATAGGTGAATTCCAAGATCTTTTAAATGGTTGAATCGCTTTACTTTTCCAAGCATCAAATTATGCATTTTCTTGTTCTTCAATGGTCTCAATCCCGATCATAATGGATGAAGATCATTATCCACAATTTAAGTGCGTTATTTTGTCAGTTTTCATGCCAAAATAGTGAGGCCTTTCCAATTTTGGAGTATTTTCACATACGAATTTCACCACATTTTCTTGCATTTTTTTCTCTCTCATCATACAATTCTAAGTGACCGAAGTTATTTCAAAATTAGGAAAGTGGGTGGAAGTTATGGGTTTTACAAACCACTCACTCTAATTCATTTTAATAATTGTGTTGTAGCCTGTGCTAAAGCTGAAATATGTGGAAGCGAGGCCCTTGCTATGAGGTGAGACTGTTGATTGTGTTGAAGCCTGTGCTAAGGCTGAAACAAATGGAGGCGAGGTCCTTGCTAAGAGGCGAGCCTGTTAATTGTGTTGAAGCATGTGCTAAGGTTCAAATGTATGGAGGCTAAGCCCATGCTAAGAGGACGAGTCTCTTGATTGTGTTGAAACATTGATGGGACACGTGCTGCAATAATTTGAAAACCTTTTATGTTTCCAAGATACGGCAACGAAGTAGTTTCCATCTTTCGATACGCATATTGTGTACGCATTAACTGTGCAATGATGGTATTTGTTACAACTAGAAGAGAAGATGTGATCCGTAGGTTTGTGCTAAGCATAGAATGATTTGGATTATTTATTCAAATTTTAATAGGCGCCTTTTGATTTTAACGTTTCAGATTAAGGGTACAGGTGTACGTCTAAGTGTTCAATGAAGCTCATCCAACGGTTGAGCTTCGTCTTTGTCGCCTACAAAAAATAAGGGAGTTACTCATTTGATATCCTTTTACTTAGCCAAAAAGCCTCAAATACTTAAAAGATTGTTTGCATTTCTCCGGCAACGTTTGCAATTTTTTCGACGAGTAATCAGATTCTAACTTCTTTTCTGTGTTGTTTGACATTTGTGTAAGTAATGACCCTTTTTTTCCTTTAGTTTATTGACTTAAAACCTTATCAAATGGCCTCTTCTTCGAAACAAAACACTAAGGAGGTCTTTTGAGAGAGTTGATATGGCGGTGATATCCGTCGAAGCTGGATTGCCTCAACTAATTCCTATTGAGAGGATTATAGGAAATTGGTGGAGAGCCTCATTGTGGCTGACTTGTATAAAGGAAAATGAATAAGAGACCTTTTGGTAGAGGCCTATAAGGTCAACTCCTCATTTGTCAAAGAGCTAGGGGCTCAAAACAATAATTAATTCTTGAGAGGGTTGCCACTGGATGGTGGAGAAACGTTGACACTTGTCGCATTTCCTTATGAACTGAAGTACATATTTTTTTAGAGTTGGCAAAAAATATCATTGTCTTAATATCTTGTGTGCGAGTGTTGTGCATCCTGTATGGTTGCCATGATATCTTTCATGAGCCTCAAGAAGGACATAATTAGCTTATTCCCCACCAGTGCATTGGAAAAAAGGCGAGGAAATCCCTCTCTTGTACAGTACCTTATCCAAGAGCACAAAATGAACAACCCTTTTTTGTGCTTGTTAGCCTCTTCCTTATTTTTCGGTAGTACATGATCCTTAAGGAAGACAATAATTAGCTACATCCAAGATGGGGTTCCTTTGATCCATAACCTTCTTGAGGTACATTGCCATACTTTGTCCCTTGCAATGAAATTGCCATACTTGACTCACCTCCAATTGTGAATCATTGTTAACTACCAGTCTCTTCTCTTGCGCCTCCATAGATAATTTGAGGTCAACTCGTAATGTCTCATACTCAGTTGCATTGTTGGAGGCTTTAAATTCAAATCTTACTGCACAATTGAGCTGATGGCCTACAGGGCTGACTAATACCAGTCCAACCTCTGTACTTGTTTCTCCAAAGGAACCATCAACAAATAGGTTCTATATGGATGGCTCTACTAGCTCGATCGTTATTTCTATATTCGGAGTGTTGGCAAATTCTACTATGGAGTCTGCAAGTGCTTAGCCTCTTACAGAGGCTCTTAGCTTGTAAACAATATCAAATTCACTTAGCTTCCCAGTCCATTTCATTAATCTCCTTGAAACATTAGGTTTCTGAAGCACCTGCTTAAGTGAAAAATTGGTCAGCACTTGTATGATATGGGCCTAAAAATATGGCCTTAATTTTTTGGAAGTGATAATAAAGAAGAGTGTAAGCTTCTCCATGTTAGTGCAACGAGTTTCTGTTGACAAAAAGGCTTTACAAATATAATAAATATGTAACTGCAAGCTATCTTATTCCCTCATAAGTACGGAACTTACAGCCTATGCAGAAATAATCAAATACAACAACAATAATTCTCCTTCCTTAGACTTCGAGAGGAGAGAGGTCTATCCCAAATGCTTCTTCAGCCCTTGGAATGCCTCTTCGCACTCCTTGTTCCATTGGAACCTCTTCATTCCTTTAAGAATCTTGAAGAATGGAAATCATTTATCAATGGCATTTGAAACAAAACGACTCAGAGCTGTCAATCAACCTGAAAGACTTTATACTTCATTTGATTTGCTAGGAGACCTCATATCCATCAAGGTTGTGATCTTTTTACGGTTGGCCTGTATACCTCTTTAATTGACTATATAGCTTCGAAACTTCCCAGATGCAATTCCAAAGGTACATTTGAGAGGATTCAACTTCATCCTATATCTTCTTAATATTTGAAAAGCAGCATCGAGATGCTTAACATGATCCATAGCCATGATCCATAGCCCTGAGACTCTTCATTGACATATCTTTCACATTAACTTCCATAATTTTGCCAATGACATCTACAAACATTTTGCTGACGAGACGCTAAAAGGTTACTCCAGGATTCTTTAAGCCGAATGGCACCATCTTGTAACAATAAAGACCTTTATTAGAAATGAAAGAGGTGTTCTTCTCGTTTGATGGGTAGATAGAAATCTGATTATATCTTGAAGAGGCATCCATAAAACTTAATAACTCATGCCCCACAGTAGAGTCCACAAATTGATTAAGGTTGAAGAAGTCTATGCATACCTTCTATTTGTATTGTATTTTTTTTTTACCCGAACTGGGTTAGAGGTCCACTTTAGATGGATGGCCTCTCTGATGAACCTATTGGATATCAGTTTTTTCCAATTCTTCCTTCAAGACCTCGTATCTTTCCAGGTTAATGGCTCTTTTCTTTTGCCTGTGAGAGGTGAAGTTTAGATTAATATTGAGGTGGTGGTAACTCATCTTGGGGTCGATGTCCACCATATCTTCATGCTTCCAAGTGAATACATCCAAGTTTTTTAGTAAGAAGCCCTTGACCTTTTGCTTGTCTTCTAAATTCAACTAATTTCCTATCATTGGAGTATTTTCCTGGGATCTTGTAGGTCTACTGGGAGAAAATTCAATTCTTCTACTGGAGCCACTTGAGAATTGGACTCTATGACTCAAAGATCCAATCCCTCAGCCATGGTCCCTTATTTAATGATCACCCCTTCTATAGAAATGTCTACATTTTGATGTAGTGGTCATTCTCTGGGTGCATCAAGCATTTCAATATCTACCAATGCTATGTTAAAACTCTTAGGTCTTTCCTTATGGAATTAAGATAGTTTTCTCTTAATCCCATTTGATTACCTGTAACTATGGCGATGATGCGTTCGGTAGAAAATTTCATACATAAGTGGTGGATGGAGGTGATTGCCCAAAGTTCATTCAATGCTAGTCGTCCTAATACACTATGACAGGCTAACCCATGGTATTATATACTCCATGAAATGATGGGCCCTCAAGGGGAGCAATCCCATTTCCACTGCCAGGGTGATTTTCCCCCTAGGAATGATGATATCACATGTGAAATCATATATAGTGAAGGACATTAGGTAAG
Organism: Osmanthus fragrans; assembly: GCA_019395295.1. Classification (NCBI taxonomy): domain Eukaryota; kingdom Viridiplantae; phylum Streptophyta; class Magnoliopsida; order Lamiales; family Oleaceae; genus Osmanthus; species Osmanthus fragrans. The sequence goes on from CM033349.1 coordinate 14,612,258, forward strand.
CTCATGATCTATTAACATTTTATCAAAGGTGACCCCAAATAGGATGACGGAGCTTCCGTTGTCCACCCATATTTATGCTTCAGGCCATTTCTTACCAGAATAGCCCTTACAACTAATGTATCACAATGGCGATAATGTACACCAAAAATATCTTCATGTGTATAAATAATAGATGGTATGCTCCTAGTTCTATGAAAGTTGTTGTTGACTATGTAGCTCATCGAGGAAAGATCATTGGTCTCTCTAGCATAATTCCTTTATGCATTTCTAGATTTCCCTCCAACGTACAGACTCCCAATAATGGTATCAATCTCCCTTATAGGGCCATTTTCAGCGTCAGTTGGGGGTTCTCTTTTTTATTTTTGGCCATTTTTAGGCATGTTCCTATCTTTATCCATCATGTGTCTAGGGGATTCCTTCTTGGGATGACGTCTCACCTCATCTCATCGAAGCTGTTGATCATGCCTGGACAGTGATGCATTTTGTTGTGTGTGGTGGACATCCCTCATTCTTGAATATGTACCGATTTGTTCCATGTGATGTGGCATGAACATGCAATCATTTATGCTATGGCTATATGTTCAATGGCAAGTGTAATAGGGCTTATTTCTAGGTTCATTGCTCATGTCTCTATCTCTGCCTCTTGAGCAATTTACCTGTCTCTGGGCATTAGGTCCAACTTCTTTGTGTACGAAAGAGGGTACGACATTTAAAGTGATAGTAGCCAATGCCTCACCTGAAGTAGAGGAGATTGTATGCTCACCTTAGGTCCACTGTTGATTTACGAAATGAAAGATAAGGCCTCAGCATTGCCTTTGAGATGGTGAGAGTACCATTGAGGTTAATTGCGATGGTCTATCAATTCTTCATTGACAATTTCGTTTCTCGTCATTTTCATAAGGTATCATAGGTGGTGGGGTTCTTATTTCGTACATCCCTCCAAAGAATAGTATTCATATTAAGGCCTCCTCTGAAAGTTGAAATAGCCTCTCTGTCGGTGACTTGCTCACAATAAGTCATCTCATCTGTAAAATGGGCAAAATAACTTTTCAAAGTTTCGCCTACATGTTGCATCATATCCTATAGATGTTGAATGGAGCCTCTCTTTCTTTACTTGATAGATATTGGTTTAACAAAGCCTTTTTGAGATCTAACCAGCTCTTGATACTCCCATCCAGTATACAGCTATACCATATCTAGGTAGCCCCTGTCAACGTGAAATGGAAGGCCCTATACTTCAATGCAGTTGAGGCTCCTCTCAGACACGATGAATCTGGTAGTTAAGATGTTTAGTAGGATCACTTATTCTCTCATACTTGGGAATTTTCGATAGTACAAAGTGGTTGGGGATATGGGTATTCCTCAACTCTTGCAAAAATCGGAGACTTTCATCATCATCACCTAGGTCAAAAGATCTGCATAGGCCATCTGAATCCTTCTTCTCAGCCTGGTACCGAGGCGTTTGTATTGTGTTGGCTTAGCTTGGCTTGGCTTGGCTTGGTTTCTCAAAATTGCAGCGTTCCATCTTTCTCACATATTTCTATGTGGATGGATCTCTTAGGGCTCATGATTTTGCCCATACCCTTGTGGCCTTTGCATAGAAGGTGGTTGTTAGAGCCTATTTCTAGGCACTGATGGGCCAATTAAGTCAAATACGTTGGTGGACCTTTGAGGCCCGTGCTCCTTTGCATATTCTGGAGGAAAGTTTTTTACTCCCTAGGGTAAGTTGTCACGGGTCGACTGGAGATGTAATTAGTGACAAGTTCTATCCCCACTTCTCTTTCAACTTGGTTAGCCTTTCTTCTTTGTCTTTGAGAGTAAGCCATTTGGTTATGTTTCTTCTCATCTTTTTGGAAAGCACTCTACTAAGGCATTTGACAACTAGTATGTCCTTGTATTTGCATAAGTAACTGGTGCACGACAGTATTTTGTTTGGCTATATTCCTCATGTTTGCAACCATTTCTCGTACTTATCTTGTAAGGTGTGTAGTAGTGTCGTCGCCTCGACTATGATGGCGATGGGGACAACGAACATTGTTCCGAAGAACTTCTTCTTTAGAGTCCTCCTGTTGACACCTTACACGGGATCCATAATGACAGGAACTCATGGTATACTAACAACTTGTGTATTAAATAACACTTCTTCAGCACTTTCACTTGTTTTTTCATCAAGAACAAGAACATTTCTTCCACGGTGGAGTTTGAAACACTTCTTTTTTTAATGGCTTCTACCACAAGGATGTTCGTTAGTTATATTGTGGTTTTCTACTGACGATGTCAATCTGTTGATCTTGAAATTTGTACTTTGGTCGTGGCCAATAGATCCCAAGGACTTTCATGTCCACAAAAGCTTGATTCCTATATATTTGGATAAACTATTAGCCATACGTGGCTTTCTTCAATAGTTGTGTTGGTTGTGTGTACTCTGATACTCAAGTCAATTGGGGGTAATATTTATGAGTGTGGAAGGGCTTTAGAAACAAGCCCCTAATGTAAAAAAAAAAAAAAAAAAAAAAAGGTCGGCTTAGGGGGATTTTAGGATAATAACGGTAAGGATAGCAAAGTTGTAGATCGAAATTCTAAACTTGCTAATCCTTTGGAATGGCACATTGTGTGAGGTTTTATGGAAAAATAAGATGAAAATTGGTCGTAGGATAAAAGTTTACATGGTCTCATCTATGCGACTGAGGCCTTTTGTCAAAGGCATCAATCAATCATAAGTATCAAATGCTAATACAATTTTGTAACCCATAAATTTGACATGGGACATAGACTTGACCTGGTTGGTTGGATAGGACGACGACATCAGTGAATTTTCACATCAATTACATACCAAGGATTGCGTGAAAGATCTCCTACTAGTCCCCCTTTGTAGCCTCTCCCGTGAATGAGGGTTCGACTTGGTCAAATGAGTTCGGTATCCCATATAGGTTTAGCCAAACTACCTTTTAGGCAGAGTGACGTGAAGTGTGGGCCTAGTTTCGCCTTCCATGTAGGTCTGTTGGAGCCTTGTTGTACGAGGAATAACAAATTCCAATAGCTGAAAAGGGAATACTCATTTATTTTGAAGGGTTTACAAGACATTTACCCTTCTTCAAAAATAAAAAAGGGAACAAAATGAACAATTAGAATAAAAATAAGAAAATAAATGACGAACCAAAACCACATTTCACAAAGTGTCTCATTTCCAGCAATTAGTACATTCTTGTAATTTTAGCCCTTGTTTGACAATCATTAAATTTTTTATTTTATTTTTATGAATTTCATTTCCAATTACATTTTTTGTCACACGTTTTCTACAACTTGAAATTGTCGCAAGTGTACGGTGTCAAGTTTTATAATATAATAAAAGAGTTAGAATGTCGAACCCACTAGGATTATAATTTAATTCACTAAGTACTATAATTGTGTAACGATTGATGGTTGAATGATTGTTTTAACTTAATCTAATGAAATTGGTTTTGACAAATATGACATGCAAAGTATTAAGATGAGACAAATGTAATGAATGAAAATCACCAAGTTGAGAAGTCTAGAGAATGATTTTACCTTACTCTCAACTATGATTCAATGATTTCCAATTATTCTAACTGATTTCCCCTAATTAAAGGCAAGAATCCTAATATAATTCTCTCACATCTCTCGAGTGCCTGCTAGAATTTAATCCTAAATTTTAATCACAAGATCTCTATTCCGAATTAAAACCTAAAATTTACAAAAATTCCGATTCTTTTATAGAGTAAACCTCATAGATTTTATACCTTCTCTCAAAATCCATAAAATATACATCGGGTCAATCCTATGATCGCACCTAAATTTCCCTCTCTCGAGTGCTGGAATTTTCTAATGTCTATTCATTCAATTATTGATCAGGTAATTGAAAGCATTAGAATTAGGACACAATTAAATATAAACGGGAAAATCAGATAGAAACAATTATAAATTCATCAACCCATAATTTCAAGTTACAATTTATAATGGAAAACATAAAGGAGAAAGGAAAGAAAAACTATTTTGAAGCATTAATTGAATTCCCATCGATGTTGTCCACTCGCTTGATTTCTTTGATTCTTCAATGTTGACTGCTTTTTGTTTTTCTCCCAGCCGTCCCCTTTCTTTTTCCTCTGGTGTCTTCTCTATCTATTCTCCAGAAACCGGCTGAAATTCTTCAAGTCTTCTCGCTGCTCTCGGCCTCTATAAGTCCAACTGTTCTTCCCTTGCAAGTCTCTCCCAAAGAACTCGCTCCTTATTTAGGTCTTCAAGTTAATATTTATACTCTCCTCAAGTTGCACACGAATTGGAAGTGGACCGGGCCGATTTTTTTTTTTTTTTTTAAACTTTCAATTTTTTCCTCCTCGGGAAAGGCGCCGCATTGAAATTCCCTGCTGGCGCCAGCCATTCTGTTGGGTTCTCTCGCTGGGCGCCATGGTGCCCAACTCATTGCTAGTTTTGGTCTCGATTCATGGGTGCCGTGGCGCCCATTGATCTGCTTCACTTCGTTTTGCCAATCTTTTCAGCTTTCTTTCCCCTTAATTTTCACATTCTCTCGTCTCCAATTCATGCCTCATTTTATGATCCACACTGTAGCTCCATTCCACACTTTAAATCATGCCGTTTTCTTCCAAGTTGTTTAATTACAAAACAACACGAACACACGCATCAAAAAGTTCAAAATTGCTCAAGAGCAAACCGAAAACTACGATTTAGAGATGATCAATGTGTTTTCCACTCATCATTTTTACACTAAAATATTCTGTACGAAAACTGAATTTTTTTCCTATTTTTTAATTACAAATTATTCAAAAAATCACTATTCAGAAACTCATTTTCACAAAAAAAGAAAAAAAGAAAAAAAAAAAAGATTGTAATGATGGTCATATCAGGGTTTAATATTTAATTTTATGATGGGTGGGGTAGATGATGATTTTGGTAAGAATATGCCGACCTAATTAGAATATTATAATGTATCTTAATGCTAACTTTCGACGATCAAGCTAGACCATCCTTCAATGGATAGCCCGGTCGTCTGGGTAGTCCATTAATAGATGACCCAATTATCTGGCCGTCCGTTACTAGATGACCCAGACAATTTTTTATTATTCTCTTCAATGCCCTTATTTTTTCCTTATAATTAATCTAACTTTTGTTTAAAATTTGACTTGTGATGCAGATATCGAATCAACAGTTGTCTTAAATGAAGTGGCTAATTGAACTGAAGAAAAACCACACAATTTTTATTTGCGTAAATTTAATAAGGAAGAATATTCCCAGGAATGAACACAAAAATTTCGATTGAGGGAATCGTAATGTAAATGATTTTTAGGATATAGTTGATATAGCTCGTGAGGAAGATGTGGTCATTTCTGAGATGGTTGTTATACTGTGATATCACTATTACGTAAAGAATTTTTTAGGTAGTTCAAGATAATGACAAGAAAATTCCTTTTATAAACTCGAATCTCATTTCTTTATCCAATTAGAGACATGACTCGAGTGGGAACATACAAGCTAGACTGAGTACACGGTCTTCTAATTCTTCACATATGATTATCGATGATGAAGATTTGCATGTCGAGCAATTATTTGACACGAACAGAGATCTGCAAAAAAATATGCACATGATTGCAATGAAAGACAACTTTGAATTTAAAGTGAGGAAATCAAATAATTTTACCAACACAATTATTTTTGTAGAGAAAATTTGTAGTTTGTGTTTGTGAACGATGAAGATATATACGAATAAGTACTTTGTAGTTCACAACAATGCGCGCAGGAAAATATGTGCCAAGTGGGTATTTGTTGAAATGATTACAGACAAGGCTGATTGCAATTTATTTATCCATAGATAACGTACAAGTTTCAAGACTCACGGACGATTTATAGACATGCATACATCATTAACGACACATACAGAGTACAAGATGGTCATGAGCTACTAAAACATTTGGAAAGCTAAAGAATGTATGTTGGAGTATTTAATGGGTTTGGTTAAGTAGAGTTACGCTAAATTGGCCAGGTGTTTCTATAACATAGGAAGAACTAATCCTGACTCAGCATCCTTTATTAAGATTGATAGCGAGAATCAATTCAAGTATTTCTTCATAGTTCTTGGTCAATCTTTTCAAGAAATTCGTAATTCGATGCGACATCTAATTCTAGTCAATGGTACAATCCTGAAAGCTAGATACAAATGCTAGTTAATTATTGGTACATGTCAAGGTTTCAACATCCAATTTTACCCTATTGCATTTGACATAGTTGATAGCAAGAATGATCTAGTGAGACTTTGGTTCTTCACAAAGTTGAATGATGTAATTGGGACGTCGAGAACATTGTCTTTGTAATTGACTCGGGAATGCTATAATTAATGATATCGCTGATGTTTTTTCTCGAGACACATCATGGTTATGCATATACTACATACAAGGCAACATGAAGACTAAGTATTGGTACATTTGTTGCATTGTTTAGAAGAGTTGTAGAAGCTTAAGTTTCAAAAAGTTTAATAAGTTTATCGTCAAAATAGACAATAAATTACATGATGCATGAGAGTATTTAAGAGTGAAGTTGGGGATTGAACATTGGATATGGTTACATTTTCTAGGATGTTGATACAATATGATGGCGTCAAACAATGTAAAATCACTCGATGCATTATTCAAGAAGGATTGAAAATTATCAATTCTCACAATGATTGAGCACATTGGTAACAAGCTGCATAAATCGTTTTACAATAGACGTGTAGAATTACAGAGTGGCATAAGTGTGCTAGCCCTGACTCAAGAATATAAACTCTTCAAGATTCTTGAGGTGGCGAGAAATGTATGTGTGGAACTACTGAATCAATTTTACTTCTCCATGACATGTGGACGCAAAATCAGAAATATCGTGGACTTGAATGGAAACACATGCATGTAAAACGATTTCAGGTGGAGAGTTTTCCAAATATGCGTGCAGTCCAAGTGGCTATCCATAGAGAATTTCCACCATACACATTGTTCACTCATTATTAAAAAGACTATTTTTGGATAGTAGCGCGTGTGCCAAAACTATATTTCCTCCACTAAATGAAGTTCACTGGGAATTCTCCGACCACATTCTTTCACTTAATAATTTGTTGGCACTTGGTGTTGGATCGCATACTCCTGGACGTAGATATATGTCTAAAATACAATCTATCAAAGAGTTTTTTCGACTACGTAAGTACGACACATGTGACGCACCAGGGCATACTCGCTAGTTTTGTACCAGTTAAACTCCCCTCTATAACAATTCGACGAATGTGTAATTTATATTTAAATCATGTGTAATCTTTATAGTATTTTATTTTTTGCAATCCTTTTATTTATATTATTTTGTTCGTTTCATTAATATTTAGTTAGTGAGTCCCTGACAACCAATTTTTCAATACTTTTTTTATATTCATTTTCAATCATACATTTTTATAATAAAAAATTGTTCGCTTAAATTCAAAACTTTCATCTACTTTTAAACTGCACATTCTCCAAAAATTTATCCTTTTGACAAAATTTTATGGTCCGAATCAATTATCAGAAAGTTGCAACGAGGTCTTGAATTTTTTCTTCCTTTTTCGCAAGTTGAGTCCATAAAATCTTCGATTATCATTTTAACTTCTTTTCTTTTCGCCAATTTTGTCAATTTTTGTGTATTTTTTAATCTAGCAATTATTTATACAATTAAGTGTATTCACAAATATATAATTAAATCACTTATACAATTAAATATATTCACAATTAAATTAAAACACAAGTCGCAATTAAATAAACAATAGCTATGTTTTTTTAAAAATAATATACTATATAGAGATTTCACAATTGTATACATACAAATCAGATGCTAACTCACATATTTGAAGGGGCTCTATTTCAACGGAAAACAGTTGCAATTTAAAATTTTCAAGAAATTTATTCATGTTCTTAGGATGATAAGGACAATAACAAAGCGCAAGTCATTTGATAAGTTGAACTTCCAAATTTTCTTAAAACTTAAAGAAATCATTTTAATATCATCGATACTTAAGTTAGACTTACCTTATGATAATTGATGAGTGTGTTTTACACACTTGTCCATGATTTTATTCTTATTTAGTTATAACTAATTGAGCGGGCTTCTACCTAATAAAGTGAAATTATGTAATTAGTTGGTAAAGATCGGACATGAGTGCAATTTGTACAAAAAATGGTGATTTTTAGCTTAATTGGAGATTGATCGGGTACTTAAAAGTCATATGGTTGCAATCAATTAAATGAAAGAAGTATTTCAAAAATTGGATAAAATTCATACGTTTTGGGAGGCAAATTCGATGATTGGAAAGTTTAGGAACTAAATTGTGAACTTTTACATCGGATCAAGACTTAATGAATTTGAAATAATAGAGGGCAAATTATAAAGAATTCAAGGTGAATGATCTGTGTTACAATATTAAAAGGGTGTGGCAGGAATGAAAGAAGAATTTGGGGACCAAAGTGAAAACATTGAAAGAAGGAAAAAAATGGTATATATATTTGCAGCCGTGACTTTACAAAACGCGGCCGCTAAATTTACTATTTGCCGTGGGTTGGCTGCGGCTTTGCCCGTGGTCGCTCCTGGTTTGGCCAGACTTTTACATTTTCATTTTATATATGTCATTTAGCCTATTTTTCATGGAAACTCCTAGAGGAATTCATATAATATATAAAGACATCTTCTATGTCAGGAAAAAGGGTCCACAATTTTGAGCATTAGAGAGACAAAAAGGGAGAAGAAAATCCATATGAAGGAATCAAGAACAAGGGCTTGAAGCTTGAGTCGGGAAAGAAGAAAGCCTTGATGCAAGATTAATCCAATTGTCTTCATCTTATTTTAAGATCCAATGATGTATTTCACTATTTTCCTTTGTTTTTCTTCAATTAATATGAGTAGCTAAATCACTCGTTATGGTGAACAATGAATTTATTTTGACCCTTTAATTTAATTTTCAAGATTCTAGTACTTAAAATTATGCTGATTTCATTTATGGAATTTAATTTTTTGAATTACTTGGCCAATAATTCTATGAGATGTGAATTTGTAATGAATTCATAGGTAAATTATAGATTTAGATCACATTATTAAATTTGATAATTTGAATAAAAGAGTAGACATACATTTTATAACCGCTATTATTACATGTGTTCTTGGATATTTAAGGCATTTAGTTAATGCTCATCCAGATTTATACAGAGATATGGTACATTAAAGTAGTTAAATAGAATCAATTTGAACTCGAGAGAGGTCAATTGAAAATTAAGAAGAATTCAGTCAAACACTACAATTAGTACAGAATCCGAATTAACGAATTATAGGTGATCAATAAATGAAATTGTATGCCCTAATATCACATTCATACTAAAAATCCTAATTTGATTATTGTATGCATTTAGGTAACATTAAGTTATTAAAATAATACAGAAAATCAAGCACTAAATACACCTTGTTTTCATCAATTAAAAGATAGAAAAAAAAATTAGGAATAGAATAATAGTCTCATTGAGAATGATCAACTGGATTCATAGATCCATTATATTGCTTGTTAAAATATCATTCGCTTGTGATAGAAAAATGCAACACATATATCACTACAAGAAATTTATATTTTCCCGAAAAATATTTTTTTTGTAGGGAAATGTAAGAATTTGTGGGAAAAAATCCTTGCAGACAAAATAATTTTGTAGGCACATTTGTGGGGAAAACATCGAGGGGATAGGTATAAGACGACAAATTTTTTAAATTTGTGAGCTAAAGTTTGTCCCTACAAATCCTTTGGAGACGAATACAATTCGTCATATAAGGTTTTCCCTAACAAAATTATTCGTCTGCTAAAGTTAAGTTTGCCCACGAAAAGGTTTCGCTTTTCCCCACAAATGATGTTGTGGGCTAAATCGCTTTTTCCCTACGAGTAATGTTTTGTGTGGAAAGAACATTTGTAGGCTAAGATACATTTTTCCCAACAATTAACAATTTGTGACAACATGATAAATATTATTTTGTGGGCTAAACCCTGTTTTTCTCTACAAATATTTGTTTGTAGGGAAAACATATGTGTAGGCTATTATAAAACAATTCGTAGGGAGAAATTAAATTAAATTATTTATATTTTATTTGTTATTTATATTATAGCGATTTTTTAGCCTTATTCAAAATAGTGTAAAGATACAAAAAGACAATAAATTAATTAAGACATGTAGTGCCAATGAATATAACATTAATGAATCCAAAATATTTTATCAAAACAGAAATAAAACTCATTCAACAAGTATGATTAAATCTAAATTGAAAAAGAGTATGACAAACATGCCATATATCTATTATTATGCACCAAAAAAAAATTAACTTTTCATCCCCCTGAATCAGATATGTGGCTGATCATCACCAAAATTATTCTCTTCATCCTCAATAACATCATCTTCCTCATCAGTATTATTCTCTATCGACAATGGTGTAAATGGGGGTACAACAAAGCCAGGAACTTTACCACATAGTTGTGCATAAAATGATGTCAAGACTGCAATGTAGAATTGAATTGTTGCTCAACAACCTTAATCTTATATTGCATTATTTGTTCCATTTTCGTTCGAGCTGCATCGACTACCTTTCGAGCAGCTCGTTCTGTTTCTAACTCCTTCTCCAAATTGTGTACATTGGAAGATGTGTGAACATCTCGAAGGCAACCATCTCCCAACCCACGAATTTGACGTCCAGGCTTTGTACCTAGAATGGACATCATGATTTTAATTCCGGCCTCAGGATCATCTACATGTATCTCCTCCAAAGGGATATCTTCAGGAAGTTGGTGCTCATTTGCCCTTTCTACAAGATATTCATGCTCTTTGACAAGCATCTCATCCTACAAACACAAAAAAAGAGGTTTATGTAATGAACAAGTAACACTCACATGGTCATGACACTGCCAAGTAATTTAATAATTAATTTGCCCATGAAAATGCATGCAGGATTTAATGATCATGGATGAATCCTCCTTTTCGTGTCAAAACGTCCTATGTCAAGTTTACACTAATGAGGCACCTAAAGACAAACATTCTCACTCAAATAGTTTCAGAATTTAATGGTAGACTTGAAAGATAAAGCTTTTATCACTTCCATAGGAGGGACTACCAAAAAACTGTTATATTTCTATATTGGAGAATCAAGGCCAAATTTGGAATAATGAAACTACTTTCTGAGGTTTTATCTTATAATATGTTGGAAAAATATAATTATGTGCCAATATGAAATCTTCAACCAGTGTGATCACAACTTCTACATTACTTTTTTTTTTTTGCCGACAACGTCGACGTAGAATTAACTAGGAGGAAGGGGCAAAGAAAAGAGAATGAAAAGGAAAATAATCATCTACCATTTTCTCTTCAAACAAGTCTAGAATGTAATCGAAAGATTTCAAAACAATCAAATCAAAAGCTGCAAAATAAAAAAGAGAATATATCCACATTTCAAACCTTTAATATATCTCCCAAATACCCTCTTAAGTATAAGATGCTCTTTCCATGCTTAAAACTCTATTATAACTTTTTAAAATATAAAATGGTTAGACTCTTCAAATTCTCTCTATTCTTACTGTACAACAGCAAAAATTTTAAGCTTTAGCCAAACGCAATCAACTCTTTCACTAATCAACAAGTAATTCCTAAGCGAATCACAATATTTTCGAAATCAATATCAGAACCTATTTGCACAATTGCACTGAAGTGTAATATATACACAAAAACAAGCAATGAGTATTCAACCGGTACCATTTTTCTCCTCCTCCACACTTAGTATCACAGTTTTAGACAACAATACTTAGTATCACAGTTTATGGGACAAGTGCAAACATTGAATCCTTTAATCAATGGATAAACAAATCAATGGAAAACCTAGAGCAAAAAACCCAAACAATTAGAACCAAAAAAATTAGATTAAATCAAAACCCACATGTAACAAAAATCAATTAAGCGAAAATGAACTGCAAATCTGAAATTCAGATTTCAGACAACAAATGAAATAATTGTTTCCACTTATCCCCATAACGATGTGTCCCATCCTATAAGAAGAAACTAATTCTATGATTCAGGTAGATAAAACACGATAAAGAAAACAAAGTTATAGTGTCGAGTCTTTCTTACATGTTGGGCCTTAACTACATTATAAGTACAACACTTGTTTTTCCCTGCATAAGCGAACTCAAAAGTGTCGACTTCGGGAAATTTCGAACCATCCTAATAATAATAAAAATGCATGTTTCAAATACATTATTCAAATTCTTAGCAAAATTAATTACTTAAATACATGTTGATAATAAATAGGTTCATTACCTTAGCCATATCCTCCACTATGTATGAGAAATGACGTGAATCAGTACGATGATTGTACATCTTCTTCGACCGGTTCACTATATTTGCTAATGATGCCTTCTACAAAGAAAAGAATATATATATATATATATATATATATTACATAACAAAATTAGGAGTAAAAGCTGTGAACTGGTAAGAAATTATACAATAAATACCTTGAACTTATCGGAGTTGAAATGATTACACAGTTCCCCCCATTGATCTACACCTCTATCAAGCATCTCCAAAGGGGGATCGGCTAATGCATTCTCATGTGTCTTGCGCAACCTAAGGTTAAAGTGACTCACTGTTGAGATAAATTTGATTGCTTATTTTGGTGGTAGTTGATCTTGTTCTAATATTAATATGGACTACAAATTAAGATGGACAAAATACTAGAATGGAAGAAGAGGATTTCACTAATTAAGATGGACCATAAATTATTAGAATGTAGATTAGTTTTGTACTTTGATTCAATATCTCCGCAATGAATTCAAATTTGAAATATAGACCATCAAGATCTTTGATAGGTTCATGTTGGATTTGATGCTGGAAAACTGAACTGAAATAAGGAAACAGAGGTATTGGAGTATATTCTACATTCTTCTTGATTGGTTACTTATTACGAAATCTTGGAACATTTATATATATAAACGAATGTTACTTCTTGATCTTCCTTTAATGGAAATGCTTCTAAAATTGATTATCTCACACTGCAATAAGAACTTTACAATTGTTCATTATCAATATCTCTTCATTTGGCCAGGGAACAATTATCTGTTAAAACAATGCATAGTCATTTTGTTTTAGGTAATTGTATAATTTAATACAAAAGGAGTTCTTGCAACCAATTCAATGTGAATTCTTATGCTATTACACAATATTCTCTAATTTACTTAATACATGATTAAACATTTTGATAAATTTATTCTATTGAAAATATTGAGTACATCGAAATATTTGAACCAGAAGATCTAATAATAGATATCCAAGTTCAGAATATAATATGTGATTATAAAAAAGTTATAATTCACATCAAGTGAACATGCAAAGAAATCCAGAATAGTACTTGGATTTACGAACTTGCCTTGTTGCAATTTGAATTGAAGGAAGCTCTGTTATCCAAAAATCTTGGTATCAAAGGTGGCTTCGCCAGAGGACAGAACCTAACCAAAAAAAGGAAGACACCCGCACCTGGACAGAAACACCTCAAGCACTGCATAAAATCAGCAAGTCACATAAAACACCCCGTGAAAATCAAGGGAGCGAAATAGAGCGACAACAACGAAACGATTCCAGTCATCACAACAACAACAAACTAACCACGAATAGAAACCGAAAACCAGCAGATAGAACCTAACCAAAGTCCGAAGCAGATGAAGCCAAACCAAATAGACCCGGCACCAAAAGACACGGACAACAAAACCACACTGAAAACTACCAATGCTCGAAAACGATATACCCGATCACAAATACATAAAAGCACGATACAAAATAACAAATAATACAGTAGAACTCATGAGAATCAAGCAGCCCAGTGGGATATTATCACACTAGATCTAATTAAACAAAGCTGAAAAATTAATTAAAGATTAAAACAAAGCTGATATGCATACCTTGATGACTGATTGAAGAACACAAAATCGATGGCAAATGAAGAGATTGGGATTGCAATAATGGGATCCATGAGAAACTTCGAGGGTAGTCAAATTGAATTAATTAGGTTTTGGGAGCAACGGATGATGAAATTAATGCCGAAAGCAGGAGTAATTTTTGGTGAAAATTTTTGGAGGCAAATAGAGTATATGCGCCATGGGTTTTTAGATTACCTTACAGTCGTGGGTTTTCAGATTTAGGATTTCGTGGGTTTTCAGATTTAGGATTTTTATTTTTTATCTTGTTAAAAAATATATATTTTTTCATTTATTTATCTTTTACTTCAAATTACTTTTTGGAGTGACTAATATAAATAGTATAAGGAAATCTTTCCCGCTAATTTTTTGATGTAGGACAATTGGCTTTGGATTTTGAGAAAGAATTGGAAAAGAAACCTACTAAAAGAGGGGTTTCGAAGAAACGGACATAACTTTAAGATCGCGCGTTAGAATTTCTATTATAATAAGTTTTCGGAAATGGGAAGCGGCGCTCCATACCGTGGGTTTAACCCGATTGACGTTATTCCAAGTTCAAAATCACAATTTAAGGCGGGTCATCGGGCACTTGAAGTTTTTAGCGTTTTTTTTCTACTTTTGCGTTTTATGTCTACTTTGGTCTTTTCGCTTAAATTAGGGTTATCACAGACTATTTAAGACTTTTCGTCATTGTAATAACGCAGTTTATCATTCGAATAAAATTATTTTCCTAGTGGATTCCAGTTTCTTTGCTTTTCGAATTTACGTTTGTATTAGCCTACAAACATGTCAAATATTTTTTGTCTGCAAAAGATATATCTTGCCAAATTTTTCACTCTAATTATTAGCTTATAAACATGTCAAATATTTTTTGTCTGCAAAAGATATATGTTGCCCATAAATTTTTTTGTCTGGAGAAGGAAGAAACATTGTAGGCAAAAGACATCCTACTATATTGAAAAAGTTGAAATAAATCATAGCCCTACAAACAATCTTTTTTGTGGGAAAAAGTGAACTTCGCCTACAAATCTTAATTTGTCAATGGAAATTTTGTAGGGCAAAAGTATTCCCATTATTGAAAATTTTAAAATAAATTATTTCCTTACAAAATGTCATATTTGTTGGGGGGGGGGGGGAGAATGAATTCCACATACAAATCTCAATTTGTCTCCGGAAATTTTGTAGGCACAAGTTTAAAAATTTGAAACAAATCATAGCCCTACAAAACATCATTTCTGTGGGAAAAAGTAAACTTTGCCTACAAATTTCAATTTGTCAATGGAAATTTTGTAGGGAAAACATAAATTTCTTGTAGTGTATGGCAGTATCACTGCATGAGATGACAAGAAAAGAAGATTCTTCAATAAAGTTCTTCCCCACCTATAAAAGTGGCGAAAATTATGTTGGAAATTTCTACATTCCAATAATTTCATGGGAAAAGCTACCATGAAGCATGAGACATGTTTAAAGAAGGTAGTTGCTATTTGCATCCACTATTATTATTATATATATATATATATATATATATATATATATAGAATATGCTACTTGTATATAATACAGTGTTCATAACGGTGTCCATCTTCCTCACATGGAGAGAGATACACTTCGGATAAATTATATTTTATTCAAAATGGGTCCTCACCATGTGAGGTGGGTAGACACCGTTATGGACACTTTAATAGACGTGTAGCATCACCTTATATATATTCTTTTTTAAAAAGAAAATTATACTATATTTTTAACATTATGTAAATTTACTTAAATAGACATAAAATTAAACAAATATCACTTTAAATTCATCCAGTAATAATTATTTTCATTAAATTATTTTGGACTTTTTTTTTTTTATGTTTTTTAAGAATTAACTAAAATCCTAATATTCATAAAAAAAATAAAACAAAAAATTCAACTAAAGTATATGTAAGTACTTATATTCATTCTAAACGTAATCTATGCTTACAGTTGACGTGGCATGGCACGATATTTTGCACATATATGAAATGAACCCAGAATTTTTGGAGTCGATCCCCTATGTACACACACATTTGTGCTTGCATTTGTTGTGTGTTAGTGAGAGAGACATTAGGGGAACTACAATTGCATTGACCCAAAATGGCAATATAAACATCATTCCGCAAGCCAAATTTACATGTTAATTGCATCAAAATACCTACAATTCTATTATACACACTTGATTCATTGTCTTTTATTCTTATTTTCCGAACTCCACCTTTAATGTCTTGTCCTTCTCTAGTCTAACTATTGTGCTAAATGCCCACATTGCTGTCAAAGTCACCTCCATAGGAGCAAGCTGGTAAACAATTAGATGCTCCTTGCTTATATGTTCCCTGCGTGCAAAAGCCCACCCCATTACCTGAGAGATGCAATTAGATTTTACTCGATATTCATTCAAGTGTTAGGCATCCAACACAATTCAGCTGTAAGCATAGATTATGGTTAGAATGAATATGCATACTTACAAAGGCTGGATGGAGTGGAATAGACACATAAAAGTGGTGTGGATGTATAATGTTTAGATGAATGAATTATAAGGATAATATTGGAATGCGAAGTGGATGGAAATAATATTTTTTTAAAATTTTAATATGGATATATATAGAGTCAGATAGATATATAACAATAGTGGACGTAAATAGCGACTCCCTTAAAGAATTGTTGATAAAATGTGCAAATCACGGGATAAACAATGGTGATCAGTTGCAGTACTTCTATTATGAACTTTCAGCCATGTCCAAATCTCAGATTGATTCTTTAACAAACGGGTCTATCATCAGTATATCATTTCAACAAGCTTGTACGTTTTTGAATTGATTGCAAATACACTATATATATATATTTTTTTTTTATCAAAACGAGTAGTTCCAAAAAGTCCAGGAATTCATGAGTTGGACTACGCATCATCCACAAATGCTCATGTTGCTTCTAGACAATGTAGGTAGAACTATTGGTAATTACACAAGCACAGGGGACAAATACACCATTCTATTATTTTCAAAAATAAATAAAGAAAAAGTGCGAAAAATATTTTTTTCATCGTTTTGAGCCATGAAAACAAAATATTTTGAAATAAATAATCATCAATGACGAAACATACTAATTAATTGAGGGTTGGAGATAAGAATTCGACATAAAAAAGTTGAAATAATTGCTACAATGAGCAATATTGAGAGCTTAACTACAACTAAGTTGTGATATAACAAATAAATATTGTGGTGTCAATATAATTTATTTTGGTGTCAATATAACCACACAAATAACAATATCCCTATAATAATTCCTAAATCATCAAAAACGACACAAGATTAACTTGTCAAATCCCAAAATTATTTTATTAGAAAACTCCTACCCACAAATTATCATTTCAATATAACCACACAAATAATATCCCTACAATAATGATTCATTCCGAAATTGAAATCCAAATCCAAACTTGAGACCCAAGAAATTCACGCAATAACAAGAGGAAACAAATCAAAAAAGGGAAGAATGCTTAAAAACGGGTCTTCACTTGAGGCTCCAAAATATCAGTAAAAAGCATGACAATATTAATCTTCAGCAGTTCTAGTACATCAGATGAAATTTTTTACATCATGAAAAAAGGCAAGAGCAGCTGTAACATTTTGCAACTCTATACCATGAAAACCTCCTGGATTAAATCGATAAACCACTAGCACTTTGTTTAACTCTAACATGCGTACAAACTCCTTTGTCCGATCTTTTAATGGGTCTCCTTCACAGTGGCGGATCCAACTAGCGGCCGCTCTAGCTGGATCAGCCGGAAGTCTGTGGAGCGCCGACCTGGGAGGAGAGGAGGGAGAACTGTATTATGATTTCTGGCAACTGGGAACGAAGGAAGAAGGCGGGCCGTTTCTTTTAAAAAAAAAAATGGCCCAAACATTTGGGTCCAGTCTAGTGACTCCAGTCCATGTGATGAGTCCAGTCCAGCTTCTACTAGTTCCTAAGTTAATCCAATTCATTCCCCCAATTTCCCCAATTCTAACCCACGCCACACACCTGCAGATCGAGGAGGAGAGGAGAGACCGAGAGAGCATCAATTCTTCCCAAACCCTTACTCCCAAATTTCAATTTTCATTTGAAATTTCCAAATTTCTAGTCGAACCCTCGAAGGCAGAAGCAAAAATTGGCATTTTGGAGACTTGGAGTTCACTAATTGAGGCCGGCGTCACGTCACTGGCTCACTGGGTCAGGGTTGCACTTGCCACTTCGGACTTCGCGTCTTCGCCACTTCAACTTCGGTAAGTTTGGCTTCTTTAATTCTTTATGTCTCCACTCTTCACCGTTAACTTCAGTTTTTAGTTGATTTTTTATGTGTTTATCACTTGTGACTTGTGAGCCTTATGATTACTGTGATGTGCCGTGTGATTTGTGAATCACTTGTGAGTCTTGTGAATTGTAAGTTGTGTCATGTGTGATTGTGCAGTGTGAAGTGTTGTGTCATGTGATCGTGTCCGTGTGTCTGTATTGATGCCTTGATGGTTGTGGCGTTGTGCTGTGTGCGGTTGGTGATTTATGTTGTGAGTTGTGACTTAAGAGTGTTAAGTAGGGTTTTATTATTGGATAATTTGGATTTGAATTTGATTTTGATTTTGATTGTTATTTTTTGGATATTGGAATTGACTTTGAAAGTGTAGAAAGTTGTTGATACTTTTGGATATTGTATATTGGAATTGACTTTGTGAGTGTAGTTATTTTTTAGTGTAATTGTTATTGGGAAGCAATTCATTACAATTGAAAATTTATTATAACCTTTTTGCACATCAGAGTCATAATTGGGAGATGAATTATTGAATGACAATTTGTTGGTATACATGGATAAATATATTTTGTAAAGCTTGAGAATGATGCAATATTGCAACGTTTTCAGAATATGAGGTATCGTGAAATTCAGTTGTCTAAAATTACAATTACCGAGTAACGTTACATTGTATTTTTTTTTTTAGTATTTTGGGATTTGGGTTGTATTGAACTATATTTTCATATGTATATAATTTTTACGTTTTAGTGCATTTACATATATTTTCAATAATTTTTAATCAAATTTTAATAAACAACCGGCTAGATCGGGTTATTACGATTGTTGATTGTCGACGGTCAACGATCAAAGTCAACTTCCGCTTTATCTGAACATTTATGTTGGATTTGCCGCTGCTCCTTCATCATCTTTCACAAACCATTTGGAAAACATTTCTTCTTTCAAGATTATAGTATTTTTAGTAAATCATCATCAAGGACGAAGTCACGGGGCCAGGAATTAATGTTATGGTGGGGGGGGAGGGGGCAAAATTATAGAAATTTAATGTATGAATAAAATTCATATATAAGGGGAAAAAAAACAAAGAATAGAAAGATCAATCATACTACTTGTACATTGTATTTGATATCAAATTTGATATTGTACCACGTATCGTCACATGATTGGTTAATTTTTTAATTTAACACACTTTCCCGACTCACAACATTTTGAATTTGCAAATGATTGTAAAGAATGTCAAACTTCACGTCATCTATAGAATTTACAAGAAGCATTATTCTAGAAAGATTAGGGTTATTCAAAGACTTGGGAATTTTCGCTTTTTAAAATTTTCAATGATGGGAATGGTGGAAGGAATGAAGAAATATTTGTTGTGTAATTGGGTAATAGGCAACAGGATACTAAAACAAATCTGGGGTACTTACAAAAATACCCTTAAATTTATGAGTGTTTTGAAAAATCATATTAAAAGTTTTTTGAAGTAAAAAAATATTGTATAAAATTAAAAATTGACACAATGTCATTTTTTTTTTTTATAAAAATTGTCACTTTTTTGACACAATGTCACCTTTAAAAGTTTATTTTCACTTTTTATTAAACAATGACATACAATCTCACTTTTATTAAAAATGATGTTTGTCACTAAGAAGTGATAAAAATTTTAAAAATGACAAATCCTAAAAAAAGTGACAAATTTTTTTTTTGATACAATGTCACTTTTTTTTTTTTTTTTTAATACAATTCAAAAAAAAAAAAAAAAAAAAAAGAAGACAAAATTCAAAAAAAAATTGACAAACACTCCAAAAGTGACACAATGTCACTTTTTAAATAAAATTTGTCACTTTTTTTTTTTTTTTAATAAAAATTGTAATATGTTTGTTACTAAAACAAGTGATAGAAATCAATAAGATGATTGAAAAAAGTGATAACGCTAAAAAAAAAAGTGATAAAAATACTAAAAGAGTTATAAAAATTCAAAAAAGTGATAGTAATTTAAAAAAAGTGACGAATTCAAAAAAGAGACACAAATTTAAAAAAGTTACACGTATTAAAAAAAGTGACAGAATAAAAATTGACACACTCAAAAGTGACAAATTTTTTTTTAAAAAAATTATACGAATTCAAAAAAAGGTGACAAATTTTTTTTTTTAAAAAGTGACGAATTAAAAAAAAAAAAAAAAAAAAGTAACAAACACAAAAAAAAGTAAGAAAAATTCAAAAAATAAAAATAAAAATGAGAAACACTCTTTCAAATAGCATCTCCACCTACAGCTTCACCAACTTCCAACCTAACCACTATTAAAAAAAAGTTAAAAATGATTTAACTCATTGGTTTATGTTCAACTTGCGCCTTAAAGCACTTTGAGGTTTGCGCCCCACCTCATAGACTCAAAACACTTTCATACAGATATAGCCTTTTTAAATACTGCATTTAATTAAAAAGGTTGAACCCCAACATTAAGGGTTCCTACCGTCCCGTCCCTAGAATATTGTGGAAGAGAGAAATCGTGAGATGTGTCTCAGCAGGTCAGGGTACAAGAGCTGTCATATTGGTGCCCACAAAGAGTTCAATTCCAAACCTTGTAAGAGGTAGGAATCGAACCCTCACACTGCGACTGTCAGCTCAACTAAAAATACATCACTCTTGTCCTTTGCACCACAGAGTATGCTCTGGAGGGCTAAATACTGCACTTAATCGTCACAATACAAAATTACACTAATATTTCTTTTATCATCTGCAAGATGTATGACCCAAAAGAACATAATAAGAAATAAAGAGAACTGATGAATTAGGAAGAATAATTAACATTGCTCATTATCACAAAAATGAGCTCGTTCAACTTCATTCAGTAAAACCCTTTGCTTTAAAATGTTCGAAGTTTCGATTAGGAGAAAATGAGAAGGAATAGCACAAAAGGAAGCAATAAACAAATAGCCGCATAAACAAGGGGCGTGATGCCTCAAGAACTCTATATAGAACTTCAATTTCCCTCAAGACATTTTTCCAATAGAGAGACAAAAAAAAAATTTCACACTATAAGGGCTATTTTAAAATACCCAATCCACTATTCTCGAGTTAAATGCTTTGTGTACCTAATATTCCCCTTAAATAAACTTTTTAATGATTTTTTTTTCCAGATCTACATGCAGAGCTTCCTGCTATACCAATTACACTCGATGCTTCTTTGACTTATCCTTATAAGACAGGATGAATGCACTCACAAGCTTAGTAATTAAAATGATCCCTGGAGAACATTCAACCTATCCTATTAACTTTTTTTTTTTTATCTTTTTTATCCTTTTATTTTTTCCTATTTACGAAATTAGCTCAGGCATCTAGATTATCTGATTTCTACCATATAATATTAACCAAAAATCATTAGCCATTTAAACAAAACCTCCCCAGATTGTTGCATCGAACGGTTTTTCTGGAAAAAAAAATTACATACCCATCAATCCAAAGCATAATATCCAATATATCAAGAAACAAATATCCAGCTATAAGCTTGTATAATTTATTCAAGAAACAGCAATACGGTAACTCAAATACAAATCTGTCGAGTAAAATCGAATTACAGGGAAAAAGACGGTGAAAAATGGAAGGATTATGAAATCTTCATTTTTTGTGTACGATTTCTGCTCGCAGTCAATCGGTTTCACCGATTCAAGAAAATCCATTTTAAAGAATGAATGAAACATAATTTAATGCTGGTTTATGTACGAATGTTTATGTATGTATAAGAATGTGCTTGAGTGGGTTTGTGAGATTAGTTGGTTTTGTAGTATTTTTTGTGCAATTAATATGAAGCCGTGAAGCATTTAAAAAAAACAGTAGTTTATACTTTGTAGCAATTTTTCACATGTTTTTTCAAAAGTGCTTCATATTTAGGGTATATAGTCTAATTTCCTCAACAAATTTTTAGGCCAAGTATTAAAATAAGAAATTGATTTTACAAATTGGGGTGGGCTGGATAATGGTTAGTGGTCTAATGGGCTAAAATTAAAATATGGAACAATTCATAACTAAAGTTTTTAGTATGATCCATTTCAATAATAAGATAATAAATTTTAAAATTTCAAAAATCAAGTTTCTATTAAATTTTATTTATGATTTAATTAATTAAATATATAAAGGTCACAAATTTGTACAATTTGGTCACAAATGCATTTATTGGTCACATATTATTAAATTAATTTGTCATAATTATTTCGAGATCACAAATAAAAAAAAAAAAAAAAAAATTAGTTCACAGAATTAATTCCGAGGTCACAAATATGAATTTTAATAGGTCACAATTTATTTTCGATGTAACAAATCAGAATTTAATAGGTAACAGATTAATTTCTTAGGTCACAATTAATTCTAAGGTCACGAATCTGAATTTTAATAGGTAACAATTTCTCTCCGAAGTCACGGATCAAAATTTTAATAGGTTACAGACTAGTTTTTTAGTTACAAATCAAAATTTTAATAGGTCACAAATAGAATTTGGTAAGTCAAGATTGATTCATCTGTTACAAATCATTGATCACATACTATTTACTGGTTACAAATTAACCAATTTAGTGGACACAGATGACCAAATAATCTGTGACCGTCGCCGCCGCCACCGTCTCGGCCAAAACCACCCCTACCTCCCGACGACAACACTACCACCTCACACAAATCAACAGACAAACACCACCGCAACAAATCCATCACCACAGACAGACCCATCACCACCATCTCACCACCAGCTCACCCCACTATCACGATCGTATTTGAACCACTCACCGCAAACAAATCACCCTCCGCAAACACTACCACCGCCAACCATCCCACACACAAACCACTCGTCGCAAAACACCACCGCTGCCGACCTTCACACTGTAATTCGAATAAAAAAAACTCCCAAAAATTAACGCGACGGAGAAGAAGAAGCAACGTCGCGAAGCAGATTATGTTAGATTCACGACGCTGCTTCAACTTCAAGAGCGCGAAGCAGATCCACGCAGCGGCCAGTTGACGATGAGAGAGAGAGAGAGAGAGAGCAGCTTCAAGAGAGCGAAGCAGATTCACGATGGTGAGAGAGAGATAGAGCAGCGGCCAGTCAATGCCCTTGGAAGAGTAGCGTCGCCAGCCACGCGACATCGCCGGAATAGAGAGTGTGGGCCGCCGTCGCCAGAGCGGGTTATAGAGAGAGAGAAGCATCGTGTTGTAGAGAGAAAGGGAGAATGGCCGGCTTGTAGAGAGAGAGTGTGGGGAAATGAATTATGGTTTTATATATAATTAATTAAATTTTATAGTAAATATTAATTTAAATCATATTAATCTATTAATTAAAACGTGATTTCTGTATTAAGAAACTTGATCATGGATTTATAAAAATGGTATCTTAAATACCTATGAGTGTGTAATTTCCTCTTAAAATATTTCAACATTATTTTGGGTTTTTTATTGGACATGGGCTTGGGCACTGGACTACAACCCAGTACTGCCCTCCCCTCAATCCATCTCTGATCATCATCTAGGCATATTTGTTCTTTTAAGATTATAGTATCCAATGCCTTTAAAGGACCTAAAAAATCCTAACTTAAAATTGAATTTTACCAAAAACAGAAATGACACATTACAGTGCACACGTTTAAGAAAACAATCCAATTAAGTGGTTTCATTTTCGATAAGGTTCTCACTAGTTCATGTTAATTATGTTCCACCTCATGGAAAAACGTGATAGAATGTCAAACACAAATATCACTTTAACGACAATCTCTAGTGAATTGTCCTTGTTTGCTAGAGACTGTGAATAGCTAATCAAGTTATAAATAACTTATGATTCGTATACTCAGTTTTTGTAAGGTCAAATGTATCCTTGTAATTGTAATTGTGAACTATCAATGAGATTTTGTATAATCTGATGGACATGATTAAAAGGAAGATAAATGTAAAAGCTTCGCATAGAAAAGATGATGTAAATGAAATCCAACTTTCAACCGGATCGTTAACTTGTCCTCTCTAACTTAGACATGGTTTATGCTCCCAGTTGGCTTTATACCCCAAATATTATTCTTGTTTCAATTGAAAATAACATTTTACCTTATAAGATTCACAGAGCCACCTCATATAAAAAGAAACTACTAAAATAAGCTTATTCCAAACTAAAAATTTGAGAATTTTGATTATTTACTAACTTTTAAATTTCTTTCGATAATCATACGCTTGTGGAATCCATAAATAGTTTACATCATCTCAAAGTTTGTTTCAAGAACTATATTGTCGACATATCGAATGGTCCAAATGGACATTGAAAATAATTAAACGTACATTTTAAAAAGAGACGTCTAACTTGTCATTTCTTAAAAAAGAATTCAATTATTTTATTAACGTTTATTATTTTTGCGCCACAAGTTTTTCAATATAATTTACATCATTTTGTTAGGAAATTTTATATAGGGTATGCGTAAAAAAATTTCGGATGTAAAAATGTTTAATAAAATTTTTGTTACTTTATATGAGGTACGAATCATTATACTACTTTTTTCTCTCGAATATTTTTACATTAGAAAATTCCTAATAATTTTTTTTTTCCAATGTGAAAGTGTTTTATTAGGAAAAAATTTGGATATTAATTTTTTATTTTATTTTATATGGAGTATGAATTGTTATACTAATTCCTAGTGATTATTTTTACATCCAAAAATTCGTAATAAAATTTTTATATTTCGAAATTTTGACGCCATACCTTATGTAAAAATTTCTAATAAAATGATGTAAATTATATTGAGAAATTTGTGACGAAAAATAATAGACGTTAATGAAATAATTGAATTTTTTTAAAGAAATACAAGTTAGACGTCTCATTTTAAAATACATGTTAGAGACACGTTTAATTATTTTTGATGTTCATTTAGATCATTCGATATGTCAATAATGTAGTTCTTGAAATGAGTTTCGAGATGACATTGACGTTTCATGGATTCAACTAGCGTTTTATCATCACAGAATTTTTAATGTTAGCATGTTATTGAAATTCTCGAAATATTAGTTTTGAACGACCTACATAAATTTTAAATGGTGACTTAGAAGAAGGTAAATATATGGAGCAGCCTAATGGTTTTTTCATGAAAGGACGAGATGTAAACTTGTTAAGTTTCTTTACAGACTAAAGCAAGCATCAAAGTAGTGGCATGAAAAATTTGACATGATAGTGCTATCAAATGGATTTAAAAAACATCAATTTTTAAACTAACCTAACTACGATTTATGTTAAAATGGTAACCAAAATAAATTCAAGATGTGTGTTGTAGCTAAACTTAAATTAAATTAAATAAACTAATCTAATTAAATCCGATTGAGAAAAATGTGAAGTTAAATAGTTAGGATTTTCGATGCCACTCAGTTTGCTAATGTTCATCTAATTTCAATTGATTTCGCCCCTTTTCATACGTGCCAACAATTGAATTAACCTATTGTAGCTAGTGATCTCTCTCGAGTAACACTAGTCCAATCAATATGCTCGAATTTACTATATATTTACATAAAATTCACTCACGAATTAACAACCATTTATACATTTTATAACATTTAAAGATAGCATTTTTGTTGATAATGCTATAAATTTAAATTGACTTTTATCTAAATACAATATAATAGCATTTTTTTAAAGAGGCCACCAAATTAAAAAGCCCAAAATCCTTCCCTCCATATTTTACCAAAATATTACATCCTGCTTTTTCTACCCTAATTATTTCTCTTGCCCAAAATCATTTTCTCTGCCTCTCCGTCTCTCGTGCATCTTCCTCTGTAAATTTTTTCAGAAAATCCCCCCAATAGAAAAGAATTCATCTTGTTATGTCTTCTGTTAATTGTAATTTTATGGTTTGTAAATTCAGTAGGCTATTCGAGGTGCCTGGCCTCCAATTTGTAAACTTAATTGACTCTGAAAACGTGCCCATAGTATTGATAATCAGCATATATATAAGGCAGCCCAGGGACTCAGTTGAATAACAAACAACAGACCCACTATGCTTAACTGACCCACTACACCAACAACAGAAAATGCAAATAACTAACTTAAACGTGGCCCATTAAGATCTTGAACTTTAACAGACCAAATTAAACAACTTGAACCTAAAATTAATACTGGACTCAACTGGACCCAAAGTAATAAAGATAAGGCATGTGATGGTTGGCTGGCCATAACATATTCTCCTGCTTCAGAAACCCTTGTCCTCAAGGGTGGGGAAACGATCTAGGAGCTCTTCGCGGTCTACCCATGTTGTATCATCTTTAGCCATACCTTTCCACTGAACTAGAAGCTCGACACCTGCTCTTCGGCCCTTCTTAATCATTCTCCGAGCTAGCACCACCTCGGGTTCGGGTTCGGGCTCGAGGGTTCCGTCTGCAGTGATCTTAGGTAACTCGATGATGGGCGATTCCTGTTCTCCGACCTTCTTTTTGAGACAAGAGACATGAAAGATTGGGAATACTTGTGAGTTTGGCGGCAGATCTAGCTTGTAAGCCACCTTCCCAATTTTCTGTGTTACGGCGTAAGGTCCATAAAATCTCGGTGACAGCTTCAAGTTTATCCTTACTGTGACGGACATCTGCTGGTAAGGGCGTAAGCTCAGATAAACCTTGTCGCATACTTCAAACTCGCGCTCTGTTCTTTTGCGATCTGCAAACAGTTTCATTCTTGCTTGTGCCTCTTTTAGGTTTTCTTGAACCTATTTGTGAATAAAGTTTCTATCTTTCAGCTCTTCCTCTATTGCTTGAACTTGCGTGGTTCCTGGCTCATAGGGCAACATTCTCGGTGGAGATTGCCCGTAGACTACTTCGAATGGGGACACCTTAGTTGAGGTATGTTCAGAGGTGTTGTAAGAATACTCAACTAGGGCTAACCATCTGGACCAATCTCGTGGCATGTCACCTGAGAAACACCTTAAGTAGCCTTCCAATGCTTTGTTCATCACCTCAGTTTGGCCATCCGTTTGGGGATGATAAGCTGAATTGAGGAGGAGTTCTGTACCACTAAGCCTGAATAATTCCTTCTAGAAGTGGCTGGTAAATATTGGATCCCTGTCACTTACAATAGTTAAAGGAAAACCATGTAATTTAAAGATATTATCCAGAAAAATCCGAGCCACGGTTGTTGCTGTATATGGGTGCGAGAGTGACATGAAATGAGCATATTTGCTCAGTCTGTCTATCACCACCATGATCATTGTACGTCCTCCTGAGAGTGGCAACCCTTCAATGAAATCCATACTAATGTCTTGCCAATTGTGGGTGGGGACTGGTAAGGGTTAAAGCAGCCCAGCTGGATTAATGTTTTCCACTTTGTTCCTCTGGCAAATATCATAAGATCTGATGAAGGCTCGTTTATCTCTCCTCATGCCAAGCCAGTAAAACTCTCTTTTTAGTCTAGCATGTGTTTTGTATACCCCTGTGTGGCCTTCTAATGGACTGCTATGGAACTGCTGTAGGATCTCATGCTGGAATGACACCAAACTTCCCATATGTAACCTACCCTTGTAAAATAGTAGGTTATTGCAGATTTGGTACTGAGTTTGGTCCAAGATTCCCTGATGGTATTGATCGAAAATCTCCTGCAACTAGGGATCGTGGTAGTAAGTCTTCTTTAACTCCTCCAACCATTTGGTCTGTATGATGCTGATCGCTTGAATGCGTGGTCTGGGTTGTAGTTTTGATGGAGTAGGGTCGTTTGAGGTACTGTTTGGATGGTTCTAGGGTGGTTTGGTGTATCATCTAGGTAGTCTTTAAGGTCTGTTTTTTTTGTTTGGAGAATTCTTGATAAAGCATCAGCAACTTTGTTGGTCTTCCCACTTTTGTACTCTATTGAAAAATCATACCCTAGCAGCTTGGAAATCCATTTTTGTTGAGCAGGGGTCCCCACTCTTTGCTCCAATAAATACTTTAAGGATTGTTGGTTAGTCCTAACCTTAAAGTGTTGCCCAACCAAATAGTGTCTCCATTTCCGAATAGCCATCACCAAGGCTAGCAACTCCTTTTCATATGTAGACAACATAAGACTCCTTCTTTTCAATGCTTGGCTTAAATAGGCGATAGGGCATCCTTCTTGCATTAGCACAGCTCTTAAGCCGTCACCTGAAGCATCACACTCCACTACAAAAGTTTTAGTAAAATCTGGTAGTTTGAGAACATGGGACTAACCATTGCTTGTTTCAGCCTACCAAAGGCTACTTGAGTTTTTTCTGTCCACGCAAAGGCATTCTTTTTTAGAAGGGCTGTAAGGGGTGCTGCAATGGCACCATATCCTTATACAAACTTCCTGTAATACCCTGTCAGTCCCAGAAAACCTCTCAAAGCCTTCAAATTTATGGGCAGTGGTCAATTTTGCATAGCTGAAATCTTTTGGGGATCGGCCTTCACTCCGTCCCTAGAGATCAAGTGTCCCAAATATTCCACTTCAGAACTGTGGAACATACACTTGCTCTCTTTTGCAAACAACGTATGAGCTTTCAAAATTTCCAGCGCCATGCTTAAATGTTGCAAATGTTCCTCCATAGACTTACTATAAACCAGAATATCATCAAAAAACACAAAAACAAACTTCCTTAAATAAGGCTTAAAAATTTCATTCATCAACCCTTGAAAAGTAGAGGGAGCATTGGTAAGCCCAAAGGGCATAACCAAAAACTCGTAGTGACCTTCATGGGTCCTAAAAGCGGTTTTAGGCACATCATCCTCATGCATTCTGATTTGATGGTAACCAGAACGCAGATCCAACTTAGAAAAGACTTCGACACCATATAATTCATCCAATAACTCATCAATGTTGGGAATAGGATACTTATCTTTTACTGTGTCTTTATTAAGGGCACGGTAATCGACACACATCCTCCAGCTCCCATCAGCTTTCCTAACTAGCAGCACAGGGGATGAGTAGGGGCTTTGGCTTCCTCTTATAACTCCACTTTTCAACATCTCAACCACCAAACGTTCTATTTCTGTTTTTGGGTGATAAGGATACCTGTAGGGCCGCACATAAGCAGGTTTGGAGCCTTCCTTCAGTTCAATTTTGTGGTCATGGCCTCGTGGAGGGGGGAGGTCGTCTGGTTCAGCAAAGACCTCCTGGAATTCCTTTATTATTTGTAGTACTGCTGAGTTCACCACTGTCTTTCCTTTGTCTTCCTTACCTCCAATGAGCTGCAGTCGTAGTCCTTTGACTGATCCTTTATGGAGCTTTGCATCATGTTCCTCCTCTTCTAGGGTCTCCATTGGAGGCTATATTCCTTGAAACTAGACCTCACTGCCTTTGAAATTGAATTTCATGGTTAAATCTGAAAAGTTCAACACAATAGACCCAAGACCCCTTAACCAATCCACTCCTAAGACAACATCACATCCACCTAAAGTTAATACATAGAGATTAGCAATAACCTTTGCATTTTGTAAATTAATTGCCACTGCCCTACAGTAACTTGTGCAAGGAATGCTATCCACATTAGCTACCTTAACGGTCAACTGGCTTTCTCCCACTGGCAGTTTTGCTTTCCTTGCTACATATGGATCCACAAAGTTGTGCGTACTTCCTGTGTCAACAAGAATCAAAACTCTCTGATTGTTAATAAACCCTTCAATTCTCATAGTTTTTGGAGCTAATGAGCCTGCTAGGCATGTAAAGAAATGCCTAGCAGTTCCCCTAGCTCTTCTCCCTCTTTAGTGGATTCCTCGGGTTGGATTAGGGCTAGCTTCACATCTCTTGACTCAGCTTCCTCTTTGACAGCTTCTTCCAATCCCTCTAATGGTCCGTTTGATTGTAAGAGTGGAATTTGGGTGGAAAGGAAATGAATTCTAGGGAATTGAAATGCCTAGAATTGTTTTACCGCGAATTGTCAATTAATTGTGTTTGATTGGTATAATTTTTCACCTAATACGTTTGACTTTATTTTTCATGCAAATTGTTATTTTTTGAGATAATTTTTTTTACAATCTGTATTAAAAAAAATTTGGATTACCAAAAAGTTAATATATATATCTATATATATATATATATTTTGAATTTTTTTTTGGTGTTCGTTTGGCTTCGTTTTTCATGTAAATTGTCAATTAAATGAATTTTTTTTTACCATTGAGTTTAGAATTTGTTCCCATTGTAAAAAAAAAAAGATGAAATTCAATTACCACCTAATAGGTAGGAAATCATTTCCAAGCAAAACGTGCATTGATGGGTTGTACCTAGAAAACGGTTGGAATTCAATTACATGGAAAATTTGGTGTATCAAACACCAAAAATTTGGAAAAAACTGGAATTCAATTGCCAGTTCCATGAAATTCGTCTGTATCAAACAGACCATAACAGAAAAATTCTTGGTTTGCTGCATTTGTGCCCCAGGTGGAACTTCCATCACAATTAAAGCATAATCCATTTTCCCTTCTCTCTTGCATTTGGGCTTGGTTTAGTCTTTTAATAGGAAATGAGGTTTTTCTATTTTGGATTAAGGTATTAGGGAAATTTCTGGGTTCAGGTTTAGGCTGTGGGGGAGGTACTCTTGTATCGGAATTGGTGCAAGGATTTTGGAGTTATAAGTTGGGTTGGTTAAGGCTGGGTGGTAAGTTGTACCTGAGACCACCTTATATCTCCTAGTCACCTCTTCTTCCTGCAATTTTGCTAAACCAAAGGCTGCTGAAATAGTATTAGGTTTGAACATGGTTACAATAATTTTTAACTCATCCTTTTGGCCACTAATGAAGGTAGAAATTCTGAATTCTTCTGTAAGTCCCTTAATTTTGTTAGATAAAACTTCAAATTCAGTTTGGTACTCTTCGACAGTGGATACTTGCCTCAATTTAGTGAAAGCTCTTATTGGACCCTCATATGTGGAGGGTCCAAACCATATTTTAAGGTCTCTGGTGAAATCCTCCCAACTCCCAATAGGGCCCGAATCCTTTAACCAACCAAACCAAGACAAAGTTTTTCCTTCCATATGGAAGAAGGCAATGTCTAGTTTTTGCTCATCAGGAGTGTGAAAATAATCAAAAAATTGTTCAGCCTTAAGGATCCAATCCATTGGCTCCGACCCATCAAATTTAGGAAAATCAAGCCTAGGATTTCTAGCTTGTATTCCCCCATGTCCTTCAAACAATGGGTTAGGAATAAACTGACCTTTAGTGTTGGATGACCATTCTCCTCCATTTCCTCCATCTTGGCTGTGTTTGTGTGATGCTAATTGTTCATAACTTGTTGCCAGGTTGCTGAGTTGCTGCAACACGGCTTCCAACATGAGTTTTGTTTGTTTTGTTCTTCCCGCAGGTTAACTGTTTCTTCCTTGAGGATGGACACCGCATCAGACAAGAGAGCTTGACGTGTACCCTCAGCTATGGCGCAAGACCTGGGCTCTGATACCACTGTTATGTCTTCTGTTAATTGTAATTTTATGGCTTGTAAATTCGGTATCTATTCGAGGTGCCTGACCTCCAATTTGTAAACTTAATTGACTCTGAAAACGTACCCATAGTATTGATAATTAGCATATATATATAAGGCAGTACGGGGACTCAGTTGAATAACAAACAATAGACCCACTATGCTTAACGGACCCACTACACCAACAATAGAAAATGCAAATAGTTAACTTAAACGTGGCCCATTAAGATCTTGAACTTTAACAGACCAAATTAAATAAGGGGTACTTACAAAAATACCCTTAAATTTATGAGTGCTTTGAAAAATCATATGAAATTTTTTTTTAGAAGTAAAAAATACTGTATAAAATTAAAAAGTGACACAATATCATTTTTTTAATAAAATGTCACTTTTTTTTAACACAACGTCACTTTTAAAAATTTAGACACTTTTTTTATTAAACGATGACATACAATTAAAATTAAAAAGTGACAAAATGTCTTGGAATCAGTTCAATAAAATGACATAAATTTAAAAAAACTGATACAATCCATTACATTGAATACATCTTTAATCTATCAACTGCTAACATCAAAGCTTGTTTACAATGAATAGCTGCAAAACATTTTCTCTAATCCACATGGGAAAAAGGTCCGTTGGAATCCAAAATAGTTATAGATAACAAACTCTTCTGTTTGTAGAAAAATGATATATCTGAGCAGGCTACGTTATCCTCTTGTATTGCCCAATTCTAGCATCCACCAAAATTTCTTGGCCTTGTTCTATGAACAATTGGACATTAACCACATCACCAGTTTCAATAACAGCTAGCTTTCAGAAGAAAAAAAATTACTAATTTGATTCACGTGGCAAGTCCTACTAGCAGATACAACTAAATACCAGAATGAACCACTTTCATTACAACAGTATGTATTACAGAAAATTCAGAAGAATATACTAAATTGATTAAAGCAATGATGTAGGCAATACAGACTTCGCCATGGTTCTCACCTTAACCCTCCATTTCCTAACCAAAGGTGAGGAAAAACACTAGAACAAGAACAATAATTAAGATTAAATAATACAATAATTAGCACTACCATAGCCACCATTTTACAATCAAAACAGAGATTATTCTTCATTGTATTTTTTTTTTCATTAGTTTCAGCTTCTCAATCTAACAAAAACATATACATTTACTGCATGAGAATATCAATGGCAGATAGGAGAATCAAAGAGCAAATGAAGGCACCAAAGACGACCAACAATAACCAGTGGTGGAATCAGGATGTTAGAGCTGGTGGGTCCTAAAATGAATGATATTGAGATGAATGAGGGGGGAGCACGGGAGTTCGGAGGCAGCGCTCCGGAATTTTTTTTTTGGAGTTGAGGGTAGCACAAACATTCATAATGATTAAAGAACTTGTACAATTAAAATGATAGAAGTTTGAAATACATATTATTTTCCATTCTTAAATTGCTACAAAAATGAAAAAATTATTAACTCGGAAACGCTCATCCGACCAATTACAGCAGTAGGCTGACAAACTGAAATCAGAACTACTTAAATATGTAGACAAGATTTTCTATCCAATTTCGAGGCCTCAACCCATGCTACCAAACAATTTATTCAACAATTAGACGGATCTACTACAAGAGGTGAAAGCACTTCGTTACTATTGACAATTAACAATCTCAGGAAGAATCAAATATACAACTAAACCAGCAAAAATGACAAAAGAACGACACCTTAATATCAAAACAAATCACAACCTTCAACAACTCTCTGAATTCAAATCTTAATTAACTAAAATTTATTTCCAAAGCCAGATTTTCGATTTTCCATCTAAATCTGTATTTATATCTAACATGTTATAATGAAAAATTACAGTATACTTTATAGATGTTATATCCCAAAATCTGTACTTATATCTAACATCTAACATGTTATATCCCAAAATTGTACAGTATTTTAAATAAAAAAAATGAAAACTAAAAAAAAAAAAAATTATTTGGTTGGTCATAGGACCTACCAAGGCCAAAGGTGGGTCCGCCCCTGACCAATGGCGGAGCCAACACCCGGCCAGCTCACGCAGCCGCGCGTGCTGGCTTCGCTAGAATCTATTGTGTCGAGAAGCTTGAAGGCTGGAGCAACGCTGTAGCGGAGCTGGCGTCTGCGTTTCAGTTTGGCGAAGGAGGAAGGCTAAGGAAGAAGATGACCAGATGTGGGTTGGGCCATTTTTTTTTTTTTAAATTGTGTTTTGGCAATTGGGTTAAGATTTATGAATTAAAAATATGGCCCAATTAAAGAAAGACCCAATTTTTTGATCCAATTATACATCCAATAAAATAGAAATCAATTCCCAATTCCCAAATCGTTCCTTCGTGATTGGAGTTTGGAGAGTGAGGAGAACTTGCGATTTGCGACTGCCGATGGCGAGATTGGGGAGAATCGGTGGACTGCAGGACTGGTGAGTGGTGTGGTGGAGTCTGGACAATGGTGTGGCCGTGTGGATTGTGGTCTATGGTGTGGAGGTGAGTTAGGTGACTCTGTCCTGCGGCTGCGAGTCTGCGAGTGAGAGATTGGAGTTCGATTTAGGCACTGCAGTTCCGTTGACTGCTGCCGAAGTACGAGCCTGCGAGGAGGACTGTAGCTGCTCTGCTCATTGATCGGGCGACTGCCACTCTACCAGTGCCGATAATGTTCCACTCTCCATTTTTATGATTGTTATTATTATTTTTTTGGATTATGGTTTTAATTGGTTTATGAATTAGTGGGGAATTGAAATATGAATTATTGTATATGAATTATGGATTGGTTTATGAATTAGGGTTTATGAATTAGAGTTTTATAAATTAGGGTTCTTTGAATTATAGTTTATGAATTATGGTTTATTTATGAATTATGGTTTATGA
This sequence comes from Osmanthus fragrans, assembly GCA_019395295.1. Lineage (NCBI taxonomy): Eukaryota > Viridiplantae > Streptophyta > Magnoliopsida > Lamiales > Oleaceae > Osmanthus > Osmanthus fragrans. The sequence continues at coordinate 14,646,843 of CM033349.1, forward strand.
GTTATGAATTGTGGATTGTGGATTGGTTTATGAGTTATGGATTGGTTTATGAATTATGAATTTTTTATTTTTGATTTGCCGTTTGGGAATTGGGAATCGGGCCGATAATGTTCCACTCTCCATTTTTATGATTATTATTATTATTATTTTGGATTATGGTTTTAATTGGTTTATGAATTAGTGGGGAATTGAAATATGAAATATGAATTATTGTATATGAATTATGGATTGGTTTATGAATTAGGGTTTATGAATTAGAGTTTTATAAATTAGGGTTTTTTGAATTATAGTTTATGAATTAGGGTTTATTTATGAATTATGGTTTATGAGTTGTGGATTGTGGATTGGTTTATGAGTTATGGATTGGTTTATGAATTATGATTTTTTAATTTTTGATTTTCCGTTTGGGAATTGGGAATCGGGATTTGGGAATTTAGGTTTAGCAAATTAAAGAATTGGGAATTTGTGAAATTTGGGGAATTAGGAAATTAGGGAAGTTTTAATAGAGAAGGTGTTTGACCGGTCGGACCGGACTATTACTATCGTTGACTGTCGATGTTCAACGGTCAAAGTCAACCGCCCTAGCTGACACGTCGTCCTGGATTCGCCACTGCCACTGACAATAACCCTGTCCAGCGTCTGACCCCGATGCCGATGCTAAATCAGCATCATCTGCTCTCACAGCAAAGGCTTCTAGACATAAACATGACGAAAATGGTAATGGTAATAAGCATCCCGTCACAGAAGCTCATATCATTAATTATTTTACCGGTGAAGTCGGGTGATGATAATAGCACATTTGTTACGTTTTTCACCCTTTAATATTTTCATTTATATGATTATTTGACACCGAAATGCACTAAATGTTTCTATATCTTTGTTTAAATGGCAAATGGGTGAAACAAGTGAAAAATGGAAGAAACAAGTGAAAAAAGATCAAAATAGAAGAAATCGAAAGTTAAAGGACCAAATTGCAAATACCAAAAGATGACTCGGCAAGGAAAATGAAGATATGAAGATTTGAGAGTGTTCGGCGTCAATTGGAGGAAGAAAGGAGTCAAAGGTGTGATATATAGCCAAGACATTCTCACACATCAACTTTCAAGCTGAAAACTTTTGCACTGATTTTTAGCCTCATCTTGAGACCATTGTTTCACATGGTATAAGATCGAATTGGAAGTTGACATCTGAATGAAAGTTGTAGCCCATCGAGTCAGCTTTCCAACGCACTTTGAATCACCTCAATCGGATATCGGGAGAGAAATATATTGTCAAAATACTAAAGGCTGTCTGACGGAAAAATATTATACCTAAGCGGTCGCTTAGAGTAATTCGGCAAGCGATCGCCCACAACCCTACCGAGAATTCAAAGGAAAATATCATTGAACTAAGCTACCGCTTGAATTTACACTAAGCGATAACTTAGTGATTTTTTCGGCAGATCTGTTCTAATTTCGGAAATAACCTAAACACCTATGGAAATGCGTTTTGCTTGATTTTCTCGACCTAAATAGATCAAAAGACGTCCAGAAGCCATTATTCTTCATCTTGGAACAATTCTTTTCACCTTGGGAACAAGAAAACTCCATGGAAGGCTAAAGAATCATGTGAAGCAAAGAAGGAACTCATCCAATTTTGGGAAATTCATGTCGATTATTCAAACATTTGGTATTTATTTTAATAAACACTTGTAGATCTAGATTCTTATCTTTATGAATTTATGAAGAATTTGGTTTAACTTATATTAGGTTTTTCATAGGATTAATCACGTTCTTTCTATTGAATGATCGAAGTATTTGTTGAATCTTTCTTGCATTGATATTATTGATGTGATTATTTACAACTTTATGCTACATGTATGTGGTTGGTTTATAATCTAATTTTAATAATTGCTTGTGAAAATTGTGAAAGGAATCCTAAATCTAGAAGTACAATTGTGAATCAAATTGATCTTAAATGTTAAATCTGGATTTTCATCTTTATGAATTATCTTGAAATTGGGTTAATAATTATTAGATTGTTCATGAATTTAATCATGTTTTCTCCATTGTTTAATCGAATTAATTATTGAATTTCAATTTCACGAATTTATTGGTGTGATTATTTACTGCCCTATGCTATAAGTATATGGACGTTTTGTAATTTAATTTCAATAAACAAATTCGTGAATTGTGAAGAGAATTTAGAATTTAAGAGTACATGTATGAATTATTTTGGTCTTAAACGATAAATCTTCCGATTAAAGTGTCGGGACGAAAGCCTTTAATTGTGTTATTAATTTGAATGATTGACATTGAATAATCCAATCCGGATGAGGGAATTCTGAGCTTCACTATTTTAATTACTGAATTTCATCCCAAAAACTTTGATATTGATTTAATTTTCAATAACCAAACTTTTTTGCAAACTTTGAGAGAACAAATCACCACTTTTGAAACCTTTAATAATTTTTCCATCTCTCTGTAGATACGACACCCCAAAGCTACACTACAACACCGCGGTAAACTTTGGGCGTAATCAGGTGATTTTAAATTTGTACAGATTTCAATATACTTACTACAAAAAAGAACATGTCGCGCAAGGAAAATTTGTACATGTGTACATGGCGCCCAAGCTAGCTGAACAGGTTGAGAGGTATGAGGAGATGGTTGAATTTATGGAGAAGGTTGCAAAGAGTGCTGAAACTGAGGAGTTGATTCTGGAAGAACGAATTCTTCTTTTTGTGGCCTACAAGAATGTGATTGGTGTTAGGAGGGCTTCATGGAGAATCACCTCATCCATTGAGCCGAAAGTAGAAAGCCGTGGGAACGAGGATCATTTCATAAGGAATACAGGTCAAAGATTGAGGCTGAACTCAGAAAGATTAGTGAAGGGATTTTGGTTTGGGGTTTCTGCGTATGCATCTGTTAAGGGTTTGGGGTTTTGAGGAGTTTTATAACGTATTAATTACGTTGTGAACTTATTTAATTAATTAACAGGGTAATAATCAATTTAGTTAATTTTTTAGAGTACTAGACCTAATTTGCCCATTAAACAACTTGAACCTAAAATTAATACTTGACTCAACTGGACCCAAAGTAATAAAGATAAGGCCTGTGATGGTTGGTCGGCCATAACACGTCCTCAAATTTTCATATTGTGGGAATAATGAAAATCCATTGACGCCGAATTCTACCGAGTTTTCGTCTTCTTCTGCGGTTGGAGGTGAAGAGGAATCCTCAAAAAGCAAGGAAGACCTGCAGAAAAAAGTGTTTGAAGATGGAGAGAAAAATCTATTGACGCCGAATTCTACCGAGTTTTCATCTTCTTCTGCGTTTGGAGGTGAAGAGGAATCCTCAAAAAGCAAGGAAGATCTGCAGAAAAAAGTGTTTGAAGATGGAGAGGAAAAGTCTAAAAAAGTGTAGGTATTTTGGGGGTTTTCTTCTTGATTTTTCTTTGCCATTTAGGATAACTAATAATTACTATGAAGGTGGACTTTTTTGGTCCTTGCTAATTTTCAAATAATTAATAATTATGCTTATTTACAGAAGAAATGAAAAATAGTAGGATGGTTTTATATTTTTTCTACTTACTTTCTCCTCCTTAAATCAATTGTGCTTATTTGTATGTTCATATCTTGAAATTGAAACTATGTATGTATGAAACGAAACCCTAATTTTTCAACAACTAATACTTCAAATCTAGTTCATGGAAATGAATTTTCACACTTGATTTAATTAATTAACTGCTACTTAATTATTTTTCAGGAACAAACCAAAAGAGAAAGGGGAGAAAAAGAAACGGGAACCGCGTTATGCCTTCATGACAAAGAGTGAAATCGATAATCTTGAAGATGGTTATAGATGGAGGAAATATGGCCAGAAAGCAGTGAAAAATAGCCCTTTTCCAAGGTTATTATATATCTTTAATTTCCTGCATGATAATTTCTGCACCTGCTGTACAATGCGAAATCATTGATTAGTATCTACAGGGGCGGATCCAGCTATGGTCGCTCTAGTTAGAATCGTCGGAATTTTGGGCTTCTATGGAGACCTGCCGGAGCTGGAGCTGGTTGGAGAATCGGAGATGGAACTCTGGAAGAGAAGCTTTGGTTTCTAGCGAAGAAGAAGACGCTGAGATTGGGCGGGCTGGGTTTTTTTTAAAAACAATTGGGCTTTTACCAACACTGGCCCAAAACAATTGGCCCAATTTCACACCCAAACGGTACCCAACCCAAACGCCAATATCCAATTTCATTTCTTCCCCCAATCACAATTGAAACCTAAGCTAGAGAGAAGAGGAGGGCGACTGTGCGACTTGCGACTTGCGAGTGCGAATTTGGTCTGTGATCTGTGGAGAGTGGACTGAGGAGGGCGACTGTGGTCTGTGGAGACTGGAGTTGGAGTTCACCGGCGTTGGATTCGGGCTTCGCGACTCTTCTTCGGCAATCGCCAGAATCGCCACACAACTTCGACTTAGGTAAGTTCGATTTATTTCTGTGATTTGTTTGCCACTGTGTGTTGGAGTTGTGTGAGTGTGAGTGACTGGCTGTGGCTCAGCCTGACTGCGTGTGTGCTTCATACTTTCTGTGATTTGTTTGTGGCTGTGTGTTGGAGTTGTGTGAGTGTGAGTGACTGGCTGTGGCTGACTACGTGTGTGTAGTTGTGTGAGTGTGAGTGTGTGAGTCTGTGATCTTGAGAAGGAGACTATGAGTTGTGCTTATTTTGGTGTTTCAGTTTGTGAGTCTGTGACTCGTTAGCGTAGACTGAGTACTGATATCTGAATGTGTAACTGTGTGAGTGCCGTGTGAATGTGTGAGAGACAGTGGTTTTCTAGTCTACTTGTTGTTTTTGTGATATTGGATATTAGAATTGATAAATTTTATATTGTAATTGTAAAATTGGGTATTATAATTGTGAAATTGTTTATCAATTATAATTGAAAATTAAATTGGGCATTTTGGATATTGGATATTGAAATTGATATATTGGATGTTGTAATTGTGAAATTGGATATTGAAATTGTGAAATTGGATATTCTAATTGAAAATTAAATTGGGCATTTTGCAGAATATGGAACGATTTTTTCAACCGAAACGAAAATCTATACCTAGTATTCCTAGTTCTAGTTGTGCGTCTAGTGCATTTACATATATATATAATTTTTTTTAACCGAAATTCGATTTTTTCATATGTATATAATTTTTACATTTAGTGCATTTACATATATATTCAATAATTTATATTATTTAATCGAATTTTCATAAACGATCGATCGGATCGGGTGATTGTCGACGGTCAACAGTCTACGATCAAAGTCAACTTTCGCTCTAGCTGAACTTTTATGCTGAATTCGCCGCTTAGTATTTATATAACTTATATTTCAAGTTTGTTATAGCTTTTTGTGAAAGTTCTACAATGTTGAACATATCTGTGATATTTTATTTTTATGAAGCATATAAGTTTTCGGTAGTGCTAATGAATTGGATATCTGGGTTCTCTATGGTATGATAAAGTTCAATTCATATGGCACCATGAAGTGCATCTCATGTACAAAAAGAGTCTTCACCGTGAGGAATTTTTTTTTGTATATTTTCCCAAAATTCGTCACAAATTAATGTGGTAGATTGTATAATTATCCACCACATGAGTATGTTAAGAAATTCTGTTTTCAGAGCATTAGTAGTCATTTTCTTCCTTTCTAGAGCAATCTTATTCCTTGGAAAATCTCCAGAATCTCCCATTAACTGTATCTCCTTTTCTGATTGTCGCTTCAATCTTCTAATGAAGCTAGTAGTTATCAAACTTCCATACTTGTCTATTCAAGGCATTCTACTTCTAGCGTGTTCTTTTCCATGTCAAGTTTTTTGAATGTCATTGAAGTATTTGTTTTATATTTTGCTAATTATCATTGTACATGTAACTTGTCCTAACCACCTCCAATGTATTCCACCAGGTCTGTGTTTTTGGTCTTTCCCGTTTAAAAGCGAACATTTTTTTTCATCAAAGATAGCTGCTGGAACTGTAAGTTCATTTGCTTTAAGATACAAAGATCTGATGCCTTAATTTGCTGCCGATCTTGACGAAAGTAGGGGAAAGTTGGAGTATCAAAATAAATCAAACCAAAACCGAAGGCCCGTGTTTTCACGGTTTCCTTAAATCGAATTCGCCACCTCACCGGGGTGCAAGAGGTTTTGATCGGTGTTCGATTCCCAGGATACAATCGGTTGTCGGTTTACGCTGCACTACGTTAACCGCCTACGAACTAGCCGTGTCTATCTCTCAAGAATTTTAGCAAAGAAAAGAAAATAAGATCCGGACGGTTTGAGGTTGGAAGGAAAGATTGTTTTTTTTTTCTCTCCTTTTTTTTCCACCAAGAGAGGTCCTCTATTTATACCCATAGAGGAGGAGCCAACTCTTTATTTCATTGAATAAGGAGTTACAACATTGAAAAGGGCATCAAAGGAGGAGTTACAACATTGAAAATGAATTATAGCATTGAAAAGAGGAGTTACACACATTTGTATAGTGGAATGAAATTCAAATTCAAATGGATTCAATCAATGGAGGATGAGGTTTTCATTCAAACATTTAATATTTTCCAACAATCCCCCACATGAATGAAAATCTAGAACCAAAAACTCAAGAGAGAAAGAAGCGTAGAACGAAACAATCCTGCATAGGATAGGTAGCATTTAGCTTTGAACCTTCCCTTGTGAAACCTATCGGGAATTACTAGCAAACTAGTGGATTTGATGCCTTGAACTGTTTCGCCATTTGTGTAAACCAAGACAATAGATCTCACACAGGACCATTCTAGACACAACGTAGTTCTCAATGTTGTGTTCATTTTGGCCCTGAACACGTCGCCTGGTTCTGCAAGTGTTTGTTCAAGGATGTAGCCTTTCCAATCCTTATAGAAGCGGCCCCACTTCACACTCACATAGGTGACCTCTTAACTCAGTCTTTCACAATAACGGTTAATGGTCATTAAAAGCACAGCTTAACCTACATCTTTCAATCACTGTGAGCACCATAGGAATGAGCAGAAGGAGAACCTTCTAAGTGATTTTCACGAATATACATGATTTAGTTGTCCCTTTGAACCTAGATCCTGGGATCTCCATTCAGCTAGGTTGGGTTTCCACCATGATACCTTTCAAAGTTATAGGCTGCAAGCCCATTCCCCTCGATGCTTTTTCAACTAGCTCTCGAGTTAACCCTTTGGTTAGCGGATCCGCAATATTATCCTTTAACTTCACGTAGTCCAGAGTGATAATACCTTGTGAGAGTAGTTGTCGAATGGTATTATGTCGTCTTTGAATGTGTCGAGACTTACCATTATACATATTGCTCTGTGCCCTGCCAATTGCTGATTGATTATCACAATAAACACAGATTGCAGGCACGGGCGTTGACCATCTTGGAATATCCTCAACAAACTGGCGAAGCCACTCTGCTTCTTCAGTTGCTTTGTCCAAAGCGATGAATTCTGATTCCATTGTAGATCTTGCGATGCAAGTTTGTTTGGACGATTTCCAAGAGACAGCTGCACCACCAAGAGTGAAGACATATCCACTAGTAGATTTTGAATCTGACATATCTGATATCCAATTTGCATCAGCATACCTTTCGATTACTGCAGGGTATCTAGAATAATGCAGTCCAAAATCACGAGTGTACCTCAAGTATTGTAATACCCTGAAAATTGCTGTCCAGTGGATAGCACCTGGGTTACTCGTGTAGCGACTCAATCTGTTAACTGAGTATGCTATATCCGGTCTCGTAAAAGTCATTAAATACATTAAACTCCCAATTATCCGAGAATATTCTAACTGTGACACACCATCACCAGTGTTCTTGGATAAATGGAGACTCAAATCCACTGGAGTCCTGGCCACAGTGGTATCAGACTTGTTGAACTTGTCTAGTATCTTATCAATGTAATGAGATTGAGATAACACAAGTCCATTCGGTATTCGAGTAATTTTTACTCCCAAAATGACATCTGCGAGACCCATATCTTTCATGTCAAACTTTGAGTTTAACATATTCTTAGTGGCTTTGATAATCTTATCAGAGCTGTCGACAATGAGCATGTCATCGACGTACAGACACAATATGACATATCCATCATTAGTGTCTTTGACATATACACACTTGTCGCACTCGTTGATTCTAAAACCACTAGAAAGCATAGCATTATCAAACTTTTCATGCCATTGCTTTGGTGCTTGCTTTAAACCATAAAGCGATTTAACCAGTTTACAGACTTTCCTTTCTTGACCTGGAGCCGAAAACCCCTCTGGTTGCTCCATGTAGATTTCTTCATTCAAATCTCCATTTAGGAAAGCTGTTTTTACATCCATTTGATGTATTTCCAGATTTCGCAAGGCCGCAATAGCAATTATCATCCTGATAGAAGTTATTCTCGACACTGGAGAATAAGTATCAAAGTAATCTAAGCCTTCTTTTTGCTTATAACCTTTGATTACTAGCCGAGCTTTATACTTATAAATAGAGCCATCCGCTTTCATCTTTTTCTTGAAGATCCACTTGTAGCCCAAAGGCTTACAGCTCGGTGGAATATCTACTAATTCCCAGGTATGATTCTGTAGGATAGAATCGATTTCACTCTTGATGGCTTCTTTCCACAGATGACCATCTGGAGAAGATATAGCTTCTTTATAGCTTTGAGGATCATTATCCATCAAGTATGTGAGAAAATCAGGGCCAAACGTTTTAGAAGTTTTGGTCCTTTTGGTCCGTCTAGGCTCATCCTCACCTTCTTCAACTGGATCTTTACTGCTGCCAGAAGCAGAAGATTCCATAGTCCGTTTAATAGGAGTTAACTGTTTAGGAGATTTACAAGGAAATATATTTTCAAAGAATTGTGCATTCCTAGACTCCATAATCGTGTTCGGATAAATATCAGGTAAATTCGAATAATGCACAAAGAACCTATATGCACTACTATTTTGTGCATAACCAATAAACACACAGTCAACTGTCTTGGGTCCAATCTTGACCTTCTTAGGAGGAGGCACTGCGACCTTTGCAAGACACCCCCACATTCGTAAGTATTTATACGAAGGTGTATGACCTGTCCAAAGTTCATACGGAGTCTTATCCATATTCTTTCTTAACACTTTATTCAATATGTAATTTGCAGAAAGAATAGCTTCTCCCCACATGTTCTGTGGTAATCCAGAACTAATGAACATAGCATTCATCATTTCTTTTAACGTTCGATTCTTACGCTCAGCAATTCCGTTCTGCTGAGGTGAATAAGGTGCAGTAGTTTGATGAATTATTCCATGTTTAGCACAAAATTCACCAATTGGTGATTCATATTCACCACCACGATCACTTCGTAGTATCTTTATTTTCTTGCTAAGTTGATTTTCAACTTCATTCTTATAAAGAATGAATTTATCGATAGCTTCGTCTTTGCTTTTAAGCAAGTACACATAACAATATCTCGTGCTATCGTCGACAAAAGTAATAAAGTACTTATTGCCGCCTCTTGTTTGGACAAGTTTCAAGTCACACGCATCACTGTGGACTAGTCCCAATGGCTCGGTACTTCTTTCAATACTATGAAACGAAGACCTAGTAAGCTTAGCCTCAACGCATGTGAACACGCATGTTTCACATTTATGACTTGAATCAATTTGAAACCTAGGCAAGTAATTTAGTTTGCTTAGTCTACGCAAAGCATTGTAATATACGTGACCTAATCTACCATGCCACAGATTAGGAGACTCAAGCAAGTAAACAGAAGGAGTTTTCTCATTATTCATAATAGTTGGAGTTACAGCAATTACATTCAATTTAAACAGGCCATCAGTCATATAGCATTTCCCAACATAAACTCCTATTTTGGTAATCACCAGCTTATCCGCCTCAATGACCATGCGGAAACCATTCTTGCTCAGAAGAGACCCAGAGACTAGATTCTTGCGAATCTCTGGCACGTACAGCACATTAGTCAGAGTAAGCTCTCTGCCAGATGTCATCTTTAGGATCACCTTGCCTTTACCAAGCACTTCAGAAGTTGCAGAGTTTCCCATGAACAACTTTTCACCATTTGTAACTGGTGCAAATGTAGTGAACATGCTCCTATTGGAGCAGACATGGCAAGTGGCCCCAGTGTCCAGCCACCACTCCTTAGGGTTAGACCCCACCAGATTAACCTCACTAATCACCGCCGTGAGGTTTAGGTCAGACATGTCATCTGAGAGATGATCTCTCTCATTTCCAACCATATTAGCCTGAGGACGTTGCTTGTTATCCCTTCGAGGCTGACGGCAGTCTGCTGATCGATGCCCAACTTTATCACAATTGAAGCACTTTCCATTGAACTGAAACTTAGGCTTCTTTCCTACCCCACCGGTAGGCTTCAATTGAGACCCTTTCGTGGTTTGCTTTTTGTCTTTCCAATTTCCATTACCCTGTTTGGCTTTAAAGGATTGACCTTTCTTAGTGCCCGAACTTTGGCCGTGTTCCAATACATTAGCCTTCTCAGAGTAAGAATTCCCTGACTTACGTTCAGCTTTTTTGTTATCCTCCTCAATGCGCAGCTTGATAATTAAGTCCTCGAAAGACATCTCTTTCCTCTTATGCTGCAAATAGCTTTTGAAAGCCTTCCACTGAGAAGGTAGCTTGTGAATAGCAGTAGCCACCTGTAGTGATTCTGACATAGTCAGACCCTCAGCATGCATTTCTTGCAAGAGCACTTGATACTCCTGCACTTGGCTCACCACTGAACGTGAATCAACCATTTCGAAGTCCATGTATCGACTGGCCAAGAATTTCTTAGACCCAGCATCCTCGGATTTGTACTTCTTTTCTAAGGACTCCCAAAGCTCCTTAGCAGACTTCTTTACCACATACACGTGATACAGAGAATTCTGTAGGCCATCCAAGACATAGTTGCGACACAAAAAATCAGCACTTTTCCATGCATCCCATGCTGCACGCCTATGCATATCAGTGTCATTTTCAGCCACGACCGGGGCATCCTCGGTGAGGAAACGTGCAAGGCCCAAAGTAGTAAGATAAAAAATCATCTTATTCTGCCATGTCTTAAAATCAGTGCTAGCAAACTTATCCGGTCGAATTGCATGATTCACCGGAAATGGAGCTGAAAACGTTGGCAAAGATGCCGAGGCCGCAGCCCTAGGCATTGGCAAAGGTATTGTGCCAAACTGGATTGCCGAGGCCGCAGCCGTAGGCAAAGTTGAGTTCACTCCAACATGAGTAATCTCGCCTCCTATTATCCCGTCAATGGGAGGAATGCCAGTTGTGGTCTCCATAGGGTTAATAGTGTTCATAGTAGGATTTGGTACACCGGTACCAACAATGTTGCTTCCGTTGTTCACATCGTCATTTCCATGTGATGCCATTGAACGTTAAAACAAACAACAAATAATTTAGAATAAATTTATAAAGGTGTGTATAAACTCGAGATCTAAATTATTTGTTCGGGAAAAAAAATGCAGAATTAAAAATCAGATTAATTTGTCAAATTATTAACGACTTAATAATTATTTAAAAGAATTAGAAATCATTAACCAATGATTTTCAATACCATGCAACATGACAAATTAATGCAAAACCACCATGGAAAACCATCTTTCCCATGCAAAGACCGGAACTTCTGTTTTTTTTTTTCTTCCAGTTTGAACGATTCAACAAACTATTTTAATGAAATTTATGTAAATGATGAACATAACAGATGAAACCATGAAATGATAAAAGGAAATAACCACGAACTGGGAAGAAAAAAAAAACTCACAGATGATGAGAAAAAAAAAACAAAAAAAAAGAAGACAGGAACTGGTTTTTTTTTTTCCTTTCCTTCGACCTTACTGATTCAAACCTAATAAACTTTACTATGCGTAATTAAATAGATAGATTGTCAGCCTTTTCCGTAAGAGACAACTCATTTAGACATTAAACAACTTGAAGGTGGAAAGAAAATGACAGTAATCAAACAAAAGAAAAAAAAAAAAAAACTGATTCTCAACATTTCCCGAAATGAGAATTCGATTTAAGCTTGTAGGGGAAAGTTGGAGTATCAAAATAAATCAAACCAAAACCGAAGGCCCGTGTTTTCACGGTTTTCTTAAATCGAATTCGCCGCCTCACCGGGGTGCAAGAGGTTTTGATCGGTGTTCGATTCCCAGGATACAATCGGTTGTCGGTTTACGCTGCACTACGTTAACCGCCTACGAACTAGCCGTGTCTATCTCTCAAGAATTTTAGCAAAGAAAAGAAAATAAGATCCGGACGGTTTGAGGTTGGAAGGAAAGATTGTTTTTTTTTCTCTCCTTTTTTTTCCACCAAGAGAGGTCCTCTATTTATACCCATAGAGGAGGAGCCAACTCTTTATTTCATTGAATAAGGAGTTACAACATTGAAAATGGCATCAAAGGAGGAGTTACAACATTGAAAATGAATTATAGCATTGAAAAGAGGAGTTACACACATTTGTATAGTGGGATGAAATTCAAATTCAAATGGATTCAATCAATGGAGGAGGAGGTTTTCATTCAAACATTTAATATTTTCCAACAAATCTTTCTTCTGTTTTGATAGCCTGAGTAGATGGCTTCAAGTTTTTTGAGTTATTTCCTTTTATAGCTTAGAACATTAATGGGAAATTTTATTTTGTTTTTTATGCTTTCACACGGAGAAGAGGAGGAAGGGGAAGGGGAAAGGGAACGCAGCGTAGCAAGTGGAGGATGAGAAAAAAATTTGATAGTAATGGAGGATAATTGGGGAATGAAATAAATGATTCTCTTAAGGATTATGTTAGAGTAGCAATATAGGAGATTACTATATTTTCTCTACTTCAAGACCTAGTTTGCTTTGATCTCATTACCTATTACAGACCCATGAAGACTATGATTTAACTAATGTTAGCATGAGATTTTCTGTGTGTTGGTGTTTTGAATTGGTGCTGACTTAGAGAATTTGCCAATTTACAGTTTTGCTAATAACTTCGATCTATGCGGCCCAATTACGGGACGGCCTTGCATGCCCTGGATCTCCTCCATTCTCTCCACAGCCTCCATTTGTTCCACCACCCCCAGTTTCTTTGCCAGGTAATTATATTAAGGGTCTGTTTGATTGTAAGGGTGGAAAACGGGTGGAAAGAAAATGAATGGCAGGGAATTGAATTGCCTAGAAAACGTTTTACAGTGAATTGTAATTAATGGTGTTTGATTGGTATAATTTTTCACCTGACAAATTTTTTGTTTGGCTTTGTTTTTTACTCAAATTGTCAATTAAATGGATAAATTTTTTTACCATTGACTTTGGAATGTGTTCCAATTGCTTAAAAAAAAAAAAAAAAAATTTGTCAAAAAGTTAAAAAACGTTTTCCCACCACTATGGTGAAAAAACGTTTTCTAACTTTTGTGCATCAACCGCTTGTACCTTGGAAAACGTTGGAAAACGTTTTCCCTGAAAAATTAGTGCAATCAAACAGGTGAATAGTAAAAAGTAGGAAAACGTTTTCTACCTTCCACGGAAAACTTAGACCTATCAAATAGGCCCTAAGTGTTGGTTTAGGTTGCTAGGCTGTGGCATTTGTGTAGTATCGTACACGGGATGACATGACTAGGAAATTTGCGATTAAAATCTTCCTTCCAGTAAAAGTGGCGAAAATTCAAGCTGAAATCTCTACATTCCAGTAATTTGATGGAGAAAGCTACTGTGTACGGGGGAGTCTTATACTCCACAGCTCTAGATGTGAGGTTAGCTCAACCATTCGTACCCGATACCCATGGATCACTCACCGGTGAGATTAAACGGTCTCTTTTGCTAAATTGAACGTGAAATGTGCAAATTAGGGATAAACGATGGTATTCGGGTGCATACTTCTATTCTGGACTTTCACACACATCCAAATCTCAAGGGGACCTGTTTGAGTTTGTTGCAAATACCCACTCTATATTTTCATTAGAACAAGCAGTTCCAAAGTAAGTGACAGGAATTCATGAGATGGACAATGCATCATCCACAAATGCTCATGTTATTGCTTAGACAAAGCAGGTAGAACTGTTGGTACACACACTACAAGAAGTTTATACTTTCCCTACATTATTTTGGGAGACCAATTGAGATTCGTATGCGAAATTCACTTTTTCCCAGAAAAAAAGACGCTTCTTAGGGCTATGATTTTCTTCAAAATTTTCAATAGGAGGATTTGTGCCCACAAAAAATTGTATTTTTCTCAACAAAAAAATTGACAAGCAAGATATACCTTTCGTTGACAAAAATATTTGGCATGTTTGTATGCTACTAATTAGGGGAAAATTTTTCAATTTTTATTTATATTTTTAGTCCCTACAAAATGTATATTTGAAGTGAAAAGATAATTTAAAAATATATATACCTTCACATTCGTTTTTTTCTTTTTCCTTTCCTTACCATTCTTTTTCTTTCCTACGTTTGCCTTTTCCCTTTCCTTTCTTTTTCTTTTTCGTTTTCATTTTCACTTCTTCTTCGCCATTCATTTTCTCTCTCCGACATTCCGCCACAAGATCATCATTCCGCCACCTTCAATCAGACATCAGTCATCGTGCCCAGTAACCTAGCGATCCAAGTCAGAACCAGAGACAGCTTAGAGGTATCTTTTATTGGTTTTTATTGTTGGGTTATTATCGATTTGCAGGGAAATATTGTGTAAATCAAATTGGGTTATTTGGTTGCTATAAATTCGTTTATTGGGTTGTAGGAAAATATCATAGATCTATAGTAGAGTTAAGGTTCAAACTCGATTGAAAATATTATGGGTTAATTATCTTTATGTTTTGTTTCCTCAACTTCTGATTATTTATGTGATTTATTGCATTTTTGAACAAGTTAAATTGTTCAAAAATTTTAGGTAATAACTCTTGAATGTGATTTCATCCCGAATTTTCCGCACTCGGAGTTTTGTATTTCTATATGAAGTTCGGAATTTTCTTAAATACACTACAAGAAATATGAGTTTTACCGACCACAAAAAATTGGTCAGCAAAAGTCCAATATTAGTCCAAAGCTGGTTGCCAAAAGCAAGTCAACAAAAGTTTTCACCGGCTAGAATACATTAGAGATATTTTACTTGCCAAGATCATGTTAGTCGATAAAGATACATCTTTTTTGTGACCATATTTTTGGTTGGGAAAAGTCATACATTGGCGGCAATACTACTTGTCATGAAATCGCAAGTGATGGTAGTTAACTTATGCAATAACATTTCCCACTACAATTTAGTTGGTAAATCTAATTTTTTTTTAAAAAAATTATTTTTCAATGACCAAAATTCCAAAACAAATTAAAAGCCCAACTCAAAACTATATTAAACATAGGAATTGTCACGCTCATACATAATGCACCAACAAGAATTAAAAATCAACAAATATCCGAAATCACAAAACAATGGTCACAATGAAAAGCCTCTAGCAAAGTAAATGCAAGGCAAAATAATAAGACAAGTGTTCCTATGCGTATATATGTATCTTATGAATTAGTTTTACATAATAAAACAATAATCTGATTATTTTAAGCCTTTATCTAAGTTGAGGATCATCTTAGTTTTGCAGACACCGCGTCGAATCCTACTCCGCAATTTTTGACCCGATATTGGATCAAGAATGGGCTCTTGATCACCAGTAGAAATTGCCTCTAGAGAACTTCGACAATGCTCTTCCGTATTAAAAAGTAGTGAATGTGATTGGCTCTCTTTTATTCTTATTATTTCAAGTTAAGCCTGTCAGGTCAATGTGCATCCACTAATGTAACACCCCAAAAATTCGTTATAGTCGTTAATATTAGAAATTAGGACCTTATAGTAAGAAGTTGAAAATCAGAGGATTAAATTGTTGGGTTTATATATATAATTTGGGGACCAAATTGTGGCCTATTAATAGTTAAGGACGTAATTGAAATTTTTGTAAGATCACTTTTTTTTTTTTCAAGCTTTGACTGCCAATTACGTAATAAGGAATTATTTAATGCTTAATTAGAAAGATTATTTGGTTTTTGGAATAAAGAGATAGATTAGGTAATTACTAAATTAGGTTAGGAAATTACCGTAATTATGTGTATGTATATATGTTAGATTCACAAAACTTTGGTAAGAATGATTATAATTACCCTAAATATGGAGCAATAAAGGGAAAATTTCATTTTCACACATGGAAAGATTCCATCATTTCATCTATGCCAATATTTACTTATTTCCTTACACCCACTCAAGGCATTCATCTTTTCTCACACACAAGTCATTTCATTATTCCTGTACACACAAGAATTCATCGGTGGGCCCTTAGTTGCCAAAGACATCACAATCATTTTATCAAAATTTCATTCAATTACGTGGTAAGTGATGTTGCATGTGGTATATTTGAACTTATATCTTGTACTTTAAATGTTGGAATTTGTTTATGGACCATATACGTTATGATAAGAAGGCCGGAGTTTAGTAGCGCTACGCACAAGAATTGCTACCCCCTATGTTCGGAGTAGTTCATGTTTCTCTTATATGTATGATATGAAATTCCGTTTTCCTTGATTAAGATGCAAATTACTTGTTCACTACTCACACTTATTGATATTTTCTTAAATCTCACCCTTTAAGTTTTTTCCCCCTTTCAGGAAATTAGAGATCGGAAATTGGAGTTGGTAATCGATCGATGGTGGCTGAAACTTTTATTTAAATAAAAAGGGAATTCATCTTTTTAAAAGATTTCGTTGGGAATAAATGTTATTTTATTTTATTTTATTATTGAAAGACAATTCTTTTTATTGGTGAATAAATGAATGTTAATTTTATTTTTTTTGGCTTGATATATATTTATTTTCTGATTTAGTAACAATTTGAGTTTTCAAGAAATCGAGACATTACAAATGGTATCAGCGTGGGTCTAAAAAGTGTCTTTTTTGGTACAATTTTCTATGACGTGCAGTGTACATGATGAAAAAGGGGGGAAAGCGTAATCTTGGCACTTTCACGTGGGTACTGAAATTTTTCGTTTTTTGTGCAGATGATTTAAAATAATAAAGTTCAGCATTATAAATTACACTGCTCATTGATTTAAATAGTGACTAGTAAAATATGTTTTAAAATAATAGTATTGTTCACAAGAATCACTGCATTGTTCACATGAAAAAAAAGTATCACTTTCATCACTGTTCATGACGTGAACTATTACCCTGAGTCACTGTTTATGGCATGAACAGTGCCGAGAGACTATTCCACATTTAAAAAAAAAATCATTTCTCGACACTGTTAATGACGTGAGTCATTGCTCCATAGAAAAAAAGGAAGTTTTAATAAGAATGCCATTATGCGATGCCACGTTCCAAGCTCCGATGCTCTCGAATGAGGTAGAAATATATATATGAATTACATTGTCTATGATGACATTTATGTTATGATCATGCTTAATATGTTATTTTATCTATGTTTAGAGTTTGCAATTTTATAAAAGATTACGAGTCAATTTACGATTAAGTGGACAAATATGTACTAAATTACAGTTAAGTAAATTATAACTTGTTTTATTAATGAAAAGTGTGCTTATTTACATACAAACTTCTCTTTATATATGCCTAAATTTATAGCGTAGATGTGCGAAAAATTTAAACTTCAAGATTTCTAACTATTAAACCAGGAGTATCTAGATACTAAAAGAATGCAAGTTAGGAACGTACATATACTGGAATTCCTTCAACTAAGAGGTGCAATTATGATTTATGGAACGTTTTTAGTCATGAAACAATATGGTAAATTCTTGGTTTAAATTGAATAGTTAAGTGATTATAAATTTATTTTCTTAGATGGTTAATAGATGCACGCAATCAACTAAAGACTAGGCCCGCAGACGTGAAATGTTCCTAAGGTTACATAGGACATATGTGAGGAATCCGAACCACAACCTGTTGGAGCATTTAGACTCCATAGAGCGAATCATCAGGGGGGCGGAAAGGAATGAACATGATTTTTATAGAGATGAGATTGTCTATCATCTCCATAGAACACTTAGCCCATATTGGAGGCAATTTCTTGAGAGGCTTGAAGAAATTTGAGTACCAAGCCTCCCCTGCCCGTATTGATTTTATGCTTGAGGGACAGATGGATAATAAACACGGAGGATACTAGGAGAATCGATAGGCATTGGGGATACAAGCTTGATTGTCGCCGTCCACATAGCCCACCTAGCATTGGCCACTTTCCAAGTGTACCGGCAGTTGACAATAGGGGTTTCATTATCAGGGAAGAGATAAGGGAAGATACCGAAGAAGACCCTGAGGAGAGCCCTGAGTACCACCCTGCATCATATTCCGAGGAGAACCGTTGGCACAACCTTGGGGAGAATCCAGAGGCAGACCGAGATGAAAGCACTGGAGGAAATTTTTAGATGATAGGAAATTATATATGACTATTTTATTTGAAGAAATTTATGTTTAAATAAGTGGATGCATTGGATACCATGAAACTCATTTGATTTATGCAAGTTATTGAGATTGAATGACCTTATATATCTATATATACATATACATATATATGATAGCGTTCAAAAGACGTACCAAAATAATTTCCTTAGTTAAAAATGTATCATTGAAATAGTACTACGGCAAGTAAGGGTCATTTTTCACAGAAGATTGTTTCAATTATGTTAATTGCACTAAAGAAAGTAAAATTGCGAAAGCAAGTAAATGGAAGGGGGGATTCGAGTCATTAAACTAAAGAAGTGACAAATTAATGAAAGAAAATAGAAAATGTTCGAAACTTGAAATAAACAACGGAGGTTTTGATCAACAAATAACTCAATCATTTAGTTGCATACCCAAATAATAAAGAAAAATAATATAAACATTAAGCACAATGGATTAAACACATTAATCAAAAGAACTATCAAACACAAATCGATTGAAAACTCATTATTCGGGTTAAAAAATCAGCCACAATCACATTTATGTTTAGCTATCCGTAATGTATTTACAAATAGATAACAAAATAATACTACACATATCCGAAAATAAGATTAAAGAGAGGAAAAAACTTATTGATAGGAAGATAGAATGATGAAGTCTTCAATCTCAAAAAGCCTTCTCCTTCTTCTTCTCCAAAAATCCCCAATGTGTGAAGAGTTTTGCTCCCAGAAATTTTTTTTTCTCTTTGGTTGACTCCTCCATAAAACATGACCTAGAAATGGTCTTTGTCTTCTATTTATAGTGTAGAGAGAGTGAGAACCGGGTTTTTGTTGAAATGAGCCGAGAATAGGTTTAAAATTTGACATTTCCACGCTTCCCAGGTTTGGGCGCCATGGCTTGGAGACACATTTCCACGCTTCTTGAGTTTGGCGCCATGGCGTGATGTTTCCACGCCATGGCGTGGAGTTTCCTGCCAAATTTTTGTTTTTTTCAGACACCGTGGCGTGGAATTGTCACGCTGGAAATTGCTCAATTCTGGAATAAGGGGACGCCATGGCGTAAGTAGGCGACGCCATGGCATGGGAACTTCTGCTAGATTTTTCGCTGCAACTGGACGCCATGACATCCAGATTTCACGCAATGGCGTGACATACTTTGCTGGGAAACTGATTTTCTGCCTGGTTTTTCATATTTTGGGCGCCCAGCTTCATCATCTTTTCAGGCTTTGCATCCCAATTCATTCCCTCAAACCACAGTTTAACACACAAAGGTGATTGCGTTGATCGTCGAACCATGAAATTCTGGCTCTTCAATTCATTTGACTATATTCTCGCGCAAATTCTTTCCAAACATCACTCAACTCCGGTTATCGTCTATACAAAATAACCAAAAATAAGCGATGAATTACAATGAAAACCTAACAACTATCAAAGTTTAAAGGCCTAAATAAGTGCAAAACTCACACTTATCAATATATATATATATTTCCCTAATTGTTAATTAATTCTATGTTTACATTTTATTAAGGTATGACAACTCGCTCTAGAAACTCGTACAATAGGAACGAGCAACCCCAGGCAGGGACTACTGAAACGAACAACGACAAAAACAACCAAAGCAACCAATTTATACAGTTTCTGGAAGGATACGTAACATGACACCACCCACTGCACCACCACCTGCAGAGAGGAGCGTGGCTGCAATACTGAAGCAATATCGCAAGTTATAACCCCTTAGCTTTGAGAGAGGCACAGATCCACTAGCAGCAGAAGAGTAGATTTGCAAGCAGGAACGAATTTTTGAACTTGTTGAGTGCCCAAAAACTCGGAAGGTAATATGTGCAACCTTTATGCTGGATAAATGTGCAAGAAATTAGTGGGAAATGACCAACAAGTCCAGAGCAGCTGGACAAGGCTTGACATGGAATGAATTTAAAGAATTATTCCTGTAGAAATACTTTCCCACCAACATTCGAAACCAGAAGGAAGTGGAATTCCTAATGTTCAGACAGGGAAACTTAACACTGACAGAATATGAGAGGAAGTTTGAAGAATTATCTTGCTATGCCCCACTCTTAGTCAACACAGAGGAAAAGAAAGCTAGACGCTTTGAACAAGGTTTGCGTGATGACCTTCGACAGGCGGTGGTCACCTTTAAGTTAGGTACATACCACCAAGTGCTAGCAAAGGCACAGCTAGCCAATTTCAAATAAAGCTCCAACAACGCCTACAAACAGCAGCAGCCTGCACCATCGGAGAAGCGTAAATGGTAAGACAACAAGGGCAAAGAAATGTAGGGTTTCGTAAAAATGAGCAATAGGAGCCAACTTCGAGCAATTATCAAGAGCTCCACATCTGCGAAAAATGTCAAAAACGCCAAGCGGGGACATGCCTTATGGGGACTAATACATGCTAAAACTATGGTGATAAAGCTTACATAGTAAAGTTTTGCCCCAAGAAGCAGAAACAACAGCAGCAGAAACTAGAGAACCCACCTAGAGGACAAGCTAGAGTTTATGCCCTTATTGAACATGAAAATGATCAGGACCGAAACGTCTTAGCAAGTAACATCCTTATCTCCGGCACACCTGCTTATGTTTTGATAGATTCTGGCTCTACTCATTCTTTCATATCTCCAAAATTCATGCACACACTAAATGTTATTGGAGAACGTACACACACATTTAGAGGTTGTCATCCCCTCAAGAGATGTAATTGGCATAAACCACATTGTATGGATAGCTGAGGTAGAAATTAATGGTTGAACCTTGGAAACAAACTTATATGTTTTGAATATACATGAATTTCACATAATCCTGGGAATGGATTAGCTTTCTAAAAATCATGCAACAATTTTATGCTTTGAGAGAGAAGTGGTCTTTAAGTGGTTTGGAGGGGTAGAACTTCGTCTTTCAGTGACCAAGAGAAGTTGTTTTTGCATTGAAAGCCCAAAGACTCTTAAGATCAGAGGGGTGTATAGGGTTCATGATGTCAATGTTAGCAAATGGAGATAAAGAACTGACAGTGGGAGATGTCAAGATAGTACGGGAATTCCCAGGAGTTTTTCCTGAGGATTTACCTAGGATGCCTCCTGAACGGGAAGTAGAGTTCACTATTGATTTAATTCCCACCTCCGTGCCTACTTCCAAGGCTCCTTACAGGATGGCTCCAAAGGAGTTACAGGAGTTGAAATCACAAATAGAAGAATTGTTGGAAAATGGATTTATCCAACCCAGTGTATCCCCATGGGGGCACCAATGTTATTCATCAAGAAGAAAGACGGGTCAGTGCGAATGTGCCCTGGCTACAGAGAGTTAAATAGAATCACTATTAAGAATAAGTATCCGTTTCCCAAGATGGAGGACTTGTTGGACCAATTACGTGGCGCAATGGTATTTTCAAAGGTCGACTTGAGGTCAAGATACCACCAGTTGAGAATTAAACCTACTGACATCTCAAAGACGGCCTTTAGAACTCGGCATGGTCACTACGAGTTCTAAGTTATGCCATTTGGCCTAACTAATGCTCCTGGAGTATTCATGGACTTGAGGAATCGTGTCTTCCATTAATACCTAGATCAGTTTGTCATTGTATTCATCGATAATATTTTGATCTATTCAAAGATTGAAGAAGAGCATACAGAACATTTGAAAATTGTATTGGAAACTTTAAAAAGGTAGAAACTTTATGCCAAAATTCAAAAAGTACGGTAGTTATATTTTTGAGGTAATCTGTAAGACCTCACCTGGTCGACTACTTATATTTCGAAGTCCAACTCGCATATAAATATACGACTCAAATTTGGGGGATTATTGTTATATTCATAAATTATGTAGCATACGCATGACAGAGAGGGTCCCATATTGGCCAACGTGACATCGACTATTTAATTGATTGACCTTATTTAATTGAACAATTGCATATTGGACTTGAAACTTGGGCCCGACCCATTAACTCACGAGGTCTATTTCCATTTTCTATATATATATATGTGTGAATTTATTTCAAAGGTATGATTTCTAACCCGCACACACACACAATATATATATGTGTGTGTGTGTGAATCTATTTCATTTTAGGGTATGATTTCTAACCCGCACCAAACCCCTAACCCTCTCTTTCATTCTCTTTTCCTTTGTTCGGCCGTTGACTTAACCGTCGGAGTACAAATGGTCGTCGGACATTTTTCTTAACCGACGACCTTTGCCTCCTAACGGGGTGCTCCGTGTGCAGGTGATGTCCATGTGGAGAAGATGATGTCAGGATTCTGTTGATGATATTTTTTGGGGTCAACAATATCTATTTCTATTTCACTATTAATCCTGATATTTTCTCTAAGGAGGGACAAGCGGTAAGTCAGGAAATTAGTTCAAATACACAAAAATAACAATATCCCTGTAATAATTGCTAAATCATAAAAAACTACACAAGATTAACTAAGCAAATCCCAAATTTATTTTATTAGAATACTCCAAGTGACACATTATTATTTCGAGATGAAACACAGCTTTCATTATTCATTCCTACATTGAAAGCCAAATCCAAACTTGAGACGAGAAATCCAAGCATGAAAATATTAATATTCAGCAGCTCCTTCAGTGTGGTAGATGAAATTTTTCACATCATGAAAAAAGGCAGTAGCAGTTTCCAAATCAACCAACTCTATACCATGAAAACCTCCTGGATTAAATCGATAAAACACTGGCACTTCATATAACTTTATCATGCGTGCAAACTCCTTTGCCTGATCAATCAATGGGTCTCCTTCATCATCTTTCACAAACCATCTTGGCACACGTTTGACTCTATCGAACCCATGGATAAATGGATTGGAGAATTCTGATCTCGATTTGCTTGGAATGGCAATGACAATGACCAATAGGCATCATTCATGTACAAAGGCAGGTGGGTATCGTCAATAAGTCTGAGCTCTGATGAAGTCCTTTCAACTCCACCAAAAAATGCCTGATCCAATATCACCCCTTGGATTCTCATTGGTTGAAGATTAATCGTTCTTGCACAAAGGGCTGCGTGGTAAGCTATGTTGCCACCTGCACTTCCACCTAATATGAAAACCTTTGAAAAATCAGCATAGTGATCTAACCATGGATCGCGGTGATGACAACATTGTGCCTGGGACTTCAACCAAAGAATAGCATGCAAGGCATCTTCATAAGCTGGCGGGAAGGGGTTTTCGGGTGCCACCCGGTATTCAACTGAGGCTACCACAGCTCGAACCCTGGTAGTCATGTTGCTAACGTGGTAATGAAAGCCTGCAGATGAAGCGCTATATAGCACAAAACCACCTCCGTGGAAGTAGATAATAACTGGAAGCTTGGTTTTTCTTGGGATTTCAGTAGGAATATAGAGGCGTATGAAGGATTTGAATTTGCTACCAGGCACGTTTAGATGTACGTCCTTGGCCAAGGTAATCTGATCAGGATGCTCCCAATATGGGGTAGCGTTCACATATGGCCCTCCGATTTCTCTAGTTAACGTCTCATTGAATCCGAGGACTTGAAATACTTCTTTCCAAGTATGGGATTGAATTTCCTTTGAATCAACAATGATTGTTTGCCATGACTGGCAGAAACACAAGAAGAATACAAGGGTGTATACTGCTACAGCATGCCATGATGTTGGTTGTTGGAGAGAATGTTGTTCTAACATTGTTTATTGTTGTAGAGATTTAAATCAGAACAACGTGTTTCAAATTACTTGCCTTGAGAGCATCATATAGAAGAGATTTAAGGCCTTGTTTAGTTTAGATAAAATGAGGTATCTATCGAACAGATGTTGATAAAAGTTGATAGAATGTGTAGTTGAACAAAAGTTATAGATCTTATAAAGTGTGATTAAGCCCCTATTGAACAACCATTATTTTCAAATTTTTATTTCTACGTACCCATTTTCAACCACATATTCACACAATAAAATATTTTGCAAGTACACTAAAAAATTTTCCATATTTTTTTAACCACGGATTCTGCTAAAAAAACACTATTCAAAACTATATTTTCTCCAATTTATGGTTATCAAACGGATGCTAAAATTAATTGTTATATTTGACTTTCGTGAGTCCCACAACTTTTCATAAGTCAAAGTCAAACAATCGATATTATCCACATCTTTTATGGGTCCCACAACTTTTCAATAACACATTTCAAAAAATTCTATCACTATCTACTAAAACATCTAATTTAAATCCTCATCAAACAATCATTTTCTTGATTTTGGGATTACATGATTAATATTGATAGGTCAATTTAAAATCACCTTGGCATCTAAAGTGGACTTCTAGTCAAAATTCGAGCAGCCATATAAGGTTGGTATCCAAACAAGTTCTGAACCATAAAACAATTACAAACTTATAATGATTATAAATAACCTGACCAGAGCTAGAGAAGAATTAGACTATACTACTCACGTACCCTCATCTCATTATCGTCCGTTGAATTAGTTATTTTCAGTTAATAATTATCTAGGTGAAAGTGTTCAAAGTAAACCTCCGTGTTCTCCTGGTGACGTAAGGTGGTTCTGTTACTCCGATGTTCTCAAGTCACCTGCAAAATGAGGGCGAGACTCTTCTCTCCCATTGTACCTCCGGCATAAGAATTAGAACCAAATGGAGAAATATAGTTTTTGGAGTTAAATGCGTAGGGAGAGCTTAGGTAGTAAAAAGTTCACTAGTCTTTACCTGACCCGTCTTGAGGGTATTTATAGGCGGCTGGGGCCGCGTAACTGCCAGGCGATTGCAATGCCACGTGTCTCACGTTGTGCTCTCACTTTCCCCACGTTATGAGAAGGTGGTCACTACCTGCCTAGTAGTTGGTTGTCTTTGTGATAACCGCTAGGTGACTTTTATCTAACTGGGTGATTTTCGTGACTAAGCATTGTAGAGAGCCTCGTAGTGGTAGGCGGCCTAACATGAATGTAGAGCGTCCGCGTGAGGTCGACGTCTTCATGTGGTAGGCGTGTGGTCGACCGCCTAGGGATTGTTGTCATTTAATGCTAAGGTTGCTACGGGATAATTGCTAAGGGTGTATTATATCACTAGCCCCTGCCTCTTGTCGATATTTTATTGGCAAGGGGTACGTCTTTGCGCCATTAATTTTTTTTTACTCAACGTAAGTAAATCGAACGGTCCAAGTGGCGAAGAGATGCGAAGGTGTCGTCCAAGTGGCAGATATAGTTGGAAAATTTAGCCCACTTGGAATCCCATGAGTTGGCCCCATTTTGGGGGGAAATTTCCCCCCAAAAAATTCAAACTTCAATTTATAAAAAGGGGGAAGGCTTCCCTGATATTCTATTCTCTACCACTCCCTCTTACTACATCAATAGACAATGTAACTCTTTCCCCTCCTCCTATTCCATTCTAGCTTTCTTTTGGAGTTTTTCTTCTATTAAAACATGTACAAAACTTTCATTTCTTCATCTTCTAGTGAGAGTGAGAATGAGGGGACGAGAGAGTCGACCGGCCTGCCTTCGGGCGAGCCGGTCGACACCAGCGACATTTTTGCCTAACGTTTTGGTCGATCAAAGTCCACCAGTGAAAATGTCGCTGGTGTCGACCGGCTTGCCCAAAGGCGGGTCGGTCGAACGTCGCTCGATCGAAGTCGACCAGCGCTGTTGCTGGTCAACAATCGACCAGCAGGAGGGCTGGTCAACGGTCGAACGGTAATGCCGGTCGACCACCCCTCCTCTTCGCGTGGTTAGCTGATCTTCTCTCGATTCGACTACTTCACCACACTCGGTCGATCCTCAAACATTTCAACTAATTCTCCCGAGGTGATACATAGGTTCGACCAAATATTTAAATCAAAATGTAGAGATAGAGGGAGATGTCGCGAGGGAGGAGGTGACTCTTGAAATTCCAAAATCTCACAGCCGTTATAACTCCTCATCGAAATTAGAGAAGTCACTCAAAAAGTATGAACGTATAGATAACTATGTTTATAGAGCCCCTGGGCCAAATGAAACACTACCCGGATCTGACCCCCGTGAGGTTGCCGTTTATAAGGATATCGTGGACGGGGGCTTTTGATTTCTTATTCATCCTTTTTTCGTTTCATTATTCAATGAATTCCACCTCACCCCTAGCCAGATAAACCACAATGCGTGGAGAAAAAGCGCTTTACTTTTTGTATGTCTGTATTAGGGAGAAGATTCCGCTTTCAATGGAGCTCTTTAGGTGCGTCTTTGAGATGCACGAGTTAGTCCAGTCAAACACTTTCGTCTATTTCACGACTAAGGTCTCATTTCGCTTCCCTACATTCAGAAACTCTAACAGCGGGTGAAAATCTCGTTTTTTTTCCACCCCCATGAGGGTCAATTCACTTTCAACACTCATTGGAGACACCCCTTAGTTCGCCTTTTCAATAGCAAAGTCGAGATCACCCCATTCTGAGAGTGTAAACCCAAAAACTGATTAAAATTCTACCGCTTTGACCTAACTAGGGTCAGTTTTGACGATGAGGAATATGTTGTTGGTGGGGATCGGTCGTCCTACTAGTATGTTTTCTACCTTTTTTTGCGTTTTCACACTTGCCATTTTTGGGCTTGATGACCTAGAAATGCTCGTGCAGATATGGATTTCGACCTTGACGATGTGCTAAAGACTTTGTCCATGTCGAGGAATACGAGGGGTCCGCCCCAACTGATGGTAAGTCTTTGAGTTCGTTACCTTTGACTTAGCTCCTTTTTTTGTTAGTTAGTTTGCAATTTTTTGATGTCTATAGATTCTGCCTTAGAGCGGGGGCTTGAGGATGAGGATGAACCGTCCCCAGCCCCGTTGAAGAGGAAGAAAGCAACGGATCGGGCAGTCGAGTTTCATGCTGCCGAGGATGCTTCTTAGCTTACGGAGGATCCTGTTCGCATTGTCTCGCCCTCAAGGCACAGAGCACACCTTGCGTGCTACATCAAGCGCGACCTTGAAAATTCTCTACCCAATTTTGGATTCTATCAAACTCAGGGCTACCCTGAGATGAAGATACTTCGTTCTTTAGTGACTCCGGTTAGGGCAAGAGCGATAGCTGAGCACAGCACTGACGACATCGAGAGAGGCATAGCGGTTTATACTCAGAGGGTAATAATTTTTTTACTATACTTCGTTTTTCGTACGTTCAAGTTCGCTTTTCTTGTATCACATAATGACTTTTATTGGTCTCCTTGTTTTCCAGGTTGTTGCTATTCAAGTTGGGCTTACTGAGGCAAGCCGCATCCAAGCCTCCGAGTTGAAGGCTTGCGGAAGAAAAGAAGAAAGAGGCTCACCACTATAAGAAGAAAAACTCTTCCTTAAAGAAATCCCTTGAAGCAGCGAAGGCCCATGCCTGCGAGCAAGAGATGGAGATTGACAATCTAAGGTCGGCTTTGGCTCGACTACCAGAAGAGGCTATGGAGCAGTATAAAGCTTCTGCAGATTAAGCCAAGGCCTTGCATTCGTATGGGAGAAAGACGATGACAGCGTCCATCAAACTGGCCAAGGAGTGGATATCTGATGAGCACCCTTCTATTGATCCATCGGGCTTTGATAAGTTCCTTGCGCGGTACAAGTGTAGAGGGAGTGGAGTCGACCAGCCCGGGACCTTCGGGCGTATGTCGAGAGGTGGGAGTGAAAGGACCTCCCGCTCGAGCTGATGCATTATTTACTTGTAGATTTATTAGCATTTTGCATTACAGTCTGTCTCTGTTATTCGAGCTGTTTTGTTTCCTACTGGCCTGGGATGTGGGCATATCGACTCTCAGCATCTTGAACATGAGTTCTCATTTTTAGACATTGTTATTATTATGCGTTTCCTGTTTTCTTTGTACTTATTTTGTAAGTGTTGACGCCACTTATCGACATGAGAGTTTTTGTCTGCTCTCTTTATTGCTTACTGTTGTGTTTCAATCCTTATCTATTTTTAGCTTTAAGAACCCATCACTAGCCTCTAAGGCGATTTTTAGCTAACTAAGTTTTTGACTTGGTTGCTCACCGCTGGGCGTCGAGCAGTCGAAAGCGGGGTGTGGTGGTTTTGAGCTTTAACCATTTTTGATTTTAATAACTCAACACCAGCACCTGGGTGATTTTGAGCTAACCAAGTTTTTGACTTGGTTACTCATTGCCGGCCGTCGAGTTGTCGAAGGTGGGGTGTGGTGATTTTGAGCCTTGACCATTTTTGGTTTTAGGAACTCACCACCAGCCCCCGGGGCGATTTTGAGGTAAACAAATTTTTGACTTGGTTGCTCACCACCGGACGTTGAGCTGTCGAAAGCGGGTCTGGTGGTTTTGAGCCTTAACCATATTTTGTTTTAATAAAACTCACCACCAGTCCCTAGCGTGGTTTTGAGCTAACCAAATTTTTGACTTGGTTGTTCATCGCCGGCCGTCGAGTCATTCTGGGTAAGTTCAACCAATCATGATCCATAACTTCACAGTGGAATCGAACTTGCTAGGATTTGGGGACTCAGTAGGCACACCGGGACATCCCAGCTAGGCTGTCCCTTCCTTCACGCCCTCATCATCTGTCGCCATCCAGGCTTTTCATTAAATAACATTAATAAGATGTACCTACAATAGGCATTATACCAAGAACATCCTAACTACCGTATTTACAAGAGATCATTGCATAAGAAAAGTAAATACCCCTAGTGACTATATTTACAAGAAAGCATCATGCGATTCAAAATCCTTGCGGTTGATCTACTGATAATATTTCTTGAGATGCTCGGTGTTCCATGGCCTGCCTAAAGGTTTTCCTCTCAAGTCCTTAAGGCTGTAAGCTCCCCTTCCGAGGTTTCAGATCACTTCGTATGGTCCTTCCCAATTCGGCCCGAGCTTGGGTGGAGGGTGACTTGTGGCTGCCGTGCCTCTTAACACGAGATCTCCTGATTGGAAAACTTTTGGCTTCACCTTGCGATTGAAGTATCCTGTGGCTCTTCGCTTATAAGATGTAATCCTCATAGCCGCTTTCTCTCTCACCCCATCTAGTAGGTCGAGCTCCGCACTGGTGGTAGAAACATCAAGCTGGTCAACCTTCATCCTACCAGTCTCATTCAGTACTCCCACAAGGACAACAGCCTCCATCCCAAAAGATAGCTTGAAGGGTATTTCTCCCGTTGGTTCTCGGGGGGTTGCATGATATGCCCACAACACATTTGGTAGCTCGTCCGCCCATAGACCTCTTTCCTTTTCCAATTTCGTTTTGAGATCCCACGAAATCGTCCGGTTTGTTACTTCCACTTGCCCACTAGATTGGGGGTGAGCCACAGAAGTGAGTCTGTGGTCTATGTGATAACTCAAGCAAAAGGCCTTGAAGCCGTAGTTGTCAAACTGTCTGCCGTTGTCGGTGATAAGGACTCTTGGTATGCCAAATCTACATATTATATTTTTCCAAATGAAGCTTTGCACTTTCGCAGTTGTTATAGTAGCCAAAGGCTCTGCCTTGACCCATTTGGTGAAGTAGTCGCTAGCCACTAGCAAAAACTTTCATTGCCCCTTGGCGACAGGCAAAGGCCCTAGAATATCAATCCCCCATTGGAAGAACGGGCATACCCCAAAGATGGCTGACTGTTGCTCGACGGGGGCGTGGATCAGATTTGCGTGGCGTTGACATGGCATTCTCCTTCAATGTGGGCCAATAGTACACCTGGCAAAGAGCTTTGAAAGCGAGGGTTATTGCTCATTGGTGGTTACCACAGACCCCCCCGAGTGTATCTCGAGTAATACCTCCTAGGCCTTAGTTGGACGGAGGCACTTCAGGTATGGCATGGTAAATCCTCACTTGTATAGTTGTCTGTCGATCATTGTGAATGAGGCCGCCCAGACTTTCAATCTTCTGGCCTCGGATGCATCATCAGGGAGTTTGTTTTCTACCAAATAGTCTACCAACGGATCTAGCCAGTTGTTTTCTCGCTCCGCGTTCGTTAGGTCGGCTATGAGCAAAATGCTTGGCTGCCTTAGGACTTGCACACTTGCCATGCTCGGCAGATTTTTAGGATTTGCCGATGCTAGCTTAGACAGGACGTCCGCCCTTTCGTTGTTTTTGCGAGGGACCTTAGTTATCCTGAAACTTGTAAACCCCCTTTGCAGGTCTCTAACTTTCATCAGATATGAAGCCATTCTCCCATCTTTTGCCTCAAATTCACCTGTCACCTGGCCCACAACCAACTGAGACTGCCAAACCCAGGCCTGTGATAACTGCCTCATATTCCACGTCATTATTAGTTGCCGGGAATTCGAAGCGCAAAGAATATTCCAACTCCTCTGATTCCAGAGCTATCATTATGATGCCCGCTCCGGACCCCTCGGCCTGCGAGGATTCGTCCACGAAAATTTTCCGAACCGACTCGGTTTGCTGGGAGCAGTGAGGTGGGGATGTGAGCTTTGCAATAAAATCTACCAACGTTTGTGCCTTGATGGCCGTTCTCGGCTTAAACTCGATGTCGAATTTGCTCAACTCAATGGCCCATTTCAATATTCTACAGGATGTCAGGGAGATGCAATATTTGTTTGACAGGCTGGTCGGTCATGACGTGCACAGAATGAGACTGGAAATACGGCCTTAATTTTCTGACTGCTATAATCAATGCAAATACCAATTGCTTTGCGAGGCTGTAGCAAGCTTCTGCCCCCCTCAACACCTAGCTTACGTAATAAACAGGCTTTTGCACTTTTGGAAGTTCTTTACCAGTACCGTGCTGACTGCATTTTTTGATACTGCCAAGTACAAACTCAACACATCTCCTGTACATGGTTGAGTCAAGATTGGTGGCTGTTGCAACGAATGTTTCAAGGATTCTAGTGACTCCTCACATTCCTTGGTCCATTCAAAGTTGGTAGAGCCCCCAATTGCCTTGAAGAAATGGTAGCACTTATCTGCTGCCCGACTCATGAAGCGATTCAACGTCGCTACCCGACCAGTTAGTCTTTGGACATCTTTCCTTTTTTGGGGCTCTTCATTTCTAGGATGACTTGAATTTTGTCCGGGTTTGCTTCGATGCCCCCTTTGCGTGATCACAAAGCCTAAGAACTTTCCGCCTGCTGTTCCAGAGATACACTTCTTCAGATTGAATTTCAGTCTATTTTGCCGAGCAATGTCGAATACCTTCTGTAGGTTTGCAACATGGTTATTGGCTTTCATACTCTTGATGACCATGTCATCCACGTATGCTTCTATGACACTTCTGAGGAAGTCCCCAAATACCTTATTCACCATCCTTTGATAAGTTCCCCCGATGTTTTCCAGACCGAATGGCATGGCCGTATAGTAGTATGTCCCGCATCAATTACGAATGAGGTATTCTCCTGGTCCGATTCTGCCATGGAGATTTGGTAATAACCCGAAAATGCATCCAGAAAACATAATCATTCGTAATCCGATGTGGCATCCACCAAGTGATCTATCCTTGGTAGGGGGTATGAATCTTTCGGGCACACCTTGTTGAGTCCAGTATAGTCTACACACATGCGTCATTTTCCATTTGACTTCTTTACCAGGACGACATTTGCCAACCACTCGAGATATTGTACCTCTCTGATTAAACCTACCTGCAGTAACTTTTCAACCTCGGCCTTGGCTGCGACTTGCCGCTCTGGGGCGAGATTTCTCTTCTTTTGCTTTATCGACCTAGCGTCAGGCCACCCACCAAGACGATGTTGCACAACAGATGGATCAATTTCTGGTATGTCAGTTGGGCACCATGCAAAAACATCTAAATTGCTAGACAGACACTTTACCAATTCTTCTTTTTCTTCTGGACCCAAGTCTGCTCCCACACTGAATTCACGACCTCCTGCTACCTTAATTTTTTCCGTAGTATCGAGGGGCTCAATTCGTCCCTTGGGAGGCTCAAGATCTAACATCATCACTGGTGGTGCTCCATTCGTCCGTATACTGTCAACATAACACTTCCTTGAAGATTGTTGGTCACCCCTCACAAATCCCACCCCACAACTAGTAGGGAACTTCATCACTTGGTGGTAAGTGTAGGGAATAGCCCTAGCAGCATTTAGCAGGGGTCGACCGTAAGTTGCATTTATGCCATGGGGGTCTTGACAACCAAGAAATTCGTTACGACCACCACACTTGCCGGGTAGGTCCCCAACGTTACCGGCAACTCCACAACTCCTTCTAGCATCATAGTAGTCCCTCCAAATCCTAGGAGGGGGTGGAAACTGGTTTCAATTTTTCTGAAGAAATTTTCAACCCAACAAATGCTTCCCAAGTGAGAACATTGGCCGCGCTACCACCATCGACTAACACTCTTTTGACATCATAATCAGTAATGTCACCTACTATCAGTAAAGCATCATCATGGGGGGTTGCCACACCCATTAAGTCTTCTTCTCCAAAAGTGATGTTTTGATCAAACCTAGCCTTTTTTTGAATAGAGCAGACCTCAACTGTGCGGGTGTAGTTCTTTCTTGCCGAGTTCGAGTCATCCCCGGTTGCGGTCCCTCCAATAATCACATTTATAACACCGGCCCTTGGTGGTGGTCGGTCATCGACCTTCTGCTTACCTCGGTCATTTCTCGAGTATTTGCTCAAAAGGCCCCGTTTCAAGAGGTGTTCTATCTCTTCTTTCAGATGGATGCACTCTTTTGTTTTGTGTCCATGGTCTTTATGGAAATGACAATAATTGCCCTTATCTCTCTTGCTGGCCGATGCTGCCATGGGTCTCGGCCACTCGAGTTCCTTCATGTCTCGAATTTCCATCAAGATCTTGCTTTGTGGAGTGTTTAAATGGGTGAATGTTTTGGCCTCTTCTTGCCTTGGCCTAATGACCCAGTCCTGAGTGTACCCCTTACTCATGCATTAATTTCTCGGCCTGTCTTTATCAGCAAGTTTCTGCACATCACCTGACTTTCGCTTATTACTTTCTGTCTCCCACTCCTCTTTAAGAGTTTTTGCGACCTTCTCTGCTTCTTCTGCATCAACGTACTTGTCACCCTTCTTCAACAGGTCATGCATCGACTCAATGGGGTTTTTGGAGAGTAACATCTTGAAAGCCCGATTTCTCGTTCCATTCATTAACGTTGTCACCATAGCAGACATTTGAAGGTCCCTTATGCCAAGGGTCGCCCGACTGAACCTAGCCAGATACTACTGCAGGGGCTCATCTTTGTTTTGCACAATCTATATCAACCCAATAGCCGTCTTGCATTTTCTTTTGCTACTCATGAAGTATGCCATGAAACTCCGGGAGAGATCGTCAAAAGTCCTTATGGACCTAGATGTCAGTGTAGCCACCCAATCCCTAGCTTATCTCCTAAGCGTCGGGAGAAAAGACCGACACATCACCGCGTCTGGGGTTGCATAGAGCCTCATTAAATCAACAAACATCCGCAAGTGGTCTAGCGGATCCGTGACTCTATCATAGGCTTCTATCATTGGCTGTTTGAAATCCTTCGGTAGTGGAACAGCCATGATTTCGGGCGCAAAAGGATCTTCTTCTAGAACCATCTGCCTGCGTCTATCCTTCCTCCTGGTTAGTGCATCGTCTATCTTCTGGGTCATCATCTCTTCTATCTTTCTTTTCGAGTCTGTCTCGGGATGAGGAACTTGCGAAGCTGCGGACCCAAAAGCCCCTCCATCTTCCATTGTGGGCTGAGTGACGGGCGGGGCGACCATTTGCGCAATCGGGGGTGGTTGCTTAGGTACGACAATTGGGGCATTTTGTGTTTGACTCTGCAAGAGGGTCAACATGGCCGCCATTTGTGTTTTCAAAGTATTAAGCTGGCCCTGCGTTACATATTGAGGTGGTGGCAGCGGATCATGCCCCCTGGCGACTGATTCCGACTCCGTCTCCGTCGTATTCCCAACCAAGCGTGTATCATTCCTTGTTCGTCTTCTTGACATAGCTTTTTTGTTTAGTAGTCTCCCATAGACGGCACCAATGAAAATGTTCAAAGTAAACCTCCGTGCTCTTCTAGTGGCATAGGGTGGTTTTGCTACTTCGATGTTCTCAAGTCACCTACAAAATGAGGGCGGGGCTCTTCTCCCTCGTTGTACCTCTGGCTTAAGAATTAGAACCAGATGAAGAAATATAATTTTTGGAGTTAAATGTGTAGGGAGAGCTTAGGTAGTAAAAAGTTCACTAGTCTTTACCTGACCCGCCTTGAGGGTATTTATAGGCGGCTGGAGTCGCGTAACTGCCGAACGATTGTAATGCCACGTGTCCCACGTTGTGCTCCCACTTTTCCCACGTTCTAAGAAGGTGGTCACTACCTGCATAGTAGTCGGTTGTCTTTGTGATAACCGCTAGACGACTTTTATCTTATTGGGTGATTTCCTGTGACTAAGCGTTGTAGAGTGCCTCGTAGTGGCAGGCAGTCTAGCATGAATGTAGAGCGCTCGCATGGGGTCGATGCCTTGATGTGGTATAGGTGTGTGGTCGACCGCCTAGGGGTTGTTTTCATCTAGCGCTAAGGTTGCTACGAGATAATTGCTAAGGACATATTATCTCACTAGGTATATATGTTCTTTCAAGATTACAGTAAATAATGCTTTTAAAGGAGCTAAAAAACCAAATTTAATTATGAATTTTACCATAAACAGGAAGTACATACGTATGAGAAAACCAATTTATTTAAGTGTTATATTTTTTGACAAGGTTCTCACCTAGTTCGTGTTCAATATGTCAAACACAAATCTCACTTTAATTTATAATTCCTATTTTATATATAATCAATTTTTGTAAGCTCGGATGTGAATAAGTTGAAAAACTATTAATGAGACTTTGCCTGCTCAGATGGACATGAGGTGAAATGTGCAGTTAGTCAATACCGTTAAATTCTCCTATCTAACTTACATATGGTTTCTGCTCCCAGTTTTCTTTATACCACAAATAATGTTCTTGTTTCAATTGCAAATAAACTTATTTTAAAAAGAAATAATTTTAAATTATAAACTTAATTATTTAGAATTAACTTCAACAGGTGAATCAATTACGTGCAAGCAGACTTTATTTTTTTCTATAGAATTCGTATAACATGCAAATTATATAAATATTAGAATGGAAATGGATTCCGAAACCTTTTATTTCTATATCAAAAATTGAAGAACTCTTTAAAAAACTTGAAATAATTCTTTTAAATGGTTGGATTAATGATTATTTCATATATTCAGACAGACGTGTCAATATCACATTCAATCACATATTAAAAATCAATTTTATAAATTAAGTGGTCCCAGCTCAATTAATAAACAGGTAAACGTGTTACATATGACATATTAAAAAATAAATTTATAAATTAAGTGGTCCATTGGTCCACTATCATTTATGAATAAAGAGACACTTCAATATTTTTATCATTGTCGTAATCGAGTTCTATTTTGTCAATAGAGATACATACACTTTCACATTTTAATAGAGATACATACACTTCAAAAATACTAGTGTTGTTTGTGGATAAAAATAGGAAAGCGTGTAATAACAGATAAGGACATTGAAGATATCTAGAGGCATTAAATTATATTGGAAAAATTAATTATGATCTTATTAAGCTCAAGCATTTTATGTTTTTTTTTTTTTATTGCAAGTGCATGATATTGATTAGGGATGGCCCCATATTTGGTGCCCTGCACCGCCCCGTCATAAACGAGATTGGTAGGGACAGGACGGGGGCGAAAGTTTGCCCCGTTTACTACCTCATTTATTTATTATTATTTTTATTTTATTTTATTTTCACATTTTCAAAATTTTAAGTTATGTTATTATTAGAGAATAAAATAAAAATTCAAAATTTCGAGTTATACTATTATTCAAAGTTCAACCCTTAACCCAAAACCTAAAGGTCATTTCATATATTTTAATTTTTTTTCTAATTTTTTCGATCAAAATATTATAAATTGCCTTTGATTATATAATTTAATTATAATAAAAAGATTGGATGAACGAATTTGTACGTTATATAGAACAATTATTAGTTATGTAAAATTTTAAATTGACAATTGTATAATATAATTGTTCGATTAGAAACATGATTTAAAATTGTAAATACATTCAATAATATTTTAAAAGTAACAATTTATCAAAATTCTAACTTTTTTATTCCTCACGGAGCAGATTCGAGGCCGGGGCATCCCCGTCCCATCAACTCCATCGGGGCGGGGTTTTATTAATTCATTGAAAGTTTGTTAATCTTGAATGGCCTAGAACCCTCTCTCTAGGCTTAAAACCAACATTTTTGCTCCCAAAGCCTTCAAGACTAGGTTTCTATATACAATTATCATATTTGCATAAAAAAAAAAAAAAAAAAGTAGTAATTCATTCAATGAGCAATTATTTTAGAATCAGTCCAATTTGCAATTATTTATCAAGTTCAATTGCAAACATTTTACACTATAGGATTCACACAAAATACTGTTGAACCATTTCATTTTAAAAAGAAACTATTAAAAATATAAATTTAATTATTCATATTTACTTTTAATAGGTCAATCACACGCAAGTAGGATTTATTTTTTCTATAGAACTCATGTAACGTGCAAATTATATAGATTTTAGAATGAAAATTGATCCCGAAACATTCTATTTCTATATCAAAATTTGAAGAACTCATTAAAAAGTTTAAAATAATTCATTTAAAAGTTTGACTCTTGGATTACTGATTATTTTATATATTCATATATAAGTATCAATATTACATTCAGTCACATGTTAAAAATCAATTTAAAAATCAAGTGGTTTCGGCTCAACCACTAAACGAGTAAACATGTTGCAGATATGACATATTAAAAAACAATAAATAAGTGGTCCAATGTTGTTTGTGAATAGTAAAACACTTCCATTTTTTATCATTGCCGTGGTCAAGTATTGTGAATAGGGATAATGCTACTTTTACACACCTCAAAGTGTATTACACAAGTTTATCCTCCTCTTACATGAAGGCAGTCCAAGCATAATTTATTGGAATTGAGCTGTAGTGTCAAGTTTCTCTTACAGGCTTCTCACATATATGGGAGGTGGGGATTTTTTTTTTGCCATTTTTATTGGATTGGCACCATGCAGGACCCATCCCATTGTCTCACAATCTGTA
The DNA here is from genome assembly GCA_019395295.1 of Osmanthus fragrans. Classification (NCBI taxonomy): domain Eukaryota; kingdom Viridiplantae; phylum Streptophyta; class Magnoliopsida; order Lamiales; family Oleaceae; genus Osmanthus; species Osmanthus fragrans. The sequence goes on from CM033349.1 coordinate 14,684,276, forward strand.
CAAAGCCTAATATTTGGAGTCTAGCAGTATCAGCATTGTTTAATTTATTGTATATGGATCTCACTTCATGTGAGGGGTGTAAACTTATGTTTATACCATTATGTAGGTGTAGCATCACCCTATGAATAGAGACACACTTTCATATTTTATAATCGTAGTGTCTAGTGTTGTTTCTGTATAGAAATTAAAGTGTGTAACAATATACGGGCATTAAAGATATCTAGCAATAGTAAATTATATTGAAAAACTTAATTATGATCTTAATAAAAGTTGAAGGATTTTGTGTTATTTTTATTGCTAGTGTATGATAACAATTAACAAGTAATAAATCAGACTTAAGAATTCAAATTATTATTTTCATGAGGATTATCTATCTAACTATTGGTTTAACTATTCATAACTTCTATTAGAGTGAGATCAATTAAACAAGATTTCAACTAAAATCTAAATTATTATAAACTGATGAAGACAAGTAAACTTTTACAAGAAAAAAAAAGATTTTGACTTGCATAGGAAAAGAGTTAGGACTCACGATTTTATCATAGCTGTACCTTTTAATCTCACCTTTCATGTGTGATTCCTAAAATTGTACTCATTCAAATTCACTAACAAGCCAAATCAACTCATTACATCTCGACATGAATAAGAATAATCTCAATTAAAAGCATTAAATACCTAAGAATTTAATTAATGTATGCAATAATAATGAAATTGTACCTCTACCTTTTATCCAGTTGTAAGATTTTACAGCAAGGTATAATTTATAACTAACATCTTGATTTATTACAGATTCAAAAATCAATAGAATAGTAGGTAATTATTTCAAAACATTAAAGAACGGAAGTATAATCAATGCATTAAACAAAAAATAAAAAAATGAAAGAACGATTTAGAGTACGTCACCGGGTTTTAAAGAGGAACGTTCTCGCACCAAAATTTGCCACTCCCATGCTAAATCTTCAAAATCCTAGTTTCTTGAATTTTTCCCTTTATATTTTGTCTCCTTTTATCTCTAATTCATTATCAATTGGACATTGTGTAACTCCCTTTTTACGTCTTGGACGAGGTTCCGTTTACAATTTTATTAATTTTTATTTGTGATTTAATTAATTAAATATATAAAGGTCACAGATATATACAATTTGGTTACAAATTCATTTATTGGTCACATATTGTCAAATTAATTAGTCATAAATTATTTCGAAATCACAAATCAAAGATTTTATAGGTCACGATTTTTTTCGAGGTCACAAATCAGAATTTTAATGTCACAAATTATTTTACGATCAAGATTCACAAATTTCACAGGTCATAATTTTTTCATCGGTCACAAATCACAATTATTATAAGTCAACTTATTATACGATCATAAATTATCAGATTATTGGTCACATGTTAACAATTTCTTAGATCACATATTATTTTTTTTTCACAAATTATCTAAATCATTGGTCACATATTATTTATTGGTCACAAATTAATCAATTCACTGGTCACAATCAACCAGATAATCAATGACCGCTACCAACACTTGCGACCAACAACGGCATCACCACCGTCACCACCACATTGGTCATAAATTAATTAATTTATGGGTCACGACTCTCAATCGATCAATAAAATCGTCACACAGCCACACCAGCATCACACCATACCACACTAAAAAAGGGCACCACCGCCCACCACCACCAGCAATGTCGCCCACTGTCGCCGCCGCCACCACCAGCAACGTCGCCCACCGCCCTATACCACCACTCCAAAGCACCGTATCATTGCTGACACCCACCAGCGACGCCGCCCACCGCCACCACCGTCGAAATCATAGCCAACGACCACCAACAGTAACACCACAACCACCGCGACGAGTGTCGCACGGACAGCGGCACTGAAGCACTCAAATCAACCCAATATCTCAAATCGCGCTTCCAAATCCACCCCACAAAAGCACCACACCGCGACGTTCACATTCACGACAAACAACCACCACAATACCTCACAGTATGAAAATCAGAAACAAAAATAGAAAAAAAGGCACCACTATGTTGCCGACAACATCGTCGCCGCCATGACCTCCACAAACTGTCATCGTCTCGGTGCCATAGCAAATCCACCATCATACCACAACCACAGTAGCTCCGCCACCATACCACCGCCACAAAGAGAAACTTTGGTTTGGAGAACTACTGTGGGTGGAGGGAGAGAGACGATCGGCGGAGAGAGAAACTTTGGTTTGGGGGAGGGGAATGATGTGGGGATAGATGGGGTAGGGGTAGGTTTATAAATTAATTTAATTATTAATATATTTATCTAATAATATTATTTAACAAAATATTTTATTTTGGAACAATGAAACATCCTATCTGATTTTAGAATGTTGAATTTTTAAAGTAAGGTTTAGCATAATTTCCAATAAGAAAAATCCTAAATTTTGCCCAGTGGGCCGCAGTCTATAAATCGCAACTGGGATGTCATATAGGGCCAAATGGCCCAACTTCCCTCCACCGCTGTAGGTGAAAAGCAACTAAAAGTTTCGGGCTATGCTATTTTATTTTATTTTTTAAGCTTATTTACATGTTAAAACCATTTATTTTGAGGGCACAACTAATTAAGGTGTGTCTCAGTTATTTAAGTGTTTATTTATTAAATTAATAGTATTTAATACTTAAAATAAGGTACACATCTGTAAATAATCCTAGTAAGATTTGCATAACTGACTTCTCTTTTCAGTTTTCTTTGTTTATATTGGTACTGAGCTTGTATTATTGTACTTCTGATTCTTCTGTACAATGTTATAATTAGTGTTGGATGAGATGGAGACAATAGATATTTATTTGTTTAGATAAATTGTTTGTTAAACAAAAATGTATGAATAGCTCTGTGAAATATATTTGATACGTCAAATTAGAGATACTTAAACAAGACAATTGAAAAAAAAATCACATACTTTCTGAATATATTTCTGAGATTAAGAAATTAATTTTTAAATATTTTTAGATAATTTTTTGAAAATATTTTGTCTAACTAAAAGAGTTTTTAGAGAAGGCTTACTTAACGTAGCTTTTTCGAAAAATTCTTCTACAAGAAGTATAAGCAAAAAAAAAAAAAAAAAAGTTTGCAAATGGACTCTGTCTTCCTGTACTCCTTTATTGACAAAGAAAGCAAATTGAGTTAATTCGAAGTAGGAAAAGAGTGTACGTAAGGGGTTTTCCTAATTGAAAATTGGAGCGGTAGGTCTGGTGTCCCTTCATAATTAAAGTAAATTGAGGTGCAATAAATTTTCTAGAATTTTGTTAGTTGTACAATATTGATTGACAACAATGGTTGATAATCATCTCACATGAAGGGGGCCCACAATTTTTTTATTCATCGTGGACCCCCCTTCCATGTGAGTGATTGTCAACCATTGTTGTCAACTAATGTTGTACAACTAGTATGGTTGAATTTTCTATGCATGAAGCAGAATGACAATTAGTCTCCTTGTCACATTAGGGGCATTAAAAATAAGGGAAAATTGTAGTCGCAGTTCCTAATCTTTGCGTTTTTTGCAGACTTTATCTTAACGTTCACTTTGTACCACACGGAGTCTCAAACCTTTAATAAATTCACACCCGAGATTTAAATGAACGGAAACCGTCCAATCTGACCGTTAGTTTACCAATAAAATTGATTTTGATCAAATTTTGACCATTTATAACGGTCAAAATCAATTTTATTGGTCAACTAACGGTTTCTGTCTATTTGGACCTCGAGTGCGAATTTATTAAAAGTTTGGGACTCCTGGTAGTACAAAGTGAAGGTTAGGATAAAGTCTGCAAAAAACGCAAAGGTTAGGGACCGCGACTGCAATTTTCCCTAAAAATAATTATAAGATTGTGATATGTGGTTTAGCTCCAAAAATTACACCATTTGCGGGTCTTGAATTTAATCTTCTCGTTCAAAGTTTTTGAGTCATAGAATAATATATTTGGCTGTGAAACATTTAATGTGGATTTAACTTGGCAATTTACTCTTGTAATCTCGAATTCTTATTTGAAGATAATTGTAAATTAAGTGTAAAAATTAGATGTGGATAGACCAACATGTGTGTCATTTGCCACTTATGAAGTGAAGAGTTGATCTTACAAGTTAAAATTTAGTGACATTTAAATAGATGCGTGGATATTTTGTTAAGAGACCCTCTATGGAGATGTTAATCTTATGTACTTATAATAACTAATTGAGGGGATTTCTACCCAATAAAGTGAAATTTTGTAAGTAGTAGGCAAAGATTGAACGTGAGTGCAATTTGTACAAAAAGTTGTGATTTGGAGCTCAATTGGAGATTTATTCAGGTACTTGAAAGTCATTTGAGTTGGTTGCAAATACCCATTCTATATTATCATTAGAACAAGTAGTTCCGAAGAAAGTGGCAGGAATTCATGAGTTGGACAATGCATCATCGACAAATGCTCATGTCCCTATAATAATTGCTAAATCATCAAAAACTACACAAGATTAACTAAGCAAATCCCAAATTTATTTTATTAGAAAACTCCTAGTGACACATTATTATTTCGAGATGAAACACAGCCTTCATTATTCATTCCTACATTGAAAGCCAAATCCAAACTTGAGACGAGAAATCCAAGCATGAAAATATTAATCTTCAGATGCTCCAGTATAGTAGATGAAATTTTTCACATCATGAAAAAAGGCAATAGCAGCTTCCAAATCTTGCAACTCTATACCATGATAACCTCCTGGATTAAATCGATAAAACACTGGCACTTTATTTAATTCTAACATGCGTACAAACTCCTTTGCCCGATCAATCAATGGGTCTCCTTCATCATCTTTCACAAACCATTTTGGCACACGTTTGACTCTATCGAACCCATGGATAAATGGATTGGAGAATTTGTGATCTCGATTTGCTTGGAATGGCAATGACAATGACCAATAGGCATCATTTACGTACAAAGGCAGGTGGGTATCGTCAATAAGTCTGAGCTCTGATGAAGTCCTTTCAACTCCACCAAAAAATGCCTGATCCAATATCACCCCTTGGATTCTCATTGGTTGAAGATTAATCGTTGTTGCACGAAGGGCTGCGTGGTAAGCTATGTTGCCTCCTGCACTTTCACCTAATATGAAAACCTTTGAAAAATCAGCATACTGATCTAACCATGGATCGCGGTGATGACAACATTGTGCCTGGGACTTCAACCAAAGAATAGCATGCAAGGCATCTTTATATGCTGCCGGGAGGGGGTTTTCGGGTGCCAGCCGGTATTCAACTGACGCTACCACAGCTCGAACCCTAGCAGTCATGTTGTTGAGATGGTAATGAAAGATTGCAGATGAAGCTCTATACTGCACAAAACCACCTCCGTGTATGTAGATAATAACCGGAAGCTTGGTTTTTCTTGGGATTTCAGTTGGAATATAGAGGCGTATGAAGGATTTGAAATTACTGCCAGGCACATTTAGATGTACGTCCTTGGACAAGGCAATCTGATCAGGATGCTCCCAATATGGGGTAGCGTTCAGATATGGCCCTCCAATTTCTCTGGTTAACGTCCAATTGAATCCAAGGACTTGAAATACATCTTTCCAAGTATGGGATTGAATTTCCTTTATATCAGCAATGGTTGTTTGCCATGACTGGCAGAAACACAAGAAGAATACAAGGGTGTGTACTACAACAGCATGCCATGATGTTGGTTGTTGGAGAGAATGTTGTTCTAACATTGTTTATTGTTTTAGAGATTCAAATCAGAACAGTGTGTTTCAAATTACTTGCCTTGAGAGCATTATATAGAAGAGATTTAAGCCCCTGTTTGGTTTAGATAAAATGAGATATATATATATATATATATATATATATATATTGAACATATATTGATAAAAATTGATGGAATATGTAGTTGAACAAAAGCTATAGGTCCTATAAAGTGTGTGATTAAGCCCTTGTTTGACAACTATTATTTTCAAACTCTTTTTTCTACGTACTCATTTTCAACTATATATTCACACAATAAAATATTATGCACATAAACCCAAAACTTCTCTCAACTTTTTAACCAGTCTCCTAAAAAAACTTTCTCAAATTAATGGTCATCAAACGGATACTAAAATTAATTGTTGATTTTGACTTATTGTAAAATTATTTTCTAAAACCCTGTTTTGTAAATGAAAAAACATTTTTAACCATTTTACCACTTGGCACTCATCTATTGGTTGTTTTATTATGACTCGGATCTGTGTTTGTTGGTGTATGGATCGTTGATCTTGATCCAATGGCTGTGGTTTAAATGCATTTTACATGACCATTGGGTTGGCCGACTGATTGATGTACTAATTCGTTTTCATTCTTTCAAACTCTCTGTTCTCTTTCTCTCTCAAAACTCGAGATCTCCTCCCTTTTTCAAGGCCATTGATTTTTATTTTTATTTTTTTTTACTGAGAATCAGATCCGTGCTTTGATTTTTGGTCATTTGTGTAGTGTATGGTCATATTTGTGTTGTAGCTTATGTATAGTTTTCTTTTACATTAGGTTTTGGGGCCTTTTACGATCGATTTAACTGTATAGAACTTGGTTACACTTTGGTTTTGGTCTTGGAGGTATAACCTGCAATTTGCCTCATTCACCAAGGCTTAGGGTAGGATAAGTGAGGACGTCAATAATAGAGCGTAATCCCAAAAAAAAAAGCAAATGGAGTTAATTGAAAGTAGGAAAAGAGTGTACGTAAGGGGTTTTTCAAATTGAAAATTGGAGCAGTAGGCGTGGTGTCCCTTCATAATTAAAGTAAATTGAGGTGCAATAAATTTCCTATGCATGAAGCAGAATGACAATTAGTCTCCTTGTCACATCAGGAGCGTTAAAAATAATTATAAGATTTTGATATGTGGTTTAGCTCCAAAAATTACACCGTTTGCGGGTCTTGAATTTAATCTTCTCGTTCAAAATTTTTGAGTCATAGAATAATATATTTGGCTTTGAAACATTTAATGTGGATTTAACTTGGCAATTTACTCTTGTAATCTCGAGTTCTAATTTGAAGATAATTGTATATTAAGAGTAAAAATTAGATGTGAAATTTGTATTCTTTTCAAATCTCAACTTACAAAGTTAAACAATTCACTAATACGTATTGATCCATCACAATCTTTTATTGATTGATTTTGACAAGTTAAACATACTAAAATGGGATATCGACAAAAAAAGTAACAATAATAATAATAAATCTGCTTTTATTTAAGAACTTATGTTGGTAGTGTAAAAAACCTCATGGTCTTCATTAAAAATGTTTACTAATTTTTGAAGATTTATTCTCAAAATACTATTTTTTAATCTTCTTTATCTACATTTTGTAACACAACATACTATCTCCATAATATTATCGTCATCATTAATTGTAACAACTTTGTGTAGTATCTGTTAATGGTGTTACTTTAATGCTTTTCAAACCTATCTCCGACCCAAACCTCAACGTGAAACCTAATTGGAAAGACAAAGCTCTAGTTTAAAAGTTTCAGAATTTTACATTTTGATGCCAATAGCAGGTTTTTTTTTTTTTTTTTAATCTGATTTTGATAATTTTTTGTCCAAAGCTTCCATTTTCGTCCTTTAACCACCATAAAAATCCAAAATTGATCATTCTCAAGTTTTGGAAATGTAAATTTTATTAAGTTGAATTTCACTCCCAAAATTTGTGATTTTCATTATAAGTAATAATGAGATACCAATATATTTATTATGGATAGACCAACATGTGTGTTATTTGTCACTCATGAAATGAAGAGTTGATCTCACAAGTTAAAATCTAGTGACATTTAAATAGATGTGTGGATGGTTTGTTAAGATAACAGAACATTAGAAACCCTCTATAGAAATTTTAATCTTATTTACTTATAATAACTAATTGAGGGGATTTCTACCTAATAAAGTGAAATTTTGTAAGTAGTAGGCAAAGATTGAACGTGAGTGCAATTTGTACAAAAAGTTGTGATTTGGAGCTCAATTGGAGATTGATTCAGGTACTTGAAAGTCATTTGAGTTGGTTGCAAATACCCATTCTATATTATCATTAGAACAAGTAGTTCCGAAGAAAGTGGCAGGAATTCATGAGTTGGACAATGCATCATCCACAAATGCTCATGTCCCTATAATAATTGCTAAATCATCAAAAACTACACAAGATTAACTAAGCAAATCCCAAATTTATTTTATTAGAAAACTCCTAGTGCCACATTATTATTTCGAGATGAAACACAGCCTTCATTATTCATTCCTACATTGAAAGCCAAATCCAAACTTGAGACGAGAAATCCAAGCATGACAATATTAATCTTCAAATGCTCCAGTATAGTAGATGAAATTTTTCACATCATGAAGAAAGGCAATAGCAGCTTCCAAATCATGCAACTCTATACCAAGATAACCTCCTGGATTAAATCAATAAAACACTGGCACTTTATTTAGCTCTAACATGCGTACAAACTCCTTTGCCTGAGCTATCAATGGGTCTCCTTCATCATCTTTCACAAACCATCTTGGCACACGTTTGACTCTATCGAACCCATGAATAAATGGATTGGAGAATTCGTGATCTCGATTTGCTTGGAATGGCAATGACAATGACCAATAGGCATCATTTACGTACAAAGGCAGGTGGGTATCGTCAATAAGTCTGAGCTCTGATGAAGTCCTTTTAACTCCTCCAAAAAATGCTTTATCCAATATCACCTCTTGGATTCTCATTGGTTGAAGATTAATCATTGTTGCACGAAGGGCTGCGTGGTAAGCTATGTTGCCACTTGTTGGGTTTTGATACCCAATAAATCCCCTGGGCGATGATGTAAACTCGGTTTTATATTCAGTCGGCTTTAGCCAAATTACTGAACGTTGGATTGACATCACTGTTAAAATGTCCCGACCCTAGAATTTATTTGGGTCATTCGAAGTAGCCTAATTAATTAAAGCTGCTCATGACCCGTTCTCCACCTACTTGGACGGCTCACTAATTGGAGGCCCATTTATCTTGTATCCCACCTTTGGTACTAATTGGGCCTTGACCCAATTAGTTTGACCTAACCTGACTTACCTTATTTACTTGGACTTGGGCTATATGAAACATTGGCCTCTTTTTCTCTTGTACGCCCCACGCCGTTATTCTCTCTTCCTCTCTGTGAGTTCTCCCTTCGTGCTCCTTGCTACTGTGGCTCTGTTGTGTGCAACCCATATTACTTCCTTCTCTTTGTGAGTGTCCCTGTGTGGGTGAGGATTGTGGGTACCTAGTGTAGCAACCGTAAGTGGAGAATAGTGGGTGGAAAGGGTCGGTTGGTGATTCTTGGTGGTGTCAATCGGTTGGAGTAAACTGAGCCCGGTAATAACCTGTGTGGTGGTCGATATTTGCTCAACATTTGGTATCAGAGCTCGGGTTTGAGTGATTGAGGGAGGAATCGACCGGATTGAAGGCGTCGAACGCGAACTCCACCATAGCCGAAACTTCAACTTCGAATTCCGGCCAATTTAGGCGTGACCCAGTGAAACCAAGACCTTTTTTGGACTCTACAGGTCTTGGGCTCCATCCCTAAGTTGAAGATTCGCAAAGAAATTTGTCGAAATCGCGAAGGAGACGCGATTTTCCCAACTTGACCGAGCCGAAAATCGTGCAATTTCGCCAAACCAGTAACTGCCCGGGATTTCTGAGCCCATATTCGAACTCTGCATGTGGCGGCGATCCCGGTGGTGGAGCGCATTTTTCCGACGACTGCTCCGACGGCGGCGGCGCGTGACTGCGTTTTCCGGCGAGCTCTCTTCAGGCAGAATACTTATTTTTACCTGCTAAACGTGCTGATATTATTTGTTTAGTGTTTCAGGTTACGCAAAAAAATTTGGACGATTTTGCCCCTGGACAGTCGCGTGCATTGTAGTCTGCATCAGTTGCTGATCGCGTTGATACATTTGCTGAACCTCTAGGGCGAATAGTGGTGGCCCTAAGGCAGCAAATTCGCATCTTTCGTAAACTACGGACTCAGAAACGTCTGCTCTGGTAAATTGGCTGAATTTTTTATATTATCGCACTAGCAGATCATCGTGTGGGGTGATCATAGGATTGGGGGTTGCTATTGCTTGGTAACCATTGCTTGTGCTAGAATTTTAGGATTACTTGCCCTTGCTCGACGATTTTGTATCACAACTTTTGATAGAATTGGCCTATTATGCTGTGTGATATAATTGTCGCTATTTGGAATCTTCTGTGATTGGATATACCTGTTTTGTTGCATTGTCAATTCCGTTGCGTTGTTATTTTCGTTAGAATACCTAAACCTTACATGTTCAAACATTCCCTTGATCTGAGATCTCGCGAGTCTTACGAAACCCTGGGAATCTAGAACGGAGTATATTGTCTGTGACCCTAGGACTACTTTGTGTGGTTTGTCTTTGTGATTGCGATTCTGTGATTTTTTGATTAGTTTATAAAATGACAAGTCACAACTTTGATTTGGGAATTTTTAACGGAAAAGGTGATTTTTCAATCTGGCAACAAAAAATGAGGGATATTTTGGTCCAACAAAAAATTTAAAAAGCCATTGATGGCAATTTTTCAGCCGATTTTTCAAAAGAACAAAAAAAAGAAGCCGATGAGCTTTCTTATACCTCAATAATCTTACACTTGTCTGATATTGTTTTAAGAAAGGTGGGTAAACTAAAAATCACCAAAGAACTTTGGGAAAAATTGGAAGAATTATATTTGCTTAAGTCTACCCCGAATAAGTTTTACTTACTTGAACGTTTTTTCAATTTTAAAATGGATCCCTTAAAGGATCTTGACGACAATTTAGACGTTTTTAACAAACTTGTTCAAGATATTGTTAATTGTGGTGAGAAAGTGTTTGAAACTTACAAAACTATAATCCTGCTGAATTCTATGCCTGAATCATATAGAGAGGTAAAAAATGCTATTAAGTATGGTAGGGACACTTTGACGTCTAAAATTGTCGTCGACTCACTTAGAAGTAAGGAGATGGAACTTAGAGCTGAAAAAGAGGATAAGAAGAGCGGTGAGTTGCTTATGATGAGGAATATGATGAAATTTAAGCAAATGAATTTGGGTAGAGCACAAGACAATAGTGATTCGAGTAGTGACTTGAGTGATGAGGATTGTAAGAAGAAGGGTAAGGGATGGGACAAGTCTAATGGTAGAAGGTGTTTTAGTTGTAGTAAAACTGGACACTTCATTAGGGACTGTTCTAAGAATAAGGATAAGCAGAGGGGTAGGATGAGAGATGAGGCGAATGTGGTTATGAGGTCGAGTGATGACCCTAGTGAGGTTTATTGAGTGTAAACTTAGTTACTACATTGCATCTGTATGTAATCCTTTCTGCATGTGTGTGAGTGCTTGATTCTGTTGCATGTTGTATGTTACACTTTCAATGTGTTTGATGTGTGTAATTGCATGAATCAATGTGACTCGAATACTTGGTGTATTTGATTGCATGCATAGTGGGTTTGTGATGTATTAGTAGTAAGTGTGTGTGTGTGTGTGTCTGATCAGGTGGAGTGTGAGAGAGGACACTTCTATCACTTTTGTTAGGTGGAGCCCCATTATCCACGTAGTTTGGGAGAAGTGATGAGGTGATAAATGATTATCCCAAGAACTTAGGATCTATTATAACTTACCAGTTAGACATGTGTTGAGTGATTAGTCTAGTGAGCATGGTTGAGTGATGAGTGAAGATATGTGTTCTCGAGGTGGGAGTAACACGGAATGGGATAGGATAAGTGTGGAGAGATCTTTTCGTGTGGTCATTTGTGCATTTGTTGCATATGTGTTGACCTGTTGATTAACTGGGTGTTAATCTGTTGTTCTATGTGAACGTATTTGAAAAAGATCTATGTGTTATCCTATAGTATATCGGCATCGCATGTTTTATTTGCTCTTGACTGTCACTGTGATTATCTGCCTCTACTTGGGTGTTCTTGACCTTAGCCCTCGTGAGTATATGGAGTAGGTATGGTATGTGTTTCAGGTTGGAAACACGAGGTAAGGTTTGTGATCCCAATTTTACCGTTTGCTTTGATTAGGCAAGTATGAACTGTGTGTTTTGATTGCTTGCAGGTTTATTGGGCATCAAGGTGGAGATTTGTTGGGTTTTGATACCCAATAAATCCCCCGGGCGATGATGTATACTCGGTTTTATATTCAGTCAACTTTAGCCAAATGACTGAACGTTGGATTGACACCACTGTTGAAATGTCCCGACCCTAGAATTTATTTGGGTCATTCGAAGTTTGACCTAACCTAACTTACCTTATTTATTTGGACTTGGGCTATATGAAACATTGGCCTCTCTTTCTCTTGTATGCCCCACGCCGTTATTCTCTCTTCCTCTCTGTGAGTTCTCCCTTCGTGCTCCTTACTACTGTGGCTCTGTTGTGTGCAACCCATATTACCTCCTACTCTTTGTGAGTGTCCCTATGTGGGTGAGGATTGTGGGTACCTAGTGTAGCAACCGTAGGTGGAGAATAGTGGGTGGAAAGGGTCGGTTGGTGATTCTTGGTGGTGTCAATCGGTTGGAGTAAACTGAGCCCGGTAATAACCTGTGTGGTGGTCGATATTTGCTCAACACCACCTGACAAACACACAAAAGCAGTAAACAAGCAAGCAAACCAGACAAATATCGATGAACAACGAATAAGCAATGCATAATTCAATACAAGTACTGAAATCTTAAGTTTGTTCTACAAATTCGACCACCCCCCAAACTTATACAAAACATTGCCCCCAATGTGTAGAGTGTAAGATTGAATATAGAATTTGAAGGACAAAGTTTATACAAAACAAAACATGGGAGGTTAATAAATACTCCCCTAATCAATACGGTGGTGGTGAAGATGGTGGGAAGAAACTCGGACCCGCCGCATCATCTGTTGGTGGTGGGGGTGGTAGACGAGCCAAAATCTCCCGAAGTAGAGCAGACTGCTCCTGCACCGCTGTACCTATCGAGTCTGTGCGTAGCTGGAAAGTGTCCATCCGACCTGAGTATAAACTGAGTCGGTCACTGACCCCCTCGACTGCCCTCCTAGATGCGAGGGTCTCTAGATGTGAACTCGTCGCAGAGCAGCCGGTGTGACCGTCCCATCCGGGGAGCTTCCGAAGAAGCCAAGCCCATTTATCAAGCTTACTACGTGGGAGGCTCAGGAGCGAGTTATCAAATTTCCAAAAAAAGTGCATGTTTGACTTGGCAAGTTCGACCCCAAATACCATCTAGAAAAGTAGAAATTTTTCCGAGCATCATCCGAGCATATGGAAGAATGCAAGGTGTACTACAACATATCAAAAATTCGGAGCATTCGGATGTCGATTGGATATAGAACACGATGACCGAAGTTGGTGACGTGAAATGGGAAACCTAGTCAAGGTTGTGCCTAAGTGTTGCAAGTGTGGTGCTTGTGTGATAATTACCCTAACATCTCATAACAAGACACACAAGAAACATCACATTATTAATGTAAGCAACCCCCAATGCAAAAAAAAATCCGAAAATGGACATATTCCCTCACATAGACAATTCATCAAACAAGTTGAAGGCAAGGTGTGCTCTTCATAAAGGATATGAAGGTGGGTATTGAATCAAAACCAAGATTTACCTAACAATCTCATCACAAATCCATGGACTACCTACTTCCCAAACTCCTCAAACAATAAATATATACAATCGAGCAAAATACCACAAGATTTGAAAGAGCTAGGGTTGAGAGGAAAGTAGCATACCTTGAACTCGAATTTGAGTGAATGGAGATGAAGTGATGAAGTAGAAGATTGCAAATGATCGATCAAAAAGTGTCGAGTTCGCTTTGTGGTTGGTTTTGGGTAGAGGCATGCGATAGATGGCGAGAAATACCGTAAATGAGGATTGGGCGTCCCGGTTTGGTGTTTAAAATTCGGCCAATTTTTTTTTTTTAAATTTAACACCATGCGGGCGCATGGTGCAAATCCATGCTCACATGGAACAAAAGTTTGATGCAACTGCATGGGGTTTTAGCCCATGCGACCGCATGGACTACCAGAAGTCCATAAAATTGCCCGTTTTCGATTTTTCAGCTCTCGATCGACCACGACCCTCTAAAACCTCGTTTTCCGTGCCGAACAAGTTTAATGGGGTATGATGAATGTATACACCATGAAAATATTTTAAAACGCATTCAAACCCTCGAAAACTTGTATTAGGTCAATCTTCCTCAAAATTCCAACTTTTTGCCCAAAATACCCCTTGATCGTTTAACATCCCAAAATCTCGATTCTCGTGTTAAACAAGTCAGTGTGAGTGTGTTGAGTCTATACAACATGAAAAAAAATTCTAAAATGTACTCAACTTTTCAAAAACTTATTTTGGACCATTATACCCTAGAATTCCAACTGTTTGCCAAAAATACCCCTCGATCGTCTAACGTCCCTAAAATTTGTCAAAACTCATTTTAAACGACGTGAGGTGTGTGTACTCCATAAAATCATTTTCCAAACCACTTTTTAAACATGAAATCACTTGTTGGTTCGGGAGATGCATTGAAAAACTCGTTTTTACCTCAAAATGCGTGATTTTGATCACAAATTCTCCAAACAAGATTTTTATACCTCGGGAAGTGTGCAAAACACATTTAGAACTTGTGTGAGCCATGCAAGGACATTTTGTGAACTACCTAGGTGATCGATGACCTAAAAGCTACCAAAATGCAAAAATATGAAAAAAAAATCCTAAGTTAATGCATAAAGCATAATAAATAAAAGGGAAGAAATGTTGGGTTGCTTCCCAACAAGCGCTAGTTTATAGTCGATAGCTCGACTTTACTGTATGGTTCTCATTCCGATGGCTTGAAGTGGATAGTGGATTTGTCCTTGGAGAAATCACCGCTCCAATAATGCTTCAATCTCTGTCCATTTACCTTAAAAGTCCCCTTGCTTTCATGAGTTATTTCCACAGCCCCGTGTGGAAAAACCTGCGTAATTGTATATGGACCAGACCATCTAGACCTCAACTTTCCTGGGAACAACTTGAGTATAGAATTGTGAAGTAGTACCTGTTGCCGAATTTCGAACTTCCTTCATTGAATATGCAAATCATACCATTTTTTGGTTCGTTCCTTATACAGTTTGGCATTCTCATAAGCTTCCAAACGAAACTCATCCATTTCATTCAGTTGAAGTAACATTTTTTCACCGGCTGCTTCCAAATCAAAATTCAGACTTTTGACTGCCCAATAGGATCGATGCTCCAATTCAACTGGTAAATGACATGCCTTCCCAAAAACCAAGCGATAGGGAGACATTCCAATCGGTGTTTTGAAGGCAGTTCTGTAGGCCCATAAGGCGTCGTCAAGCTTTTTAGACCAATCTTTTCGAGATGAATTCACTGTGACTTCAAGTATTCTCTTTAGTTCCCGATTAGATACTTCAACCTGCCAACTGGTCTGAGGGTGGTAAGGTGTAGCTATGCAGTGTCGAATGCCATACTTCGCTAGTAGTGCTTCAAAGTGACGATTGCAGAAGTGTTTGCCGCCATCACTTATGATAGCCCGAGGTGTGCCATACCGTGTGAAAATATACTTCTTCAAGAATCCAATCACCACTTTAGCATCGTTGGTTGGTAATGCTACTGCTTCTACCCATTTGGACACATAATCCACTGCAACTAAAATATAATGATTAGAGAAAGAAGGTGGGAAAGGTCCCATGAAGTCAATCTCCCACACATCAAACAATTCAACCTCAAGAATGCTATTAAGAGGCTTCTCATTCCTCCTCGAGATATTTCCGGTTCCTTGACACATATCACACCTTTTTACAAACACGAAGGCATCTCGAAAAAATGAAGGCCTATAGAACCCTGATTGCAAGATCTTAGCTGTTGTCTTCGATGTTCCAAAATGCTCCGCATAGGCTGATGAGTGATACTGCTCTAAAATTCTGGATACTTCTTCCTCAGGAACATACCACTGAATGATTTGATCTGCCCCTCTCCTGTAGAGAATGGGATCCTCCTAAAAGTAGTACTTCAATTCAGGGAAAAATTTCTTCCTTTGGTGATGTGAATAATCTGGTGGAGTGATGGATCTTGCTAGATAGTTTACTATGTCCGCATACCACGGTGCCTCTACCACACTAAAAATCCGCTCATCAGGAAAAACCTCGTTGATATCCACAGGTTATTTTGAAAATATTTATTTACAGGTTATTTTGATTTAAGTAGCGCCTCGAGTTATTAGTGAAATTGGGGCGTTACAGTGTGGTATCAGAGCATAGGTTTACCTTTCTGTAGACTTGTAAAAATTTTGCAAAAAAAAAAAAAAAAAAAATGTATTTAATATTTAATTTAAATGTTACCCGCTCTTGCCGCGCCACGCCTACTCCGAAAAGGTTAAATTGGGTAGCAAATTTTATTTGATGAAGTCTGAAAATTTTCATCTGCTGGATACCATGAATTTATTATATTACTGCATCTGAAATTGATTGTTACAATAAAAAGTTACATGAAAATGAAATTTTGCTATAATTGATGCTGTTAGAAATGTTTGAAAGTTTGTATCCAGTAGATATTATAAAAAATTTCTATGAGCTACTATGTTTGGGAATTGAACTTGTGATGTGAAGTATTTAAAAAAATATTTGGAAATTATAGATTTAGTCCTCGGAATTAGGCTAAAGCATAAAGTAACCCATTTCAGTAGAATTTACCTTCATAAGTGATATGCCAAAATGAACGTATGAGATAGAGATGTGGGAAGAACTATTTGTGGAAATTCAGTAGGAAAACATATTTCGGATTATAGATGTTGGTTGCAATTTTATTATTTGTTTTCCTTTTGGAAAATTTGAGATAATAATAAAATTTGATTTTAGCTCTACTGTGCTTATCTATGATTTTTCCTATTAGATTTTATTATTCCTAAATGGCCACTGTGAATCTCACAACTTAGTGGATGCCGAGACAAATGTTGTTGTGATTTAGGGAAATGTCTCGTAGAACAAATCGAGTTCCCGCGAATCGGACTGCTGCAAGACAAGCTACCCCAGGCCAGACTGCTACTGGCGATGCGGGAAATAATTCGTTAAGGGATCTCGTGAATGCTCTCCAGGGGCTCATTCAGCAACAAGCCCCAACAGCTCGACGAAATGCCCCTAATCCACAGGCTAATGCAGACAACACAAGCATGGTTGTTGAACAGTTTCGCAGATATAAACCACCAACATTCAATGGTCGGACAGGACCTTTAGCTGCAGAGGAATGGCTAAGGGCATTAGAGAGGATCTTTAAACATATAGCCTGCTCGGATGCTCAGAAAGTGTCATGTGCTGTGTTCCAGCTTGAAGAGGACGCAGATCATTGGTGGGAATCATATCAGCGCACCAGAACTGAGGCACAGCAACTTGAATTGACATGGAATGGATTCAAGGAATTGATAATACAGAGGTATTTTTCCCAGTCTTTTCGGGATTAGAAAGAAACAGAGTTCCTTGAACTTAGACAAGGAAGTATGTCAGTGGTGGAATATGAAACGAAATTCAATCAGTTGTCCAGGTATGCTACCCATCTGGTTGACACGGATATCAAGAAAGCTAGAAGATTTGAAAGGGGCTTACGCCTAGAAATTGGAGGAATCATGGCAGGTTTGGGACTCATTACTTATGCCAAAGCAATTGAGCGAGCACAAGCTATATCTTCTCGCTTAAACCTGGAAAAGACTACTCAGAAACCCGCAGAGGTACCAGTGAAAAGGAAATGGGACAGTCAGAATATGAGCAAAGGCAGATATCAGAACAAGAAGGAGAAATCATGGGGAAAATGGAGGAAAAGGCTAACACTGAGAAACCTGTATGCCCGAAGTGTGATAAGCGTCACCATGGAGAGTGCTTACTCGGGAAGGGAATGTGTTTCAGATGTAAGAAACTCAGTCACTTTGCTGGTGAATGTCCTGAATTCAAGGGTAAGGAAGATGCCAGGAAGGGAAAGGCTCGAGTTTTCGCTTTGACTCAGAAAGAGGCAGAGAAAGATCGAGACGTGATGACAGGTATTCTATCAGTATTCAATATACCTGCTATTATTTTGATTGATTCCGGTGCTACGAATTCTTTCATCTCTACTAGTTTTCATGCTAAGATTGGGAATATGTGTGAAAGTGTGAATGATGCCTTAGAAGTTAGTATCCCTTCAAGTGAAACTATTATCACTAATATGATGTCGAAAGCTGTTAAGTTTGAAATATATGGGAAGAACTTAGAGGCTGACTTGTACTTAATAGACATGAGAGACTTTGATATTATTTTAGGCATGGACTGGCTTAGTTGCAATCACGCTACGATTAAGTGTCATGAGAGAGGAGTGCTCTTTCATAAACCAGGAGAATGTGAGTTTACCTTCTTCGGGACAAAAGTCAAAACTATGCCCCGTGTTATATCAGTGTTGAAGCACAAAGGATGTTGAGAAAGAGTACAAATCAAGGATATCTAGTGAGCCTCACTAGTGTTCAGGCAACTGAGGTAACTGTTACAGATGTACCAGTTGTGCGTGATTTTGTGGATGTATTTCCAGAAGACCTAGTTGGCATTCCACCAGATAGACAAGTGGAATTCATGATTGACTTGGTACCTGGAGCTGCACCCATATCTAAAACACCCTACAGGATGGCACCGAAGGAACTTCAGGAGTTGAAGTTACAACTACAAGAACTGTTGGATAAAGGATTTATTCGACCGAGTGTATCGCCTTGGGGAGCACCGGTTCTGTTTGTGAAAAAGAAAGATGGATCGATGAGGATGTGCATTGACTACAGGGAGTTGAATCGCCTCACAGTCAAGAATAAGTATCCTTTACCACGAATAGAAGATTTGTTCGATCAGTTAAAAGGTGCCGTTGTATTCTCCAAAATTGATTTGAGATCAGGTTATCATCAGTTGAAGGTTAAGGACAGTGATATACCAAAAACTGCATTTAGGACTCGATACGGACATTATGAATTCACCGTAATGCCGTTTGGGTTAACTAATTCAGCAGCTGTCTTCATGGACTTAATGAACCGAGTATTTCATCAATACTTGGATCAGTTTGTAATTGTCTTTATTGATGACATTCTGATTTATTCAAAGGACAAGGAACAACACAAAGAGCATCTCAACATTGTATTACAGACACTTCGACAGGAAAGGTTGTATGCAAAATTCAAGAAGTGCAAATTCTGGCTTGATCGAATTGGTTTTCTTGGACATGTGGTTACCACAGATGGTATTGAAGTTGATCCAGCCAAGGTCGAAGTTGTCACTAATTGGAAGGCACCAACCAATATAAATGAAGTTCGTAGTTTCTTGGGATTGGCTGGCTATTATCGAAGGTTTATCGAAGGATTTTCAAAAATTGCTGGACCGATGACCCAGTTGACCAAGAATGGGAGTGAAGTTTCAGTGGACAAAAAAGTGCGAGAAGAGTTTTCAAGAATTGAAACAGAAATTAGTATCTGCACCAGTTTTGGCTATTCCAGAAGGGTCAGAAGGTTTTGTAATCTACAGTGATGCATCGAAACAAGGTTTGGGATGCGTACTGATGCAGCATGGAAAAGTGATTGCATATGCATTTAGACAGTTGAAGCCACATGAGCAGAACTACCCTACACATGACTTGGAATTGGCTGTTGTAGTTCATGCTTTAAAAATATGGCGACACTATCTATATGGTAGTAAGTGCGAGATATACACAGACCATAAGAGTTTAAAGTATTTCTTCACTCAGGAAGAATTGAATATGAGATAGAGAAGGTGGTTGGAGTTAGTTAAAGATTATGACTGTACTATTCATTACCATCCTGGAAATGCCAATGTTGTTGCTGATGCACTTAGCCGAAAAGGTAAAGGGCAGTTAGCTGCCTTAACCAGTCAAGAACAATTGATCAAGGATTTTGCCAACATGAGACTTGAAGTTGTAGCTCCTCCACATCACACAACTGCAATTATAGCTACTATGATTGTTCGACCGACTCTCAGAGACAGAATTAAAGAAGCTCAGGGTAAGGATAAATTTTTGTGTAAGATTAAGGACCGAGTACTCGCTGGCAGTATTAAAGGTTTTGAAGTATCAATTGATGACACTCTTCTATTTAAGGGAAGACTGTGTGTACCGAAGGACGAAACTTTGAGGAAGGAGATTTTAGAAGAAGCACATTATTCACCTTATACTGCACACCCAGGAGGTACGAAGATGTACCAGTGTTTGCGAATAATTTATTGGTGGAGAAACATGAAGAGATCAATTGGCTTCTTTGTTGAGAAGTGCATGACTTGCCAACAAGTTAAAGTCGAACATCAACGTCCGTCTGGAATGTTGAACCCACTTGAAATCCCAGAATGGAAGTGGGAACATATAACAATGGATTTTGTCGTGGGACTTCCAAGGTCAGTTAAAGGTCATCAAGCTATATGGGTTATAGTTGATCGTTTGACAAAATCTGCTCACTTTCTACCTGTGAAGATGACCTTCAGTTTAGACCAATATGCTTAGTTGTACATCAGAGAAATTGTAAGATTGCATGGTGTACCAGTTTCTATAGTGTCAGACAGGGATTCCAGATTTACATCTAAGTTCTGGGAAAGCTTGCAAACAGCTATGGGAATTAGATTGAAATTTAGTACAGCATATCATCCACAGACAGATGGACAATCAGAGAGAACTATACAGACTTTAGAGGATATGTTGAGAGCTTGCGCTTTAGACCTTGGTGGTAACTGGGAAATGCATTTACCCTTGGTTGAGTTTGCATATAACAATAGTTTCCAGTCTACCATTGGCATGGCACCATATGAAGCTCTTTATGGCAGAAAGTGCAGATCACCAATCCATTGGGATGAAGTTGGTGAAAGGAAAGTTTTGGGTCCAGAAATAGTGGAACAGACTGTAAAGGCTGTGGAGAAGATCAGAGAAAGGATTAAGACAGCACAAGACAGACAGAAGTCTTATGCTGACAAGCGACGAAAGGAACTACAGTTTGAAATTGGTGAGAAAGTGTTCCTTAAAGTAGCTCCCATGAGAGAAGTGGTAAGGTTTGGACAGAAAGGGAAACTTAGACCAAGGTTTATTGGACCTTTTGAAATCTTGGAAAGAGTTGGAAACATGGCCTATAAGTTGGCTTTACCGCCAAAGTTAACAACAGTACATAATGTTTTTCACATCTCAATGTTAAGAAAATATGTCCATGATCCGGACCACATTGTTAATTATGCATCCTTGAATGTTAACAAAGATATGACATATGAGGAAACTCCTGCAGTTATATTTGAGAGGAAAGTTCATACGTTAAGGAACAAAGTTATTCCATTAGTTAAAGTCCAATGGAATAGACATGGTAGAGAAGAGGCAACTTGGGAAAGAGAAGATGAGATTTTAGCCAAATATCCAGACATTCTTAATTCAAGTAAGTTTAATTTCGAGGACGAAATTTATTTAAGTGGGGAAGGTTGTAGCGACCCGAAATTTTAAAAGTACAAATTTTATAACTTAAAGTGTGTCGCTACGACAATCCCGTCAAAGTTTAGAATTCATTTTACGTCCGTCGAGTTGTCTAGCAAAAACAATTAATTTAAGATTTCGAAACGATTTTAAACTTAAAATTTCAATACTCGCTTATCGAGTCCAATCTCGAACAATTTTAAAAGTATCAAATTCTTATCGATTTAAATCCAATTTTAATGTTCGATATTCTATTTAATGTCCAATTTTTATTAATCCAAATTTTCTCTTTTAGTCCAAATTTTATCGTTTAATCCAATCTTATTAAATCCTGTTAGCCAAAGAATTATGTTCCAACACAAACTCTAGGCCCAATTTATTGCCTCGTTTTCTGTGCCCTAACCTACTGTTGATCACTATTCAATCACCTTCAACACAACACCTCTCGACTCCAAACACACGGCCAACAAACAGGTAAGAAACTACTACCAAAATTCCTTCAATCTTTGCCCAATTATCAGTTGAAAGTTTCACACAATCATCACCATCAATCCCAACTCAAAAACTGAATTCAAATCCACCAATTTCATCCCGTTTTCACTGCAAGTAGGTTCGACCAAACCGCCGCCTTCATTCACCCAAAATTCAACCATCAATCCAGTCAAGCCACCTTCATGCACCCATTACACCACCATCCCCCAGTCGAACCATCAACGAGCCACCACCACCTCATACCGCCGCCTGCAACCACCCAAAAAAAAGGGCAGCCCGTTTTGCCCAAAAATCGACCTCCATCTCACCCAAATTCAACACCAAACAACCACAAAACCAAGAAAACACAATACACATACACTTACCTCGACCCCACGCACGTTTTGGCCAGATTTCTCGTCGGAAACAGTCAAGAAAACCGGACCGTTGGCCTCGGTTCTTGACGCCGATCGAACCCAAAACCCCCCAATTGACTTCTTTCGCCGACGCCGCTGATTTTGGCCGCCATCACCACCTTCGCCGTCGCCAATTCCCTCCTCCCGTCGTCGGCACCCTCTCATCTTCCCTCTGCCTCGACCGTGAATGAGAGAGAGAGTGTGTTAGATATATATTGTATATAATTGTTTTTTTTTTTTTTTTTGAGAAATGACCTCCTTAACCCCTAGTTTTAAAAGTTATTCAATTTAGCCCAAAGTTTTAAAAGGTTATTATTTCAATTCCAAAAGTTTTACAAATTATTTTATTCAGTCCCTATGTTTTAAGTTACTTTTAAATTAGCCAACACAAATTCCAAAAGTTCATATTCAGCCCTTCAAACTTTTAAATTCAGTTTTAATACTCTTTCAATTTAGTCCCTAAAAGTTTTAAAGTCTTAATTAAACTTAGTATCTTAAATTAAATTAATTTTGTTCTTGCTAGACGAGGTCGCGGGCAAAGTGTGAAGCACGGTAACATTACGATTGTTCAATTTCCAAGAAAACTTTCAAGACTTCGAGGTGGGGTTTATTTTTAAGCAATTGTGGTTATTTGTTCATGTTAATTCTTGATGTGTGATTTTGATTGTGATATAATGTTTATACCTATGAAAAGGTTGCTAGGGACCGTAAATAGGTTCGGGATCGAAATTGGGTCCTTGGGAATGCCCACAGTGCAAAAATTTGTTAAGCTTATATCATGTTGTCAGGGACCGTAAATAGGTCCGGGATCGAAATTGGGTCCTTGGGAATGCCCACAGTACATATTCTATAGTATGTTGTATGGATATTATGTTCACCACTTGATTGCATATTTTGACTTAATTTAGACTGATTGCTATAATTCGTTATGCTCACCCCACTATTTTTCCACCATTTCAGGTTAAGGAGCTTGGCAGAGCAAGACAACGCGCGGGGCAATTTTAATTTAATAATAGACCTTTTAAATTTCAAGTTTTGAAACAAGAAAATTTAAATAGTTGATTTCCATTTTGACACTTAAGTATTGAATTTTGGTATCTTTGCAAATGTTGGTTTTGCTAATCATATTTGATATTGACTCTCGAATGTGAGAAAAATTATTTTAGAAGTGATGTTTTCGCGTTTTGTGTTAAATTGCTATGGATTTTTAAAGTATATGTTGCTTTCGTATTGTGGCGACTTTTGAAAATATTTATTTACATGTTATTTTGATTTAAGTAGCGCCTCAAGTTATTAGTGAAATTGGGGCATTACAAAATTCGAGCAGCTATATAAGGTTGGTGTCCAAACAAGTTCTGAACCGTAAAACAATTACAAACTTATAAGGAATATACATAAACGACTTCAGCTTGAGACGAATTAGACTATACTACTTATGTGCCCTCGTCTCAGTATCATCCGTTGAATTAGTTATTTTTAGTTAATCAATATCTAGATATATTTGTTCTTTCAAGATTAGAGTAAATAATGCTTTTAAAGGAACTAAAAATCCAAAGGTAAATATGAATTATAACATAAACAAAAATGATACATTATGGTACATATGTATAAGAAAACAAATCTATTTAAGTGGTATATTTTTCGATAAGGTTCATTTCAATATGTTCCACCTCATGGAATAACATGTCAAACACAAATATCACTATAACGACCTAATAAGAGACTAAAAAGCGTAAAATCTGTATTTCACACTCTCTATTGAATTGTCATTGTTTACCAAAAATTGTCATTAAATAACTTATATTTCGTATTTTATATATGATAAGTGTGTTTTTACACATTTATTTTACACATTTTCTAATTATTATTGATAAAATTAAGTTGATTTCTATGCATAATTGTGTATTTTGTACTTTTGTAGGCTAAAACCCTGAATGGAAGTGAAAACGACCAAATAGAGAAGAAAAAAGGACTAAAAATGAACAAAGTTGTGAAGTTGGGGACTTAAGTGCAAAAGTCTAAAAGATGAAGGACTTGAAGTGCAATTATGGAAGGGCTGAAATGTAATAAAAGTCAAAGTATGAGGACCAAATTGCACTAAATCAAAGTTAAAGGACTGCATTACACTGAACCAGAAGGCTGAAGGACCTGAGCTGCAAAATCAATTAAAACATGCGACCGCATGGGTTTTAACCATGCGGCCGCACAGGTTAATCAGAGACGTCAAATTGATTAAAATTCTCTTCTATGCGACCGCATATGATTGAACTATGCGGCCGCAGAGAGTTAAAACTCAATGGCAGTCTATTTTTCTTGCACGATTTTTTTTGTCAAACTTTGGTATTATTTTTGGCTTATTTTAATGTTAGATATTTTGTTTGTCTCACAAAATATCTCATTAATATCTATTTATATTAATATACTAATCTAATTCTATCTAATATATACCCTACCTTAGTGTATTTCTAACACACACTTGCACACACTTCTCTCTCATTTTCTCTCCCTCTCTCTCTCTCTCTCTTTCCATTTAACTTAGTTTTCTTTTATTTGTGTTTTGTAGGTTGTTTTGGAGAAGAGGTGGTGGATAACAAGAGAATATACAAAGAATACTTGGAGAAATGTATTGAACAAGTGCAAAAATCCATTCTACAAGGGTTTAAACTTTATTTTTTGTGTTCTTCAATCAAATATCCAATGTTTGTTATGTTTTGTAATAGATAATCTCTTGTTTATTTTGTTAGAATGATGAACTAAATCATTTATGTTGGAATTTACGTATTAGTTTAACCAAATATTCATTAATATCATTGTATGTTTTGAATGATGTTTATGTTGTCAAAAGTATAGTGTATTAATTATTATTGTTGAGTATGCTTCATTTATTTGGCCAAATAGATGATGTGGTTAGGTGGTTTATGTAATCATCGAAGGATTATTGCATTGCTAGACCTAGATAATTAGTGCCCTAGGTGGTTTTGGGTTATATAGAAATATATACCTCCCCTATGTGATCATTTGAGTATTCTCACAATAACTTAATGTTTTGGTTAAGTTTTATCTGCATATAGATTTGTGGGTAACTTTATCAATAGGGTCGATATCACTCGAAAGAGGTTGTCGACTAAAATTGGAGAATCGGATCTAACTATATATTTTGGTAACTTACATCGGCGCATAATTGGCTTGATATTAATGAAATAATGGTTAAATGAAATCATAAATTCCAACATCTTTTCAAATCAAATCTTCCATCTTTTTCAAAGTTTTGGTTAATCTTTTTAATTAGAAATTTGTGTTTTCATAGTTTATAATATTTAAATTCAAGTTTTTAATTGTGTGTGTTTATTTCGTAAAATTGAAACAAATATACTAGTAATTGAAAACAACACTCTTCGAGGGATCGATATCTGGATTTTAAAAGGTCCACTTACTACTTGATCATGATTCGTGCGCTTGCGGCATACGATTTAAATCCGATCAAGTTTTTGGCGCCGTTGCCGGGGAGTGTTTTTATCAAATTACTTGTTAATTTGTCAATCATTTTTTTCGAACTTTACTTTCTGTTTTTAAATTTCCATTTTTAATCCAAAAGTTACGTTGTTTCTGTTTTGTCAATTTCTTGACTCTGTTTTGTTTATGCATCGTTCGCGAAGTCTCAACCTTCTTGAATTTGATCCTGAAATTGAAGGGACTTTCCGAAGGAGGCTTAGAGAACAAAATGAGTTGAAAAGACAACAACACGCCATGGAGTGTCAAGAAGGTCTTCTGGAACCTTTTCCTAGACCTGACCAAGCTCCTCGGGATGGTGTGCCACCTGGTTTCGATAATCAAGCGGGCAGGGTTCAAAATCCTGTGGTTAATGAAGAAGATATGCTCTTCCGGGATTTCCTGAATCGTCCCGTCGTTGAGAACCAGGCAGGTATCATCTACCCTTCTTATGGACATCCCAATTTTCAATTACGTCCGGATGTCATTAATCCATTCTCCAATTCTTTATCATTCTATGGTAGAATAGATGAAAACCCTCACGCTCACATTGCGAGATTCATGGAAATTGTGAGCAATTTCACATATGAAGGTATGAACGATGAGGCGATAAGAATGAGGTTATTCGTGCATACTCTAAAAGATAAGGCAAGAGAGTGGATTGACACTCTACCTTCGAGGAGTATCACGAGTTGGTACAAAAATTTACAACTAAATTCTTTCCACCTGCTCGTGTTGCCAAGTTAAAGCACGACATAACCACCTTTCAACAACTTGACTCTGAGACCTTTCACGAGGCATGGGAGAGGTTCAAGGATATGTTAAGGAAGTGCCCAAACAATGGGATAGCACAGCAAGTCCAGTACTTCTACGCTGGGTTGACTCCTCCTTACCGTTCGAATGTTGACTCCTCGTCAAACGGATCAGTCTAAAATAAGAGTATCCGAGAGGCGTATGAGTTATTTGAGGTGATGAGCGAACAGAGTGCTATGTGGCCAGATAGACGTGCTAAAGTGGGAGTAAGTGGAGCCCAAGAGAGTGAAGCATACTCTCTTATGTTATCAAAGATAGACTCTCTGGCACGAAAGGTGGAAGGACTTTCTACTTCATCATCTGGCTCACAAACAGCTCATATGGTTCAATCCCCACCAGTCTGTGAAATGTGTGGAGCTAATCATTTGAGCTCAAGTTGTCCTCTGATTGCCAGCGGTTCGGGATCGTCCGAGCAACTAGCATATGCACAAAATTTTCAACGCCCCGGGTATATTCCATATGCACAAACCTATAACCCTGGATGGCGTAATCACCCTAATTTTTCTTATGGAAACAACCAGAATGTGTTGAATCCTAAACCACAAGAGAAGAAAGAGGGTTGGGAAGAGGCCATTGCTAAATTGGCAAATCATCAGCTACAGTATCAAGAGCGCAATGATGCCTCACTGAAAAATCTGGAAAGGCAGGTGGGCCAACTTGCAAAAATTCTCTCTGAGAGGCCTCAAGGGGCTTTACCCAGTAATACTGAAACCAATCCCAGAGAGAATGCAAAGGCCATTACTACCAGGAGTGGGATTCAATTGATCGAACCCACGGTAGTATAGCCAAAGGCTCGAGCTGACAAAGAACCAGTCGTTGAAAATGAGGTTTTGCAAGCACCTCAAGGGGTTGTTGAAGAGGGTAAGGCTAATGAACAGGAGACATCAACATTGGAGGCTCCAGTTCCAGTCAAAGCCTATGTACCTCCTATTCCATTCCCTCAGAGGCTCCAGAAACATAAGCTGGACGTGCAATTTGGTAAGTTCCTGAAGGTGTTTAAAAAGTTACACATCAACATTCCGTTTGCAGATGCTTTGGCTCAAATGCCGAGTTATGCAAAGTTCATGAAAGATATTCTTTCCAACAAAAGGAAACTTGAAGATCATGAAACGGTGATGTTGACGGAAGAGTGTAGCGCCATTCTTCAGAACAAATTGCCTCCTAAGAGCAAAGATCCAGGAAGCTTTACTATTCCATGCGCTATTGGTAATTTGAGCTTTGGTAAAGCTTTATGTGATCTAGGAGCGAGCATTAATTTAATGTCATTATCTATTTTTCAAAAGTTGGGAATAGAGGAACCAAAGGCTACTACGGTTTCGCTGCAATTGGCCGATCGGTCAATTAAATATCCTCGAGGTGTTGTTGAGGACGTGCTAGTAAAAGTGGATAAGTTCATCTTCCCTGCTGATTTCATTATACTTGATATGGAAGAAGATAATGATATCCCTATCCTTCTGGGACGACCATTTCTTGCTACCGATCGAGCCTTGATTGACGTGCAGGAGGGTAAACTCATTTTAAGAGTTCAAGATGAGCAAGTCACTTTCAACATCTTGAAATCCATAAAGTACCCGTCGGAACCCGATGATTGTTTTCGGGTGGATATGATTGATCACATGGTTGCCGACTCTCTTTATGGACGTTCTGAGGATTCTCTTGAAAGATGCCTTATACGTTCTTCATATACCAATGATGGTGATCTCAATGTTGAGGGTATGGAAGATTACTTGGAAGCTACACCTTTCCACTCTCATAATTGGAAACCACCTGTTGAGGAATTGGAAAAGACCACTTCAACACCACCTCCATCTCATCGAAAAGCCCCTACGCTTGAATTGAAAACACTTCCACCTCATTTGAGGTATGAATATTTAGGAGAATCATCTACACTTCCAGTTATTATCTCCGATTCCTTAACCAAGCTAGAAGTAGAGAAGCTACTTCGAGTCTTGAGAGAACATAAGCAAGCAATTGGATGGACGATAGCTGACATTAGGGGGATTGGTCCGTCATTTTGTATGCACAAAATTCTGATGGAGAATGACTTTCAGCCATCAGTTGAGCATCAAAGGCGGCTAAACCCGAACATGAAGGAAGTGGTGAGAGCGGAAGTTGTTAAATTACTTGATGCAGGCATCATTTACCCAATTTCAGACAGTCCATGGGTAAGTCCTGTACAAGTTGTACCTAAGAAAGGTGGGATTACGGTAGTGGAAAATGAGAACAATGAACTCATACCCACTAGGCCGGTGACTGGTTGGCGAGTCTGTATTGACTACCGCAAGCTAAACACTGCGACTAGAAAGGATCACTTCCCTCTTCCTTTCATCGATCAAATGCTTGAGCGGTTGGCAGGGTATTCACATTATTGTTTTCTTGATGGGTATTCGGGCTACAATCAAATTGCAATAGCCCCGGAAGATCAAGAGAAAACAACATTTACATGTCCGTACAGTACTTTTGCGTACAAAAGAATGCCCTTTGGCCTGTGCAATGCACCTGCAACTTTTCAGCGGTGTATGATGGCAATTTTCTCCGACATGGTGGAGAAATGCATTGAAATTTTTATGGATGATTTCTCAGTTTTTGGTACCTCATTTGATAGATGCCTTAACAATTTAGAGATGGCACTTCAACACTGTGAAGATACCAATTTGGTTCTAAATTGGGAAAAGTGCCATTTCATGGTCCAAGAAGGCATCGTTCTTGGCCATCGAATTTCTCTGAAAGGCATAGAGGTAGACAAGGCAAAGATTCAAGTAATTGAAAAATTGCCTCCACCAACGACTGTGAAAGGGATTAGGAGTTTTCTGGGACATGCGGGTTTTTACAGGAGGTTTATAAAAGATTTTTCAAAAATCACAAAACCTCTCTGCTCCTTACTTGAGAAGAATAATACTTTCAATTTCTCTCAAGAATGCCTTAATGCTTTCAATGCGCTTAAAGGGAAACTTATCACAGCTCCTATCATTGCAGCTCTAGATTGGAGTCTTCCATTCGAGCTGATGTGCGATGCTAGTGATTATGCTGTTGGAGCAGTTTTGGGACAGAGGAGAGACAAGGTCCTGCATGTTATCTAATACGCCAGTCGAACTTTGACCGATGCGCAACTAAATTATGCTACTACTGAAAAGGAGATGCTAGCAGTAGTATATGCATTTGATAAATTTCGGTCATACCTCATTGGTTCCAAAGTAATTGTCTACACTGATCACTCGGCCATCAAATATTTGTTGGCAAAGAAGGATGCCAAGCCGAGGTTGATCAGATGGGTACTCCTCTTGCAGGAGTTTGACCTCGAGATCAGAGATAAGAAGGGAACTGAAAATGTCGTTGCTGATCATTTATCTCGTCTTGAGCAACCCCAAGACATTGTGGAAGGGAAAATCAATGAGGTATTCCCTGACGAACAGCTGTTTGAGATCATCCATTCATTACAAATCAATCATACACCGTGGTATGCTGACCATGTAAACTATCTGGTAAGTGACATCACACCCCCTGATATGTCTTATCAACAAAGGAAGAGGTTCTTCGCTGATGTGAAGCATTACTTCTAGGAAGATCCTTTGTTATTCAAACGGGGTCCGGATCAAATTATCCGAAGATGTGTTCCGGAGGAAGAGATGGAGAAAATACTTGAAAGATGTCATTGTTCTCCGTATGGTGGTCACTTCGGTGCTGTGAAAACTGCATCGAAGGTAAGGCAATCTGGTTTTTACTGGCCAACCTTATTTAAGGATGCACACACACTTGTATCTAAGTGTGATAGATGCCAACAGACGGGTAATATTTCCAATCGAAATGAAATGCCGTTGATTTCCTTATTAGAGGTGGAAATATTTGATGTTTGGGGTATTGATTTTATGGGGCCATTTCCATCCTCATTTTCAAATCAATACATACTGGTGGCTGTTGACTATGTGTCAATGTGGGTAGAAGCGGTAGCTTTACCTACTAATGATGCTCGGGTGGTGGTAAACTTTTTAAAGAAAAACATTTTCTCACGTTATGGCACCCCCCGAGCCATCATTAGTGATGGTGGTAAACATTTCTGCAATCGCCTCTTCGACTCACTTTTGACTAAATATGGAGTCACTCACCGTGTAGCCACACCATATCATCCCCAAACAAGTGGCCAAGTTGAAATATCTAACCGAGAGTTAAAGAGAATTCTCGAGTTGACGGTCAATGCATCAAGAAAAGATTGGTCCAAGAAATTGGACGATGCATTATGGGCTTATAGGACTGCTTTTAAAATGCCGATTGGAATGTCTCCATTTCGGCTTCATTTGGAAAAGCATGTCATTTACCTGTCGAACTCGAACATAAGGCCTATTGGGCTATCAAAACTCTGAATTTTGATGAAAAGTTGGCCGGTGAGAAGAGATTGCTCCAACTGAATGAACTTGATGAACTCCGCCTTGATGCTTATGAAAGTGCTCGTCTCTACAAAGAAAAGACAAAGAGATGGCACGATCAGAACATTGTCAAGCGTGAGTTCTCGGTTGGGCAACAAGTTCTTCTTTACAATTCTCGACTCCGGTTATTCCCTGGTAAGCTCCGTTCCAGATGGTCTGGTCCCTATACCATTACAAAGGTTTATCCACATGGAGCGGTCGAGCTTTATTACAAAACAAGGAATTTCAAAGTAAATGGCCATAGATTGAAGCCATATTTGGGAGGTGACTCTGTGAAAGAAATGTCACTTGTTCATCTTGCCAATCCGGAATAAGGATGCCCTATAGTCGAGCTAAGGACTATAACCAAGCGCTTGTTGGGAGGCAACCCAACTGTTTTAACTTTTGTTTTCTTTATTTTCTTTTAGGTATTTGTTATTAGTTGTGTTTACTTCTTTTTGTATTATATTGTTATACTAATATACTTATTTTTTGTAGGACATTTTTGTAATTTCCGCCATTAGTTGATTTCTCAGGTTCTGGAAGAAATGAATTGCACACTGGTCTATTGCTAAACTACTCAACTTAATCCCAAGTCCAGTATACGCATTCGTTCCACTTCACAAAGGGCCACTCAGGGAAGTTTCTTTATTCTTCTTTACTTTCGTTATAATTTGCACATTGAGGACAATGTGTGAATTAAGTTTGGGGGTATTAGCATTGTCGGCTATTGTTAATTGCTTAATGTTTAGCCTTGCCGGCCATTTTTGCGTTTGTACATATTTCATTTATTATATTAACATATTAGTTAAGCCTTGCCGGCTTTGAAATGTGTGATGTTGAAATTGTTATTGATTCATAAGCTATGCATGCATTCCAGATATGCTATTGGTGCCTAAAATCTTTCGAAAATTGCTTATTCTATGTGAGATCTTGAGTTACACTGAGCACATAGTCACGATTAATTATCAGTTAGATGTGGAAATAGGTGTTAGATGTGAAAGTTTTGAATTGGTAGAACTTAGGTTGTGAGCTGTTTTGAAATTTTTTTTATCAACCTATACTCTTTTTCTCTTTCACTTTACCATAATCTGTGAGGAAATTTTGAATCAACTAGTTTGTTATTTTCATTGAAGAGGTAGTAACTGAATTGTGTGAACAAAAAAAACTGGTGAGATCTTGAGCTTATGGACTGACATTTATTACAGTCTCATTTCTTTCATGTGTGATTATTCCATGATTTTGTTTCTCTAGAACTTGCGTTGATTCTCGTCAAGATCACATTGACACATGTATGCATGAACATGATTAAGGCCATCTTTGACTTACCACATTATCCAAATAGTTTACCCTGAAGTAATATTTCCTTTTGATAACCCTATTGAGCTTATTAGTCTTTTCTTTTGTTGACCTACATTACAAGTTTCACATACTGAAAAATAATAGTCTTAACCAACCTTCGAAGCTAGTGGAGTATTGTTAGACATCTGAATGTTGGGTGGCGATAGAAAAGAAGTTTGGGGGTATCAATATTATTGAGATACTCTGTTTGGTGTATGTTGTTAAAAAAAAAAGATGATGAAAGGGTTGTAGAAGCGTGTGGAGGAGACTGATTTGTATGTCTATATGTATAAATTCCTCCTGATATTCAAAAGAAAAAGGTAATTGTTTTGAAGTGATGATGAGTGAGAAGTTATTATTGGGAGTGGTAGGATTGTGTACAGATCCTATCTATGTTAAGTTGAATATCTTTTACTCCATAGACTTATTTGAGGCTTCATAGTCACTTATCCAAATATTTCCACACCTTTACCTTAAGCCACATATAAACCCTGCAAAGTCCTTATGATTTATGTAATGCATGTGATCTAAGTGGTGGCGATTGAGAAAATATGCAAGCTTATGGTAGAACATTTTCACTGGAATGATATTGAGCGAAACAGTGACCTGATCTTATACACTTGAGAGTGAGTGTTCATACTATACTATTTCTGTGAGAATCTACATGTTCAGTTACTTTATCTTCATTTGAAATGCTTGCTATTTGATTTTATTTTAACCTTTTACAAAAGAAAAGAGTGATTGAGTTCAACCTGTAAATTTACACTTGGGAAATGAAATGAATTATCTATATTTGAGTGTGAATTTTACGAGCGGGAAAGAATATATTTGACCACTGAGGGTCGGGTTGGTGCCAATTTACATATTTTTCCATCTTGACATTCTTTTTCTGAGTTTAGATGATGATTAAAAATGGCTATGCACACACACACAGAGATCGAACGTTGGATAAGCCTAATCTGTTTTCGATAGCATTATTTGAGATGCATGGCTGTGAATTGATATACAATTTTGAACTCTTGATAATTTTTGACAAGGTAGCTAATATGTTGATCATTAGTGCATTTGCATGATTATGTTAGAAGTCAATCTTGCTCGAGACGAGCAAGAACTCAAGTTTGGGGGTGTGATAAGTGTGTTTTTACACACTTATTTTACACATTTTCTAATTTATTATTGATAAAATTGAGTTGATTTCTATGCATAATTGTGTATTTTGTACTTTTGTAGGCTAAAACCCTGAATGGAAGTGAAAACGACCAAATAGAGAAGAAAAAATGACTAAAAATGAACAAAGTTGTGAAGCTGGGGACTTAAGTGCAAAAGTCTAAAAGATGAAGGACTTGAAGTGCACTTATGGAAGGGGTGAAATGTAATAAAAGTCAAAGTATGAGGACCAAATTGCACTAAATCAAAGTTAAAGGACTGCATTACACTGAACCAGAAGGCTGAAGGTTTGAGCTGTAAAATCAATTAAAACATGCGACCGCATTGGTTTTAACCATGCGGCCGCACAGGTTAATCAGAGACGTCAAATTGATTAAAATTCTCTTCTATGCGACCGCATAGGATTGAACTATGCGGCCGCATAGAGTTAAAACTCAATGGCGGTCTATTTTTCTTGCACGATTTTTTTGTCAAACTTTGGTATTATTTTTGGCTTATTTTAATGTTAGATATTTTGTTTGTCTCACAAAATATCTCATTAATATCTATTTATATTAATATACTAATCTAATTCTATCTAATATATACCCTACCTTAGTGCATTTCTAACACACACTTGCACACACTTCTCTCTCATTTTCTCTCCCTCTCTCTCTCGAAAATCTCTCTCTCTTTCCATTTAACTTAGTTTTCTTTTATTTTATGTTTTGTAGGTTGTTTTGGAGAAGAGGTGGTGGATAACAAGAAATTATACAAAGAATACTTAGAGAAATGTATTGAAGAAATGCAAAAATCCATTCTACAAGGGTTTAAACTTTATTTTTTGTGTTCTTCAATCAAATATCCAATGTTTGTTATGTTTTGTAATAGATAATCTCTTGTTTATTTTGTTAGAATGATGAACTAAATCATTTATGTTGGAATTTATGTATTAGTTTAACCAAATATTCATTAATATCATTGTATATTTTGAATGATGTTTATGTTGTCAAAAGTATAGTGTATTAATTATTATTGTTGAGTATGCTTCATTTATTTGGTCAAATAGATGATGTGGTTAGGTGGTTTATGTAATCATTGAAAGATTATTGCATTGCTAGACCTAGATAATTAGTGCCCTAGGTGGTTTTGGGTTATATAAAAATATATACCTCCCCTAGGTGATCATTTGAGTATTCTTACAATAACTTAATGCTTTGGTTAAGTTTTATCTGCATATAGATTTGTGGGTAACTTTATCAATAGGGTCGATATCACTCGAAAGAGGTTGTCGACTAAAATTGGAGAATCGGATCTAACTATATATTTTGGTAACTTACATCGGCGCATAATTGGCTTGATATTAATGAAATAACGGTTAAATGAAATCATAAATTCCAACATCTTTTCAAATCAAATCTTCTATCTTTTTCAAAGTTTTAGTTAATCTTTTTAATTAGAAATTTGTGTTTTCATAGTTTATAATCTTTAAATTCAAGTTTTTAATTGTGTGTGTTTATTTCGTAAAATTGAAACAAATATACTAGTAATTGAAAACAACACTCTTCGAGGGATCAATATCCGGACTTTAAAAGGTCCACTTACTACTTGATCACGATCCGTGCGCTTGTGGCATACGATTTAAATCCGATCAATATATAATCAATTTTTGTAAGCTCATATGGATCGTTAATTGAAAGGGATGTGAATAAGTTGAAAAACTACTAATGAGATTTTGCATGCTTAGATGGACATGATTAAAAGGAAGAGAAATGTGCATTTAGATCTAACTTCAACAGGTCAATCAATCACATGCAAGCAGGCTTTATTTTTTCTATAGAATTCGTATAACATGCAAATTATATAGATATCAGAATGAAAATGGAATCCAAAACCTTCTATTTCTATATCAAAAATTGAGAACTCTTTAAAAAAAAATTGAAATAATTCTTTTAAAAGTTTAAACTGTTGGATTAATAATTATTTCATATATTCAAACAGACATGTCAATATCACATTCAATCACATGTTAAAAATCAATTTAATAAATTAAGTGAAACATGTTACATATGATATATTAAAAAATCAATTTACAAACTAAGTGGTCCAGTGGTCCACTGTCATTTATGAATAGAGCGACAATTCAATATTTTTATCATTGCCGTACTCCAACGTTATCCATTCAATACACAGACTTTTATCAGAGTCGTGTCCAGTGCAGTTTGTGGATAGAAAGGAAATTAAGTGGTCCCAGCTCAGTAAATAAACATGTAAACATGTTACATATGACATATTAAAAAATCAATTTCTAAACTAAGTGGTCCGATGGTCTATTGTCATTTATGAATAGAGAGACACTTCAATATTTTTATCATTGCCGTACTCCAATGCTATTTTGTCAATATACATATTTTTATTGGAGCTGTGGTCTAAATAACAAAAATGTATCTCTAGCTTTTATCCAATTTTTAGATTTTACTCTATAACTTACCTCCCGATTTGTTACATATTCACAAATCAATAAAATAGTAAGCGATTATTTCAAAACATTAAAGAATGGAAGTAAAATCAACGCATTAGACAAAGAAAAATAAAAGAATGATTTAGAGTATCTCATATAATTTTAAAAAAGAACGATCTTGCGCCAAGAATAGCCTTCGACATACTAAATCTTCAAAATCTTAGGGGACGTTCTCATCGTGTTTCAGTTTTGTGTTTTGAGTTTTGTATTCGTTTTGTATTTTGTATTTTGGGTGTCCATTTTGAGATTGTTGAAAACTCGTTCTTTTTGTCGTTTTAAAAAAATATTTCTCAACCCGTATTTTTTGAGTTTTGACAGATTTGTGAAGAAAATAGCCAAAACGTAAAAATTTGTTTTCTGTTTTCTTCACAAAATTTTCAACCGTTTTCGAAAATGGGAAAGAGAACGCATTTTCAATATTTTGAAAAATCGAAAATAGAAAATGATCCGAAAATAATGAAGAGAACGCCCTTTAGTTTGAATTTTTTTCCTTTATATTTTCTTACCTTTTATATTAATTCTCCATCATTTGGATTGTCTGACCTGCTTACATCCTAGATAGATTAGGTTCTATTTAAATTACATTGGAGGACATGCCTTGAGAATTGTGCCTCAAAAAGCCCTCAAAAATTTCCTAAAAATAATAAGAGAAATTCAATTTTGTGCATAGTGGATCGCGTTCTGCAGACCGCGGCTGGTATGGCAAACACGGTCAAATGGCCAACTCCCCTACACCGTGGTAGGTGAAATGCAACAAGACCATGGTCAACCCATTGTACGTTCAGAATATTACATTTTGATCCCTACATGAATTTTTTGTTCGATTTTGATCCTTTTTGTTCCAAATCTTCAATATTACTTCTGCAACTTTTAAAGCTTCCATTTTTGTCTTCTAAACCACCATAGAAATTGATCATTTTTAAATTTTAATCAGCTTAAAATTTAATATAATTTCACTCCCAAAACTTATTATTTTCTTACGATTGCTCGGTTAATACTTTGTATTAGTTCAATGCAATGTGGTTACTCTTCAATTCCCTAGATCCCGCTTGAATTAGGCTAAATATCTATCGTTTTGGTCCAAAAGCCTTCGAGTCCACATTTTATGTACAATTATCATATTTACAATAAATTAGGTAGAAATTTGTTCAATTGGAAAATATTTTAGAAATCTGCTCAATTGTAAACAACGTTTTATACTATAAGATTCGCACATAATACTTTTGAACTACTCATTTTAAAAAGTATAGATTTATTTATATAAATTTACTTTTAACACGTCAATCACATGCAAGTAGAATTTATTTTTCTATAGAATGCGTATAACGTGCAAAATATATAGATATTAGAACAAAAATTGATTCCGAATTTGAAGAACTCATTGAAAAATTTAAAATAATTCTTTTAAAAGTTTAACCATTGGATTAATGATTATTTTATATATTCATACATAAGTTTCAATATCAAAACCAGCCGAATGTTAAAAATCAATTTATAAATCAAGTGGTCTCGGCTCAACCAATTGACAAGTAAACATGTTGCGGATTCACATATCAATAGACTAATAGGCAATTATTTAAAAAAAAAAAAACCTAAAGAACGGAAATAAAATAATCGCA
Source organism: Osmanthus fragrans (assembly GCA_019395295.1). Classification (NCBI taxonomy): domain Eukaryota; kingdom Viridiplantae; phylum Streptophyta; class Magnoliopsida; order Lamiales; family Oleaceae; genus Osmanthus; species Osmanthus fragrans. The sequence goes on from CM033349.1 coordinate 14,721,969, forward strand.
TTAAACAAAGAAATATAGAAGAATGATTTAGAGTATGTCATGGGGTTTTAAAGAAAAACGATCTTGTACCAAAATTCGCCATTTCCCATCCTATATCTTCAAAATCCTAGTTTCTTGAAATTTTTTTTTCCTTTCCATTTTCTCTCCGTTTATCTATAATTCTCTAAAAATTGGGCACTGGGTAACCCCTTTTTTACGTCCTAGTAGAGATGGCAATCGAATTGAGTAGCTCGTGGACTCGACTCGTCTAAAACGAGTCACGAGTCGTTCAGGCTAGTAAAAAAAGAGCTTGACCACGAGCCAAACATAGGAAATATTAGACTAGTCGAGCCCGGCATGATGAGCAGCTCGTGGCTCGTCAAATAATAAAAAAAAAAATTTACTTGGACGAAAATGTATATTTTAAAAAATATTTAGAAAACGTGTATAAATAAAAAGGGCTACTAGCCGAGCTCCTACTCGGCTCATAGCTCGTGGGCCAAGCCGAGCTCAACCTTTTTCTCATGAGCCAAGCCGGCTCGGCTCGTTGCTCACGAGCTCGTTGGGCAATGAGCCCGAGCCGAGCCAAGTCATTGCCACCCCTACGTCCTAGACGAGGTTCTGTTTACAGTGGAGGAAATGCTTGGAGAATTGTGCCTTGAAAAGCCCATAAAAATCTCCTCCATTGCCATCCCTACGTCCTAGACAAAGTTCTGTTTACATTGGAGGAAATGCTTGGAGAATCATGCCTTGAAAAGTCCATAAAAATCTCCTTCAAATAATAAGAGAAATCCTAATCTTCGCCAAGGTTTGAAATTTATACATTTTGATCCCTTTGGTTCGAATCTACAATGTTACTCTCACAACTTCTAAAGCTTCCATTTTTGTCATCTAACCACCATAAAAATCCTAAATTGATCATTCTCAAGTTTTTAAAGTGTAAAATTTATTCCTTTAAACTTTGCAATTATTTATCAAGTTCAATTGCAAACAACGTATTACACTATAGGATTCACACATAATACTGTTGAACCACCTCGTTTTAAAAATAAACTATTAAAATTATAAATTTAACAATTTAAACTTACTTTTAACAAGTCAATCACATGTCAGTAGGATTTTTTTTATTTTTTTTTTTATTTTATACAATTCATATAACGTCCAAATTACATAGATTTTAGAATGAAAATTGATTCCGAAACATTCTATTTGTATATCAAAAATTGAAGAACTTATTAAAAAATTTAAAATAATCCCTTTAAATGTTTAACTGTTGGATGAATGATTATTTTATATATTCATACATAAATGCTAATATCACATTTAAAAATCAATGTATAAATCAAGTGGTCCCGGCTCACTCAACCAATAAAGTAAACAGGTTACAGACATGACATAGTGAAAAATCAATTGTGAATAGAGACAAGCTTCCATATTTTTATCATTGTCGTGATCTTGTGTTGCTACACACGCATGCTTTTTATCATCGCCATGGTCCAGTGCCCTTTAATCTTAAAAATTGATTTTGTAAAATTTGACCAAACAAATGAACTTAGAATGTCGAAATATTTTTTAAAATCAAGAATATTTATATAATGGTATTTGACTCATGGGAGTTATTTTTAAGTGCTCTCTTTTTAAAAAAAAAAAAAAAAATGAAAAATACTCTAAAAGTATTTAAAATACTACGTTTTATATACATTCATGAGTTGTATGTCTTTGATTAGGTTATGTTACATATTGTGACTTTTTTTTTTTTTTTTTCAATTTTTGTGCTCGATCAGATCTGGCTGGATTTATGCACACTTATAGCGTCCTTAGAGGAAATGTTAGATAAGCAAGAGCTATAAAACTTGTTGAAAAGTTACGTACTTATTAAAATTAATAAATGGATATGAAACATAACCTAGTGTAATACGTGAATATTTTTGGGACATTTTTGGTGATAAGCAAAGTATGAGAATTCTAATATCACTTCTCATTTATTGGGATTGTGTTGCAACAGATATTAAAGTAAGGTTGAGAAACTGTATAATAAAATTTAAGTGATGTGAGTTTTGTTCTTCGATTACGATTGGAATTATTCTATGGAAGAATTAATGTGTTATCATAATATATTGTTATAATCGGATAAATGTGAATGCTAAGGTCAGTAGATTAGTAAAATTCTTACTTAGACCTATTAATTGTCAGTTGAGTGATAGTTCGGTGATTGAAATATTTATAGAAAGTCTCACATAGAACTATTTGATTCGCCAACTGAGTGGGAGTTCTCAAGCTGGAAGAATTAATGTAATTGTTGCTTATAACTTAAGGAATTTTGTGTTATAAAATTAAGTATGTGATAGTGAAACACTAGAATTGCAGGCAATGAACGGGAATATAGTGAACTTTTGGCTCTGTGCCTAACATTGAACTATTGTATACGTTAATTTGCTTTAGTGCAAAATTTTATATGTGCATAAATGGACAACGATGGGAAATAAAAATGTCTCTAAAATCTGATAAATCATGACATCAAAATTTATAGTTGTTGACCTTAATAAAGGTGATAAGCTAAATGCTATAACATCAAGTATGATAAAATTTTGAGTACTAGAAGAACATGATGCTTTAGAAAGCACCAACCACACAATAGTAGACCTAATGTGCGTCATACTACTCTAAAGAATAAATAACAGAATTTTATCAAGTACGAGAAAATATAAATTATAGTGTTTGAGCCTTGAATTGTTAAGTTTTGTTATATGTGATTTTTTTCTCTCAAATGTGGCTTAGTTGAGATGGTTAACATAGTGTTGATATTTTTGTTTAGTCATATTTTTTTAAATACGTAGTAAGCTCAAAATAGTCTCTTCTCAATATATGAAAATTTTGTAGGTCATTGTAACTTACAAATTGAAGCGTCAATTTTCTCTATTGACACTACGCTGTGTGAGTTAAAAGACACGCAACTTGATGTTACTAAGTTTCAAGCACATACTTGTGTAGCAATGTCTAGTTCGTACAAGACTTCGTATCTTAATTTTTAAATAAGAAACAAATGCTAGATGGATAAGAAAACTGGAAAAGGGACAAAGAAGAACACATTAAATAGAAGTACATGAAAGTGGTTTTTGTAGAAGACAAATATTATAAAAGTTTAAATCATATGGTTTGAATCTCCTGACTCGAAAGTAGTTAAACTAAAGGATATTACACTTGAATATGTTCCTTTTAGTGTTATTTATGTGTCAACTTAATCAAGACACCAATTTCGGAGTAGACAGATGGAGAAAAGAAGAAAACATTTTTTTTTTGTCTCTAAATCCCCACACTTTGGAAGAACTAATGTGTTGAATTTTCGGTTTCATCTAATCTAGAGATAAAAGAGTTCCAATTCAGTTCAATGAGAATTCCAAATAAAGTCGAAGTATGAGTCCCAGTTGAAAGTTCCAACTTCCAACTTCATAGTATTTACAATGAAGTCCAAAACTTTTATAGTAATTACAATTAAGTCAAACTTCATAGTAATTGCAATTAAGTCAAAAAAAAAAAAATTCCTAATATAGTGTTAAAGTATGTTTGCAAATAGGATTGGAAAATCTATATCCTTTTTGGGGTCAAGGTTGATGTAAATCCCATTTATATTTTGATGGTGTTTCCTCTTTTAAAAAAATGAACTGAATTTTAAGGTATTAAACATTCATGCATACAGCAATCAACCTTTGATTGCAACGATATACACATTTTAAGTATTTTAAATAGGCTCATTTAGTCGTTAAATGCTTTAATACTGATGGGAAATCTGTCCTGATATTCTGATGGATGTAACACACATCACTCCTCAAGGAGATTGAGGCTCATCAGGTGGCCAATTGTTGTGTCACTATCGCGCCCTTTGGAGATATTAATATATATTAGATCACAACTAGGTACAAAATTTTTCATATTACAAATGTCTCATAATTGGCCCGTTTCACAAGGTTTTTCATAAGTTAAAAACTACTTGTAAGACTAAAAATTTGAACTTTTTTACATAAAGTTTTAAAAGTCTTTATTTAATTAGAAAAGCTTTCATAAGATATTAATTTCCACATAAAACTCTTCTATAAAAAGTGATAACTGAAGCAAAATCCTATCCAACAAACAATATATTTCTATCATTGATTTCTACTAAGGCTGATGTGAAGCTCTCTCTCAATCCAAACATTTAGCCCCTATTTGATTTTGATAAAAGATTTAGTAAATTTTGATAAAAGTTTCATGAAATATATAATTGAGAAATTGATAAAAAGTTATGGATTCCATAAAATTTGTGATTGAAAATGATTTTGACCAAATAAAAAAAACAGAGATTTAAGAAATAGGGCCAAAAATGAGCCTATAGTTGCAGGAAAACAAATGACAAGTAACTCACATACCACCCTTTCGGACTGCAAAAATGCGTGACACAGAAAAAAAGAAGCACCCAACCAATGAAGAAGATAGCACAACTTTTCAGCCATTTCATGTTAGTGCTTCTAATCTTCATAGATCTACAAAGAAATCCAACTTAAGCAGTATGTTGAACTGTCTTTCAGAATGCATTCCAATCAAATCCTTCCTTTCGATGCTGTCAGCAAAGGTTGTGTAGCAAAAATTTAACAAGTCCGACGAAAGATGAATTTTTCGATCTATTTTTAGAAACTCACTTAATGAGGGGGCTCAAACCATCACCTTCCCAACCCAGCTTGAGCATTTGATCTACAACCTTTAAGCTCAACTGCAGGCATTGGACGATTTTATGAACCCGTAAAAGATAAGTAAAGAAAAAAAATCGTAATTAAGACTCCATGCAATGAATGAAGTGTCTTAAACATCTCTGGCTAAAGCCCGAAAGAAAATGTAAAATGTTTTAATTCAATTTTTTTAAAAATATTTTAATTTTTGTTACCAAACATGATTGTTTCTTACATGCAAGTAAAAAAGAGAGTGACTCTTACTTTAGTGGCAAAGTAACTTACCAATTAAAAGAATTATTTATATTAAAACTTACTTATTTGGTAAGAAGTAAACTATTTGTGCTTGGCCAAACATGCTATCTCTTTCTCCTTCCATGTCCTCTGAATAAATATTAATGCAATGGTAGTATTTAATAAGCCTACAACAGACTATAATTGGCTTCAACTTACTGCAGGATCTGTGAATATGATCAATTGTTTATCAGCTGTTGACACCAAGAGGTTTGTATTATCCTTGTTCAAAGCAATAGTAGTAACATCTTGCCCTCCTCCTAGTTTTATTGTATGATAGACCTGCAAGCAGAAGAATCACTACCAATTAGATAGAATGTCCTGGAACTGAGAAGAACTCCATTAGAAAAGAGACTGTAAACATTGCACACTGCAAGTAAATTGTGAGCTTCAAACACAGTATATATGCACTCCTGACCAACATAACTCAGGTCATAAAACAAGGACTTTAATTTTGAATTCCTCCAACTCCAAAATTTGCCTTACCTTTAGTGTATAAAGATCAAAGAAGCAAATTGAAGGCAACGGCAAATCCAATGCATTTTCTTCATGTGATTCACTATTTGATGTCGAATCCCCACTGAAGTCAGAGGCCCGGTTTAATCCAACCAAAGCACTATTGCCATCAACAGAAACTTCAATGCAACTAATGCTTGATGCGAGAGGAAGTTGTTTCATAGCAACAAGAATTCCATTGAGAGTATAGGTGCTGAGACTATGAAGAGATTTGTTCCAGGCTATTAAGACCCCATCATGAGATAAGCAGACAGCATGAGCTTCTACACCAACAAGCCTTCTCATCAACCGGCCTCTTCTTATTGAATGAAGCAAAACATCTGAAGAGTTGGAGCAAGAGGCAACAATTCCAAGGTCCGAACTGACATTGCAGCATATTATTTCCCCTAGATGACCCCGGAGGACGTGTATTGGACCCTCAATTCGGTGTCGCCTCAAGTCATGTCCCGGTGCACTGCTGCTAGGAGATGAGGGTGTGCTTGAACTAGTGGAAGGATCTGATGAGCTACTAGAGTTGGAAGTGGATGCTCGATGTAATCTCCAAAGGAGAAGAGTTGCATCCCGAGATCCAGTCACAAGGTAGCTCCTATCAGGAGATATAGCCAAGCAAGTCACTGGAGCACAATGTCCTCTGGCTATTTCCAACGTTTTTGCTCCATCTGCTGATATCAGCCTGACACTGTTATCCACATGCCCCCCTAGATAGAATGCAGTCACAGTCCAACAGAAGGCAAATGTAAAATGAAAAGCATCAGATGACTTTCGGCTACTTAGATCATATATAAAGAATGCAGTAACTAGCAAATACAGGTCATATGCTCTCCTATACTTCAAATAATGACAATTTGTGACATGAGTTTCGTAAGACTTGAGCTTAAAATGATTTTTTTTTTTAAAAATAATTGGAATACACCCTCACCAGAGATAATTTCTTTGTCACATATGATAGAAACTATCGCAGAGCTTCGAATACCAGAAGTTGAAAATGCAAATGCTTGGGGAAAATGCCACTCTTCTGCTCCAGAACCAGTTGGTCCTTTGAACATATGAATTAATGAACCACCAGCTGAGTTTGCACCAGACTTTCCATGTTCAAAAAGGAAAGGTGTCCCTTGTCCATCAGGTGTGTTTGGCTGCCACTTATGTTGTGCTATATGTGCAGCTGGAGCATTTATATCAACAATTACAAGAGAATCCGAAGACGCGTGAATTGCAGCTGCAGGTAGATTGCAGCGTTCGGGATGTGGAACAGCATATTGTTTAACCCCTTTGGGATTCCGGAATATAGTCTACCGTACAACAATAACATTAGATCATTTTGTAAGGCACTTACTTACCATAATGCCTCTTATAGCATGCTCGCACGGTGTTAGTAATTCAATGCAATAATAATCTAGTTCTGCAGTATGTAGAGTAGTTTAAATACGGTTTATTACACTCCAGAAAGCAGTTAAAATACCTCTGTTTTTTCTTCATAAACAATATTGAGTTCACTTGAATGACAACAGAGTAAAAAGTCAACCACAAACCAATATACCCAAAGAATATCTGAATCTCCAGGATATAACTGACCAAAAATCGCAACGACGAGTAGAAATCAAATGCCACCCACCTTTTTGAGTAATATAATCCAAGGGTTTTCTCACAAATGTGGAGGTTCTTGGGTAATTTATGTAAGTGCCATATGAAAAGTTCGTTTCGAACTCAAACTATTACACAAGTAACTTAATAAGTAGTAATTGCAGTTGCCATAAGGTGTTTGTTTAGAGCCACATGAATAAGTTCTTATCTTTAAAGAATTCAAGTACACAAAAGGGAGTCCCACACTTAAAACCCAGAAGTCTCTAATAAAAGTTAAATTCAGCTTCTTTTATTTGCATTTCCGGTGGTCTCTCATCTTCCATGTTAGTATTGTGAAATATACTCTATTTGTAGATACTCAAGGGTGTGAGAAACAAATGCAGACTAAAAGATGGAAAGGTAAGCAAGAGAGAGAGGAGGCAGAAGAAAAAAAGTACGTAATAGATTGCATAAGTACATAAAACTTTCTGGTTATGAGATGATATGATAAAAATATGAACAGCGCATTGTGAGCAGATCATATATAGAAACAAGAGAGGTTCTCAAACTATCTGCCAAAGAAAGTGAAGATTAAATGCAGAATGGCCGATGCAGCAAAAGAGAAGAGTACATATAAAAGTACAGACTACCTGCATGTGAAGGACATCAGCCAGTGGCATCCTTTTCATGTGAGGTACGCTTAGAAGTTGTGATGGGGTTTGGCCAAAGTAAGCAATCTGATCTTGAGTAGCACGTTGTTGTGCCTTTTCAAGACAGTGACAAAAAAATATATAAGTATCTGCTATTCAAGGAGGAGGAATATTAGTAACAAATGTATTTAAAAACTGGAGCAGAACGCAAACTCACTGGGTCTGATATTTTATCAATATCAACTGTTCCTTCATAAGTGATGTAGAAGAAAACATTGCTTGCCTGTATGGCTTCCTTTCCACGTTGCTTATACCTAATTATTAAAATTAGCAGGAGCAAGAAAATTGCGGCAAATAAACTATTATGTTCAAATTACCCTTATCCAGAATAATTAAGAGAAAGATCAAGATCAGAACACAGAAATCTACATTCCAGATACAGCTTCATTGTTAAAACACAACCTACCCGAATATGAGATCGATCCATTCATGCAAATGTGCTGAAACATGCTCACTCTCAAGTGCCATCCGATGCTTATGGATGAAATCCACTGGATTTTCAGCCCAAGGAGGAAGCAAAACTGAGTCTGTATCATGAAGGGAAAAATGGGATAAAAATGACAAAAGTAGACGTCAGAGATACATCAGTCATTGCCAACGAATGGATATAACTCTACTTTTCTATCACAAACAAGTGGAAGTGCATACCAAGCTTTCCTCCCAGTTGAGTCGTACCAAAGTCAATCGAGTTTTCATTGGTTAAAACTTCTGGGAGATAAAATAGTTCAGGGACCTGACACACAGACAAAAGAGTAGCAACATTAGATCACACATGTAATTTGCAAGTGTGCATTCTGAAAGACTTGCAGTCAAGAAGCAAGATGTGACTAATTAGTCAATAACTGCCTAAGAATATGATTAAAAGACTGTAAACAAGCAATTGCTTTTCAAACTCTAATTATACAGTTAATAAAAAAGAAAAGAGAAAGTTGCAGCAACACTTGGACAGATTTATACCAATTCCTTTACATCACTCATGTCCTCAAGAACTCCATTCCAAGTAGCAGCAATGTCTGAAAACATTCTATCAGCATGATCAAACTTGCCACCTTGAAGTTGAATAGAAAGAGTAGTAAAAGGTTCCACTCTCATGAGGTAATACAGCACCTGCAAAATCTTCATTAAGATTCAAAATTTTGTTCTATAATCACATCACGTGCACCTAAGGGGCATATAAGTCTACCAATAGACAATAAACAATCATGGCACGGCTAAGAGGAAGAGAATAGTCTCTCACGTCTAAATTGCTTATGCACTTATGCACATTTATGCGATAGAAGGCTTAAGCAACCAAATTAACATATAACCATTTAAGGATTAAATTATATACCATGACTGTATTTTCAACAACTAATCATGTATCATGATATTACTACTTGTTAGCTTTCTAAAGGGCCAACAAACCTAGCCAACAAGTGAATAAAAAAATTTAGACTCCCCCTTATGACATTTTACTTCAATTACTTCAATTTTCCAAATATGGATTGAAAGGCGGCAAGGAAAATGGAAAAGGGATGGGCAGTTACAGTTAGATCAGAACTTTCACAGACCCAAGTAAGTCACCACTGTAGGTAGTTTCCTTCATTTTGATGATGTCTGATGAAGCAATGCTGATTTTGGTCAAATCTTGAGAATCAATTTAACAATAAGTACCAATACATTACTCTTGGTGAGAGACTTGTTGCAATTCCCGAGGATTGTGTTCATGTGTGCACGGAAATAGTATTGGATATGTTACTACAACAAACTACATCCAGTGCGATATATGTGCATGCAAAGCTACAAGACCATATTTTCCACAGTAAAACTGTGTAACTCGTGTTAAAACAGCCAATGCCCCTGTTTGAGACCCATTTTTTGGAGAACATGTGATTTGGAATACTGATCTTTTAGAGAATGTGGTTAAAAAACAAGAAAAATTTTAGGTTTACATGTAAAATTATTTTATGGAAGAATGTGGTTGAAAATGAGTTTTGGAAAAATGGGTTTTTGGGAAAAATAAGGGTCAAACAGGGGCAATAAGAAAGAGAAAACCTACTGTTCCAGCCGTTGAATAATGTGAACCATAATGGAACTTGGGGATAACTGGGTCATCAAAGCTGGAGTATCTCTCTTGGAATTTCTTTAGTCTATCAGCATTCAATGCACCAATGGGCTGCAAAAGTACTCAAGTACTGAGTGAGCTTAAAATTTGGTATCTATAGTAACAACTTCAGAAGCAAATTCCAAAATTACACCACCTTTGAGAGATCTCGATAAGAAGCAGGATTAGAAAGATCCATATTATGTGAGCTGTAATCAGAAAGGATCCATGGGAATACAGGATACTGCACATAAGAATGGAATTTAGTAATAGCATAATTTCTTCTCTGTTGGGTTCAATGATGAGATATTCTCAATAAACAGTCTACCTGTGTAATGTCATTATAACTACGCCCAGCCAATGTATTAAGCTGCATTAGATATTCAAAATTGCTAATCTGCAAAGGATTTACTACTTAGCATTTGTGATATATATATATATGTGTGTGTGAGTGTGTGGAAAGGCATGTTAAATAGACTAAATGAATTTTCCAAGGTTAAACTCTAACATACCTCCCACCTAGCCCAACGTTCCATAAGCTGAGTTCTTTTCAAAAGTTGTTCAGGTCTCTGCAAAAGAGGAAATTTGAATATAATCTAATACACATTTTGCATAAAATAACTAAAATCTAATCTAAAATGTTCACTATCATGTATATATTTGTTCATGGATATATTGACAATCATATATGCATTATGAAGTGCAGAATCTTTTATGATGTTTGCATGAGAGGTATCAAGGGATCAGATGGTAAAAAACCTGAGTTGCGAGGTATATATTGTTCAAATGAGGAGGACGAGCTTGAACAATAGCTCGATATGCATTTCTTCGTCCCTCAGTGACCTACAGAAAAGAACATAACCAACATATTGAAATATATGTAGTTAGTCAGAAGGCCCAAGCCCAGCAATTAGTAATTTTTTTAAAAAGACATACCCCAAAATCAAAGAAGTAGTTTGACCGGTCAACCATAAACAATTCCAGTGCACTTCTTCTCAAAAGATATCTGTAAGAACAGTTTTTCTAAGTTAGATTTTCTAGTTAAAACGAGTACAATATGCATAATGCACCATGAATGATTGCGCTCAAAAAAATAGACACCAATGGGTAACTAAATAGGGAAATCAAATTATGGGAACAGGATATGTGAGAAGGAAAGCAAAGGAACTTCCTTTCCCAAGACAGTAAATAGATATTCTTACTCTTGACAACACTATAATAGGTCTCTACAGCCTTGAGAAGAACAACAAAATAAACCAATCACGTGAGAAAACACAAGTGAATTTTTTCAGAGTATAGGCAAAAGCCAGGAAAAAAAATAGAAATGATAAATTAAAATCCTGATGTTTAGAATGAGAATTTTTTTCTTCAAGTTCTAAAAAAGGTGCTTCTGCTAACTGAAATATCGCTACCCCACCTGATGTAGTACATCACAACTACAATTAATAGTTTTCTACTACAATTATGTTTTTATCTTTTCTAGGAGTTTATCTTTTCAACTATGATTATCTTTTTAGTTTTCTTATATAGTTGTCATAGGACTTTTATCTTTTATTTGATTAGAATTATAGGATCAATTAGTTTCAATTTCCTAATACTATTGGAAGTAGAGAATAATCTTCCTTATAAATATAGGGGTCTTGTACAATTTTCATAACATCAATTATTATTAAATCAATACAAAGCAAGTTATTCCAATATGTTTCTTATTTCAATTTTTATTATAAGAATTTCTAAACGCTTCCGCATCAAAATTGGTATCGGGCCAAGGAAATTGCCTTAATCCAATGGCCGACAAAGGTACTAGGGGTAGTCGAACCATCAACGACGAACAGAGGCTCGACAAACTCGAACAACGAATCGAGGGATTGATGAAACCCTTTACAACATCACAAAGATGCCGACTGCGTTAAGTCTTAAAAGGAATCGCGAGCCCATGGGGAAGCAAGCTGACAAGAATTTGCAGTATTTAATTTCTATGAATATTGGTTGCTTCAACAAGCTTAAAACACGGTAACAGGTGGCTAGGGAGTTTCCTCGTGTTCCAGCTAAGTTTGAATATATGCAAGTTATTAAGAATTCCACAAAGGTTTATGGAAAAAATATATAAAATAATCCAATTTGAAGTGCAAGAAGATTTTTAGAGCACGATGCACCATCAACAATAAAGTATGCAATGTGATAATAAATCACGAAAGTAGTGAGAACTTGGTATCTAAAGCATTGGCGAAAGCTTTGAATTTGAAGACCGGAAAATATTCTTCCTATCAAGCTTCACATATTAAAAGGGGCAAGAAATTCTCAACATGGAGGTATGCAAAATTTCACTTTCTCTTGGAAAGTACTACAAAGATGAGATTATATGTAACATGCTAGAGATTGACGATTGTCATGTACTTTAGGGCTGTGATGCTCGGATTCGACATTTCGACCGACATACCCGTGTCGACACAACACGACACGGGTACGATACCGGTACGGAATACGGGTCCGATTCTTCAAATTTCAATCAGACTCGACAAGATTTTTTTTATAAAATTGAAGATTTACCTTAGCGGTGCCAACGATGTGTAAAGAAATAGCAGGTTGGTCCAGTTCTTCACTTGGAAACCTAAAATCGTGAAGAAGGAATACGACAATGACAGGATTGAGAGGAGATTTTAGTTTAATTGGAGTTGGGCCATTTTTATTCAGTTAATAATATGTACGTGGGTTGGCTTGAATTGGAGTTTGGGCCATTTTTATTGGACTAATAATATGGATGTGGATGAACTTAATAATATGGGTATGGATGGATTTAATTGGAGTTTAGGCCATTTTTAATATGGATATGAGTGGCTAACAATGCAATTTTTTTTACATCATACGTATTTTAGTTTAATAAAATATTAAATAATATAATTAATCATTTTTTTTTATTTTCTTTTTCGATTCATCATTTTTAATTTAAAAAAAATATGGCAATATCAAAGTAAAAATAAAATCTAAAAAACAAAATTGAAGTTTGAAAGACATACCCACGTACCCATGTCCAAAATTTGGACTCTTTTTGGCCATATCCCCTTATCTCACATTTTTGAAAATAAAAGATCCGACACTTAGATACGTATCCGTACTCGATATCTGTACCCGAATCCAAGCATCATAGCTTTAAGGAAAACCATGGTACTATACTGTAGATGCCACTTACATAAGTCGAGATAACAAGTATATGTTTTGGTGGTACGATAAGAAGAATGTTTTGGTGGCATGTAACGAGCAATTTGTAAGTATCGATGAGGTTAAACAAGACGTAATTCAGGATAGTAAGAATGTTATTGTCAGTGATACTACAATAGAAAAAAAAAAAAAAAGCATATGCAAGTTGAAAACCAGAATCCTAGTGATCGCTTATGCATGGAAATTAACAATGAAAATAAGAGTAAGGATGAAAAGCACTCTAGTGAAATTACAATTGAAAAGCCCAAGATTGAGCCGCACTCCGATGATGAACCAGTTGAAGTTCATAATTTTCCAACAAAAGAGAATTAAAATTTTCAATCACGAAGGAATCAAAAGTGGGGCATGTCAAATTGATAATAAAAAATTTGTTGACCTTCTCTACAATTTTAGTGCCAATGAATTGCGTGAGAATAAGGAAAATATGGACGATGAGGATTTAAGTCTTCGTACCAATTCTTTTATATTGAAGATAGCATCACTAGACATTATAGCAATAGATGAAAAGTGCGAAAAATCAAAAATAGCATCAGTGATCTTTATCAAGAATGGATTCAAGGAAGAGAAATCAAATCATGATTCGTTTATGAAGAAATATTATGTAGGAATTATCTGTGAAGAAAATAGAATGAGCATGGTAGAAGCAAAATTGACTTCAAACAATGGAACTGTAGAATATAACGTTTATCGAGCACGTCAAGAAATTAAAATTTCTTCAATATCAGTATTGATAGAAATTTTTTAGTATTTTCCTCCAAATTGATTGATTTTCATTTTCTTCAACCACACTCGATGACGAGTTTCCTTCAAATGGAGGGGATTGATGTAGTACATCACAACTACAATTAATAGTTTCCTACTACAATTATGTTTTTATCTTTTCTAATTGTTTATCTTTTCAATTATGTTTATCTTTTTAGTGTTCTTGTATAGTTGTAATAGGACTTTTATCTTTTATTTGATTACGGTTATAGGTTCAATTAGTTTCAATTTCCTAGTACTATTGAAAGTAGGGAATAATCTTGCCTATAAATATAGGGATATTGTACACTTTCATAACATCAATTATAATTCAATCAATACAAAGCAAGTTATTCCAATATATTTCTTATTTCAATTCTTATTATAAGAATTTCTAAATGCTTTTGCACCATCACCCCAGGAAGAAAAAAACGAAAAAGGGGAAGCAAGCACAAATTAAATATTATAATCAGTATCTACTTCGAAATTCATAGAAATGAGAAAAGTTCAGGAGGCAAAACTGCAAAAGAGTTCCATTATCACCTTCGGCTATATATTTGATGAAGTGATGATATTAACCAGCTGTAATCCTTATCCTGAACCCTTTTCACAGTCTTTCTTTCCAAACCATCTCCCAGGTCATTGCTCTCCATTTTATCAACAATAAAATTGATTCTTCTTGTTGTTATCTGACAATAGAAACATTCAGTAACAAGCTGTGACCTTGTACAGAGGATAAGTTGAATTTCAGCAGGGTGCGACAGAAACAGAAGTTTTCTGATCAGACCACATGGGGCCAAAACAGGAAACAGCAAAAATCCAGACGAACCTAGTTTAGTATTTCATTTCTTGTCCATTAGAGAATATCATTAACGAAAATGTCTAATAGGTAGTGCACGTATATAATACGTAACAATTTGTAACAAAACCAGTTTCAGTATTTAGTTGTCAATCCATGAAAAAGAATATCATTTCTGAAAATGACTAGTAGTGCCTAGTGCACATGTATAATTCATAACAAGACCAGTTTTAGTATTTAGGTATGCAGAACTTACTTGAAAAGTTCCTCTCAGAACCTTTAGCGGTCGGACCATTGAAGACGGGAGCTCAAGAACTATTCTTTCGTCATGTTCGCTAGGAACATAGCCTGGGGCAACAGCTGATGCAATTGGCAAGACTGGGTCATTAGTCACTGGAGGATCTCTAGACTCTGTTGTCATTTGAAGTGGTTGTTCAGCGGCTCCAGATGATCTTTTATGAAATTCACCATGTTGTTCCATGCCATTTGGACTACTGTCCAAATAGGCAACGTCTTCTTGCTCATCCTCTTCATTTCCCACCTCAATCGAGATAGCTTCCACAGCTAAGGTAGAAGCTTTGGATGGACTTATGACTTTATCTTTTTCATGCTTTTGCACTGCATGATCTTCATAATCTGCAGCAGCACCAAAGTGATCTGAACCTTGGTAGTTCCTCCTCAAAATCCTCCTCATCCTTGAAGAACTTTCCATTATATCTAGCCTCGAGAAAACCTGAAAATCCATCGTTTTAAAGTTATATATATCTGATCCGTCATTCTTTACAATAGATAAATCCAAAGTAAGCAGTAACATACGCGTTGAGAATTGCATAAATGATCACAAAAAGGCCCAAAAAGACATTTCATCTCCATCAAGGAGTGAATCAGTTTGCGCCACTCACGCATTCCAGTGTATATGCGGTGCCTAGCTATTATGTCAACTTGTGACCTCCTGTCAACCTAAACCCATGAAAAGAGATTTCAGGACAATTGTAATCTGTGACTGCACAAGTACGTATGATAATTAAACTAACAGAAATTATACCTCAGATCGTTGCATGTTTCTAGCCAAAGCTAAACTTCCAACGAGGATAGCAACATATTTATAGGATAGAGCGTTGAAGTCCCTCCCATACACGGATTTTGAATCAACAGACTGCAAGCATTCCATCCAAGCTGTTCCCATGGCTTCAGAAACATTCCATCTCTTTACACGTTCTGTATCACTTTTTTGCCGTCGCTGCGCTGAAGTAGCCATTGCCACAGCACTGAGACCTCGTCCTGAACCAATCTTTGCATTGCGTTCAAGGTCTCTTGCAGCAGCCAGGGCAGCTGCTTTTGCAGCAGCCTTGTCCTTGGCAGCAGCTGGAGATTTGCTAGGTGCCTCCAAAGGTTTCTGAAAGCTAGAAAAAGTATGAAGTTTAGTTGTTTTCCGCTCTAGCAATGAAGAGTCGCGCCTCATATGTGAAGAAGTTGGAGGAGCAGTGGTTTCTCCTCCAGCAGCACCAGCAGCAATCATTGCCAATGCCATAGCAGCAGGAGGTGATGCAAAAGAAGCAGCCCAGCTAGGAGATATCATAGAAAGAGCAGCCTAAAGGGTGACGAGTAATTGTTCAGACATTGTGATCAAATGGGAAACTATAACAATCAGTAAAAAATCTTGAAGGTTCCAAATAAAAAATAGTTTGGTCAGCATGTTCAAAGAAAAAGCTAATTTGTTTTATTGCATATATACAAAAATGAGAGATGGATATAACTAGAAAATTGCAGCTACTGATAAATAAAACAGACTGGTCTTAAATGAAACCTAAACAATTTCATTATGGTGCAACATTGACAACTTTTCAATGGTGGTCTTGCATATGTGGTTGTGGCAACACTATCTTATATAGAGACGGAGAAATGAACTAACGAGCACCAATGCTCATCTTATGCTAAGCACTAGTGACATGGCATATCCACTAATGAATTCATATGCCATGTCACCAGTGCTTAGCATAAGATGGGCTTTGGTGCTCATTATATCATTTCTCTGTTTATATATGGTCTAATAGCTTAAGCTTATGTCATCTAGGTGTTTGATCTATTTTATTTATTCACAACGTTAGATGTTTTGGCCTTATATTTATGGTGAAAAAAAATAACAATAAAATTTAGCTTAGCTAAACCCATTATGAAACATTTACAGTTTGAGTTTTGATTATTGGCCAAACTTGATGATAAACTAATCTAAAACACAACTTTTTAGAGGATATTGAGGTAAACAGCACTAAGTTTTCTGTGTCCTTTTGTTTGTCTTTAGTAACTTTTTTTCTTAACTGATTAAAAAAAATGCAGTTCAATGAAATAATGGCTTAGTTCAAAATTTAACTTATGTCTAGATGGTTAGAAAAATGAAAAGACGATAAAACGAAAATGAGTATGTTGAAGTTTCTTAATAAACGATAATGATATAGGACTCTTGGAACGTTGACTTCGTGGACAGCTAAGGACATCTCCATTTGCTATTTAAAAAGTAAATTGCAAAGGATTCAAGGTAAGTGGACCTCCTTAATTGTCCTTTATACGTACAATTTTATGTGTAAAATTACTTGCTTGTGGATGAAAAGCTATTACGAGCAGAGTAACAAGCAAGATTCAATTTAATAATGATCCTAAATGTTATCAGCCATATTACTAATGCATATATCTGGATATATAACGTGAGGTGGGCCAAATATCTAGGTGGGAACATGAATAGCAGGTAACATAATGTGTACGATCAGATGGTGGTATACACTGAACATACTACTATCTACACTGCCCCCTTCTTGATGGGATCCTATAACTTGAGACAAACTGCTGTGAAACAATATAAATAACAGGATTGTAATTCAAGTAGGACTTTTAGCACAAAAACCTCAATAGGCAAAGCATCTGCAGCCAAGGCACGGTCATCAGCAACAAGAGGATTTATACCATCTGCAGTAGCAAGTTCATGAATTCCTGCCAAAAGGGGTCGCCACCTTCTTAAAATGGCAACAAATGGAGGTAAAATGACCTCCAGATACCGTTTGCGCAGAGGGGTCCGGTCCATGCCAATAGCATGCCATAGCTGCAGGAATAATGAAACACTAAGATAACAACACGAGGGGAGACAGCAGCTGCCATTGATGCAAGAAAAATATGTAACACATAATGTTATAGGGGAAATAGGAATAAAATCAGGAAATAGATGTCCAAGAATTGCCAAAAACAGATGTTAAAACCAACAAAAGCCAACAATGGTATAAAACTGACCTCAGAATATAAAACGCATGAAGCAACCAAAACTCGCTGCCTTTTCGACTCAGTAATTGCCATTTTCAGGATAGGAGATAATACACTGTACAACATCATTAACTATGAATCCGTTTCATTCAAAATATATAGTGAAACGCATGGACAGGCATTTCCTGGGTGAGTAGAACGTAATAGGTTTTGAGTCAAGTTATAGAACTAATAAAAATGATCCTTTTAGTCAAGATAAACACACAGCAGTTTTCAGTAGCAAAATAACGTAAAGGAAGTCATATAAACTGTGGAATAAGGTCTTCAAGTTGATCAGAATGATCAGTATGTGTAATACCTCCAGAGCAATGACGCTCGCGGTTTTCTCATTGACATTCGGGTATTTGTATCAAAAGATGCAATATTGCTGGCTTGTCGACCTAATTTTTCCGGCGACCTATCTTCCTTATTAAACATGAGCATGCGGTCATCACCTTCATCATCTTCCCTCAATGAAACAAGCACCATTCGGAGCATACATAGGAAAGGTTGGTCACTGTCTAATAATTGGTGCAGTCCTGACATGCCTCCCATTCCAGTACCAGATCCTCCTCCAATACCAAGACCACCACCAAGTTCGGACTCATCTAATAACAAAGCTTGAAGCATTGCAACTGACTTTTTTATTAATGGAAGCTCAATCCAGTTTCCATTAGAGTCTTTCTCCAGTGCAGATTTCCAAGATTCCCAGCCACTGCCACCACCACCGAAGTCTGATGCCTTTGAAGGAAGGCCAAAACCATACCACAGTCGACTCCTGTATTTCCATCCTTCGGCTAAATCTACAACACAGCTTCCATATGATACAAAAGCACAGTTCACAGATTCGTAAGGTTCTGCTGCAGCAGCAGCAGTAAGCCGTTCCATTACTGCTGCAGAAATTTGCCCATTAGCATCAGCCATTGAAGCAAGCACCTAGTTCACATGAGATAGATTTAGTTTTTACAAGGAAGCATGATGATTTGAAATAATATAAAAAGAGGCAAACTTTAATCCAGTACAAATTCATGCTCTTCCATAAGCAATGGTATAACACATCAAACACAGAGCATTGGTAACAGAGCCATCAACTGAGAGGTAGCAAACAGAAACAGACTAAGCTTATTCATACACTGAGTCTGAATGATGGAGTATGCTTGATATACTCTGAAAACCATTGGAAGGAGCATTGTCAACCAAAGATGACGTAAGTAAATAAAAATAATATGAACAGAAAAAGGCATGACCATGGAGATAAACCTGACACGAAAAGAATGATAGAAAAACTACAAAAGCAAGTGTATCGATTAACTGTGTGCAAGCCAACTATGGGTGAAATAATCAATCTAGCTGCATCCACACAGTCGAAAAATAGTGTATCAATTTACTGTGTGCAGGCAACCTATGTATAAAATAATCAATCTAGTTGCATACATACATCTAGAGAGAGTCCTTTAGAGTTGCTAGATGCTGAGTTACGAGCTGTCACTGGTTCGAGAGTTTCTCCACCCACCGCAGTTGAAGAGGGGTTGCCCACAGGCATAATATTTGAAAGAGGGGAAGGAGATATAGCTGGCAAACGTGAAGCACTATAAAGTTTGCTTTGTAATCGTAAATGATCTTCAACAAGCATTAGAATCACAATTGCATTCTCAACCAAAGCTACAGAAAGCTGAGCAGCATTCTCGGATTCCACCTTCGCATCCTCAGGTGACAATCCCTCAGCTGCCACACCAGCTGCTGCTGCAGCAATAATTTGAGTCTGCAGTAATAAAACAGCTAGCATGTAGAGACATTATTATAATATAGGAAGATATAACATGCATCTTAAATTACAATCAAGATTATCCAAATGCAACTTATATAATCTGAAATATAAAGCAAAGGGACCAATAATGAGCATTTAAAAGGGAAGGCATTTGGTCAAAGGTGAACCAAAACTTAAAAGTGTTGCCAAATTACCAAAACAACAGTTCCGAGAATAAGTCATAAATGAGCTTAATAAATTAATATGAGATATTTTCTTGTTTAAAAAGATAAGACAAATGACTATAAGCTTCTTGAAATATTGAAACTCTCTGAAGGAACATTATTTCCATAATCTGAACCTTGTTCTTAAAGTCAATAATCAATAGAAAATTATTTTCAATCAATAACTTAGAAAGTGAAAATTATGGGAAAAAACTGAACTTCAAATTTTGAAGACAAAACCAGAAAGATCACCTGAGCCTGTAGTTCTCTTGTAGCGAAGTCCAGCAAGTCACCCAAAAGCCTTCTTTTGAATATGGGCAATGATTCTTCACGTCTAGAAACAAAAAGAGGATGGTAAGAACAAGTGTATGGCTCTAATGGTAAATGATAACAAAAATTAAACCACAGCATGAGCCATTTTATAATTCCCCTAAATCATTTATAGTCGATAATTATGAAAATTAGGACCCTAGTGCAAGATGATGAAAGTTGGAGGATCAAATTGCATATCGGTCAATAGTTGACGGACTATATATATACTAGGATTCAACTTAAGTGTCTCATTAGACAGAGGAGATAAGGAGCTTAGTGAATTTCGTCAAGCTTTAAAATTATTAATAACTGATTACGCAATGGTACTACTCTTTATTTAACAATGATAAAGTACACTTAGTTACCTATTTTTTGAAGGTTTTTAGTAATTCAGGACGTTTTTACAGCATTGGTCACTGGCCCTTGAAATTAGGTTAGTTGGTTTTATTTGGATTTAGTTTGGAATCAGAGTAACATGGGGTAAGTCCCAAAATTATCAAGTGCTTTCTTCGTGGAATTGTATTGCTTAATTGATATTAGAATCTTTTGGGTCTATAAGATAAACTTGTGTCTAGATGTACGACAAAGATTGACAATAAAACTGAATAAAAGTTCCACCGTGGATTTAATCTTTCAAGTTGTCTTGCATCATAAAAAAGAGTGATGGATATTGTGCATCACCAATAACTACCGAATTCAATGATGAACTATCTAGATCCAACAGAAAAATTTAATGCCAGATACTGCGGCAATACCTAATCCTTTGATCTCCAATGCTAGAACCACCAACCATAGAAAGCCATTCTGCACAATGAATTGTAGCTTCAATATCCTGTCAAAGTAATGACAAAATATATAAATGAAACTGATGAATTGAAATCCAAACATAAAATCAATGCAACGCCAAACAAGAGCAAAACTGAATAATTATAGGATAAGCCTCACGACAAAGGTTTAGGCAGAAGAAGGTATATGACCATCCTGTCAAATATACTAAATAATACTCAATAAGACTCGATGTCGCTCAATATGAGAGGTTCTTCTATTATATAGAACCAAATCAAAACTAAATATGATAACTATCAATTACAATATTCATTAATGGTAACCTACTAAATATAAAGATTGATACTTTATATTCTTTCCTTATATTCCACTAACATCCCCCTCAAATTGATGCTAGTGAATGCATCAATTTACAATCATGAACTGACGACGATGACAATATTTGTACCCACGAAGAAGAAATTCAAATCAGATTAACCATCTACGAAAATTAGTGACGATGAGAGACCAAGAACGACAAATAGTGCGGAAACAACCAAAAACACTCCAGAAAGCTCACACCCCAACAAGAATTTCCAAAAGAAATTCACGAAATGTGCCAACACACACAGTGAGCTCTATCTGTCGAGAGAACTTAGTCGAACACATAATTCGTGTTCCAACAAAAGCTCTAACGCCAATACACCGGCCAAAATTCCAACAATATATCGCTGACCAAGATACTGCAATTGGAACAAATTCCACAAAGCAACATAGACCAAAAAAACCAAGATGATCCTCTTCTGAGAATCCAAAAATCACCCAAGGATAATCCTTCTCCGAGAATCCAAAACTCTAGCTCATCACTCAAGCAACCAAAACTCAACGGCCTGCACTCCCATGTCTCTGAAAAAACCATTATTTTGCTACTATACCCACGAAGTACCATAGAAAGAAAGAAAAAAATTAGTTAAAGCCCAATTAACACCCAATCTTGATAAAGCTCACTCTGCCCAAACTAAATCAGCCCAGAAAAAGAAACCAGATTACAGGCCCAAACCAACTTCAACCTAAAATCAGCCCACTCAAAAAATAGGCCCACTAACGATACTCACAAAACTCAAACCAGCCTACAGTTGCACAGCCCACAAAATCAGGTCCAGTCCATAAATCTAACCTATCTATAACCACACAATACAAATATATCCATAGGCCCAATAACCTAAACCCAATCAATAACCTAGTCCCTTCATCTCCTCCACTTAAGCTGTGTCGTCGCCACCTCTTCAGATGCCGACAAACCGCGGACCAATTCGAACTATCGTCGCAAGTCATGTCAGTACCCTGTCGTCGACCAACTACCTAGCATCACCACACAAATAAACTTCGTCTTTGAAATCCCAAATTCGTCCTATGTTCCTCTCCATCTCGCATCGACCGCGCTTCAACGGTCCCAAACCACTGCCAGTACATATAACCTACTAACCCAAAGCCGCCGGTCGCATCTACCAATAATAACTCACAAATAGCAATCCGAAATTATCCCTACCGTCAGACCCAAAAAATAAAATGCACACACAACCCACGAATTGAGACAGAAGAACAAGGCAGAGCTTCGGCTCAATTGAAGGATCTGAAGGCTATTTTGCAAGAAAATTGAAATCTCCCATCTGTATGAGCAACAAAGAGGAGGCAAAAAAAAGTTCAAAGACAACCTAAGGTTACGATAGAATGCATTCTGCGTCGAGCTGAGAATCAGGTTCGGATTTTATGGGAACGGGTTCTCCAATTCTTGAAAAGTGATAATATAGTAATCGGAAAATATTGTATAGGATTTTCTATGATTGCTAGTACAAATCGGTGCTAAAAAAATTTGGCTCGGCGAGCACCAAAGGCCGCTCGTCGGAAACGAAATTCAAAGGTTAATTAGTTTAGGTTCGGAACAGCTCTGATACCATGTCATATATATTGAATAATACTCAATTAGACTTCTGAACATATGCATGGCTACAGAGAAGATGTTTAGAAAGACAAACAAGTAAAAAGAAAGACTCTGTACATCAACATTGAAAAATAAAGCACTTTTTTATTCTTTGCTTGAAAGATCTACTGGAAACACCTAGGTAGGTAACTCAATAACTAGTCAACCAACAAATATTTCAATCCCAGACACAACTTTCAACCTGAAGATTAGCTACTACGATTATTAGAATTTTCATCAAAAAAATTTTATTTAGTACTAATGTACTATCTTCACTGTGTCTCAATAGAGATTTTATTAGCGCATTTAAATTAGAGGAAGATAAAACTTGAGTTGAAATTGTAGATCAAAAAGAATAGAAGCAGCACTATTAACTAGATCAAATTTCAGTTCAAATCATAAGCAATATTTTTTTCAAAATCATTCTGATTGTCCAGTTGCATTACCAGATTTACCACAAAAAAGTTATCATTTTCATTTTTAAATTTAGTTATTCGCTTCCACGACAAACATCAATAACATCTCAGTTGATTCTCATTGTTAATGTCCTAGTAGTGCTATTCCCCATCTCATAATTTTGTTTTTTGAACATGTTGGCGGCCAACTTATGTTATAATGCAAAAACAAACAGTCAAAGAACTCGAACCTTCCATCCATCCTTCTGGCGCATAGAATGCTCTAACATAATAATCAAGAAATTCTGTATAAAGTCTTCTACATCTCTCGCGGTGGATGAATTTGTACTTTTACTTCCACTTTTCTGCACAAATGAATGATAAGAGTGAAAACATGCAAGTTAAATTAAACATATAACAAAAAGAGACATCATCCAAACACCCATACCAACCATTACAGCATGAAAGACTTTCTTCCTACTAAGCATATATCTTTTTTCACACTCGGATTGCAATAGCAAAAATAAAGTCAATAAATATTTGAAGATTAATGGTGATAGAAGTACCTCATGATTAGATATGAGGATCTCCAAAATCCACTCAGGCCATTCATCCATTTTTGTAAGAGTGCTTCTATTTTCTGGATGACTGCATGCCAAAATCAGAAGATCCTGAAACCAAAAGTAAGTATGAGAACTAAAAAATGGTAGGACTGTGGTAAGGAAAGATTAAGCAGGTGAATAACATAATCATTCGAAGCGGTGATAAATTAACATTATTATTTCACCATGAAATGCAAACTTTTTCCAAATAATGACATTGTAGAAACAAAATGATGCAAATAACCCATAAATTATTGTTGGGATGAGAAAACATTTAGCATGATTTGTCTTTCTTAACTCTGCTTTGTGAAATACTAATGAACCAGAAGCCAGCTAAATGGAGCCGGGCAAATATGATTAGCATATTAATAGCCAAGTCAGACTTCAACGTTAAAAGCAGACACAGAGATCATTAATGCACAAAAAAGGAGAAAACCCAGAAACACACTTGTAAGCCTTTTCTAGCAAATCTTAGCGTGCAGGTTTATCAAGATGTACACTTCTATCATAAACATTAATTAGCGTGAACTTATTCCTGCCCCCTAGTGAACCACAAATATCTATCAAGTTTTACCATAAAAGATAGAGAAGAGAATCTGGAAACAGCATATGACTGCTTAGTTCCGCAATCAGATATTCAGCGCACAATTTAGTTTGCATGCCACAACTAAGTACCTGTAATGCTCGACTTTGCAATGCCACCGATGCGTATGGAAGAGAACGAAGAAGAACCAACAATAGCTGCAGATGCTCAAAGCGATGACCTGAATCATACAAGTATAGACCTTCATCCGTTGAAGACATGTTTATCTGGAAAAAAGAAACATTCCAGATATCAAGCAACCCTTTGTATGTAAATTAACAGAAAATTATTTGAACGTAGGTTATCATTCATATGCAGGCTTTATCAGATACTCAAATTCAGCAACTCATTTAAGTGATTTAACATTGGACGGACTCATTATTCTTTCAGGTAGAATGTCATCCACTCACTAGATCATGAATACATTACAATTCTATCACTTACAGATGAAAGGTCATTTGAACAACTTGCTACAAGTAAATATGATGCAAAGAAACACTTTTAATCAGGCGACTTCCATTGTTTAATGTTTCTATGACACTTCCAGAACAACTATATTTTAAATTGATTGTGATATCACATGCATAACCAGTGCTAGGAATTTATGCCAGGCCAGAAGAGAGATATTCGGAAAACATGATTTCCAAGGTCCTAATTGTACGATTGAAATTTAGCTGCTTTCTTCCCGGGTGACTAAGAATGCTCAGATATCACTTTTTGGCTTGGAGCTGCTCACCCCCTCCATTGACTAACATTCACAGAGGTCCTCAGCTAGACATCGAAAAGGGGACTCAACGGTACCAAAGACCTATGGTCTCACCATTATTTCTAGTGATCACGCCATTAATTGCATCTTAGAGATATATGCCTTTGGTAACTGATTGCACCAACTAATAGGTAATTGCATTCATCACAGAAGACTACTGTAGCAAAGAGGGAAAATCTCTCATTCTTTAAAGTCTCAATTTAATAGATGATCAGGCCACACCCACTTCTGAGTGAACAACAGCTCAAAGTTCACAAAAACAATCATCACAACTCGGCAATGTTGCATTTAATGTAAAATATTTAAGCATTTTACCTCAAGCTTTACTTTGAAGAATATTGTTATCCTCTCCATCCACATGGCTTGTCAAATAACTTCTTGGCGCAAAGTTTAAGAAAAATAAGCCTTATTTTTGACAACTTACCCATAGAGTTGAAGAAAATATTGAAACTAATAAATTCGCCCCCTCTCTAACAGCTAAATTTTCAGATGGGGTAGTTCAACATGATATTAGAGCTTGGAAAATATCAGGTTTCAAGCCTCACAGCCATCCATTTACAAAAATTGTGCACGTGTCATGGTTTTTATAAAAAAAAATGAATCCGACATGCAAGTGAGAGGACGTGTTAAAAACAATATTTAAATGAATAAATTTGTCCCCTCTTGAACAGCTTAAACTTTAGATAACATCGTTCAACAAATAGTTTTAACATCAAATCTACAACCTCCCTATCTTGCATTTTGATATGATTAGATATGTCAGCATTACTTTCTCAAAATATTTATTTATACATTAAATGGAAATTTAAAATTTTAATGAGAATGTGCTTCCACTTTTAGGAAGTGACTGCTTTGTAACACAAAGAAATGTGTCGTATAGCATGGGATGGAGGGAAAGAAAATATTTCCACATAACTAATTAAAAAACTCTGGAGAAAAGGAGAGGCAGACGGTTTTCTCATTTATTACGGAGGGCAATAGAGATTCTATGCATTGGATCCTAAAAGCATTACAAGAAAGATAGTTTACACAGACAAATAGAACCTTCAAGTGAACAAAGAGGTCAAAATCTTACTTCCAAGCAAATTATCTTCAGTCCGTATTTGATTTCAAGATAACAACTAAAAATGCTCCTAGTCTCCTAGAAATAGCATCGAGTATTTAGGAAAGATAATATTTCTTTCATAATCCATTTTGTCATCAAACAACTAACAAATGTATGCATAATAGGTATTAAACCTACTGGTAACATGAGAACTAGAGCAGGCCGAAAAATTCAGACAGACCCACTTAGACCTCAGCATCATGATAGTGATATTTAGAAAAGAAATCAATGGTGCAAACCCGTAGCAATGACCAAGAGCATTGTCACCTCTGACATAATTATTTGTAACACATTGTAGAGATACTTCGCCCACCAAATAATAGAGCAGGATGTCACTAATATAATCACAATAGCAGATTTCCATTACAGCAACAATGCCCTCCATCACTACCTTATCATCTAAAGGTGCACCTTTTCCATTGCCCTCAAGGTTGAAAGTCGGCCAGAACATTATAATTAGATCATGTACAACATGAGAACATTATGAATAAAGATTCGGAAAAAATCAAATTATGTTCCATTAGTGGTGTGTTTTAGAACACAAACAAAAGAAAATTAGCATAGAAAATTGATCCCCCCACCTTCCACCAGTTCCTCACCAAACAGGAAAACTAAACACAATTTAGTCAGGAGTAAAAGATTCGCAATACATAATGCCTAAAAATTTGGTAACCAGAGTATCACACAAAACTGCAACATTGGAGCACTAGGCAGGAGAAAAGGCGTGTGACATACCGAGGCAGCCAGTAAAGCTGTGTATACACTGCTCGTCATAAGCCTGTTTGGTGCTGCTTCGAAAGCCTTTTGTAAACCAAAAAGCAGGAGGGAGACCTTATCATCAAACATGGTACCTCCTCCCTCAAGCAAACCAAGAATGTTATTAGTCACATCTGGGGGAACCAGCTTATCAAATTTTAGAAATCCTGATATTACCAAAGCACTCAAGAGGTTAATAATGCCAACAATGATACCATCACTTTTGTCAATGTTATACACATTATTCCGTGCATTTTCAGCACTTATTGAAAAACTTATGCCGCCCAAATTTTTAATAAAAGGATTTTCGGGGATAGACAACATCCTTCCAATATTAGATATCTTTGAGCCATCAAAAGACTCGGGTTTATAAGCCTTTGCCTGCGAAGTTAAATCGTCTTTATCCAAAGGTCCTGTACCATCATAACCAATATCTTCGGAAGCCCCGTTTCCAATATCTAATTCAATTTTCTGGGATGATAAAGCGTCGTTACTCTTCGATGAAAAGTCTGAAGCATCAATGTCTCCAGCTTTCGCTTCACGCTGCAAAAGAACAAGAAGGGTTTCTATGCCACCTGATGATTTAAATGCATCGGCAAAGATTTTAGCCCTGGATGTATTTGGTTGAACAACCAACCTATATATCAGGTGTAGCACCCTGACAACCTGGAAGGAGAAGTTGTAGAATAAGTTCAAAGAGACAGGTCAGACGTACTTTTAGAAGTTTTGGATGACAAAAATCAAAACATTTTAGTTCAGATCAAGTACTTGTGGACAGTGGGACCACATTATTGTTTGCATAAAGGCAGTCAAAATTGAAGGATGTAAAGTTAAATAATGTACCAGCATTCAATGAGTTAGATCATTGCATTGTCTTTTGGGTATCAATCACGTACTTTCTGAAAATACAAATTAGGAATGCAAACACACATAACCTGGTCATATATCATATGGTTTAAGCAAGATCTCTCAGGCACTCCACTTAAACATGTTACCTTCAAAGGTGCCAAACAATTAAACATGCATGTTATAAAACATTGTGAACCAGGGAAAAACAAATTCTCTTGCAGTAGTTTGTCAAGTTGGAAGTACCCCATATATAGATATGGTGGCAAGTTACAAACTGATAAGAAATCTGAACCACAGGAACTTGCAGACAGAATGACAACAAAAACGAATCACCATGAGCAATCAACCTGCAGTCTTGAATCTCTACAAGATGCTTATTGCCGAGTATTGACATGTTTTTTATTTTTCAGAAATATGGAGCCAGAGAAACTTTTTGGAGAAAAAGCTATACAGAATAAGTTGCATTTGCCTCAATAAACATGGTTTTTTAGAGTGAAAATAGAGGTCATTGACTCCAGATAAACTTATTATTATAAGCAAGGATAAAAATAAACTTAAACTGAAGGACCATTGTAACTGCAAAGAGATTTAAATAGGTGTTGCATTAAATTCTTTTGACATCTATGATCGCGCAATAACAAATGGAAGTAGCCAAATGAACATAATGTGAATTGGCTTCTGTTCACATTCATTCCACAATTGAATGTGTACAAAGCATGAACACCAAATCTTTGCTCATTCAACAAATGGACTGAGCATGCATACTAACCTGTATATTAATGTTATATGCAAACAACACAACTATATAAATTTCAGAAATATAATTCACTATATATATTACCTCTTATAAGTCACAATTTTTATTTCACAAAATCTTTAAGTAATTGCATTTCTCATCGGGTTAACCTTATTGATAATAGCACATTTGTTACGTTTTTCACCCTTTAATATTTTCATTTATATGATTATTTGACACCGAAATGCACTAAATATTTCTATATCTTGGTTTAGGTGGCAAATGGGTGAAACAAGTGAAAAATGGAAGAAACAAGTGAAAAATGATCAAAATAGAAGAAAGTGAAAGTTAAAGGACCAAATTGCAAATATCAAAAGATGACTCAGCAAGGAAAATGAAGATATGAAGATTTGAGAGTGTTCGGCGTCAATTGGAGGAAGAAAGGAGTCAAATGGGTGATATATAGCCAAGACATTCTCACACATCAACTTTCAAGCTGAAAACTTTTGCACCGATTTTTAACCTCATCTTGAGACCCTTTTTTCACATGGTATAAGATCGAATTGGAAGTTGACATCTGAATGAAAGTTTTAACCCATCGAGTCAGCTTTTCAACGCACTTTGAATCACCTAAATCGGATATCGGGAGAGAAAGATATTGTCAAAATACTAAAAGCTGTCCGGGGGAAAAATATTATAACTAAGCGGTCGCTTAGAGTAATTTGGCAAGCGGTCGCCCACAACCCTACCGAGAATTCAAAGGCAAATATCATTGAACTAAGCTACCGCTTGAATTTACACTAAGCGGTAGCTTAGTGATTTTTTCGGCAGATCTGTTCTAATTCCAGAAATAACCTAAACACCTATGAAAACGCGTTTTGCTTGATTTTCTCGACCTAAATAGATCAAAACACGTCCAGAAGCCATTATTCTTCATCTTGGAACCTTTTTCTACCACTTTTTCTCTCAAGAAACCTATGGAGAACTAATCAAAACATGTGAAGCAAAGAAAGAACTCATCCAATTTTGGGGAATTCATGTCGATTATTCAAACATTTGGTATTTATTTTAATAAACACTTGTAGATCTGGATTCTTATCTTTATGAATTTATGAAGAATTTGGTTTAACTTCTATTAGGTTTTTCATAGGATTAATCACGTTCTTTCTATTGAATGATCGAAGTATTTGTTGAATCTTTCTTGCATTGAATTTATTGATGTGATTATTTACAACTTTATGCTACATGTATATGGTTGGTTTATAATTTAATTTCAATAAACAAATTCGTGAATTGTGAGGAGAATTTAGAATTTAAGAGTACATGTATGAATTATTTTGGTCTTAAACGATAAATCTTCCGATTAAAGTGCCGGGACGAAAGCCTTTAATTGTGTTATTAATTTGAATGATTGACATTGAATAATCCAATCCGGATGAGGGAATTTGAGCTTCACTATTTTAATTACTGAATTTTATCCCAAAAACTTTGATATTGATCTAATCAACATTGATATCTTTAGACAATTTTGTGTGAACGAACACCTATTTAGAGACTCCTTAATTTAATTTCCATCTCTCTGTGGATACGACACCCCAAAGCTACACTACAACACCGCGTAACACTTTGGGCGTAATCACTTATTCAAATGAATATTCATGGCAGAAGCAAATGGATATTGATCATTAACAACAATTTTCAACGAAATAACCTAAAGAAACTCGTTCACCAAAGCAATATGATTCTAGCAGAACACATTAGAAGAGGTGGAAGTAGACCAACATTATCATGGCCATAATATGTGGTTGTAAAAGTTTTGATTTCATTGGACCTTTTAATAGAAGTTGTGCTAGAACCAATGATTCTTTTTGTTGACACAAAATTAATTGATAATAAGACTTAGTTATTTCTTCTCGTTGAAGTTGTTCTTGTAAAAACTTCTAGCCAGATTTTCTCCAGTAGGGCACATTCCTAATAACATAATATCACAAAAAGCAAGACATATTTAATGATTATGTTATAAAGCATGAAAAAAGGTAGAATGTTATGAAAAATGTAAAAAGTAACATGCTTCAATAGACAACTAAATTTGAAATGTTCGCTCTAAGAAACTTCTTAAGCCAGAAGGTTTATGCCATTTAAGGAAAAATGTGAGGTCACTACAACTCAAAAACTGTGAAGCTCTGATTATACAATTCAGCGTACATACTCTATAGATTAAGTTGTTTTCAACCAATCGCCAACATATTCCAGTGAAGAACTCTTCATCAATAACAAATTCTTAAGTTGTCAAACATGGAAAAATAAAAATTCTCTTGATAGTTGAAACCAAGAACTTGATATGAGAACTGAGAAGGTAACTGTAAGGAACATCATCCAATTGATTTGTTTACAAGAACAAAACAAGTTTTAGTCAAAATGGCTATTGTACCTGATTTGGTTGAGGGCAATCAACCATGAACCCAAGTAAACACCGAACATCCTCCACAGCCAAGGATGGAGGAGCTGCCACAACTAAAAGTTCAATAACCACTAATAGTTCATCAACCAAAGCATTCACCTCACCACCAAGGCGAGCATCCTCATTTATAGAAAACGTATTGACAGAGTCACTTTCGTGAATGGTCCAATAGCATCGCCTGCAACCATCTAAAAGCATCTGAATAGCATTAGCATCTCGCATGACAGATGACTCCGTGAAAACCATATCTGCAAGTGAGGACAGAAGCTTTTTTTGTAATCCATAGCTGCATAAACTCCAAATTTTAAGATCAAGTAACAGTGTACTAAAGAGCTGCACTTTGAGTGAATGGTTAAATTTCTGAGACTGGCATAAAGAGACAATTGCAGCAACAAGTTCCTCATCTCCAACTCCATAGTCATTTGAAACATTAAGCGACGACAAAGTTTGCAGGAGATAATTTAAGATTCTCGATAAAACTTCAGGGCCTCTTCTGCGACACAGCTCTTCATTGTTCGCAGGGTGCTGAATGGCCAAAGAGATAATTCTGAATATGGGAGCAGCAAGAGTAGTAGTGACTGAAGAAAAAGAGAGGTCATGTTGGAGTGGTTCCAGGCTATTCTCTTGCACATTGCTCACCACTAGAGGAAGTAAGGACATTGGACCTCCATGAGCTAGGGCCCACAGAGCTTCTGTTGGCCGTACTCTTGTAGCGACATACACTTGACCAAGAACCTCCGCAGGTCTTCGAAGCATGCCTGAACACCAAGGCACACTGTTGATTATAGAGAATAAGTGTTTCGAGCTGTAGGCATGCAGAGAAGAGAAGCAAGAACTCTATTCTAGAGAGACTGTGCAATAGATTTTGGGAGAAGGTCCAGTGTCTTATGTTACCACAAATTAATAGATAAAGTCAAGCCCACATATATAATTTAAAATTTCAGAAGCAATCAGCTTGAGCACAAAAATAGCAACTCAACCCAAACACACCTTATCTCAACATAGTCTCTGTTCCTATTTAATTATAGAGAACAATAACAAAATAAAATTAGTTAAAGACTACCTGCCAAAAAGCAAGACGAGGAAAATCTAAAGAGAGAAATATTATGGAAATTATACCAATCCCCCGAAAGAGAGGGTGGGTAATGTGTCTTCTCAGCAAACATTATCCTACTACAAATGGTCTCTAAACTCCGGCAGTTCAAAGGAAATCCAATTACTCTAGAGTCAAGAAACAACTCCAGATATGATTATAGACCAAGAGGACATATTACGTGGAAGAATCTTGCATGAAATAAAATCGAAAACAACAATAACTGGATATTAGACTGTTAATTTTGATTTAACTTTACCAAAATGTAGAACTTCTGATACCTGTAGCACCAGAAGGAGAAGCATCTGGACAGTACCGCCCACTAAGTAAGGTGGGATGATAAAGTAGATGAAGACATCCAGCCATTTCTGCATCCAGAAGTGCACTATCTTGTGCCATTCTTTGGAGATGGTCATTTGTGGCTAGCCATGGGGACCCAGCCCCACTACCAAAAGAAGGCAGCACATCCCCTCCCCTAGAAGCCAACCGTGCCATTCTCTCTGGCCCAATAGGTTCCTTAAAAATATATACAGGGCCCATCTCAGCAAACAAAGGGCATTGACGACGACGACGTTGTAAACCAGCTATAGTTGGCGGAGGATTAGTCCCAATGCAGCAAAATGCCAGTGGCTTGGAAATTCGTGGGAAATCGAAAGGACGATTTTCATACAGCGAACCATCTACGTACAACCTTAGCTCACTCTCTGACTTTCCAAGGAGCGCCTGCTTGCAAGTATGTTCAAGGCCAATAAAGTACCAACACTGTGGCTTGAACGCATGAGTAAAATGCAAAGAAGATTTCCTCCCCTTCCCACTTCCACATTCAACAACCAAAAACTGTGCATGGAAATAAGCCTCCATCCCCTGACTATCAGCAGATAAGAAACTGAACAGCCGAGGCATGTGTGCTGTGCCTTCACCAGCTAGAGCACTAGCAGCGGCTGCCGCCGACATATGAGATGATTTCCCTGATGTGGCAGCAGCTGCAGCTGCAATTGCAGCAGCCGTAGTTGCCGTGCTTAAATTATCTGCAAATGACTCAATGTAGATCCAAGTTGCAAATGCAAATCCATTGGTAAAAGGCCATCGGCTCTCCCCCGGACCAAGCAGACCAGAGCTTTCACCATCAAACTCAAAAGTACATGCAGGACCCCTGACCTCTTTTCCACCCATAGCTTTCTCCAGAGAAAGAACTAAACGAGCTGCCCACGGGGTGGTAAGTAGTTTTGTAATGACATGAAGCCACTGATGCAGGTCGCTTGGACAAAGAGAATGACCAGCTAAGTACTGAATGCAGGAGCAAAGAGGAGTTCCATCCCATTTCGATTTCTCAGGTGGACTAACATCATGAACAAAAATTCTCTCAGCTGAGTATAGCAGCACCCCCAATAAACCAGCCACACAGCACATATATCTGTTCCTAGTGCAAGCACGCAATATAGCAAGTAAACCTCTTACCATCCGAGTCCTAGGAGACATGAAGCCTTCAAAATCCCCAACAGCAGGAAGCCAAGGAAGGAGCTCACCTGACACAATGGCAGCCCTAGAGTTCAGCATAACACTAGGAGGATTGTCATCTTCATCCTCTTCAAAAGACTCAACACCTCCCATAGTGGTAAGAAGCGAATCAACTACCAAGTAAGCAATGGTAACAGCCTCCTCGCCATTCCCAAAAATTTCAACACCACTCACAATATTCTTCAGCTTTTCCAAGCTTTCCATTTTGCCCATTATAGCAGAGTCTACTAAATGCAATAGCTCTGGAGACACATTAAGCATAACCTGTTTAGGCTTGGGCTTTTGAAGGGACTTAACAGGAGAGTATCCACTATCTCCATAGAAATGCAGAGCAGAATCAAGACTAACTGAAGAGGATGATACCATAACGTTATTAGTCAAATATCTCTCGGGCCCTGGGCTTGAAAAATGGTGATCATGATGCACCTCTGCATCTGGGGGAGGGTTAAATCCTGAGGTTGGAACATTTCCAAAGGAAAACTCAAATGTTTCTTCACTTCCACCAGACGAATATCTCAAATTATCTGGACTGAAAGACTCATTCACATCCTCAGCATTTTTATTATAATCTTTCAGTGATACATGCTCAAAAAGATTATCATCTACAAGAGGAGAAGATGAATCAACTCCTTGCAAAACTACATTGGTACCTTCATTATCTGCAATATTACTATGTATCTCAACTTTTTCTGTAATAGAAGTTCCTACAGTATGGTCTACACCAGTTCCTACTCCATGGGTCTCAGAATTCCTACCAGAAAATCCTCTATGGTCCCTTGTTTCTTCTTCTTCTTCCATTGTCTGAAACTACTTTCTTGACCTTATAGAGACTTCATCCGATTTACTTATAGGTTTACCTGAAAGACAATAAAAGTACGCCATCACAAAATAAAAAACAAGAAGAAGATGAAGAAGACAGAAAGGAAAGCAACACAGCTAATACTAAAAAGAGAAAAAAGAAGATGCCAAATTCGCAAATAAATGTTGAAACTTTACACAAAAGAGGTGGTAAATTAAACCACTGACAAGCAACATCAATTAGATCCCGCAGTGAAGTCAAATCAAACATTTACAAAGATCCCGCAGTGAAGTCAAATCAGACCTTTACAAAATTCAAACATTTTGTTAAAACCCAAAAAAAAAAGAAGAAGAATCTTAATTCATTTTTCCACTCAAATGAACCTTCCTCTCTTTTTTCTAGCTCAGCATAATATCAAGAAATTTCATAAATTGGGATTTTCATAAATATGGTGGTCAATGCAAGCCAGGAATCCAAACAATTCAAAAATTGAAACCAAAACAAGTCAAAATTGTCTAACCGAATAAATAAGAATTACCCATTTTGCAAAGATAGCGTAAGAAAAAGAAAAGAGAGAGAGAGAGATAAAGCTTGGTACAGCATAATCACAAAATAACAAAATTTGTACAACCAATAAAAGTCAAGAGTGAATGTTACACATACTTAGCAACAGATCTAGCTTCACTTAAATAATGCATTGCTAATTTTCAAACTTAAACTCTAATGTTGATCATATATTGCCCCGTACTAGTTCAAAAGATTCCAAATTTATAAAAACCAATCTATGATGATATCAATTAAAACCAAATATTAACATAAAGAAAGAGTGTCATTTAGTGAATCTTACCTTAAAAGATCGGAAAAACAGCACCGATTTGAATTATTAATTTAGATGGATTATTAATGAAAAATGATGTTTTCAATCAAGAACATAAATGGAAAATTGAATCAAACGGAGATCGAAATCGAAATAGGAGGCGAGTTGAAGGCGACAGAAAAGGCCGAGCAGGCCGACTACTTTTAATTAACATAATAATGCTAAATTCTTGGCCCAATGGGCCTTTTCGTATTGCGTAAGGGAGAAGTAAAAGTCCACTTGGCCTATTAATGATTCAGGAATTACGCCAACAACTCCTTATCTTTCACAATTCCAAATTTTAAAAAAATTATGAGAAATATTATTTAACATCACTAGTATTAAAATTTTAAAATATCGATATAAGTAGTACTAATATGACATTAAATGATACATATAATTAGATGAATCGTTTAATTCTAACTTTCATTGAATCTATCACTAAGCCTCACCTGCACTAGTGTTGTAGCACAAATAGTGTTAAATAACATTTTTTTTATTTCTCTAAATATTGTTTAAACAACAATGTTACATGTACATCAAAGTTGACATCTAATTTGACACGCATGTGAATTGACAGATTTTTATATGCATTGATTTTAATAATATTTTTTCAATCAATGGTCAATTTTTTTATACATAGGGGAATGTCAAACAAGGTGTACACAATGGGCGTACAACTAGCTTAATTTTTGTTTAAACCCCAAAACTCCATCTCTATTTGAAAGCACATAAACCCTCTCCACTATCGTAAATCCACCGCCATCCATTTTCGTCGCTACCGAACCATTCCGACTCATTGAATGTTCAACATAACTCCATCTTTCTAAAGAAAAAAAAAAAAAAAAAAAAAAAAAAAAAACCTCCAATTCCACTGCAAATCACCTAAACCATCTCTGCCACTATCCATTCTCACCGTCACTACTACCAAACCCTTTCTACTCATGGCATCTTTACCATCATCCTCTCTTATTTATTTGTGAAGAATCAAGAAATCTGACAAATTTATGGAAATAATCAATTTATTTTCCTTTTTTATTTTGTGTGTGTGAACGTCTACAACTTTATGTGCAACGAAGAACAATGACATTGCTTTTGATGAATTGAGGATATGACCTATAGATTTGTGATGGTGGGGGCTGAATGAAGGTGATGATGGTGGTAGTGGAGATGGTGATTGATTGTAGTGTTGGCGACGACGATGGACTTTTTGGCAATGGTGGTGGTAGAATTGTTGTTTTAGTTGTGGTGCATCTGTGATGGTGATTATGAGTGTTATAAGTGGTAGTGGAGGTGATTTGGAGATGATGGTATAGCAATAAAATGTTACAAGTGGTGGGTTAGTAGTGGTGGTGTAAAGATGAATGTTATAGGTAGGTAGGATCAACATCAACGGTATGATAATGATAGCATAAAGAGTAGTGATGAAATGTATATAACACAATTTTACATAATGTAATACATTTTCTAACATAATTTAACAAAATATAACACATTATGTTACTTAATTTATTATAAAAATAATTAATATGAAAAAAAAGAAGTAAGTATTGAATTAGGAAATGTATTTTTTAATTGTTCCCAAGATGCAAAATAGGTTAAATCGTATAATTTTGGCTCTAGAGTGTTTGAGATCCTAACGAAAAGGTGTCAACCCTTTAGATTTTAGCCAAGGTACACTTTGACCTTAGGATATTGACCCCGTTGTTAATACCTTGGCTAGATTTTGCTAACGACATCATATTCACTTTATATTGAGATATTAATTTGTATATTATAGTATAAACAGTCAGATATTAGACTTATGAAACAATAACCTCTTGATTTTATACCAATTTGTTTCAAGTTAACATATAAATACACATTGAGATTAATTTATGAATAGATAGAATTAAATTGTGAATAGTACTTAATGGTCCATTAAAATCTATTGTTGAAAATGAAATTTAACAATTTATAAATGATTTAATTAGCCAAATGGGGAAAAATCATGGTATGATGCTAAATGCACTCTTGAAAAATTCTACAGTGAATGTATACAAAAAGGTCGAAAAAGAAAATAAATTGATGGGGTTCATGTGTTTTCGAAGAGAGCTTTATGTTAATCATCACTCAATTATATTTGTGAGGCTATTGAACAAGAGTGTTAACATAGGAACCATACTTCAAACAATTGGAAAAGGAAATTTTCACAAATTTCATGGCTTGTCAGGTGCTAGACCTTTTGACTTGTATCTCAACTATTTTTTTCGCAATAAAAAATATGTTGCAAAGCTTTATCTTGTAATACATTGTTATACATTATGGGAGTTTCTTATGGTTTTTCATATTTCATTTTCACTATTGTATGTCATTTCATTGTGATTTTGAAATTTAAACATTTTAAATTAATATCATAAGAATTTATCATAGGGTTTCCTGATAAGTGTATTTAGGCCTTTAAATATAGACATTTAGAAATTTTTATTATTAATTATGGCTTAATTGCTTGTATATTTCATTTGTTAGGTAAAACTCAGATGATTGAAAGTGAAATTGTAAGAAATGAACAAAAAAAATTTGGCAATTTTCAATGTTTAGGGAATTAAATTTCAAGTTTTCAATAGTTGATTCGGACCACAAAACAATATTTGAAGATATAGGGTCAAATTAGATGAAAATGGAAGATAAAGAATGAAAATTGTACGGAAAAAGGACTTATGGGGATAAATGATAAAATTGAAGTTGAAGTGGCATGCGCCACCCATTCTCAAACTTGTGAGCCACATGTGCACACAACAACGCTCGTAGGGCATGCATAAGGTAGGCGAGCATGGTTAAGTTTGGGAGCAGAAATGCAATTTTCATATTTTACTTCAAACTCTTCTTGAAAACCAATTTCAATGCGATTTTTGACTAATTGTCAAGCCATATAAAATATAGAATGTGAGCACAACATACAAGGCACCTCTCATACTCTAATATTCATTAATGATCATAATAAAAAAGAGGTAAAATCATTATTCTTGTGAGAGAATTAAGAGGCAATTGCAAGAATTTATTCCATTGATAATCCAACCTTGGTTTTTGGACAAAGGAAGAGAAGGAACAACTCGAGATTAATCAGGAAATCATTGAAGATATTCAAGATTTAATGATTCATTTTTTTTTCTCAATTTATTAATTATCGGGGTGATGTTTTACAAAATAATATATATATTTTTTTCTTGTTGTTGGTAATTTTGTAATGTTAGGCTATGTTTCCATTTACTAAGACATAAATGAACACTTGTTATGAAATTTTAATATAAATTCAATATTTTGAAGCCCAATATGCATGAGTTCTTGGATTATTGTCATTGTGTTTAATGTTTTTTAATTATTTGATCAATAATTGGATTGATTTGTGAGTTTTATTGTTATCAGTGAGACAATAGGATAAATTGCACTTATAACAACCATTGTGATGTAGGCAAGAGATAGAGATATATCTTTATACTTTGCATGATTTCAATAAATATTTTAATATTTTTAACTCATACTTTCATGTTCACATCTTTCATAGAAATATAGGAAAGTCACAAGAGATGATAAATTTAATTCTACCCAAGAGAAATTATTAATTAACATAAGAACATTGATCAACAAGTAATGCATACATATTGTCATGGCATCGAATTGTATTAAATGGATTAATAAGAGGCATTTGAAATCTTAGTAATCATCTTACATAAATTTACAAAAACTTTCATAACCCATTCATTAGAATAGTTAGTTTGATTAGTTACTTATGAAAATCTTTAAAAGAAATTTGGCTATTCGATTAGAGTTGTTATTAATTGATCCTACAAGGAATACTAAGTCCTCGTGGTAACGATACATTACATATCATTTTATCAGTTGTTCATCATACCATGCACTTGTAAGAATTTGTACAATCAAGTTTCTGGTGCCGTTGTAGTGGACTATTGTATTTAATTAGTTTAATTTATTTTTGCTTTAATCAGATTTTTTTGCTACTTTCTTAGTTTTTAAATTAATAATAGAAAAAATTACAGCATTTTCTCTTTTTCATTACAGCGTTTTCTTATTCAAAAATCGAACGAATATTCAACTTGAGAAGAAAAGAACAATTAGAAATACATCAAAAATAGCAAGCAAATTTAATAGCAAAAAAAATTTAAAAAAAAAAAATCAAGTAACCATTGGGTTAAATGAAAATGCAGCACACCCGATTATAATTGCTAGTAATGAAAATGAGAGACTGATGGGAAATATATGGTTCCGTTAGTGGTAAAAAGTAGATCCACATTCAGGCAAGCTAATTTCCATTTGAGGATGAAGGTGATTAATATATTCCAGAATGCACTACAATTCTTTGAGAGACTTACTAACAATATAAATGCTCATATCTCGAGATTTTTAGATATGTGCGCAACAAACGAATATTTGAGGATTTCTAGTAATGCAAATTAGCCGAGATTTTTTCCCTATACTTTGGGAGATTCGGCTAGGGAATAGTTGGACACTTTCCTATCTCATAGAATCACCACTTGGAAAAGTTTGAGTCAGAAGTTCTTAAATAAATACTTCTCACCAAAGAGGATCACCAAGCTGAGTGATGGAATCACTATATTCTCTCAGCTTGATTTGAAGTGTTATTACGAGGTATGAGAGAGATACAAAGGTTTTCTTCGATAATGTCTACAACATGATCTGCAGAAATGGCTCCAAGTCCAATACTCTAAATCGGGTTGAATCCGACAATCGGGGTTAACGTTGACTCCGCATATGATGGGTCAGTTACAAAAAGAACAGCAAGTCAGGTGTATCAAATCATGGAGGATCTAGCATAGATCGATGCACTATGGCCGACAAAAAGATCAGGTGAAAAGCATTTTCCAAGATGGCTAAGGTATCAACGTTAATCACGAAAAAGAGCATGAAATATTTTCAAATTCAAGTGGCTGCTATAAAGAATTTAAAAAATCAGATGGGACAAATAGCTAAGGCATTTTTAGAAAGACATCCAGGGATCCTGCTAAGTGACATTGAGATAAATATCAAACAGCAGGTGATGTCAATAAATGTTGTGGAGAATGAGATAATTGAGGATTTTCCTAAGAAAGTACCAACTCCAGTTCGAATATACAGACCTCATATTCTTTTTCCTCAAATGCTTCGAAAATGGCTAGAAGGGGAAATAGTTCAGACATTTACTACACAAAGTGAAGTTTAACCTCCAAAAATTATAGTTAAAAGACGAGTGGTATAGAATGAAAAGGTACATTCCATAGATGATGAGCAAGTTGATCAATCTGAACAATCAGCAAAAATAATTCCAAATCAGAATCAGATAGTCCATAGGTTAAGGTAATCACTCCTATCAAGACATATGTGCATTCTATCTCATTTCCTCAAAGACTACAAAAGAAGAAACTTGAAGAACAGTTTGCTAAGTTCTTGGACATATAACTTCATGTCAACATCTCGTTAGTTGAGGCAAGATCTCAAATACCAAGATATGCAAAGTTCCTAAAAAATATCTTATCAAAGAAAAAGAAAGCTCAATGAGTTTGAGACCATCATGCTGAATTGGGAGTGCAATGCCATTTTACAACACAAATTACCTCCTAAACTAAAGGATTCAGGGAGTCTCAAAATACTTTGTTCAATAGGAAGTAACTCTACTTTTAATTGCTTATTTATTTCTGGGGCAAGCGTAAATTTATTGCTTAATTCAATTTATAGGAAACTATGTTTAGAAGAGCTAAAGGTAACTACAATCATCATTCAAATGGCACGATCAATTAAACACCCTCTAAAAGTGTATGAAAATATGCTCAATAAAGTAAATCCCTATGAACTTTGTTGTTTTTTATATAGAAAAATACTAAAATGTATCTGTTGACACACAAAACCAGGCCCAATTAAGGGAGCCTAATTAAATGGCCCAAACAATAAGGCTTAATTCGAGAAGAGAGCAAAGCCCAATTCTAAAGGCAGGCCCAAGCGAGATTACCCAAAAATGAGTTGTGCTACAGTAGCCCATAATCGCTCAAACCGGCTGGACGTCGCTTAGCTGCGCGAGACGCCCCAAACCTGTGCAAGCATTACAGCGATGTCGCTCAGCTGCGCGAGACACCCCAGAATTGAACAAGCATTACAGCTACCCACATTCAAAGGCAACAGTTATTAAAACGGTAAAGAGAAAAACCTTACCACATCCTACCATTCGAGGATAGCAGTTGCGATCATGGAGAAAGTGAGAGGTTTCTGGATAGAGTGCTTATCATGGAGAAAGTGGGTGGTTATACTACAGGCGATTATACGAAGGAAATTACTCAAGAGTATAAATAAACGAAGAGAATACAGAAAGAAGGACCAAACAAATCACTCTCAAACAGAGAATATGTAATTTTATTTCCTTTAAATCTTTCATAGTCAAATCTTAGTTACTTTGTATGCTTGTGCCCCTTAGAGGCATTTGTGTCTTGTGAATTGTAATCTTCGTAAATAAATACCCCTCGTTGGGACTTTATCTCGAGAGATCGTTATTCCTTACACAATCGTCTGATCCTTCTTTTATTTGTTAGCATTTTTTGCACGAAACAATTTGGCACGCCCGGTGGGACACGTTTGGTGTTTGAAGATACTACAAGCAAATCAATATGCCTCATAAAAATTCTGACAAGGAGCCAGCAAACCAACGGCTAGTCCAATCTGT
Organism: Osmanthus fragrans; assembly: GCA_019395295.1. Lineage (NCBI taxonomy): Eukaryota > Viridiplantae > Streptophyta > Magnoliopsida > Lamiales > Oleaceae > Osmanthus > Osmanthus fragrans. Next base: position 14,764,112 of record CM033349.1, read on the forward strand.
AATCGAACAATTCGATGAGCAGTAAAGTACTCCAGAAATAGATGGGTAGAATCAAAGTCGTTACGAATCAATGACAGAATTGAGTCCTCGAACCATGCGTGCATTGCTCGGTGAACTCACTCAAGACGTCATTGAACAGGTAAACTTGTAAAACGTTCATGTTATAGAAAAGTTTACTCAAAATGGAAATGTGCACTACGACAACATGGCTAAACAACTTAATACGTTGAATGAAATCATGAATAAGTTAGTCAATCAAATTTGTCAACCAATTATGCCAAGCATAGGAAATCATTTCCAATCTAGGACAATTATGGGGCATAGTTCCCCGATACCAAGCTCGAATCACGGGATAGACCCACATTTTGGCCCATCTACTTCAAATTAAGGGAGTGGTGGAATGGCCAACTTGAATGGTGATAATGGAGTAACAAACCTGGGGGGTAACCCGAACGCCAGAGACAATGTCCAAATCAATGGACAGAGCGCCCCACGTGTTAATGATGATGGAAACGCTTAGTTTAATGGCAACAATGGTTTGAATAATGGCGCTTACGCCGCGAACCAAGGACCAAATGCTAGGCTTCAAGTCATTCCACCAATAAACCAACCTGTGGGAGTCACATATGATCCCAACGTTCTATTGAAGAATCAAATTATGGAAATAGTGCAGGACCAAAAGGCTTTTGGGACACGCCCTTTCATTAGGCCGACTTACATAAAGTCATACCCTGATTGGGTAGATCAAGCATATTCGTGGCCTAGAGGGTATAAAATACTTGAGTTCCCATTATTTACTGGCCTGAGAGAGGTTTCCACTCTAGAACATGTAGGGCGATTCACATTATAATGTAGAGAAGTAACTGAGTACTACAAAGTAAGACTATTCCCTAGTTCGTTAACATGAGTAGCCTTTTCATGGTTCATCAATTTGCCAGCAAATTCTGTTCAAACATGACAACAACTAGAACAATTGTTCCACACTCAGTTTTACAAACTGAATCTGAAGTCACTTTAGCCGATTTGGCGAATTTGCGTCAAATGCCAAACGAATGGGCAGAAAGTTTCCTTCAAAGGTTCAAAACAGCCAGGAGCAAATGTTTTGTACCTTTGCCTGAAAATGAGTTTGTCAAAATCGCTCAAAACAGTTTAAACTTTGATCTAAAAAAGAAATTTCAGGACAGGGAATTCCCTGATCTTTTCCAGTTGAGTGCTAACGTGATTAGGTATGAGCGTCTAATAAGGGAAGAAGAACAAATGAAAAACTCTAATAAATGAACTTATTACAGAGATCCAAACTTTGACGTTCATCCTGTAAAGGACGAATATTATGATCAGACAGAAATATGCTTGGCCGAACTAGTTAAGGGAGATGCCTATGCTTGTCCTGTAATGGCCAGGTTCAGAGCGTCAAACAAAGACGAGCCTGTCAAGAGAGAAAACAAAAAGGCTAGGATGTTCTCCTTTGATGTGACCAAATCTGATCTTATATTTGATAAATTGTACAAGGATAAACAGATAAGGTTGAGCGACAAGCATAAATTGCAAGACCCTAAACAAATCAAGGGTAAAAAATATTGCAAATGGCATAATGCATGGTCACATATAATTAACAACTGCCTTGTTTTCCGTCATGTGTTACAGGATGCCATTGAGTTAGGGCGAATCACGTTTGATGATAAGAAGAAAATGGCAGTGGATGAAAATCCTTTCCCACAGCCACTGGGTGTGAATATGATGGCAGCTGGCTTCAAAAATAAGTTGTCAAAGTTCAAGTTGGTCCTAGATGATGGAGAAGAGGATTCTGAGTTGTACACCAATGTCTTTGAAATGATCAAACAGGAAGAAACTGGAAAAAACGAAAACATCCTGTGTTCCAAATGCAAAGGAGAAATAGCTGAAAATATGGAAGAGCCACGAATATGGCATCACCAACATTGCCAACATCGTCCTAACATCAATCCTGGTTTTCGGTCCAAAGGAGGACGAGGTGTGTCAAGCTATGGGAAGCCGCATTTTGAGGCAGTTCAGGTCGAATAGCAATGGAAGGACATTCAGACTACAACCTCGTTGACCAAATGTATGGCACTCCTTCCAGTACAATGCAGGAAAAGTCATGCCCTTTAATGAGATGACCACAACTCAACAGAGATGCTTTCAACGAAATTATGGACGAATGATGAGACAACAGCAAGGGTGTCGTCGCGTCCCAAAGCACCTAAACTGCTTGAAGTGGCCAACAAAAACATTCTTAGTATCTTTAAGGGTGATGAAGAATCTGGCACTGGCGAGTCACTGGGAGAACTGCCAGAAAGTTCTTCTGGAAGGTCAAAATTTGAGTGTGAAAAGAAAGATGAGGATGGAGAAGATCCAGATCAACCTCTCACTGTTCAGTTTGGCACATTACCTCCTGTGATGGCTAATAATTACATACTAGCCAATGAATTCAAAGGTAAAGAAATAGCTGTGAAGGAGAATGAAAGTAATGAGGAAGAAGCATGCTTGTTGGAATGCGAGGAATGCCAGACATCCCAGGGAGTAGGTGATGAGGAAGAAAGCGATGGCATACCGACATTGAGGAGGAAATCGATTTAGAAGAAGAAAGGAAGAAAAGAGGAGTGTCGCGCAACAAATTGTTGAAACAACTTCATCAAGAAGGTGTTCGCGAGGTAGACTTACTGAGCGAACCATCTGGGCGTTCTTTTGACTTCTATGTGATATACGGAATGCCTAAGAGAAGTGTAAGATTACCTCGCTCTGAGAAATACGGATCACCTCCAAGAATATTGCCTCATCTTACCGGTTGGATAGCCGAAGAAGAAATATCAGAGGAAAAGGACAATCCAGGGAAAGCCCACGAAGCAGTAGCTCAGTGTGAAGTGTTACACATGGACTTGTTGCAAGGAAATAGTTCAACCAAGGATCAACAAGAGATAGGTGCAGTTGAGAAAGTCATCTTTAAGAGGCCCAATATGAAGTTGACTAAACACTTGAGGCCGTTGTATGTGAAAGCTTTAGTGAATGACATTCCTATGGGGAAAGTACTTATTGACAACGAAGTAGCTATAAATACCATACCATCGAAGATGATAAGAAAGTTTGCAAAAATAGAAAGCGACATGATCCCAATAGAAGTTATCCTTACCAGTTTTAATGGAGGAGCAACTTCAGCTAAATGTGTGATGCCACTGGATATAACTGTTGGAAGGACTACTAGGACCACAGTCATCTTTGTGATAAATGATAGATGGTCCTAGAGTTATAATGTGCTTATTGGAAGGGATTGGATTCATGGGAGTCATTGCATACCATCCTCGGTCCACCAGTGCCTCGTCTTCAGGAACGACAAAGGCGAAGCAGAAGTGATCCAAGCAGACCACATGCCTTTTGTTACAGAAGTAAACTCGGTAGAAAGGTTCATGTATGAAGGGAACTATGGACCTGTCAGGATAGTCCAAGAGGGTGAAGAAGCTCAGGTCGTCGCGCAGAGCGAAGAACCATTTTCAGTAGACACACTTACTGGGATGTTTAACCAAATGAGGCCAAACATAGTGGCCATTAAAAAGCCAGCAATTGGCAAAAGAATAACCCATGAATTTTAATGAATTGTCGACCAAAAAAAGTGGCCGAAATTTAGGCCTTCAAAGCCAGGTTAATGGCTTTCAATACAGAATGTAAAGAAAAGACGAAAGAATAAACAGCATTTGAGATACTGAGAAACAAGCTAGCAGTGTTGGAATTGGAGCAAAGTATTGGCCGAGAAGTCAACAAAGTGGATTGCTTGGAAGAGGAAGCACTTGCAAAAGAACTGGATGATGAAGCAACAAAGATTGCAAAACCTGGCATGCTCAGGCACAAGACCCTTTGATGTGGGTGAATATTGGTGATGAAGGTGAAGATCACCCAACATTTGTTAGTCAGATGCTTAATCAAGAGGTAAGTGATAATTTAATCGTTTTATTAAAAGAATACAAGGATTGTTTTTCTTGGGAATATGAACGTATGTCTGGTTTAGATAAATGTTTGGTAGACCATAGATTACCAATAAGCCGAATTTTAAGCCACATAAACAACCTCCTAGGCACTTTGCTCCCAATGTGTTACCCCAAGTAAAGAAAGAAATAGAGCGATTGTTAAAAGCAAGTTTTATTAGAACGACAAGATATGTTGAATGGTTATCTAATATTGTGCCAGTAATGAAAAAGAATGGCAGCATTAGAGTGTGCATAGACTTTAGGAATTTAAATCTAGCAACGCCAAAAAATGAATATCTCATGCCAATGGTCGATTCCTTGGCAGATTCAACTGTCGGACATGTAATGTATTCCTTTATGGACGGGTATTCAGGATAGAATCAAATCTATATAACTGAAGAATATGTGCATAAAACGGCCTTTAGGTGCCCTAGGGCTTTAGGATGCTTCGAATGGATAGTTATGCCTTTCGGCCTGAAAAATGCAGGGGCCACATATCAAAGGGCGATGAACCTAATATTTCACAATATGGTAGGCGATTTTGTGGAAGTATATGTAGATAATGTGGTGGTCAAATCTGTTAGAGAAGCAAACCATTTTGAACAATTAAAACGCTCATTCGAGCGGATGAGGCAATATAAACTAAAGTTGAATGCTTTAAAATGTGCATTTGGTGTCAATGCAGGGAATTTCCTTGAGTTTTTAGTACACAAGAGGAGAATTGAACTTGATAAGAATAAAACAAAAGCCATTTTAGAGGCCAAACCGCCTGGTAACAAGAAAAATTGCAAAAGTTCATAGGCCACATAAACTTTTTGAGACACTTTATCTCTAATTGTGCAGGACGAACGAAAGCTTTTTCGCCTCTTCTAAAGTTAAAAAATCAGGACGAGTTCGTCTAGAAAGAAAAACATCAAAAGGCTTTTGATAGCCTGAAGACATACTTGTCAAGTCCACCAGTGTTGTTGACACCTATCCAAGGGTTGCCAATGAAAGTATACATATCGGCTGAGCAAGAATCAATAGCCGGAATGGTCGTGCAAGAAGATCAATTTGGGGAAGAAATGGCGATTTACTATTTGAGTAGACGTTTAACAAAATGTGAATGTAATTACTCTGCTATTGAAAAGTTATGTCTTACTTTACATTTCACATGTACAAAACTAAGGGCTTATTTGCGGCCTGTGACTGTCTATTTGATTTCAAATGTAAATTTAGTTAAATATACGTTTTCTCGCCCTGTTTTACACCAAATGATAGGTCCATGGACTTTGGCACTTTCAGAATTCGAAATACTATATGTACCCTAAAAAGCAGTAAAAAATCAAGCATTGGCTAATTTTCTGGCCGATCATCCGTGCCTTGATATGCCTAAAGAAATTGAACTAGAAGTTGATTCTTTTGAAATAAAACCTTGGGTTTTATACTTCGATGGATCAAAAACTTCTGGAAGTGCAAGGGTAGGGGTAGTATTGATAAATCCGTTAGGGGTTTATTATAAATATGCCTTCACCTTAAATAGACTATGTAATAATAATCAAGCTGAATATGACGCATTGATTGTGGGGTTGGAACTGTTAACAGAGTGGGAATAAAGAATGTAATCGTTAAGGGCGATTCCCAACTGGTAATCTACCAATTCACTGGTGATTTTAAATGCCAAAGTGAGTCAGTCATAAACCAATACGAAATCGCCCAAGAATTATTGGAAGAATTTGATCAAGTAGAGCTTCAGTATGTTAACAGGATATAACGATTTAGTGAACGAATTAGCCCAAATGGCATCGGGCTACTCAAAGTTGCTAAATATAGAGTCCACTTGTGAATATGGAATAATATTGCCCGTGGTGCAATGAAGGGCGAAAAATATTGATGTTCATTGCATACAAAGTGGGGATGCAATAGATTAGAGGGAAAAAATAAAAAACTTCTTAAGAAAACTCGAGAAAGGGGGTCATAGGAGATTGAAGTCGCAATCTATGAACTACGTGCTGATAGAAGAGGAGCTGTTCAAGAAACGCTCAGATGGGTTGCTATTGAAATGTGTAAGTGTACAAGAAGCGAAGACAATCATGGCTGAAGTGCATGAAGGAATATGTGGGGCCCATTAGGCTGGCCAGAAAATGAGATGGCTAGTTATAAGAAGCGGATACTTTTGGCCCAAAATGGGAGAATTGTGCGTGCAATATGCAAAGAGCTATTTGGCCTGCCAAAAACATGGTCCAATACAAAGGACGCCAGCAAGAGAAATGGTATTCGTTATCAAACCTTGGCCGTTCAGAGGCTGGGCGATAGATCTAATAGGGAAGGTTTATCCCCCGTCATCCAAACAACACACTTTCATAATAGTAGCAACGGATTTATTCACCAAATGGGTAGAAGTAATATTGTTAAAGGAGATTTCCGAAAAGAATGTCATACACTTCGTTCGTGACCATATTATATACAGGTTTGGGATACTACAAACACTAACGATGGATCACGGTACGTCCTTGAATGGAGATCAAGTGAGAGAGTTTTTGAGCGATTTTAGAATTAAGCTAGTAAACTCCATGCCTTATTACGCTCAATCTAACGGCCAGGCAGAATCTTCTAATAAGGTTCTAAAGAATATCATAAGGAAAATGATAAGTGAAAATGCCAGAAATTGGTACGAATGCTTGAGTAAAGCTTTATGGGCCTACAGAACGTCACCATGTTTGAGTACCAAGGTGACTCCTTTTCAGCTTACTTACGGCCAAGAGGATGTGCTGCCTATGGAAATTAACGTACAATCAATTAGAGTGGGCTTGCAGAGTGATTGGGATGATGATGAGCATGCTGAATCATTAACCCAAAGCTTACTAGAGTTGGACGATTTAAAATTGGACGTCCTAGATAGATTGCAGGTCCAAAAATAAAAAATGGCCAAGTTTTACAACAAAAAAGTCATAGCCAAGTCTTTTAGCTTGGGCGAGTTGGTTTGGAAGATAATACTTCATCTGGATAGCAAGGATCCAAAGTATGGGAAATGGTCGCCCAATTAGGAAGGACCTTATAAAGTGAATAGCGTATTACCTAACGGAGCTTACCATCTAGAAGATGTGGACAATACGAGGCATATAAGATCCATCAACGGTAAATACTTAAAGAAATATGTTCCTTCCATGTGGGAAGACGAACATGTAGATCAACCGTAAATCGCACAGACAAAATAAATTGGACGATTGTGTTTAAATGAGATACAAACAAGATACGTCCAAATAAGATGCGCCTTTATTCATGACAAGCAAAATATGTTGTTATTCATCACAAACAAAAGAACGCAAATTACAAGTATAGGCCACAGACAGATTCAGGCTCTTAAAACATTCTTCCTATCAACTGTCACACAAAAAGGAAAGATTGGCCGCCATCGCCTTCCTAGATGCATAGCTGCAATGATTGGCACACGGCTAGCGAAACATTCTCAACAAGCAATTAATTCATAACTCTCCTTGGATTGTGGGTAAAATGGGTGCTGAGAAGACATTTATTTGGCCAGAGAGCCACGGCCTTCCCAAATGTATAGCTGCAATGATAGGCAAATGGCTGAAGGAGCACTCTCAGCAAGCTATTCGCCCACTTCCTGCAATCCCTCTAAAGGTCACGCATGGAAGAGATGCTGAGAAGACCTTTATTGGCCACAGAACTTTTCCTATATCTCCCATACCAAAGAGGGCGTCAAGACAATTGACAAATTTGGAGAAGGATCGGGCGCTTCATGTCTGGTAAAAAAAGGACTAATCGATCTTGTGGATTGATCCTTTGGATGCTAGGCAGCAACGACAAATTAATCCTATGAAGAACAATAATGGGAATGGCGAATGTACGAAAGGTTCGCGATTTTTATAGTAGCCTGAAGGCAAAGAGACAAAAGGCGAAGGACCATATACATGCACAACGACCGAAATTGAAGGTTCAAACCTCGAAGGAGAAAAGTCGGAATACTAAAAGTTCGATTCCATGTGAAAGTAAGCTATGCAATGAATGTGGCACAATAATGCCAAGCGATATCAGCAATTGCGTCAAATAAGAAAGTTCCATTATGAAATTGAACAAAAATATAATTTCATTAATGAGATGTAAATTACATGATTGGCCAATAATGGCTTCTATTTTACGGTGCAAAATGAGACGGCCTAATTACAGCCTACCCCAGACGGAACGCATTTGTTCCCTGAGCTTCTCCCATTCATCGTGATGTTTGTTAGCAGCATTGGATAGTTCAATCATAGCCCTCTCATCAACTACTAGTGACGTGTAACGCTCGACCAAAGAAGCACTTCGCTCAACTTCTTGAGACACATTACGCTTCTTAACAGCCAATCTAGCCTTATAGCCGTCCATCTTAGCTTGGAGTATCTTCATGTTCGCGGTCAGACTCATCATTAGAGAATCCTCAACCATGACCTCAGAAGAGACCTCACTCAAATTGCTCTTAACCTTCTCCAGCTCCTGGAACAAATATGCCTTTTCACTTACAATATGGAAGTACTAGGTCTGCTTGGTCTTCAACTCCGCATCCTTAGCCAGTAAAAAGTCGATTTTAGAGTGAATGATCTTCAATGTCAGCTTGATATCAGATGAAATTTTGAGCGAAGGAAGCTCAAGTGCTTGAGCCATTTGTGCACCTAGACGCTCAAATGTTTCTTTCTGGCTTGAGGCGCTAGCCTAATTGACGTTCATGTCCATGAAAGAACACATAGTCAAACACTGATTGTTTGAGGTTCCTTAGATTCTCCCCCGAAGATGCAGCAGATGAAACAGATGGACGATTAGATGAAGAAAAGCGAGAAACCTCGCTGGCCTTCGCTCGCTCCCAAGAGGAGAACAATCCCTGAATGGAGCACAAAATGGCGTCAGCGTCCTGTAAAAGAAGAAACACAAGCATTTAGCATTTTTTCATTACAACGACCGAAGCAAAAAAATAAAAGACAAAGCAGGAGTTACCTCATTAGCAACTTTGGGAAGTTGGGAGGTATCACCAATGGATCCAATTGATTGTGATGATTTTCCCTTATCTGAGCAAGAAAGCCCCTCCATGACATACAAGCCCACAAGTACTTCTACAAACCAAGCGATAATGGTTTGAGGTTAAGTATGCAAATGAGGAAGCAAACTATAAATCATACTACCTTCCACTCCGGCACTTGGGAGGTCATCGCTCTAATGAGATGGAAGTCCCTCAGTTGGCTGCACGATCACAGGCTCTCGGCCTGTAGACTCCTCAGGGTTAGCCTCCTCATCAGATGGCCTAGTCGAAGAAGCTTCTATGGTATGCGTTGGCGCAAGGGCCTTCAAAGATGAATCAGAGCCCCTCTGAGAAATTCAAGTAACATGTTAGCACGTGAAAGATTACTTGTAGTGAACAAAAATAGGTATTTCTCTCAATTACCTTCCTCTTGATGATAAGAAGAGCATCTTCACTATCATCATCATCACCTTTATTTAGCAAAATTGGCCAAATAGGAGTTGGCCGTTTTTGGCTGAAACCACCGGTAGTTGTCCCCAGTTGAGTAGATGAAGGGCTGGATGAAGCAGGGCGTTTGACTCGAGTAGGTGGAGAAGTAGGATTCCTGACTAATATGGGAAGGGCAGGAATGTGAGAGGTAGAAGAGGTTCTTGGCCTCTCCAAAAGATGGAAATTATTATTAACGTCAGCGACAAACAAGCTTTGTCTCAGAGACGGCCAAAATTGGTTAAAAACAGAATGAGCTGCAAAAGTAGGATTAAAATGGGCTACAGAAAAGCCGATTGTTAAAACGGCATTACAAGCCTCAATGGCTAACGCATCAGATTGACTAATAGTGTGAAAATGCTCAATCAAGTTCCTAGAAAAACAGGGAGGAACAGGCCAGGTTTGACCGAAATGCAGCTGACGAGCAAAAAATTGGGGAACATACACCTCAACCCCCGCCTTGGCGTTTGTTCCAGTCAAGATGTCATGAAACAATTATTTGTCAACCAAAAATTGGGCCCAAACAGGGGCAACGACACTTATATCATTCATGGTAGGTGGAGGCTATACAAAAATGGGAATTTGGTGAATGGAGAAAGGGAAAAAGGAAGGGATAGAATTCAAATTGTAAAAGAATAAAAAAATGTCCTTGGCGGACAATGTCACAGGGCTCAATCTATTAATGAGGAGCCCGTAACAACTAACCTACTTGGGAGGAGCTGGTGGAGTACCAAGCTGTGGGAAATAACTCCTGAACCACAATTGAGCGAGCCAAAGAGGCCCGCTGCCAGTGGGAGATGCTCCACCCCTCAATTGGACTTGAAGGGAGCCATCCCTCGATAAAAGGCGGCCAAAAAGAATGAACAGAGATTCAAAGACCTTCCACGAGCTAAATAATTAGCTTTGGGTAGGTAGGCAGGAGAAGGGAAGGTTTGAGGCTAGGCACACAAAGAACATATTTACAAAGTCAAACCAAAAGGAAAGCCACACGCTCAGCATGAGTGGGCTCACTAGTACTGGAATTATCGTACATACTTAGCATGGCAGAGTAAGAATCGGTCAGTTTCTTGTCAAATTTCGGGGCCACACCAGCAATTAGAATACCTGGGAAAATGGTGTTGCCCAGAGGTGGTAAATTAACTAAGGCGCCGATATCCCTCAGGGTAATGGACATTGGGCTAAGAGGGAAGACAAAAGTATTATACTCAGAGGACAAAAAACTTAAAGCAATGGAGAAAAGCACTGGGTCATAAATTGGGGGAGTGAAGGGTGATTTCTAGCAAATCCGAAATCCCAGTACGATCGAAAATTGCCCTGGTGGGGCCATGTTTCATCAAACGTGGATGCCAAAAATGGAAAGTAGCATCAGTTTTGGGCCAAGTACGGATACCTTTCTCGCGGATTGGCTTCAATGGGAGGGGATTCAAGAAAGGAGGATCCTGAGTGCAAGGGAACAGCTGGGCCGCCACTACCTGCCCCACAGAATCAACATCTTTGAAAGATGGGCCAAGTAAAACTCATGGAGATCAGGGTTGGCCTGTGAAAGAAAAACAGAGTTGACATATGAACGGGAGAGAAGCTGTTGGAAATCTTTAAAGCTAAGAATATTATCAGAAGAGCTCGTCGATGTCGCCATTTGCGTAAGAACCTTTGAGAATGAAAGGGTTTGAACGTTCGAATAGAGAGGCAAGTGAAGATGAACAATAGCCTTTATAGGTGGACGTAATGATGCAAACGTGGGTAAAGTGGCGTGACGAAGTGGCGTGTCTTTTGGGTTATAGAGGTTGTGGGATGTTATGTTTTGGGCCGAAAAGGGTCACTGCCAAAAGAGATAATGATTAAGGTATCCCACCCTTTTGTGATCTCGAACGTCGAATGAGACATGAAATGATGAATATGGCATAAGATTCATAATAGATATCAATTTTTCCATATTGGGAGGTAATTGTTGACACACAAAACCAGGCCCAATTAAGGGAGCCCAATTAAATGACCCAAACAATAAGGTTTAATTCGAGAAGAGAGCAAAGCCCAATTCTAAAGGCAGGCCCAAGCAAGATTACCCAAAAAGGAGTTGTCCTACAGTAGCCCATAATCGCTCAAACCAGCTGGACGTCGCTCAGCTGCGTGAGACGCCCCAAACCTGAGTGAGCATTAAAGCGATGTCACTCAGCTGTGCGAGACACCCCAGAATTGAACTAGCATTATAGCTACCCACATTCAAAAGCAACATTTATTAAAACAGTTAAGGGAAAAACCTTATCACATCCTACCATTCGAGGATTGCGGTTGCGATCATGGATAAAGTGGGAGGTTTCTGGATAGAGTATTTATCATGGAGAAAGTGGGTGGTTATAGAGTAAGAGGTGGTTTTCAGGCGGTTCTACGAAGAAAATTACCTAGGAGTATAAATGAACGAAGAGAATACAAGAAGAACCGAACAAATCACTCTTAAAAATAGAATATGTAATTTTATGTCCTTTAAGTCTTTCATAGTCAAATCTTAGTTATTTTGTGTACTTGTGCCACTTAGAGGCATTTGTGTCTTGTGAATTGTAATTTTCGTAAATAAACACCCCTCGTTGGGACTTTGTCTTGTTTTGAGAAGTTGTTGTTCCTTACACAATCGTCTGATCCTTCTTTTAATTGTTAGCTTTTTTGGCGCGAAACAGTATCATTTATCTTGGGTCAATCTTTCCTATCTACAAGTCGGGTTGTCATGGATTTGAAGTAGGCTAGCTGACCTAGATAGTAGATGATGAGCAAGAGAAATTTCATGTAACGCCCCGAAAATTTTAGAATAAAAATTTATTTGTTCTATAGATTATATTTTATTAGTTTGAAAGTTGACGGGCTAAAGTGAAATATGTTTTGATTTTTTATGTTTTTGGGTCAAATATTTGAATTTTGATAGAGTGATGATAAGTATATCAATATTGTACTTGTTGGATAGCTCTTTTTTAATCATATATTTTAGACTCGAAAAAAAGTTAATTTGGATAAGTTAGGCATAAGATATTGTAGTTCTAAGAATGGATGTCTTTGTAATTATTTAAGTTGGTTTAGGATTTAATATATTGGTGGCAGCCATGTTTTAGGTGTGGAAAAAAAGTTAATGGTTAACCTATATTTATTGGACTATGCTACATGTACACCCCATACTCTACAATGCCCTACACCCCCCTCACATGGAGGGGGGCCCACGAATATTTTATTATGTGTGGGCCCCCCTCCATGTGAGGGTGGTGTAGGGCATTATGTAGGACATTGTGTACATGTAACATTTTTCATATTTATTTTGATAAAGATTAAAAGTTAAATTGTAATCCTATGTGTAGAATATTAAAGTACGAGTTTTCAATTAAAGTACATGTGTCATATCATGATTTGTTTAACCAATTTTTAATTCTCATCCATGTTTGGTACACGACTTCTTCCATCACAATTGTACCATGACTCAAATACTATCTTTTCTTTACTATAAATAATGTGATATTGTCCCAGAATTCCCCACCAAGAAATTTTACACTGCAGATAGTAGAGAGAGAAAATAATTTCGAAAAGTTAGTCACAATTTTATTTACACAATCGAGAAATTGGAAAAGATATTGGAAATTCTTTTAAAAATTCATTTTATTTGACAAGGTAAGAGACTTTTGTGCAAATGGTTTGTTTCCATATGTTTTTATATTCAATTAAATATGCATGAATTGTCATTGGACTTTTGAGTTTTTTAGAAAAAAGATATGAATTCTCACGGAAATTTAAGAGAACATAAGATGTGTGTGGCGTTTGGCTGCCGATATACTCCATAAGAAAATAGTGGTATGAAGTATTTATTTATTGTTATATAATTTTGTATAAAAACTGCATGTATCTTACTAGGTATTTTTAAATACTCACTCTTACATTAAATTTTCAAGTTAATTCGATACGATTAAAATGGTGGTGAGATAATGATGCAGATTGCCAAGAGGATTTGAAAACGAAAAGCATCAAGTTTTCTCTCTTTCAATTTATTAGTAGTTTAAATTGTTCAAAAAAACATGTTATTTAATTAGCTAGGTGTATATGTTTATTTTAAGATATGATTTCCATGATTTAATTTAATTTGTGAATGTTTTAGTTATTTTTTTATAAAGAAAATTATTTTTTATCGTTCTGCATTCAATATAAAGAAAAGTGAGTTTTTAGTAACACTTCAAAATTTATGAAAAATTGGGGTGTTACATTTCAAGTATATAACAATGTTGAAAAACCATCTCATGAACAGGAAAGCAAAAAGATTATTTACAATGTGTTAACCTATAGTTGATTATAACTTTAAAGTTTTGATTTTAACAAACAAGGTAATCTTATTTATTAACAAGTTGAATTTAAATTATTATAATTTTTCAGCATATTATGAAAATTTGATTGACGATTGTCAAAAGATAAAAAATTATCATCATAAATCAGACTCATGAAAAAGGTCAAGATCGAAGAATTTAAGAGCCAAACTTCGGAGCATTATCAAAGATTTGATTTCTTAGTGTCACGTGTTTTCTATAACGTGATTCATACCACAAGTATATAGTGTCAAGTTTTGTAATATAGTAAAAGAATTAGGATGTCGAACCCACAGGGATTGTAATTTAATTTCTATCGAATACTACAATTATTTTAACCTTCAATTTATTTAGAGAATCAAATCCTAAAAAAATATGTTTTTACTGATTTAACAGAATTGTGATGAACAATGCAAGTATCGGAGGCAAATCGCACCTTTTTTTTTTTTTTTTTTTTTTTTTTTTTTTTTTTTATCAATTTTAGGAATCCTAGGGAATGATTTCGCCATACTATTGACAATGTTCTTCAACCTCTACAATTATTCATATCAATCATTTCCAAAATCTATAAGCAAGAGCTCTAAATTAATTCCATCACCTCTCTCAAGTGTCGGATAGAACCTACTTCTATACTTTAATTTCAATATATCTATTTCGAATCAAACATATAAAAATTTTCAACCATGTGGTTCTTAGTTGAAAAATGCCTCACAGATTTCGTACTTTCTCTCGAAACCTACAAAATCTGGGTTATATGATATGAACCCAACCAAGAACAAGTTTGGGAACCCACGAATAAGATGAATCCAACCTAAGAAAGTTAGAAACCACGCCGTGCAAAGATCAACCTGACCCGTTGTTTGACCCGTACTAAGAACCGAGATTCCAAGCAAGAAATCCAACCCGTTGATTACCCGGAACAAGAACCGTGAAGTGGGAACGCCACAAAAGGATTGCAAAACCTTTTGATAAGTTCGAAGTTAGAACTTTAAACCACCAAAAACATGAAGGAATTAAAACTCTCAAAGTTTTATAAAATCTCAATAATAATGGCAAAGGTCTTTACAATGAAGAAATAAAATCTTATTTATACTAAACTAAGGAAATATGGAAAATACCAAAATTTAGAGTCCAAAAATATAAAAAGTTGTCAAAAATAAGAATTCTAGTGAAATAGAAAGAAATCGCCAAAATTACGTTTTTATCGGACGTCCGGTATGGCACGTCTAGTTGTTCGGTTCGATTTTCGACTTCATCCGGATATTCGGTAAGAGGCGTCCGGTCGTCCGATTTGGCAGAGTCTTGCTCCCGTCTTCGACCAGCTTTATCACGTTGCTTCAAGTGTTTTCAGCCTTCGACCCCGACATGAAACTTGGTCTTCGGCATGTTGCCTCCAACATGTCGTGCCCTGTGACTCGAACAAGCAATTGTACAGTTTTTGTTGATTCCTTGAAGACCCAAACCCGGTTTAGATCTCTTCCGCTCATCCGCCAAACCTTCTTGAGTTTGTGATGCAACTCGGATCACATCATCATGTTATTCCTAGATCACGCTTAAATCTCTCTCTCTCTCTCGAGTGCCGAAATTTAATTCATCAAATCATTCAATTATTGATTAAGTAATTAAAAGCAATAAGCAGGAATCAACACAAATACAGTAACGGAAGAAATGAACGAAACAGTTGTATTAGAATCAAAACATATCTCAAGTAGGCTACATTAAACCCTAGATTTAATGTTTTAGTTCATAACTGAAATTAAAAACATATTACAATAGAGATGAAAAAGAAACATGGAAGATAAAGGAATAAGAAAACTGATGTTTTACTGGTTGTTCCCTTTGATTTTTCCTCCAGGACTCTTGTAAAATCTCCTCAATTGATTCCATGTTTTTGCTCTTTATTCATCAGTCGTCCTCCTCCTAATTAGGTCCTTGTAATCTGTATTTATACATCCCTAAGTTTGCAAGACGGATTGGGATTGGACCGGGCCGAAAATAGAACTAGAATTTAATTTTTTCTATTTCTCACTGGCGGCGCCACAGCACCACGAGATTTACGACTGGCATCGCAACGCCAGTAGTTCTGCTGTTATTTCATCTTGTTGGGCGCCGCAGCTGCTTGTTGCTGGGTTTTCTCCAAGTTTTGGGTGCCTAGGTGCCCAAGCTTCTGTCCAATCTTGTTCTCTGCCCATTTTCAAGCTTCTTCTTTACCTTATTATTCCCTTTTCTTGTAACATTCCTTACCCACTTTGATCAATAATTTAGCTTCAATCCAAGCTCTAAAATACATCCATTCCTACCAAATTGTCTCAACTACAAAACAAAATGAACACACACATCAAAACGCTCAAAAGTGCTCTAAAACAAACCAAAAACCATAGTTAAGAGATATTAATTCAATAAGTGAGTTACACTCATCAAATACCCCCAAATTTAGTTCTTTGCTTGTCCTTGAACAAACATAAAACACACATAAACATAGTTAATCGAGACACACAAATAAGTCATAAGGTCACAGTTTAGCTGAAAAACTTGTCCCTCAGCTCAGCATTAAATGCATGATATCGAGTTCAAGAACTACTTCAAAGTCATAATGCGAAAATCAAATTCTTACTTTTCCAATGCAAAATGGGTGTGTGTAAGGAGAGTTAAGTGCGACGCTGTGCAATCATAAGTTGATCAAATTCCTGACCTTAAAAGTCAATTATTTGCTTACTTCACTTGTGGGATTCACACACCTCCAAAATTATTTTCTTTTCCCAAGGGTGTAGTCGAAGGTTGATTTATAAATCACTACTCTTTATTCTCTCTAGTTTGGTTAGATGTCACTAATTGCAATTCAACATATCAACAAATGAGGATTCTCCTTATTTTTGACTGCTTCAACCTCCAAGAATCAACCAAGTTACTATCGTTTTGTCAAAAGCCTAATCTTCTAAAACAAGTGTTTGTGGCTTAATCAAAGCATGTGCGTCTTCTGTTTTATGCACATATTTTTTCAGATATGTATATTTAATTTTTTTTTGGAATCTTATGTGCAGACGTCTCTCCATTAAACTTTCTAAATGACCCCTGTAGCGAGCTTTAGGCCGATGACTCCCAAATCAGATGATTTTAGGGCATCAGATTTTAGACCCTTGCAAGCTTAATCACTCGAATCATAAAGGCTACGAATAAACATTTCACAGTGAGATTATTATAGCTGTCATCATTGGAATCTTTTTAGGGTAGCTTCACAACAAGACAACTTTTTCTTTTTTATGCAGTGATTAGTGCAATACCTCTTATTAAACACTCATTCTCGAAGAACGACTTCTAACTTAAAGTTTTCACCAAATTTTCATCCTATTGGTCTTAGCTAGTCCACAGGAAATTTAGCACACATGGAATCCACATCTATTCATGTCACTCCACAACAGTTCAATCGTCCAAACTATCCTAAAGTTGGTTAATGGATGTAAATTTTGTTTAGTGGTTGTTTGGATTTGACATCTAAATTCTCTATTTCAACCTATAAACATGTTAACCTATTCATGTACAATGCTACAATCGACTCAGGTGTATAAAAATTTTCCGCTCCACATGAATAGGCAAATATTTAACTCAAGCACATAACTCATCCATAATGCATCAACCAACAAATGTCTCCAAATATATACATCATTGCCGACAATGTTATCCAGCCCACACAAGCATGCAAAGGCTTGTAAAATATTTTTTTTCATACACGTCACACAAAGAAAAGACGTGCATAATAAAGAAAAATACACATAAATAGTTAGACAATAACTAAGTTGAAATAACACCCCTCCACTTAGATAACACATAGTCCCCGATGTGAAAAATTAAATAGAGTGAAGAATAGTGCAGTAAGGACATCAAATGTCCTCATCGCTGTCCGGTGGAGCTGGAGGATGGGAGCGGAGTGGTAGGAGCGATGGCGGAGATAACGTAAGTTCGGGATGAACAGAGGCTATGACCGCCATGCAAGCATTCTGGTACCGAAATTGGTCATAGATGGAGGATTGTAATTGATCTAGTTGTGAGTGCATGTCGTCCTGCCATCAGGTCATGCACTAGTACATTGACTCTAGTCGCCGAAGGATGTCCCCTGTAACATCACCAGTCGTCAGAGGTGGTAGCAGTGGTAGTTTTGGCTTAGAGCCTGGGATAAATTTGGCTTGTCATGATGCATCAAGAGCTTTTCCCGGAGTTCCCGTATGAGTGGTGGTTTGGGGTATAGAACTTCATTAGATTCTCGGGTAGACACACTCGCTTGTATAAAGAGATCATGGATTAAGGAGGGATGTCCCAAGTTATCTGTGGTTGACCCTCCAAAAGTTTGCAGAATACTGTTCTGGATGATTTGTCCAACATCAATAGATAGGCCGCACTGAATGGCATAATTCAAGATGGTCCGTTCCTTTGTCACCTCACTAATGTTGATGCTGGGGATTAGTTTGGCAGATATAAAGTGATGCCAAACCTTACAATTAGTTATCAAACCAGATGTAAGGAAGTTGGTCACACCATTAGCAGTTCGTTTCCATTCAGTGCCTTCGCGAGCTAATGTTCGAATCAAAGTGTCGGGATCAACGCCTTCTTCACGTAGTCGAGAGTAGTCATCATTGGATATATCTCTCGTGTTGTAAAATTTGTTGATGGATGCACTGTCAAACTTGATCCAAAAACCCTGCACGAAAACTTTGAAGTTGGCGTATTCCTTGGCGTTGGCATAGAACTCTTTCACTAAAGAAATGGAGGCAGCGCCTGGTTGCAAAGCAAATTATTCCCAACCCAAACTCCGTATTTTTTCTGGCAAAAAATTTTCAAAACCTCGCTCTGTGTTGCAATTCCACTATATGACCACGTGTTCATATCATTCCTTCACGGCGGAACTCACAAAACACCTCCTATCAAAGACAGTAGAAGAAGAGGCTTCCTGGACTTTAGATTTCTTCTTAGGCGACATGGCAACTGTTCCCAAGTCAAAAGCACAATAAACTCTGCTTACAAATGTCGACTGCCCAACTAAGACTTAAGGCCCTGTTTGTTTCAGATTAAAATCTGATTTTAATCTAAGTTAAAGTCAAACAATTAATATCAACCACATCTTTCTTGGGTCTTACAACTTTTTAACCACACATTTCAAAAACTTCTATAACAATCTACTAAAAATCTGATTTTAATCCTCACCAAACACCCTCTAAACTTTTCACTCTCGTAAGTTGCGTGTTAACAATCAAAACTCAAGCCAAAGCTACACTTGCAAAAACCTCCAAAGAGCTCACTTAGGCAATTTGTCAAACACGTGTAGACATGAAAACCAAGCAAACATTAATCAAACTCAAAGATCTACAAGACATGCCAAGATATTCATGACCACATAGCATCTAAGTAGCAAAAGGCACCTATCACAAAAGGTAGATATGCCTTCCATGGAAGGGAAAATTGAATCAAGAAGAAAATTCTTACCTCAAGTGGAGTGAGCCTTCAAGAATCCTTAAAGCTATTGCAAACTGTGAGAAATAACAAGAGAGAATCACAGAAGAAGGAAAAAACTTTGCAAAGTGAGTGAAAAGGAAGTGGAAAAAGTGAAAAATGTGAAGAGAGGAAGGGGAAATATATATATATATATATATATATATATATATATATATAGCAGGGAACCTGGCGCTCTGGCGTTGCGATGCCATGGGTTCTAAAAAAAGCCTTTTTTTAATATGAACCCGGCGCCGCAGTGCCCAAAACTGGTGCTGCGGCGCCATGGGTTCTGTAGATTTTTTTTTTTTTTTTTTACCTGTAATCCCCGTTGTGGTCCTTCCCCATTACTGCTATAGGTTTGATGTTCCATACTTGAGAGTGTACCTATAAGAATCAAAGAAAAATAAAATTACCAATTCTTTTAAAATGCCAAAATTTCTAAAAGAAGGAAAATTGAAATTTGAGGAATAGAACTTGAGTTGCCTCTCAAGAAGCGCTTCTTTAACATCTTTAGCTGGACATGGATCTGGCGTTATATTGATTCAACAAGAATGATTTATTCCACATCCTGATATTCTTCTCCATAATAATGTTTAAGTCGTTGTCCATTTACTTGGAAGAGTGATCTATCTTTGCTTACGAGCTCCATTGAACCACAGGGAAATACTTGTCGAATCGCGAACAGTCTTGACCACCGCGATTTAAGCTTTCCCGAAAAAAACTTCAAACAAGAATTGAATAGAAGAACTCATTCTCCTACTTTGAATTCCCTCGTCAGGATCCTCTTGTTTTGCCACAACTGTAATGTCCCAAAATTTTAACAATAAAAATAAATAGGAGTCGTTACCAAAAACTTCCTTTAAAATGTACATTACAATTTATTTATGAATATAGTGGACAAATTGAGAAGAAAATAAATCGCCAATTAATAATCCAATAAATAATCACACCAATGAAAGTGCGGGCAACCACTTAAATTCCCATAACAATCAACAATATTGAATGAATAAAATATAAATAAAATCTCAAAGTGTACATAAACATTTAAGGGGTTGGGGATAAAAATAAATTTATTTGAAATCTGACAATTATACTTTAAGAACATCTCCGGGGCAATAAATTAGCATACACGTTCAATTCAATAAAATTAAAAGAAATAGTTACGTGTTTAAATTTCAAATCCTAGATCCCATGGACCGAGGCACAACCACACCATCGAACCGCCATGCTCCGACACTACCCGTTCTAGCCTGTGAGGTGTAGGAAAAGGGTGAGTACATGAAGATACTCAGTAGGACACGAATCAATGGTGCAATCCCGATTAACAATATTAAATTATGTGCCAAAAATATCATACCGTCATATCATATCTTTAGAAATCCGGTAAGAACTCATAGTATATCATATCTTTGGTACCGGAATAGCAATTTCATATCATATCATATCATAACTTTCATAAGCATAATATTTATCGACATGAAGAAATAAATTAAACGGGACTAACCACTTGCACCTCGTAATCCTACCTCGTTAGAACTAACAACTTTCGTGCAAGATAAATTTCAAAATCAAGTTCCAAAGTTTTTCTCTTGTTTCTACCGCTGTGTTCTGTGGGTGTACTTTTTGACCATTGTAATGTGTATGTATGTATGTGTGTGTGTGTGTGTGTGTATGTAAATATTAGGTTATATGACAGACCTAAAGAAAAGTGGGCCACCTAATTCTAGAGCAAATCCAATTAAAATTCTAATTGGACTAATATCAATACTTTATCATAACCAAATAAAAAATATTGACGTCCAACCAAAGCTCACGTGGCCACCTCTAATAAAAATTCTTTATTTTATCCAAACTAATAATCAAATAATAACAACATATATAAACAGTAATAACTTGGGTCAGACTTATTCGAATCGACTTTTTTCGAGCCTGATATGCATGATTAATTACGATCTATCCAACGAGTCCAATATTTATTGCTCTATCAAAATCTAAATAATTGGGTCAGACTTATTATTGCTCTATCAAAATCTAAATATTTGGCCCAAATAAAATTGAATTAACACACATATCACTTTAGTTCCTCAACTTTCAAAATATTAAAAATATAGTATACGAAATAAATAAATTCTTTTCTATAAAATTTTCGGGGTATTACAATCTCCCCTCCTTAAAATATTTTCATCCTCAAAAATTTACATTGACTAATCGAAGAGTTCTGGATACTTGATCTTACTCTCCTCATACTGAAGGAAAAATAATATCGTTCATGGCAATATTCTATACATCATAGTGCAATTATATACACCCAAGCATCAAGTCTAACATATCTTGATTGCATTTTTATCATGGTAACATAACGTATTTTATGCTTATACATACAAGTGGAGGAATCATGTTCTTCTTGAGATATAAATCATAAATTTAGCGAGAAAAAAAAATGCATGTCGTGAAATCCATAAGGAGGCAATAAAAAATGTAAACATTTTCTTACTCCCTTACATACCTTAGAGTCGTCAGATGGTGGTCGATAAGTGGTTCTCGAGTGCCAAGGATCTTTCAAATTTTTATATATTTTAGAACTTTTAAAAAAAAAATTACATCTTTAAATTTATCACTTAAGAAGATTATCAATATCTAACATTTAACAAAGAAACAAATTGCCAATTTTTTTTTATTTTTTTTAAGTGTGTAGTCACTGTTCATGTGAACAGTACCATCCACGTCAGTACTGTTCACATGAATAGTGCGTGCCCTGTTTGGTACTGTTCATGTGAATAGTAGTCTCTTTTTATTTATTTTTGAAAACCTAGAAGAGATCGATTCACAGATGGTACAACAAATTAATGCCCAAACCCAAAGCTGGGGTAATTATAACGTTTAGCTATAATTTAGAACATCAAAATTGGAGTAAAAGGGACTTCATTAGCTAAACACGTATAAGTCAATTTAACAATTATTAAAATAAAAATTTCGAATTGTTACATAATTTAGTAAAATTATAAAAACGTGTATAATTATGCTACACGAATTTACACACAACCACATGTATGTATACTTGCACATATATCCTCATTTGTACACATCACAATCTATCTACACATACATATTATACAAACTTCATGTATATGCAACATACATATGCCTATGCACACACGCAGACAACAGAAAAATTGCATTGACATGTATGAAATATAAAATCATTATTTTAATATAAATTAATTGAAATATAATGATTATGTTTGACTCCAAATTCAACAATTCAATAAAATAATATTAAAAATCTCATACCTTATCAATTCAAAATTTCCATAATCAAGTCAGTGCATTCGTTATGTTTCCATCACATATACGCATGAGAGGTGAGTAATTTAAATATAGATCTCATGGCAAGAATTCAGTACTTTACACCTTTTAGGTAAAATTATATTTTTAGAGTCTACAGAATCGATTTTATAACTCTGGACTCTGATACCAAATTGTAACGTCCCAAAATTTTAACAATAAAAATAAATAGGAGTCGTTACCAAAAACTTCCTTTAAAATGTACATTACAATTTATTTATGAATGTAGTGGAAAAATTGAGAAGAAAATAAATCGTCAATTAATAATCCAATAAATAATCACACCAATGAAAGTGCGGGCAGCCACTTAAATTCCCATCAGAGTCAACAATATTGAATGAATAAAATATAAATAAAATCTCAAAGTGTACATACACATTTAAGGGGTTGGGGATAAAAACAAATTTATTTGAAATCTGACAATTATACTTTAAGAACATCTCCAGGGCAATAAATTAGCATACACGTTCATTTCAATAAAATTAAAAGAAATAGTTACGCATTTAAATTTCAAATCTTAGATCTCATGGACCGAGGCACAACCACATCATCGAACCGCCATGCTCCGACATGACCCGTTCTAACCTGTGAGGTGTAGGAAAATGGTGAGTACATGGAGATACTCAGTAGGACACGAATCAATGGTGCAATCCCGATTAACAATATTAAATTATGTGCCAAAAATATCATACCGTCATATCATATTTTTAGAAACCCGGTAAGAACTCATAGTATATCATATCTTTGGTACCGAAATAGCAATTTCATATCATATCATATCATAATTTTCATAATCATAATATTTATCAACATGAAGAAATAAATTAAACGGGACTATCCACTTGCACCTTGTAATCCTACCTCGTTAGAACAAACAACTTTCGTGCAAGATAAATTTCAAAATCAAGTTCCAAAGTTTTTCTCTTGTTTCTGCCGCTGTGTCCCGTGTGTGTACTTTTTGACCATTGTAATGTGTATGTATGTGTGTGTGTTTATATTTACACACACACACACACACACACACACATATTAGGTTATATGACAGACCTAAAGAAAAGTGGGCCACCTAATTCTAGAGCAAATCCAATTAAAATTCTAATTGGAATAAGACCAATACTTTATCATAACCAAATAAAAAATATTGAAGTCCAACCAAAGCTCACGTGGCCACCTCTAATAAAAATACTATATTTTATTCAAACTAAAAGTCAAATAATAACAACATATATAAACAGTAATAACTTGGGTCAGACTTATCCGAATCGACTTTTTCTCGAACCTGATATGCATGATTAATTACAATCTATCCAACGAGTCCAATATTTATATACTTATTATTGCTCTATCAAAATCTAAATATTTGACCCAAATAAAATTGAATTAAAACACATATCACTTTAGTCCCCCAACTTTCAAAATAGTAAAAATATAGTATACAAAATAAATAAATTCTTTTCTATAAAATTTTCGAAGTATTACAACAACTTTGTGCACTCCTTGTATATTTTTGCATTCTCATATGCGTTGTTTCGAATTTTTTCTAATTCATCGACTTGGAGCAAGTGTTGTGGACCTACTACTTTCATGTCCAGGTTTAGCTTTTTCACTGCCCAATAGACTCGATATTCTAATTCTATCGGTAAGTGAGACGCTTTCCCAAATACCAATCGATAAGGTGACATCCCAATTGGTGTTTTGAATGTTGTTCGGTATGCCCATAAGGCATCATCTAATTTGTGAGCCCAGTCCTTGTGGTTGGTGTTTACTGTCTTTTCCAATATTTGTTTTGTCTCTCTGTTGGAGACCTCTGCTTGTCCATTGGATTGTGGATTGTAGCCAAGTGTCAATTTGTGTCTGATATTGTATTTAGCTAGTAGGAAATTGAAAAGTTTGTAGCAGAAGTGCGTACCTTCTTCATTTACAATTGTCGTAGGTGTTCCAAATCGAGTGAAGACATTCTTTTGCAAGAATTTCAAGACTACCTTTGAATCATTTGTTGGCTAGCGATGGCTTCAACCCACTTTGAGATATAATCTATAGTAAGGAGTATGTATAACTGGCCAAAAGATGGTGGAAAGGGGCCCATGAAGTCTATTCTCCAAACATCAAATAACTCCACTTCCAGCATATTAGTCAATAGGAGCTCATGACACCTTGAAATGTTCTCAGTTCGTTGACAACGATCACATGTTTTAAAACTATATAACAATCCTTAAAAAATGTTGGCCAATAGAACCCAACATGTAATACCTTAGCGACACCGAAATGACATCCATAAGGTGAAGAATGACAATGTTCCATTATTGATTGTGTTTTCTCCATAGGTATACATCTCCTGATTATCATGTCAACAAATCTCTTAAAGAGTAGAGGATCATCCCACAAGTGTGATTTGCTATCGTGTAAGAAATTCTTCTTCTGCTGAGGGGTTTGGTTTGGTGGCATTTGTCCACAAGCTAAGAAGTTAACAAAATCGGCATACTGCGAAGTTCTGGTTGAAACTGCTAGAAGAAGCTTGTCCAGAAAATTTTATTGAATTTGACTGTTATCAACTACCTATTCATTCTCTAGACGTGAAAGATGACCAGCTACAACATTCTCACTGCCTTTTTTATCGCGAATTTCCACATTACACTCTTGTAATAGCAAAATCCAACGAATTAGGTGTGGTTTGTCATCTTTCTTTTCGAATAAGTATTGGATCACTGCATGATCTGTATAAATGATTACCTTGGTGCCAATGAGATACGTTCTGAATTTGTCACATGCAAATACCACTGCCAACATCTCATTTTCTGTTGTGGTGTAATTTAGTTGAGCTCCGTTCAGAGTTTTGCTAGCATAGTGAATTGCCCAGAATATCTTTTCATGCCTCTGTCCTAAAACTGCTCCAACCGCGTAGTCACTGGCATCACATATGACTTCAAATGGCTGATCCCAATCCGGTGCTACTATCACTAGAGCTGTAACTAATTTCTCTTTTATTGCTTCAAAGGCAGTCAGGCAGTCTTGATCAAACACAAATGTGGTATCTTTTTCCAAGAGATTACATAGAGATTTGACTATCTTTGAGAAGTCTCTAATAAATCTCCTGTAAAACCCAGCGTGTCCTAAGAAACTATGAATGCCTTTGACATTAATAGATGGTGGAAGCTTTGCTATTGTATCAATTTTTTCCCCATCCACTTCAAGTCTGCTAGCTGAAACGTGATGGCCTAGTACAGTTTCTTCTTGCACTATGAAGTGACATTTCCCCCAGTTAAGAACTATGTTTTTTTTTACAGTGTTACAATACTAAAGAGAGATTGTGAAGACAGTTATCAAAAGAAGTACCAAAAATAGAAAAATCATCCATAAATATCTCCATAATGTCCTCTACCATGTTTGCAAAGATCGCCATCATGCATCTCTGAAAAGTGGCTGGTGCATTACATAACCTAAATGACATCCGTTTGTAAGCAAAAGTTCCATAAGGGCAAATAAATGTTGTAGCGACCCGAATTTTGAAAGTACAATTTTATAACTTAAAGTGTGTCGCTACGACATTTCCGTCAAATTTTAGAAATTATTTTACGTCCGTCGAATTGTCTAGCAAAACATTCAATATAAAATTTCGAAACGATTTTAATCTTAAGAATTCAATATTTATTTATCGAGTCCAATCTCGAACATTTTAAAAGTATCAAATTCTTATCGATTTAAATCCAATTTTAATGTCCGATATTCTATTTAGAGTCCAATTTCATTAAATCCAAATTTTATCTTTCAATCCAATTTTATTAAATCCAATTGGCCCAAAAATTATTCCAGCCCAAATACATCCTAGGTTTTCGTGCCCTATCACTGTTCACTATCACCAACCTCTCGACTTCACCACGCCTCACAGCAGCTCACACACGGCTTCTCAACACCACAACAACTGGTAAGGTTTACCATCCATTTTTCTGCAATTTTGCTCAATAATCACCTGAAAATGTCACACAATCATCACCACCACACCAATGTCGAAATCTTCCAACCCCAAACTATTTTCGCAACCACAGAAACCCGGTTTCAACCATTCCACAGTCGAACCACCAACAAGCCATCACCACCATGAACCGCCGCCTGCAGCCACCCAAAACGGCAGCCCCGTTCTGCCCAATCTGACTCTCCACTTCACCAAATTTCACCCAAAATTCAACCACAAAACCAAGAGATAATAAAGCCCAATCACTTACCTCAACCCCACGCACGTTTTGGCCGGACTTCCCACTGAAAAACCCAAGAAATTCCGGCTCCTAGCTTCGGTTTTGGCCTCGGTCGACGCCTAAAAAGACACCCAATCGACCCCCACCGCCGACACTACCTCGCGACGACGACATCTCTGCCTTTGATCGGAGTTCACACCACTTCCCTTATCCTCTTCCATCGCCGGCTCCCTCTTCCCTTCTCCTAGTTTCCCTGTCGCGATTTGAGAGAGATAGATAGGGTGTGTTTGTATAAAATTGATTTTTGAAAATTACTCCTTAAGCCCTAGTTTTTTAAAAGTTATCCATTTAGCCCCAAAGTTTTAAAGGGTTATTATTTCAATTCCGAAGTTTTACAAATTATTTAATTCAGTCCTTAAGGTTTAGAAACTTTTAAATTAGCCCACGAATTTCAAAAAGTTTATATTCAGCCTTTAAACTTTTAAATTTCAGTTTTAATACTTTTAAATTAAGTCCTTAAAAGTTTTAAAGTTTTAATTAGACTTAGTACCTTAAATTAAATTAATTTTGTTCTTGCTAGACGAGATCGCGGGCAAAGTGTGAAGCACGATAACATTACAATTGTTCAATTTTCAAGAAAGTTTTCAAGACTTCGAGGTGAGGTTTATATTTAAGCAATTGTGGTTATTTGTCCATGTTAATTCTCAATGTACGATTTTGATTGTGATATGATGTTTATACATATGAAAAGGTTGCCAGGGACCGTAAATAGGTCCGGGATCGAAATTGGGTCCTTGGGAATGCCCACAATGCAAAAATTTGCTAAGCGCTTATAACATGTTGTTAGGGACCGTGAATAGGTCCAGGATCGAAATTGGGTCCTTGGGAATGCCCATAGTACATATTTCTATAGTATGTTGTATGGATATTATGTTCACCACTTGATTTCATATTTAGACTTGACTTGGACTGATTGCTGTATCTCCACTGAGTATAATGCGTTATGCTCATCCCACTATTTTCCCATCCTTTCAAGTTAAGGAGCTTGGCAGGGCAAGGCAACGAGCGGGGCAATTTTGATTTAATAATAGACCTTTTAAATTATAAGTTTTGAAAAAAGAAATTTTAAATAGTTAGTTTCTATTTTGACACTTTAATATCGAATTTTGGTATCTTTGCAGTTGTTGGTTTTTGCTAATCCTATTTGGTATTGACTCTTGGATGTGAGAAAAATTTATTACAATGATGTTTCCGCCAATTTGATTGTAATTTGATTGTAACCAAATTATCCGCCAAGGAAACATTAGTGGGAATAGCCAGCTAATTTGTCCAACATTTGGTCGATGAACGGCAGTGGGAAATGATCTTTTTTGGTTGCTTTGTTCAGCTTTCTGTAATCAATGTAAACCCTCCAACCAGTAACTGTTCTTGTTAGGATTAGCTCGTTGTTAACATTTTTCCCAGCAATCCAGCAATTTCTCCAGCCGTATTTTCAATTTTTCACCTTGGTTCTTGGTTGTCAAAACTACCCCCTTTAGTTGGGTTAGGTTCATTTTGGTAAGGTCTAGTGGACCAAGTGGTGCATTACAAGCACGGGTCACCCTTTAGCTATGAACATGTAGATAAAGAAGAAATATTTTCTTGTTCATGCTGGTCCAAAGAAGAGGATTCATTTGACAAAAATGAGACGAGTGTGATATTTGACCTGTGAATTAGCTGATAAGTATTGATTTTACAATTACCATATTCTCTCAAATTATTCCTGTCTAGGAAGAACTTGGCATTTGTGAACTCAGTAGATGATATGTAAATGTCTCTTAAGAAGGCTCTTTTGTATTCGACCATTGCTTTAAATTATTTTTCTACAAGTAAATTTAGTAGAATAAGAATTGACATCAGTAAGTGGAGGATCCAATAATCTCCCTCTACTTCTTGAGTTCTATGCATAGCACTGATATTGTTGGATTGCCCCTAAGAGATGGGAATTCACACATCATGAAACAACTTTCATCACTTGAGATAATTCATTGATATCTTGCTTTGGACTAGACATATTTTCTTGAAGCAAGTGAAGAAGAATTTGCAAGTTTTCTTATGCCATATATTTGGAAAAACAGAATTCTAGTAACATGCATATTTTATCTTGCTTTTGGACTAGCTATATATTTTCTTGAAGCTAGTGAAGAAGAATTTGCAAGTTTGTCTCATCCCATATATTTGGAAAAACACAATTTGAGAATTGCATTGGAACTGAAATGTTGTAGATTATGATTTTAACTTCTTTCTGCGCAGTTCATCTTATCAATTGTATTTTTAAGTCTGTCTACTTATTGTGAGTTTTTTGTGCAAGTGCTTCAGCCGCGTTGTATGCATACTTTACTCAATTCCTGCAGGTATTCGTGTTCAGAAACTTTAGGAAGGTCAAATCACAATGGATATTGACCTTCGATGGGGTGGGAATCCTAGCATCGTTTTAGCTGTTGAAGCTGCAGCTGTTGCTTCTATACCCATTCAGGTTGGTGCATCAAATATTTTACCATCCTACCAGTTTATTTGCCACGGTCCTAAATGCTGACTGGTAATTCATGTGGTTGGCACTATTATGTACCATATCTATTTGTCTATTACCTCTTATCATTGTCATAGTATTACTAACTTAATATTGGAATGCTTCCATTCCATTTTTGGTTGCAGTTGAAGGATCTAAAAGTTTTTACTGTAGTGCGTGCTATTTTCCAACTTGCGGATGAAATTCCTTGCGTATCTGCAGTTGTTGTTGCTCTACTTGCTGAGGTACTATGTTGAATATACATGTCAACTTGCTTATGTTTTCTGAGCGTGGTTGATTCAAATTGGACTGTAGCCTTCGAGTGTAAAGAGACCATGCAAAATCCTTCTAGATGTAAAATCTTGAATACCATGGAATTTCCTATTTATTTAGTTTTTTTTTTAAACACCACCCACCCCCACAAAAAAAAAAGTCTTATTTGTAATGGCCCGGACCTCTCGCCCAAACCGTTAGATCATATCATAACGTATTGTCCATTTTGGGTGAGCCTGTGCCCACTTACCCCCTTATGGATTTCTTCGCATTTCCCAGGATTCGAATTCAAGACCTCCATCATATGAGAGACTTAAGGGGAATCCTAGTACCAATTAGTGTGACATGATGTCACTGTTCACGATGAGCAGTGTCGCATCGTGTACTATTCACATGATTTTTTTAAAAATTTTTTAATCAATTAATTAATTTATTTTTTGCAAAAACTCAATTTATGAAAAATATTCATGGGTCTGCAGAAAAGTAAACCTAAAGCTCTGATATCAAATCGTAACGACCTAAATTTTTAATTTAAATTGTTACTAAAAATTTCATTCAATAAATAAATAAACACATTTCTCATAATAAATTTTCAGCAACTGATACCTTAAAATAAAAACTTCATGCATATCATGTTCAATTGACAAAAAAAAAAAAAAATTGTTTATCCCACCAATATAAAAATAATGAAAATCAATCATTTGGAGAATAAAATCAAATAAACCATGTTCTCAATCCTAAATTACAAATCCACATAATAAAATTAAAGCAATTGCTGAAAATAAAAATATTTAATCAAGTTACACCGGATTATTTATTGAGTTCCATAAATTCTAGCACCACGACTACACTTCATCGCCTGCCAACCAACGACCCATTCTAATCTGTGAAAAGTGGGAAAAATGGTGAGTATATGTGAATACTTAGTAGAAGATAAATATTAGTGCATCCTGAATAAAAATTTTAGAACATGCGTCAGAAAATTCATATCGTCATCATATCTTTATAAACCGGTAAGAGCTCATATCATATTATTTGTACCGGAAAGACCATATCATCATATCATAGCATATCTTTCATAAGTATAAAAATTCATCAACATGAACAAAAATAATATAAACGGGATAGATCAACTGTACCTCTTTTCTTACCTTGAAAAATAGATTTTTGAAAGATGAAAACCAAAATTCACGTTCCAAAAGATTTGATTTTTCTGCCTCCGCTGGTCCGTACTATAATTTATTCTTTTGTATAGAAAAAGTTGCTGCCCAATTAGGTTTTATAAAATATAACTCTACTAGAGGGGATAATGGTTTCTTGTAGATGATGGCATATTTCTAATAAACATCTCTATCAACGTGAAAAGAGATATCTCCACCAACAACATAGTGGGACACGTGGCAAGCTGGTACAATTTTCACCAATATATATATATATATGGGTCACTTAGGTTTAATTTAGAAACAGTATGGCTTCTAAAAAATCAAGTTGTGCTTTTATGATATGCATAGGATGAAATGATTAAAAACATATGAACATGTTAAAACATAAAAATTTAAATCTATGCAAAAATTTAAAAATATTTTTTCAAGGATCTATATAATCATTATGAAAGAAATTTAACTAAGGATTTCCCTTTCGGGAAGTTCCTAAAGGTCTGAAAGTATACATTGAAAAAAGATCAGAACTCTTTATTGATATTTGTACAAGGATTTACACCTTTGGATTGAGAATTTTTCTAAGGTTGGATTGATTTCAGGGGAAGGGTTTTTGAGAGTAAGGCGTACACAAATTGTAAGCTCATACCTCCTTCCTCTGAGACCCTATCCTTTTATAGAAAAATTCTAGGGAGCAAATGTCTAAAATATCCCTCGTGGAGAATCTTCTTTTAGAAATATCCTGACATTTATTTTCATAAGTCTAAAAGAAACTTGAGATTTTCAAAAAGTGTACAGTACTTATTCTAAAAGGGACTAAAATTTTCAAAAAGTCTATAGTACTCTGTCTGGGAATATTTCTTCGTGTATAAGTAAAATTTCCTCAGTTTTTCTTATCAAAATAATTTTGATAAAGGAAATTTTTTCTTTCCATGCATTCATCTATCAATCTTGGCGTCTTCTCATCATTGAGTATCTTTTAGTTTGGATCAATCCGTATTGAGGTTGTGACGTGCCACTGAAGAGAATGACATTCCACTATTTGAATTATTGAATCCTACATTGTCTAGATCTTCGTCTTCACCATCTGGATGAGATTCGTCTTTTGCATTATTTTCTATCTGTGGTACTTCTGGAATTTCTTTTTCTTCCTTATGTTTCTTTTCAAAAACTTCTTTAACTGCATCTTTGATCTGTTTTTTCAATTCTTCATCATTTTTCTTCTTCTTAATTTGAATCTTTTTCTTTCGTCTGGATGAAGTTCTTTCTTCTTTTTTAGTTTGTTGCTGGAATTCTTCAGAGCCTGTTTGGTAGCCATTTTTCTCAAAATGCATTTTTCTCTCTTCTTTTCATCCACACAATTTTCAATAAAATAATATTACACGCAAATCCAAAACTTTTTCTTAATTTTTAACCACACATTTTCCATCAATCAACTATTCTGAAATGCATTTTCTCCTCAAAAATGACAACCAAACGGGGGCTCAATTTGTGCAAAATTTCTTTCTAAAGACACATCTTCATTCTGGTTTTGTGCATCTTGGAGAAGTATTAGGTCTTGACTATCTTCAACAACCATCTTTCCCTTGTCTTGTTTGGATTGACTTCTTGGATCTGTGATAAACTTGGTTTGTCTAAAAAATGTTATGGTGGACTATACTTAACATAGTAATCAAATTTGTCACTGGGTTGTTCTAACAAATCACAGATTTCTTTTCCTTTATCTGTAGCAGATTTATCAGTCTACTGAGTCTGATTATCTGATTTAGTAGAGGAATCAATAGTCCTCTAAGTCTGTTGGGCTTTTAGTAAGTCCATAACCTTTAACGGATTTGATAAGTCTTTACCAGCTACCGTTTGAGGCTTCATAGTACCTTTTGGATATTGGACTTTTAATCCAATAATTTTTTTTTTTAATTGGGCTATCTTTTTCTGGAGTTGGGCTCTTTCTATTGAAAAGTTCTGATTTGCATCATTAATAATCTTATAGTTTCTCTGCATACATTCACAGTGCTGACAAAAAATATTATGGCCTTTGCTTGGAGAAAAATCTAATGGAGGGTCTGAATAATTTTTTAAGGAGACAAATAAAAATTAATCTCTATATGCTGTCTTGCTGCATCTAATGCTTCTTGAAAATTTGTAAATCCTTTGTAAAGGGGATCTGAAATTTTTTTAATGCAATCTACAACTTCTATCCAAGAATGAAAAATTCCTGATTTTTTTACCTTTGACAACAACATAAAATTTATATTTGTTTTTGTTTTGACTAAAATGTTCTGATAATGCATTCATGCATGCAATAAAATATTTCTGGTCTTTATGATTCTTATTATATAAAATCCATAAATTATCTAAAATATATTTTTCTTGTCTAGATAAAGATATATGAGGTAAAATCTTAAAAAGAAATATTACTATTTGGAAATACTAAAAGTTCTTAGTTTCCAAACCTTAGTCTGTCTTGTAACATTGGTCTGTTATGATTAAATGAAGTCTGAGGTAATGAACTTGATGCAAATGAATTTCCTGGTGGAATCCCTGGTCTTAAAGACCTTGGTCTTGACTTCTGTATGACAATATTTTGTTAAACATGTTAAAAATAACTCCTATTTATTATTATTCTACTTAGTATATTTGCTGCTTTATTATCACTACCTTTAATATGTTCAAATTCTATATTAATACCTGTATTTGTAATTCTATCTATAAAATTTAACCATTTTCGTCTGCTACTTCTCCTTAAGTCTATTTTCATTTTATTTACAAAAGAAACTATAGGTATACAGTCTGTTCTTATAGTTATTTCTTTTTTGGCAACTATAAATAACTCAAAACTATCGAAGGCATAATTTATAACTAATAGTTCTGCATCTATACTACTCAAATTTCTTTTTTCTTTATAATTTTCACTATTATATCTACATATTCTTTCCGTACATTTATCAATATATTTATTGGGTTTACATATTAATATGGCTCCCCAACCTATCATACTACCATCTATTTCAATAATTAAGTATTCTGAATCTAATGGCATAGCTAATTCTTGTAAATTTTTTATTCTGTCTTTTATTTGTTGTACTATTTTTATATTTTCTTGATTAAAAAATATTTGTTCTATAGGAGATGTCTTTGGATATAATGGTCCTGTTATTTTCCCTAAATCTTTTATAAATGGTCTAGCATAATTTACTGGCCTAAGAATTTTTGAATTTGTTTTAAATCTTCTAATTTATCTGGGAATTCTAAAGCTTTCTGAGTTATATGAGGTTGTAGCTTAATTTTTCCTTCTCCTATATTTACTCCTAAAAAATCTATAAATTCTTTAAATAAAACCATTTTCTTTTTACTAATTATTAAGCCATGCTTAATAAATTCTGAAAATACTATTTGTAAATGTCCTCTATGTTCTCTTCTATTTTTACTAAATACAAGTATATCATCTATGTATACTATTACAAATTTGCTATGTTTATTAAAAATATTTTCCATTTTCCTTTGAAAAATACTTGGTGTATTTTTTAATCCAAATGGCATTACAAGCCATTCATAATGTCCTTCTGGACAAGTGAAAGCTGTCAATTTAATACTATCTGGGTACATTTTTACTTGCCAAAAACCTGACTTTAAATCAAATTTACTAAAGATCTTATAGTCTTGTATCTTATTGACTAATACTGTTTTATCTGGTATGTTATAAGCATCATCTATAGTATTATCATTAAATCTTTTATAATTAATCACCATTCTATTCTTTCCTCTAACTATTTCTGAGTGTTTTCTAACTATATTAATTAATAAATTATCTACACTTTCTACTTCTTCATATCCTTTAGTTTGAATTCCTATTTTAATTTTTTCTGAAAAATCTTTGACAATTAATAAAAAGTCTGGATTACAATAAATTATTCCATTATTGTTATTCATATATACTTCTGTACTTGCAATCATACTTTTGTCTATATTATTAATTCTTTCATCAAATATAGTAACTAATACTTCACATCCTAAATTTTTTCTCATTAATCTTTTTATTCCTATGACTATTAATCCTAAATGCACGAATTTAAAATTTTTTCTTTCATAAATCTCTCTTAGAGTCTTCTGATATTAAATTTAATTTCTTTACTTGATTTCCTATACACTGCAGAGATATTTCTCTATTATGTCTAAAAAATTGTGTTCTTGTCTCAAAAATTCTTCTGTTATAAAATATTTCTGGGTTAAGTATTCTTAAACCATTAGTCTGAAATCTTAAATAATCTTGTTGTGGGTCTATAATCTCTTCTATATTCTGATTATATTGCGCTGGTCTATTTAAAACTCTTTCTATTATGTTTCTGCTTATACTTGAAGTACCATTTCTAGATGTGGATGCTTCTTCCATATTTCTAGTAACCTCATTTATAGTTCTTGACCTTCCTAAAAATGGATTACTCATCTTGGAAATTTATATTCTTTAGGTAATTTTCTAGTTATTTTTTCTTTTCCTGTATTTTTAAAACTTAAGTTTTCTAATTTTTCTGTTAAAAATTTTAAATTAGTTTCTATGTGTGATTGTTCTCCTGTTATTTTTTTCTTATTTAGACTATCAATCTTTTTATAGAGTGATAATAAAAGTGCTATTATTAAATTATTATGTTTTATGATTATTGTTTCTGTAGTCTTTGGTGAAGAATTATGGGTTAATCCTTCTGATTCTTCATGATATCTTTTACAGAATTCTAATGCTTCAGAATAATTTTTATTTGTCATCAACTAATAATAATTTCTTTTAATTCTTTTTCTAATCCTTCTATTCTGATTATTATTTCTTTAATTTTTATTTCTTTAGATTTATTAAAGTCTAAAATTCTTTTAATTTCTGTTAAGTCTACTTTAAAAGGTATTTTTTCTGTTTTAACTATTTTTTCTAAAATACTAGAATTTTGATTTTTAATATAATCTAATGATTCTTTTATATTTCTTATTTCTATGTCTCTAGCTATATTATTTTCTTTAATTATTTCTAAGTAGTTAACTTTCTTTTTATTTTCCGATTCTAAATTTCTGGATAAATTTATAATTAAGTCTATTAAACTATTCTGACTTGGATCTTCTGAAAATAAATTGTGTAATTTATGTTTATTTTCTAAGTTACACTTTATTATATTGTTTTCTACAGTTTGTACTTTCTTACTAAGGCTTCTTATGTCTAGATCTAAATATTCTAATTGTCTTTTTGTTT
Organism: Osmanthus fragrans; assembly: GCA_019395295.1. Lineage (NCBI taxonomy): Eukaryota > Viridiplantae > Streptophyta > Magnoliopsida > Lamiales > Oleaceae > Osmanthus > Osmanthus fragrans. The sequence goes on from CM033349.1 coordinate 14,800,120, forward strand.
CCAGTATCTACTCAAATTTATTCTGTCCCAAATTTCTTCTAATATATATTTATGCTTATACTCTTCTATTAATACTTTTTTAACTATGTATTCTCTTATTTCTAAAGGTAAATCTTTTATAACTCTTAATATTTCTTTTACTTCGTTAAGATCTTTACTATAAGTTCCTACTATTTGATCTTTTGTGATATATCCGTCTATTTGTTGACTATATTCTATCTGATATCTTAGTCTGCCTATTTTATTTATTCTATGTTTTAATATCATAAGCTGAAAAATTCTATCAGAATTTTTTAACTTAAATCTCATACACCAGATAGAACAAAACCAGAATGGAGATGTGTCTTTAGAACGAATTTTAGCACGGATGAAGAATTCCAGCAACAAACTAAAAAAGAAGGAACTTCAACCAGACGAAAAAAAAAGATTCAAATTAAGAAGAATAAAAATGATGAAGAATTGAAAAAACAGATCAAAGAAGCAGTTGAAGAAGTTTTTGAAAACGTTTTTGAAAAGAAACATGAGGAAGAAAAAGAAATTTCAGAAGTACCACAGATAGAAAATAATGTAGAAGACGAATCTCATCCAGATGGTGAAGACGAAGATCTAGACAATGTAGGATTCAATAATTCAGACAGTGGAATGTCATTCTCTTCAGTGGCACGTCACAACCTCAATACAAACTGATCTAGACTAAAAGATACTCAATGATCAGAAGGACGCCAAGATTGATAGATGAATGCGTGGAAAGAAAAATTTTCCTTTATCACTACTTTATCAAAATTATTTTGATAAAGAAAAACTGAGGAAATTTTACTTATATACGAAGAAATATTCCTAGACAGAATACAATAGACTTTTTGAAAATTTTAGTCCCTTTTAGAATAAGTACTACACACTTTTTGAAAATCTCAAGTTTCTTTTAGACTTATGAAAATAAATGTCAAGATATTTCTAAAAGAAGATTCTGCACTAGGGATATTTTAGACCTTTGCTCCCTAGAATTTTTTTATAAAAGGATAGGGTCTCAGAGGAAGGAGGTATGAGCTTACAATTTGTGTACGCATTACTCTCAAAAACCCTTCCCCTGAAATCAATCAAACCTTAGAAAAATTCTCAATCCAAAGGTGTAAATCCTTGTACAAATATCAATAAAAAGTTCTGATCTTTTTTCAAGGTATACTTTCAGACCTTTATGGACCTCCCGAAAGGGAAATCTTTAGTTAAATTTTTTTTCATAATGATTATATAGATCCCTGAAAAAATATTTTTAAATTTTTGCATAGATTTTAATTTTCATGTTTTAACATGGTCATATGTTTTTAATCATTTCTTCCTATGCATATCATAAAAGCACAACTTGATTTTTTAGAAGCCATACTGCTTCTAAATTAAACATGATTGACTCATATATATATATATATATATATATATATATATATATATGGGAGTTGTTGGAATCATGATAGAATTGTTGGAGAATGAGTCAAATGGTCAACCTTATATTTTGGTGAAAATTGTACCAGCTTGCCTCCTGTCCCACTATGTTGTTGGTGGGAAATATCTCTTTTCACGTTGATAGAGACGTTTACTAGAAATATGTCATCATCTACAAGAAACCCTTATCCCCACTAGAGTTATATTTTATAAAACTTATTTGGCAGCAACTTTTTCTATACAAAAGAATAAATTATAGTACAGACCAGCGGAGGCAGAAAAATCAAATCTTTTGGAAAGTGAAATTTGGTTTTCATCTTTCAAAAATCTATTTTTCACGGTAGGAAAAGAGGTACAGTTGATCTATCCTGTTTATATTATTTTTGTTCATGTTGATGAATTTTTATACTTATGAAAGATATGCTATGATATGGTCTTTTCGGTACAAATGATATGATATGATATGAGCCCTTACCGGTTTATAAAGATATGGTGACGGTATGAATTTTCTGACGCATGTTCTAAATTTTTTATTCTGGATGCACTAATATTTATGTCCTACCAAGTATTCTCATATACTCACAATTTTTCCCACTTTTCACAGATTAGAACGGGTCGTTGGTTGGCGGGCGATGAGGTGCAGTCGTGGTGCCAGAATTTATGGAACTCAATAAATAATCTGGTGTAACGTGATTAAATATTTTTATTTTCAGCAATTGCTTTAATTTTATTATTATGTGAATCTGAAATTTTGGATTGAGAACATGATTTGTTTGATTTTATTCTTCAAATTATTGATTTTCATTATTTTATATTGGTAGGATAAATACTTCATTTTTTTTTGTCAATTGAACGTCATATGCATGAAGTTTTTATTTTAAGGTATCAGTTGCTAGCCTTCCAGTTAATGAATCTATTATGTGGAAAAAAACAGAGACTGTGTCATGATTTTGCTTTGAAGATTGTAATGAGTTTCTTTATTTAGGTTTTCATGGTTCTGCACTGGTAAATGACAAATGGTTTTTGATTGACGACTGGTCCTAGTTTGAAGTTCTTGGATATGGAAGTTCAGAAGAATAGAGCAATTGTACAATTGGCCATCTGTTATATGAAGAGAAATGATGTTTCTTATATGAGCTAGGTAGAAATTTCTGTTGAACCAAGTCATTTCATGTTGAACCAATTAAAATGATGTTATGGTGTTGCTTATTTATTCTTCATCAGCCAATCAAATGCTTGCATTTAGGTTCTTCGCCAATTTTGTAGGTAGTTGGAACCATAAACTCTTAGGTTTTCCCAAGAACTTTATCTGGCAAAATAGCATCTATGCTAAAGTCCTTAATCTCTTGATGCCATAGAAATTTAGAGTTTTTACAATTCTCGGAGTGTTGTGAAATATGCATGATTTTGTACCTTTCGTATCTTTTTTTTTTTTTTTAATAAGATTAGCTATTCTGATGATTTGTACATTTTCACTCGATCTGCCAAGACCAATAATTGATTATACTTTGAAGGCCGTTGGTGGGAGTTTTACAGCCATTCCTGGGATTTCAGATATGATCGATGTAAGTTTTGATGTATTTACTTTCTAGTTGATTTGCTAGATTTTTGGACCGACTCTGCTCTTTTTTTCTCAAGGATACTGTTAATTCAATTATCACAGATATGCTCCAATGGCCCCAAAGGATCGTTATGCCTATCGATGGAATACCCGTAGATGCTAGGTATGTAACGCCCAAAATTCTCTATTAACTCAAGGCGCTACTTAAGTCAAAATATCCTGTAAATAAATATTTTCAATAGACGCAAAAATACGTTGGTATATGTATATATATATATATATATATATATATATATTTATATTTTAAAACTATAGCAAATTAGCACAAAATGCAGAAACGTCATTTGAATAATTTACTCACATCCGAGTGTCAATACCAAATATGATGAGCAAATACCAACATTTGCAAAAATACTAAAATTTGATACTTAATTGTCAAAATGAAAACTAGCTATTAAAATACTTGTTTCAAAACTTATAAAGTAAATGATCTATTATTTAATCAAGACTGTCCTGCTCATTGCCTTGCCGTGCCGAGCTCCTTAATCTGAAATGGTGGAAAAATATTGGGATGAGTATAACGAATTATACTCAGTGGAGATACAACAATCAGTCCAAGTTAAGTCTAAATATGAAATCAAGTGATAAATATAATACCAATACAACATACTGTAGAAATATGTACTGTGGACATTCCCAAGGATCCAATTACGATCCCGAACCTATTTACGGTCCCTGACAACATGTTATTAGCGCTTAACCAATTTTGCACTGTGAGACAACCTCAAGGACCCACTTTCGATCCCGAACCTATTTACGGTCCCTACCAACCTTTTAATATGTATAAACATTATGTCACAATCAAAATCACACATCAAGAATTAATACGGACAAAATAACCACAATTGCTTAAATGTAAACTCCACCTCAAAGTCTTGAAAATTTTCTTGAAATTGAACGAATGTGATGTTATCTTGCTTTAAACTTTTTCCGCGATCTCGTCTAGTAAGAACAAAATTAATATAATTTAGGATATTAAATCCCAATTAATACTTTAAAACTTTTAGGGACTTAATTGGAAATATATTAAAACTGAAATTTAAAAGTTTCAGGGCTGGAATAAACTTTTTGGAATTTGTGGGCTGGTTTAATAGTAACTAAGACTTAGGGATTGAAATAATCAAATTGTAAAAACTTTGGGGCTAAAATAATAATTTCCAAAAATTAAATATATACATATATACGTCTCTCTCTCTCTTTCTCTCTCAATTTGAAACCAGAGAAATCGAGAGGAGAGGGAGGCGAAGGGAAGAGGCCGATTCAACGGCCAAAGTCGGAGGCGTCGCCGTCGCTAGGTGGCGTCGGCGGGTGGAGGCGATTGGGGGTTTTTTTTTTGGTGTGTCGACCGAGAGTAACTCGAGGCTAGAAGTTTTAATTTCTTGGGTGTTTCCGGCGGAAATTCGGCCAAAAACAGGAATGGAATTGAGGTAAGTGTTTGGGTTTTATGTTTCTTAGTTTTGGTGGTGGTTCGATGTTGAGATAGTGAGGTTGGTGTGGCGGTGGTGGCTCGACTGTGGGATGGATATTGAGTCACTGCTTGTAGGTTGTGTGAAATCAGTGAGGGTGGTGGTTTGTTGAAACTGAGTTTCTGTGTGTGCAAAATGGTTCGAGGTTGGAGGATTTCGGCTGGGTGTGATGGTGATGATTGTGTGAAATTATCAGTTGATTATTGAGCAAAATTTGAAGGAAGATGGACGGTAAATTCTTACCCAGTAGTTGCTGTGTTGAGGAGGCCGTGTGGAGATGCTGATGGTTGCTATGAGGGTGAGGTTGTGAGGGTGATTGAACAATGAATTAACAGTAGATTTAGGGCACAGAAACCTAGGAAATAATTGGGCCAAGAATTGGGCTACAATAGTTTTGGACTAATTGGATTTAGGTATATTGGACTAAAATGATAAAAATTTGGACTAATAAAATTGGACTCTAAATAAGATATCATACATAAAATCATTAAAATTTGGATTTAAAACGATAAGAAATTTGATACTTTAAAATGTTCGAGATTGGACTCGATAAAAAAATATTGAATTTTTAAAATTAAAATCGTTTTGAAATCTTATATTAAATGTTTTGCTAGACAGTTCGACGGACATAAAATAAATTCTAAAATTTGACGAAAATGTCGTAACGACACTACTTAAGTAATAAAATTTGCACTTTAAAAATTCGGGTCGCTACAAGATAACTCCTTTTCTGCCTGTTTTTCCTTGTGCTTGGAACTTTCATCTTAATTCTATATGTTTATGTTCCTTTCTCCCAACATTTTGCATGGGCTATTTTTCTTCGATTCCTTTTTATTTTATTCATTTATTCATTTGATGATTTTCAACTACTTTGAATTTTTATTCCGAAGTATATCAAATTCTCTGTAACCTAATTCTTACTCTTCACATAAGTTCCTTATGGACAGTAGTGACTCTTAGCTTTTTACAATAATAAAATTTCCAGTGCTAAGTTTAGTCCTTATTATAATTATAATTAACTTATTCCTTATTAGTAGCACTTCCTTAATATTATACAATTAGATTTGCATTTGCATTTGACATTCTAAATTATTTTAATAATTTCTTATTTCCTATTTTATATATTTAAATAATAATATTAGAATGAAGATTATCTCAATCTATTTTTTACTAGTTTATGTTGTTCATACAATTTATGGTTTTCAAATTATTATTATTTTAAGAATATATTTTCTATTGTAAATCTTCGAATTCAACATTTTATTATGTATATTAATTAAAATTTATTATCTATGTTAATAGTATTTGAAATTTAGTTTTTCAATATCTTATATTTTATTGTATTACGCTTAGGATATAGGTTATGATATTGTTAAATTAAGAAGGGTAATTGAGTCATTATAATGGTGAACTTCATTAATGCTATTTTGATAGTAGAACCTGCCACTACCAAAATAAGTAACTTTTTATGACAAAAATGCAACTTATAAGTTAGGTAAACTTGCATGAAATAAAAATTACGAATAAGTTAATTGCGAGCTTTACAAACACCACCAATTGTGTCAAACATGGAATGAAACTTAGGCCATATTTGAAATTGATTTTATAGGCCAATTAATTAACCCTAATTAATATAAATCAATTCATTTTCTACTATATGAATTTTATTTTTATATTGTAATTTCATAAACTTCTATATTTTAATAGACGATAACTTTTTGAATTTAAAATAATTAAAGTGAATGCGTTGTCTTAGAAAATATTTGATAATAATATTTTTATAAAAATAAAAATAAATGATATACTTGTCTACAAATAAATTGCTTTTTTTTTTTTTTTTTTTTTTTTTTGGTACCAAATGCTCAAACACTGTTGAAATCCGAAAATATGATAATATTCTGCCTATTGTAATTAACATTGGTTATTTAGGCAAATTGTACTTAGGGTTGATTTTAGGAGATTCGAGCAGATTTAGGAATATTGTTTTTCATTTTTTAAACTCTGTCATCCTTCAAGATAGTGATCAATGTAAAAGGAAAATTGGGTTACCTGATTGGTGATACGAAAAAGCCTGCCTCAAGTGATGTTGTCCACTTGCAAAGATGGAAATAAAAAAAACTCTCTAGTGGTTGCGTGGCTCGTCAAGGATGAATTAGTCAAGGATGAATTGGGACGCCATTCGAGAGACCTATTTTGATTATGAAAATTCTTCATAAATCTTCGAAATCAAGACCAAACTGTAGCGGTTAAAGAAAGATGATAGAGAAATAACTGAGTACTCCATGGAGATGGTGGCGCTATGGCAGGAGCTCGATTTGAGTACAAAGGAATAGTGGGACTATCTGAGGGACTGCACGTGTTACCGGAAGAAGTTAGAGAATGAAAGGGTGTTTCAATTTTCGGGTGGACTCCACCGGGACTTGGACGACATCAGGGGAAGGATTCTTGGCCGGCGACCATTGCTTTCGATGCAGGAAGTGTTCTAGAGATTCGTCGGGAAGTGAATCGAAGAGAGTGATGATGAACAATGGAAAAAATCGAAGAAGGGGTGTCAGCTTTAATGATAAACGGACCCAGGCGAGTTACCAATGGAATTAGCCTCATAACTTGGACTGCCTTTCAAATATTAGATCGGCTGACGATTTTTATAATGAGCCTAGTTTTAAAGCAGGCATGGAAATATGGGTCCATATTCAAAAGGTGCAATGAATGTGGCAGGCACGAGACAACAAAAAAGTCGATCCTGGTGCGAACATTATAGTAAACTTCAACACAAAGAAGATACATGTTGGGATTTATATAGGAAACCGACTAATTGGAAACCAAGGTAGGAAATAGAAATCCAAGCTACCAAGCTTCAATCCAATATCAAACAAAAGATCCTACCTCATTCAGTGCTTTCAATCCTGAACAGATAGAGCAACTCTACAAATTTTTCTCGAGTCTTCAAACATCCAGTCAATCTTCCTCAAATGGTCCTTCAAGCTTGCTAGCCCATAGAGTTAATTTTTTAAGAGCTTTAAATGTTACCTCCCAGTTTAGAACTCCTTTGGATCATTAAGTCATGAGCATTTAATCACATGACGGGCTCCTACAACCTGTTTTCCTCATATTTAATATGTGCGGGTAACCTTAGAGTTAAAATTGCTAATGGGTTACTCTTATTGATTGCATGAAAAGGGAGTATTCGAATATTTGACTCCATAACTTTACAATCCGTCTTTCATGTTCCTAATTTATCATGTAATTTACTATCTATAAGCCAATGGACAAAAAAATCGAATTGCACAGCTAAATTCCTTCCTTCACATTGTGTTTTTCAAGACCTATCATCAGAAAAGACGAATAGCAGTGCTAAGAAGTGGGAGAGACTTTACTTTGACGAGGCTGATATGAGTAAGCAACATCAAATTTCTGTTTGTGATTCTGCATCTGTTTCTAGTGATAGTGAAATCTTATTATGACATTTTAGAATGGGACATTTCAATTTTTAGTATTTAGAAGATGTATTTCTTAACATCCTAAATTTTTCAATTTTTAATGTAAATTTTGTGAAATTGCTAAAAATCAAGGAACATCGTTCCCAAAATTCACATATAAACCATCGAAATCATTCACTATGATCCATATTGATGTATGAGGTCCTTAATGAATTCTTAATCCAACTCGTAAGAAGTTATTCATTACATTTATTGATAACCAGACTTGAATTTATTGGGTGTTAACTCTTAAAAGAAAATTTTGATGTTCGATCCGTGTTTATCAATTCACTCCCTAATACAAACTCAATTTCAAACACCAAATTCTGCGCACCAATAATGCACAAAATATTTCAACAAAAATTGGGGGTTTTTTTTCGAACACATAGGATAATTCATCAAAGCTCTTCGTTTAAATCCCCCAACAAAATGGGATTGTTAAATGGAAAAATCGACGTCTTCTAGGGGTTGCTCTAGCCTTAATGTTTACTACAAACACGCTAAAAGGATACTTGGGTGATGTTATCTTAACATCCACTTACCCAATCAAGTGAATGTCTAGCCATACTTTAAACTTCGAATCACCTCTCCAAAAATTTCAAAAATTCTTTCGATCTCTCGGCTTAGCTTGAACCTATCCCTCAAAGTGTTTGGTTGTACTGTTTTTGTCCATATTCACAACAATCACATAAATAAGTTAGATCCTCGAGCAATTAAATATGTTCTTATCGGATCTGGAATAGGCCATAATCGGAAAAAACTTTCATTTATCATGAAGTATTTTATTTTGGCTAGAATTCTTGTTTTTGGAAGCTTTTTATATTTTAGGACTCTTAAATTCTGTTATTTCTATATTTTCCAGGTTTAGTATAAATATGAATTTTATACTTATTGTATGACAAGACTTTTGATATGAATTAAATTGAGATTTTCTCTCTTGTTTTTGATTGAACATTTTTCGAACTTATCAAATATATTGTTATATTTGTGGCGTTCAACCTTAGAACTTATCAAAGGATTAGGCATCATTTGTGACGTTCGCAAATCGAGATTCATGTTTCCGCACATCAACGGGTTTTAGGTTTAATATACCTTAGGTTCTTGGTTCGTGAAGCATTGGGTCAAGATCCTATCGTCTACAACCTGAATTTGGGCTTTCCCGACGTTTTCGAAATCATTTCGCGAGTTCCATGCGATTCCCCCACTCAGGATCTCATCAAATGGTATCAGAGCTCAGGCTCCAGATTCAGGTCTTATCTTTTTATTTTTGTTTTGAGTATTTTGTTATTTGTTCTTCGAGTCAAATTTTTTTTTCTAGTTTTGATAAAAAAAAAAATACAAAAAAGTAGTCAAAGTTGTTTTTTTGGCTATTTAAGAGTCCATATCAGTTTTCGTTTGTTTCGCTGGACTTGTAGTCGAATTCCCGAGTAAAAAAATTTGGAATTAAAAAAAATTCGAAAAAAATTATTATAAATTTCGTGAATTTTCAGCAGTTTTCAATTTTCGATTTTTGAGTAAAAAAAAAAAAAAACATTAAGCATGAATGATGATTGGAGACATTTTTCAATCTCGATGTTTTGTGGGTATTACCGTATGTAGTTTGGCTATTGATAGGGATTACATATCAAACTTGACTAGTATCACGATGGTTGAAAAATTGGGATTACATTTACGACATCTTACTCTTTATAGTATGACTTGATTGAAGGAGTGTGGGAAGGTAGAAGTGACTAAGCAGGTTCGAGTGAAATTTACCCTTGTGAGATATAGTGATGAGGTTTTGTGTGATGTAGTGCCATTGAAATCTTTTCATATTTTGTTTGGGAGACCTTGGAGGAAAGAAAGGAAGGCTGTTTATGATAATGGGAGGAACAGGTATAGGTTTCTTCGGGATGGGGAAAAGATCACTCTAGCTAGCTTGATATTAGAACAAATTCTTGCAGACCAATGGAAGGTGAGAGGTGAGGTAGAAAGGAAAAGGCAAGAGAGGGAGATGACCACACCGAAAGAGAACACCAGGTTTGAATTGCGAGAGGAGCCTAGAAATAGGAAAGTTGAGTTGGAGGAAGGTAATTTGAAAAATGCAGTTGATATTGGAGAAGTAATTAAAAGAAATGAGGCTCCATAAGAGAGAGAAGAAATAGAATGTGAAAATGAGAGTGGAGAGGTGGCAAAAGGAAAAGAAGAGTCACAAGAGGGAAAAAGTGAAGAAAAGTTAGAGGTGAGCTTGCAAGAAGATAAAAGTGAAGTTGAGAGGGTTTTAGCGAGAACTAACAATCCCCTCTCTAGTTTTGCTATTTCTGTTTTGCAGGATGTTGAAGACTTGGTCCATGAAGGCAAATCCGTTGCCTAGCCTAATTTGAAAATGTCTTTATTATTGAAGATTGACTTTGTGATCCCTGAGGAGGTAAAGAAGACGCCATGGAAGAAAATATATGCAGTGGGTTGAATTACCAAGGTGAAGTGAAGGGAGAGATGAGTTCATTTGCAGTGACATTGTTACAATCACCTAAGCAGGGTAAGACATGGAGGATACACGGTTACTCGGTCTTTGGAGCATCTAACACTTGCAAAAGGAAGTCGTTGGGACGAGCACACTGATTATTGGGTGTTCATACGAAAGAAGCGGGAAATAATTCAAAAGATGTCCAAATTGCATCCTAGAGAGGATGGACCATTTTACGTTCTCGCCGAATCCTTTTGAAGGGAGATGGGATGATATGATCTCGAATAGACCATAATCGAAAGAAACTTTCTTTTTTCAAGAAGTATTTTATTTTGGCTAGAATTCTTATTTTTGGAAACTTTTTATATTTTAGGACTATTAAGTTCCGTTATTTCCATATTTCCTAGGTTTATTTCGAATTAGAATTTTATTCTCATTGTATGACAAGACTTTTGATATGAATTAAATTGAGATTTTCTCTCTTGTTCTTGAATGAACATTTTTCGAACTTATCAAATATATTGTTATATTTGTGACGTTCAACTTTAGAACTTATCAAAGGATTAGACACCCTTTGTGGTGTTTGCAAATCGAGGTTCATGTTTTCGCACATTAACGAGTTTAAGATTTAATATACCTTAGGTTCTTGGTTCGTGAAGCATCGGATCGAGATCCGTCTACAACCTGAATTTGAGGTTTTCCGACGTTTTCGAAATCATTCCGCTAGTTCCATGCGATTCGTCTACCCGGGATCTCATTACTCCTACTCAGAAGGGATATAAATGTTATGATCCTTCTAAAAAAATGGTTATTCCGCTAGATTTTTTTTAAGGGGAGAATTTAAGTAAAGATTGGTACCTAAACTTAGATCTTCTTCCTCTAGAGTCTATTTTAATGCCTATCATATAACCTAGGTCTTCTATGCCATTTACGGGAGGAAACTTACAGAAAAAAAAGTGATAAGGAAATGCTTGTTTACTCAAGAAAACTAAAAGCAATGCACAAGGAGAACCTCACACCTGAAGCAACAAGAAAGTTGGAACCAATGATAGCTCCAGAATCTTATAGCACCATAAATGTGTCAAAATCATTGGTCATTGACGTACCTATCGTACTAAAAAAAAAATTCGATCATCTACTCTTCATCCTATCTTAGTTCATGTCATATAATGCTCTATAAAAGTTTTACCTCTCACTTTGACAGCATCAAAATTGCAAGGAATATTTAGGAAGCCTTGGAAATATTGAAATGGAGAGAAGCGGTAATGGAGAAGATACAAACGTTTAAAAAAAAAAATAAAAATTTGGGAGGTAATGGATCTGTCGAAAGGAAAGACCACTAGGATGCAAATAGGGCTTCAACTTAAGATATAAAGTTGATGGAACTGTAGAACGGTATAAAGATCGCCTGGTTGCAAAGGGATATATACAAACCTATGGCATTGACTACATAGACATTTGCACCTGTAGCAAAAATGAATACGGTTTGAGTACTTTTGTCATTAGCTGCAAATTTGGATTGACCTCTCCAACAATTGGACATTAAGAATGCATTTATAAATGGAGAATAAGAAGTTTATATGACACTGGTAAACGATAAGAATCGGGTATGTAAGCTCAAGAAGTCTATGTATGGACTTAAGCAGTCATCTAGAGCATGGTTTGACAGATTTGCGAAGGTACCGAAGAGGCAAGGATACCAACAAGGGTAGTCAAATCACATTATGTTCTTCCAATAGTTTGATGATGGGACTAAAACAATCTTAGGCCCTGTTAGGTAAGGATTAAAATCCGATTTTAATCTAAATCAAAGTCAAACAATCAATATTAACCACATCTTTTATGGGTCCCACAACTTTTCAACCACACATTTCAAAAACTTCTATCACATTCTACTAAAAATCTAATTTTAATCTCTACCAAACACCCTCTTAATTGTATATGTTGACATAATCTAATAGGAGACAACATAGTGGAAATGGAGAAATTAAAGAAGAGTTTAGCCACTGGATTCGAAGTAGATGATCTGAAATAAATGCGATACTTTTTATGAATGGAAGTAGCCATATCGAAAATAGGCATTAGCGTCTCACAGAGAAAATATGTCCTGATCTCCTTAATGAAACTGGAATACTTGAATATAAACCAAGTGATATACCGATTGATGTGGGAAATAAAATCGAGAATGTCGACAACTCAGTAGACATATAGAGATATCGACTAATTGGTAAACTAATCTATTTGTCACACACTAGACTTATACATTGCATTTTCAGTTAGTATGGTGAGCCAACATATGCATTCTATAAAAGATGTTCATCTAGAAGCAGTCTACAATATACTTAGATATCTCAAGATCTCTTTGGGGAAATGACTATTCTTCAATAAAGATAAAGGAAAGATGTAAAAGTCTTTACAGATGCAGATTGGGCAGGTTCCATGAAAGATAGAAGGTCGAATACTGGATATTGCACTTTCATATAGGAAATTTGGTGACATGGAGAAGCAAGACGCAAAGTTTAGTAGCTAGAAGTAGTGTTGAAGTCGAGTTTAGAGCAATAGCACAAGGAACATGCAAGGGATTGTGATTGAACAAACTCCTAGAAGAGCTATATGTTACAATGAAGTTTCAAATTTAACTATATTGTGATAACAAAGCATCCATCAACTTTTCTTTCAAATCAGATCATCGAATTAAACCTGTAAATGAGGATAGACACTTCTTCAAAGAAAAGGTGGAAGAATGGACAATTTGCATGACATATGTTCCCACGGAAACAAATTATAGATATCTTTTCCAATGGACTATCTCGACAAAAATTCGATGATTTCATTCACAAGTTGGATGTGATTAACATGTATTATCTAACTTGAGGGAGAGTGTTGAAATCCCGAAAATATGATAATATTCTACCTTCCTTAATTAACATTGTTTATTTAGACAAATTGTAATTATTGTAATTAGGGTTGATTTTGGGAGATTCTTGAGCAGATTTAGAAATATTGTTGATATGACCCGAGATACGCATCAATTGTTTTTTCCTTTTTTAATATCTGTCGTACACTATTAAAGGAGGTAATTAGGTTGTAATATTCATAATGAAATAAAGAAAGCTTTCTCTGTTTGCAACTCTTCGTTTACAAACAATGATATTGATACATGCAATAATTTTGAAACAAAAGTTTATCGAATACTTATCCTTACAAATGATTCTTTTTTCGGCAAAGTAATAGTCGATTCTCTTAAAAGCACAATAATAATACCAAGCCCTAAGAGAGAGGCAAGCAAAAGATTGAAAATGTTGATACATTGTTATGAGCACATTAAACCTGGACCAGGAACTAGGTGGGTGGGTTGTCAGGTTCAACCATTTGTTTGACCCATCAAATGCGAGAGTCAAATTGTTAATTTAAAATGGTTTATAAAATAAAATATATTGTCAAAATAGTGGAGTATATGTAAAACAGAAAGCAATGCTAGTATTTTGATTGATGATATTAAATATGCATCTTCTTAATTGTTCTTTTCTCTGTTTATAGTAAGTTGGAACTTAAGCCACAGGGACAGCTTTCAGTAACTGTATTAAGGGCAAACGACCTGAAAAACAAGGAGTTAATTGGAAAATATGATCCATATGTAGTTGTTTACATCCGTCCAACGTTCAAGGTGAAAACGAAGGTCATTGAAAACAATCTGAATCCTGTTTGGAAGCAAACATTTGAGTTAATTGTAGAAGATAAGGAGACTTAGTCTCTTGTTTTGCAGGTTTTGTTTTGATATCTATACTATCCCCTCTCTCAATCTCTCCACATGTGCGTGCGCACACAATGTTATTGATTGTCTGGCTGGTTATTTAAGGCATCATTTAACTTTTAAAATAGGTATTTGATAGAGACATTGGGCAAGACAAAAGATTGGACATTGCAAAGTTACCTTTGATTGAACTTGTACCTGAGGCTGTGAAAGAAATTGAGTTAAGACTGCTTCCATCCCTTGATATGCTTAAAATCAGAGATAAGAAGAATAGAGGAACTGTTACCATTCAGGTTCCTCCCTTATGCTGAAAAATGTATTGTTTTACACTTGTAAGTTGGAAATTCCATAATGTGACAAGCAACACAAGATGGCATGTGCAATTTTATGTTGCACAGAAACTTTTAAAAAACTTGTGTTTCGGTTTCGGAATCTGAAACTCTTGAAAATGTTTCAAAAACTTAAATTAAGTTTCGTAATTTTTTAGATTTTTAACAAAATTTGTGAACTCTATAAAGACTCTATGGAAACTTTTAGGAAACTTAAAATATTCAGAAACTTTAATTCAAATTTGCACTTTGTGGCCTTTATTATGGGCTTCACTAAAAATTAATTGTGTTATGGAGTTCAATTAAAGATTGACAAAGCCAAATGTTTTCAGTTTTGAATCTCTCTATTTGAGAGTTGAGTTCATTATATAGGTGGAGTCGGTCATACATCACGTTAATTTACAAGGCTGAGATTAAGTCATTACATATATCACGCTAATTTACAAAGCTAAGATTCAGCCAATATCATGCTATTCTGTTAACATCCCCCCTCAAATTGATGTTGGTTTGTCAAGAAGCATCAATTTGCTCACAAGAAATTAATGACGTTGTCTAGTCATTGCCTTTGTGAAAATGTCTGCTATCTGAAGGGCAATGGAAATATGAGGAAGAGAAATAACATGAGTATCCAAGGCCTCCCAAATAGAATGACAATCCACCTCAATATGTTTTGTACGCTCATGGTAAACAGGGTTAGCAGCAATTTGAATTGCACTTATGCTATCAGCATGTAGAAGAGTAGGAGTGGATTGGGAAAAACCAAGTTCAGCCAGAAGGCCACGTAGCCAGATAATCTCGGAACAAGCAGCAGACATTACCCGATATTCCGATTCAGTAGATGACTTAGAAACTCTGTCTTGTTTCTTACTCTTCCAGGAGATTAGAGAATCACCAAGAAACATACACCACCTCGTGACAGATCGCCTGGTATCAAGACATCCAGCCCAATCGACATCACTAAAAAGCAGTAAGACAAATAGGAGACCCGGCAGAAAAGAACAATCCACGATTAGGTGTGCCTCGAAGATAACGAATGATACAACGAATCGCAGCAAGATGAAGATGGCGTGGAATGTGCATAAACTGGCTAACCTGCTGGATTACGAAAAAAATGTCAGGCCTAGTAATGGTCAGATAATTCAAACTGCCCACCAGCTGACGATATACAATAGGATCGGATAGAAGATCACCCTCCTCATTACTATACTTTGTGTTTATTTCGAGAAGAGTATCCACAATAGATGAATCCTGAAGAACAGCTAGCTGAATCAAATCCCACGTGTACTTATGTTGATTCAGGAAAATACCAGAGGGATCAGTCTGAACCTCCAATCCTAAGAAATATGTAAGATAACCAAGATCCTTCATATGAAACGATGTCAGAAGGTGTTGCTTTAGAGAGTTAATCAAAGTGGTATTCGTCCCAGTAATAACAATATTATCAACATAGACAAGGAGAAGAACAATACCAGTAGAGTTCTTGCAAAGAATCAAGGAAGGGTCATATTGGCTCTGCTGGAAAGAAAAATGAAGCAATGTAGATCGAAACTTGTCAAACCAGGCTCGTGGAGCCTGTTTCAGCCTATATAACGAGCGCTTCAATTTACAGACATCCAAGGAAGAGGTGGAGATTAGGCCAGGAGGTAGCTTCATATAAACCTCTTCTTTGAGATCACCATGGAGAAAGACGTTTTTGACATCCATTTGATAAAGCGACCAACATTGGGAAGCAACAATAGAAATAATAGTTCGTACTGTAGTCATTTTGGCAACTGGAGCAAAAGTCTCTTCATAGTTCACTCCATACTCCTGTCTGTTACCTAGTGCAACCATCTGTGCCTTATATCAATCCAAAGTCCCATCAGAACGGGGTTTGATCTAGTAAACCCACTTGCAACCAATAGCTTTAACATTTGCAGGACAATGAACGACATCCCAGGTATGATTGTCCTTAAGAGCGCGAAGTGCTTCTACCATTGCCTCCCGCCAACATTCGTGTTTGATAACCTCAGAATACCATGTAGGAATAGGAATAAATGACAAAGTAGCATGAAGTAATGTATGAGAAAATCCATACCAATCCAGAGGACGAGAAATTCTAGTAGAGTGGTGAGGAATAGTGCTAGAATCCAGCTCATTCTCAAAAGGTATCATTTGAGCAGGTTCAGATGGCGGGTCAGGCTCGGGAGGGGGCAAAGTTGGGCGACGTCATTCATACACAAATCCAGGCTTGAATCGTTTAGGAGTAGAGGGCACGTCATCAAAGTGTAGAAGAACATTTATCTCGGTTTCAGTCAAAGACTCAACATGAGTAGGAAAGAAATATTGATTTTCAAAAAATACAACATGACGAGATATACGAAATCTATTAGAGCAAGGATCGTAGCAAACATAACCTTTGTGAGAAGTACTATAACCCATAAATGCGCACTTAACAGCTTGAGCAGACAACTTGTTGCATTCATGATGAGGTAAATGACCGAAACAAACACAACCAAATGTATGCATGTCAAGATAGTTGGGATGCTGATGATGCAGGCGATAATATGGAGTCTCAAATTTCAAAGCACTGGAGGGCAATCTTAATTAAATAGACTGTCGTAGATAAAGCCTCGACCCAGAATTTAGGTGGAACAGAATATTCAAGCAATAATGTACGAACATCTAACAGATGGCCATTTTTACGTTCGGCAATACCATTTTGCTGAGGTGTATAGGGACAAGAACGCTGGGAGATAATGCCTTTTTGGTGAAGAAAATCATTAAACTTATGAGATGTATATTCACCTCCTGAATCAGATCTTAATACTTTAATTCCCTAAGAGAACTGAGTTTCAACATAAGCGACAAACCTTTGAAAGACATAAAATACTTCAGATTTGGAACGGAGAAAATATATCCAGGTATACTTGCTATAATCATCAATGAATGTAATGAAGTATTTATAATGTGCATGAGATATAACCGGAGAAATACCCCACACATCGCTATGAATCAAATCAAAACTTCTTTTAGCCTGACTACCATGAGAAGGGAAGGAAGGAGATTTACTCTTACCTAATTTGCATGTGGAACAATCAAGAGAAATATGAGGTGAAAATTGATCTTTATTGCCCAACAAACCAGAGTTTATTAAATGAGATAAAACAACGGAGTTAAGATGACCCAACCGTTTGTGCTATATTCTACTTTTATTATTAACATTAGTATAGGCCATGGATATAACTAGAGGAATGAAAAATGTAGAGGAAATAATCGACCAACTTTAGGCTCTGTTGCGAGTATCTTCTTCCACACCTGATCCTGCACAAGACAACCATCACGAGAAAAGTGAACATTACAGTTATTATCGACCAACTGGCCTACAGATATAAGATTTGTGTAAAGTGCGGGGGATACAAAAACATATCTAACAGAGGAATTAATATCTCCAACTACATGAATAGGTAGTTGATTGCCATTTGCAATCTGAATGTACGAGGATCCTTTATATGTCTGAATATTGCAAAGAATATTACGAGAACTAGTCATATGATTAGATGCACCGGAATCAACAAGTCATGATGATGGTGGTAGGGAGCCGTTACCTTGAAGACCCAATGCTGAAAAAGCTGAAATAATCATCTGTTGGACCATCTCAGGAGTAAGAACACATGAATTACCACCAGTAGAAGAGGAAGGACCTACTGTAGCCTGATAAGCATTAGCTTGACGATTTTGAGGACGAGTAGGACATTCTTTGATAGTATGCCCCGACTTCTTGTAGTAGTTTCAATACTTCTTCGCACAGTGGGCAACAATGTGTCCATAGTCCTTGCAGCTAAAGCATTGAACTATCCGCATGTCTCTACCCTTGCTTTTCCTTTGAGCAGCATAGGCAAATACATTGGTAGTTTGTCTTGTGGGTAAGTAGCCTATGTAGCAAGGTGTTGCTCTTCCCGTAGTAACTCTTCATAGCATACATCCAAAGAAGGGGATGGATTGCGATTCATCAAATTAGATCGAGCAACCTCGAATTCAGGCTGCAGCTTCATTAAAAATTGATATCTCTTGCTTTGCTCATGAACCCCTTGAATTGCAGCAAGGGAACCATCTGGTATCTTTGCATAAATTAAGTCAGCATATTCTGCCCACAAATTCTGAAATTCAAAGAAATATTCCTGAATGGAGAGATCGCCTTGAGTATAACTAGCAATGTCAGACTCCAATTGAAATTGTCGGACTGTATTATCCTGACGATAAACTTTCTTTAAATATTCTCACATACTCTTAGCGTTCTTATACGGCCTCAGATTCAGGATATTCACAGGGTCAATAGATCCTAAAATCCAAGTCATAACTCGAGCATCTGTAATCTTCCATTTTGCAAATTCTGTGGAGATCGTGGGAGCGAATCAGTTCCATCAATATGACCCATAATTCATTTCCAATAACGAAAAGTCAAAATTGAAATTCCCAGGCAGAGTAATTCCTACCCGTAAATTTCACGTCGAAGAAATCTGACATTCCAGTAGACATTATAAATTAAAAAAGCCTAAAGTTTACAAGCCCAATTAAAACAATGATTTTCATATTCAATTCCAGCAATAAGCCCAATCAAAATAAATCATCCAAAGACACGGGCCCAATTATATCTAACAAAATAAATGGGCCCAAATATATATAGCCCAGAACGGTGACCCAGTTAATATAACCCAACAATGGAACTGTAGCCCATTACCTTGATTCCTCAAGCTTGCGACCCACTCACCGACAGTAGTGACACTCCCGACACCGAGGGCGCTGAAATCTGTCGATGAAGATACCGACAACAGTGAACGACGGTAGCAGGCTCGACGACACACAAAGAACGTCCGACAATTGTGAACATCGACAACGGAATCAATGACACTGAGAGAGATTCACATCAGGTTCACCACAACACTCGCCGACATAGAGACTCCATAGAAATTGACAGCTACCATGACAAAGTGATATGCCAGGTGAGTCCTAAAACTAAGAATCGAGCCTTACTGTAGAAGTCCAAGAAAATTGCTAACAAGAAGAGTCCTCTTAGATCGAGGGCTCTGATACCATGACAAAGCCAATTGTCTTCAGTTTTGAATGTCTCTCTATTTGAGAGTTGAGTTCATTATATAGGTGGAGTCAGCCATACATCATGCTAATTTACAAGGCTGAGATTAAGCCATTACATATATCACGCTAATTTACAAGGCTAAGATTCAGCCAATATCACGCTATTCTGTTAACAAAGATTACCTTATTTTAAAGTGAAAATTACAGGAAACCCTAGTGTTAAAATCATACATTCTAAAATCAGATCAAATGTTTGTTTATTCACAAATCAGATATTATTTTAATTATTATAAATCAATATTTTAATAATAATAATAGTAATATTTGTAATCCTAAAATCATTTCACTCCTCTCTCCCGTCCATTCTCTCCACCACTCCTCTCTACCATCAGATCGCCACCGCCTCCTCTTCTCTGCCCTCGGATCACCGCCGCCTCCTCTCTACTCAGTCTCTATTCTATGTATTCTTCTCTCCCTCTCTCCCTCTCTCCCTCATCCAGTACCCAAACAATCATCACCGACGACGACAAGGTGCAGTGGTGCATCGCTGAGAGAGCCCCGAGTTGCTGAGTTATCCTCGATGCTGCTGTTACCCGAACTGCAACACCGCGTCTATTTTTTTGACTTCTTTTTGTTGTTTTTTATTCAATCTATTGTGCGGTAGTCAACAGTGGTGGTGGTTGTGACGAGTGTTTTGTGTGTAGGATGGCATGGGTGATGCGATTTGGTTGTGGTTGTGGTTGTTGCAGATCGGAACTGAAGAAGAAAATAGGTGGTGGTGGTGGCGGTGGCAACTGCGATGGTTGGTAGGTTGCAGTTATTCGTGTGGTGTTGATGGTTGTGGTGGTGAATGGGTATTCGTTGTGGGGTTGCCCGTAGTGGTTGTGCCGTTGTGGTTGCGACGGCGGCGACAATATGGTTGTGGTGATAACAATTATAATTTTGAATATGATTTTCTGGTGCGGGTGGTTCTGGTTGATACGGTCGTAATTTTATACGGTGGGGTGACGTGGTGGCGGTGACGGTGTTTCTGTGGTGACAGTGTTGCAGTGGTGGCTGTGGTCGAATCTGGCGGTGGTGGTGACATGCATGTCAATGGTGATGGTGTCTTCTGTGGTGACGGTGTTGCTATCGAGAGGTGGTGGTGGTTTAGGCGACGATGGTGGTTGTGGTGGTGATGAGGTGGTGGTCACAAAATTTTTGGTTGGCTATGAGTCCGTGACCACTAAATTGGTTAATATGTGACCAATAATTTGGATAATTTGTGATTAAGAAATAATGTGACCTAAGAATTGTAAATCTGTGACCAATAATCTGATAATTTTTGTTTGTATAAATAGTTGTGACTTATAATAATTGTGATTTGTGACCGATGAACAAATTGTGACCTATAACGTGATTGAATCGTGACCGTAAAATAATTTGTGACATTAAAATTCTGATTTGTGACCTTGGAAATAAACTGTGACCTATAAAATCTTTGATTTATGACTTCGAAATAATTTGTGACTAATTAATTTGACAATATGTGACCAAATTGTATAAATTCGTGACCTTTACATATTTAATTAATTAAATCATGAAAAAATTTAATAAAAAAATCTGATTTTTGAAATATGAAGCTTGTTCTCTTATTATTGAAATTGGTCATACTTAACATCTTATGAATTTTTCCCTATTTTAAACTTTAATTATTATAGACTTGTATTACAAAATATTCACTTGCATAATTTTATCATTATTTCTATCACTTTAACTACAAATTACATCCTTCAGTTTGAACATATATTTTTTATGAATAACTTTTCAAGATTACATTGCTTATGTAACGACCCAAATTTTAAGATTCAAGTCATTATCAAAAGTTTCATTATGTAATTAAATAAACATATTAAACAATCCAACATGAAAATTTTGGTTCTACCAATAATAAATAAAACATATAGGAAACATAACCAAATAAAATGTTCCAAATTTCAAATAACAAGATTCACGTGATAATAAAACTAAAATAATGCTGAAAATAAAATCCAGTAACATTACACCGAATTATTTTTATTGCGTTTCATAAATTCTGGCACCACGATTAGACCTCATCGCCCGCCAACCGATGATCCGTTCTAACATGTGAAGATTAGGGAAAAATGGTGAGCATATGAGAATACTCAATAGGACACGGATAATGGTGCAATCCCGAATAAAAATATTTAAATCATGCGTCAAAAATATCATACCGTCATCATATCTTTAAGGACCGATAAGAGTTCAATACATATCATATCTTTAACTTTCATAAGTATAATAATTCAACAACATGAAAAAAATAATTTAAATGGGATAAAAAACAACCGCACCTAGTTAGATCAAGCGGATTTTTGAAAGAAAATACGACTGCACATTCCAGATCTTTTTCTATGCTTTGGTGAATGTGGGTGCGTGTAATGCTTTGAAATAATTTATGGATGAAATTGACTTATCTTTTTTTGAGTAACAATTGGGACGGTTTAGCTGGAGACAAATTGATGTGAAGTTTGATTATTCTAATGACTTATTTATAGTCAAAGTCAAACAATCAATATTAATCACATCTTTCATAGGTTCCACAACTTTTCAACCATACATTTCAAAAAATTCTATCACAATCTATTAAAAAATCTAATTTTAATCCCCACCAAACGTCCTATTAGTTGTTAAATCCCAATTAATAAAGAATTAGTTTTAAAGTTTATCCTAATCAAATTGAGTTTGGATTAACTAAAAGAATTGAATTCATTATAATAATCAATTTGTCACCTTTATCAATATAATTTGGATCGTCTTCATAAAAGAATCCTCCAATAGAATTTTGAGAAAAAAAAAAAAAAAAAAAAAAGTGCAGAGATAAAGAATGACTAGGGATGGAAAAAATAAATCTAGCTTGGTTTACTTTGGATTACAATTAACCTTTATCCTAAAAAATGAAAAGATTTGTATATCTCTACCCAAAACACACACATACGGTTGCCCATAGCAAAGTTAATATTCTTAATCAAAATTCTATTTATCCGTATTTACTTTATATCATATCTAACTTGACATGATCTTATCCAACAAAACTTTTTCTTGGGTCGAAAACTCCTAATTAATTACAAGTTATAAAAGGAGTCCAATATTAATATACGAATTATCACTCTATCAATGATTAATTATTTGACCCAAAATAATATTGGATTAAATACTATTTTACCTTAGTCCAACAACTTTCTTAATTATAAAAATATAGTAGATAGAACAAATAATTTTATTCCATAAAATTTTCAGAGCGTTACAGTTTATCTAGTTGAAAATTTTAGTTTGTAGATCGATTATGGTATTTTTATTATTTAATTAATATTAAATAGTTTTTTAAAGCTGATTATTGAATTCATAAATTTTTATATAACGTGTTCACTGCATTTTGTGTCCTACTTTTTTCAAAAATAATATTTTCATGTCTTGTATAGTGTTTGCATTTCGTTTCCCATTTCCATGCAATCTAGGTGCAATATGTGGTACTCATGTGCTGCAATGCACTTTCACTCTCTCACACATGGCAACTCTATGTTATTCTAGTTTTGCTCTGGTGTAAAATTTGCTGTATTGATTACTTATGCATTGATTCTAGTACTTTTATACCGTCCGTTTCATCCGATAAGCGCCAAGATTGTTGCTTAGCTAGGTATGGCTTTGGTTTTCAGGTTTTATATCATGAATATAACAAGGAAGATCAATTGGCTGCCCTTGAAGAAGAGAAGAGGATCCTAGAAGAAAGAAAGAAACTGAAAGAAGCAGGAGTTATAGGTAGTACTATGGATGCCCTTGATGGTGCGGCTTCACTGGTTGGTTCTGGCATTGGTTTGGTGGGCGCTGGCCTCGGTGCTGGAGCCGGAATTGTCGGGAGTGGTTTGGGGGCTGTTGGCAGCGGTCTGAGTAAAGCTGGAAAGTTCATGGGCAGGACCTTGACAGGGCAATCTATGGCTTCTAAGACGACAGGCTCCTCCACACCGGTAAACTCCGTCCAAGAAAATGGTGGTGCAAAGCCACTCTAGACTGTCGTGTTTATTGTTTGTGAAAAATTTGTTGTTAATTTAGGCGTTGTGTGCCTAGTTCGTAATCTGCATTGATTTTGTTTTATGATGTGCTAGTAGCCTGGTATGAAAATTGTTTAAGGCTCTAATGAACTTAGGTTTGAAGCTATATTATTCTGAATACATTTCTCAGGAGGAAGAAAACATATTTTCCTCCTTTTTTGTCCATCTTATCACTGTAAAGCTTTTTAAAATTGGTTGGACATTAAATGCCTTGTATTTCAATTTATTTCATGAATATGATAATTGATATCACGCTTGAAAACTCCCACGACTAGAAAAAAAATAAAAAATAAAAAATAAAAAGAGAGAGGAAATTAGGCCCTATACCCCCATTTTTTTTTTTTTTTTTTCTTTTAAGTGTATTGATTAATAGCCTTTAAATTAACTAAACCTTTTTAAGAAGTATTATTTACGTCCTAAATTGGTAAAATCAAAATCAAATCCAAACCTGATTCTATAGCAAGCCCAGACCTAAACGTCTCATTCGTGGAAATCCTCCAGAGGTAAAATCCAAACTCAATGTGCGATTCCTTCTCTCCGAGCAAAATACGACTGTAAATCTCCATTTTTTACCCATTTTTCATTGATTTCTTCTTCGTTTTCCCTTTGTATCCGTTCGGTTCATTATCTCATTATCATTTCGACCCTAAATCCCAAAGAGCCTAAACCGTAGATCCAAAATCTGATTTCGATTCCAACTATTAACTCATATTTGCAATGGCTCAAAAAAGTGGCTCGAAGAGGCAAAGAAGTCTCAAAGAAGAGGACCAAAATTTCTTCATCCTCTTATAAACCCAAGGTAGCAACATTTTTTTATGTTTTATTGACTTATATTGCGTACGTTATCTGATTATGGGTTTTTTTTGTGTTTCTCAATGGTTTTTGTACATTTTGTGTAGTGAATGCGGATTGTGTAGTTTGAGGTTGCATGCAAGTTTTTGAGGTGCAGACAATAACTTTTTTGTGATGCCATTGGCTGTATATGAAATGTAATGAATATATTTGGTGAAATGAATTAGTATTGGTTGCATATGGCATACTTTAAAGTAAATGTTTTGCTAGTGTGGTGATGGTTTTCAGATAGTTTTACTGATATACAGATTTTTACTACTGTAATGTTACATTGATTTTAATAATTTCTAGTTGGTCTTACATGGATAATTCAGAATGCACACAAAAAAATGCGTGGTTGTGTCTGTATGCATGGTGGTTGGGCCTTTGTTTATATGATTTTCCAATGAACAAATTTGTTCATCCATTGCACTTGAGTTATCTGTCATATGTAAACTTTACAATTTCCCTACTAGTGTCCTATTAATTTCCAAAACTTTGTTTTAAGTATAATGATATTGTCATAAAATCGACGCAATGACCACTTTCCATTTTTGCCAAGATAAAAGGTTGAATTAGCTTGTCAAAAGTTCAAGTTAGAGTACATATTTATCGACATCCATATGAAACAATACCAACCCAGAAGCGTAGCTCAGTTGGTCATGCCTTGGGTTTGCTCTCCAATGGTCACCAGTTCGAGTCCCCTCAGGACTACTGAGGTGAGTATCTGACTGTAAACTTCAGGGCCCGTGAGATTAATCGAGGAGCGCGTAAGCTGACCCGGACATCCACGATCATCAAAAAAAAAAAAAATGTAAAAACCAGTGCCGTAGAACCTCTTATCTCGATATCTGCATGTATAGGAGAATTTTATGTCATCTCCTGGGGGTCTTTGATCTTCTTTGCAACATCAATGGCTTCTTGATTCTACATTACTTGGAGCAGTGTTGTCCATTTTGAAGTTTATGTTCCTTTTTAAAGTATATGCCATTTTTTTTTTGGTTGTATTCTTTAATTTTTTTTGATGGTGATGGGGTGAAATTTAAGCAAAGTTCAATTCTTGTATTTGTTCTAGTAGATACTATTAAACCAGTATACTACAACCTCTTGTGTCACCTTTTTTTTTTTTTTTTTTTTTGGGTTTTATGTCACTTTTTTGGACTCACTTTTTTTTTTTATTGTCACTTTTTTTTAGCGTGTGTACTCTTTTAGTTGTATGCACATGTTCTGAGACCACCACCAAGTTAAGCTCTGAGCTCGAGCAGCTTATGATTCACATTTCATTTTCACAAACACCTTGAATGCATCAATTGAATTGATTCAAATGAATATAAATTGAATGCAAGATTAAAATAAGGTATGAATTCGTATATTTAAATTTTCAAAAAAAATATATATATCTAGTTAATTGCACTAATGAGATGCTGCGACTTTTACGGAGAAAAGTGAGAAAATTTCACTTTCTCACATTTTCATTTTTGCAATGCATTAATTGAATCCAGCAAACCCAACCCATAGGCCATTGCTCCACAATCTCTAAAATTTTAATTGTAACACCTTCAAACACCCCAATCCTAACAGCATTTGAACAACAACAAGCACAAAGAAAATTCTATCGACGCTGAATAGTTGTCTTGATTTGTTTTAGTAAATCATCAAAAAAGGGAGGATGACAGAATTGTTCTGTCTTAATTATTGGTGTTTCCTCTTGATAGTTACAATTCGAAAAATAATAATAATAATAATCACAGCAAGTTCCTATTCACAGCAAAACATTATATCTCTATCTTTCTAACCATAAATGACACCCAATTAAAGCGGAAGTTTATGCAGCTCAAAATTGCTAACTATGATCATTTCTTTCACAATCTATACAAAGAGAGTATTAAACGATCTTAAATGACAGAATTGGAGAACTAATTGAACAAAAAATTCAAAACATAAAAGCCTGTACTCCCCCCCCCCCCCCCCCCCCCCCCCAAATTTGGGGAAGAAAACTTTGAAAAATAGGTAGTTGAAACAACCTTTGATCTTGTTTGTGCTTTATTTGTGGAAGATTTCCTCATTTTTCCTTTGATTTTTCTTCATTTCTCGAGTTTAGCATACGATAGTGTTGAAATTCTGGAAGCTATTGTTGGTTTATATTTGAGCGTAGTACAAAATTTTGGAAGCTAATTGTTTTTGTAATGAACACAAATGTTTAGGCCAAATATATTCACTGAGTTTTTTAATATCTTGACTACATTTTACGCATATGAAAGATTCATAACATTCACATATTATCACACATTTATGTTTCAAACATTTTTCACCGTATTCTTATTCTCAAATTAATACAAATTGTTCCTAATTATGATTTCTCTCCAAATGTTTCTTTAAGATAGAGTAAAAATACTCATTTTTCCAATTAGATTTTTGAATAAGCAAAAAAAATTAAACATTTGACCCTTATTTTAAATCACGTTAACAACATTTTTGGACTAAAATCATGATTAAGAACTTTTTTTTCTATCAATGAAATGTTAAAAATAAGAATGTGATAAAGAAAAAGTCAATGACGTAAGTGTGAAGTTGAATAAAAGTTAATGATATTTAATGTAATTAAAATATGGTGTATTTATAAAAAGAAATGTGATGTGAATATAAACGTCCAAATGTTTAATTTAATTTTTATAGAGGAAACTAAAGTGAACATTCTCTTTTTTAACTGAAGTTGAAAAATGTCTATTATTCATGATTTAATAAAAAACCTCCAATAGTTTTTTTAGCAATGCTCATAATATTCTTGAAATGACTAGTATGTATCACACTAAAACTGACTGGGAAGACAATAATACCTCATGGCACCAGCCCCTTCCCCACTCAATAGTGAAGGGTTAAGGTTGAAAAGACAATTAGCAAGATTTGTGAGCCCCATGATAAACATATCTGCACATCCTTGCCATCCGTTTTCTACTGCAAACACCGAAATTGTCCTTGGTACATTATTCAAATATTGAAAGCACCGGCACCAGCACCAGCACCTGGAGGATATGCAAACATGTTACTTAGGATCAAAATGATCTACATCATCACTCCAAACTTGCACACATTCTCAAACCATCTACACCAAACTCTTATACCGAAACTTACTACAATCAACCAACAATTTACAACAGAACAAATCTCATTAATTAAAAAAAACGCAAAACGAGAAATATGTTTATATTACATTTTGCAGAATAAAGAAAAGAAAAAGTAGAACTCAGCCTCCTCTGGTATAGCAGTGAGGATCCGACACAGGGATCCAATGATTACTTTTTGCATTCGATCGAATGCTTCATCGTATAGCTATTTTTTGTACTTTCATTATCTAGTAGTACGCAGTGAAAACATTCACTTGGATTACTGCCTGTGATGTTGGGTAAAATCAAACTCACCCGCGACACCACGCTGCTAAACTCACCCACGAAACCACCCCGCGGAACTCACCTGTGACACCACGCTACTAAACTCACCCGCAACACCACGCTGCTAAATTCACCCACGAAACCACCCCGCGGAACTCACCCGTGAAACCACGCGGCCGAACCGTTGACCCCTATGGGTGCTCCACCACTACGCGGTTGAAACGTCGATCCATATGTACTGGGACGCTCTACAACTACTCGGCCAACACAACGCTCAACCATTATGAAAGGTCGACCCCCACGCCTATCACGCCGAGCCATCGACCCCATGCGGAAGCTCAACGCACAGGTCGAGCCGCCTACCACTACAAGATACTCTATTACACTTAGTCGCGAGGAATCACTCAAGTAGACAGAGGTCGCCTGGAGGTTATCACAAAGACAGCAAACCACTAGGCGGGTAGTGACCACTTTCTCAGAACGTGGGGAAAGTGGAAGCATAACGTGGGACACGTGGCATTGCAACCACCCGGCAGTTACGCGGCCCCAGCCGCCTATAAATACCCCCAAGGCGGATCATGTATAAACTAGTGAAATTTTTAGTATCTAAAGGCTCCCTACGCATTTAACTCCATAAGAGATATTTCTCATCTGTTTCTGATTCTTACGCCGGAGGTACAACGGGGGAGAAGAGCACCGCCCTCATCTTGCAGGTAACTTTGGATCATCGGAGTAGGAAAATCACCCTACGCCACTAGGAGAAAACGAAGGTTTAGTTTGAACCTTTTCAGCCTGGATCATGCTTCATCTTTAATTTCTGAAATTTCAATTCTAGGTTCGATAGATATAATTGAAGAGGTTAGGGACTGCGTATTATCTGTGAGCTTACCTTTTTCCAGATGCTTATCTTCCAAGCTTTGTATCTTTGTACACAGAGCAGCACATTGAGTCATTAGTGCTTTCAAATCTTCAGCCATCTTTCGGATAGTCTCCGTTGCTAAATTTACTTATGCATTAGTTGGAACACCATTGATCTTTAGATTCTCATTCTTCAGCGCTCTAGCTGATGCTTGACCTTTCCTTGTATGTTGCATTTCTTTAGTTCTCATGTATTTCTCAGCTAAGGCATGGAAATTTGTGGTCTACTTTGTTCAAGTTTTCCACAGACGAAGCCAATTTATTGATGATAGAAATTTGATTAACAAATTCTACTCATCTAGATATGATTTTCACTTCCTAAACTCACTAATTTTTATACTCAAACTAGAACACGAAGGGAAATAGTTATTTGAGAGGTAAATTTTTGAATTGCATGCGTTTCTCTTCAAATGAGGTGGTATTTATAGATTTTCATCCAAACTTTGGGATATTTCGATCATTTTGGGAGAATGGTGGATAGTGGCTCCTTATTGGTTATCTCATAACTGATTCTTTTAAGAATCACGTTTTATTTATAATCCCATGAGCCCTTAGTTGCCATTCTGGAGACAGCCTGGATGGAGGGTGTTCGCTAAAAAGTGCAAGCCGCAAGTGCACGGGTCGCGCTCAAGTAATAAAGTGGATCTTTTAAATCCGAGTTGTCGAACCTTCGAGAAATGTATACTTTCATTTACACAACTTTAATAAATTTTATTTCTAACAACAAAAAGAAACAAACACACAATAAATATACGATTTGGAAAAATAAGGAAAATAACTAAAAATCTACAAAATAAGAAAACACAAACGCTTGGGGATTTTGGAGGAAAACGTAGTTGGGATTCATGGTTTCATTTAACCGTCGCCTAATTAATTTCACAACAAGCCAATTAATCAATTACTCACTTCCGATATTAGATTCGATCTTCCAATTTTAGTTAATTACCTCTCTTGGGTGAAACTAACCCTGATTGAATGATTTAACCTACTATATCTTTATGTCGATTACAATCAAACAACCGCATTCAATAATTGTGAAGATAGCTCAATAGATCACTTAAGATTAGTGGTATATCTCTATTCACTACACATTACACAAACCTAGGGTTTCTGGTATTTGGTCTAAAATGTACAATCTTCTCTTGAACGATGCACAAATCACTAAACAAATTCATTCATTGACCACATAAATGAAAATGCAATAATAACAATAGTAGAAATACATGAAAATAAATAACAAACATTAAATAGCAAATATAGAAATTAATTAAGACTAGGTTAAAATTCAACCACAAATTCCAACAATAAATTTAGCACATATTATATAAATGTAACAAAGGAATTCATACATTACATTGCAAATGAAAGAAAATAATAAAGAAAAACACAAGATTAAAGATAAAATCCCTTTTGGTTGATTTGCTTGAATCTTGACTTCCTCCAAATATTTCTTCAATATCTTTGATATATTTCCCTTTGTGTGCTCTTTGATTGCTCCAAAATACCAAGACAAAAATAAAAGAAAAAGAAGAGAAGAAGAAGAAAGGAAAAAGAAAAGAAAAAGAAAATGAAAATGAAAAAGCTGCCCAGACAAAAGACGTGAAACCCAGCAGAAAAAAACTGAAAAAGGAGCCCAGAATTTTTGGTTCAGCTCAAGTCCCCAGGTTTCAGAAAATAGCAAAACGGTCCCAAAACTTTGAAATTGTACAAACGGCGCTGCAGCGCCACAGGCTCTGTAACCTGCAGAAAAAAAAAATACTGAAATTGTTATTTTGCAGCCAAGTCCTCAAATATTTGCACACTTGGTCCCTCCACTATGATTTTGTACATTTTGGTCCTTGGATTTTGACTTTCATTTCAATTTTGTCCTCCATAAATTGTATCTCAACGTCCTCAACTTTCTGACTTGTTCACCTTGGTCCAAATTCACAAAATTTGCTCCTTTTTTGTCCATTTTCCTCCTTTTGCCTTGTTTTTATTTCTTTAGGTATTTTTGCCTACAAAAGTATAAATTACACAATTGTGAATAGAAATTACTCATTTTCATCAATAATAAGTTTGTTTAGGTATTAAATAAGTGTGCTTTTATCAGAGGGGTAGGTTCACCTACTTGAAACGCACTTCCTACTTCTTAGGCCTTCATTTTTTTCGTGAACTGCTTTCACTTCGCCAGATTTGATAAAATTTGTGAAGTGTATTTCTTGGTTCAACATATCCAAAGTTCGTTGTTCAAAATACATTCAGAATTATTATTGTTCATATTTATGTTACCACTTAATCTTTGTTTTATCCCAATTATTATTCTAATAACAAACAAATTTTTGAAGTCCCTTTCATTCCAAACAAATATTACAAGACGCTATGTCAGTGGAGTTGTTGATTATGTAAGAAGATTAGGTACCATAAACACTAACATAATGCAAAAGCAGGAACGAACAAATCAGAATCGGGACAAAAGTATTTCAGAAACAAATATAAAACTAAAGAGGCATTAAAAACATAACAATATTACTGAAAATCAGTGTTCTAAAAAGTGTAAAGCGTGACTAGGTGTGGAGGCCAAGTTTCAAGTTTTATGAGCCTAGGCGTAAAAAAACATTTTTTGATTTTCAATTTTTAATCATTGTAAAAAAAAATTCAATAATTCATATAATATATACCAAACATCTAAAATTATAAAATATTGTATGTACTTAATAATTCCTACAAAAAAGTTAAGTTTCAAAATCATAATTACATAACATAGATAGCTTGTAGCTTAAATATTATCTAACTCTTTATCGGACTCAAATTCAATATCTTCTTTTAAAAAAAAAAAAAATTTAAGCGGTCAACATTCTTGTTGACCGCTTAATTTCAGCTTAGCCTCAAGGCAAAGCGTCTTAGTCATGCTTTGCGTCTAGGCGCGCTTTTTAGAACACTGCTGAAAACTATCTGAATTCAATATATTTTTTCGCATATGTCAACAAGCACAAAAATTGATCATAGTTCATACATATATCCAACAAAACAACTCCATAGAACACAAAGCAATCATAATATTTTTCAAATTTCAAACCCTAAAACGTTTTTGACCAATAAGAAGGCGACATAAGGAAAAAAGAGATGCTTAGATTTTTTTCCTCTTTTTAGAAGCTTGTGGCTGTCTCATGATAGGTTGGCCCACAATAGTCCCTTGACCAACTCCAGGTCCAATATTAGAACCAAGCCCTACCTTCAATCTAGCTGCAATAGCAGAAGCAGCAGAAATCAGTCACAGGGCGGGCCCTGTGGCCAAGCCACCTAGGCAAAGGCCTAGGACATAAAAAATATGGCTTGGGCCCAGGGCCTCAAAATTCATACCAGTTTAGGTCCAAATAGAAGGAAATTGATGGACACAGGAAGCTGGAAATTGAAGGAATGCAGTGGAGAAGGCTGAACGTTGCAGGAGTAGGAAGCATTGAATTCGCATCTTTCATGCTCAAACCAGTTCTCCGTCTGAATATCAGAAATTCAGAATATTGGCCCTGCATCTTTCTTTCATGCTCAAACCTACTCGAACACCAGTCACCAGCAATCTTTTGACGAAAAACCTAAGTCCCCTTCTGACTTCTTCTTCAGATCTTCCAGTTCCAGAATCAAGTTCTGAAGTTCAGAGAATCAGAAGTAACTTCTAAGTTCTATCAGAAGTTGACTTGAAGGTATTTTCCCATTCAACAACACTGGCCACATTTTTATTTTCTTCAAGAGATAACGAGAAAAAATTAAAAAACTAACTAAGATTGGGGAAGTGCCGAACTGGAAAGTGACGCACACACACTTGTGATTCTGAATTAGTTAGTTTTTTACGTTTTTCTGATTTTCTGATTATCTGAATTAGTGTGTGCGTAACTTTCCAGTTCATAATTACTTTTTTCTGTTGGGTTGCTGAAGAAATAAAACATCCACAGATACACCACAGGCTTTATGTACTTGTAATTGTCTAATTGAGAATCTGAATTAGTTAGTAAAAAACATTTTTCTAATCTGAATTATCTCATCTACTTGTAATTGAGAATCTGAGATAGATTGACCAACTTGTAGGCAAGCATCACTATTTACCCAGGAAAAAGTAAAATGATGAGACTTACATGATATCATTGTAAATTCCAGGCAAAAATTAAGTGATATTTTCTTTTGCAATTCTATTTTTAGAGTTTACAAAATTTTCATTTAAATATAGATATATTTTATTATTTAAATATTGTTACACGTGTAAAAAAAAAGTATAGGGCCCAGAATAATTTATCGCTTAGGACCTCCAAATTCTGAGCCGGCCTCATCAGTCAATATGTCAAATTTTATTAGAATTCAAGAAGAGCAGAACATTAACCTCGGAGACTCAAAAGCGTTGCCTGGAACCATGACAACATCCATTTTAATTTTCAGCTGGTTTAGTAGAGCAGACGAAATCCTTCATATCATCATACAAATTTTTAGCAGCTGTCTTATCTAGTAATTCCATACCGTGATAGCCTCCTCGATTGAACTGATAAATTACTTGCACTCCATTTGACTGCAACAAGTGTACTAACTGCATTGACCGATCAACCATTGGATATCCTATATCAGATTTCACGAAGCATCTTGGCAAACGTTGGACTCTTCCGAGGTAATTCCCACCATTTATTGGATTACAATATTCATGATCTCGATTGGCACCTTGAGGCAATGCCAATGACCACAATACATCACATACATACAAAGGATGAAGGAACATATTTATCCTCTTCTAGTCTAAGCTCTGACTGAGTCCTTTGAAGTCCACCAAGAAATGGCTGGTTCATTAGAAGTCCTATTATTTTTAGCGGTCCAAGATCGAAATCCAGTGAACGTAGGGCTACATGGTAAACTATGTTGGCACCTGCACTGCTGCCCATAATGAAAACCCTAGAAAAATCAGCATACTCTAACCATGGATCACGACCTCCGACTTTCAGTGCCTGGTCTTTAGCCCAGAAGATAGCATTCAGGGCGTCGTCATAAGCTGCAGGGAGGCGGTTTTCTGGGGCCAGACGATATTCAACGGAGGCTACCACTGCCGGGAACAGGATGGCTGTAACAACCCATTTTTTTTAGTCAAAGTCAGAAATTGACTAATCAAAGTCAAGTCAAATAAGGACTAAAATGAGAAGAATTATTTTATTGGGATTTATTTTATAAATTGGCAATATTTGAGGATTTAATTAGATATATTTTAAGTTGAAAAATTACATTTCTAATAATGGAAGTATAAGGGCCGATTAATAATTTTAAATAGGAGTGGAGGGGCTTCTTTTGCAATTTTTATTAGGGACCCCATTTAAATAGACACTTTGACCATTTTCATTGAAAAACACATACAAACACACACTAGAAGGGGTAGAAGCCGGCAGAGAGGAAGAAAAGAGAAAAGGAAAGAAAGAAAAGGGAAAGAAAAGAAGAAGAAAAGAAGAAAAGGGAAAAAGGAAAGTGAAGTAAGTGTTGATTTCTTCTACTTTGAATTCTATTTTGTTTATTTTCTTCAAATATAGAGGAATATTATGTTAAATTGTAAGGTTGTAATTCGTGGTATAAATTTTCATATTCCTTGGGTATGAGAATAAATTAGAGCTCAAGTTTATTGATTATTTAGTTTCCATTGATAGTAAGGTAAGAATTTTATTTTGGGACAAACCCTAGAATTTTAATTGGATGCTTGAGTATGGATTATTTGCGAAAATGATGGTAATAATGAAATAGTCATTTGATAGAATGATTTTATGGAACTATATGTAAATTCAATTGGTTGGATTATGATTATTAGTTTAACTAGTTTGTAAATGGGGAATTATTTTTATGTTGGGAATTGAAGATTATTTTGATGAATTAGATTTTAGTGAAATGACTAGAAAATGGAATGTGCTCCAAGTGAGTAAAGGAAATTTGGGAAAAATTATTCAAGTCTCGAGAAATTAAGTTTTAGTATTCGATTATGAATATTTAGAGCCACTTGGTAGCGTGATTGTTAAATTGGTTATTCGATATCATATTTCAGGTAGTGACGGGAAAGCTCGAAAATGCTCGTCAATTTAATCAGATTCATGTCTATAGACCAGTGAGTGGATATTTACTTTTTAAAAATAAGCATTTATTTAAATTATAATAGTTCTCAAGTTTATATAAAATAACTGTTTATTTGATTTCTTATAGTAAATCATATAAGCTGCAAAAGTTATGTATTTCAGACGATTGATTTAGAAAGCATGAATTTCAGAATAAAGTGATTCTTATAGCAAGTCCTTTTTAAAGTTAATTTCAGTTAAATTAAATCATTTCATTAGCATGTTGTATCAGTATTAAATATTTCAGCAAATCTATAGTTATCTTTAAAACCACCAGGAAGTGCCCAGGTGATTTACCCGCTCTGCACTTGTGTGAATGTGTTTCCACAGTGTATGACCAGCTATGGTGATTTTACCCGCTCTGCACTGATGTGAATGTGTTTCTACAGTGTATGACTAGATTATCAGAGGTCTTTGGGACCCACTCTTGTACACACATAGGCTTTGGGCCGTGTACTGGGGTGCTTAGCCTTTGGGGCAGCTCTGCGTACGTATGACCAGATTATCAGTTTATCAGATTATCAGATTTGAATGGCTTCGCCTTGTACATCGAGATTACTCTGTACATGTGTAAGGCTATTCATTGGGTACTTATTGGTGTGACTTTTTAGTATATAATATGATGTTTATTCAGCTTATTAGATTTCAGACTTCAGAATTCAGTTTATTCAGTTTGCAGAATAATGATTTCAGCTTACAGTAATGTGAAACCATATTTTTACTTATAGTTACTGAGATCAGATTATTTATATTCAGTTGTTTATTTAGAACAAAGAGCAAGGCATTTTATGATGCAATCATGCTTAGTTTTAATAGTATTACCAGATTTCAGAATTTCTTAAAGTTTTAACAGAGCAAGATTTTTCAGAAAAGTATACTTATTTTTCAAACTATCCACTCACTGAGTTATAAACTCATGTTTTAAAATATTTTTCTGAGCAGATAGTAGCAGAGTTGTGCAGACTTGGAGCCTGTCGATCTATGGCGTTGAGACACACACATTGCATTAACTGTATAGGTCATTTCGTCAGATTATTTAGTTCATATTCATTTTGGGTATTTTGATTTTTAAAGTTTATTAAATATTGTTTTACCAGTATTTTATTTGAGAAGTTTGTGTTTTGAGGGACTAGTGCGCCCTGTTTAAAATTATATGAGTATACTTGAGAAAATTGATTTCTATCCAGGTGGTTTTTGTCCATCTTTCAAAGGAAACTCTGTCAAAATTCTTTTAAAAATATTTCATAGTCAAAGAATGTTCAGTTGCCTTGGTGGTAGGTCCAGTATTTATATGAACCTATCACCGGCGCATGACACGTGTCGGGTCCATCAGGTTGACTCGGGACGGGTCGTGTCAATTGGTATCAGAGCATGGTTTTGAAAATTTTCATAATTCATATATCGGCATATCATGCATATTCTGTGTGTGGTCTCACATTATGGTGGCAGAAATCACAGGCTCCCAAGTTTTGCTGCTAGAATGTTTGGATCCTTATATGGTGGAAGAATATTTGTAACAGATTCAGAAATGAATAGTATGTAAGTATCTCAATTACAATGATTGATGGGTGAAGTTATTATTAGTTCTTGGGTTAGAATTGTGGTATATTTAGCTTATTAAGAGTTGAACAAATTGTTAATTTAAAGGTGAAAATTTTGATGATTTTGCTAGTTGATTACTTATGGGCATTTGAAGTGACAGATGGTACAATCATTTAAGTACCAATTTTTATGCAAAATTTTGGGATTTTTCTTTTACAGTATGCACGATGAATACAGTTTGGTGATAGTCAATGATGAATTTTAATTATCTTGGGAAACCAAATGGTCAAGGTGTTATTAAAAATTTTGAGGTAATTTTTGGTTTAAGAAATCGAATTAAATGGACATGTGCATTCAGGTATGTCAAGAATAGCTTTGATTTCATTTCTCGAGTATAGAAACGATAAGTGATGTAGAATCAGAAACAAGGAAGCATAAGATAATGAAAAACATGATCGATTGAATTTTGTAGAAAAATGTGCAATACAATGAGCGATTAGCTTTCGTTAGATATGTGTACAAGGTATATAGGAGTTAGACCATTCGAATTAGATAATAAGAAAGTAAATAGTACAAGGATATATATTAATATTTATGAATGTTGTAAATTTGGTGCATAGTCTCGTCGATAATTGTTCATTTGATAAGGATATGATGATATTCATTCAATAAAGGTAATAAGATCGATATGATGAATTATTTTGTATGACTTACAGGATAAGATATGATTAAAAATTTAAGGCCATATGTATGATGATGTTCATGTAACAATGTTATATGATTGTGAGAAGGTCAAGGATACAATGATAAAAGAAAGATATGATTGATATTTTGCCCAAAGGAAGTGATGATATATTTAGGTTATAATGGGCGATTTATGTTATTCCATTTAGATTACTATCTTATCACGTATAGTTTGGATCTCCTGAGTAGAGTAATTTCATTTGTATTATAACAAGTGGATAAAAAAAGTTTGGACGACATGCCATTGTATTTTAGAGTCTGGAAAGATCAGAGAATATTTTGTTGGATATGATTGGATTTTTAGCTGTATTATTTAAATGCGTGCTTTTTGTGGATACATAAAGGCAGTGGGAATAAAGACCGAGTATTGTATTTTATTTATTTATTTAAAAAATTTGTGTGTAGTTGAGTACTTCAAGGAATGAAGGGGAAGAATGAGTCGAATAAATGCACATTATGATTTTTGAGTTATAGAAAAGATTAATATATTGTGGTATAGAAAAAAAAAATGAAATGATGAAATGAAAATGATTTGCATATTTCATGTAAGTGCGCATATGACTTGAGGAATGGAATGAGACTATGGAATATTAGCATGCGGACTCATGATGTACATTAATGTGTGAAATGTCACTTAATAGTTATAAATAGTATTATTTTTGTGATTCTAAGGAAATATGTATAATCAAATGTTTGAAGTTATACATTGTGATCATAAATGATAAGGTTACATGATATGGTGAATAGCAAGTAAAGGAATGTTGTGGTTGTCCTATAGCTAAATAATGCGATGAGATATTTGGGTTATTACGTTAATTTTGTCAAGGCTATTTGTGGAGTATTATGTTATATTGCATGCAATTTAGAAGTTTCGAGCTAAATTTGGAAGTTAAGGTGAAATTTAATGAATTTTTATTAAGGTAAAGTTTGAGTTATTTTCAATTGTATTTTCGGATCTCACGAATAAAGTATTCCATTCTTATCGAAGTTTATTCATTATGGAATATATGAATGATATGTTGGATAGTTTAAGTCTAAGGTGACTATCAAATGTAAACTTTAGTCAATTGTGGAATGGTATCTTGTGGTTATATTATCTTAATTAAAGGTCTTTATATTGTAATACAAGAAAGCTTATGTGCTGAGGATAAGTTGATGGTCTCTTCATAGAATAAGAGTATGGAATTAATATGGATTAAATGATATTATTATCTCTTCAAAGAAAGAAAGAGTACCAAAAATATATGGGTTTAGAAATGTAAAAAGTTTTGTTATCAGATTAATTTCTGAGGAAATATGTACTCTTGTATCTAAGTTGATGAGTTTAAGTTATAATAATGAATTATGTTAAGGTTTAGAAATTGTCCCGAGTGAAATGACTAATTATGAATTCTACTATAGATTGTTGAAGAGCCATGATTAAGACATGAATTAGAGTTTGTTATATTGGGATTGAATTTAGGAATTGTGGTGTTATCACATTGCAAGAAACATCGATACGTATCAATCACTGGAATTTAAGGTATATTCCTATTTCAAAATGTTGAAATTGAAGTTATGTATATATTACTATTGGGTAATATAGATTTAAAGAAAAGAATATCATATTAAACTATCTCAATTGTTATTGGAGATAATCGAAATTTTGAAGACATTGTCGATTTAGAATTGGATTTGTTACCCTCAAATATTTTTATTACGGGGTTCCAAGTACATAGAATGGAGACAAAATGGTATTTTGGTCATTATAACATAACGATAAAGGTTGTAAGGTTCTTTCAAATGATAAAAACGGTTCATGAGATAGATTTATGAATATATAGATAAGATTGTTATTATTGTGGCAGAGGTTGAGTATCTATCTTTGGCTTAATTATAGGGAGATATATAACTAAATTACCTTGTGCAGTTCGTTTTGCAGAATGTCAGAAACTAGGAAGACAAGTTCAGAGGAGAGGTCATAGATTACGGTTTGTTAATTAAAGGGGACTCAAATAATTATTTATTTTCATGGAATGGACATGTAAGAACTAGCCACAAGTGCTGATAATCGATGTTATATAAGATATTGAAATGTTCTAAGGACGTATTTATTATGATGGAATTGGCAAAAGAAAGTTAGTGGGCCTTGAATTGATTTAAATGGCTTCAGGAAATGTGAATTTCTTTAGAGAACTCTAAATAAGATACAAGATACAAAAGAACAAATTATGTCAAGTTCAAGATTACTAAGAAAAATCATTCATGGGGTATGTTTTATGCCTTTATGTGCTAGAATTCTAGTTGATTGAATTTCGAGGACGAAATTCTTTGAGGTGAGATTGTAACAACCCTTTTTTTTTTAGTCAAAGTCAGAAATTGACTAGTCAAAGTCAAGTCAAATAAGGACTAAAATGAGAAGAATTATTTTATTGGGATTTATTTTATAAATTGGCAATATTTGAGGATTTAATTAGATATATTTTAAGTTGGAAAATTACATTTCTAATAATGGAAGTATAAGGGCCGATTAATAATTTTAAATAGGAGTGGAGGGGCTTCTTTTGCAATTTTTATTAGGGGCCCCATTTAAATAGACACTTTGACCATTTTCATTGAAAAACACATACAAACACACACTAGAAGGGGTAGAAGCCGGCAGAGAGGAAGAAAAGAGAAAAGGAAAGAAAGAAAAGGGAAAGAAAAGAAGAAGAAAAGAAGAAAAGGGAAAAAGGAAAGTGAAGTAAGTGTTGATTTCTTCTACTTTGAGTTCTATTTTGTTTATTTTCTTCAAATATAGAGGAATATTATGTTAAATTGTAAGGTTGTAATTTGTGGTATAAATTTTCATATTCCTTGGGTATGAGAATAAATTAGAGCTCAAGTTTATTGATTATTTAGTTTCCATTGATAGTAAGGTAAGAATTTTATTTTGGGACAAACCCTAGAATTTTAATTGGATGCTTGAGTATGGATTATTTGCGAAAATGATGGTAATAATGAAATATTCATTTGATAGAATGATTTTATGGAACTATATGTAAATTCAATTGGTTGGATTATGATTATTAGTTTAACTAGTTTGTAAATGGGGAATTATTTTTATGTTGGGAATTGGAGATTATTTTGATGAATTAGATTTTAGTGAAATGACTAGAAAATGGAATGTGCTCCAAGTGAGTAAAGGAAATTTGGGAAAAATTATTCAAGTCTCGAGAAATTAAGTTTTAGTATTCGATTATGAATATTTAGAGCCACTTGGTAGCGTGATTGTTAAATTGGTTATTCGATATCATATTTCAGGTAGTGACGGGAAAGCTCGGAAATGCTCGTCAATTTAATCAGATTCATGTCTATAGACCAGTGAGTGGATATTTACTTTTTAAAAATAAGCATTTATTTAAATTATAATAGTTCTCAAGTTTATATAAAATAACTATTTATTTGATTTCTTATAGTAAATCATATAAGCTGCAAAAGTTATGTATTTCAGACGATTGATTTAGAAAGCATGAATTTCAGAATAAAGTGATTCTTATAGCAAGTCCTTTTTAAAGTTAATTTCAGTTAAATTAAATCATTTCATTAGCATGTTGTATCAGTATTAAATATTTCAGCAAATCAAATCTATAGTTATCTTTAAAACCACCAGGAAGTGCCCAGGTGATTTACCCGCTCTGCACTTGTGTGAATGTGTTTCCATAGTGTATGACCAGCTATGGTGATTTTACCCGCTCTGCACTGATGTGAATGTGTTTCCACAGTATATGACCAGATTATCAGAGGTCTTTGGGACCCACTCTTGTACACACATAGGCTTTGGGCCGTGTACTGGGGTGCTTAGCCTTTGGGGCAGCTCTGCGTACGTATGACCAGATTATCAGTTATCAGATTATCAGATTTGAATGGCTTCGCCTTGTACATCGAGATTACTCTGTACATGTGTAAGGCTATTCATTGGGTACTTATTGGTGTGACTTTTTAGTATATAATATGATGTTTATTCAGCTTATTAGATTTCAGACTTCAGAATTCAGTTTATTCAGTTTGCAGAATAATGATTTCAGCTTACAGTAATGTGAAACCATATTTTTACTTATAGTTACTGAGATCAGATTATTTATATTCAGTTGTTTATTTAGAACAAAGAGCAAGGCATTTTATGATGCAATCATGCTTAGTTTTAATAGTATTACCAGATTTCAGAATTTCTTAAAGTTTTAACAGAGCAAGATTTTTCAGAAAAGTATACTTATTTTTCAAACTATCCACTCATTGAGTTATAAACTCATGTTTTAAAATATTTTTCTGAGCAGATAGTAGCAGAGTTGTGCAGACTTGGAGCCTATCGATCTATGGCGTTGAGACACACACATTGCATTAACTGTATAGGTCATTTCGTCAGATTATTTAGTTCATATTCCTTTTGGGTATTTTGATTTTTAAAGTTTATTAAATATTGTTTTACCAGTATTTTATTTGAGAAGTTTGTGTTTTGAGGGACTAGTGCGCCCTGTTTAAAATTATATGAGTATACTTGAGAAAATTGATTTCTATCCAGGTGGTTTTTGTCCATCTTTCAAAGGAAACTCTGTCAAAATTCTTTTAAAAATATTTCATAGTCAAAGAATGTTCAGTTGCCTTGGTGGTAGGTCCAGTATTTATCTGAATCTATCACCGGCGCATGACATGTGTCGGGTCCATCAGGTTGACTCGGGACGGGTCGTGTCAATGGCTATATTGCTGCAGAATTCATGATAAATGACAGTTGACGCACTATACAGAACAAAGTCACCTCCATGTAAGTAGATTATGAGTGGAAGTTTTGTGCCTGTCAGGGTTTTTGCTGGTATATAGAGGCGGATATAGGCTTTGGTGTATGGGCTGAGGGGTATGTCTGTTGTGAGGGTGAGCTGATTAGGCTGCTTTGTATCAGCGATTGGGGTAGCATCCACCATAGGGATTCGTATTTCTCTGTTTAAAGTGCCATCTGGGTTGTATTTGATTCCAAGGACTTTGAAAGCTTCTTGCCAGGAATGAGGCTTCGAATCACA
Organism: Osmanthus fragrans; assembly: GCA_019395295.1. Lineage (NCBI taxonomy): Eukaryota > Viridiplantae > Streptophyta > Magnoliopsida > Lamiales > Oleaceae > Osmanthus > Osmanthus fragrans. The sequence goes on from CM033349.1 coordinate 14,842,395, forward strand.
CATGATTTCCTGCTGCTGACACTGAGAATTTGTTGGCTACAGAGAGTTCAAACAAAGAAACTATGTAAAGGAGAATAAAGTGCAATTCAAAATGTGTGGCTTGAGGGGATTATGAGGGCTTTGATACACATATATAGAGCATATTTCAGGAATTTACCTGGAGTCCTATTTTCCGAAAACTCATTTTCAATTACATATTGATCTTCCATTAAATAATTTTACATGTAAAATAAATTTTTTCTATTTTTTAACAACACATTTTTCAAAAAATTATTATTTCAAAACACATTTTCTCCCAAAAATAGGTTCAAACTGTGGCAATGCCCTCATTTTTTACAAATGAAAATGGGTGGACTAGTGTTTTTTTTTTAAAAAATGAGTGGTTGAAAAAGAAGGAAATTTTTTCGATTTATGTGTAATAATATTTTATGGAAGATTGTATGGTTGAAAATATGAGAGAGAGAAATAGAATGTAATTTAATGAGATTCAAACACACCAAATTGCATCATTTTGAAATTGGATTAAGTCATTTGTACATGTTGGCTTACCCTTTGGGTTACCCGACTCCACCGATACTCTCACATGGGGTCGGGACTCATTTCTGACAAATATGCCCCACTTGTCCCAAATGTGAGAGGGGTGGGTGAGATCGGGTAAAGGAGAGGGTACACATAGTATGATTGTTTAACATTACATCAATCTAGCTTTAGATTTTCAAACTACTCTTGCGCAGCTGCCATTTGTCCCCGTCCCCCATACCCCACAACCTGTCCATGTCCCTGTTCTAGTCTTCTTCGTAGTTGCCTTCCCAACCCCCTACTCCTTCGCTGCCATGGAAGCAAATAAGATTTGAAAAAGTCAAGGGGGTGTGGCCAAGTTGGTCAAAAGGGTATGCTTGGGAAATCAAGTGACTCTCAACGAGGGTTCAATCCCCCCTGAGGTATCCGCTGCCTCATTTGAGGTGATTTACCCGACTGGTATGGTTTGCGGGTATTGTGTCAGTCCCTAAGTTTATCCAGTGCGCACAGGTGGTCGGGCCTCCGCTCTAAGAGTGGTCGGGGCTCTGCCAGTAGCGACTGCGGGTTCCTGGGTTATTAAAAAAAAAAAAAAAAGATTTGAAAAAAGAAAATAGGAGGTCAAATTTTTATTGCATTAGGGTTGATTTCGACTTAATTGAACTTACTTTGACTAGTTTTCAAGTAGATATATTTAAAATACTTAAATAAAGACTTTTTAAACGTAAAATTAAAAAAGGAGGCTATAATTTTCACTTTACCCATTTCCAATTTATTCAAACATATTATTCCAAGTACTTGTTCAAACTTGAAGAATCTTAGTATCAACTGAGGTTGTTGGTTTTCTTATAGTAAAAGAATATAAAAAATTAATAAGCATATATTCACCTTCACCTTCATCAGCCATAATTCTTGTTAGCAATACCAACTGCTGTTTTTAATGAGAATTGACTTTTTTTTCAGTACACAATTGATAGTGATTAGTGATTAATAATTTTTTTTTTACTGATTTATTTATTTTAATGTCAAACTCTTTCTTGCAAAACATCATTATCCCTTTCTTTAAAGGGTGGCACTTATAAGCTTCCGTCTACAAAATTTATAAATCGTTTCAAAATAATCAAATTTTATTTTTCAATTACACATTTTAATGAATTCACAAGTACTATAAACTTATTCATGATGTATCTCTGTCTTTTTATAAATTAAATCGTTTATAAATTCTTCCAACAGAGGCTGAATATATTTCACCTTTATTCAACTAACTGTTCCTCAGGATTAGCGATACAAAATGTCATTTCAATTAAGAAGTAATTCTGTCATCTCTTACTAGTTCAACTTGTCATTAGACGAGTTGACATTTCTAACATTTATGTAAATGGTTGGCAATGTTGGGAATTTACTTAAACATGCACAGCGAAATAATAACAATTTTCAATTTTCACCAAAGATCTACTTTGTATTTAGATAGAAATTGTGATATAAATTTTACATTTTGTAAAATCTGCAAACTCCTTTGCTATTCCTTCTGCTTCAACAATCCTGATCTGCCTTTCATAGCTGTCCAATTGTCCAGCCTCCAATAGTATCCACACAGAGAGCAGTATTGAGAGAAAAATCAGGGTTTTATTTCTTGTGCTAGCAAGAATAATAATGAAAAATTCATACAACTTTAAAACCCTAATAATTTATTTATATAAGCCCAAACGGGTTTGGCCCGTCCCTTAAACTTAACTCGGTCCAGTATTTAATTAATCCAATTAATTAAATTCTGTCCATGAATTAATTAATCCAATTAATTAATTCGGGCCTATTAATAAGCAACCCAATTAATTAATTATCCAACGATTGTCAATTAATTAATTGGTAACTTTCATTTTTCCAATTCTCATTTTGTGTGTTCACAACCCATTAGGTTCCCAATCACGATGCCTAACGACATGAATTATTATTTTGATCTAATCAAAATCAATAAACCAAAACTCCCTTTTGATTTAATACTAATTCACATCCGTCGTCCCAGATTGATACTAGCAATGTGTCAGAGCAATACATGTGACGGGAAATGTCACGTGGTATGACAAAACCAAACTCGTTCGTTTATTATGAAACTATAATCTCTTCGTCAATATTAGCTGAACAATTACGAGATATGGATAAGTGTCAATCTCAATTATTGATCATATCTTTTATTCCACTATTAAGTCAATGTAAGTCGAAAACTCATTTTCGACTTATGTGTACACATTGGCCAATGATTTCATTATCAACTTAACTGGATGAAATGTAGATCATAAACTCTTACTATCTAAGAATGACGAATTCTCTATTGATCACTCACAACCTTCACATGATTATTGACATACCCGAACGATGTCGTATTAGCGGCCATTTGCAGACCAACATCCAACACCACCAAAGTATGACTGTCCTATTTAATTAATCCAATTAATTAAATTCTGTCCATGAATTAATTAATCCAATTAATTAATTCGGGCCTATTAATAAGCAACCCAATTAATTAATTATCCAACGATTGTCAATTAATTAATTGGTAACTTTCATTTTTCCAATTCTCATTTTGTGTGTTCACAATCCATTAGGTTCCCAATCACGATGCCTAACGACATGAATTATTATTTTGATCTAATCAAAATCAATAAACCAAAACTCCCTTTTGATTTAATACTAATTCACATCCGTCGTCCCAGATTGATACTAGCAATGTGTCAGAGCAATACATGTGACGGGAAATGTCACGTGGTATGACAAAACCAAACTCGTTCGTTTATTATGAAACTATAATCTCTTCGTCAATATTAGCTGAACAATTACGAGATATGGATAAGTGTCAATCTCAATTATTGATCATATCTTTTATTCCACTATTAAGTCAATGTAAGTCGAAAACTCATTTTCGACTTATGTGTACACATTGGCCAATGATTTCATTATCAACTTAACTGGATGAAATGTAGATCATAAACTCTTACTATCTAAGAATGACGAATTCTCTATTGATCACTCACAACCTTCACATGATTATTGACATACCCGAACGATGTCGTATTAGCGGCCATTTGCAGACCAACATCCAACACCACCAAAGTATGACTGTCCTCATATAAGGCACTATGATGACCTCAAGTCAAAGGACCAATTCCACTACCGAACGTTAGAGATTAACCACTGACACTCAGATAGCTATCCATGTGGAATCTCCCCAGCGGGTATCCAATGTTTTGTTTTATAACAAAACATTCACTTGTTCATTTAAGTGTCACTACACTTTAACTTGTGAGATCAACTACTTACTTCATAAGTAAGAAAATCCACACGTAATGATCTATCCGTAATAACGATATCCGTATCTCGTTCTTACTTACGACCATGGATTGTTTAAGATTCAATCAAACATAATTTGTATCTCACAATCACAACTCTTTGTGATTAACAAATTATTGAAACTTGAATCTACGGACTCTATTATTGAACATCAGCCATCAGAATATTAATTTAAATAAATAATAGATCTTTACCAAATTAAATGCATTCAACATATTAAAAAGTGTTTACAATCTAAATCGATTGAACCTAGAGTATAACACCTACAAACTCCCACTTGCACTAGATCCAATCACTCATGTATCTAATACCATAAGCCTCTACATGATGATCATGCTTATGCTGTGACAACGGCTTTATCAATGGATCTGCAATGTTATCATCCGTGGGAACTCGCTCTATCTTCACATCATTTCTTTGTATAATCTCCCTGGTGAGATGATATCGCCTTAGCACATGTTTGGATCGTTGAAGAGACCTTGGTTCCTTCGCTTGCGCGATGGCTCCATTGTTATCACAATATAAAGGTATGGGATCAACAATGCTAGGAACAACTCCCAGTTCATTAACGAACTTCTTGATTCAAACAGCTTTCTTCGCTGCTTCTGAAGCAACAATGTACTCGGCTTCTGTTGTTGAATCAGCTGTTGTCTCCTGTTTGGAACTTTTTCAACTGACCGCTCTGTTGTTGAGAGTAAACATATATCCAGATTGAGATTTGCTATCATCCTTGTCAGTTTGGAAGCTAGCATCTGTATATCCATGAACCTTTAGTTCATCTCCTCCATATATCAAGAACACATCTTTAGTCATTCTCAAGTACTTAAGCATGTTCTTAACTGCTATCCAATGTTTCTCACCAGGGTTTGCTTGAAACTTGCTCGTAACACTTAGAGCGTATGAAACATCTGGTCTCGTACATAGCATCGCATACATGATAGATTCTATCGCTGAAGCATAAGAAATCTTATACATGTGACTCCTTTCATCATGTGTTTTAGGACACATAATTTTTTAGAGATAAATCCCATGTGACATGGGGCACAATCCTTTTTTGGACTCTTCAATGTTAAATCTTCTCAAGATTTTATCTATGTACGAAGATTGGGATAAGCCAAGCAATCTTTTAGATTTATCTCTATAGATCTTAATTCCCAAGATATATGCTGCTTCTCCCATATCTTTCATGGAGAAATTCTGTGACAACCACAATTTTACTGAGTGAAACATTGAATGTCATTTCCCATTAATAATATGTCATCTACATATAATATAAGGAATACAACAGCGCTCCCACTTGTCTTCTTATAAACACACGGTTCATCTTCATTTTTGATAAAATCAAACTCTTTGATTGTTTCATCAAAACGAAGATTTTAGGTCCTAGAGGCTTGCTTCAACCCATAAATGGATCGATTGAGCTTACATACCTTGTTGGCTTCTTTGGACTCAAAACCTTCGGGTTGTGTCATGTACACTTCCTCTCGTAGGTTTCCATTAAGGAAAGCGGTTTTGACATCCATTTGTCATATCTCATAATCATGGTATGCAGCAGTTACAAGCAAAATCCGAATGGACTTCAGCATGGCTACAGGCGAAAAAGTTTCATCAAAGTCAACACCTTGTCTTTGTGAGTAACCTTTTGCTACCAGCCTTGCTTTGTATGTATGGATATTCTCATCCACGTCAACCTTTTTCTTGTAAACCCATTTACAACCTATGGATTTTATCCCATCAAGAGGGTCGATCAAGGTCCAAACCTTGTTTACATACATTGAGTTCATTTCGGATTCCATGGCCTCTTGTCATCTCTTTGAGTCAATATTTGACTTTGCTTCTGCGTAATTAGTAGGCTCATCATCCTCAATTAATAATACTTGATTAGTAATCGTGAATTCGTACCTTTTGGGAGGTCGAATGGTCCTACTTGATTTACGCTGAGCTGGAGTGTCATCAGGTATCTCTATATCCTAATTAGGAGTCTGTCCTTCAGCAGGCGTGGGATCAGACTCAGGCTCAGGCTCATGTAATTGGTCAACAACATCTATGGATTCATGAACTTCTTCAAGTTCTAACTTGCTCCCACTGCCCTCTCCTAGAATAAACTCTTTCTCTAGGAATATGACATGTCTTGAAACGAACACCTTCTTCTCAACGGGATTGTAGAACTGGTATCCAATTGTTTCTTTTGGATACCTCACAAATATGCATTTGTCGGACTTAGTCTCAAGCTTATCCGATTCAGTACGCTTCACATAAGCGTCACAATCCCATATTTTCATATGAGATAAGTTGGGCCTTTTTCCCTTCCATAACTCGTATAGAGTTTTGTCGACCGATTTAGATGGGACACGATTTATTGTGTAGCACGCAGTAATTAGTGCATGACCCCAAAACGATTTTAAGAGGTTTGCATGGGTCATCATTGATCGCACCATATCTAATAGTGTGCGGTTCCTCTATTCAGATACACCATTATGTTGCGGTGTATATGGTGGAGTCCACTGCGAGAGAATCACATTCTCTTTTAGATAATCTAAAAATTCTCCCTTAAGATATTCTCCACCTCGATCAGATCTTAGTGTGAGAATATTTTAACCTGTTTGTTTCTCTACTTCAAGTTTGAATTTCTTGAACTTTTCAAGTGCTTCATGCTTGAACTTCGTCAAATACACATAACCATAAGTGTCAATCTCAATTATCGATCATATCTTTCATTCCACTATTAAGTCAATGTAAGTTGAAAACTCCTTTTCGACTTATGTGTACACCTTGGCCAAGGATTTCATTATCAACTTAATTGGATGAAATGTAGATCATAAACTCTTACTATCTAAGAGTGACGAATTCTCTATTGATCACTCACAACCTTCACATGATTCTTGACATACTCGAACGACGTCGTATTAGCGGCCCTTTGCAGAGCAACATCCAACACCACCAAAATATGACTGTCCTCATATAAGGCACTATGATGATCTCAAGTCAAAGGACCAATTCCACTATCGAACGTTAGAGATTAATCACTGACACTCAGATAGCTATCCATGTGGAATCTCCCCAGCGGGTATCCAATGTTTTGTTCTATAACAAAACATTCACTTGTTCATTTAAGTGTCACTACACTTTAACTTGTGAGATCAACTACTTACTTCATAAGTAAGAAAATCTACACGTGATGATCTATCCATAATAACGATATCCGTATCTCGTACTTACGACCATGGATTGTTTAAGATTCAATCAAACATAATTTGAATCTCACAATGACAACTCCTTGTGATCAACAAATTATTGAAACTTGAATCTACGGACTCTATTATTGAACATCATCCATCAGAATATTAATTTAAATAAATAATAGATCTTTACCAAAATAAATGCATTAAACATATTAAAAAGTGTTTACAATCTAAATCAATTGGACCTAGAGCATAACACCTACAGGTAGATCTAGGGGATCTAGGGTCTATTAATTAATTAATTTTAAATTAACTAGTAGTGGACACTGGCATGTTTATGATGACCTTACTTTTGTTCATTCTACGATCCTCTTATATTTAAGGTAATCACACTTAAATATAAAAACAGTTTTTATTAACAATTTTTTTAAGTGGACCTTTCAACATTGAACTTCAAGGAAAAAAATATTAATTAATTAGAGCTCTCAAAAGTTTATGAAGATAGAATTTGAAGGTTATGCTTGTTTGGATAATTTGATAGCTTTGTCAGTATGTTTTGAGTTGTTCCATTGTATTGATTTATGAAGTGTGGACATGAATGCTATGTGTTGTTTATTTTCATCCACTTATTCCATGTTTGGCTCTTTATTGTGCACTTGAGTCATGAGATTCATCACACGCACTTGTTGGTGGCACTTGAGGTTGTTAAGGGAGCTTAAATGACTATATTATTGATAATTCTTTGATCACTCTATCAATGTGATTACGCCCAAAGTTTACTGCGGTGTTGTAGTATAGCTTTGGGGTGTCGTATCCACAGAGAGATGGAAAAATTATTAAAGGTTTCAAAAGTGGTGATTTGTTCTCTCAAAGTTCGCAAGAATGTTTGGTTGTTGACAATTAAATCAATAACAAAATTTTGGGATAAAATTTAGTAAATTAAGACAGTGAAGCTTTGGAATTCCCTCACCTGGATCAGATCATTCAATGTCGTCTATTCAATTTAATAACGCAATTAGAGGCTTTCATCCCGACACTCTAATCGGAAGATTTATCATTCAAGATCAATATGATTCACAACTATACTTCTAGATTCTAAGTCTTCTTCACAATTCCCACAATCATCTATTGAAATAAGATTACAAATTTACCATATACTTGTAGCATAAAGTAATAAACAATCACACCAATAGATTAAATGAAATACAAATTCAACACATGATTCAATTATTCGATAGAAAGAATGTGATTAATTCTATGAAAATCTAACACATGCTAAAGCAATTCCATGGTTTAATTCATAAAGAAGAAAACCTAGATCTAGAAGTTTATTTAACAAAATAAATACCAAGTTTGATGAATAAACGACATAAAAATCCTAAACCCGAGTGAGTTCCTCCCTTTGCTTCACAAGATTTGATTAGCCTTCCATGGAGTTTCTCTTGCCAAAATGGTGTTTGAGAGGTCCAAGATGATGAATGGTCGAATTTTCTTCTTCTGGTCGACTTTAGGGTGAGAAAAACGCGTCTAAAAACTTTCCATAGTTGATTTGGTTGATTTCCGAAAATAAAAGATTTTTGGCCCAATTTATACCTATGCGACCGCATAGTATAAATCTATGTGGTCGCATGGAACAAAGTAATTCAATCCTGAAACTCTCGGTAATAGCCATGTGGCCGCATGGATTTATAACCATGCGACCGCATGGTTTTGCCAATTTTTCGCCGGATAGCTTTCAGTGTTTTAGTCATATCTTTCTCTCTCGATATCCGATTGAGGAGATTCAAAGTGCGTTGGAAATCTGACTCAATGGACTACAAATTTCATTCAGATGTCAACTTCCAATTCGATCATACACCATGTGAAAATGATCTAAATATGAGGCTAAAAATTGATGTGAACTTTTTAGCATATGTGATGACGTTTTGACTATATTTCATCCCGTCGACTTCTTTCCTCATCCCAATTGATGCCGAACACCCTCAAATCTTTATATCTTCATTTAGCCTTCCGAGTCATCTTTTGGTATTTGCAATTTGGTCATTGAACTTTTGTTTCTTCCATTTTGATCTATTTTCACTTGTTTCTTCCATTTTTCACATGTTTCACCCATTTGCCACCTAAACCAAGATATAGAAACATTTTGTGCATTTCGGTGTCAAATAATCATATAAATGAAAATATTAAAGAGTGAAAAACGTAACAAATGTGCTATTATCACAATGAAATGATAAGTTTGGGGGTGCTTGAACCGGTAAATGAAATCATTTCGAATTGTATTAATTCCCTTCTCAGTGATTGATTTTGTGGAGTGTTCTTAGACTGCAAATGAAAGTTAGATGTTGTTTTTCATCTGATTCTGTGGGTTAAAAAAATCTGTAGAAAAAAGTTATCTACCTTAAGGAGTGTGAGTCAGCATTGAGTAATCTGGCATTATGCATCACTAATGTGTGGGAGACGTTCTACTGATGAAGAAGGCTACCCTTAGGGACCAGAGCGAGAACTACCTATATCGGAAAAATGAAGAAAAGAAAAAGGTTGAATGATTAATGGATTGTAAGTAATTTGCCTAATGAAAAGTTTGTGGTCTAAGCAAAATTTTTGGGAATAAATACATGCCTAGATAGTTAATTTTATCGGTTCAAGCCAACCAAATTTGAGAGGGAAAGATTAAGTGATTTGAGGAGGACCTTAAGTTTTTGACACCTTGGGCAAGAGTGAAAATATCAAATTTGGGGGAGTGTGCATCCCACGAGTGAGAAAAGAAAATTTGACCATTGAGAGTCCGAAAAATCACCAACTTGTGTATTGCAATAAATTGGAATGACCACACACACACGAGTCAAGCATGGTGTAAGTTGAAAAGTGTTTGTTGTAACATTTTTGTGTACATTTCATAAGTTATTGTTATAATGTGAAAACTGAAGTAAGGTGGCAAACTATCTAACTTTTGGAGTGTTTGTTATTATAGTATTATCTTTTGGTTTTAACTTGTATGTTTGCACGCTTGTTTAGCTTTGTTCGGGGACTAACAAATATTTAAGATTGAGGGTGTGATAAGTGCAGATTTTCACATTTATTTGAGCCGTTAAATTTAGATATTTGTAAGTTTTCGTTAACATTTTACTGCTTCATGTAATTATTTCTATTTTTGTAGATGTTCTAAGGCCAAAATCTCAAATTGAAGGAGAAAATTGATAAATGAAGGAAAAAAAAAAGGATCAAAAGTGCACAAAAAGTTAAATTTGGGGACCAAAATGTACAAGTTCCGAAAGTTGAAGGACCTTGTGTTGCAATTTTCAGAGGACGTAATCGAAAGGAAAGTCAAAATGTGAGGACTAAAATGTTCAAGATGAAAGTTGAAGGACTGGGCACGCAAATACCCCGAGAACTTAGCTGCAAGAAATGATTTCAAAAGCAAAAAAAATATATATTTAATAAGCCCAGAAGTGGGCGCTGCAGCACCCAAGCGCTAGACAACGCCTGCAGCAGACAAAGTGGTGCCACGCGGCTCGGGTTAGGGGCCTGTTTAGCTGGTTTTTAATTGTTTTAGACTGTTCTTGCTAGTTTAAAACACATTTTTGGGTCTTTTAAAAGGGTTTGAGAGCCATTTTGTCCATTATTCAACATACCCATCTTCATCTAAAAAGAAAAACCCTAGTTTCATCTCTTTCTCTTCCCTTTTCTTTTCTTCTTTTTCCTTCTTTTTCCTTTAATTTTCTTGGGTATTTTGTGAAAGTTTGGAACTTGGCAATGGTGGAATAGCTTGGAGAAGAAGACCCATTGATTTTGAAGATCTTTCAACAATTTCTCTCATTATCAATAAACTTTTCTCTCTTTCATCTATTTTTCTATTAATGAGTTGTAAGTTTTTATTGGTTATTTGTGAATATTTCATGAGTAACTAAATATATATGTGATTGTGGATGATTTCAAATCCGAATAATGATTTTCAATTAATTTTGTTTTATAGTTCTATTGATTGATGTGTTTAATCCATTGGTTTTAATGTTCAGGTTGTTCATCTTGATTGTTTGGGTGTACAACTAAATGATTGAATTGATTCAATGAATGCTATTTTGGAATTTATAACACGTAATCGCTATTAATTCTAAAACCTTGTAGCAGTTACATTTCAATAAATTATGTGGAGTTTTCAATTGAATGTATGTGGATTAACACTTAAGTAAGTAAACCGAGCTTGCGAGTTTGCCCTTAATACAATTCATCTCTTTTGTCGTAATATTTTTATTAAATTAAATCTAGAGAGGTTATTTTAGGTTGTTTAATGAAAATGGTTTGGTAAAGTGTTTCTTCTCGGTTGTTTAATGAAAATGGTTGAGTAATGAGTTTGTTTTATTCAACTAATATGTAAGAAGAGATTGAGTTAATTGAGCTTGTAATTATTCTTGAATTGTTGTTAATCTAGAGAACGAAAATCTTGTGTGGTAATTGAAAAGAAAATCATTTTCGTGGTAACGAAATACCGCTCGATCACACTTTCACATATTTAATTTAAAATTACTTTGTTTAATTCATTATTCGAAGTCTTTTCCACTTTGCATTTATTGCTTTCCTTAATTTAACCAACCAAAACTCACCCCTTAATCAATTTCGTATTTTACTTTTTACTTTGCAATTTATAAAATTGAATCAATTCTCTGCGGGAATGACCCTTACTGGTCATATTACTATTTAAGCGACACATTTAAATTGAGTAAGGAAAATTAATTGCCACGTCTTTTGGACGGTGTCAATTTTGGCATCGTGTCGCCGGGGATTGTTTTATCAATTTGTTAATTGCAATATTTTATTTTTGTTACCGTTCTCCTTATTTTTGTCATTTTCTTTGTCATCTAGGTTGTGAATGAGCAAAAAGCTTACAACACACTACAACCTAAGATCAAGAAAAGATATCGACACATCGAAAAGTGGAGAACACATTTCTCCAACTGAACTTCTAAGACAATCGAGCATTGAATCCTCAAGTGAGTCCGAGCACATAGAGTCTGAAAATGGCGGATGCAAATCGAACATTAAAGGAATTTGCAGCTCCAACTTTTGTTCAGCAACCTCTATGCATTCAATGTCCTCAATTAGATGTGGCATTTGAACTAAAGTCCGGAATAATTCATCTACTCCACATTTCATGGATTTGTCGGAGAGGAGCCCAATAAACATTTGAAGGAGTTTCATGTGGTTTATTCATGCATAAAACCGACGGGTATATCGGAAGAGCAATTGAAATTACGGGCATTCCTTCTCTGTCTTGTAGATGCTGCTAAGGAGTGATTTTATTATTTGCCTTTCGGTCTTATCACCACGTGGAATGAAATGCAAAAACTCTTTTTTGAGAGGTATTTTCCAGCTTCAAAGGCTACAAACATCAGGAAAGAAATATGTAGCATTCGACAATCTCAAAGGGAAAATCTCTATGAATATTAGGAGAGATTCAAGAGACTTTGTGCTAGTTGCCCAAACCACCAAATCAGTGAGCAATTACTTCTACAATACTTCTATGAAGGATTACTCCCGATGGAGAGAAGTATGATTGATGCGGCAAGTGGATGAGCTCTAATGGATAAAACACCAACAGTTGATAGGGATTTGATAGCCAACATGACCGCGAACTCACAACAATTTGATAGTAGAGAAGAGACATCGGTTAAACAAGTAAGTGAGGTGGGAGCAACCTCTCAAATTGAACGACAATTGGCCAGTCTTACATCTCTTGTACAACAAATGACATTTTGGACAATTCAACAAGAAAATGTGTGCGAGATTTGTTTTACTGCAGGACATCATACTGATGCATGCCCGACACTACATGAAGGAGCCGCAGAGCAAGCGAATGCCATTGGGGGATTTTCAATGCAATAGAGACAGAGATATAATCCATACTCTAACACATATGATCCTGGATTGAGAGATCATCCTAATCTCAGTTATGAAGGAAATCATTTCATAGCTCCACAAGTACAGTTTAATCTTCCCCGAGTTTCAATCAACAAAGGCAACCACAACACTTTCAACCTCGTCAACAAACTCCGTCTCCAAGTTCAAATATGTCTCTTGAAGATATGGTTAAGTACTTGGCTTCTAGTACAATGCAATTTCAACAAGAGACAAAGACCTCAATTAAGAATTTGGAGACACAAATGAGTCAACTGGGTGACACGGTGGGTAAAATGGAGGCTCAAGGATCGGGAAAACTTCATTCTCAAGCAATCAACCCGATAGAGAATGCTAGTACTGTGACACTAAGAAGTGGAAAGATTTTAGAAGGGACACCAAGGAAGATGAAAGATCATGTTGAGGAGTCAACGCAAGAGAAGAACTTAGCATGTGAGAAAGATGAAACTACAATTCCAACCTTGGGAACTAAGGTAAATTCTAAAACTTCTTTTCCCACTAATGTTCCCTCCCCTCCATTTCCTGGCAGGTTTGCAAAGTCCAAAATGAATGAGCATGAGAAAGAAATATTGGAGACTTTTTGCAAAGTTCAAGTGAACATACCACTTTTGGATGGAATCTATCAAGTGCCCCATTATGCAAAGTTCATCAAGGAATTGTGCACTAACAAGCGTAAATTAAAAGATAATGAAGTGGTATGCGTTGGGGAAAATGTCTCGACGATTTTGCAAAGGAAACTTCCACCAAAATGTAAGGATCGGGGAAGTTTTACCATCCCTTGCATTATTGGTAACACTAGGTTTAAAAGAGCAATGCTAGATTTAGGAGCATCCATTAATGTTATGCCATATTCTATTTATGCTTCTTTAAATTTAGGATCACTTAAAGAAACCGGTGTTATTATTCAATTTCCTGATAGATCTAATGTATTTCCAAAGGGTGTGTTGGAGGATGTTTTGGTACAGGTAAACCAGTTGATTTTTCCAGCAGATTTCTATGTTCTTGACATGCAAGATGAATCAACATCTTTGTCGCCGCCATTTCTCTTGGGAAGACCATTCATGAGGACTGCACGTACAAAGATAGATGTGTATGATGGTACTTTGACAATGGAGTTTGATGATGAGATTATTCTCTTCAATATCTTTGAAGCAATGAGGTATCTTAGTGATGTGCACTCTTGTTTTTCAATAGATATAATTGATTCATTAGTACAAAAAACTTTTGAACTATCAAATGAAGATGCATTGGATTCCACTTTGATCAAAAACATTGATGTTAACAATCTCACCGAGTTGAGAGCAAGAATCTACAATTGTGTGAGAATATTGTGGAAACTGTGGCATCACTTGAGTCACTACCGAGTATTTCACCAGGGTATAATCTCTCCTATATTACTCTTCCAATATCTAATGAGAAACTTTTACCTTCGGTGATGCAAGCCCCCACTTTAGAACTCAAACATCTCCCCGAGCATTTGAAGTATGTATATTTGGGAGAGGGAGAAACACTACCGGAGATCATTGCAAAGAATCTCACGGCACTTCAAGAAGATAAGCTTATTCGTGTGCTCAAGAAACACAAAATAGCTATTGGTTGGACAATAGCCGATATCAAGGGGATAAGCCCTTCCATGTGTATGCATTGCGGATATTGCTCGAAGATGGAGCAAAGACATCAAGAGAACCACAACGTCGATTGAATCCTCCAATGATGGAGGTTGTGAAAAAAGAAATTTTGAATTTGTTAGACGTTGGTGTTATCTTTCCCATCTCAGATAGCAAGTGGGTGAGCATGATCCAAGTTGTTCCAAAAATGTCCTGAATCACAGTGGTGACAAATGAAGAGAATGAGCTTGTAACCAACTCGGGTCCAAATGGGTTAGACGGTTTGTATTGATTATAGAAAACTTAATTGTGCAACCCAAAAAGATCACTTTCCTTCACCCTTCATTGATCAAATGTTGGAAAGATTGGCAGGTCATTCTCATTATTATTTTCTTGATGGTTATTCAGGTTATAACCAGATTGTGATTGCTCTGGAGGACCAAGAAAACACAAAATTCACTTGCCTATTTGGCATATTTGCCGTCGCATGCCTTTCGATCTTTGCAATGCTCCCACAACCTTTCAAAGATGCATGGTAAGTATATTCTTCGATTATATTGAAAGCATCATAAAGGTCTTCATGGATGATTTTAGTGTTTATGGTAATACCTTTGATAGTTGCCTGAAAAATCTCACACTTATGCTTAAAAGATGTATGGATGCTAACCTAGTACTTAATTGGGAAAAGTGTCATTTTATGGTCGATCAAGGCATAGTGTTAGGCCATGTCATTTCATCCAAGGGGATAGAGGTCGATAAATCTAAAATTGATTTAATTCGTTCTTTGCTTCCTCCAACAAGTGTGAGGCATATTCGTTCTTTTCTTGGACATGCATGATTTTATCAAAGGTTTATCAAGAATTTTTCAAAGAATGCAAGACTATTATGCAGGCTGTTGCAAAAGAAGGTGTCATTTCATTTTAATGAAGATTGTAGAAAGGCATTTGAGAGCTTGAAGGAACTCTTGACATCGGCACCCATCATTCAACCACCCAATTGGAATAGACACTTCGAGTTGATGTGTGATGCTAGTGACTTTGCATTGTGAGCTATTTTAGGGCAACGAGTTGGAAAGACACCGCATGTTATTTATTATGCATCAAGAACTTTGAATGATGCCCAACTCAATGACTCTACAATTGAGAAAGAGCTTTTAATAGTTATTTTTTCCTTAGAGAAATTTCGATCATATCTCATTGGCACTAAATAAACTATTCTTTCCGATCATGCAGCTCTTAGGTACCTACTTGCCAACTTGCCAAGAAAGAGGCAAAACCAAGACTCATTAGATGGATACTCCTCTTACAAGAGTTTGACCTTGAGATTAAAGACAAAAAGAGGATGAAAACTCTGTAGCCAACCACCTTAGCCGTCTTATCCACGAGAGAGAAAATCTTCCATTGCAAGAGAGCTTTCCTGTTGAACTATTGCTTCATGTCACAGATACATTCCCTTGGTTTGCGGATATAGTGAATTATTTAGTCACTAAGAGAATTCCAAACAACTTGTCCACTACTCAAAGGCAAAAACTCAAGGCAATGGCCAAGTATTTTGTGTGGGATGATCCGTCTCTGATTACCAATGGATATAATATGTTGGTAATTTTTCGCTGGTGAAAATATATTGTTCAGTAGTGTTCTTTGAATTAGAGTTGTCAACGGATCTGGTTCGCCAGCTTTTTTTTTATCGATATTCTTGTGGACGATCAGAATTGGGGAGAGATTCGAGAAGAATAGGAAAGAGATGAGCATATTGATCTTTCTATCTCTTGAGCAAGATAATGACGATTTGTTGAGAGATTTTAGGGAAAATAATTTTTTTTATAATTTACCTTAATTGTAAGGATTCGTGAAACCATTAAAAAAAATACATAAATAAATAAAAATTCTATATAACCTGATTAGCGTAAAGGAAAACTAAAAGGTATGGTTTTGGCTAATTTTCCCATTATTCAAATTGTAAAGTATAATGTTGGCAGATGTGTATATTTATGGAATAGAAAAGGAATGAAGTGGGTTGTGATTTACATTTAATGTATGATTACGAGTATAGTTAGATCATATGAAGTGTAGTTTTAAAGTTTTACATTGCTCGTCCGGAGAGATTGGATAAGTTAGTCTACGTTGCTCCTATAGATAGATTGTAGGCCGAACCCCTGCAAAGTTCGTAATATGTTTTTATTTATTTATTAATTTTTAATTAAGCATGCCACGCAAAAGTTAATTAAAAGTAAATTTGGAATATATGATGTGATATCATTTCTTGTGAAAGAGCAAATGAAATAATATAATCCAGATCATGCTATTAAACGTTTTTTTTTAAGAGAGACATACAAGTTATTGTTGAAAAAATCAATGTATACAAGCCTCAATAAGAATTTCATTTAATTAATTAATAGTTATAATAACTTAAAACCATATATTCAGGAAATTATTTTCTCCACACATAAGGAAAATAAACCTAACTCAAAACAAATAAAAATGACTTTGTTTTATAAAAAATAAAAAATAAAATAAAAAAAATCCAAACAAATTGCAAGAATTTTATATTAATATAAGGAGTTGAAAAAGATGACCTATGCAAAGTTGCAAACTAAGCAGAGAACAAGAGTGCCTGCAAGAAAGATTTCGAGCATGAACTTAGATCAGTTTCTTATTCCCTGTCTTATTTCGATTGCAAAGGCATGCTTATGGTCGAAATAAGCCAAGAAATGCTTATAAGCTTAGCCAAATGCATGCGTACTTTCAAAATAAGCCAAGAAACACTTATAAGCTTAGCCAAACTGACACAGATTTTGAGCAAACAAGCAAGTTTAATGCTGAAAAAATTAGCAAGGAAAACAAGCAGCTGGTAAGCTCATAATAGATAATATAAATATAAAGATGTTTAATGCTGAAAAATCTTCTGTGGCTGTACGTATTGATATGGAAGAGTCGGTTGCCTCGAGAAGGAGTGCACGTGTAACCCAGTACCAATATTCATGCCTCAATCCGAAGCACAATAAAAAATAAATCAAAGACAGAATACTAAGCCCATACCTCTGTTCAAATCACATTTAATCTTAGAGAGGCCATTTGCAAGCGGTGAACATCGACTCATTCCCCACCAACCAACTCTCTTCTAACTATCAATGGCTTATCGTATATTAGTTCCAATATCTCTATACCTTAAAGCACCCAATTATGCTACATGTACATTAATTTTGACATAATGTGAATGAACAGATTTTTTTACATTAATTTTAACAACACTTTTTCCAATTAATGACTAAATTTCCTACACATAATTAAGGGAATGTCAAACTTGATGGCAGCCTATCGTTGAATTGTTTAAAACATAGTCAAGTTCTTCATCAAATCACATCATTATGCCAACACATATTTTGTCATTTTCTCTGTCGTACATTTTCTAGCACACAAGCATTATTCTAAAATTTACACACACACACACACACACACTCTCTCTCTCTCTCTCTCTCTCTCTCTCTCTCTCTCTCTCTCTCTCTCTCTCTCTTATATGTATATATGCAAAACGGTCCTTCTATTACTTCCCGGTGCACTCTCTCTCTCTCTTATATGCATATATGCAAAAAGCAACACGGTCCTTCTATTACTTCCCGGTGCACTCATTGGTGGTGTTTGCACTCAAGTTCAATCCCCATCTGGTCTTAGGACATTTTGCAACCCTTTAGCAGAAATCAAATGTAGAGTTAAATTTTCTATATGATTTCCTGTTGAATCCTTGGACAACTGTTGGATTTTGATACACAATAAACTCCCTGAGCTATTATGTTAACTCAAATTTATTTAAGTCGACTTAGATCAAATGACTAAACGGTATATCGACACCGCAAATATTACGACCCAAATCTAATTTAGTTTGGGCCACTCGAAGTAGCCTAATTTATTAGAGTTGCTCATGGCCCGACCTACTTGGATGACTATATTGTATTACCCACATTGAGCAGCCTATGTGTGTTAGTGTATTGGACCTTACTTTTTGGTTATTGGGCCACTACTCTAAACCTAATCTAACTTACCTTATATTGTTTGGCCCTTTTTGTTATATTACTTGGTCCCGTCTCTGCCTCAATACATAGTTTGCTAATGCAGCTTTTTCTATCGCCATTCAACTATTGTTCTTGCGTTACTCCCTTCTGCAACCTGTGTGGTTATTTTATTTGTGATCTTGGTTCCTTTTGTGGTCTCTTTGTGGGAAATCAAAAGCAACCATAGTGGGACGAGCTTGAGTTAAAGGTATTTGGGTTGAAGCTTGGTGGTGTTGATTGAGGTTATACTGAGCCCGAAAAACCTTGGCATTGTCACCGGGTTTCTCCTCATATTCGGTATTAGAGCTAGAGGTTGAAGATTTGCCAAAAATTCGGTCGAAATCGCGAATGAAACGCCATTTTCCCTTCTTGATCGAACCTGAAAATCAATGATTTCGGCCAAACCAGACCTCCGAGGTTCCGACGGTGGCGCTTGGCGATGTTTTTCAACGATATTTTTTCTGACAATTTGTCTATTTTAAGCTACTGAACATATTGATATTGTTTGTTTAATGTTTCAGATTACATAAGGAAAACTTGGATGATTTTGCCCCTGAATATCAACTGCTTTTGTGGCTGATTTCATTGGTATATCTCCTAATTTATGGACTCGGATATGTCCGCTCTAGTAAATTGGTTTATCCCGTTAATCTTAGCACTAGTGCGTCATTGTGTGGGGGTGACAATAGGACTGTGGTTACCGTAAAGAGATAACATTGTCTGTGCTAGAAATTATGATTGCTTGCTCTTAATTGTTACGATTGAGTATCTAATTTTGATAAATTAGCTTATTGGTCTTTGTGATATAATTGTCTTTATTGGAATCTCTCGTTGATTTGGACATACCTGTTTGTTGCATCGTTAATTTCATTAGAAATACCTAGACCTTACTCGCTCGAATATTCCCTTAATTTAAGATCGCGAAACCCTGGGAATCTAAAATGATGTATATTGTCTATGACCCTTGGACTACTTCGTGTGGCTTGATTGTAATTTTGTGCATTTCTGATCTGATTCATAAATATGAAAACTCACAATTTTGATTTGGATGTGTTTAATTGAAAATGTGATTTTTCTATATGGCAACAAAAAAAATAAGGGGTATTTTTGTCCAATAAAATGTTTCAAAAGCCAATGAAGGCAATTTTTCTACTAATTTTTCAAAATAACAAAAAGAAGAAGTCATGCTTGCTTATAATTCAATCATTTTACACTTGTCTGACGTTATCTTGAGAAAAGTGGGTGAATTGAAAATCACAAAAGAATTTTAGCAAAAGTTGGAGGGCTTATATTTGCTTAGGTCCACTCCTAATAAGTTGTATTTGCTTGAACTTTTTTCAATTTTAAAATGGATCCTTTAAAGGATCTTGATGACAATCTGGATATTTTCCACAAACTTGTTCAAGATATCGTTAATTATGATGAAAATGTGTCTAAAACTTATAAAGCTATAATCCTGCTTAATTTTATGCACAATTCATATAGAGCGGTTAAGAATGCCATTAAGTATGGCATGGACACCTTAACACCTGAGATTATCAGACTCCCCTAAGAGTAAGGAGATGGAAATTAAAGTTGAAAAAGAAAACAAGAGGAGTGGTGAGTTGCATATGATAAGGAATAGAATGAAATTTAAGCAACTGAATTTGGGTAGAGCTCAAGACAATAATGATTCGAGTAGTGACTCGAGTGATAAGGGTGGTAAGAAGAAGGGCAAATGACAGGACAAGTCTAGTGGTAGACGGTGTTACAGTTGTGGTAAGTCTGGACACTTTATTAGGGATTGTCCAAAAAAGAAAGATAAGCAGAAGGATAATATTAGAGGTGAGGCGAACGTGGCTATAGGGTCGAGTGATGAACATATTGAGGTTTATTGAGAGTAAATCTAGTTATTGAATTGCATATGTGTGTAATCTTTTCTACATGTATATAATTGCTTTGCATGATTATCTGCTGCATTTCAATGTGTTTGATATGTGCATTTGCATGAATGTGAAGTAACCTGATTACTTGGTGTAATTGTTTGCATGCATAGTGGGTAAAGATACATTAGCAATGTGTTAGATGTCTTTTGGTGAGGTGGAGTATAGATGCCTAGGAGTACATTGTGGTTTGTCTCGGGGGATGTGGAGTGTGACATTTGGATCATGAGTGTAGAGGTGATTAAATGTTTGAAATTCTTTATCTGTGAAAGAGACCTTGTACAGGTGAAGTGTGAGTGAGACACTTCTGTTAGGTGGGGACCCATTATCCACTTAGGTTGGAACAAGTAATGTGGTGATAGAGGATTATCTCGAGAATTTAAGATTTATTGTGATTTACCATTTAGACATGAGTTGAGGATTAGTCTAGTGAGCATGATGGGCGATGAGATGAGATATGGGTTCTCGAGGTGTGAGCAACACGGAATGAGATATGATAAGTGTGGTGATATCTTTTCGTAGGGTCATTTATGCATTTGTTGCATATGTGTTGGCCTCATGTTGATTAACTCGATGTTAGTCTGTTGTTCTGTGTGAACATGTATTGAAAAAATATATATGTTATCCTATATTATATAGACATCGCATATTTTATTTGCTCTTGATTGTTCACTGTTAATATTTGCTCCTACTTGGGTGTTCTTGACCTTAGCCTCGGTGAGTATATGGAGCAAGTATGGTATGTGTTTCGAGTCTGAAACACGAAGTAATGTCTATGATCCCAATTTTATTGGTTACCTTGATTGTGCAAGTAATAACTGTGTGTTTTGATTGCTTGTAGGTTTATTGGACATCAAGGTGAAGATTTGTTGGGTTTTGATACCCAATAAACTCCCTGAGCTATGATGTTAACTCGAATTTATTTTAGTCGGTTTAGACCAAATGACTGAACGGTATATCGACACCGCAAATGTTACAACCCAACTCCAATTTAGTTTGGGCCACTCAAAGCAGCCTAATTGTGGCCCGACCCACTTACTTGGATGGTTATATTGTATTACCCACGTTGAGCAGCCCATGTGTGTTAGTGTATTGGGTCTTTGTGTTATTGGGCCACTACTCTAAACCTAACATAACTTACGTTATATTGTTTGGCCCCTTTTGTTATATTACTTGGTCCCGTCTCTGCCTTAATACACAGTTCGCTACTACTGCACTTTCTCTCGCCATTCAACTGTTATTCTTGAGTTGCTCCCTTCTGCAACCTTTGTGGTTGTTGTCTTCGTGATCTTAGTTCCTTTTTAGGGTCTCTTTGTGGGAAATCAAAAGCAATCGTAGTGGGAAAGAGCTTGAGTTGGAGGTATTTGGGTTGAAGCTTGGTGGTGTCGATTGAGGTTATACTGAGCCCGAAAAACGTTGGCTTTGGCACCAGTTTTCTCCTCACAACAAGTAAGAAATGACCAGGCGAAACTTCCTTTTCGGGAAGGGAACTGGATTTTTTTATGGTACATATGAATAATACAGTATAAATATCTTAAGAGATGTTCATTTTAATTTATGAGGGTTGTAGAGTTTTCATTGTAGTACTAAAATTTGAAACTTTTTAAGGGAAAACCCATAATAAAGAACCATAAAATCCCTTAGTAATTCTTCAGCAGAAAGTAAATAGAATATTGTTTATCATACAAGTTACGAGAATTGAAATGCCACCACTGAGGAAAAAAGAGTTTATGTCCTCAAAATCCATTTCTAACTGTTTTTAAAAAAAAAAAAAAAAAATCATGAATTTGTACATCCCTTTTGATCTAAAGACAGATTAATTACCAGATGACACCATGAGACAAAATATTGTAAAAAGAAATCTTGCTAAAAATGAGGGCGACCTGCCCTCAAATAAGCTGCGGAGGGTAATTGGTTTGAATTAAGGAGATTTGAAGGCATCTCATGAGAAAGATTTGTGTTAGGATCAAGTATAAGCTGTTGCCCTTGCTGGCCAATAATACCTGGTGGTGATCCAAGGGCTCCGCCGCCTGGCGCCACCGCCACTGGTGATTCTTCATCCTCTAGAGGTAGCCTTTCATATGCTGCATTACCAAATGAAGCTACCATAATAACCACGGGACCGGAAGCAAAAAGTGGCCCCATAACATTGCCCCCGACTACTTGGCCTTGTCCACCGGATAGATATATGCTCAGTCCTGACGCAGCAGGCGGCGCCGGAGGTGGTAAAAAGGAACCGGAAAGGGATAGGATTTCGAATCTTCCATGTAGTGTCACCACTGAGCCTCTTGCAGAAGGTTGTCTTAGAGTGACATTATTCACAGTGCCACTTCCACTCAGAATGCATACACCTCTCTGCCGCCGTGTGGCGAAAGTGGAGACACTTTCTTGAATATCGCAGCCATCGGCAACCTCCATTACATGGGATCTAAGTGCATTTGCACTGTCTCGAGTGATGATTATAGGGGGTTTTGGTTTGTTCTTTGAACTGGCGGGTCTGCCTCTAGGTCTTCTCGTCATTTCCCCTTCCCCGGTGGCGGGCACTAACTCTTCCCCCTCGGCGCTGCCACCGGTGGTGGTGGAAACACCATAATTGTCGTCACGATCTCTCTTCAGGCTGCGGTTTATATTACTGTCTTCGCTTTGTTTATCTTCAAGATCCTGCTGGAGGTTCTGGAAGTGGTGGTGGTGGAGATGAAGATCTCTGGCCTGAAACGGAGGCGGCATAGGGCGTCCCTGAGCTGTTGACTGATCCATCACTTCACTTCAAATACCTGTCTGCTTCTTTAAATTATAGAGAATCTTGATGAACAGATGCAAAATTAGACGCAAAACATAGGAATTTCTCTATCTTACAAAGATGGGGACTTCTCTTGGTTGCTTTTTCTTCAGACTTTGATGAATCAAATGCAACTAAGGCGGTTTTTTTCTGGAAGAACTGAATTCATCATCGCTTTTTGCTCAAACCCTCATGTGGTAACTCTGTTCTTGTTCAGTTTGTGTCGCTTCTTGAATCTAGAGTTGAGAGAGATAAGAGAGGGGGGACATGGAAATGTTACATGTTAATATTTTTATGTTTGGGTTAGGGTTAGGGTTTGGTCAAGGCTGGAGAGAGAGTGGGTTGAATGGATGATTTGGGGAGGAGCAGAGGGGTTAAGACTTAAGACAGCGTGCTCGTTGCGGCATGGGCGGTGGGAGTAGGACCCACTTTCTCTCTCCTTTGTCCCCTATTGACCTAGGATTACTACAAGTAGGATAAAAAAATGGGATTTTTCTACTTGTACAATTGAGGATGACAATTCTGATTGACAATGTTCTCACCGAAAGGGGTCCAAGATTTTTTATTCATCGTGAGCCCCCTCCCATGTGTATGATCGTCAATCGAGATTGTCATCCCCGATTGTACGTGTAGCATGACCCTAAAAATGTCATAAAACCCTCCGAGTTCAAATATGCTGTATTCAAAATTACACATTTCAAAATTAAAAAGCAAAGTTTAAATTTTCAAAAATCTAATTTTTTAAAATTTTATTTATAAACGAATACTTTGTTAATTAAATATATTAATGTCGTAATTTTATACAATTTGATCACAAATTATAAATTAATTTGTCATAAATTATACTTCATCAATCACAAATTTATCATATTAATAGATCACATATTATTCATTGGTTACAAATCACAAATTTTACAAGTCAAAACTTATTTTATGGTCACAAAATATCTAATTAATAAGTCAAAAATTAATTTTCCATCACACTTATCAAATTAATAGATCACAAATTAGTTTTCGATCACAAATTTTTTTTATAGGTGACAGATTATTTGTCTAACACAAAATCAAAACTTTTACTGGTCACAATTTATCAATCACTCGTCATTTTTTAATCACAAGATATCCAAATTATTGGCCACAACACCATCAGATCCACCGACGATCTAACAAAAATCACTGCTATCGCCAGATCCACCACCACCCCCATTCCCACAACCAACAACCACCAATACTAACAACCACCAACACCATCGCATCGCCACCACCATTGCACCAAAAACACCACACAGAAATCTCCTGCTACATCACCTACAGCCACCGTCGAAAAGCCCCAAAATCTCTTGCAACGTCATTATCCTCCACCAATACTTCTACTCAAACCATAAAACATTCACCACCCACCTCGACAATTCTCAAGCTGTGTTCTTGAAAATAAAAAACTACGGTGACGATGGTCGGAGTTTGTGGTGACAGTCGATCAGATTTGCAGCTGATAGAAAGAAGTCTCGTCGGTTGCTGGGCACAACCTCATGCGGCGATAGCTATGGAGAGATATAGATAGAGAAATGAGTGGGAAAATTAATTAGGGTTTTGAATTAAAATTGTATATTTAATATTTAGAGGGTGTTTGGGAGTATTTTTGGGGAAAATTTTGATTTTTGAATAGTGATATGATGGAAAATGTGTGGTTGAAAAAGAAGGAGAAGTTATTGATGTGATGAAAAATATTATTTTATTGAAGAATGTGTGGTTGAAAATGAGAATTGATTGAGAATTTATACCGAACAAGTCCTTAATATTTTAATATGAAATATCTGATTTGTGAATAATGAAATCTCTTCCCTGTTTTTAAGATAATGATCTTTAAAAATAGGGTAGAATATAATTTCCACTTGTAACATTCTAGTGTATGAGGTCCCTTCATGTGAGGAGGTTGTACACCGGGGTGTCAATCCTGATGTACACTTAGCAAAACCCATTCAACTTTTAGCCCCATGTGGTAAAATTTAAAATTTTAATTTAATTAAGTCAAAATCGATATTTAAATTTAATTACATAATCGCCCTAAACTCCCTCCTTCTCTACCTCTTTAATTAATCTCTCAACTTTAACATGTATTTTACTAGTTTCAAAACTAAGATTTCTTACTCTAGAAAGTCAGTCTTCTTTGAAACCCGTCAATTCATCTTTAAGCACGAGAGCCGAAAGATCTAGTTCAAGTAGGTTTCAATACGTAGGCGAACAACATGATCACATAGCACTTATATAATACGTAATTCGCATGCAGGAAAGCAAAAATATATGCATAATAGAATAAGATCATTATTTTATCGCTATCTAATGTTGTTGATAATCAAGTTAAGGGCTAAATATGAATATGTTGAAAATAACTTAATGGTATTCGATATAGACTAGATTTATATAGATGCGCCAAAGAAGAAAAGGAACACAATGCATGTTTGGCAAATCTTAAGAGGTATAATGAGTAAAAAAGGTTTAAAATAAATAATTTTGTTCTGAGTCGGATAAAAATAAGAAAGTTAACTAATATTTCTTACATTTCCATTGAAACAAAAATAAAATTTTTCTTATGAGAAAGGTTAATTTGACTTGCTTTTATATATATATATATATATATATATATATATATATACATATCAAACTATCTTGCAGATTTCTTAACAATAGAGTTTCTGCAACACAAAAATTCTTAAGAGATTTACTTGAGAGATGGAGTTTTCATCTTCCTCCTCAAAGAATAATAAAAAGAAGTCATCAATACAATTACTTTCAATCGAGAATTACATTCAAAATTCTCATAGTTCCTCATCCGCTTCTCAAAAAACATTAGCATCCAAAAATACCTTCACACACACGTGTGTGTGTATATATATATATACACACAAAAAGTTTTTTATTAAAATTTTAGTAGATTTTAATAAAAGTTAATGAAATATAGGTTGAAAAGTTGATAAAATTATAAATCTCATTAAATGTGTGATTAAAATTTAAACTTGGCCTATTAAAGTTGAACAAAATTTTATCAAATAAAAACTACGTTTGGTCCCATTAAAATTATAATTCGTTTTTTTCTCTTTTGTTATTACTCACACATTCTTCATTAAAATAATATTATACGTAACTTAATTTTTTTTTTCTTTTTTTAATCACGTAATTATTGCATGCTTTTGAGCACCAGGAATTAGGTCCAACTAAAACAAAACTGTTGAAATTATTATTTTTTAGTAAGGGAATATGTTGACTAAGTGTCCACAGTAGTTAAGTGAAGGAGGAGCCTTACAAAATAGTTTCCATGATTTAAGTAAAATTAATGTTAAAACGACGGAGAATCGTTGGCATTTTGTAGTTTAATAATGTAACAAACAAAGGTGGCGACAAGAGATATGAGAAAACACGTGGGTCATGGGAAATTGGAATGGACAAAACCACACAGAATGGGGACAGACCGTGTCTAGAGGGCGATCTCCCTCCCAACCTCCCTCCCCCTTTTTTGTATGTCCTGCCCGTCCGGAACATTTCGTGGGACTGAATGGTCATTGTACTCTTAGCCTCCATTTGGTAAAAATTAAAATTATTTTTTCATTAAATTTTGATAAAATTATGAATTTCATGAAATATATTATTAAAATTAATTGTTAACTTTAATTTAGATAAAATCTAAATTTTAATCTCTACCAAACAGAGATTACTTAATTATGTAGATATACTAAATTTAGGGTTCAAAACAATGCAAATCACCTAATTTCAATATATGCTTTGATCAACAAACTTTTATTGTAAGATCAAAATTAAATTTTATTTCTGGATCTATACGAACTTTGATTGCTTCTATATGCTCATTATTAACAAGCAGAGACGGACCCAGACTTTTTGTACTGTGGAGTCAAAAATTAAAATATATATATATTTTTTTTTCTAAAAACAGCATATTATTGATGAAATAAGTTAATACGTATTTTGATACTTTAAAAATATCGTATATAATTATATCATTATCAATATTATTAAGTGAATTTTGCTACTTATATAGTTTTGCTTTATCATTTCATTGACAAATGATGAGTCGACAGTAAATAAATCAAATTGAATATAGAAAGTAAATAAATTGAAATAAAATTCAAGTTTAATCCAAGAAGATGTATACGAAATTCAAATTTAAAGCAAATATAGTTTGAGAGTAATTCAAATTACATTTAATCCGTAACGATCCTAAAATTTTGGACGTCATATTCCATGTACAATTTCCTAATAAAGTAATATAAATTATATTGAAAATTTTATCATGTAAAAATAATAAACGCTAATGAAATAATTGAATTTTTTTAAAGAAAAGATGAGTTAGATGCATATTTAACTATTTTCGATATCCGTTTGGATCATTCGATATGACAACGATGTAGTATTCAAAACGAACTTCTACATTACATAGGCAATTTGTAGATTCAAATAGCATATGATCATCGATGAATTTTGAAAATTAGCATATTATTGAAACTCTCGAAATACTAATTTGAAACGGCCAACTTTGACGCATCGTAACTTTTGCTATGGTTGACCATTTCACACGCCATTAATGAGGGGAAAACTAGGTCATGAGCACTTCAAAACGATATTAAGAATGTAATATTTTGACTTCATTTGACATATTGTATTGAGTGCATCAAAGTAGGTCGTAAATGGATTAAAAAATAATTAAAAAGAGGCAAAACATTGTGGGTTCATTTGATCTCATATGGCCCTCATGTGGGTCCATCAGTGTTAACAAGTATGTGGTACATAAAAAATAAAAATAAAAAAAATTAGCCTCTATTTGGATACAAATTTAGAAATGATTTACAAAATCAATCAAATGTAAATATTATTTAGGGTTATCAAAACATTTTGTATGACTCACTATTATTCTTCCTATTTTTCTTTTTTAAAAATCATTTACAAATTTTACAAATGGAAGGACATGTTTGAGCCTCATTTTTTGGGTTATAATGCATTTTGAAATAGTAGATTGATGAAAAATGTGTGATTAAAAAATAATGAAAAGTTTTAAGTTTGCATGTATATTATTTTATTGAAAAATGTGTAGTTGAAAAGAAGATAGTAAAAAATCTAATTTGAAAAAAATGAGAATTAAAACCATAATATGTACATCCAAGCCTTTGATGGGTCCGCTCGATGCTGATCAAGAGACTTGCCTTTAAAAGGTTTGCAATTCTTAGTACTCAAGCAAATTAAAAATTTCATAATATATTTAGGACAAGAAAAGACAAAAAGATATCATAAAAGAAAAACGCTATTGAGTCTTTTTGGTTCGAATTAAAATCTAATTTTAATCTAAATTAAAGTTAAATAATTAATATTAAAAATATTTTTCATGTATTTCACAACTTTTCAACCACACATTTCAAAAACTTATATCACAATTTACTAAAAAATCTAATTTTAATTATCACCAAACATCCTCTAGTGCACTTATTATGTAATTAATTTTATTTATTTGGAAGAAGGCTGTTGTTATTTGAACAAGGACTAGACACTGAGAGAAATGGATATTTTTTTGGTCAAAGGTGGATAAATTATAAATTTGAAATATTTCTATCGATGAGAACAACGAATTCACCAAACCGCAAAAACGAATCATAATCATTTTTTTGAAATTGTTGATTTGGATCCACGTGGATCTGCCAACATTTTAATTTTGAACCGAATTAAACCGCTTCGAAGCAGTTTGATTTAAACTTCAATCTTTGCAAACCACTTGAAATTGTCAAACGTTTACAAAAAAATGAAAATAAATTAATTTAAATTTTATTCAATCCACTTAAAATTAGGCACATCCCAGTTCAAAAGATAAATTCATATTAGCATAACCTAATTAAACTCAATACATAAATAGATAATTATCCATCCCATTAATTTGTACTCAAATGCCCATCAGTCATCACAATTTATGAATGCAAAACTCTCAAATTAAGTGAAGTATTGAACAATTGTTGTTGAACTATATTCATCGACCGTACATTACAATTGAGTAAACAATTATATCTATAATTTAATTCAAACTCACATATTTCTTTTCCTTTTACTAATAATTTTCAAGATTTCAGATAATTTTTCAGATAGTTTATCATAATTTTCTTATATTTTGATAATTGTTTGCTATTTTTTTTTTTTTTTTTAATACTTGTGTTGTTTTGTTCTAATTTGTACCATGTTCCCTTAAATTTTTTATGAACAACATTTTTTACTTATTTGCAACTAGGTTTTCTGGTCAAAATATTATATTTCAACTTAATTACTAGATTTTACTAATAATTACTTGAATGATTTTGTTGATTACTTAAATGGTAGTTTCGAAGATTTGACCAATGAACATTTCAATATATTACTTTGGTGGAAATTGAATACAAATAAATACAAAGATTATCCCCCCAAATTGCTAAAGATGTATTAACTATTCAAATATCCACAAATTGTTTCTGTTTCTGCATTTTTTGCTAGTAGTCGGTTTTTTTATTCTTTTAGAAATTTGTTGAATAGAAATATGGTTTTAGGGGATGATTTAATTCGTCAATATTTGGATGAAGTAAAAGCATTAAATGATTCACAAAATGTTATTGAAGGTATTATCGTATTTGATCTTTTTATTATTTTATTTTATTAGTTGTTCAACATCATTTAATTATAGTCTATGAATTCATGTATTATAATCTTATATTTATGGAGAGAATGAATCATGTGCTGCAATTGCAGATGTTATGCTCATTAGTATCGACTAAGAGGTTAAAATATTTTTGTAATATTGTTGTATTATAATAATTAAATTATAGAACTTCGATTTGTAATTTTTTAATTATACAATTTGTTTTAATATGAAATTTTAGACAAATATTTATGATTCAACTTATTCAATATATGTTATGTTTTTCTTTATTAAACCGTGATTTTAAACTGAACCAAATGAAAAAAAAAAAGGTTTGGATTGGTTTATTTTAGAAGTTGAAATAATTTGGTTTTGTTTGAAAAAATTTCAAACCTCTTTAAGGGACTTGATTTGAAAATTTGTTGCAAACCGTCCAAATCGAACTGTGTTCACCCCTAATTTTTTATGTGTATGTTTTTTAATAGGGTTATTTGCAATGAAGGTTATTGAACTTCAATTTTTTGCAATTATACTTTGTCGATTTTATTTTATTAGTGGATGGATCGTAAACAAATAATATAATGATAAGTAGAGCGTCGAGCTCATTAGAACTCATTGTCCGCATTTTTTTAGTAGTTAATTAAAATTAACTCTAATCAAGAAAAACACCCAATTAATGATTTTGAGTTGCTTCTAACTACTTATCTACAAAAATAAGAAGGAAAATGCTATTTGTACACTTTATAGTGTACCAAATGCATTACACCCCTCTCACATGGAGGAGGACCCACGAATATTTTATTGTGTGTGGACCCCTCTCCATGTGAGAGGGGTGTAATGCATTGTGTGATGTATTATGTACGTGTATCACTTCCGAAATAAGAAATTAAAAGAAAACAACGAATATAGGAATTTAATCAAATCACAAAAATCACTAAGATTTCAAATCAATTATTGTTAACCTACTTTAATTACCAATTATCCACTATCATCAAATTTACGTTATATTGAAAATCATTCCTTATATATCAATTTTCTCTCTCAAGATAAATTAATCCAATTTTAAATTAAAATCAGAACACATCTCTATGATGGATGTAAATAGATAAAAATGCAAAACAAATCAAGAATATTAAAAATAAAAAATAAAATTGTAATAAGCACAGAAGTGTATATATATCTCTTATAGGACTACTGCTACTTATTACTATGCGTTAATGCATATTGAACCTCTCAAGAACACTGTAAATCACATATATATATATATATATATATATATATATATATATATATATATATATTCTAATGGTGATCCAATATCAAAACTGATTAAGGGAATAATAAACAAACAAGAGTCACAATAATAAAAGAGTTAACTATATTTCATCGTTATCATAGCCTCAAGAAAGTTAGTCGAAAGTGGTTGAATTGCAAAAACACTTATATCATATGGATAGGAATACATCTTCCAACTTTCAAAATAATGAAAGAAAAAGAGAAAATAAATCTTCAATCATTTAATCCCTTCAATAGGTCTTGAATGATATTTTACTCCCTGAACAACTCGGATGTTTTCTTCAAAACTCCCAAAAATGTGCTTGAGAAACCTTTAAATCCCAAAAAAAAAAATTGTTTTCAAGTCGTGCTTATACGCCTCCATTACCGCATAGGCACTGCAATTTTTGCCTGGGGACGCCGACATGGAGCTTCACTCTACTCCAACTATTGAATTATGAACGCACATAACTTTTGAATTGAGATCCTTTTTTTTTTTTAATTAGAACTCCAAATTAAATTATCTTTCAAATGGTCTATCATTTTCCCATTAGAGACCTTTTGTACTAAATTTTATGCACTAATTTTCCTATATGCTCCACCTGTAAATTTTTGTTTCGCTTCTTTGACCTTCGGTGTTTGATTGATCACTTCATATTTTCATTATTATTTTCAAGCACCTTGCTTCATCTGTATTTTCTCTTCAAAGTGTTCGACCTCTTTTCTCATGTCCAACTCCTAGTACACGAATATTTATTTGTTGCCATCTTTATGCCCAAGTCTCTTACTTTCTTGATCAACTCCAAGTTGGGGGTTTCACTGAGGGAAACAATATATACACTAATATGAGTAGATATAAGCTCGAACCCAACTAAGAAAACTTTGACTTTTTCATTGATCACAAAGTCAACTTTAGGGCAGTCATTGAAGTACAAGGATTGCTTGATATCTAAATGACACTTTCTTATTTTTCTCTTTTAGGATCGACCCCTCATATTCTTCTTCTTTAGTTAGTGCTTCCTCTGGTTGGATGATCGATCTATTATTGAAAATCACAGGCAATTGCACATCACTCTTGTTGTAATGCTTGACATGTATTCCATCAGATTGACTTGTATTGCTTGGAAAGGTACTTTAAAGTTGCTCTATCAGCATCTTTACTATCTGTCCAAGTTGACTCTACAAGGTCTCACTACAACAAAAAAATCTTTTGCAAAACTTAAAAGGCAACATTCATTAACTGAATGTTGCTAAAGGAGTCTATGGCAATATTCAAATAAGTGAATGTTGCAATTGGTTAAATTTATTGAGTTTTAGCAATATTCTTCAAAAGAATGTTGTCAATACTACTTTTCGCAACGTGCAAATGAACGTTGCGAAAAGTTTCACTTTTTGTAAAATGCGCGTTGCAAAAAGTGAAACTTTTCGCAACGTGCAATGAACGTTGCGAAAAGTAGTATTGACAACATTCATTGCACGTTGCGAAAATTTCACTTTTCGCAACGTTCAAATGAACGTTGCAAAAGGGGTTTTTTCGCAACATTCATTTGAACGTTGCAAATAGGGGAGCTTTTCGCAACGTGCAATGAATGTTGCGAAAAGTGAAATTTTTAAAAATAAAAAAATGAAAGTAAAATAAAAAACGAGCCCTAAACCTAATCTATCTCACTTCAGCCCTTTCTTCATTCTCGCCTCAAAGCCAATACGAGCCCTTTCCCGTCAAAGTCTCTCAAATCGTCGACGATCTCAAGGGTTATTTTGTGAGAAATGCGGGAGTAGAATGGCGGTGGCTAAGAAGGCAGGGAGGTATTGTGAGGGATTGCAGTTGAATAATCTTGCTTCTTCAATCCTGCGTTGGATATGGCAGCGGAGGCCGGCGGTGGTGGTGCCGTGGACAGCGATTTGTGGGCTGATGCTGTTCGCTGTGGGACTAATTTCTCTGTTCACGAGGCACGTGGCGTCTAATCTCGAGTGGTACTCTCAGCTTGTGTAATGGAATCCACTTTCCCCAAATATATCATCAAGGCTTCAGGTTTTAAGAACCCAGGTTGTCGAATCGTGTAAAGTTTGTTGTAAAGTCTATGCAATTTTGCAATTTGGTTGGTGATTGATTAAATGAATCGTGTAAAGTTTGGCATGTGTATGGCCCTTTTATGGACTATTGTCTAATTGAAGAAACTGGAACGCACTAATAAATGTGGATTTTTCCCTGCAGGCCAGCCCATCAGATCCTGAAAATTTTTCGTTTGTTGTTATTGGAAACATGGTTGATGTGGATGGTGGAAATAGCAGAGTGGTAATCTTCTTTCACATTTCTCTCCTATAGAGTGCTTTTATGTTTTTCCCTTTTTTTTTTTTTTTGTTGGGTGGATGGGTTGGGGCGGTGACATTAGTTCAAGTACCTACAAAGCAGAACCTGTGAGTTTCATCTTATAATTAAGGTAATTCTGTTGTAGAAACAAGATGGATGTTCCATTGCTCAGCAAGAAGATTATCAAGAAGCGTGTCAAGAAGTTTAAGAGGCACGAGAGTGATCGTTATGTGTCCTTGAAGGTACTTGCCAATTTTTCCATATTCTCTGTCAAGAAGTGCAATTGAGCGTTTGATTGACTTAAATTAAACGTCACGATTATTTGTCAAATAAGTGTGTCAAATTTATGAGTAGAATGATCCGTCACGTTCTAATATATGCCCTTGTTTGGTCCCCATTATTTTTAAAATACATTTTTCTTTATCTTATTTTCAACAATACACTCTTCAATCAAATAATATTACACGTAAACCTAAATTTTTTCTTTATTTTTTAATCACATATTTTTCATCAAAATACTATTACAAAATGCATTCGAGAAAAAAGCGGGAGCTCAAACAAGCTCTATATAAGCTTTTAAAAGTCTCAACATGTGCTTTGAAAGCTCTCCCACCTGTAGTGAAAACGACGGTAAGATAACTTTAATTAGTTATTAATTAATTAATATTATATTGTCTATTTAATAATAAATAATTTAATTATAACCTGATTTGTTAAATAATAAAGTTAAAGCCGGATTATTGTATTTGACAGTTACAAAACACGTATGGATGTAATTTTTCCTTAAAAAAAAATTTAAAGTTTGAAAAATGATTTTGCCCTGTATTTGATAGGGCCTACAGGCCGGACCTTTGCCCTCTCAATTGGCCAAAATCGAATCTAAGGGTCGTCAACGGGCCGGCTCGACTGAATTCATTATTCACACCCCGTATTACTCCTTTTTTTTTTTTTTTTTTTTTTTTTTGTTGAAGGAGGGCGGAACCTCCGAGAGTTTATTAAAATGTCCTCACGTGTGACGGAGAAAAATCGTGGTTACAAGATTGGAAGTATTAAAACATTAAATCAGGAAGACTACTTCCCTTACAAAAAAGAAAGCATAGAAACATTACTTGCGGTGGATGAAAACCAACATTACATAAAAAAAAAAAAAAAAAAAAATGAGCATAAATTGCAAGATCATGAATGCATTACAAGGTTTGATCTGCACGGTCAAAGGCTGTTGGAATGAGAAACCAGAGAGTGTGGGCTTAATTGAGAACACGCGTGGGTGGCGCCGACAAATGATAGAACTGACGCCACCAATCCGCCATGGGACGAGTGGCCGCTGTTGCTTCTTGAATGCTCCTGAAGTGTCCACTCTATCAAATGCATTCTCCCAACTAAGCACTATTTCCATTAATCACTTTGCCCCTCTAATTATTGATACATTTTGACATTTACTTCCTGCCCACTAGCCAGCAAGTGGACCAAGAGCATGTATATAATTTTAACTCTACTAAAGGAAAATAAGTAAACTTAAGAATAAATATATTAAAATTATTTTGACTAGTCTAACATTTTTATTTTTTTTTTATCAATGTTCACATTATTTGTCAATAAAAGTTCAAATTCATAGATTTAAATAAACTGAACTGAATTCTCACCTTTAAATGTCAACGACTCAAAGTTGCCCTACTAGAATGGTTGAGGAGCCCAGACTACAGTAAATCCTAACAATATAAAAGATGCTAACTTTGAGAGGACACGTGTTAGCATCTCCTATCATCAGCATCCATTTTATTTATTTATTTATTTATTTTTATATTTTTTACACAATCATCACATGTTTTCACGCGGCCATCATAACAAAAGTCAGGGAGAATAATCATTCTTGGTTGAAACAGTTTGGTGATGTAATAATCATGGAGGAGGCTCCTTTGGGGTCAGGAGTATAAAGGGTGCACGGACCCTGGTCAACTTGAGCATAACCTGCGGTTTTCCGCCAGTTACTGAGGGTCGGTGGCTGGTGATCTAAGATATAGTCTGACGTAAGCGGGAAATGTGGGTATCAAAAAAAAAAAGTCAGGAAGAATAAACTTCTTCACGCAACCATCAACATCCAACCTTTTTTCCCCTCTTCGGGCAACTCTCACCTCCACTCCAGTAGTTCTCCATTTTCACACCTTCACTTCTCTCTCCCTCTTCGGAAGAATAAACTTGTAAACACATTACATAATAACATGTAAACACTGCAATTTTGTTAACTATATTATTCAATTGATTTGGTTGATTGAATAATTGTGGTTCGTCAATGGCACCACAAATTGTGAGGCGACTTGCTCGTAGCCGACTTGACGAGATCTTCTCCACCTCCCTAAACTTTAGCTTCTTCAGTAAGTGCTTCTCCTCTGAATCCAATATAATTCGCGGTACTCTCTTCCCCGGCTATGGTATCAGTCCTGAACTCACTGAATCCGTCAAATAGGTCCATTCACGGTTATCAATCTGACTATATGTACATGTAGCTGAGTGAGCTGTGAAAGAATGTGGGTTTGCCGTTTGATGTGTTTCATTAGATTTTCTGGAGAGAAAGATATAGCTTTTTTAAATTTTAATTTCTAGAGTGCCCGCCATTTTCTACAGTAATGGGCATTGATCATATTCGTGAAAGTTTGCCTCATCGGTCAATGAAATTAGAACATTCCTAATTCTTACTTTGTTTTAGTGATTTAATTGTTATTCTTTATTCGGTTGCTTGATAATTTAATATGATTCTTAGTTTGTGATTTCTAGCATTCATTTCCTATTGTTGTGATTTTTTTTCATTTGGCTGCCTTGTTAATACAATTTGATTTTTTTTTCTTTTGTTTTTGCTTTGGGGTATAGATATCCATTTTTTGTTGGTATTAGAGTGGTTGAGTACAATCCTGGGTGTCGACTGTAGCTATCAAAAATGTGACGATAAATGATAATTTCTTCCTCCGTTTTCCTGAGAGCTAATTATGTCAAGTGTGCTCGTGGTTGAGGTAAATAGTTACCTATAAATAGTTGGCATGCCCAGAACCAAAAATTTATGTGGATAGTAATTTGACACTTTGATTACTCTAGACCATGTATCTTGTTTCATAACTGATGATCATGTTTGAAATCTAATTATTTTTCGCATGCAAATTTTATTTCTTTAACTTGCAGGATAGAAATGAAAGGCTCTTGTATGAGCTTTCAATTGATAATGTTGAAGAACTGCTACCAGTTCTCTATACTCTGACACTTGGTGAGGCTTGTTAGAAGTGTGGAAGCATTTTCAGAAGCCCTCAGGGTCTTTATATCAGCTTAAAAGAGAAGTACTCTTAACTTCATTTCCTTCGATTAGTTACTATTCTGTTATGCATTGAGCGAAATATTTTATGTGCCTATAATTGAAGTGGGTTGTGTTTAGTGGATCAAACTTTTCTACCAATTAGCTTATCTGATGCCAAGTGATATGACTATTTTAGGGGAAGGATTCTTGAAGTTCTAAAGAATTGGCCTAAAAGTTTGGAGTAATGGTTTTGAACCTTTCATTATTTTTGGACAATTAATTACCCAATGATGAAAACCATCAAATTTTGTTAAAAATAATTAGGCGCCCCACACATCTAACTTTGTGAACTTAGGTTGCGTTTCCCAGCTTAGGTTGGTGCCCATAAATTTTGACCAGTGCATGTTCCCATAAGGGCTATGTGAAAGTTTAACGAGGATTTGGACTGTTTTTGTGCCAGTGTAGTGAAAGGTCAACTTACTCAAATAAGATTGGAACTTAACTTTCTACTCGGACAAAAAGGTTGGAGTAATGGTGCAATTTGCTAGCAAGCTTTTTGAAAGTACATACATAATTTTGATTTTATGCATTGAATCCGGCTTCAGAGACAACTTTGCTGAAATAAAGGGAGCGCAATATAAATCATGTTACTGCCCTGTTGCATACTTCTCAAAGAAAAAAATTGTTTCATTAAATTATTTACATAAGTCGCCACTGTAAACATTATATGCACTAAATTGATGTTTTTGTTTAGTATAAAAACTGTAAATTTCAAGGAACTCATGATTCACAGAATCCAACCTCTCTGCCTAACCAGTGAAATGGAATTCAGGACATGAGAAAAAGAATCATTGTTGTTACTTCACAGCCAAACAAAAGTTATTGATTA
Organism: Osmanthus fragrans; assembly: GCA_019395295.1. Lineage (NCBI taxonomy): Eukaryota > Viridiplantae > Streptophyta > Magnoliopsida > Lamiales > Oleaceae > Osmanthus > Osmanthus fragrans. The sequence goes on from CM033349.1 coordinate 14,880,120, forward strand.
GTCAATGAAATATTGGATGTGTGCTTAACAACGTTTTTCAATGTAAAGATGAGGATATAAGGAAAATATGTAGGAGGCAAAATACAAAGTGGCTATTTAATTTCAATCCTTTACATTCTTTTTTAAACATTATTTTATAACCAATGCTATTTCGATAAGTTTTCTTAACTCCAATACTATTTTCACTAAGCCTCTTTATGATCCAGCACTTTTCTTGCAATGCACTTTGAACTCTACAGCTTGATGTCATGTCTCACACGAATCTCAAATAATCCACTAAATACTCAAAAGAGATAAAGTTCATTTTTAATTTGTCATATGCTTGCAATCATGCTATAACTACTCTTATTTCATCTTTAGTGATCTTGTACTTGGTGAGGATTTCATAACTCTTTCATTTCAACTTTTATTTTTAGATCTAATATTCCGTTTACTATTTACTCAACAAATTCCACCAATGATGATACTTTAGTTCACCAATGTCTCTGATAAGACATATCCATCCCAACCTTTAAATGACCATGTAATTAATGAGAAAAGGTTTCTAACGAGCTTCTGATTAACAGCTAGATATTCCTAACTTAACTAGTAGGTTTTAGCCATCTAATATTTGGTTTTCAGGTGGATTATTAGTCAATCCCTAGAGAAAATAAAACTAGTTTCATATATTTCATTTTGAGAAACTCTAAAAATTTTCATGCTAGCATTTCAAAAAACAATTGTTGAATTTTAGCTTTGAGTTGACATGGAAGCGGAACTCATTCAACATTAATTTCGGCAGTTTGATAATTTAAGGTTATTGTTTCATTTGATTATGCATTCATTTTCCCCCTTAGAAATACATGATGTAGTGCAGCTATGCTAAAAAATAATAGGAGCACAAATGAGATTATATAACCAGTATATTAGCGTGTAACATTTTACAAAAAAAAATATGATTTCAGTTTATGTTTGTAAATTTTACAAACAGAACAAAACAATGTTAGTAAATGAGCAGGAGGAACAAATAGTAAAGATGACAGATTAAGAAGATTATGAAAGTATAGAATAAAATTTTCTATGAGCTAATCAAAATTACAAGCTTGTTAGGCCTTCTTTGACTTTAGAGTGCAAAATTCTAAAATTTTATAGTTCTTCCATTTTGTATTTTTATGCTAGCGAAGTGCATGCCACCCATTTGAATTAGTTACCAAAGTCTGTGATTTAAATTTATGATGTTCTGAGTGTGTGTGCTACTGCATTGTGTACATTAATAAATATATAAGAGTTTGATCAATTAATTATGACAAAATAAATTGATGAAAACAGTGAGAAGGAAACAACTAATAATCTTGAAATGTGTAATTAACTTTCTGTGATCTCTATTCTATATTTCCGCATATTTTGTCCCATAACTTGCATTGTTGATTACAAACGGTTATGATAGAGAGCACATTTTAGGGCTCAAGGATCTTGGCAGTAATGTAAGTTTCATTAGTACATAATATATGAATGCACCGATCATGATACTTAACTTGAAAAAATGGAGACTCGTGTGTCTCTGTGAACATGGTTTATTGTTATTTATCAAAATTATTAAAAATGTTGCAGGGTATGAGGATTTTTGTCAGAAAACTTTCTCTATATATAGCTCTTGGAGGTGTCTGATCGCTATATAATTAATCACTATAACCTAATTAAGTTCAATTATAATTTCTATTGCATAAACCGTTTCTTTCTATACTTTCTCTTACTATTCATGCCAACCAATTCACTATGTCGGTGTAGGTACAAATCTTATTCTTGCCATGAAAAGATTAAGTTGCTTTGCACTCTATGTTTCCCTATATTAACTTCACAATTCAAACAAAGCAATGTCAAGGTCTCGTGTGACAAACACATTTTTTTCTTGGTGGTTTGGGAAGAGAAGGGTTCTTCTTAAACATCTTGAGGTGTTTTCCTACCTATAGATTATGATTGTCTTCCTTATCAAGGACGAAGAATTTGGTGGATGTTGAGAAAAAACCTGACGTGTTAATTTATAAATCAACGCAACTATATATGTTGTCCCAATAGCAGAAAATCTTTCACGTATTGACATGTCTTATTCTTTAATATTAAAATTATGGCTTGGCAAGATAATCTTTCGTGTTACTTCGTTGCTAATTTGAAGTGTGTCAGAGAGAAAGAGCTGCTATTTTGGTGTGCTTCACGGAAATCAGTAGATTACCTCACAATTCAAAGTACCATTGGAGACGGTTTATTTATTCCTGCATAATTGGTATACTATTGCCAATCTTTTGGTTACACCACACACATGCTGAGGTAACCAGTTCATTCCCCACAATCCATATTCAAATTATCACAACTCATGTCAAGGAACGGGATAAGATTTAACAATACACGAAGAAAATTTATAGAGAAATTATATCCTAAGTGAAGAATTGATCATAATACATTTTTAGTTCGTCTTTTGCATCCAAACACAAGTTCATTTTATTTTTCTTTCTATGCGAATCCTGCACATTTAATTCTCTAATTCAATAGCTTCCATCAATTAGCAAGAACACATTCCATTAAATACCTCATTATTCATATCAACCATGATTGGGTTTACATCTAAAGTTTAAGTGGGATATCTTGTGGCTTTCTTTTTGGCTATTGAAATATTGAACTACATTTCACCATATAATTATTAACATACTGAGTACAATAAATTTATTGAGGTAAGCATTTTCTCTAAAATTGTAGTGCATCTGGGATTTGCCTTTATCATGTGGATCATTTACTCAATGAAGTGAGGAAACTTCGGTATTATGTGTATGCTTACAAGACAAGTTAACAACTACACACTTACTGAGTTCAGGGAGAATGGATTGTGACATATACAGTGGTCATTGAAGTTCTTAAGCATCACGTAATTTGATTGAAGCTTTAAACAATATGTACAACTGGTTTACATACCATCAATTTATATATAGAAGCGCTTGTATTTTCAGATCATGTTTTCAACTGTGCCTAGGATGATGAGATTATAATTATCATACGGATACATAATGTATGTTTATTAAAATGTGATTTTCTTTTGATTTTTTTTAATTAAAATCTTGTAAAATGGTCTTTACAACCTTGATTTTGTTTGGAAGTTTGTTTTGATTGATATGAAAATCATATAATATAACTGGAATTGTTGTTGTTGTTAATGTGACAATGACATAGCTATGTTTTTTTTGGTTCGTTTTTGAGGAGTTGTTGTTTTATAGGAACATGGAGCCTCAATCATTCTTGGTTTCAGTGAAAACTATACACCGAAAACTTTAATACCTTACTTAAATGGAATAGTACACAAATTGCTTCAAGTTCTATAGATACAGTTGAGGAAGAAAATAAAATATTTTGTACAAATATACATGGAAGTTTATGCCTATGTGTTAAACACACAACCATGTTTCTCCAGTAAACTTATTTTCTTATATAAATTCCAAAACTCCAAACAAATGGTGCAAGAGGGTGCCCCAAGTGCTTTAGCTTCAATTGCCGATTCACCTCAGGTACACCATTTTGTAATTATTAGTGTTATTTTTCTTTTTCTTTTTCTTTTCTTGTATATATATTGAGTCTGTTAAATTGTATTTATAGAAGCACTTCTAGAAATACTATGACGCGGTTATGCCGTACTTGAAAGCTATCTTGATGAATGCTATCAACAAGTCTAACTGCATGCTTTTTGTCAAAGACATGGAATGCATTAGGACGGTTGGAAAAGAGGATGTCAAGAAAGTAATTAGTGACAAACTTAGTATTGGTTGTATTTTTTTTATTTAATTTAATATATTGCTTCTTATTACGTGGTAATCAATTGTTTGTTCGTTGATTTCTTTTAGTTTTTATCTCAATACTTTATTCTTTATAAACATTTTTTTAACCAGCTTAAAAATATCTTTTACGTTTACAAATGAATTTCTCGAAAATTTACATACACTTATTTTTAACATCAACAAACTAACGTGCAACACACGTTCACCCCACTAGTAATTTGAAAACTTTGAACCATTTTTTTTTTCTCAAAATCATGCAAAATGACTTGAAATGGCATTTTATTAAAATCTCCTTCAGGAAAATATGAAATTTAGATAAAGTTGAAAAGATTCTCAAATATTAGATTTAGCCTCTGTTTGAGCCAAATTATTTGAGGAAAAATGCATGTTTACTATTGATGTGATGGAAAAATGTAGGTGAAAAATAAGGAAAAGTTATTGATGTGATGAAAAATATTATTTTATTGAAAATGAGTAGAAAAATGAGAATGAGAAAAATAATGTGACTCAAACATAGGATTATTGTTTCTTGTTGGAATATCTTCAAGTAGCACTACAAAGTCTCCAAAGGTAACTATACTACCATTACAGTCCTCAAGAGTAGAGAACATGGCCTTATTAGCACACATATGACTAGAGCAAGTACTATCAAGGCGCCACATGGTGTTATTTTGAGCCTTAAAAGCAACACACCAAATAAGTCTTTCATTACCTCTAATGAGATCACTTTTCTTAATCCAAACCTTCCTAGAGGTTGGGGTACACCTAGTGAATTTTGTCATAAAGAACAAAAGATCTTTCTATCAATCTTCTAAATGTTTATTATATAATGAACAGAAGATCTTTCTTGGACAATTAGGAATACGAGTTATTTACTATTTAAATCATCACCATAAAATCAATCTTCCTTCAAGAAAGAAATGAATGTAAAGCTAAAAGGAAAAATGGCAACAACAACAACAACAATAATAAACATAAAAGCACTTCCAGGGAACAATGCATCCATTTGTATCTCAGAAATAAAAGCAACTTACACAACATAGTAACCAATAAATATGAAAAATATAGAGCAAAAAATGGGGCAATAATCACGCATATCATATGATAAACCAAAAACATAAATGGTTGCTAGAGAGTTGGAGTGTTTTCAGAGAGGCCAAACGACAATATTTTACAAATGCATGCAATAAAGACACCTAAAGGTTATGAAGTGCTTACTAGCTTGTTTCTTTGCACCTTGATTTTTTTAAGTCTCGGGAGATTTGTATACAAATAAACAACCCACTTCCAACAATAAAAGAAGGATAAATGGCACAGAAATAACTCGGAATTAAGTTAGAGTGAGTTCACCGATATGAATATCTATACAATCCCACCATGCTGGAACCCATCATCGCCACGATCTACGCTCGGGTCCAATCCACAAGAAGAGTCAAACCATTTTGGATTTTCAGCATAGAAGCCATCTACCTGTATACTACAATGGCCTAAATCTGGATCTATAGTATCGTGACTTGAGAGTTTGTTCAGTTTGGAATCACTGCAACCAACAATACCCTTCTCGTCAAACGCACCACATTTCAACCATTTTTCTTCTTTGCAAGGTTCATCAAGCACACACTTCTTGTTCTTATACTGTGCCATCTGATCCCAAGAAGCAAACTTCACAAGAGTCATCCCAAAACTGTCCTCATAATCTTCAAGAACATTTGCATCTTTGCCATCCCCATAGATGATCGGTTGATGGGCATCACCCCAATCTGGCAGGTCATGCTCTACCACCAGGACATCACCTAGATGTTGCTTATTTGACAACAATCCAACAGATTTTAAGCTATCATTTGCTATATTTCTAAGCTTACCCACCATGTCTGAGAGTTTGTGCACCAAAGAATCGAACAATTGGGGTGAGATTATCCTATTCTTCCTTTCAAGAACCCCTAACTCTTTCTTTAGTTCCCTTACATGCTACAAAGGTAAATGCTATAGGTCCCTAGAATTATTTCAGGAACCCAAAATCCTCGTTTTTCCCTTCAGAGTCTCATGATCCATAAAAACACCACCTTTATGCCCTACCATTCGATGCATAATCCTCTCATTCACATCCAATGGCCCAGGTTCATGCCCTGAATGTACTGTATGCAGCTTAAAAACAGCTGTCCCCTCATCCTCGTAGACAAATGTCTTATCCCTCTCATTATAATTGGATATAGGAACTGTTGCTCGTATACGAAAATCACACCCACAACGCTTGGAAACATAGGGATCTCTTCTCATAATCCGTAGTTTCTTCGATGATACAGGCTCGCCAGCTCTATGACACGCGTAATCCTTAACCTCAGCCATAAATGGCTTGTACCTTATATACTTCTATCGTATGTGCAACACCAACTTATGCTTCACAACCAACTGTTGCAACTTAACAGGCACTTCCTTAGCAGGAACATCAGAAGACTCAGTATATTCAAACGTTTGCCTCTTGGATCGTGGTGCACACCCAGATGAGTCATTTGCACACAATAGGCAAGCCGAGACGCACGTCCTAATATAACTCTCAGGAATCCCGTAAAATTTCGCACCCACAGTCCTGTGATGGTTGAGCTTCAACCACAACCCCAATTCTAACACTTCGATAATATGAAACCAGAAATTGAAAATGAGGACTAAGACAAAATATATTAATTGCAATAATGGAGTACAATTACAGCGATTAATTGAAAATAGAAGAATATAAGAAAAAGACGAGAGAGAGAGAGAGAGAGAGAGCGAGAGAGAGACAGAGAGAGAACTTGCACAATGATTAATCACCTATTTTTTTCCTCCATATCTTGGTTATAATAGAAAAAAAGGAACAAAAGCGTGCCAGGAAGAAATTGAGGAAAACATGTTTTTAACTTTCAAGTTAAAACGATGCCATCTCGCCATTTGAATTTCCTGTTAAACTATTGGCTGCATTTTTCTACTTCTTCTCTTGGCCTCTAAGAAGCACCGACACAGACATTAGTGTCCGACGCACAATTTTTTTTAAAAGTCCCGACACGATACGTCGCCGACACGTTGATTATAATATTATTTTTTTAGTTTATTTTAATTTTAAAGTCTAAAGTAATAAATTTTTATACTTATTAAATCATATTTATAATGATAAATAGAAATCAAACTTAACATTTAATTCATAAATGTTTCTCAATAACATGAGTTCAAAAGGTAAAAATGAAATTAATTACATCATTCATCTTGAACCTCTTCAACATCTTCATCTCCATCCGCAAATACTATCGCCTCCAATTCCGGTTCGTCTAGAGATAAATTAGCAACTTCAAGCACACCAACATCTTCAAATGTATCGAATGCATCTCCACCGATATCCCACATTTTAGTCTCTCATTGTGAGTATTGTGCACTCATCCTTGACAAGAGATGAAGATTGCTATGGACGAAAACCAAATCTTCTGCACGTTTTGGAATTAGCTTATTCCATTTAAGAGAGTGCAAAAAGGAATAAGTACTCCAATTTCGCTCACAACAAGATGAAGAAGTTGGTTGCCCCAATAATTTCAAGGCATAACTTTGAAGCATAGGTGTGCAAGCACCATAAATAACCCACAAAGTCTTTGGGTCCAAACGGTAACGATCATTGATGGATTCAAAATCACCCAAGTCATCTTCCATAGTTGAGAATTTGGCATACTCCTTATTCACCATATTACGCTCTTCATTTGATAAGTACCTCTTAAAATATTTTATTCTTTCTCTTGAAATCTCTACATCTCTATGTGGAGCAAGTCGAGCGAGATCCTCATTAAGCCATTCCCCGCTATAGTACCTAAACAAGAAAAAAAAATTAAAGAAATGACAATTCATTCAATAACTAACTAAAAATATTAAATATTATGAAAATGTATAAATTATTCCTCTCACTTTCTCAATCATTGTATCCCACATGTCGTAAACCAAGTGAAGGTAAGCTTTATCCGTATCACAAAATCTAAGCATGTCATAAATGGGAGAAGTGAAGGAAAGAACATAACTTATAGAGTCCCACCAAAGATCATCAAGTACTTTCAATTTCACAAAATTTGCCTTTGTCATGTCATCTTCTCGATAAATTGACCATTTTTCACTAATAACCAAAGCTTGAAGACCACATTGGATAAACTTCAATATTTTTAACATGACAATAACAAAAGCAAATCGTGTCTCCGCTACGGAAAGCAACTTCAAAGACACAAATTCATTAAACATTGTTAGTCTCATGGAATGGTTCATGACAAAATTTGTTATAATCATTACATCATCATGAAGGTTAGTAATCCAATTGCATTCCTCATATGTGCTTAATTTAGTATGTGTACAACACATGGTGAAAATAATCACATGTGATTAAATTATTTTTGAAAATAATCACATCCAATTGCATTCCTCATATGTGATTATTTTATCTAAATGTTCTTCGAAGCAAGATTTAGTGTGTGTACAACACATGGTATCCAAACAATATGAGGATACTCCAATTCAATTATTTGCCAGGTACCTTTGCAAATTCGAGCATTATCGGTTATTACTTGAACCACCTTTTCATGACCAATTTCATTTATAACCTCCTTCATCAAGTTAGCAATAAAATATTTATCTTTTGTTTTACCAGAACAATCAATCGCTTTTAAAAAAATTGGTCCACTCTCAGTTATCGCCATAAAATTAATTAGTGGCCTTCTTTGTGGATCACTACATCCATCACTTACAACGATGACTCCTTTTTTCCGCCCACGTGCCTTTAATTGGATTTAATAACCTTGCCACATTTTTCTCTCTTTTTAAAGGAGAGTAGTTCTCAACTTGTTATAACCGGGAGGCAAATACCCCGATATTCGACTATTGGAAACAAGAGTATAAGAACTAATGTAATAAGGATTTCTTGCAAGAATAAAAGGCAAACCACTTGAATAAAACATTCTAGCAATATCGAAATCCAATTGGTCACGTGTTGTCACATTAAAATCATTTTCTATTGCACTATTCTTTCTTTTCTTTTCCTCCAAAACATAACAATCCTTAAAACTCATATTATCCAACGGCAATGGCACTCTTTTCCCCGCCTTAGTTTGCATTCTCAACTTGGCTTCATCTTCCATTTTTTGCATTTCACATATATCTTTCATAGTTACTTTTCCACAAGCCCCAATTCCATAGCTTTGTAATTTTAACAAATGTGCCCTCACTCTAGCGTATGAACTTGTCTTTGTTGCATTACGAAAATTGCATTGCCAAAGAATGTTACCACCCTTTTCATTAAATTTATCAAGTTTTGTAACATATTTCCAAAGAGGTTTAGACAAATCATCATCCATAGCATTACCACTCATAACTTCAAAAGAAAAATAATTTCAAATAGTTAAATAAGATAGGAGTGATATCACCTGAAACTTGAAAAAATATCTTCTTATTGATCTTGCAAATGATTCTTCAAATGTGGATTGATGAAATTTTTGAAGAAGATGAAATAACAAAGAAAAATTTAAATGAATTTTTTTATTTTTTTTTCTTGCAATTTTCGTAGGTCATATGGGGAAGAAAATGTATTTAAGTTCTTATATAAGTTTGATTTTTTGTTGAAGGGTAAAATGGTACAAAGTTGATTCAAATAAAATTTTATTTATTATTTTATCAAGTTTTACAGTTGTGAACAGGTACAAAATCTAGATAACATACACTAATTGAGAAAATTTTCAGCTGGTGGACCCCACAATTTAAAATTTACATTGGTAAAGGAACCCTTTTCATTTACTTTTTCATTTATAATACTTTTTTTAAGCAAATACCATAGTGTGACTTATTTTATATCATAAAAAGCGAGAATACAAATAAAAGAGGGGCATAGACCAAACCTCCAATAATTGAAAAAATCTTCAAGTGTCTCAAATGAAATGCAAGTGGAAGTAAATGAAGCATGAACAAAAACTAATGAAGATTACTCAAGGGTACTCCCAAGGGTAAATCTTTGGGTGGTAGTACATAGAAATCGACCGGCTCATGCATCTGGTTTGAAACATTTCTGGGTCATAGTAGTCTGTGTAATCGGGCTTGCTTACTGTAGTGAATGTCGAGAAAAAAGCAGGTGCATCTGATCTCATGATGCTCTTCGCAGGTGCATCTGATCTCTTGGTGTTCTGTAGTACAATATCTGAAGCGTGTGATAGTGACTTACTGACTGAAGGTACATCTGCCTTAATATTCTTCCAGCAATCTCCAAGACCCATGCTATCCATGTCACTTTGCATGAGTGCATTCATCGTATCATGGAGAGGAGTCGTCAAGTCTTCCAGTCTCATGCTATCCATTTCCCTCTAAATTTGAGCATCCACCTTATCCTGTCTAGGCGTGATGGTAGGACTAGGTGATATTATATCGTTGACGAGCTTGCCAACCAAGTCGTCAATGGCATCCCTTATGGAGGCTCCCATCTTGATGCCATGGGTCTTTTTGAAGTGGTTAATCAACATTTGCTTTGCCTGAGGCCTAGCTTTCAGGCCGCTCAATGTACCGCATGTACCTGACATCTATGATGAATGAGAGACCTCTTAATGTGTTTTTGAATACTGGGAAGTGGTCTGTGTGGGCTCAGAGGGTATTGCAACAGTTGGAATATCAGTGGTGATATTGGGGGGAGATGATACCTCAATAGGAGCCTCTGAAGTAGGCTCAGCAAGTTAATGATCAATGGGTGCTATCTCTGTCGTGTCCTCAACCACTAAGGGATCAACTGTCTGAGTCCGAATAGGAACCTCTTGAGTGTTCTCATGGACGATGGGAGAGACCTCTGGTGTAGACTCTGCCACTAGGAGAACAATCGGTGGTACCCCTGTATGATTTGCTAATGGAGAAGCTGACTCTGTCACAACTACAGCAGGGATAGTGTGAAGCATAAGAGGTACTATCGAAACGGGTACCCACTACTTCCTTGGCTCAACGAAAATAACATTACCTTTGCCATTTTCAGCCCTATATAGTAGTGGTCACAGTAGGAGGAGTGGGCTAAAATAGGGAGGCACAACAACTGGAGGAGGAGGTAGGGCTGGTGGTGCAGGGCGTGATCCAACTGAACAATGCTCATCAGTATGTCCAAAATGTTTGCACTTAAAACAATAGTTTGGCTTCTTGTCGTACAAGACGGTCTGCCAATATCCTCCATGCTTCTCACGCTCAACCCAAATCCTATCTGGGAGCTTATATTCCATATTAACCTCAATACATACCGTGCCTCACTAGGACGCCGTAAATCTAAGGTCGCCTCATCAATACGAAGTAGTACTACAATGGCCTTAGTTAAGGCAAACAAACTACTCTTTGCTCGAAAGTGAATGGGCAATAATGGAAAAGAAACTCATACGGGGACAATAAGGGTCTCATGCTTAGGATTAAAATTCGGCGTCCACTTAAAAACTCGCATGAGACACCCATCAATATACCAAGAGAGCTTAAGAAATAAGCGTGAGTAATCGTCCTCATGTGCCAAGTGTATCAAGATATGACTAGCATCAATGAGCCCTATCGTATAATCACCACAAAATCCAATTTTTTGAAAACTATCACGCACCTTAATCACTGAGGGCTTACGATGTGAAAATTTGCCAACAAGTGTAAACTTGTATGGCTCAGAAAGAAGATCCTCCTCTTCCTTGGTAAATGCAACTGTTGGCTCTCCCATATGCATGAAAGGTTCCTTAGTGGCGAACCTGTGGTCATTGGAGCCCTGTGTAGCCTGCAGAATGTGTGCAAATGATTTTTGTTGGCTGCGCTCTGCTTGAGAGATAACAGATTTACCGGAAAGTGCCGCCGCATACGACTTTCTAGCTTGATTACTTACTGTAGGGACCTTCCATAGAAAATCCGATGATGGAACTAGGTCTGAGACAAAATTTCCTACATTCTAGTTAGAAGGTACTGGCTTGTGACCACCACGCGTCGGTCGGTGAGCCGCCAGACGCCCGCAGCGATTTTCAAACGGTGTCGGGAAATTATGATTTTTGACAAAAAAAAATGTGGAATTTTATGCTGATCATAGCGGTGTGGCACGTTTCTTGAAATGAGTTCGGGATCGACCAAAATCTGCAAATTACCGGCCAACTGGGCGTAACTTCCAGGCACTGTTTCCAGCGCATCCAGCAACGGAATAGGTTGATGTTTCTGTCAAAGATTCTTCTCATCATGGATAATCTTAGAGTCAGGCGCGTGTTATATTTGAATCTCTGTAGAAGATTTAATTGCAAAATCAGAATCCGGCTGCTCGGTAGTCAATTTGTCAATTCCAACCGATTCGGACAGCGCCGCCACCACTCTTAGGGTTTTCAGCCCTTCTAGAATCATTAGTGAGGGTCCCAAACCCTCATTTGATGCATAGGATGGAGTTTTAATAACATTGAAAAATGTGCTCACATTATTTTGATTTGAATCTATTTCAATAGCTTCAAAATCTGTTGGATCTTGATAAATTTGATGCTTGGGACGTGTTGAGGGTTGAAATCCCCCAGGTAATGGTGGTGTATCTAGTAGGGGATCAAGGTTATTGAAGATTGGAAGTTTTTCTCTCATTCTAGAGAACAATCTCCAGCTTGTTGAAGGTCTGACTTTACGTCCTTCAAAATCATTTACATTACTTTTGTAGCCCTGCAGTCCATTCTTCTCCAGCCAGCCTACTTCCCTGTGAGTGTTATCTTCTCTTTTCTCTCTTTTTTCAGCCAGTAGTCTCTTCCTCTTTTCTTTTCTCTCTTTTTTCTTTCATGTCACTTTCGTCGGATGGATTTATTCAGCCCAGCAGGCTCTTCCTCTTCTCTTTTCTGCCTTTTCTTACCTCCGACATGCTGAAGCAACTCCGACACACGTCAACGAAGTGTCGGAGGCGTACCGATGTCCAATACGTGTCGGTGATTTTTTGAGATGGAGTACCATAACCCTCAACTTTTTTCTCCCCCTAGTCTGCCTTACTCCCAATCATGTGACCAATCATAGACACCGTACATTCATATTTACTATTCATTTCCATCATCAGACTTTCCAATTTATCTTGCATGCTACATAGATGTTTCACTTCCTGGTCTGTACTCTAGTAAACCACACTAAGATCTCCCAGTTCTTTCTCAATCATTTTAACTTGCTCTTCATGGGTTTTACTATGTGCATCCATTTTCCCATCTCTCGTATTTCTTTGATACCAAATGCGATGGTTGAGCTTCAACTACAACCCTAATTCCAACACTTCGATAATATGAAACCAGAAATTGAAAACGAGAACTAATGCAACATATATATATTAATTGCAATAATGGAGTTCAATTATAGCAATTAATTGAAAATAGAAGAAGATAAGTAGAAGAAAAAGACAAGAGAGAGAATTAGAGATATAATCAGAGAGAAGAGAACTTGCACAATGATCAATCACCTATTTTTTTTCCTCCCTATCTTCGTTATAATAGAAAACAAAGGAACAAAAGCGTGCCAGGAAGAAATTGAGGAAAACGTGTTTTCGACTTTCAAGCTATGAATTAATTAAAACGATGTCGTCTCGCCATTTGAATTTTCTGCTAAATTGTTGGCTGCGTTTTTCTTCTTCTGTTGGCTTTGCTCTGATATTTCTCTTCCCTTTCTTTTCCCATTCCAGCTGACCTATTTGCTCATCCTCATAAGTCCGGACCTGTTTTATACTCTCTATAGTTTCTCTGAGCTCTAAGTGTCTTAAATCCTCAACACCATGAAATGACATGAGTATATCCTGCTATTGATCAACATGGGACACAAATTGATTCAAATTATTCTTGAAGCAGAGAAAGCGGCTATACCAGTAATGGACACAGTCGAGGCCGGGTGTGAGCTTGTCCTGGACGCTTCCACGCAGTCAAGTAGGCGGTATCCTCATTCTGGTCCTTCTACACTGATCTCCAGATGGCCAGCAGATCATTAGGAGTCACCGTCGGGATCTCACCCGATGTAGTAACCCAGTCTTCAGTCAAGCACTGGATCATCAAAGCATGGGATTCCTTATTAAAAGTGTAGAATTGTGATGATATGTATGGCTCAGCGCTAATGTGCAGCCTCGGGAGATCAATTGCCCTCTTATTGCTCTTAACACCATTAATTGCAGTAAAATCTGGTAAATTAGGCGAATCACAGATTAGGGGGGATTTGACATCGGATGACGTGTTGCTGACTTCGTTGTCGTCAGTAGAAAGCTGAGATTGAGGCTCCAAGAACTATTCATGGTGGGCGACGATGGACCCATTTCGCTAAACACATCCTCTTCAATTTTGTTTGGATTTATGGCAAAACCCAATAAGCAAAAACAGCAACAAAAAAAACTCCGCTCAGTTCTTGTCAATGGAAGAAGCTAAAGCTTTCTAGACCGGGCTTCTGACTTCTTGTAACATGAATACAACTACGAACTCTCTCCCTGAATTCACACAACATACTCGCTCAAAATGTAAAGATGTGATTCTCTTTCGGAATAATGAGTATTTTATTGGATGTTTTCACTCATGTCAAGCATACAACAAGGAACATTTCTTTCATTTTAAATGGTTGAATCGTTTTGTTCGTACGAATGTTGTAGTAGTCATTGTCGGTCTATTTCCGAAATGATGACTGACCTTTAAGTTTTCCTATTTTATGGATACTCATTTCCATTACTTACTAACAACATCATAAATTGGAGAAAATTGAGATATACTTATGAGATTATGGCTTATATTTGGATTTTTATTTTTCTTAAATTAAAAAAAAAAAAAGTAAACATATAAGTGGATTGGATTGATTCGATTAATTAACGGTTTGAGACTTCAAACTATGACTAAACTGACCAATCATGGTTTTGTTTAAAAGAAAATCAAACCAAATCAATTACATGTGTCAAACCGAGACGAACCGACCCGAGTTGGTTCCGTTTGATTGGTTTGGTCGATTTTTTGATTTTTTTTTTTGCTCAGGCCTATTTCTAACAATACATTTTCACAAGAAAATATTTTTTTACATAAATTTTTTTTTAAAAAATTTTACTTTTTAATCACACAATCTCTCAAATTTTACATTTCAAAAACTCACTCTTAAAAAAAATTATGTCAAACAGGGGCTAAACGAAAGAAATTGGGGGAAAACGATGTTTTGAAAAGAAATTTTTTTAAGAATATGTGATTAAAAAGTAAGAAAAAATTTAAGTTTACGTACGAAATATTTTATTTTGTGAACGTGTAAGTTAAAAATGAGTATAAAAAATATAAAAAAAATTAATTTAAAGAGTCAAACATGAGCTTAAATTGAAGTCAATATAAGTTAGAGAAATGGGGCTTTTATATTGTCTTTGATAAGTTAGAGATTGGGGCTAATAGCATTGTCACATGCGGTAGTGGGGGAGACCACAAGAATTAGAAGAAGGGGCTTCCAGCAAAGAATTTGATGACCGAAAGGCACCGGAGGAAAAAGTTCAGTGACGAGCTGAAAGGTTTCGGTAAAGATGGACTCAAACTTAGTCCCAGTAGGGTTCGACTGGAGCTTCACTGTCAACCTTTTTTTAAAATTAAAGTGGTAGCCACATCACCAATTTCAAACCAATAAAAAAAATGCATGTAAGAAGCCTGTGAATCTCATCCTTGTACGTATAGCATTTGTTATATCCATAAATTACGTGGCCTGCGTATAACAGAGAGGGTCCCATATGGGCATCGACTATTTATTGATTGGGCCTTATTTAATTAAACAATTGCATATCAGGCTTGGAACTTGGATCCGGCCCATTAGCTCACGAGGCCCGTCTACATTTTTCTATATATATGTGAATTCATTTCATTTTAAGATATGTTTTCTAACCCGAACCAAACCCATAACCCTCTCTTGCACTCTCTTTTCCTTTGTCCGGCCATTGACTTGACCGTCGGAGTGCAAACGATCGCCGAACATTTTTTCTCGACCGACGGCCTTTGCCTCCTAACAGGGTGCTCCGTGTGCAGGTAACGTTCAAGTGAAGGGGATGAGGTCAGGATTCTGTTGACAACATTTTTTGAGATCAACAGATTGGCGCCGTCTATGGAAAACGGTACATTAACCAAGTTTTACCACTTACTAAAAGGTCATCGGAATTTTTTTTTATTTTTTTTTCCGGTCAGTTCCTCTACAAACAAAGGCAGCAACAAGAAATTTGCGGGCAGTTTGTTCTACCCAAAAATGAAAAAGTCAACCACTAAAGAAGAAGAAAAAGGGTTGTTCGCTGAAAAATGTACCGCAAGCGCACGGATCGTGAACAAGTAATATAGTGGACCTTTTAAGTCCGAATATCGATCACACAAGGAATGTTACTTTGAAGTTACGTACTCTAATCGATTTTAGTTCTAACAACGACTGACACAAACACACAATTAATATTGAAATTAAATTATAAACTAATAACTAACAAACTAAAAAAAACGTAGTTGCATCTTTGATTTGAAAAGTGGTTGGAATATATGATTTCACTTAACCTTTATTTCATCAATATTAATTTAATGACACACATGCAAATTACCAAAATTAATAGTTAGACCCGATTATCCAATTTTAGTCAATAACCTCTTTCGAGCGATATCAACCCTATTGATTAAGTTATCCACAAATCTATATGCAGATAAAAACTTAACCAAAACATTAAATTATTGTAAGAATACTCAAATGATCACCTAGGGGAGGTATGTATTTCTATATCACCCAAAACCACCTAGGGTACAAATTATCTAGGTCTAGCAATGCAACAATCTTTCAATAATTATATAAACCACCTAACCACATCATATATTTGGCCAAATAAATGAAGCATAATCAACAATAATAATTAATACACCAATATTTTGATAACAAATGCATTTTAACAACATATATCAATATTAATAAAAATAAGATTAAGATTCAACAGAAATTTCAAACCAATAAACTTAACTCATTTTATAAAAATGATAAACAAGAAGATTTCTATTACAATACATATCAAATCTTGGTAAAAAAATGAAAACAAAAAAAGATAAAGATAAAACCCTTGTAGTTGGTTTTGTCTTCTCCACTTTCACCAAGTTTCCTTCTTGTTATCTCCTTGCTCCATTGGATTTCTTCTAAAAAATGAGCCAAAACACAAAGAACAACCAACTAAAAGAAGAGAAAGAAAACTAAGAGAGAAAAAAGAGAGAGAAACTATCTAACACTAAACTAGAAAAACTCTCCCTTTGAAAATGAGAGAGAGATGAGATATATGCAATGCTATGTGAGACACCACAAATATCCCAAAATATCAACAATAAACAATAAGAAAATAAGGCCAAAGTTGACCAAAATCACGTGCAAGAAAAAATACACCGCCATTGAAAATTACTTCTATACGACTGCATAGGCAGACCAAATTAATGTTTTGACGTCTCTACCCTATCCATGCAGTCGCATGGATTTTTCCATATTTGCAGCTCAGGTCCTTGAACGTTCTGTCTTTGCGCGATTTTATCCCTCATCTTTGAATTGGTACAATTTGGTCCTCATATTTTGAACTTTCTTTCATTTAAGCCCCTACTAAATTGCAGTCAAAACCCTCCATCTTTTGGTCAAGTGCATTTCAATCCTCAGCTTCACATTTTTGTGCAATTGAAGTCACTTTTCACTCGTTTTGCCTCCCTTTCATTCCAATTCAAGATTTTGGCCTATAAATACAACAAGCACACAATTATGGGTAGAAATATACTCAAATTTATCAACAATTAAATCTCAAAAAGTGTCTAATAAGTGTGTAAAAGCGCACTTATCAAGGGCTATCGAAGATCTCCTGGAACAGAGGAATTTTTCGACGAATGTTTTAGCCATGAAAATGGCTATTTTCAGCAAAAAGGTTGAAGAAACCGGCCATATTTTGTCCATGAAAAATGGAGAGGAAGTTTTCTACACCACATTTCAAAAATCAACCATGCATAGCAAATTTTCTTGGATCATTTTCTGGGGCTCAAAGAAAGAGAAGAAAATGGCATGAAGATATAGCTACTGGGGAAGATCATATGAACGGAGAAAAAAATGCAATTTTTGATGGATTTTTTATATCATTTTGAAGACGACACAAAATCAAGAAATATAGAAACCAAAATGTCCCTCATCAAATGAATCAACAATCCCAGTGACAGCAACAATAATCCTCTCAACAAATAACCTAGCCTAAAGTCTAATGAGTCCACAATTGATTTCTGTTATGGAGCTTGGATGGAAGAGTTCAAAAGAGAGAAGATTTCTTCTCGTTGGTGTTGTGAGTTGTGAAATAAAGCTTTGCCCTCCAACTATTTAATGAAAAGCTTCAGTCAAAATGCAGCATCCAGCGCCATTAAGCCGTCGAGCAACTGTCGACACCACTTTAATTAAGGTGGCTATTTCATCCCCTAGTATTTCACGACCTCCATCGCCATTAAGGTGACCATTTCATTCCCTGGCACCAAGCGACTCCAGACTTGCGTTCTCATGACCTCCAGATAAATGCTACTAAAGCAGTAGTCGGTGTTCATTAGAAACAACACCCTGGTAGCACCACAATGACCACCGATCCATTGTCAAGCTTTTGTCCAATTTTTTTTCACCGTGAGCATTAATTCTTGATGGAAACGATGGCATGTTCAATCAAAAGCTTTCACAGTAAACAGGTACTTTTGCGTGATTTGTGTGCTGGCTAGAAACAGATTGTCAACTTCAAATATGGATGACCACTTTTACCCCTAGTTGGGCTTCAAGTAATGTGAATTAGTTGGATGTTTATTTTCTAGGGGCCCATTACTCCCTAGTGCATCAAATATTCTTGGCCCATATGAACTTGGAAGACCACTTTTATGTTATTTTTTTGGGTTGTGAACTAGGCCTTAAATTTATTTTCCAATACTAAATTATGGCTACTCTTTGGGCTACCATGATTTATCCCTTATCAATTCAGTTGGCTGGCACTTATTTTTTCTTTTTGGTCCATTATAAAGTTTTACATTGGGCCTCTAGGATACTGCAGTTGGTAGTCATTTTATACAGAGTCACGAGCTTGAAAATTCAGTTGGCATAAAAATTCCATAGCTAACTATTTTGCAAACTAAGGTTATCTAAAGACTGGCAACTTTAATTAGGCTTTCTAATTCCAAGCTAATAAATTTACTTAAGCAAATTGATTTGCTATATTGCTGGCCACCGCAAGTCAGATTTTGGGTGCTTTAGAAAGTTATTTCGATTTTGATATCGAAAATGGCCGCGCATAACCTGTTCAATAGAATGCCTTGCTCGACATTGGAGTAAGATAAGTGTTGGTTCACTCCTTATTGAATCATGTAATGGGTTGTTGTGGTTATTCATAATCTCGTTGCTTGTTCATGAGTTTTTACTTGTGAAGAGATTGTTGAGATTATTTATGAGGTAGACACTATAAAATTATGCTGTGAATCACTACAAATTGTCCTACTTGAGATTAAAAATTTCAGTGTTGAGATTTACAAGTGCTGTTGAAAGTATACAGCCTAATATGTGCAACCAAGTGCTCAACGAAATGTCTAATCTTATTATTAGAGGCGAGCCCTAACTCATAGCTTTCTTACTGTTGGAGGCAAGCCCTAGCTCATGGATTTCTTATTTGAAGATTCAACATTTTATAAGTCTTCGTTCCTTGAATAAAGGAAGAGGCGATATCTTGGGACCCTCATTCCTAGGAAAAGAAAAAAGGTAAATCGTCAGATGTGTTTGTCCTTGCAAAAGGGGCCTTTCCTGACCTTATTCGCGTGATGTTTATTCTCCGCTTTGTCAGATGTTTATTCTCCGCTTTGTCAGATGCTTATTCATGGCTTCGCAAGATGTTTATTCCTCGCCTCGCGGGATGTTTATTCCCCACTTCGCTAGATGCTTATTCCTGGCTCTGAGAGAGGCTTATTTCTTGTCTCGCGAGATGTTTATTCCTTACTTCGCCAGATGCTTATTCCTAGCTTCGAGGAATGTCTATTCCCCGCCTAGCCACGAAGCCTCATACATGGTTTCGCCTATGTTCAACAGGCTCGCCTATAAAGGCATCGCTTCTTCAGTTATACAAGCTCGCCTCACAAGACTCACAACAGCCTCGTCTTCTATTATATAGGCTCGTCTCACAACGGCATCGCCTCTTTATTATTAAGGCTCGCCTATATGGCCTTACTTCTTCATTATTAAGGCTCGCCTCACAACGGCCTTACCTCTCTATTATATAGGCTCGTCGCTCAACGGCATTGCCTCTTCAGTTATACAGGCTCACCTCATAACGGCATCGCCTCTCTATCATATAGGCTCGCCTCACAACGGCATCAGCTCTTCATTATTAAGGCTCGTCTATCTGGCCTTGCTTCTTCATTATTAAGGATCGCCTCTCAATTATATGGGCTCACCTCTTAACGACATCGCCTCTACAGTTATATAGGCTCGCCATAACAGCATCGCCTCTTCAGTTATACAGGCTCGCCTATAACGGCCTCGCCTCTCTATTATATAAGCTCGCCTCTTCATTATATAGGCTCGCTTCCCAATGGTATCGACTCTTCAATCATATAGGCTCACCTATAATAGCATCGCCTCTTCAGTTATACAGGCTCGCCTATAACGGTCTCGCCTCTCTATTATATAGGCTCGCCTCTCAACGGCATCGCCTCTTCAGTTATATAGGCTCGCCATAACAGCATCGCCTCTTCAGTTATACAGGCTCACCTATAACGGCCTCGCCTCTCTATTATTAGGCTAGCCTCTATATGGCCTCGCCTCTCAACGGTATCGACTCTTCAGTCATATAAGCTCGCCTATAACAGCATTGCCTCTTCAGTTATACAAGCTCACCTATAACGGCCTCGCCTCTCAACGGTATCGACTCTTCAGTCATATAAGCTCGCCTATAACAGCATCGTCTCTTCAGTTATACAGGCTCGCCTCACAACGGCCTTACCTCTCTATTATATAAGCTCGCCTCACAACGGCCTTGCCTCTCTATTATATAGGCTCGCTTATAATGGCCTCGCCTCTCTGTTATATAGGCACGTCTGTAGAGCATCGCCTCTGCCACTTATATTTGAAGTCTCGCCTCTGCATCAGTTTATCATAGATGCTTACATCCAGAGCATCGCCTCTGCAACTCACATTTAGAGCATCGTCTCTGCGTCAGCTTATCACAGCTGCTTACATTCAGAGCATCGCCTATGCCGCTTATATTTGGAGTCTCACCTCTGCATCAGTTTATTACAGCTGCTTACATCCAGAGCATCGCCTCTACATCAGCTTAACACAGCTACTTACATTCAGAGCATCGACTCTGCATCAGCTTATCACAGCTGCTTGCATGCAGAGCATAGCCTCTGCTGCTTACATCCAGAGCATCGCCTCTATTACTCACATTCAGAGCATCGCCTCTGCATCAACTTATCACAGCTGCTTACATTCAGACATCACCTTTGTTGCTCACATTCATAGCATCGTCTCTGCTGCTTATATTTGGAGTCTCGCCTCTACATCAATTTGTCACAGCTGCTTACATCCAAAACATCGTCTCTACTACTCACATTTAGAGCATCGTCTCTACTACTCACATTTAGAGCATCGTCTCTGCTAGTGGTGGCAATGGGCCGAGCTGAGTCGGATCGACTCATGCTCGGGCTTGTTGCCCAACAAGCTCCTAAAACAATTATGCTCGGCTCGGCCCACGAGCTCGTGGCTCCTGGGCCGCGACGAGCCGAGTAAGAGCTCGGCCCGTGAGCTCATCTTCTTTTTTTTATATTATATGATACACGTTTTCTAAATTTTTTTAAAAAAAATTGACGAGCCACGAGCTGATCGGTCCCTGGCTCGTCAAATACGAGCCCACGAGCTGCTTGCCGAGCAACTCGTCTACATGACGAATCGACCCCAGCTTAGCTCGTTGCTCGAGCTCGTTTTTTACGAGCCAAGCCCACGAGCTACTCGGCTCGATTACCATCACCAGTCTCTGCAGCAGCTTATCACAGCTGCTTACATTCAGAGCATCGCCTCTGCCGTTTATATTCAGATCATCGCCTTTGTGTCAACTTATCACAGCTGCTTACATTCAGAGTATCGCCTCTGCTGCTTATATTTGGAGTCTCGTCTCTACATCAGCTTATCACAGCTGCTTACATTCAGAGCATCGCCTTTGCCATTTATATTTGGAGTCTAACCTTTGCATCAGTTTATCACAGCTGCTTATATCCAAAGCATCGCATCTGCATCAGCTTATCACGGCTGCTTACATTCATAGCATCGCCTCTGCGTCAACTTATCACACCTGCTTACATTCAGAGCATAGTCTCTGCTGCTTACATCCAGAGCATCGCCTCTACTACTCACATTCAGAGCATCGCCTCTGCATCACTTATCACAGCTACTTACAAGACATCGCCTCTGCTGCTCATATTCATAGCATCGCCTCTGTCGCTTATATTTAGAGTCTCGCCTCTGCATCAGGTTCATCACAGTGACCTATATTTTATGTCCGACCCGCATATAAATATACGACTCGGACTTGGGGGACTATTGTGATACTAGTATCTTAGTATCATTACATATTACTGCTAGTATATGCATTATATTATTGGTGTCAAATATACATGTCTCATAATTGCTAGTAAGCTATGACATTATTTTCATTACAGACAGTACGTATGCTACGTTATCCACATTAACATTTTATTACAGTTGGCATATTACTTACTTCACTATAGCACTACTGCTGCACTAAGTTGTGCGAGCATATGATATATTATGATGCATGATAGACCTCTACATATTATATGTTGGAGAAATTTGATATGATATTACTTACGCTATCATCATTATTATTTGGCAGGGCAAATGGATCCCAAATTTATTTTGTATATGTGCAGTAGGGGTGGCAAAATGGCTCGGCGGCTCGGGCCGCCCGGGCTCGACCCGTGAAAAGCTCAAGCCGTGCCCGGCTCGTGGATCGGGCCGAGCCTCATTTTTGGGCTCGGACCGAGCCGGGCCGGCCCGACGAGCCACGCGAGCCGGCCCGTGTCACGGACTTTTTTCGATCCACGATAAAAAAATATATTAATAATGAATTTTTAAAAGAAAAAAATTTAAAAAATAAAAAAATCCGGGCAGGCCCGGTTCGGCTCGTAAAAAGCCCGAGCCAAAGCCCGGGCCGAGCCTCAAAATTTTCAACTAACTTTGGCTCGGCCCGGCCCGGGAAAAAGCTCGATTCCCCCGAACCCGGGCTTGGACCTTAGGCTCGCGAGCCGAGCCGACACGGCTCGCTGCCATCCCTAATGTGCAGTGGATATATTATATTGTATTACAGGATTGGTTTAATCCATATTACAGATGAGATGTTGTCAAAATTTTGACAAATTATAGCAATATCTATCTTTCGAGGCAATCTGTAAGCCCTCGTTTATTCAGGCTCGCACAAATATTGTCTAAAATAGTTCGTAATTCCTCACTTATTGGTGCGATGCATATTCTTGAGGCAATTCGTAAGTCATCGCCTATTTGGGACCGATACATATTTTCGAGGTAGTTCGCAAGTCCTTGCTCATTGGAGCTGCTCCTATTTTTGAGACAATCTGTAAGACATCTTCTGGTCGACTACTTATATTTTAAAATCCGACCCGCATATAAATATATGACTTAGACTTGGGGGATTATTGTTACACTCATAAATTAATTGACAGTTTATATTTCAAAGTCCAACCCGCATATAAATATACAACTCAGATTTAGGAGACTATTGTTATATCCATAAATTACGTGACATGCGTATGACAAAGAGGGTCCCACATAGGTCGATGTGGCATCGACTATTTATTGATTGGGCCTTATTTAATTGAACAATTGCATATCGGGCTTGAAACTTGGATCCGGTCCATTAGCTCATGAGGTTCGTCTACATTTTTCTATATATATGTGAATCCATTTCATTTTAAGGTATGTTTTCTAACCCGAAGCAAACCCCTCACCCTCTCCTGCACTCTTTTTTTCTTTGTCCGACCGTTAACTTGATCATCGGAGTGCAGGTGACGTCCACGTGAAGAGGATGAGGTCGGGATTCTGTAGACAATATTATTTGGGGTCAACAGCATTATTTGAGATGAATTCAATTTCTTCCCCCTAAAAATCATGCCATTATTTAAGCCCCTTTTTTTCAAAAATAGTATTTGGAATAGTGTTTTTTTGGAAAATGTGTGATTGAAAAAGAAAGAAAAATTTTCGATTTACGTATAGTATTATTTTATGGATGATTGTGATTGAAAGTAGGAGAGAAAAAAATATGATAAGAAAAGAAAAGAGGGTCAAACAAAGGCATATCTTTTTTTTTGGATTACGCCCTATTACTGGCGCCCCCACCTGCCCTTGGCCTTGGTGAAGGTGGTAAATCGCAGGTTATGACTTCAAGGGTATTGGGTGGAAAGTTGTTTGTACACTTGCACTTATCCAATAGCCAAATCCATATTTCAGGATTCGAACTCTTGACGCGACAGCCTCAAGTAAAACTGGATTTCTCCACCTTTCCATTTTATCACTTGGAGATGTGTCCTCGGGGCAAACAAAGGCATATTTTCCTACTGGAGTAGGCGGTGCTAGGCTATTCTGTCGAGCCTCTTCCTTTGACATCAAAAATTCAACTCCAATCGAACACCTTTGGCCGCATTAACGTGTTGTTCTGACGTCTGTCAACATTATATCCTTGAATCTCTCAACTCTCCAATCTCAAAAACGTTCTCTTAGTCAGATTTATAGCGTAACCGTCAAATTTTACGTAGATTAGTAGGTTAAGAATTCAAATTTTGGGATGGTTGGGGTGAGCCCCATCTGCAGCAACTGCACACCACCATTAACAGGGGATAAGCAATCAGAATCCCATTGAAGAAGCCATTTCTAATTGTAGATAATAAAAATGATCTCATATCCATTTTGGATAAGGTAAAATATGTCCACTGTCACGTTAGCAGTCAAGCCTATTGAACTGTAAAAAATTATAGACCCATATTAAAGGTGAGCAAGATAACTCTTACTCATCTTGTGTAGAAATCATTTCTGTTGCAGAAAAAGTGAAGCAAATTTTCATCTCACGCTTCTCTTCTACTATAATTACATTATTACATACTACTGAAAACTCTCCCTGCCTTTTTAATAATATTTTTCATCCCGAAAATTTCTTGTTCCACATTGCACACCACAGAATTCCATGTGCTTTGTTGGGATGTGTTGTGGGTTTCCTGGCAACTCCCGTCAACTTCAAATAAAACATTCTTTTGACCTTTACTTCTGCAAATGTTGTAGTAATATGGATGAACAATCCTGGTCGTGGGTTCGTTTCCCACAGACGGCGCCAATCTGTTGACCTCAAAAATTATACCTATGAGTTGTCAACAGATCTCAGGGCCTCTCACGTCCGGTTCAGCCTTTGTTCCTGCACACTAGGACAAACCGTCAGTTGCACGTGGCCTTCTCCAAAGAGGGGGGGAGCCGGCCCCGCGCACTCCGACGGTCAAGTCAGTTGGAGTGAAAATATATGAGTGTGGGAAGGTTGCAACGTGAGCCTCCAAAATATATAAAGGGGTCGGCCTTGGGGAGATAAATAGAACAGTAAAATATAGAGAGAATTGCTAAGTAGTATTGGGAGTCCAATTTAGCATTACCTTCAAATGACACATTGTGTGAGCTTTTATAGTAAAAGAGGGTGAGTAAGAACCACTGCATGAAGAGACACGTGGCCTCATCCTAACGGTTGGGCCTCTTGTCATAGGCATCAATCCATTTAATGCTCTGATCTCCTATGTTTGAACTCTGAGACGCGGGATTGGTGCTGCCGTAATTGCAGCGTGTTGTCACATCATCCACTTGTCAGAAGATCTCTTCCACGAGATCTTCTATAGGAGGACCATACTGCCTACTATTCATATGGCATGAGTTCGGTACCGCATAAGAGTTCGACCACGAGGGGTTCATCAATAACGGTTCGATACTGTGGGTTCGTCCTTACCAGTTCGACATGGCGGGTTCGGATAGACGGCAGACTGTGGGTTCAGCCACGTGGTGTGTGTGGGGCCATTTGGGATTGCCCGTAACAAAATTTATATATTTGACATTCGGTAATGAGATTTTTAAGGGTTTCGGGCTTTAGAGCTTGAATTGGTTGATTTCATAAAAAATAAAAAAAAATAAAAAAAGGTTGAATTGAATTCTTTGAGGCAATTTTGATATATGAATTCCATCAAATACAAGTAAAGTTTCAACATTTTGAATGTACAAGAGTATCACATTTATCTAGGTTTTGTGCATTAGGTATATTCTTTTGGTTTATTTTTCCTTTGTCTAAATTCTAATTATATGTCGTTTTCAGTATTTCTCCAATTTTGTGTTTCTCGGCAATTTGATTCTGCACGATTTGGTTGTCACAAATGGTAGCGAACCAAGGGGAAGAAATCCATCGTAGTCATTTCCGATGAATCAGTTGAAGAAGGTGATGAAATTTTTGACTTGATATGTGATTGTGACTTATTAATTGTATGATGTGTGACTTATCTCCCGTTTGATTCAGTTAAAATATTGTATTAAAATTTAAGTCAAATCAAATATTCATTTTAACTATATATTTAATGGAACTCATAACTTTTTAATCACACATTTCTTCTATTTTTATCATAATTTAATAAAAAAATTAATTTTTATATAAATCAAACAGGACTTAATATGTGATTATGACCCATAATTTCTATAGTATGTGACAGAGATTTGTGACTTAGTACTCTGTGATCCATAATTTTCATAGTATGTGACTGTGATTTTTTAAATTCAATTATAGGTCACAACATTTATCAGGTATCACAAATGTGATTACCTAATTTTTTTACAAGTTTATTAATTTTGAAATTGGTTTTTTAAATATTTATAATTATTTGACATATTTGTTGGTTGTGTACCCATATAATATATTTTACTATGACAAAATAACAATTTATAATAAATAAATTGTGATTTTATTTATTTATTGCATTTATTTATCATTGATCATACGAGTTAAAGCGCATATGATCATTTGTGATAATATAAGTTCGATATTTGCATTGAGAAGTACAGTGTGACACAACTTATATTTTGATCATAAATAATTTATTCACAGCCAATGTTTAAGGGTTAGCACCAAGTACTGAAATGTTGTAGTGTTGATCGATTCACTATCTAGGTTTGTGATTTGTCGTTATCACATAAATAGTTAAAAATGACACTAGTACACTTGGAGTGTATTGAGCAGACCACTTATCAAGTTTAATTCTATAGCATGACATTACGAAAAATTAAATTCCACTTGATCGCTGTGTATTTCATCTAAATCTCTTGACAAAGTTAAATATATTTTTTCATAATTTTAATGGTTCTTTGATTTATCAATGTATAAGATCAATTTGATTGATCAAATATCTCGATGAGTTTAGAATTTGAGAATGAGCAAAGTAGAGAACATGAATTCGTGTTGGGTACCGTCACCCTGAAAATTGGATAGTGTGGTTGCTTAAGTATTTTTGTTGAACGCTTAAAATATGAGCTCAATATTTAGCGACGGCTAAATTTCGATCGAAAATGCTACTTGTACAAAGGCCCCTTACAAAGAGGGTTGACAAAACACTTGGATGGTGGAGATTCACTCTTGGGGGACGGCTGCGATTTTGTTTAGGCGCTCCTTCAGACTTGTTAAGGCTACCTTATTTCTCCCAAATCCAAATGAAATGACGAACGATTTTCACGACCGAGGTTCCACAAATCACCACCTTCACTGCCGATTTTTTACCTACCTTCACCGCTTCATCATCGACGACTGGGATGTTGAGCTTTAAGGGACTTTAAGGCCCGTTCTCCACCCAAATCACAACCGATTTTCCCCACAAACCTTCACAGCAAATTTTCCCACAAATTACCACCTTCAGTGCCGAATTTTTCCCCACCTTCACCGCCCATTTGTTTCTTCAAACCACTTACTTCATCATTGAAGGCTCGGAATTTGTTGAGCTTTGAGGGACGGCGGATTAGGTTGGGAATTTGTTGAGCTTTGAGGGACGGCGAATTTTCCCCAAATCGCTACCGATTTTCCCCTAAACGGTGGACTTTTCCCCAAATCACCTACTTCATCATCCCCCCAGTTCCCTCATCCTCTTGCCCATTTCCATCTCCAGACATTCAACCCCGAGGTCTACACCTCCAGCCCGCTCTGCACAGTCATCTTCAGAGTGAGTTATTCGACGATTTCTGTAAGAATCTTTCACTTTGGTTGAATATTTTTGTAAGATTTTATGGTTTATATTTGTAAGAACCTGACAACAATGCGTTCAATTTTGTTGTAAGAATTTGTCACTTGCATTCCCAGTTTCTGATTTTTTGTAAGAATTTTTTGTAAGAATTTGTCACTTGCATTCCCAGAATTTGTCAATTTTTTCTATAGTTCAAACGGGTTTAAATATGGTGGTGGTATGCATTCCCAGTTTCTGATTTTTTGTTAGTCAGAAACGGGTTATGGTGATGTTCATCATTTGCAATGAAATCGGTTAAACATTTCCACATCTGTAGGAATAATCACCTGAGTTACGGCCATGCTCCTACAACATTTCAGTTTGTCCATCAAATTTTGCGTAGTATAGTTCAGCAAACTTGTGTTTTGGTTAGTCGTGATTGATGATTTTAATGTTGTCCAGAGAAAGTTAAAGATGGATTAGACTTGCGTTAAAATTTCCTTTTGTGCTTGTTAGAGTACTATCCTGATGGAGAAACTGAAGATGTGTGTGAAAAACCAGAATATTACTGTCCTGAAGATGTGTGTGAAAAACCAGAATATTAATGGTGTTTTTGAATGTATGCAGTAATACATAATGCCAGGAAAGAACTCCGGTGTTTGCCACGGGTGCAAGAGTGTTGGACACTTCTTTAGCAATTGCCTGATTAAACGTCGTTGTCCACGTTGCGCACATGGATTTCAAAAGTTTTTTGAGGTTGAAAGGGACACCGTTAACAAAGGTAAATTCTTCAAATGTTGCAGCGAGAAGTGTGGGTTTTGGGAATGGTGCAAAGCTGGAGAGACAACTGCTGAATCGAGCAATGGTAGAGTCGATATGGGCGAAACAGCTAGGCACAAAGAAGTTGAAGATATGTCACGAATGTTCCAGACTAAGGTTAAGCTGAATGACGAAGAAAACCTGTTGATTTCCGTGAACATTAATGTGACCGTTCGTGGGGGAAGATCACTCGCCGAAGTGAAAGCGAAGGAAACATAATGTCTTCATTAGTGGCTGCGTATGTAGGTTTCCAAATATTTATGTATAGACTTATGAAGTAGTTATATCAATTTCCTTCAGTCTGTAATTTTCAGTTAGTAGAATTCTAGGTAACGAAGTTTGTAACATTTGGAAAAATGTTTGACTTTAATTCCAATCGATAATGATAGCACACAACTATTTGAACACTACAATTTGGAGCCCCAAAGAATTGCATTTATCCAATAAGTGAAAGTTTTCTTACAACCATACATTTCTTTTTAACAAAATGCTACATTTGACAGAATCAAATCACAATAAACCAACCTGCTCAATTGTTCAAAAAAATCTGGCAGCCTACTAAAGTCACAAAATGCTACATTTGACAGAATCGATTCACAATAAACCAACCTGCTAAATTAAAATGAAATTGGCAGCCTACTAAATTCAAAAATTCTACAGTTGACAGAATCAATTCACATAAACCAACCTAATAAATTAAAATTTCTGGAATCAAGCATTATTGTTCCAGAATTGCCATTTCCACAATTGGTAATTACCATCAAAATATCCCTCCAGTTCGCTTCAATTCAATTGCTCGCATCACGATCCGGTATATATGGATAGCTGTAGGGAATTACATTATCTGACATTCAAATGAAAGTTAAGTTAATGAACGAAGAGGCAGTCTTCAAATGAAACGATGTTATTTTAAAAAATCAGAACCTTGTGAAGTGAAAACAACATCTGTGGACATTTGCGGGATGAAGGAAGAAGACGGCACTTGTTGTGTACCAACACACCTCATCCCGTCGAGCTGCATGCATTAATGTGCGTTAATACAACATAAAGTGCTTCTTACACCATATAATTAACATACTAACCAAGAGTTGTGAAAATGAGAACGGCTCAGACATGGAATGTTGCATTGAAATAGGCCGCGGAACCCGTGTTGACACGCCATCGTCCGTACTAGTATGTCTCGATCTCGGTCTTTTTTCTTTTGTTCGATCCGATCGTGACTACATATACATCATGGACAATTTTACAGTAATGCATAAAAATGAAGGCAAAGAAAGAATACGGAAAAAAAAATACCTTTGACTTGCTTTTCTTCTTATCCAACGGCCCTTTAATCCTTTTTGTCTTTGGCGCCCCCTTTTTCTTAGACGAGTTCGGATTTTTGATTATCCCACTCACAGGATCTTGAGGTGTAGTAAAATGTAAAATTACATTACTACCTGAACACGACTTTGTCAGACTAAGCTCCTTATTTTGAATATCTATCCAGTCCATGATCGCACGATATCGCACTTCATCATCGGCGGCAAGGTCTGCAATCCTGGAGAATGCCTTATACATGTCATCATACCTCATCTGGCCGGGGGTAGTGACCATCCCATCGTAATTAACTGCGACCCTCATGTGTGCTCTACTGACGTCTCTCCTCCATCTTCGCAATATATACCGATCCGGTATTGTACAAACATCGTTACGTATCAACACGGCGATCGCATGTCTACATAATATTCCTCGAAACTCGAACAGGTGACAACTACAAATAATCTCACATTTCTCTCGATTGAATATGACCATAAATTTTTTCTTTCTTTTGTCACTCGCCCAATACAACGTCTTCACATACCTCATACTCCATCCCCAAAGGCGACTGGACTGCAGATATGAGGTCGTAATAAACCTTTCCTGTAAACTCACCTTGAACTTCCCTGAACTTTGAAATAGTATACACTTTCTGATACTGTTTTTCCATTTGGTATACTGTTGCACATGGTACCATTTGAGAGAAAGACTTGAAATCAGCCTGAAATTCTTTCTCTACCTTATTACGCAAAGCCCGTTCATACTGTTCAACAAACTGTTACAATGAAGTCTTGGAATGTACATAACCATCAAAGAACGCGTTCATACTCTCACTTCTTTACGTTGAGGACATTTCGGCCCAGAAAGTTGTGTTCAAGAAACACGGAACCCAACGACTTCTATTATCATACAGTCCCGACAACCAATCGTTCTCATGCAAGTCGTATGTATCAATCATCAATTTCCAACCAGCCTCAAATTTTTCAACGAACTATGTATCATACACCAACGCGTGTATAGCCGAAAATATCAAAGACTTATGAACATGGTATCCAAACTTTTCTGGCAACTTCTTCAAAATGTGCCACAGACACCATCTATGCTTTGTATTCGGAAAGACTATCGCAATTGCATTTTGCATGGCTCGATCTTAATCAGTGATTATTCCATATGGAGCGTGACCATGCATGCACTGAAGCTACGTCCTAAACAACCATACAAATGAGTGAGTGTCCTCATTCGATACCAAACCACAACCCAGCAACGTTGATTGACCATGATGATTCACGCCAACAAAAGGGGCAAACGGCATGTCGTATTTATTCGTAAGATAGGTAGTATCAAATGTGACAACATCCCCAAACTCCTTGTACGCTTGCCTGCATCGATTGTCTGCCCAAAAGACATTCTTCCGACGAGAATCGTCATCTAAGTCAATGCTAAAGTAAAAACCCGGGCACCGTGCTTGCATTTCTGAAAAGTAAGTCTGTATTGCTGCTGCATCGCCCTCACCAAGTTTAAGTCGTCTCACTTTTTCAACATAGTTCCGACAATCCTTTTCTATGCAACTCATATTCTCATAGCCACCTGCTTCGACAACTGCGGAGTTGAAACTTTTGTGCAACGGTATGCCAACCATATCGTTCACTTCGAGCTTTCGTTTGATGTGTGCACTTAATTCTCGGTTGCATCGATACAGCCGAGACTTGGTAGGACTTGTCTTATGGTTGTGGTCTAGGTTGACTGTGTTAATTTTCCAATAACCATGGACGTCGAAAGCGGCAGAGATTCTTGCTTTACAACCCGTCTGAATTGTTGGCTGCGGCTTCACAGAAGTACTTGTATTACCACATCTTCTTCCTTCTCGACTGCATGTCAATGTGACATATTTCAAAACATTATCATCATCCTTTGTCGAACTCCTCTTTCTTATTGGGAAACCCACGGCATAAGCATATTTTGCATAAAAGTCATACACTTCTTTTTCATCATTGAATTGTATCCCAACCTCGGGCACGATAACATCATCTCTTCCTACACTCTCTTCTTCTACAGCATTTACAGTGTCATCCACATTCTCATTTTCAGGTTCAACAAATGAATCATCTTCCATGTTTTCTTCTTCTGCAAATCATAAAAATGAAATTGATTAATTTTCGTGTTCTATATGCTGTGATTAAACTGTGATTTATTAAACTTGTATTAAACTGTGCTTAAAATTGTATCTCAGGATGTTTTCTACCTAATATTAACGACTTAATTAAATAATCAACATCGAAATAACTCTTAGAATTCTGGAAACGGGATGTCCATTTCCACAGTTTGCAAAAAACCAAACATTCCAGTAAGTTCCATTTATCAAAGACCACCACAATCTAATTCTATCTCCAAACCACACACGCATTATGAGAATTTTAACATATACAGACTCATTTCACAATTTTTCGGGCACCAGATAATCAGTTCCATATCCCGATCACCACAACATTCGATTTGTACCAATAACTTCACAAGCAATAAATTTCATCTCAACTTAAATCAACAAATTCCAAACTCGAAAAGGTAAAGCATCCATACCTTGTTGAAATTTTGAAATAGTGCTGCCGGAGCTGGAGAATATGGGTTGGAGACTTGGAGTGGAGAATATGGGGTGCAATAGGGAAGAAGACCCGGAGGTGGGAGCTCTGACACGGCGGCGATGATGGGGCGGTCGCTACTTGGAAGATGTTTGGTCGGTCGCCACTTGGAAGATGTTGGGTTTTCTGTCGAACCGGCAGCGTTGCTGGCTCCGTCGGCTTGATCGAACCTGGTGGATTTTTTCTTCACACGATTTCAGTTGCTGGGTCTCTGTTTCGGCTGACCGGATGTCATTGCTCTTGGATTGCAACAATAATGTCGGTGAAGATGGTTCGATTTTGTTGGATTTTTGCAATGGTGAGGATTGTTGGATTAATTACGTACTGTTTGGTAGAGATTTGAGCTCTGGGAATTTTTGCAATGGCGGATTTTTCTGGGTTATTACAGTACCTTTGAGAAGTTCCCGCCTAACAAGTCTGAAGGAGCGCCTAAACAAAATCACAGCCGTCCCCCAAGAGTAAATCTCCACCGTCCACGTGTTTTGTCAACCCTCTTTGTAAGGGGCCTTTGTACAAATAGCATTTTCGATTATCGTATAATTATTGAAATTGTTTCTATATCTATAAATAGAGACTAGATAGAGTCTAGAAATCCTACAGCAA
Organism: Osmanthus fragrans; assembly: GCA_019395295.1. NCBI lineage: Eukaryota > Viridiplantae > Streptophyta > Magnoliopsida > Lamiales > Oleaceae > Osmanthus > Osmanthus fragrans. The sequence continues at coordinate 14,913,546 of CM033349.1, forward strand.
TTATAATACATAATTTCATAGTGTTCAAATTTGGAAAGAAAAAAGAGATGGAAATAATTATTTTCTTACTTTATTCAATTGTCTAGTCTAAGAATTGGTTTTTTGATTTAATTAAAAGAATGTGTTCATCTATCTGTGTAGTATTGACTTTGGAGAATACTATAGAAGATTTGAAAGTTTGAAGAATCAAATTCTAACAATTAAACTAAAAACTCGTGACCCAAAAGTCTGGAAGTTCTTGATTCAAAACTAATTTAAAAATTGATCATCGAATTTAGGTAAATATTCGAATAATTTATTCTTGATATAACATACACGTGAACATTTAGACGATTTTGTTTATTGAATTAAAGATTTTTTTTAAAATTTCTAGATAATTATGCTTTTGCATTCCAATAATATTAACAATCAATCTTTTTCTCAAAAATTGAATTTTTTTATGGATTTGCAGGATTGTAGCCTTAATTAGAAAAAGACCCATGTATCCTAGCAAAATTCAATGTCCTCCTATTACACATGTTGGCCCACTAAATTTTCATGAGAAAATTATCCTAAACCCTACATTTTAAATATTAATTTCAAAAATCAGGTGTTTCTATTTTTCATTCAATAATCGTGTATAAATATTATTTTAAAAAAAATTATTTAAAAAATTTGTATATCATTTATCTCTCTTCTCAATCTATTATTACTGTATGTCTACTCTCTCTCTCTCTCTCTCTCTCAAGCAATTGACGCTACTAATTATCTCCACTGTCATTCGTTGTCGCTCTCCTGCCTCATTCCACCTCACCTAAACGATCATTTCTGACTATTCTCCGTCGCTAGACCATCCTTCATACTCTAAAATTTATCATCTTTAGTAAATTTTTCATTAAAAGCAGTGTATGGTTGTACGATGAATATTATGGTGGTGGGTTGTGGTGTATAGACACTTGTTGTGGTAATGCAGTAGATGTTGTGGTGTCGATGGTTGCATGGTGGTAGGTTATGGTGTACAAATTTGTGTGGTGGTGGTGCGATGTACATGTCTGCATGGTAGTGGGGTGCGGTGATAGTGCGATAATGGTGGTGGTGGGGTAAGATGGCAATGACATTTGGGTACAGATCTAGATAGTGGTTGTAAGGTGGCACCAACGCTTCAATGGTATGTGATAGGCTAGGATGACAAGCACTTTTAATCAATTATTTAGATAAGTGTAATCAATAAAATTAGTAATTTGTGATCAATAAATAATATGTGGTAGAAAGAAATATGTGTGATTTGTGACTAAATTTGTAATTATACTACATTTTGTGTTTTTGTGATTGTTATCTTGTGCAATTTTGATTTAACATGCTGTATTTTATAGGATAAGCATTAAAATAATTTTGCCTAATTATTCTCCGGTGTTTAGTGCAATTGGTACCAGAGTAAATTAATCCCAAGTGTTTGTCCTTATTTATTCAACTGTATACAATTGATCCATTGACACATTATTATGTAAGAATGAGTTTAGGCCATATTATTTATGAATCGGTTTACGAATCAAGAAAAGACTAATTAAATTGAATTACACAAATTACTTGTAAGTAATTAAAGCTAAGATTTTCACTTAAAAGTAAAAAAAACTTACTTACAACTAAAAATCACTTATAAGCAAAAAGTTCAATTATAAGTAAAAAATTCATTTATAAATGAATAACTTGTGTAGAAATAAATAAATAATTATAAGTAAAAATTAGGGCAATAAGCAAAAATCGTCAAACCGAAAAATCAAATCGAAACCGCATTTTGAAAATCATCAGTTTGGTGCCACGTGGACTCGTTAACGAAATGGTTTTGAACCAAACCAAACCGGTCAAAAACGATTTGGTTTAGGTTTGAGAAGTGTTATTGCGGTTTAAAACCAAATCTAACCGACGAAAAAATATATAAAAATTAAAAAAAAAATTCTAAATTATAACTTATAAAACTTTTGTGTTGGGCTTTTTATTTATTTTTAAATTAGACTCATATATTCTATAGGCTCTTAAACTGAAAGTCAGAAAACAATTCATCAAGCAATCCCACGTTTTATTCCATATAAATTACTATCACCAAACAATCATCAACTTATATAAATTGCATAGTACTCCAATGATTAAACAAATTTCAATCAAAATCAAAATCCTACATTGAATTGGACATCCTTTAAAAAATTATTACAACTTCTGATTCTGTCGATTATAATTTGTAGAAATCTAGATGAAAAGTTTTGATTGGATCAACAACTATGTAATCAAAGTGAAAACAAAATAAAAATTTCGGATCTTAGAAATGAAATTATATATTGTAAATAAATTTATTTAGGTATAGATTTACCCAATATTCTAATTTAGTTTGAGAATCAGTTAATTAAAGAAATATAAGAAGAGAGAAGAAAAGAATAAAAAAGAAATAAGAAAATGTTGGGGTTTAAAATGAAGAAAGAACCCTATTATTTTTTATAAAAGTGTTTGGAGATTGAATTATATATTTTACCAAAAAAATTAAAAAAAATTCTATGAGAATCGTTTGGTTCCTATACTAGAACCGGGAATTGGACATGAATCGGTTGATTTTTAATAATTTGTCCTTAAATCAAATTATTTTTTAGAAGATCCGATACAGAATTGTCCGATTTTAAATGGTTCCGGTTCGATTCCACCAATTCTAGAAAAAAAAATGTTCACTCCTAAATTAATGGCATAAAAGTAGACAGTCAAAAAAATATACTGCGAAATCGACGGTTTAAAATCGGACGACGGGCAAACAAAAAAATACGGCGAAACCAGCAGTTTAAAACCGGATCAAACCGTCAGGTTTAAGTTTGAGTTTTTTTCAAACCGTTCAAAATGGTTTGGTTTAGGTTTGGATTTTTCTCAAACCGGTGTAAACAGTTTGGTTTGAAAATCTGTTAAAAATCGATAAAATCGGACCGCTTACACCCCTAGTAAAAATTGCATAAAAGTGAAAAAAATCACCTATAAGTAAAATTCATTTATAAGTACAAAATCTGTGTATGACTAAAAATTAACTTATATAATATTAAAAATGCTTACATAAGTCCAAAAGTCACTTATAAGTTCTTTATAGCAAAAAAAAAAAATTTAATTATAAGCAAAAATCATTTATAAGTAAAAATACTACAACAATTAGAAAATTCAATTATAAGTAAAAAAAAAATTATTTTATAACTTAAAAAAAAATCATTTTAAGACAAAAATTTCTTTTTATGTAAAAATTCTTATACGTAATATTTTATAATTAAATATACAGTTAAAATGTATCAATTGTATAATTAAAAAAATACTCATAAAAATAAATCACTTTTGTGTAAAGAAATTGATTTAAGTGAAAAATACTACTAATACCTAAAAATTTACTTATAAGTATAAAGCAACTTATTAAAAATTAATTTTAACTAAAAAAAAAATTATTAGTAAAAATTTCACTTTTTATTTTATAAATATACTTATGTGCAAAAAAATTACTTATAAGCAAAAAAAATCACATCAAAAGTTATGAGTAAAAAACTTCACTATTCAGTTACAAAAATTGTTGTCATAAATTATTTTTTTAAATTTTGCATTATTACACAGTATTCTAATACGTTGTGGTACCGAATATTGTATTAGAACTATGCAATGCTTACCCGTATAATTCAATACAGTGCACTAAACATGCCCTTCATCTTTAAAGAATCGCCAAGAGAAATCCAGATCAGATGTTCCAAACTTGTTGTCCAATTAAATGTCGCACAAATCGAATGTTGACAACAAATCCTAATTTTTCATGTCATCAATTATTAATTTATTAGATAAAAAAATCTTCAACCCCAACAATAAACGCCGTTAATCAATTGGGAAAAGAAAAGTCATTTCCTGCCATTATGCTTCTTCCATTGTTGTTGATCTATGGATTATTCTACTTGACCCTCATGAATGACTTTGACCCCATCACTCCCTTCACATGGGGGTCGGGTCCCACCTCATTAAATTTAATATTTTTGCTCCCATGTGAGGAGAATGATGGGGCCGAGATCATCCATGAGGTCAACCATGATGATAAGGTAGCATGGTTGATTGATCTATAGCCATAGTGAATGTCAGATCAAACGGTTGTGTTCTCATTGACTGTCGCTAATATTCTGATCATTAAATTTTTTCTGTGAAAATACTGGCTGGCATCTCTGTTTTTTCCTTTCGGTGCAGAATGAGAGTTGTAGGTAGATTGGAAAATTGAATTTGGTAGAGGGTTTGTTGCATTTTAAAAAATTGGTGCCCAACAAGGGCTTATTGTGGTTGCTAAGAATTTAATTGTATTGAAAGTATCGAAATATGTACAAGGTACCAAACCAAATGGAGAGATAAGAATGAAAATTTAGCCTCTATTTGACAGCCAATATTTCAAAACTCTTTAAGTCACATACTCATTTTTAATTACACATTTACACAATAAAATATTTTGCACGTAAATTCAAAATACTTTTTTATTTTTTAACTATACAATCTCAAAAAAAAAATCTTCTCTCATAAAATCTACATCAAACAAGTTTATTTCTTTGGTTAGCAAATGAAATAGTTTTTCTTCAATATTATTATTTTAACAAAAGACCGTGTTTACAATAAATTTAAAGTCAATTAAGCCCTTGCTTGACAACTATTATTTTGAAGAAACAATACTTTGAATAGTGATTTTTTGGGGTATGTGTAATTATAAGTAGAAAAAAGTTATTGATTCACGTGTAAAATTATTTTATTAAAAGAATATGTGATATACAACAAATTTGAGGAAAAATAAGTTTAAAAAACTCTCTACCATGACAAAAATATGGTCGGAATTGAAGTCCTACCAAACTTGGGAAAAAGAAATGCTCTTTATCTTATGTGACAGAGGTAATTTGGGGTGGCAACGGGAAGTGATTACTCGAAGTATTTTGGTCCTTAATATGGTATAAAGTTGAAGCATGAAAATGAAGGCAACAACATTTTTCCATTTCTAGGAAATATTTTGTTCCATAATTTTTGGAAAATAGTAAGTTGATAATCAATCTTTCAAAGTTGAACAATCAATCTCATCGTTCAAATTTTTATTAAACTAGTAGAGATCGTGCGTTGCACAATAATTATTATAATTTTACAAGTGATTTTGTTAAAAAAAGATAAATGATTTTGGAACATCAAAATATTTAACTATTTAGATTATTAATGTATTTTATATCATTAACGATACGAAGGTATATTGTATGAAAGTCATCAATAGACAAACCTAAAGATATATTCATATGTACCTTTGAAAACAATCCCCCTACTCCATGTAAGCAAACAGAGAGTTCAAAAAAGAGAAATATGACAATCTTAAACGACTTTACCTCTTTAAGATAAATAATAACTTCATTACAGAATAAGTCAATTGTAATTTCAATTACAAGGGCAATACTTCAATGTCTATCATAAAACGTAAAATGCAATATGATAAGACAAAAAAATTAAAAAAAAATGAGCTGAATGTAGTAAGATCCTATCAAATCCAGGTTCTGCCTCTGGCAATGGATGCAACCATATGTTTAGTATGGTTAAAATGGGGCACTGGCTAACCCTCTGAGAGGCTCACCTGTGGTAAATGAACTTGCGATTCCTAAAAATTAAATTTACTTGAAATCACTAAGAGAAAATTGATGTCAATCAGTAAAAATAAAATATACTAATAACTAGTAAAAACTAAAAAGAGACAAGTGAATGAGAAGTTGAAAATGGAAGTCTCTCAATATATTTATCTAAGAGAGACATAAGAGATAGAAAGGGGATCAATGAAAAATCAAGAAAGAATGATGAAATCATAGAAGTCAATAGCATCTTTGAAAGGCCAAACTATTGAAAACTCTTTACTTTTACTATAGAATAAATTAGAGAAGTATACCTTCCATGAGTTGGACGTCATCATAAATTTCAAACCATTCATAATAGAAAGAATGTGTACAGATCTCATAAGAGGAGTTAAATGTTCTCAAAACCTGCCATATAACTTCAACAAATTTATCTGTCTCACATTTTGCTATCTTGATAGTCAATCCGTGCAAAATGAATAGAATCAGATTCAAATCCCAACTATAGAAACAAACAAACAAACCAAAAAAAATTGAAAGATGAATCAAGAAAAAAAAATTGAATATATAAATGTGAAAAATAAACGTAAAAACATAAGACATTTGCCTTTGCATTATCTCATTGGTTTGCAGTGCTAAACCAAACTTTGTCCATAGAGAACCTTCTGATATTTTGTGAAATTAAATTTGATATGTCTTTATCATTTTCAAAATGAATATGAAACCTGTGATTATCTCGAGACATTTCAATGTTAAAGACTGATGCTCAGTAATATCGTGTCATAAAGCAATGATTGTTTATAATATAAAATAATAGTTCCAAGTAAAGTCTCAATTGACAGCCTGATAATGGATAATAAGCTCTTGTTTGAGCCTCATTTTGATAAGAGAATGTATTTTGGATTAGTAGATTGATGGAGAATGTGTGATTAAAAATTAAGAAAAAAATTTGAATTTGTATGTAAAATAATTTTATTCCTAAATTTTTTTAAAAAACTGAATCCACGAAATTCACACGAATTAAAATTTTATTTAAAAATAAAATCTTGTATATCTGAAACGATACAGTAAAAGAGAACCACCATACCTTCAATTCATAGCAAAAATCTATATTTACTTACCAAAAAAATCTTGTTTCAATAATTTTTTTGATTAATCTATGATGAAAATTTCAAACATCTGTAAAAGAAAGCAAAAATAGAGGGTTAGAACTTTTAGGTTGTGAATACCAAAAAATTTTGGCAAAATTACACAGTATATAGATAAAATCGTGGGGAAAAAAAATTAAAGACAGAAGAAGAATGGAAAAATCTTGCACAATATGGACCATTACGTGGAGAATGGAGGAAGTATGCGACGTTGCATGGAGAAATAGGAAAAGAGTTAGAGAAGAATAAGAAATGAATAAAATAATGCAATAATGTCGTGCCTGAGATAAAATAAAATGGATAAAAATTGATATTAAAATATGACATCAACATGGCATCATTGATGATGCGTTATGAATAGTAACCAACTTTCAATATAAAACCAAAGGAAACTCTAACTATAGTAGGAGAAATGGGAAATGAATTATGAAGAAATGAAAAAATGACCGAAAGTGCACAAAAGTTAACTTTGGGGACTGAAGTGTACAAGTGTCAAAAGTTAAAGGACCTATGATTGCAATTTTTGAAGGACGTATTAGAAAGAAAAGTCAAAATTTGACGATTAAAATGTTCGAGATGAAAGTTAAAAGACTAGAAGAGCATTTACCGAGAACTTAGTTGCAATATATAAAAGAGGAGGTTTGTTTCCTAATGTTGTATGACATCATCAATATGTCAGATATAGATATAAATATAAATGTATAGATATATATATATATATATATATATATATATATATATATATATATTTTTTTTTTCATTTGCATTTTACTACTTAATTTAGTTATTTTCTATTTTGTAGGTGTCTAATGCCAAAATATAAAATTGGAGGAGAAAACGGATGAAGAACGGAAAAATGACCAAAAGTGCACGAAAATTTAACTTGGGGACTGAAGTGTATAAGTGTCAAAAGTTGAAGGATCTAGTGTTGCAATTTTTGAAGTACGTGATCGAAATAAAAGTCAAAATTCGAGAACTAAAATATTTGGGATGAAAGTTGATGGATTAAAAACGCAATTACCCCGAGAACTTAGTTACAAAAAAAATGAAATGAAAAAAAAAATGTTGTATGATATCATCAATAGGTCATGCTGATGCAAAATGAATAGGAACAAGCATTCATTTTTTATATATTGTATAGATATAGATTTTCATTTGCATTTTACTACTTAATTTAGTTATTTTCTATTTTGTAGGTGTCTAATGCCAAAATATAAAATTGGAGGAGAAAACTGATGAAAAAAGGAAAAAAGACCAAAAGTGCAAAAAAATTTAACTTAGGGACTAAAGTGTATAAGTATCAAAAGTTGAAGGACCTAGGATTGCAATTTTTGAAGGTCGTGATCGAAAGAAAAGTCAAAATTCGAGGATAAAAATGTTTGAGATGAAAGTTGAATAACTGAAAGCGCAATTACCCCGAGAATTTAGCTGTAAGAAAAAATGAAATGGAAAAAAAAAAGATGTTGTATGACATCATCAATAGGTCATGATAATGCAAAATGAATAGGAACAAATATTTCTCTTTTATATATTGTACGTATAGATATAGATTATGACACATTCTTCATGGAAAACGTCTCGATTTAAATTTTTAGGCACAAGGCTAGGTTGGGGGGTTTAACTTCATGGAGTTGAGCCCTTGTCTGACCCTCCTTTTTTGGGAATAAAGTTTGTAAAAAATAACTTTCTGAAAATGCAAGATGAAGGGTTTTTTTTTTGTTGGAATAAATTTTGACACAATCATATCTTATCACATGATGTGTATGTAAACTATTTTTCATATGTAGTACAACTGATTTTATGAATAATGTTACTTTTACATAATGATTTACATAAATATGTGGTGTCAAAAAAAGAGTGAGAATTTTTTTTATTATTATTTGATTGAAAAAATTCTAACTCAATCATATCTCGCCACATCATGTTTATGTAAACTGTTATGTAAATCATTATGTACATATAGCATAATCGTTATTGTATTAGGAGATTATGTGATGGAAAAATGAATTTGGTGTAAATAAGTTTTAAAGAATGCGGCTCAAACAAGAACTAAATATGTTAGGTCACGTGATTATTTTTTGGACAGTTTAAGTCATATTTATGTCGCTCCCTTATGAACTGACTAGCTATCAAAGTTGATGACAAATAATACAATTATGTCGAAAGAAAAGAAAAAGCAAAGCTTAAAATCGGGAGACAATGCATTGAGTCGGCTCAATTTGGCCTCTAGCCACACAAGCTTAGTCAGGCCCACGACGCAATTCGGGCTCAACCCTACATTACAGAGCCGATATGACCTAGAAACGAGCTTGATTTGTTGGCCCAAGTTGATAAGTTGCCCAAACCATTGGCTTGAGTGGAAATTACATAAAATCAGCTATCTAAATATCGCTTTTAAAAAATGAGGTACCAAGTTTAATTAATCACAAATCAGGTATGACAAATCCTAATAAATTCATTTTCTCACTCTCACACTCCATCTTTTCATCTTCCTCTCTTCTCCCTCTTGCACTTCATTTCTCTTCTCCCACCACAACCGCCCGCCCTCCCGCCCCCTGCTGCAATTCGCAACAGCTTCACGACGCTACAGTAGGTGTGCAACGTCGTGATGCTGGTGGCTGTGGAGGTGCTGTAGGTTTTCGATGCGATTGTGTGTGCGGTGGAGGTCTTCGCCCGGCAGAGAACGAATAGACTGTGGGTCTTCGATGCAGTGGTGTAGGCGGTGGAGGTACTGTGCGTCTTCAATTTTTTGGTTGTGATTTTGTGGTGGTTTCTCGGTTGTAGTGTGGCTGTGGCGGGCGGATCTCTATGTGTGGTTGTTGTTGGTGGTTGGTTGTCGATGGTGTTATTGTTGGTCTGTGGTCGGGGCGATGGAGGTGGCGATGGCGTCAGGTGGATGGGACGAAGAGTTTCTGTGACCAACTATTTGGTCGATCTGTGACCAAGTATTAGTGGTGTTTTGGGATTAGGGGACGGATGTTTGGGTGTATGTGACTAACTATATAGATCTGTGACCAAGTATTAGTGGTGTAGTGGGATTGGGGACAGGGGTTTTGGTGTATGTGAGCAACTACATAGGTCTCTGTGGCTAACTATTTAATTGTGATCCTTAAATTTGTTAATCTGTGACTCAAAATATAACATGTGGCCAACAAATTTTCTTAACCTGTGACCAATTAAAAATCTGTGACCTATAAATTTTTCATTTGTGACCTCAAAATAATTTGTGACTAATTAATTTAATAAGTTGTAACCGAAAATTAAATTTTTAACTACTTAATAAGATATCAGTGACCTTGAAATCGGAGCAATTATCGGAATTAAGCGATGGCCAACGGTTGCCGAAAATTAGTCGTCGAAATTAAGCGCGGCTGGAGAACAGTCACCGGAGTAGTCGCGATCACCGGAATAGTCGTCGGAGCAGTGGAGGTGGTCTGGGGTGGGGTGGGGTGGGGTGGGGTGGGGGTGAGGTGGGTGAAGTGGTTAGGAGAGAGTATTATCTAGCTTAAATTTTTAAGTTAAAATCAAAATTAATTTTAACAACACATTTTATGAGATACAATTGAGGTTTTTTGCAAAATCTATCAAAGATTTCAATCGATAGATTCAATTAAAAAGTTTGAACCTCTAACATGAAAAGTTTGAGTAGGATTGTAGGATGCAGTTATAATTTTTACGAATTGTCAAATTTACCCTCGAATTATTTCTGCATAATTACTTTGTTGCCCCTCACCATTCACGGACAAACGCTATTGAAGCTAAGGGCAAAATAGATTTTGTACTGCGTAACCACTTTTCAATCTTTGAAAATTTTCACAGTTAACACTTTTTTGGGCTTGTTTGAGCCCCATTATTTTTTAATAATACATTTTGGAATATTATTGAAGAATGTGTGATTGAAAAGAAGAGAAAGAAAAATATATTTTGAAAAAAAGAGAATCAAACAAGAGCTAAATAAACATTATGAATCTCACATGATTGAACCAAAAAATAACTTTTTTTGCCCAAAGTAGCCCGACCAAGCGCTATATAAAAATTAATTAACCACCAATAAATTAAAATTCATTTTGTCTCTTATTATCAATCACACATTTTTCAATAAAATAATATTATACGTAAATTTAAAAACTAATCATTCCTTTTTAGTGACACATTTTTTAAAAAATTGTTATTCCTTTCATTAATTTAAAATTATGGAGCCCAAACAAGGGCATAAGTTTTAACTAGTGTTTTAAAAAGTCCGTCTAAACGGTGTCTAGGCATTGCCTAGGCACGAAGCGTGACGAAAACCCTTCACATTAAGCCTAAACGGGAATTAAGCGATTAACGAAAATGTTAACTCTTAATGCGCGCCTTAGTCAACATTCTCGTTGATCGCTTAATTCCCGTTTTGACTCAAATCAAATAGTTCTTAGTTCTTTATTATTTTTTTTAATAAAAACTTTTCATCTTCATTAAATGTACATTTCTTTTTGTTTTTTGTTTGTAGATGAAGAAAAAGATATTGAATTAGAGTTCGATAAAAAGTTAGATAAGATTTAAGTTACAAGCTATCTATATTATGTAATTATGATTTTAAAACTTCTCTTTTTTTGTAGGAATTATTAAGGACATACAATATTTTATAATTTTAAATGTTTGGTATATATTATATGAATTATTGAGTGTTTTTTATAATGATTAAAAATTAAAAATCAAAAAATATTTTTTTATGTCTAAACTCGTAAAATTTGAAATTTGACTTTTATGCTTAATCACATTTTACACTTTTTAGAACATTGGTGTTAACTAATTGTTCTTGGAATTCAAAAACGAAAAACCATATGGACCCGCCAACACAGCCGGGGCGACAACAGAAGCTTGTAGACGCTTTCTTTTCACATTTGTAATCATTTCCCTCCTTTCACATACGCTCTCACTCTATCACTGCCAAATTCATAATAAATTCACAACATACGTTACGCATTCTTTAATTACTAGTGTTTTTTTGCATCATTTCAATCTAAATTTAATTCAGCGGATAGGGAAAACTTTTAACGATCGAATTTGATCAAGACGATTGAATATCAGGTTTGGCCTCGGAATTGCGCTGTAATTTACGTTGTAGTGAAGTTCGTGCTCTTCTTGAAAAGAAAATCAAGTGAGAATTTTTTATTTTTTTTCCAGAAATGTAAATTTGAGATTTCACGTTTTGCGCTTTCTTGATTATGAAACTATTTGTGGTCATTACATATGTATTACTAATTATCACGGCGATTATATTTTTGGGTCGGAATCGTGGAGTTCGTTCTCTGCTTTTTAGGTTTCTTAAAAAGAAAATATAGTGAAAATTTGCTTTTTTCAGAAAAGTAAAATTGATATTCACGTTTTCCGCTTTCTTCTTCAGAGGCTGTGAAAGTTTAGTGCTTATTATCAGGACAATTATATTTTTGGTGGTTTAAATGTGCAGGTTTTTAGAAGGTTAATTACTTTGCAACAAAAAGTGCGAGTCTCTCTGTGTCCGTGTGTGTGTGCGCGCGATTATCAGGACAATTATATTTTTGGTGGTTTAAATGTGCAGGTTTTTAGAAGGTTAATTACTTTGCAACAAAAAGTGCGAGTCTCTCTGTGTCCGTGTGTGTGTTCGCGCGCGCGCACAATTTTTTTTTTTTTTTAATGCGAATTCTGTATATCTCTTTTCCTGTATGACTAAAATGGCATCACTGAAATTTTCTTCAAAAATGATTGATTTGACATTAAATAGCAGCATGTGGTAGTGTTAAAGGAATTTGTTATTTCAAGAACTATGTTTCCATGATTAAATATTTGGGTAAAAACTTTTGGATTCTCATTTTGATTATTTTGAATTGTTAAGCAGATGCAAAGGTTTCAAAGATTTTGCGCCGTATTATTTACTCATATAAGTCGTGCCCTCTTAAGTCTTATCTTCCTGCTGTTTTTTGGTGTTCATCTGTTGGATGCTTCATGCAATTTCTTGGTTGCTTTGGTTATATATCTTTTATAGAAATTTCCTACTTCTATCTTGGATTTTTTCATTTCACCCCAGGCACAATTTACTCAGCATGTCTGATCACCTCGGCAATCAGCCTTGGAGCAAGGAAACAACTTGTGGTTTCCTTCTATCCGAGCTACAGGTTGTCTTAAATTATCTGTTCATTTTTATAACTTAATTCCACCGGTGACAGATTCTCTGATTTGTGTTTCAAAATTGTTGGAATAGAAAATATGGGATGAAGTTGGAGAGTCTGATAATGAAAGGGACAAAATGCTTTTTGAACTTGAACAAGAGTGTCTAGATGCATATAGAAGAAAAGTGGATCAGGCAAGCTGCTACCGAACTCAGCTGCGGCAAGCACTAGCCGACGCACAAGCAGAAGTTGCAGACATTTGTGCGTCACTGAGGGAAAAACCAGTTCACATAAAGCAGGTCAATACTGAAAACAAAACATATTTTGGACTCCATATAAATCTTCCATAGAATATTTGCAATTAGTTCATATGATTGATGACTAGTTCCACATCTGCTGTTTGAACAGAGTTCTGGGAGTTTGAAAGAAAAGCTTCAGGCAATTATTCCTCGACTAGAAGAGATGAAGAATAAAAAGAATGAGAGAAAGAGTCACATTGCAGAGGTTCTGCAACAAATTAATAGCATCTCAAAGGAGCTCTGCAGATCCACCGAAGAGAACCTCTACGCTACCTTCATTGATGAGAGTGATTTGTCATTGAGAAGATTAGAAGAATTAAAACATCAATTACTTTCGTTGCAAAAAGAGAAGGTTATTTTCGTCTATCTTCAGTTATATGCTGCTGAGAAAAGTACAAGAGAGAAGAAAATGAAGATATTGAAATGATGCTGTTTCTTTTAAGATCGATGTACTGTGTGTTTAGTTTCAATTAAGCATTTTGTTTGGGAGGGATTTTTCCAAAAGTGAGAAATGATTTTTTGGGAGAATTTACGGTTAAAAAGTAGGGAAATGTTATGAGTCCCTTAGAATGTTTGGTTGAAAACGATTTTGGGGAAAAATGATTTTGAAAAATCTCTCCCAAACAAGCCTTGAGTTTCACATTATATGGATGAACTTTACTACTGTTAATAGTTTTGGCACTAACTTCCTCTCTAATCAATTTTACATCTTCCGACTTTGAAAAATCTCTCCCAAACAAGCCTTGAGTTTCACATTATATGGATGCACTTTACTACTGTTAATAGTTTTGGCACTGACTTCCTCTCTAATCAATTTTACATCTTCCACACAGTGTGAGCGCATGAACCAAGTTCTTGACCAGTTGAATATTTTAAACTCGTTATGTATGGTTCTTGGGATGGATTTCAAATTAACAGTTCACGAGATTCATCCAACTTTGGACGATGCATATAGCACAAAAAGTATAAGTGCAGACACAATCGAGAGGTTGTCTCTCACAATCAGTAGGCTTAAAGATGTCAAGATACAACGCATGCAGAGGGTATTTATATTTTTCTAATTTACGTTCCATGTTAGCATTTTTATCCTCCCTTTCTGACCGTTTTAACTTTTTCAGCTTGAAGATCTTGCAACCACCATGGTGGAGCTTTGGAGCTTGATGGATGTCCCAGTTGAGGAGCAACAAACGTTCCAAAATGTGACACGAAAAATAGCTGCATCAGAAAATGAAATAACTCAACCCAACACACTGTCTTTGGACTTCATTAATAATGTACATTAGTTATATTATCTCTCTAAGTAGTAAATTCTTTCAATTAGGTTCCATAGGTGCTTCCACACAGTTTATATTTTCGTCAGAGGTGGAATGCTGTGGTCTATGATGGTTCATTCCTGGAAGGAAAACATATGTATTTTTCCTTTTTTACAGGCTGAGGCAGAAGTTTTGAGACTGCAACAAATGAAATCAATTAAAATGAAGGAAGTTCTCTTGAAAAAGAGGTTGGTTTTAGAGGAAATCTGCAAGGTTGCACACATGGTTGTTGAAGAACAATGTGCAGTAGACCTTTCTACTGAGGCTATTGAGTCTGGTAAGGTTCTTGTTTTTCTTGTACATTAATATGAATGAATGGGTTTATTTGGATGAAAAGCAGTAGCAACCTATGATGTACTGACACAGACACGTGAATCCGACACGCAATTTTTAAACTTGTTATTAATTTTTCTTATTGAAATCTTCTAATTATGTGTACCTATTTGTTATTTACTTATAACTTTGAGTTAGAAATATATAATATGTTTAATATAAAAAAGAAAAATATTTATGGTAGAGTATTCGAGGAGTGTCGGACACGAATACGCTATCTTAATTGAAGTATCTGTGCTACAAAGGTAGCAACCCTCTCGTGTTTTGATGTTATTACCATGTGGCAGGGAAAATTAATCCAACAGATCTACTGGACCAAATGGAACTTCATATTGCTAAAGTTAAAGAGGAAGCTTTTTCTAGAAAAGAGATAATCGAGAAGGTTCAAAAATGGTTAGCTGCCTGCGAGGAGGAATGCTGGCTGGAGGATTATAACAGGGTTGGTTATAATGTTTAGTATTTGAGGCATTTTTACTTGATCATATCTCTCTATTTTAATATGTTTCTTATGTAGGATGGAAATCGCTATAACAGTGGGAGAGGTGCACATCTTATGCTAAAGCGTGCAGAAAAAGCTCGTGTCCTTGTCAACAAAATTCCAGGTACTTATATTAACATGTATCTAAGGTTTATTTTATTTATCAAATGTCGAAATTCTAAATAAGACTTGGAACAACTTCTGATCACAGAGATGGAACAATTTCCTTCTTCCATTTATTTCTTTTAAGATAGAAGTTAGTATAGTAACTTGTCAAGTTTTCTTTTACTATTGGTGTATTGATGAGAAGCGTTGAAAGCAATCTCTTTTTAAGCTTTTCCTTATAGCTTCTTGTTTCAGTATCATTCGTCACCTTTCTTCTGGAAATAATAATGGTTCTCACTTTCTAGACTTATACTGGGAATTTACCAAGAGAACAGTTGGATCCATCACATTGAATTTTAATTATTATGTTGACTAAGAAGACTCCAATCCAAAAACATTGGGATTAAATGTGCATTGATCTTTGATACATAGAGGTATTATGTTCATTGTTCAACTTAGCTCAAGTGTAGGAGGGTAAAGCAACATCACCTTGTTAATGAAGTTTCGCCACTCAACATCGATTAACATAGGAACGTGGGTTTGTGTGCCATGGATCGTGAGTGGAAAAATAAAGTCTGGCTTTAGTATCATGATTAAGCAGAGTAGCAGAAGAGGATCTGCTTAGCGAACCCATATAAGTTTGAATTAGACTTATAAGTTGAGTGGAGGGGTGAAGAATAATTTTTGAGATCCATGTAACATATTTTCTTGATTATGTGTTGTATGGGTTATAGGCTTTGTTTAGTTGCCACGTCCACCCTTCTATACTATTTCACTTTTAATTTATTTAACTTGTTTTGGTTGTTATCGAAGCAATGCTGGAGACACTGAAATCAAAAGCAAAAGCCTGGGAGAAAGAAAGAGGAGTCGAGTTCTCCTATGATGGTGTAAGCACGTATCTTGATAGAAATTTCGTCGGATAAATTGATCTTGGTCTTCTTTTAGGACATACTATCATATGTTTGGGTTGTATTTCCATTCCTGTATAGCTTTTTCTATGATTATACTTGTATCCAGGTTGGCCTTCTATTCATGGTTGAGCAGTATTGTGCACTAAATCAGGAGAAAGAACAAGAACGCCAAAGGCAGAGGGTATTTTAACTATTTAAAATAACTTTTTAATGCTTGATTTAGGTGGGAATACAACAAAACAATATGACTAAACACAAGTTTCTTGCATATCATTATGTAAAAATAAGGACCAGAAGAAACTTCAGGGACAGTTGATGGCAGAGAAGGAAGTGCTTTTTGGGTCGAAACCGAGTCCATCAACTAGTGGGAACAAAAATTTTCGACCTTCAGCTGGAAATGTTACTAGTAAGAGATTTTCATTAGGAGGGGTTGTCCTTCAAAACTCATATGCAGTGAAAACCTCTCTTCCATCTGGTTCTCTTCTGAAGAGCAACTCTGGGAAGCATCCCAGTTTACACAACCATCAGCAAAGTGGTCATTATGCTCGTTCTTCAGGTAAACCTTTCCTCAAACTTTTTCATTCTCTTTTATATTCTTTGATCATTGAATTCGATTGCATACTTGTTTGTTTTAACTGTTCAAACAGGCAAGAAAAACATGTCAAATGTGCCGGTAAAGCAGCACTCTTCTACTGAATTATTGCTAGTTCGGAAACCCCTGTCTCCTATATCGTCCTCGTTGTCGTCCAATATCGAGTCCATGAACATTCAGGGTCAGAATAGAGAACTTGAAAAGATGCATAGCGTTTGCAACAGTCCAGTGGCAACTCCAATGACAAAATTTTCTGTTTTTGACGAGAACAAAACCCCAAGGGTGATGCCAATTCCAATGCCTGCAACTCCTCCAACAGTGTCGACTTCCACACAAACAGAAATGATGGCCTCGACACTTTGCATTCAGGATACTCAAGATGTCAAGTATTCTTACTAGGAGAGAAGCTGTTATTGCCTTCCTAAAATTACACCATTGAAATGACTTTCGCTAGTTTGATCTATCAGCATGGCAAAAGACTCGTTTTCAGAGTTTGTCGACTTCCATTTTACTTTGGCCATCCTGGTTTGAACACAGCTAACAATAGAACAAAAATGATGGAGGCATAAATTACTGCTAAACTTTATTCTAAGTGAATTGGATGCCGAAATGAATTGATCCTTTGTCATTTCGAACAGGGGGGAAATTCAAATAAATTCAAAAAGAAATTTTACTAAGCAATGTTAATGACGAACAGCCACGTGCTGTAAAATTTAAGAAAATGTAGACATGAAACCTGCAACTCTTCTGCTAAACAACGCTTCCCTCGTACACCAGAATGCAGAGACAAATGGTACAAACATTAAGAGAGAGAACTGACAAAATCTAGATTGAAAAGACGTACTAGTTCCTGAAAAGTTCCAAACAATGTTCCTGATCCAAATTGCGGCTCCAGAACTTTTTGTAATACTCTGCATATGTGAAATTTCTATAAATGGTTGGAGATCCATCGTTCGTAAGTGGCTTTGGAGCACTTATTACTGCACTATCACACGGACAGAGGAACGAAGCCACTGACATTCTTGCTTTATCAGCATTCACCACAGCTCGATGCCAAACGCTTTTGTACTTGCCGTTACTCAGCGCCTAGAGAAAATAAGCAGGTTTCTTATAGTTGGATAAACAATCCATTTTTCACAATGTAGACCAATCTGTAAACTCACTTCATGCCACTGAATTCCATTTTTATACTTTAAAGGGGCACGTTATCATGTTCCGTTGGAACTTAGAAGTTAGCTGCCGGTAGATTACACACTTGGTACGAATACTTGAGTGCGTTTCCTGAAAATTGAGTACTCCTAAGTGCCTTAGATTCAGAAAAAAAAAGAGTTTTTTGGAGTACGCGATATCATTGGTAATTTTAAGCTTCAGTGTAAAGAGTTGCGTCTCATGAGCACTTCCCAAGGCTGAAGGTATTCTATTTCAAATAAAAAATTAAGAACCATATCAACTCATCTTGTTTAATAGGCCAGTAGATATGTATTGACAGCTTGAGAAGTGACATTGGCATTTCATGTCCATGGTCTATTCAGTACGCGTCTGGCCGCTTATAAGGTGTATTTATAACTTTTTATTAATCAAAATTAAAAATATGTTACTTATTTCAACAGTAAGGATAAAGCTATCATTAAAATAAGTTAGTTTTTTTTAGTCAAATGTAACTTAGCCGAGCAAGTTTAGAAACATTTTAAAGCTTGACCAAACATGCTCTAAGTTTATATCTTAGAGTTTCTGTATCTTGCCATTCTAACAAAAGATTTTATTGCTTATTTTCCAAGGACGTGGCTTACCTGGAGTTGATCACCAATGTTGATGACGAAAGCATCCGGGTGGGGTTTTACTGATAACCATTTGCCATCCTTAAGAACCTGAAGTCCTGCTACTTCTGAATCTTGAAGTAGAATTGTGAGGGCATTCGGATCTGTGTGTGCCGGTAATCCATAAGTCAATTCTGGTTCGGGGCATATTGGATAAAAGTTAACTGCCATATGTTGCCCTTGTTCTCCTAATACATTCTTTAGGTTGTCTATATTTAATCCAAGGCTCTCAGATATGGCTTCCTGCAATCTGAATCCAAGCTGTCGAACTTCCCTGCAGTAATTGCTTACGATATCCCTACAAATGAAAGGAGCAATGCATCATATTGTTTTTCTTTCCAATTAAATATGAATTTTCAAATACATTAAAAACTAGTGGAGTTTAATAACTACTCAAATAAATTAAAGTTCGGCCAATGATCTTTAATTTAGCATCTAATATCACCTAAAGTAGCCTAATCTTAGCCTCAAAATTAACATACAATGCCCAAAAGCAGTGAACGGTTTGAAAGGTCTTCCATTATTAATCATTAAATTGCTCATGTTGTTGCAGCTCTTTCTGGCAAAAAGTTACAAAAGACCTAGTACTCAACTAGCTTTATGTAGCCATTTCTCAAGGTCTACATATTTTTATTCTTAAAAACACACCTTCTTAAGTGAATAGATAAACGTTCTGATGAAATTTCATCAAATCTTTTCATCGTCTGTTAATTCCAATAACTAATTTCAACATCTGCTTTTATTTTCTTAGCGGAACTAGTGTTGCTCACAGTGAGGGATTCTTATGCTGAGAATTAGAAACACTAATTCTATTCCATCGAGAGCAATCAATTAGCACAAAAGAATAAGGACACGCAAGATTTATAGAGGTTCGTGAAATTACATCCTCTTCCGCAAGATTTATAGAGGTTCGTCATAATAGTTAGGTTTCACAACTTAACATCATAAGCCTCGACTAAGCATACAGATTTAAAATCAATCCTTCCATTTATATGAAAAAGTTTGAAACATATCTCTCTTCAGCTTGTTCCTTCAGTAAGATTATTAGTTTCCGTCCAAGACACTACAAATTCTTCTCCATCTAGTTGAAAGGTATTCCACAAGAATTTCATAATGAGCTGTGCTACATGTACAACTGGATTGTACAATCCGGTTGTACAATCACTCACATGGAGGGGGCTCCACAATTTTTTTATTAATCGTGGGCTCCCCTCATGTGAGTGGTTGTACAACCGGATTGTACAAGTAAAATAATTGTTTCATAATAACAGAAAGACATCCTGCAATATTTCCTTTTCATTTTTCAGTTGTAATAAGTGACCTATAGATCATGGAATAACTGGATTAATTTTCTAGTAAATCACAAAAATTATCATGCAAAAGCCAAGGTAATAAACTCATATGACAATGATTAGAAAGAAATATTAAGTTACAAATTATGCAAAAACATCAATGTGCATTTTTTAATGAACCATGCTACTTGTACAACTACGATTGACAACATTGGTTGACAATCACTCACATGAGAGGGGGGTCCACGATGAATAAAAAAATCTTGGACCAGAAGATTGTCAACCAATGCTGTCAATCGGAGTTGTACAAGTAGCAAAATTCTTTTTTAATTCTTCGAAAGTAGAAGACTTGAGGCTACATAAACATGATGGACGATTGGAATGAACCAGAAAATAAGTGATGTCAGAAAGAAAAACTGTAGCCTTACTTGAAAGAAGGGGGAACAGAAGGCCACTCAGGCACATATTTCTCCAATGGATAACAGTGAAGCCTGAGATAATCTCTCCAATTGTGAACAGTCTCCTTCTTAACGTTAAAACTTGTGGATAACCTCATAGTTTTTGATGGGTCATCGGAGTAAAACTTCATTTTCTCTTCCACTGGTAAACTAAAGAATTCATGAGCGACCGCTAATATTTTCTCCATTGATTCCTTCGATATTCCATGATTGATCACCTGATAAGCAGTCACGAAGTCCAAAAATTAAAGATAATGAAAGTTGTGAATATATGTACATAGTGATGCTCTTAGTGCCAATCCATGAGCTGGTGGCCAAAAAGACGATCAAGCATAGATATATAACCTGGAAGAAGCCATACTCACGACAGGCATCGCCAATTTGTTTAATTATTAGACTTCTATCTCCACAACCCAAGTCAATTACAGGAACATTCTCGCAGTCAGCAACTTCAGATAGTTTTGGTCTTTCAGATTCTGGACGGATATAACTAGGGGGAAGGCTTGAGTACCGGATTCCGCTGGAGATAACTTTCTCTTCCATGGAACCCGGTCCCAAACTTAATAAAGAAAAAGGAAATAGCCTTCAACGTTGCGACTTTGTAATGAGGCTATGGCAGCTTCAAGGAACACACTGAGCAGACAAATGTCTGCTCCTCAGATTCAACATCTGATTGACTAATAGAACTTTCAGAAATGCCCTTGCGAGTTCTCACAATAATGGGGGCCTGAACATTTTAACCGTGTCAGTTTTTCTATCCAGACAACAAAAGAAAAGAGTGGGAGACAGAGAGCACGAATGCTGAAGATAGGAATTTGTTATTCTATTTTATTAGTATAGCGAATAAAACCGACAAACGTATACAACAAAAAATTAAGCTTTAGTCCCCAACAAATTTAAGGTTGATTGTATTAATGTTTTTCATCGCTCCATCATCCAATCAGCACAGGTCTTTTACAGTCACCAATCTATGTCTCTCTATGCTAACTTGTTTTATTGGGATATTGTTTGTGAATTGGAAGATGGTCACAAGACCTGCTCCAACCATTTTTTGGGTTTTATTATCATTTCTCAACAGAAGTACTGGAAAAAAAAAAAATAAATAAATAGTTAGACAAATAACACATTTTTATACAAAGCAAAACACATGCACTTGAAATGTTTGCTCCATGTTAAAATCAGTACAGAAATCTTAAACTGCAGCAATATTGGATTATATTTCTCAAGCCTCAGTAATTGTCAGTTTGGAGTAAAGGTTAGTAGAAACTTGCCCAAACTAACCTCTACTATGGTATTCTTAATAGGAGAGAAACTTGCCCAAACTAACCTCTACTCCACACTGACAATTACTGAGACAGCTAGTATCTGAAAACATAAATTACTAGGAGTTTGATGCCAAAAAATGTCAATAGAAATACTGATTATAAAACTTGTACCTTTTCTTTCCGAGCAGCACATGCTAGTCTGAGCCTGTTTTTAATTAACAAATATGGAGCATATTTTATGCAATATTTATAAGGCTAATCTCTTTCTCTGTTAGCTGTTCAATGAATACACAACATATTCCACTTAGGATCATGCTATACGTACGAAACCATTTACAAAATCTCTTACACGCTACACACAATAAAAGTGGGACCACACAGTCGACATTTTTAAATTCACGTGGGATCCGCATTTTTTGTGAGAAGGAGTAACACATTTTGTATAAATGTGTTTATACTTATATCTTTATCCTTAATGTTAAAGTCAATTTTGTTACCCATTAACAATGAAAAGAAACTACGCCTTGTTAGCAATGAATTTGGAGGCGACTACATGAGTCTTTTTATGTTTGTCAACCTGTGACGTAACTGAAAGCTTTATGCAAAAACTTTAGTTTCTTCATCCTTGACTTCAAAAAAGAAAAGAGATTCAACCTTTTTCTTTGCAATTAACATAAACACAACTCACAGCAAATTCATTAACCATTCAAAAGCTCAATCTAAATTCAAAACATCTAACCATAAGAAAACAAATGCAAATTACACCATTTTACAGCAATTCAAAAGCTAGCAATAAGCACCCACAAAGTAATTAGTTAGTGTTGTGCGTGAACAGAGTTATGAGGTATAAAGAGAAGGGGAGAAAGAGGAACCTAGGGCACCAATCTTCTTCCATCAAGCACGTCATCCAAAATTGGCTCATCATTCTGTCAAACACATCACAGAGAGTAACCAACTTTTCAAGTTAACCCAGTACTACAAGAAAACACAATCAATTCAAATTTAGAGGGTGTTTGGCAGGATTAAAATTAAATTTTTAGTAGATGGTAATAGAAAATTTTGAAATGTGTGTTAAAAGGTGGTGGGATCCAAGAAATATTTGGTTGATATTTATTGTTTGATTTTGATTTTAATATGAAACAAACATATTTTATATACTGATCAGGAAACTAAAAAAAAAAAAATTGGAAAAAGATCCTAAAAATTTCGGTTACCCGTGAATCATCAATCACTACAGTCACCAACGGTGATGCCTCTATGTATTCTTACGTCAACGCGTCGAATTCTCGATGACGTCAGCCCCAGAGATCAGCGACTGACGCCACCCTCATGTAATCAGCGCAAATTACGATCAAATTATATCTTGAATTATTATTGCACATGGAGTGATGCAGCTGAAGGTGAAGACTGGGCCTGGCACCTTATTTAAATCCCGTTTGATTCTTTCCTTTTTTTTTTTTTTTATAAAAAATAAATTTTAAAATAATATATTGATGGAAAATATGTGGTTGAAAAATAAGAATTTTTTTATTTATTTATGTGAAATATTATTTTAATAAAAAATGTGTGATTAAAAAGAAAAAAAAGAAAAATACATTTTAATAAAAATGAAAATCAAACGGTAATTTTTTTTCCTCTTTTTGTCCTGTTTCTGGTGTTTTCCTGTACAAAAGTAAACAATTGAATTGATGTGTTGAAAAAATGTGTAGTACCAAACAGAGATTAATGTGGCAGGATTCACCTCACACTTATTCAAAGGAGTGTTCTAAAATGCTCGCTTAAGTGGTGCCTAAACGTGAGGCTGGGGCAAAACTCTTGACTTTAAACTAGTGGCACTTTATTAAAAAAAAAAATTCCTTTTTTGAAAAGTCATTTATTTGACTTGAGTTTCACATTTTTAATTGATTTTATCTATATAAAAGTAAAAAATGAAAATACGTTAACAAATTTCAAATATGACTTGTCTAGCTGAAAGTTAAAATTATGAAAAATAGTCTAATTTTTGCATATCAAAAACTTAAAAATTGTATAATTGATTAATTCTAGGAATTATCAAATAAAAATAGTATGTTATAATTTTAGATGTTTGGTATATTTTATTTTAATTATTAAATAATTTTTAAAATGATTAAAAATTTAAAATAATATTGAAAATAGAAAAACGATTTTTTATGCCTAGGTCTCGCATAAGCTTGCCTAGGCTCGTAAAACGTCAAACTTGACATCCACGTCTAGTCATACTTTACGCTTTCTAGAATAATGATTCAAAGTATGGTCCATATATAACCTGTTTGAGATTAAAATCAAGATCTGTTTGATTCCCATTTTTTCAAAATTCAATTTTCTCTCTATTTTTTTCAACCACATATTCTTTATTAAAATAATATTATTCACAAATAAAAAAATTGATTTTACGCGCAAAATATTTTATTTGATAAATGTGCGGTTGAAAATGAATATATTAAAAAAAAGTTTTTAAATAATAGTTTATCAAAGAATTAATTGTTCCAATGGTCACTGAACTTAAATCCACGTCTTTGATTGATGACTGAAATTTAAAAATGTCAAGTTTTGGTCACTGAACTAAGGTTCATGTGTTCGATTATTCATTGAAGTTTAAAATATCGAGTTTTGACCACTGAACCTTGAAAAATGTTGTATGTTACTTATTAGCATAAATGTTGAACTTTGAAAAATGAGTAATGTATAATATTTTTCAAAGTTCAGTGGTTAAAACTCGATATTTTAAATTTCAATGAACAATCGAAGATATGGACCTAAGTTCAATGACCAAAACTCGACTTCTTAAATTTCGGGGACCAATCAAAAACATGAACTTAAGTTCAATGACCATTGAAACAATTAACTCTTTATCAAACAGGGACTCAGCTCTAGATGAATAGTATTTTTCAACTTTGAATCTCCTAATTAATTTTTTTTTTTTTTAATGTGTGACATATTGTATTTTCTTAACAAAATGTGAAGACGATAATGCTCGGGTATTTTTTTTTTCCGCAAAATGCTGACTAATTTTTTTGCAAATGCTGGGTGTTCTACAGTTCTGCTACCAGATAGAGTGGTCCAGGCTTTGAATTTGAACTTGGAATCCATTGATTCCCAGCTACTGCAACCATAGAACAGAGCAAATGGAAATTTTATTCCTGACTATGGTAATAATTATTCCTCGCCTTTTTTTCTTAATTATGCCAAATCCCTTTTTACTGTTTGAATATCTTAATCTTGTATGCTAGTTAATTTTCTTGATTCAATATGCAGCTGCTGCTGTGAAGTACAGAAATAATGTTCAATGACATAGCAGAGGAAAAATCAAGGACTAGCAGCAGCAATTAATCAGGACCTCAGGCTTCCACAGGAGTGGACTTACTGACCAAAATTACAAATGGGTTAGGAATCCCTAAAGAGGATCAGACTAACAGTTATGTATCATCAAAAAGTCATAAGATTGCATTGTTCAGGATAAAAAGAAAAAATATTCAAATACCAAAATTTTCCAGAAATTGCATTGTTCAGGATAAATTATTATTATTATTATTATTATAAAAATATTGCTTACCTTAAATGAGACCTCCATGCACGTACCCACTGAATTTTTCGCTTGTGTGTTCAACGCCTGTGAAAAATATATGTTCAACTGGTGCCTGAACAAAATTAATTAATCAGGGAAAAAGGTAAAATATTGTGGATAAATGAAGACTCTTCCTACATTATTTTCGATGTCTTTTGTCCAGTGCTTGCAACTATGAGCTAATTTAAAAAAAAAAAAAAATATTTAATTAATTTTTTTTTTAAATTTTACACAGCCGGCCCGGGCTCGGGCCTAAACCCCAAAATGGGGCTCGGCGCAATCGAGCCCGAGCCCGGGTCATCTGAGCTTTCGAGCTTTATTGTCACCCCTATATGTACTTCAAAAATGTGTTGATTTTTTCTCAATTATATAAAAAAAAAAATGTGATATATAGGGACGACAAGTTACATAACTCTTCCCAAGTTTTCCACTTGCACATATACCTCTCCTAATTACTGGAGATTTATAGGACACATTAACATTTTATTATTTTGAGTTTATTCTCACCAAAAATCTCAAATTATTTATAAATAAGGAAGCCACATTCTTAACCTTCCATTTGTGGAACCTATGTCCTGAACTTTTTAACATTGTGCAAGCACAAGGGTGGATCCAATGCAATATTTTTTGAAGATAACTTTGTCACTAAAAGAAAAATGCAAAAACAAAAAGAGAACAAAGTAAGCGTTATCGTTAAATTTGCATATTTGATGCAATGTATTAACTTAGGAGACAAAAATAAATAGACAACTAAAGTACTATTTAAGTAGCAACTTACATTTCCTCGAAAGAACAAGCCTCCAAGTGATTAAACTCTATAACAGCCCAAGAATTACAATATACAAATTCTCAATCCACAAATTCAGGTAAAAAATGAAAAATACATCAAATAAATTTTATTTAGAGCCTCATTTTATTGAATAATGTACTTTGAAATAGTAGATTGATGGAGAATGTATAGTTAAAAATGAGGAAAGGGTTTTGAATTTGCGTGTAATATTATTTTATTGAAAATAAGAGAGAGAAATCTATTTAAAAAATAATGAGGATCAAATAAGAGCTTGAGTTAAAATTAGAGTTAACGGGAATGAAGTAAATTTATTAAACTCAATATAAGTAGCCATCTTTGAATAGCTATTTTAAGAACATCGTTCAACAGATTTAATATTGAAGTACGCATCACACAGACGATCATGAAATTTTTGAAATAATTCCAAGAATCCAGGGCTGCCCTCCTCCCCGAATCGGGAAGAGAGCAGCATTCCCGAATTAAAATTTTATTTATTTTTGGTATTCGTTTGGTTTTATTTTCTATGAAAATAAATATCAAAATGGATAAATTTTTTTACAATTGAGTATAGTATTTGATGAGATTGTCAAAAAAAAATTAAGTTAAGGACAAAATTTTAATTCGAGAATGCTGCTCTCTTCTCGATTCGGGGAAGAGAGCAGCCTTGTCCAAGAATCTATTTTAGCTATCAAGAAATATAGCCTGAAAATAAGCTTAAAGAGTGAGGTCCATGAATTAGATTTCTTACGACCATTTTTAACTCAATATTGCGATCTCATATTCAGCAATTTCGCAATTTGAAATGTGCATTGAAAAGTCAATAATGCTATGGGTACAGGTTTTCTTCCACCGAACTCGTACAGGTTTTCAAATTTTGCTGATGTGGCAGCAAGTTTTAAAAAAAATTGATGAAAAAGGCAACAATCAAGGCGCGAATTTTGACTTCCATTTCCCACTAGAAACCCAGCTTCCCCCTTCCCCAAAATAGAGCCAAAACCAGCCCCCATCCCCGCCACTGAATCAAAACTCATCGGCGAGAAGACTTTCTCCATCTCCGTTTAACCGCCATTTACATTTCCGGCCGACTACAGCGACCACTTTCCCCAACAGATTTAATCCTTGTTCCATGGATAGTTTCCTTTCATAATTAGCTTATATTTGTCAACAGATTTAGTCCTTGTTCCATGGAGAATTTTGCTGCATTCATACTGTATTTCTTACTGGATCCAGTGGATTATTTGAGCGTGTGTTTGAGAGAGAGAATCTCCAACTATGGTGGGTCATGCAAATAATTAAGATCTATAGTGACTGTAATTAAATATTGATTTTTTAAACTGAAGGTGGCATTAGCACTTAGTGAATGACTCAATTGATAATAATTATGAAGAATTGGATTAAATTATTTGTAATGTTTTGTTTCTCATAACGAGTTATAATTGAAGTCTAAAACCACTAGTAATTATGAATTAGAGATTTTAGTTATACTAGTCGACGTTCACTCACACCTTCATGATGTATAATTGTCTCTTCTTTTTTAAATGTAGGTCTTCGTCTTTCTCTTTGATCAATAAGCCTAAATCTTCGCAAGTTACATGTATTGATTATTTCCTAAGCTATAAATCGTTGAATTCTCAGCATATTCTTCAAGAAAATGCATTCATCTTTTTTATGGCTTTCAATTGAATTGGCCATTGCAGTAGGAAAATAGTATTCGTCTTTCTTGTTTGTGTTTGAGTAAAAGCATGCTTATTTTAATTTTTAATAAACAATGCCACAATATCGACTTCTCGACTGAATTTGAATGAGCAGGAGGTTTCGGAAGTTACCTATTCGGAATGAGTGATGTTATTGCCAAACAATCTACTGAAGTAAATGATAGACAGAATATTAAGAACCCATCACTAACTTGGATGATTGGCTTTCTATTTGTGGTTAGCTTTCTCGGGCTCTTCTCTGTGGTGCCCCTTCGAAAGGTACATTATTAAACTCAGCAACACTTTTGTTACTATACATAAGAGTTCACTTAATTTACTTAAGCCATCCTATAAAGTTCTTGAAGGGGAGAAGGTTGTCCGGAAATGTAAATGGCGGTTAAACGGAAATGGAGAAAGTCTTCTCGCCGATGAGTCTTGATTCAGTGGCGGGGGTGGGGGCTGATTTTGGCTCTATTTTTGGGAAGGGGGAAGCTGGGTTTCTAGTGGGAAATGGAAGCCAAAATTCGCGCCTTGATTGTTGCCATTTTCATCACTTCTTCTCTTTTTTTAAACTTGCTGTCACGTCAGCAAAATTTGAAAACCTATATGAGTTCGGTGAAAGAAAATCTGTACGCATAGCATTATTGTTGAAATGTAGGCCACAAGTGCTTCAAAAAGTATCAAGAACTTTTCCTAATGTTTGATTGATTGAAAAGTAGGCCACAAATGCAAAATTTTCTTTGATTGATTGATTTATTATTATTTTTTATGGGAGTTTGGTTGTGCACTTGTGCTTAAGCTCACCCTTGCATCTTCCCTTGAACACGTGTTATATGTTGGATAAATTGATACATAAATTAAATCCTTATTAACCAAAAGTACGTGCATGCAAAGTCGGTAAAATCGTTACTTATAATTGCATAATGTTGAATAGAAGTTTGACTTATTGAAATGAAAATATGCGTACAAAATATTGACTTATTGAAATGTAGAAAATAAATGAGATAAAATAAAGTGAGGTATGCGAATATAAATCTTTTTAAAATAGATTTCGTCCATTGCATTTGTGCTAACATGATCAAATTGATTTGTGTATTCCAATATACAACGTTTCTTCCAAATATAATATAGTACAATATTAATTTTGCTGAACGAATTAACGATTTGACTGTACTCTTCAAAACCTGATGATTTTGAAAGCTAAATATCGAACATAAAACTCAAAAATTATTTAAAAATTATTACTTTTTATTCATCAACAAACCCGTAAATTTCAACATTATATTCATAATTCATCTAATGGGAAAAATTATTTAGACGTTAAATTTTCTAGTAACGTGCACGAGAGATGATTGGCTTAAAGGGTACAAATGTTCAAAAAAACTATTACTTTTTATTCTTAAAATTAAGTGGCAGCAGTTTAAGTTATTTACATGTTGCTTTTTTTGGACAGTTTTACGCTTTTGGACATATTTCACATGTATAATTACATGGTCATTTAAGACTAAATAAACATATATTTTTAATCAAGTGGGGATCGTTGAATTTAATTTTTTATGTGGGCTATATGATTAAATACAATTGTATTGTGTTATCTTATATTCTTAGGATCAATCAAGTGATCTAATTATTGGGCCCTAGAAACATCTAAGCGGTATGGACTTTGTAATGTGTAGAGACCGGACTCTAGTCCATTAGGTTTGATGGAAATCTAATTGACTAGTACTTAAAGAAATATTATGTAGTTATGGTCCCCAAGCCAAATTATCAATTGTTCATGTATTCTCTACTGCATCTATCTTAGAGAGAAATCAATCGGACACTAAGGACATTTGGCTGTGGAAGATCTTAACCCACTCAAGAAATCAAACACATGGATCAAGGTACACTTCCGCTCATATTTCAACATGGATGGATTAATTCATAAATCTAACAAGTAGTATCGGAACCAATCCATTTTTAATCTTTGAGAAATTGAAGTTTTTTTTTTTTTTTAAATTCTGATTTTTTTTTTTGGGATTTTGATCTTCCTTGAATGTTATTATATGGATCAATCAAAATTATATGGTATCGTCTATGGATAAATCAGGCGCTGCACTTTCCTGCAATTTTCATATATATATATATTTTTTTTTGTTTTCTTGCAACTTGATCCAACCAATAAAAATTTGCAATCATATTTTAGAGAATAAAAGTCCAAAATTATATGCCATGAAATCAGGTATTGGGATCTAAGGTCAAAAATTACGACTGTTATATTTTATTTTGCCAATTAATTAATGGATCAATGTGACTGCCATATAAATTTGATTATTATAGCCCTTTGGAGCACATCTAAGTTGGTAAAGGATGGGCATTGCGGGGCTTGCAACCTCAGCGTGGGGAGTTCGATTTCTGATTGGAGCAGTTGAGTGATGTAAACCATTTATTAGTTGGAGCAGTTTGGTGATATAATAATCATGGAGGAGGCTCCTTTGGGGTTAGGAGTATAAAGGGTGCACGGACCTTGATCAATTTGGGCATAATTCGCGGTTTACATCCGTCAGTTACTGAGGGACCGGTGGCTGGTTGTCCAGAATATAGTCTGGCGTAAGCTGAGAAATTTGGGTATAAAAAAAAAAAAAAATTTGATTATTATAATATGATCCAGTCAATATTTACGGCTTTTCACGTGAGAGAATTAAGGGTATGTTTGATGTTAATTTTAATGAGAATAGAATTTTTGGAATAGTGATTGATGGAAGAAAGTGTGGTGGAAAAATGATGAAAAGTTTTAGATTTGTGTGTAATATTATTTTATTTAAAAAATGTGTGGTTGAAATGAAGAAAGAGAAAAAAAATGAGAATGAGAATGAGAAAAAAAGGAGGCCAAACAGGCTCTAAAAGTGTTGTATATGAATTCAATTTATATAGTCAAATATTGTGGCTGCCTTTTGAATCTTAGATAGAATTTAAATTATTGAATATGAATTCAATATGAAGTCAACTTTTGCATGCTGCCTATATATATTCTGGGCAATTCAATTTATAGATTTGACGATTTCGGATGGGTGAATTTTTTTTGGGGCGGGGGCTTGACGTGAAAATTGGATGATTTGAGGGATTTGCTTGCAATTTAAAATTAGGGTTAGGTTTTCTAATTTTAAAATTCAATCCCTTAAATTTTAAACTTTGGTTATTCAGCCCTCTAAGGTTAAAATTCATTCAATTGGGCCTTTTAAAGTTTCGGGTTTAATAATTCAGTACCTAAAGTTTGAAAATTAATTAATTTGGGCAATTAAAGTTCTGAATTTTGTAATTAAGCCCTGAAAGTTCATAATTGGTTTAAATTAGCCCCTAAAGTTTCTAATAATTAATTTTTAGATACCTAAAGTTTTCAATAATTAATTATTAACCCCTAAAGTTCTAGATAATTAATTTTCAATCCCCAAAGTTTTGAATTATTAACCCTAAGGTTCCTAAAGTTTCAAGATAAATAAAATTAAATATTCTGCTTTTCAAATTTTGGTATAAATTACTCATTTGGATATATAATATTCCAAAGTCAATTGATTGAAGTAATATTTTGTCAAAGCAACCTCTCTTGTGGAAATTAATTAACTTAGAATGTTAGAAGGAATTTGTGTGCATACTTGTTCATGTGGATATTAGCCGGCTTAAAGGAATGTTAATATTTAGTCGAATTGCTTGCACACTTGTGGTGGTAAACGTATGACAATTATAAAGTTTACATGTGAATAATAAATTAATCCAAGGATGGATTTATTATTTGACATGAGTTATTGTCAATGTTTGATCAACACCAAGAGTACCACTTATAATTAATATTACTGTCCAAAGATTTGATATTAATGATGTGCTAGGTATCTTGAGATGGGGCATACCATTATTTGGATTTGTTGATTATTGATTATTAATATTAATGTGAGCATAATTTTTTCCTTTCCTTTATACAGCTAGTCCATCTGCTATTACAATATCTGCAAATATCAATTCTTTTCCCATGCTCAATGGGACAAACTTCAAGGATTTGAAAGAGAACGTATTAATTGTTCTTGGCTGCATGAATCTAGATCTTGTGCTTTGGATTGGGCAACCCACTTCTCTTACGGAAGCAAGTTCTTCTGATGAAAAGATGAACTTTGAGAAGTGTGATCGCTCAAATCACACTTTGGTCTGTTCTGAGATTAATTTAGTTTCAGTACCTAGAAACACTTGGTGGTTAGATTCTGGTGCTACTACCCACATAAGTATTTCTATGCAGAGATGTCTGAACTATCGAAAGCCAAATGATGGTGAAAGATACATTTATGTGGGTGATGGCAAATCGGTAGAAGTTGATGTAATAGGGACTTTTAGATTATTATTAGAAACTGGTCATTATTTGGATTTGAAAGACATTTTCGTTGTAGCGTCTTTTAGACGGAATTTGGTTAATGTTTCCTTGTTGGACAAATCAGGATATTCTTGTTCATTTGGAGACAATCAGTTTAGTCTTTCATTAAATTCCAATGTGATTGATACTGGTTTATTATCTGCATATGATAACCTATATTTGCTCGATACAGTTGTATCATTTAATGATACCCTGTATGTGGAATCACGTGGTACTAAACGCAAATTAAATAAAGAAAATTCAGCAAAATTATGGTACAAACGCTTAGGTCACATCTGAAAATCTAGAGTTGAACGACTTGTGTCAGATGATATTTTGGATTCCCTTGATTTCACAGATTTTGATATCTGTATTGATTGTATCAATGGACAACAGACCAATACAATGAGATTAGGTGCTAATAAAACTTCGGATGTCTTAGAATTGATACACACAGATATTTGTGGACCATTCCCTACGACTTCTTGGAATGGTCAACAATATTTTATATCATTCATAGACGATTACTCACGTTATGGGTACCTATATCTCATTAATGATAAATCTGAGCCATTGGACATGTTAAAAACTTTTAAAACTGAAGTTGAGAATCAACTCAACAAAAGGATAAAGAGCGTTAGGTCTGACCGTTGTGGTGAGTACTACGGCAGATATGATAGTTCAGGTAAACAACGTCCAGGACCATTTGCTAAATACCTAGAGGAATGTGGAATCGTCCCACAGTATACCATGCCAGAATCTCCTAGCATGAATGGTGTGGCTGAAAGACAAAACAGAACTCTTAAAGATATGGTAAGGAGTATGATTAGTCATTCTACCTTACCAAAATCACTCTGGGGAGAAGCATTAAAGACTGTAACTTATATTCTGAACAGAGTACCAACTAATGCAAAAACACCTTATGGGCTTTGAACAGGCAGAAAGCCTAGTCTAAAATATTTTCACATTTGGGGATGTCCAACTGAGGCTAAGCCTTATAGGCCACATGAAAAGAAATTGGACTCCAAAACAGTGAGTAGCTACTTTATTGGTTACTCTGAGCGATCAAGGGGCTATAAATTTTATGATCCCACACTTAAGTCAATTTTTGAAATGGGAACTGCAACATTTTTTGAGGATGTTGAGTTTGGGGGATGAAATAAGGTTAGAGACATTGTCATTGAGGAAGAAGTTGAGGAAAGATCGGTTTCGATTCCTACTATTGCTTTTGACAATGTTTAGGTGCCTATATCTGTCATTGATCAAGAAGCAATTCCAGAATCTCAACAAGACAATGTTGAAGAACCTCATATCCAAAATGAAGTAATTATTCCAGATGTACAAACTCAACAACCTCAAGAACCAATACATTTAAGGAGATCTACGAGAGGAAGGAAAAATGCTTTTCAGATATTTTATAGTATTTCTCCAAGAACATGAGGAAAATAATGGAGTGATGGAAGATGATCCAATCAACTTCCATCAGGCCATACAGGGTTCTAACTCTCAAAAGTGGATTGATGCCATGAATGAGGAGTATAAGTCTATGCAAGACAATAAAATTTGGGATCTTGTCCCATTACCAAAAGGTGCGAAACACATTGGTTGCAAATGGATTTTTAAAACCAAGAGGATTCGAAAGGTAATGTGGAAAGATATAAGGCTCGTCTTGTGGCTAAAGACTTTACCCAAAAGGAAGACATCGACTTCAAAGAGACTTTCTCTCCAGTTTCAACGAAAAATTCTTTCAGGACAATTATGGCACTTGTTGCGCACTTTGACCTTGAGCTACATCAGATGGATGTTAAGACGGCGTTCCTCAATGGCAACATTGATGAGACGATCTATATGGTACAACCAGAAAACTTTGTGTCAAAAGCCTTGAAGAATATGGTTTGCAAATTAAAGAAATCCATCTATGGGCTCAAGCAAGCTTCCCGTCAATGGTACTACAAGTTTCATCAAGTTATTATCTCATTTGGTTTCGAGATGAATGTTGTTGATGATTGTGTGTATCACAAGTTCAGTGAGAGTAAGCATATTTTCCTAATTTTGTATGTTGATGACATACTGCTTGCCACTAATGATATAGGAATGTTGCACGAAACCAAAAGATTTTTATTAAGGAATTTTGAGATGAAATATCTTGGTGACGCCTCTTTTGTATTAGGAATTCAGATACATCGGGATCGCTCTCGAGGTATTCTTGGATTGTCACAAAAAGAGCTATATCGATAAAGTACTTAAGAGGTTTGACATGCAAGACTGTAAATCAGGTGACACCCCTGTCGCTAAGGGAGACAAATTTAGTCTCACACAATGCCCACAAAATGACCTTGAAGTTAAGGAAATGCAGAAGATTCCCTATGCATCAGCTGTAGGGAGTCTTATGTATGCTCAAGTTTGTACACGTTCAGACATAGCATTCATTGTTGGAATGCTGGGCAGATATTTGAGCAACCCTGGGATGGATTATTGGAAAGTAGTCAAAAGGGTTATGAGGTATTTAAAGAGAACAAAGGATTACATGCTCATATACATCAGATCGGATCAGTTGGAGATCATAGGGTACTCAAATTCTGATTTTGCTAGATGCCAAGACAGCAGGAGATCCACATCAAGCTATATCTATCTGCTAGCTAGATGAGCTATTTCTTGAAAGAGTGCCAAGCAGACACTCATAGCTTCTTCTACCATGACAGCAGATTTTGTAGCATGTTATGAGGCATCTAACCATGGAATATGGCTAAGAAATTTTGTCACTGGGCTGTACATTCTAAATGGCGTAAAAAGACTGCTAAAGTTATATTGTGACAATAACTCAGCAGTTCTATATTCCAATAACAACAGGAGCTCATCTAAGTCAAAATACATTGACATTAGTTCTTGGTTATGAAGGAAAAAGTACAGAATGGACAGATTTCCATAGAGCACATTGGAACAAACTCCATGATTGCGGACCCGCTTACTAAGGGATTGACACCCAAGGTCTTTCATGAGCACACTACTCATATGGGTGTTCTATATCATGAGCATATCATATTTTAGTGGGAGTTTGTATTTTTATTACTTTATGTATTGGACACATTTGTGTATTTGGATAATTTTCTGTACAGAAATAAAGTATTCAGTTCATTTCACTCTGTCGTTAAGTTCAGTATTGATCTCACTAAAGAAATAAAATTGGACTAGTTGGAAATAGGCATGTTTAATATCACATTACATGTAATTTTCATGCTACACATCCATACTTATGTTGTCGAATATGTTGATATGGTGACCATTGATGGGTTTAGTTACCAATATAAGTGTAACGAAGGCCGCTTTAATCTCATGCTGACATTGTAGATGAACCAGATTGTAACTAAGGGGATGTTTCAAGACAAGATAGCATTTGGTGTGCACTTAAGGTTATACAATATAATTGTTTCGGATTACTCATGTAGTCCAAGTGGGAGATTGTTGGATTTAATTTCTTATATGGGCTACATGGTTAAATACAATTGTATTGGACTATCTTATATTCTTAGGGCCAATCAAGTGATCTAATTATTGGGCCCTAGAAACATCTAAACGGTATGGGCTTTGTAATGTGTAGAGACCAGACTCTAGTCCATTAGGGTTGATGGAAACCTAATTGACTAGTACTTAAAGAAATATTATGTGGTTATGGTTCTTAAGCCAAATTATCAATTGTTCCTGTATTCTCTACTGCATCCATCTCAGAGAGAAATCAATCGGACACTAAGAACATTTAGCTGTGGAAGATCTTAACCCACTCAAGAAATCAAACACATGGATCAAGGTACGCTTCCGCTCATATGTTATTCTCATTGATTTCAACATGGATGGATTAGTTCATAAATCTAACAGGGATATCATGCACACAATGATAAAACATTGGGTATATGATTGCTATAAATGGAAGATTGTGAAAGTCAAAGAATGATTAACCAATAGGGGGTGAATTGACTTTTAAAAAGTTTTTGAAAATTAATTTTAAATTTATACAAATATGATAGCAAATGAAATAATTAAACAACTATGCACAAATACGAAAGCAAGTAAAGACAAAAAAGATAAATTCAAATCATAAGTGCAATATAAAACCGATAAGTAAAAGGGAGAGAGATGACGCAAACGATATGATTGTGGAGGTTCAATTCAAAGTAATGATTTACGTTCTCCGTTATCAAGCTCTCCGGCACGAGTAAGGTCTTTTCACTGTGTTAATTAACTTATGGTACAATCCAACCCTTCATAACGGTTCTGATGACTTGCAAACAAGGAGCACCGATCATTCTACAATGTTGAGTTTTATGAGACCTCAACACGACCTACACTATTGAGTTTACAATACCTTACTATGACCCCACATGTTGAATTACAACAAGGAGCATCAATCATTATACAATGTTGATCTTTACGGGATTTCAACATAACCCACACTTTCTCAAAATGATTTTACAATGAAATCTTCTCTTGATAAATAATACAGAACAAATTAAGTACTAAGAGATGCTAACACTTCAATGAATAGTAATAAATGATAGTTTAAGTGTTATATGAAAAAAAATTGATGAATATGATGAATTCAAAATTTAATCCAATCAATCAAAAGAGAGATGTTGAACTTTGATAAATATTATAATTTTACAAGTTTGATTCAATAAATATTATAGAGTAGTGGAAGACATGATACAATGCAAGTTCAAAACATTTCTTTAAAATATATCTTTCTTCTTCATATAGAAATAAGTTAAGCAAAACGAGAGATGAAATTTTTTGATGATGATGATAATTAAGGAGTTTGAATCAATCAAAATTTTTGATATGAAGAAACAAATGACATTAATGCAAACAAGAACTCAAAGAATTTTCAAAACAAAAATATTTCAATTTGATGCTCTTGAATCTTTTGTGAAGAATGGAAAGAGTGAGGATATTTATAGAGTTCAAAACGTCAAAAAGAAATCTGTAAATGCTATTCAACTTGTCCGGTCAATCGCCTCTTGTCTGAATGATCAATATAGCCGTTTGTACAGTAAAAATCAGAACTCAGAACGATCAAATCTTGAACCGTTGAAATTTTTCTGTCAATCGTCCCTTTTAGCCGGTAGACCGCTGACAATTTCAACAATTTCGCGTTTTGGCCCCGTTTGACCCGATTTGAAGGTTTTGAAAGGCGTAGACCTTTGCAAGATATTTTTAACTAACTTTTCATGATAAAAATATATTTTTCGAGTCAAAAAATCATTTTAAAAGTCCAATTTGTGATGATAGCCTTTGATCTTTTGACGATCATCGATCAATTTTTCATAGTATGCTTTGAAAAATTAATATTACTTTTGATTAAAATATTTTATGCAAGTGATAGTGAAAATAAATTTTCGTGCACAAAATGATTTTTGTGTTATTGTCATTCATTACTAAGGATCAAAGTGTTATATCTTTATATATGATCTAGAAGGCCTAGTCTTTGATCTTGTTTCAAAATTTCTTTCATGTTTGGCTCCTGACTCTTAAAATTCTCATCTTGATCTTTCTTTGATGCTGATAAGTGTACATTTACACACTTATTGGTTTATAATTATTGATGAAATTGAGCATATTCTGTGCATAATTGTGTATTATTTGATTTTATAGGCAAAAACCCCGATCAGAAGAAGAAACGAGCTAAAGAAGAGGAAAATAACTAGAAGTGTACAATTTTGTGAAGTTGAGGACTGAAATACACTTGACCAAAAGATGGAGGGCTTTGACTGCAAATTAGTAAGGGTCTAAATGAAATGAAGTTCAAAATCTGAGGACTAAATTGTACTAATCCAAAGATGAGGGATCAGATTGCACAATGATCAGAATATTCAAGGACCTGAGTAGCAAAAATGGGATGAACCATGTGACCGCATAGGTTTTGCCTATGCGGCCGCAACGTTGTCAGCTGAAGTCCCAGTACCGTAATTGTTTTGCCTATGCGACCGCATAGGTTTTACCTATATGGTCGCATAGAAGGAATTTTCAGAGGCGGTTGAGTTTTGTTTTTTCTCGAGTTTTGGTCAAAAGTTTTGATTGCTTTTGCTTTGTTTTATATGTAAAACTTATCCTAATTCTATTATTATATTATAACTATTATAAACTAATATATCCTATGTCTATCTTTAGTAGACTTAGGATAGAAGCAATAGAGGATAAAGATAGAAAAAGTCTTTCATTTTAAAAAATCTATCTTCATCTCTTTGCTCTAACTTTTCTCTCTCCCTTTCTCGAAAACTCTCTGGTTTTACTTTTTTTTTAGTTTAGCTTTGATTTTGTTTAATTTTCTTAGCTTAATTTAGGGGTTGAAGGTGGTGTAACAAGGAATTGATCAAAGAAGCACTTGGAAAACAATTGGAAGATTTCAAAGTTGTTCTACAAGGGTTGTATCTATCATTTTGAATTTCTTTCACTAGTTTCCATGTTTATGTTGTATTGGAACAAGAATTTCTTTGTTACACTACTTTTATAATGAGCTAAATAGTTTTATGTTGGAATTTATGTATTAACTTAACCAAAAGTTTCATTAGTATGTTGTTTTGTATGACAAGATGCATGTGTTACTAAGTTCTAGATGTTTTAATTATTGTATTTTATTGACTATCATGTATTTGATCAATATATGATATGGTTAAATGATTGGGACAATTATTGAGAAATTGTTGCACTAGCTAGATCAAAATAATTAAAACCCTAGGTTTGTATAGTTTCGACTATACTTGTTTAGGTGATATAGGGATATACATATACCCTAGGTGACCCTTTGAGTATTCCCACAACAATTTAATACAATTGGTTAAGTTGTATCCACATAGAGATATAGTGGATAGGTTCATCAATTAGGGTTAATTTCACTCGGGAGAGGTTGTTAACTAAAATTGGAGAATCGGGTCTAATCTGATACTTTGGTAAAACTAGCATCTTTATTTCATCGATTTTGATACTAATGAAACAACGGTTAAGTGAAAGCATAAATTCCAACATTTTTCAAATCAAAAACCTTTTTCGTCATTTACTCTGTCTTTTTAAAGTTAAATCGAGTCTTTTGTTTTATTTCTCGTTCTTAAAATTAATTTTTAAATGTGTGTGTCACTGTCATTAATTTGAAACACATAAACTTGTAATCGGATAAACACTTCTCGTGGGATCGACTCGAACTTTAAAAGGTCTATTATACTACTTGATTCGTACGCTTGCAGCATTCGTATTCGGCCCGATTAGATGCCATCTCTTATACTCTTGATCTTGATATTTTTTTGCATTTATCTTTTAAGCTCACGGCCTTGAATGATTTGACTTGAATGCTTAACTTCCACTTTGATCTTCATTTGAAGTTCGATATATAATACTTGATTGATTTTAACATTGAATTATCATCACTCAAAATAAATTGTTAGAAATAATATTAAACTTGTTTGTTATTATCAAAACATTGATGATGAAGTCAACCATAAGTCAAAAAAATTTCAATTTTTTATTATGACAAACAAGATGATTTACAAGGCATGATTGAACAATTTATATCAAATTGATAAATGAATATACGTTATAAGTTTATCATGCAATTCATATTCTCCCTATCTTTTACAAATCAATAATCATATATTCAAAACACTTTATATTTTCAATTCAAATAAGCATAATCATCTCAATGCTTTTCAAACCTATCACTCAATTTTCCCTTTTAGCATAAACAAAAAAGTTAGCATATATGAAAGGAAAAGTATGTCATATAAGATCAAAGCATGAGTGATGAAAGTATAATCATTTAAATAAGGTGATAATCATCACTTTATAGTAAAAATATTAATCAAAATATGAGTGATGAAATGACGAAAGTATAATCATTTGGGTAAAATTTATATACATTCCAACCAATTATGCACATAGAACGAGTAAGACATTTAATATGAATTTAATTCAGCCACATACTTCAAATTTTGTGATAATTCTCAAATTTTCTTTAGTGTTTAAGATAAAACATTTGCAACCAAACAATTTTAAGTAAACTATTTTCATTTAGCGTAATCCTATTCATTTCTTACAATGTGCGATTCTTCATTTCTACAACATCATTTTGTTGAGGAGTCTTAGGAATCAAGAAATAGCCATCAATTTGCAAAAATCACCAAAATCAATATTATCAAATTTTTCATTATGATCACTTCAAACATATGATAGTGTATCCCTTTCATTTTGAACATTTTTACAAAAATGTTTAAATGATTCAAAGTCAGAATGTGTAACTCGTTTGTAAAAATGTCTGAAAAGGGTAAAAATGTCTGAAATATTTTTACAAAAATGTTTAAATGTCTTTTTTGTATGTTAGAATGTGTAACTCGTTTGTTCTGGACAGAACTAGGGTTTTAAAGAAGTCTCAGATTGGTTTCCATAAAAAATTGAATCAAATAAGTAAACTAGAATTTTCACACCGAATTTCAACAATGCGACCGCATGGTTATAGTCCATGGGATCGTATGGAACAATATGTTTGTCCCTTGATTTCCTGCCTTCTCTTGTGCGACCGTATGGAAGATGTACCATGCGTGATGCGACCGCATGGCATACACCATCTTCCAAAGTCGTCGTTTTAGTCACCAAACTATGTTTTCTCATATCTTAGCCCTATTTCTTCATTCTCCTTCTTTCAGAATAACATGTTTTGACCAATTTATTACTTAGTTCGTTTTCATGGTCAATTTGCCCGTTCGGGGTCATCTTTTGGTTAATTTCATTTTGATCTCTGAACTTTCGCTTTCTTTCATTTTTGGTCATTTTTCGCTCGTATTCACATAGGTTTCGTTATATCCATCGATATTGTCTTGGAAACACAATTTATATCGAATTAAACAATATTTCTTCATATTTATCGACAATTGTCCATGTTTTGTGGTCTAAATAAGTGCGCAAAACGCACTTATCATTAACTGCACCATATTTTTAAATATTATGAAGGTCCTCAAATTTTACTCATTTTTAGCTTTATGTCCCCATCATTTCTTCTCTCATTCTTATCTTTTAACCTTCATCTCTTCTTATCTCTAATGACAATCTCTACCAAATACGTTGTTATCGTGAGAAAAATATTTTATCGAACTTTTGTATTCGTTGTTTATCATATTTAAAAATATGAGAGTCAAATTACTTCATCCTAACTAGTTTTTTAATCATCATCACGATCAATATGTACTACTTAGTATAAGTTCGAGTAAAAAAACGATGAAATTATTAGAGATACAAGTGAGGAAATGAGCAATAATTAGGGACTTTTATTGTAATTAAATATATTGTGTTGTTAACAAAAATTGCAATGAGTTAGTTATCCTTTTTAGAAAGACAGAGGTATCAATTTTTTAGCCATATATCTCAAGAGAATCTGATATTATCTATAATTTTTTAACTAATCATAATTAGGGTAGTATTTGAAACATTTACGCTATTCAATTTTTCCTTTAGTCATCAGACATTTAAAAAAATTGTTAACCAATTAATTTTTTTAGCAATTTCTTCTATCCTAATATGTACAATTTTTGCTTTATCATTCTACTCTTTATTTTAGTGTTAAAATAAAGTAACTTTTATTATAAATAAGAGAAGAATACATTTGATAATTTTAAATGTACTTAAAAAAAATTAGCATACAAATAAAACATCTCAACAATCTTAAGATTTTTTGTTCCAGATTTTTATGCCTCATACATTTCTGTCCAAGGGGGAAATGGCCCACCCCACACAATATTATTAGTTGACTTGA
Source organism: Osmanthus fragrans (assembly GCA_019395295.1). Taxonomy (NCBI): domain Eukaryota; kingdom Viridiplantae; phylum Streptophyta; class Magnoliopsida; order Lamiales; family Oleaceae; genus Osmanthus; species Osmanthus fragrans. The sequence continues at coordinate 14,955,526 of CM033349.1, forward strand.
TATAGTGGACAAAATTTTCACTTGATAAGGACTTTGAGGCATTGGGAAGACTTTGCACTTTATAAGGACAGGTCTTTTGATAAGACAAAATGATTTTTTAGTGTTGAGTATTAAACTCAAAATGTAATTTAGAGATTGTTTGATTCCAATTAAAATCTGATTTTAATTTAAGTTAAAGTCAAACAATCAATATTAATCACAATTTTCATGGGTCCCACAATTTTTTAACCGCACATTTTAAAACTTTCTATCACAATCTACTAAAAAATTTAATTTTAATATTCACCTAACACCCTCTTAGAATTTTATTTATTACATTTTTATTGTTCATTTAAAAAATAAGTTATTATAGAAGTGGTTTAACAATCTGCCGTGTATTAGGATTAGAATTCAGTAATCAACGTAATGAACAACGCTAATAGTGCAAAATCAAATCAACCTGCACTTATCATATGCATAACCGGACATGTGTGTGTATACTCATGCAAACATATCAAGCTTATGATGTGTTCAAATCCCGACCCGTAGTAATCAAAATTTTCATTTATTCGCTCGAGAGATACACACCCCAAATTTATTCTTTTTGCTCAATTATCTCAGGGTGTGTTCTAGAGTTGAGATCAGGTCACTTAAATCCTTACCTCTCTTAGTTTGGATAGATTTCGCAGTCACAAGTTGACACTTCAACAAGCAGATATTCTCCTATTTTTTTTATTGTTTCAACCTCTGAGAGTAAATTAAGTTACTTGCCTTGCATTAAGGGTATAATTCTATCAACCAAATGTCTTGAGGCTGTTTTCTCACTCTATTTTTCTTTTACATTTAACATATTCTTATTTGCTTTTTATATAACTCATGTATTGAGTTTTAGGCCGATGACTTCCAAATCAGTTGACTTTAGGGCACCAGGTTAATCACCCTTACAAGCTTACTTGCTTAAATTATAAAGGTTCGGGAATATGTGTTTTTTCTCTTTTTTTTTAACTCTTCTTTCTCTTGCTTTCTATATAACTCATGTATCGAGCTTTAGGCTGACGACTCTCAAATCAATTAACTTTAGGGCATCAGGTTTTCAGACACCCTTACAGGCTTACTTGCTCGAGTCATAAAGGCTTTGGAAGGAGTGTTTTTGTCACATGGCTTTATGCTATGCCCCTATTTTTTTTTTTCAGACATTTAGTTTCAAAAACCAACCTCTAACTTAAGGCTTTCACCTCATCTTTGTCTCATTAGTTTAAGTCAATCCACACAATATAATTTCATGCACGGAACCCCTACTCATCTCGCTGCTCCCTGTAATAGCTAAATCATCTCCAAACTACTAAATAATGGGTTTAGGATAAGTATACTCGAGATTTTTTCGATCTAACATATCATGTTCAACTCTTCTATAAATCATGAACCTAATCACTATTTTAATATGCTAAACATGAGTGTTGTGCACAAAGAATGTCAAGTTTTACATAGACAAGTATTGGATAACCTAGACACGCACAATTTCCACTATTCATAGTTCATACTTATTCTACTATTCACACCATTGCCGACAAGACTATCAAACTCATACAAGTACACAAAACAATTAAGCAATTACTGGAATATAAATAACATTTTTTTTAAAAGTCAAACAAGTACACAAACAAAAAACAGTAGATCATTTACTAACATTGATGAATAACGAATAAGTCATGTAAATTCTACCACCCCCCAAACTTATACATGGCATTGTCCTTAATGTGCAAAATGTGTAAGTTTAATACAGAATTTGAAAGACAACTGCTACAAACAAAATGTGGGAGGTAGGAAACTCCCCTGATCAAAATGGAGGTGGTGGTGATGATGGTGGAAGAAAATTGGGTCCAGATATGCCATCGTCCGGTGGTGGAGGTAATCGTGCGAGAATCTGCCTCATCATCTCGGACTGCTCCTTAAGTAATGTGGACTGCCCCGTCACCTCCGTCTCAAGACTGCCCAAGTGGTCCCACCACGATACCTTCATGTACCATAAAGTTTGTCTCATTGCATCGCTGTCAAACCAAACTGAGATGCTCTAAACATTTATCAAATACAGACCCAAATACTAAGAAGTCATCCATGAAGACTTCTATGAATTTCTCCACCATATCGGAGAAGATGGCCATCCTGCAATGCTGAAAAGTAGCAGGGGCGTTGCATAGTCCAAATGGCATCCTAAAGTAGGCAAAGGTACCGTAAGGGCAAGTGAAAGCAGTCTTCTCTTGGTTATCTGGTGCTATTAGAATCTGGTTATACCCGGAATACCCATCAATAAAGCAGTAGTGTGAGTGACCTGCTAGCCTCTCCAACACGTGATCAATAAATGGAAGAAGGAAGTGATCCTTCCGAGTAGCATTATTGAGTTTGTGATAATCAATGCAAACTTTCAATCCCGTAACAGTCTTGGTAGGTATCAATTCATTCTTCTCATTTCGTACCACTATAATACTTCATTTTTTTGGTAGGACCTGAATAAAGATGATCCATGCACTGTCTGAGATAGGATAAATAATTCCAGCATCTAAAATTTTAATCACCTCTGCCCTGACTACCTTATTCATGTTTGGATTAAGTCTCCTCCAACCATCTATACTAAGCTTGAAATTATCCTTCATGAGAATCTTATGTATGCAAAGTGAAAGGTTGATCTCTTTAATGTCAATGATAGACCACCCAATAGCTGTTTGATTCTCTCTGAGTACCCAAAGCAGTCTCTCCTCTTCCAACTCGGTAACTGAATTCGAAATCATGATAAGGAGTGTAGAAGATTCCCCCAAATAAGCATAGTGCAGATGCGGTGGTAGTGGCTCAAGCTCTAATTAAGGCAGTTGTTGGATTGATGGCAGTGACTTTGTAGGACCGGTTCCCAATTCCTCAAAATTCTGTTTTTGAGCATATGGTGGGTTTTTCTCCATAAATTGTGCACAAACCTCAATCTCACTAGAATCGGTGTGAGTGGATTGAGAATGCATGATACAAGTTTCATAAGCGTTGGATGGATGCTGTAACTGAAAGGTTTCATTAATTGCTCTGTCAACCACATCAATCTGAAAATAGCTGTTAGTCTCTGTAGGATATTTCATAGCTTTGAAGACATTGAACGGAATCTGCTCTTCCCCTAATCTCAGAATCAACTGCCCTCACTGTACATCTATAAGAGCCTTCTAGTAGCAAAAAATGGACGATCCAAAATGAATGGTACATCCTTGTCTTTCTCCATATCTAGAATAAGAAAATTTGCTGGAAATATGAGTTTTTCCACTTTTATTAAGACATCCTCAATGATTTCTCATGGATGAGTGGTTGATCGATTAGCCAGCTGTAGGGTTACTATGGTTGCTTTAGCCTCGCCCAAACCTAGTTTCCTAAAAACAGAAAGTGACATTAAATTAATGCTAGCACCTAAATCACACAAAACTTTATCAAAGTAACAATTTCTTATAGTGCATGGTACAGTAAAACTCTCTGGATCTTTTAGCTTTGGAGGTAGCTTTTTCTGAATTCTTACATGCATTTCTCTGTTAGCATCACCGTTTCGTGCTCCTCCAGGTTGAGTTTGTTGGATAGGAGTAAAGTGGACTTTTAGAGTCCGGATTGTCGATTCCACAGAGATTGAGTAGTTTAATGCTAATTATATCGACTTTAACCGAAACAAGATGAGTTTTTGATGTGTTTGATACTAAATGCTAACCGAGCTAGATAATAAAATACTACTATGAATGAATTGGTTAAACTAGATGCAAATTATACTAGAATACAATATGAAATTGAATGCAAATTGATTTATTTAAGATGAGAAAAACGCATTAGGATCACGAATTCCCATGCAACAATCCATTTAAATCCTAGTTTTACAATTTGACAACACGATTAAATATTGAAGAATCAATGTTTCTATTGAATTTAATAATCTCTTTCGAGTAATGTAAACATATTCTATCATGCGATCCGACTATATTTCTATGACGAATACAAATATAAAAGAATGCATTAACTTTTATGAATACTTAAAGATTCACATAGAGTATAGCGATATATTTCTATCCCCTATTGGACCCTATGGCAATTTATACTACATCGAATCTATTTCTCTTCTTTTGAATGCATAAAATAGATCACCACATTCATATAATTAACGCGCGCACAATAATTATATGGAAGAAATACGTATAAATCATTTAATAATTCAAAAACATGTTTTAATGTCAAAAATATAAAACTAAAGATTAAAATATCATGTTACAAGGTTCATCGTTCTCCTAGTACAAGAAAAACTAGCCTAACATGCTAAAGAAAGAAAAACAAAAGAATAAATGAAGAAACGTCATCACTCAAGTAGATATTCAATTAATTCCTTGAAGTACTTGATGAATCTTCGCGTTATTCCTTGTTTCTTACTCTTCAATGTCAAAATTATCTCTAAAAGTGTGTAGCCCCCTTTTTCTGTCGAGTCTAGGGTTAAAAAGAGGTCAAAAATTGATTTCCATTAAAGGTTGAATCAAATAAGGAAACCAGAATTTTTATGCCGGGATTGTACAATGCAACCGCATGGTTAATTGAAATTGATCCCTGGTGTTCTCGGTTTCTTCTATGCGACCGCATGGAAATAACACCATGCGACCGCATGGTTCAACATTTTTTTCACCGGATAGTATTCGGTAGTTTGGCCATACCATTCTTATCTGATATCCGATTAGGGTGATTCAAAGTGCGTTGGAAAGATAACTTAAAGAGCTACAACTTTGATTCATATATAATCTTCCAATTCGATCTTTTACCATGTCAAATATGGGTCTCAATATAAGGCTAAAAATCGGTGCATAACTTTTCGATTAGAAATTGATGTGTGATCATATTTTGACGATATTTCATCCCTTTGATGTCTTCTTTCAACCAATGGACTCCTAGTACTCTTGAATCTTCATTTCATCATCCGTCACATATACATATTGTTTTCATATTGTTCATTTTGATCCCCGAACTTTCGTTTTCTTTTGTTTTGGTCATTTTTCGCTCGTTTTCACATACTTCTCGTTATATCCATCAATGTTGTTCTGCAAACACAATTCATATCAAATTAAGCCATATTTCAAAATACTCATCCACAATTATCTATGTTTTGTAGCCTAAATAAGTGCACAAAATGTACTTATCAGATGTCCTTAAGAAACTTGACGTAACTGGGTATCTGCATAAGTGCTTCAGCCAACGGAATGTTGATGTGAAGTTTCTTGAAAACCTCCTTAAACTTCATGTATTGTTGATCTAGTTTATGTTTCTTCAACCTATGAGGGAATGGAATTAGGGGCTCGTATGGATTGATAGGAATGGTTGTTTTACCCTGTGAAGTATCTGAACCCTCTTTGGTAGTTGTCACTTTGGTTTGGTCAGTTTTTCCATCATCTGCAGGAGATACTGTTTCTTTGTTTGCACCCGATTTCTTCACATTGATCTCTGGTAGTTGGACCCCACTTCTTGTAGTGATGGCTTGAACATGTTCTCTTGGATTCACTTTAGTATTGCTTGGCAAGATACCTGGTGTCCTTCCATTCACAGAAAGTGCTATATGTCCCACCTGCGTCTCCAGGTTCTTGATTGCAGCACCCTGATTTTGGAGGGTTGTTTCGATCTTCCTCATGAATTGGCTATTTGTTTCCATATATTTATCAATTTTTTCCATGAACTTCGCAAACATTTCATCTAGCTGGACTTTCTTCTCTTATTGAAACTATCCCTGAGATCTATTCTGATTTTGGAATTCGTTTTGATTTCCATCCTAAGAAAAATATGGATGATTTCTCCACCCGAGATTGTAAGTTTCAGAGTGTGGATTGTTTTGTTGGCGTTGGCCCCACTGTGCATATCTTCCTGTTCCACTCATTGTGAAAGGATTGGGGATTCTACTTTGCTGTATTCTACTCCACATTCTTCGCAATTTGGTTTTCTTGCTTGTGCATTTGCTAAATGTGATATACTCTTTACCTTGTGAAACAAAGAGTCTATCTTAGCAGTTAAGGCCGAGTAGGTGTCTACCTCATAGACACCCGATGATTTCTTCTAAATTGCCCGTTCAAGGGACCACATGGCTGAAGTACTAGTCATTCTCTCAAATAATTCCCACGCTCCATCAACTGTTATTGTGGTTAACGAACTATTGGATGATGAGTCAACCATACTTCTGAAATATGGAAGTAATCCTGCACAGAAAAATCAAATTTGAGCTTTCTTATCCAAACCATGTTGAGGGCACTTCCATAACATGTTTTTAAATGTATTCCACACCTCATCAAAAGAGTTAAATTCATTCTGACCAAATATTGATACGTCATGTCTCAACTGTGCTACCTTGGCCAGTGAGAAGAACTTTGTACAAAATCTGCGAGCTAGCTCATCCCATGTAGTTATGCTTGCAACAAGAAGTAAAATTAGTCATTCAAGAGCTTTATCCCGTAAGGTGTGTGGGAATAGTCTCAGCCTGATAGCATCGTCTGAAATTTCTTGGTATCTGAAGTGTTGACACATCCAAAAATTGAGATATGTGTGTATGTGGATTCTTAGTAGTCATCCTGTAGAATTGATGCCCATTCTGAATGAGTTGGATGACATTTTCTTTTCAGCTGGAAGTTTTGTTGCCCAAATGGTGGATATATAATGCTAGTTTGACCTTGGACGACAAACGGTGCCATGAAATCTCCAGGTAGTATATTTTCTTCATCTTTTTTCTCTATATTTGTTGGAGGTGCGGGATCGATTACTGGGTTGATTTGATGATTAACCATCGGTATTTGCTATTTTTGGTCTTTTTGTTGTGCTATTGCTGCCTCTTTTTGCCTACGATGAAATGTTCTTTCAATTTCCGAATCAGTTGGAATCAATTTACCGTCAACCGACCTTTTCATGTAAAACCTGAGAGAAAACAACAATAGTAGCACCTCGATAGGTAACAATGAACTAACTAAATAATAGAAAGTAAAGTAAAAAGTTCGAATTAGTGTCAAAGTAAATAAAATAAAACTAAATTAAATCCTTGGAAGCGGCACCAAAAACTTGATAGACGAAAATATGTTTCGACTTATATCACCGCAAGTGTACGGTTCGCTTCAAGTAATAAAGTGGATTTTAAGTCCAAGCTTCATTCCCATAGAGATTTAATAGTTTAATTCTATTTATTTCGACCTTAACCAAAACAAAATGCGTGTTACGTATTTTGTAACTCAATTGTAGCTAAACGAGCTATCTACTCATGCAATTGTGAATAAATAAACAAAATTAAATACAAATTATATTAAAAGCAATTATACGATTAAATGCAAATCGATGTAATTAATGGAAAATAAACGCACTATGATTGCGAATCCCCGTACAATGATCTATTTTAACCCAGTTCTACAATATGACTATACGTTTGATTTGTGAAGAATCAATGTTCCTAAATCATTCAAAACTCTCTCTCGATTAAGTTTGAATCCATTTTCATACGCGACCAGACTATATCTCTATGACGGGAGCAAATACACAAAAATGCATGATTTTTGTGAACACTTAGAAATTCACGCAAGGCATAACGGTATATCTCTATCCACTATCGGACCTTACGACAATTTATACCATGTCAAACTTATTTCTCCTCTCTGGAATGGATGAAATATGCCACCATGATCACAAAATCATTACGCAAATAATTATGGAAGAAAATCAATGTATATAAATCATTCAACGAATCAAAATACGTGTTTTAATGGTTTTTCTAGTACAATAATATCTAGCCTATCATGGAAAAATTAAGAAAACAAAAGTTATAAATAGGAAAAGACATCACTCAATTGATTCTTGAAGTGAATTCTTGAATTTTGGATTGAATCTTCTTGTTCTTCCCTTTGGTTCTTGCTCTCCAAGTCTTTTTTGTATGCTAGAATGTGTAACTCCTTTGTTCTAGACGGAACTAGGGTTTTAAAAAAGTCCCAGATTGATTTCCATAAGAAGTTTAATTAAATAAGGAAATCAAAATTTTTAAGCCGAATTCCAACCTTGGGATCGCATGGTTATAGTCCACGCGATCGCATGACACAATAATTTTTGTCCCTGGATTTCCTGCCTTCTCTTGTGCGACCGTATAGAAGATGTACCATGCGATTGCATGGTATACACCATCTTCCAAATTTGTCATTTTAGTCTCTGAACTATGTTTTCTCATATCTTGGCCCTATTTCTTCATTCTCATTCTTCTAGCATCACATGTTTTCACCAATTTATTACTCAGTTCGTTTTCATGGTCGATTTGCCCTTCGGGGTCATCTTTTGGTTAATTGCATTTTTGGTCCCTAAACTTTCGCTTTATTTCATTTTTGGTCATTTTTTTGCTCGTATTCACATACGTTTCGTTATATCCATCGATATTATCTTGGAAACACAATTCATACCGAATTAAACAATATTTCTTCATATTTATCGACAATTGTCTATGTTTTGTGGTCTAAATAAGTGCGCAAAATGCACTTATCATTAACTGCACCATATTTTTAAATATTATGAAGGTCCTCAAATTTTACTCATTTTTAGCTTTATGTCCCCATCATTTCTTCTCTCATTCTTATCTTTTAACCTTCACTCTTCTTATCTCTAATGACAATCTCTACCAAATATGTTGTTATCGTGAGAAATATTTTATCGAACTTTTGTATTCATTTTTTATCATATTTAAAAGCATGAGAGTCAAATTACTTTATCCGAACTAGTTTTTTAATCATCATCAAGATCAAGAGGTACTAATTGAGGGTCAAATTACTTCATCCTAACTGGTTTTTAATCATCATCACGATCAATATGTACTACTTAGTATAAGTTCAGGTAAAAAAAACGATGAAATTGTTAGAGATACAAGTGAGGAAATGAGCAATAATTAGGGACTTTTATTGTAATTAAATATATTGTGTTGTTTACAAAAATTGCAATGAGTTAGTTATCCTTTTTAGAATGACAGAAGTATCAATTTTTTAGCTATATATCTCAAGAGAATCTGATATTATCTATAATTTTTTAACTGATTTAATGGTAGTATTTGAAACATTTACACTATTCATTTTTTCCTTTAGTTAGACCTTTAAAAAAATCGTTAACCAATTATTTTTTTTTTAGCAATTTCTTCTATCCTAATATGTGCAATTTGCGCTTTATCATTCTACTCTTTATCTTAGTGTTAAAATAAAGTAACTTTTATTATAAATACGAGGAATATATTTGATAATTTTAAATGTACTTTAAAAATAAAATTAGCATACAAATAAAACATCTCAACAATCTTAAGATTTTTTGTTCCAGATTTTTATGTCTCATACATTTCTGTCCAAGGGGGAAATGGCCCACCCCACACAATATTATTAGTTGACTTGATACAGTGGACAAAATTTGCTTATTTGAGCCTCAATTTTTTTTTTTTAAAAAAAAAATGTATTTCGAAATAATAGATAGATGGAGAATGTGGGATTAAAAAACTCTTGAATTTGTGTGCAATATTATTTTATTAAAAAATGTGTGGTTGAAAAGAAGAGAGAAATGTATTTTAAAAATAATAGAGATCAAACAAGGGCCGAATGATTTCTATAAATATAGCGTCTCTTTGAGTTTTATTTTTTTGAGATTAGATTTGTAAAAAAAAAAAAAAAAAAAAAACTTTTTGAGAAATGCGTGATTAAATATTAGAAAACTTTTAAATTTACGTGTAAAATTATTTTATTAAAAGATCGTGTAATAAAAATGATTCTTAAAATTAAATTTCAAAAAATTAGAACTCGAGCAGGAATATAATGACGAGATTTGATTTCATAGTATTCATTTATTTTGGTGTAAATTTATCTCCAAAATCACTTTTGCATCAGCATTCACATTTCGATGGATTTGAATTCAAATTTTCCTCCAATGGAAATATCTAAATTCACTTTTACCTCTTGTGAATGTAAATAAAGATGTAAATAAAGAGGCTTTCGATCATTTTAGAGATCTAAATCACAATTTAGAATTATTTTACCTCACAATTGAAGATGTTCTAATTACAACGGAATAAATAGTATAACACATCATGTGACATGGATTGAAAATTGGGGCTATTATCTTTTGTCTTTTATGGGACAGATACTTTAGGAGCTTGTTTGAGCAACCATTAAACTTAAAAAAAAAAAAAAAAAATACATTTTGAAATAGTAGATTTATAGAGAATGTATTAAAAATAAGAAAAAAAATTTGAATTTACGTGTAATATAATTTTATTGAAGATTGTATGATTAATAAGAAGGGAGAGAAAAATATATTTTTAAAAAATAGAAATTAAACAAGCTCTAAGGAAAGGCAGTGATGACAAATAAGCTTGTGGGCTTGGGCCGTCAGACTTGGCCCACAAAAACTAGTGTAGGCCCGCGAGTTTGAAAATATTTTTAAAAAATGAAAAAATACTTGGAATATAGAGAAAAAAATGGGCCGGATCGGCTTGGAAAAAGCTCTTGTCGAAGCTCGGATCGAGCCCGATTTTTCTTGACAAGCAAAAGCTTGGCTTGACGCGAGCCCACAAAAGCCCAATTTGTCGAGCTCAAACCGAACCCGAGCCTTGATTTTACTCGACTCGTTGACACCCTAAGGAAAACCATAAAAAATATGAATCATGCTGCATTATGAGGATGGCCCCAGCAAAGGCAAATAACCCAAAAAAGATTCTCTTTTGGTTACGTTTGCATTGATGATATCTATCACGTTGGTACCTATATTAACATATATAAATAAATGGGGGAATTAAAACCTTACTCTTGAATGTTGGGAGCCAAAAACCACAATAATTGAAAGATTTGGAAGCCCAATCTTTGTTTTTTTTATAAATATTTTGCAGTTACAAATTTTATCACAATTGAAAAATGTTTGGCCATGTAAATTTTAATAACGACTATATTTTTCATTTTTATTTTACAAAAAATGTGTATCAAAATTAAACAAATTGAAGTTGAGTGACCCAAAAACTTCAATTATATTTCATTGACTCAGTGACGATAAATGATGTCACTACCAATTATAATGAATAGTTAAAAATCTATTTGCTCATTTTTAATTATTAAGAGCCTGTTTGGTACACATTCTCATTATTCTACTCATTTTTAACGATATATTTTTTAATAAAATAATATTTTTTATCACATTAATAATTTTTTTTTTTTTTTTTTAATCATATATTTACTATCATATTAATTAAAAATGTATTATTTTTAAAATAATGTGTATCAAACAGGTTAAGAAGGATGATTGGCGTGGCCCAATAATGCAATATTTCATTGTTGACTTGCAAGTCCCGGTGTTGCTGGGAAGACAAGAAGGAAAATGATACGCATCTCGAGATACTTGTAAAACACGTTTGCTGGGGTTGAGCAGAACACGTCAACACGCTCTAGTGATTCACATGTCTTGTTTGTTAGTGGACCTCATTTTCGAGGCGACAAGAACATTTTATCTATTGGTTCAAGTCTCCGTCCAAATAATTTATATTCCATCCGTTCCAATTATATAAATTGAGTTTTTTTTCTTGTCCTGAATATATAGATATTTTTTCTAATATAAAATATTTTATTATGTTCTTTTATCAATATACCCTTATTAAATTTACCTAGTTACAATTAATTTTTTCCACTTAATTTGCCAACTTATTGAAATCATATTTACATCCACATTTCCCAATAATTTGTCTACTTCTTGAAATTAAATTTCAAAATTTTTTAATTCCGACAATAATTTATTGCTAGTTGTTGAAAATAAAATAAAGGTAAACTTGAAAATTTCTTGACAAAAATTACTTTTTCAATAACATTAAATAATATTTTTTTAATTCGTGTGAAAAACAAAATAAACCTATATAATTGAGACGAAGGGAATATATATTTTTCCACATGATAAAATGAAACAAATTGAAGTTGAGCAATCCAAAACCACAGGCGAACCCCAAGGGGGTCCCGCAGGGTCCTGGGACCCTCCATTTTTTCTTTTTTTGTTGTTGTTGTTGAAAAACCCTCCAACTCATTTTAAAAACATTTTTCTCTATATGCAAGCTTTTAAATACAAATTTTAAAATCTCGTAATTATTATTATTATTATTATTATTATTATTATTATTATTATTATTATTATTATGTTATATTTGGTAAAACATTTTGTCGATCATAATCCTATTTAATGTGTGGATAAAAATTGTGAGTAGATTGTGTGGATAAAAATGATATTGACTAGCTCATAAGCTTGAAAATACACTCTCAAACATGTTTATTATAAATCTTAGAATTTCTACTTTAAAGGTTACTGAACTTTGAAATTTCATTCTAAAATGTCAATCGGATTAAAATGATCGAAATTGGTTGAATGATAGTTTGATTGCATATATTGAGAAAAATATTTTTGTCAAGATCGAAAATAATGTAATTTTGAAGCATTATCAAAGTATAAAAATACGTAGAGAAATATTGTAATAAAATATCTCTTACTTTAATTTTTTTGGCAAGTCTAAGACATTCATATATTAAATTCTCTTACCGTTTCTATTTTTATCTTTGAGTTGCACTGAGTTTATTTTAATTGTACAGGTTCTTTAATCATTATGAATGTTTGTGCTATCCCGAGCTAAAAAAAAAAAAAATAAAAAAAATTTCGGAGGCAGCCGTGCTCCCCCTACTTCATCTTAATATTTTTCATTTTAGGACCTCCCAACTCTAACCTCCTGAATATGTCTATGTCCAAAACTTCAATTATATTTCATTGACTCGGTGACAGTGACGATAAATGAAGTTACTACCAATTATAATGAAAAGTTAAAAATCTATTTGCTCATTTTTAAAGATTAAGGAGGACGATTGGCGTGGTCCAATAATGCAATATTTCCTTGTTGACTTGCAAGTCCCGGTCAAGTCGTTGCTGGGAAGACAAGAAGGAAACGATATGCATCTCGAGATATTTGTAAAACACGTTTGCTGGGGTTGAGCAGAACAGGTCAACACGCTCTAGTGATTCACATGTCTTGTTTGTTAGTGGACCTCATTTTCGAGGCAACACGGACATCTTAGGATGTCCTTTTTACTGTTTTTGGACCGTTTTCTGTTTTCGATTTTTCAAAATATTGAAAACGCATTCTCTTTCCCATTTTCGAAAATGAGTTTTTGAAAACGGCTAAAAATTGTGTAGAAAACAGAAAAGCATTTTTTTTTACGTTTTGACAGTTTTCTTCACAAATCTGTCAAAACTCAAAAAACACAGGTTGAGAAATATTTTTTCAAAACGACAAAAAGAACGAGTTTTCAACAATCTCAAAATGGACACAAAAAACACAAAATACAAAACGAATTCAAAACTCAAAACATAAAACTGAAACACGAAGAGAACGCTCCCTTATCTATTGGTTCAAGTCTCCGCCCAAATAATTTATATTTTTCCACATGATAAGTAGCTATAGATAAAAATAAAAAGGTAGTTCTAATTTAATTTTATGTCAAGTTAAAGAGTGTCGATAGGATTCGACTTATGATCGATTTGATCTAAGCTTGGTGGATTAAAAACTTATTTTAATTTGAATTGATCTCCTTTGACAAGGGAAAATTTGATAAACTCGAGATTATTTTTATTCGATCAGTGATCTAATTTAATGTTTTTAGTGACTAATTTGTATATTAAAAGAAAAAAATTATTTACAATAAGGTTATTTTTAACATGTTATATAATAAACAATATTGCTTGGTGAAATTTAATTTCTATAGGTCATGGTACATTTTCCAATATTAAAAAAATTTATCATGATATTTGGCCGACCTATTCATCATAAATTGAGTAATGCTAACCTATCAACAGTTTATATTGCAATATCACAAAATAGTATTATTCTGATAAATTAAATGGCATACACTATTTTTATTTATGTGTAATGATAATTGAAAATGACTCGAAACAATGTTTTCGAAGTTCATAGATCATTCCCTTGTTTGGGCTCCATATTAATTTTAATTTTTTTTTCTTTTCAACTACACATTTTTTTATAGAAATAATATCATATGTAATTTCAAAATTTTTTCTTATATTTTATCCACACATTTTAAAAAAAATAAAAAAAATCACTATTTCAAAATACATTTCCTCCCAAAATCACATTAAAATGGGCATTATGATTTTGAGTGTGAACATTCTAAAATAAGAATGATGTTGTAGACATCTATGGTCTGTGGTTTACATCATAATGGATAGGGGATTATTTTAGATAGACTCCCACTCGAGTTGCATTGAAGAATTTTTTTTTTTCCTTTTTTTTTAAATGTCTATATTTTCAAATGAATAAAGAAGAATTGAAGAAATTGAACAGGCAGCCGGCAAGAGACGGAGTCCAGGGCTGAGAGTGAAGAAGATGGGATGAAATACTTTGTTTGGGCCTTTTTTTTGTAGGCCCATTGTCATATATTCCCATTCAATTCATTCAACTTGCCTTTAGTGTTTAAGCTGAATGTTCATTTTGTGTACTTTAGGTGAGACTAAATTACTGGTTTTTAATAACCAAATTGAACCAAAAATATTTGTACTTGAGATGCACGAATTGGGCAAATGCAACTCCTATTGTTTCACAGTGAAAAAAATAATAATAATTTCAAACCCACCTTGTCGCCTGTGAATATGATTGATCGTCGACTGCCATAGTGTCGTCGACTACCGTTGTGAGCCAGTGAGCCCCTCTAGTCCTTTTTTTATTTTTTTAAAAATTTTTTTGGAAGCATTTGTGAACATTTGTGTTAAGATTATAACTCTCGCCTCGATTGCCAATTGAACATTTGAGCGCCTCTATTCTTCTTCTTTTTTCTTTTTTTTTTTTCCTTTTTGATTCTTTAATTTGGTTTGTGGTTTAGTATGTTAATTGTGATGATTATGATATATGAAAATTGGGGAGTTTGTAAATTTTGTGAATATATGAATTTGTGATTGTGAATTGAGAAGTTTATGATTTGTGATAAATGTTCAATTGGTGTTGGAAATTAGAAATTGGAAATTGATGATTGTTTAAGATGAAGTTTAATTTGTATTTTATTTTCATAAAGATTATGGAACTATTTTTTCAACCGAAATGAAATGCTCAACATATCATAAAACTAAAACTCATATGAGTTTTGATTTGTGATATTGGAATTTAGGTTTAGGAAATTAGGGATAAGCGAAAAACTCAGAGATGATGATTGAATGACAATTTGATGGTTCATGTGGAGAAAGAGATTTTTAGGAAAGCTGAGAATGAAACAATATTACAATGTTTTCAAAATATGAGACCACATAGAATCCAATTGTCTAAGTTGACAGTTACAAGTAAGGTTGTATCGTGTAATTTTTTTTTCTTTTAAATATTTTGGGTTGTATTGAATTATATTTTCAGATGTATAGAATTTTTACATTTTAATGCATTTACATATATATTGAAGAATTTTTAATATTACTTAATTGAATATTAATAAACGACATTGCTTTTATGATCGTTGATTGTCAATGATCAATGGTCAATGGTCAACATTCGCCCTAGCTGACGTCCTGTTCTGAATTCGTCCCTGGGTCGGACCCCCATGTGAGGGCACCGATGGGGTCAAGTAATCTGGAGTGTCTAACTCCGGATATAAATGACTTAATCTGTGATTTTATGCATCTAACTGACAGCAAACAACACATCAACAACTGCATATATGATAGACACTCCGGGTACAAATGGCTTACTCTGTGATTTTATGTATCTAACTGACAGCAAACAACACATCAACAACTGCATATCTGATCCTAGCAATTGCGTTAGGCCCCCCAAAAGTAGTTTTAAATAGGATTATGCTATGTGAACATAATCCTTTTAAATATGTGTAGAAGTATTTCTGTAATGCTCAATTACATGGGTCGCATATGATTGAAATGGGGATGGATTGTTTACCACATGGACACTTGCAGGAATGTAACATACCACACACAGGATCAGTAAAAGGCTAAGAAAGATATTTAAAAAGACACAATATTAATAAAAGACACGGAAAATATCATGCCAATATTAAACTTTGTTTAATTGTTCGACTTTGTTTCAGTTAAACTTTGTTTATGCAATAAGGCTACTTATTCTTTAATACACTAAATTCTATTATAGTCCAGATTAAATAAGAAAACTAATCTCTGAGCATTAAATTGACAAACTTTGCTTAACATGTTGTTAGGAATATGAGTGTTTAATCTACCAAATACATCATTTACATCCAAAAACATAAACCTAAATGCAAGAACATAAAGCTGAAAATGGAGCTCCAACAATGGCCGAAACTCTGGAGCTTCTTCTTCCTTGTTTATGGTTGATTTGTAGGCTCAGGAACAGCTCCCATGCTATGCAAATCGCCCCACCAAAAGAGAGAATGAGAAACCAGCAAAGAACCCTCCAAAACCGACCCTAACCACTCTTGAATCACCTCCTCCACTTAGCACTATTTCATGCCTAAGTTACCAAGGTATTCATCCACCAAAACTCACCTCAAGCTTACCACTACACTCTTGAACAAGGTAGAAAACGAGAGAGAGAAAGAGAGGAGAAGAGAGAGTTGTAGAAGAAGGTATGACCTTTTTCCACCTTGCTTGCACCCACTTGAGAGAGAGAGAGATAGTTGGTAGGATTTTATTCAAATTGAGTAGGGTTGAAAGCTTCTCCAACAAGCTAGCAAATATCTATCAAACAAATCTCAACCATCTATTTTGATCCAAGGGCACACAATAAACATGAGGTTAAGAGAACCATTTATAATTCTCACATTCTTCACATTGGTTATCATAACACACTCTCTTGGTTGCGAATTTGCACATGGAAGAACTGTTCATCATCATCGCCCACTACCTGCAAGAAAAATTAACCCGTATCAATATGTAATAAAGATAAGCATAATTTAAATTTACCTGCAGGTAGAATTTTAGTTCCCACATCAGAGGGATTCCAATCAGTGTGAATCTTAACAAGTTTAACTTCATTTTGAGACAATTTCTCACGAATAAAATGATACTTTACCTCAATATGTTTAGATCTTTCATGATAAACAGGATTTTTACAAAGTAATAAAGCACTTTGACTATCAGTAAACATAACAGGTATATCATGCATGAAGTTCAATTCTTTTAAGATTCCTTTTAACTAAGTACATTCCTTAACCGCCTCGGTTATGGCAACATACTCTGCATCAGTACTTGATAAAGTAACTAAAGGCTGCAACTGTGACTTCCAAGTTATGCAATTGTCACCTAGGGTAAAGAAGTATGCTGTAGTTGATTTTCTATTGTCTTTATCACCAGCAAAGTCAGCATCAACATAGCCTTTTAAAGTTAACCCCTCAGATCTTTTCTCATAAACTAAGCCCAGATTTAAAGTCCCAACCAAATACCTCAATAACCATTTCAAACCAGCCCAATGCGGCTTACGAGGATTAGACATAAATCTACTTAGGAGACTGATGGAAAAAGCAAGATCAGGTCTAGTAGTAATCATAGAAAACATGACAGAACCTATAGCATTAGCATACGGCACATTTTCCATCTCCTTTAATTCAGACTCAGATTTAGGCGAATGAGCATGTGATAAATTCATATGACTGGCAAGAGGCACATTCACAATTTTACTATCTTTCATACCAAATTTTGTCACAACTTTGTTCAAGTAAGCTTCCTGTGAAATAGTTAACCTATTCTTCGCCACGTCCCTTGTTATCACCATCCCTAGAATCTTTCTAGCATTCCCTAAATCTTTCATGTCAAATTTAGATTTCAAAAGATCTTTCAGTTTATTAATTTGAGACTTGCTAGGTCCAGCTAACAGCATATCATCCACATAAAGCAGCAAGTAAACATCACAATCGCTCTTTATGTCATTAAAATACAAGCAAGCATCAAATTCACTTCTTTTAAACCCTATTTTCAGCACATAAGCATCAAATCTCTTGTACCATTGTCTTGGGCTCTGTTTCAGCCCGTACAAAGATTTCTCTAACTTGCACACATAATCAAATTTTTCCTTAGCCACAAAACTTTGTGGTTGGCTCATGAAGATATCATCTTCCAACTCCCCATGTAGAAAAGCAATTTTTACATCGAGTTGTTCAAGTTCCCAATTGAATTGAACCACAAGAGCCAACATTAATCTGATTGTCTTGTACTTAATCACGGGTGAAAATATTTCATTATAATCCACACCCTCCCTTTGAGTATAACCCTTAGCCACTAACCTCGCCTTAAACCTCACCGGATCAGTAGGGCTCAAACCCTCATTTAACTTGTAAATCCACTTACAAGGAACCAATTTCTGATCTTTAGGTTTTTTAATGAGTTTCCAGGTTCTGTTATCACTCAAAGATTTCATTTCCTCCTGCATAGCTTTTAACCAACTTTCAGAATATTTTCCATTCACAGCTTCTTCAAAACTATCAGGTTCTATTTGTTCAAGGGCTTCACCTGAAACTAAGGCAAAATCAGTCATGTTTAGGGATTCATATCTAGGATTTGGCCTGATCTACCTCCTCCCCCTATCCCTAGTAAGCTGATAATCTTGATTAGGTGGTTGATCATTAAAATGTTCAACTTCAACAGGTTCAATGTTTTCTTGAAGTTCAGTCACCCCTTCAGGTTCAAGTTCAGTTTCATTTTCAGCATCATCTTCATTTTCAGGTTCTTGATGTATAGGGTCATTAACCTCATTCCCAGGTATAAGTGAATCAAGTTTACTCAGCTTCACCTCAGTCTGAATACTCTTCTCAGTTTCAGATTTGTTAGTTTCATCAGTTTTCTGTTTTAGGCATGGCATCTCAGATTCATTAAAGACTACATTCCTGCTGTTAATAATCTTAATACCTTGAACCCCTAAAACCCACAACCTATAGCCTTTCACACCCTCGGGATACCCTAACATCACACACTTGACCGCCCTCGGCTCAAGTTTTCCTTCAGATTGGTGTGCAAATGCAGCACATCCAAACACCCTCAAGTGTTCCAGATTTGGAGGCTCTCCCGTCCACAACTCCTGTGGGGTCTTAAATCTTATACTGCTGGACGGAGACCTATTAATCAAGTAAGTTGCAGTACTTGCAGCTTCAGCCCAAAAGCCTTTCGCAAGGCCAGAGCTAATCAACATACACCTAACTTTGTTCATTATGGTCCTATTCATTCTCTCAGCGACCCCATTCTGTTCAGGTGTGTATTTAACAGTTCTGTGTCTTGTTATGCCTTTCTGCTTACAGAAGTTGTCAAATTCAAAATTGCAGAATTCAAGCCCATTATCAGTTCTCAAAGTTTTAAGCTTCTTATCCAGCTTATTTTCCACAGACTTCAACCAAATTCTAAATTTTTCAAAGGTTTCCGACTTAGCCTTCAAAGGGTAAATCCAAACCTTTGTTGAATAATCATCCACTAAGGACAAGAAGTACTTGGCTCCACCAAATGTGGAGTGCTTCTCTGGGCCCCATAGATCAGCATGGACATAGTCCAATGGTCTGTTGGTCCTTTGAGAGCTAGCTTCAAAACTCACCTTATGGGACTTACCTAATACACATGTTTCACAAAATTCCATAGCTTCGATATCATCTTTTCCAAGTAATTTCTGATTACTTAAAGATTTTAACCCTTTGAACCCAATATGACCCATTCTGTTATGCCAATTTTCAGTTTTGTCTTTACTCACAATAAGAAGGCTAGAATCAAATGATATTTCAGTTCTACCCTCCAGATAGTACAACCCATTCCTTTTAGGTCCTTTCATAACTATGAGAGAACCCCTCATAATTTTCAAAATTTTGTTACCAGACTTGAAGGTATATCCCTTATCTTCAAGAAAACCTAAGGAAATGAGGTTCCTCTTTAAATTAGGAACATATCTAACATTTCTGAGCTGCGTGATGGCCCCATCGTACATCCTGATGGCTATGTCACCAACTCCAACCATATTTTGAGAATTATTGTCCCCCATGTAGACCTTCCTATGTTCAGTCTCTTTATAGTTATAAAACCAAGACCTCTCAGGGCACATATGAAAAGTGTATCCTGTGTCTAGGATCCAATTTTTATCAAATTCTTCCTCAGACACATTAAGGACATGCAAACTGTCAAATTCAGACACAATGGCAGCATTATCTTGATCAGTATTGTTTGGGTCTCTTTGTTTCCTTTTCCACTCAAAGCAGTCTTTCTTGAAATGTCCCAACTTTCCACAGTGATAACATTTCTTACCGCTTTTATCTTTGGATTTGGATCTCATTTTGGATTTTCCTCTCCCCTTCTTGTTATGGAAGTTATATTCTTTCTTTTCAGATCTTCCCCTAACAAATAAGCTTTCTTCACGAGAATGAATTCTATTGTCTCTTTTTAATTCAAGTTCTCTTGATTTTAAAGTATCTGTGACAATAGCTTAAGTGAGAGTGTCTCTACCATATCTTATGACATTTTTCATTTCTCTATAAGATTCGGGCAAAGAGTTTAGCAATATGACAGCTAAATCCTCATCGGCAAATTTTTTATCATTATGAACCAGACTCTTAACAATTATGCTAAAGTCACTCAAATTTCCCTCGACATCCTTCCCGGGATCCATCTTAAAACTAAACAGCTTTTCCAACAGATATATCTTGTCAGGCAAAGTTTTAGTCAAGAATAAGGCATCTAGTTCAGTCCACAAAGTTCTAACAGTTTTGGCATTATCAACTTGTCTTACAATGTTATCAGATAAATGCAAAATTATAGAACTGTAAGCAATTTCATTCATGTCTTCAATTTCATGTGGTTTAGCCTTTAACTCATCAGAAAATGTAGCAGGATCATCAAGAGCTTTAGCAACTCTCTGTTGGACCAAAATAGCCCTCATTTTCTGTTTCTAAATCGAGTAATCCCCCTTTCCATCGAATTGCGATAATTCGACCCTCGAACCCATTACAGATTCTGTAAAAGAGTGGCCTGTACTCGTGGACATAACAGAAAAGGTTTTGAAAAAATCTTTTCCAGATGATCAAATAAAATACAAATGCAAACTTAAAAAGCCAACGTTCAGGAATGAAGCACAACGATGAAACATGTATAATGCAATTAAATATGCTTTCAGGTCACGAATTAATCACAAGAATTCAATCAACGGAATTCACAAATAAGCAACCAAGCAATCATGCATAAATCAATAAAAAAATACCAAACCTATCCTAATGAAGAGTTTAGAATAATCTTACCAAACTACTGTTGAAAAACAGTAAATATACCAGAGTTTCACAACTGAACCAAAGACGTCAAGCCAGGGGCAAAATCGTCCAACTTTTTCTGTATAACCTGAAACACAAAACTAAACACATCAATATGTTCAGGACATCAAAATAAGTATTCTGCCTGAAGGGATCATCGCCGAAAAACCGCCCACGCGCCCTACGCGCCGTCGCCGAAAAACGGGTCCATTGCCGGATTTTCACGCACCACCTAGGAATGTTCTCCACGGTCTGCAGAGCACGCCGGTGGTCTCGGATTTTCCAAATTTCTTCTGGTTTGGCGGGAAATCGCGTTTGAAGGTCTTGCCAAAAATCTGAAAAATGGACAGCTTTCTTCTCCGGTTTTCTGGTTATTTTCTGGTCGATTTCTTCTGGTTTTCTGGTAAGTTTTTGGCCTCAAAAACACCCCAACCTTGCTCTGATACCAGTTTGTTAGGAATATGGGTGTTTAATCTACCAAATACATCATTTACATCCAAAAACATAAACCTAAATGCAAGAACATAAAGCTGAAAATGGAGCTCCAACAATGGCCGAAACTCTGGAGCTTCTTCTTCCTTGTTTATGGTTGATTTGTAGGCTCAGGAATAGCTCCCATGCTATGCAAATCGCCACACCAAAAGAGAGAATGAGAAACCAGCAAAGAACCCTCCAAAATCGACCCTAACCACTCTTGAATCACCTCCTCCACTTAGCCCTATTTCATGCCTAAGTTACCAAGGTATTCATCCACCAAAACTCACCTCAAGCTTACCACTACACTCTTGAACAAGGTAGAAAACGAGAGAGAGAAAGAGAGGAGAAGATAGAGTTGTAGAAGAAGGTATGACCTTTTTCCACCTTGCTTGCACCCACTTGAGAGAGAGAGAGATAGTTGGTAGGATTTTATTCAAATTGAGTAGGGTTGAAAACTTCTCCAACAAGCTAGCAAATATCTATCAAACAAATCTCAACCATCTATTTTGATCCAAGGGCACACAATAAACATGAGGTTAAGAGAACCATTTATAATTCTCACACATGTAAATCAAGAAACTGAAACAAAGTCTAACAATTAAACATTAAAAAAAAAATCCCATTTTGCAGTCAAATAACTTAATCAGAAAATTAAATAGGTAAAAGGTTACCAAAAAAAGTCTCTTTGAGAAAAGTCACTATGGCAATGCATTGTCACAACAAGCTCTTCTAATTCCATAGTATTTTATGAAACACAATTTACTATAGAGACGAAACGAAACTGTGATTGTCAATATGCATGGGCAAGCCTGGTTGGTAATATACTCGATACGCACATCAGGTCCAAAACTCACAATACATGCATGATGGAGTTTAATGTCACGAATGCGTGTATGGATTGAGAGGGAAGGGAATACAACTTTGACAGAACACTATTCACCCTGTAATCTGTCTAATCGCTGTCTTTTAATCTAAATCCAAGCAACTAATTTAATGAAATATATAGCAACGAATCTGAAACACAGCACTTTGTGCAATCACAATTATACCCCACAGTCTGGCATTTATCGATCAATTAGATCCTCACTTATCCCACGTTTTCATGTAAAAAAATATGTCCAAAAAGTAGGTGAAATTTTGTAATTATAATTGCCAAACAAGTATAATAGCAAAATGGAAATTTCAACTGAAACCAACAGCATTAGGTAGCCCTTAATCTTATTACTCAACTATCTTTTTATTGCATGTCAGGAAACAATTAACTTAAATCCATGAAAAGCAAATCTTGAGTGCAGTCTTTATTGTTACGTGATTAACAACAAAAACATTCCAGAACCCTATTAGATCCAATTTCACACAATAACACATTTCAAATTTTACATATACTTCAAAATAATCAGAATACTACAAGAATAAAAAAAAAAAAAGGGTTTCACTGTTCAAGAAAACTAAATCTAGAGAGCAGATTATTTGAGTGCTATTGATGTCAATTATCCATTTGTGTTTGAGAAGAAACCTTAAGATTGCGAGATTTATGGAACCAAGCCTTCTAACTTCTTGATCCCTTCCGAGCCATTGTCATCGACTTCTCATTATCTACAACCTTCTCAGTTCGCAATTTTGTTGCACAGCATGAAATTCCGAACAACATTGTCTCCCAAGGACTAAGACCTACACCCAACGATAACATAGAAGATCAATACTCTGTTCAAATCAAGGTCGAATCGTCGACATGAAAAAAAAAATAATAATAATAATAAAAAAAATATATCTATCACATCAATTCAGGACAACAAAGTAGGTATTACATCCAAAAGGAAATGAAGAACTGACTTGTATTCATTATACAGAGGTGAAGAAAAATACACGTACATCTTCAGTATAAATAGAAATGGAAAGACACTAACTAACTTCCAGCTGGCAAACTAATTGCACAGCTGGCATAACCTCCTAACCAACTCCCTAACTATACAAGGTGTACGTAATACTCCCCCTCAAGATGTACTGTAAATGTTCTTCACACACATCTTGGACATCAAGGGCGAAAGTATGGAAGCAGGTAAAGGCTTAGTAAATGCATCAGCAAGCTAGTGCTGTGATCTGACAGGAAGTAGTTTAACGGCCTCAGCTGCAATCTTGTCTCTAATGAAGTGGCAGTCGATCTCGATGTGCTTTATACGCTCATTAAAAATTGGATTATTTGCAATGTGAATTGCAGCAAGGTTGTCACAGTAGATTATAGCTGGAGAAGTATCAGCAAGTTGAAAATCCAGAAATAGTTGCTTGATCCAAATGATCTCCCTAAATGTGGCTGCAAGGGCTCTGTATTCTGCCTCAGCTGAGGATCGAGACATAGTAGGTTGGCGTTTAGATTTCCAATAGACTAATGAATCACCAATGAAGACACAAAACCCAGTAGTGGACTTTCGTGTGTCAATGCAGGATCCCCAGTCAGCATCAGAAAATGCCCGAATCTTGATGGATGGACCAGAATCTGAATGTAAATTAGATGAAAAATAAAGACTTTGGCCAGGACTCCCTTTCAGGTAGCGAAGAAGGTGATGAACTGCTTTGAGATGAGGTAATCTTAGCTGAGACATATATTGACTGAGCTTGTGTACTGCAAACATGATGTCTGGTCTAGTGAGGGTCAAGTATATCAATCTCCCAATCAGTTTTTCTGTAGTGAGAAGCATCAGATAACAAATCTCCATCATGTGAGCTGAGAGTAGTTTTTGAATCCATAGGACTATTGACAAGCTTGCAATCCAAATAGCCTGCATCTTCAATTAGTTATAGTGCATAATTTCTCTGTGAAATGGTAATTCCTGATGATGCCCATGCAATTTCAATTCCCAAGAAAAATTTTAAAGATCCCAAATCTTTAAGTTTGAATTGAGAATGTAGAAAATTCTTCAACTCATTAATCATCTGAATATTAGGTCCGGTGATGACTATATCATCAACGTATACTAATAAGGCTACAAAGTTGTCACCTGACCCCTTAGTGAAGAGGGAATAATCCGCTTTAGATTGGATGAAACCATGTTGTATGAGGGAAAGGGAAAACTTGGAGTTCCATTGTCTAGAGGCCTGCTTAAGGCCATATATCGATTTGTGTAATTTGCACACCAATCTCTCCCCCCTGTTTGAGAGGATTAAGGAGGTCATAGCCGAGAGGCAAGTCCATATAAACCTCCTCAAACAAGTCCCCATTTAAGAAAGCATTGTTCACATCTAGCTGGACTAAGTGCCACTTATGGCAGGCTGCGAGAGCAAGCATGACCTTGACTGAAACAGTTTTAGCCACCGGAGAGAAGGTGTCAAAATAGTCTAAACCCTCTAGTTGGGTAAAGCTTTTGGAAACAAGGCGTGCCTTGTGCCTTTCCAGGGAGCCATCAGATTTATATTTGTTCTTGAAAACCCACTTATAGCCTACAGAGTGCTTTCCAACCGGCAAGGGAACAACGGTCCAGATATGGTTGAGTTCCATGGCTCCCAGTTCAAGCATCATGGCATTACGCCAATGAGGGAATTTAATTGCTTGGTGGAAGTATTGAGGCTCAACTTGAGAGGAGACATTCAATATGAAATGGCGATGGGGAATGGACAGTTTGTTATAAGAGAGGAAGCGGCCAATATGATCAGGAGATAATTTGGGTTGATGAGATGGTAAAATGGAATTGCAGTGGAAATCTCTGAGGTATGAAGGAGGTTTAGAGACTCTATGGGATGTACGAATATTAGTGGTGGAAGGTACAAGGGAATGTGGAAGTTCTATGAAAGAGAGATTTGGACTTCGGTGTTCAGGAATGGGCTGAGAAACTGAGGCATCAACAGGAGATGTAGGAGAACCACGAATAACAGAGACTTGCTGTAGAAGGGATAAATAAGAGGAGGGTAGAACAAGATCAGAGAAGGGGTCTAGCATCTGATCAGCATTGTGAATAGTATGAAAGGGAAATATGTTTTCATGAAATACGACATCTCGGGAAATAAAAATCTGCTTGGAAGCTACATCAAGCAGTTTGAAACCTTTGACACCTGATGGATATCCCAAAAGAACACACAACCGAGCTCTTGGCTGAAATTTGGTCCTATGGGCAGTAAGTGTGGACGCAAATCCCAAATAACCAAAAACCCGAAGGCAAAAGTAGTCGGCCTTGCGGCCATGTAGCACCTCAAAGGGGGGTTTTGTGATGCAAAATGGGAGACGATGTTCTATTTATTAAGTACGCCACAGTGAACACACATTCTGACCAGAATGTGATTGGCACTTTGGATTGAAAAAAAAAAGAGCACGGGCCACGTTGAGAAGGTGCTGGTGTTTACGCTCAACAACGGAGTTCTGCTGTGGTCGCTCAACACAGCTAAACTGATGAATAACCCCTTTCTCAGCAGAGAAATCTTTGAAAGCTAGTTCACTAGCATTATCTGATCTAAAAATTTTAATAGCAGCCTAAAATTGTGTGGCAACCAAGTGAAAAAAATTATGTACAATGCCTACGGCATCAGATTTCTGTCTCAACATGAAAAGCTACGTGAATCTAGAGTAATCATCAACCAAAGTCAGAAAGTATCGATAACTAGAGTGAGACGTAACATGATAGGGGCCCCAAATGTTACAATGAATTAAATCAAAGGGCCTACTGGAAAGGTGATTATGTGAATCAAAAGATAATCGCCTTTGTTTAGCAAGAGGGCATATGTAACAAGGAAAATGTTTATTGAATTTGTCAGTATCAAACAACAAGTGTTCTTTCAATACATCCAATCTTTTAAAGGAAAGATGTCCAAGCCGATTATACCACACATGAGCAGAAACAGAACTAACAAATGCATTAGAGAAAGAATTAAAAACTTTGGTGTCCAGTACATTCAGGCCTTGTACAATGCTACCCCTGCCAATCATCTTCCTGGTTGAAGCCTCCTGGATGGTGAACTGATCATGAAAGAAGTTTAAAATGAGGTGTGATCCAGCAGTTAAATAACTCACTGATAGCAAATTGAACTTGAATTGCGGCAAAAAAAGTACATCATGGAGCATCAATTTAGGTCCTAATCTGACATCACCACATAGACCAACAGATATTCGTGTGTGATTGGGCAAAGTAACACTTGAATTAGCAATAGGTCTCAAGTTTAAGAATGCGGTAGCATTAGAGCACACATGTTTGGAGGCACCAGAATCCATAATCCAAATGTCTGAGGAAGAAAAAGTTGAACTAACTGGCTTAGAATGATATATACCTGCTGCATATGTGGATTCATTCTTATCCTGATAAGCCAAAACGGGCTGTGAAGATGAGGCCAGATGCATGGACAGCACCGTCATCAACTGTTGGTATTGATTGGAGTTCAAGTTCTGCATAAAATTCTCAAGGCCAATTTGCTGATCCATTGGCTTTCCCTCAATCTGTGAATTAACAGAGATGTGATTAACAACGTTAGACTTAGAGAAGTGTTGGAAATTGTCTCTTGACCTTGGTTTAAATCCTGGTAGAAAACCAAGAATTTTATAGCATTTATCAATGGAATGTCCATGATATTTGCAGTGTGTGTAGTATGCTCTTTCCTTCTTCCTGTAGCCAAATCTTGCATTGTCATTGTAAGAACTAGGGTGGAGAGTTCCTTTGACATTGTCAGACCTGAATGCAAAGGCAGCTCCTCCACTGGGATCAGCGCTAACTGAAAGTGTGCGCATTTTCCTCTTATTTTCCTCTTGTGAAATCAACGCAAAAACCTTATTGATTGAGGGCAAAGGATCCATAAGAAGGATCTGACCTCTAGCTTGTGAAAACGAATCATGTAATCCCATAAGGAATGCTATGATATGTTCCATCTGATAGTATTTGTTTAGGTCTTGAACACCACCACAAATACAGTTCCCACAACTACAATTAGGTCGAAAATTATTCAATTCTTCCCATATAGTTTTGAGTTAGTGTAGAACACACTCACAGTGCTTTGATCTTGAACCAAATTCATCAGCTCCTTCCTCAATTGAAAGATCCGAGGTCCATTATTTTGCTGAAACCTTTCTTTAAGGTCATTCCAGATCTCATAAGCTGTGGAAGCATAGATCACACTCGCTGATATGTCCTTCGAAACAGAGTTAAGGATCCAGGAAATCACCATGTTATTATTTCTAATCCATGAATTTACTAGATCTGGATCAGTAACTTCTGGTTTCTTCATGGATCCATCAATGAATGCGAGTTTATTTTTAACAGACAAAGCAATAGTCATTGCACGGCTCCAAGAGACATAGTTTTCTCCTGTAAGCTACTGAGATACTAGCACCAATCCAGGACTATCAAAATGGTGTAGGAAGTATGAGCTGGAAGGCTCACCAATGGCAGATTTGTTCATGACCGACTTTGAATCAGAACCACTTTCTGGTTGTGTTTGTCCATTGTTGTTTCAAATCACAGAGGAATGATGAACGCAATTTCTGGATTGAGAAAAAAAAAAAGGAAAAAGGAAGAATATCGCAGCTCAATTCTACTCTGATACCATATTACATCCAAAAGGAAATGAAGAACTGACTTGTATTCATTATACAGAGGTGAAGAAAAATACACGTACATCTTCAGTATAAATAGAAATGGAAAGACATTAACTAACTTCCAGCTGGCAAACTAATTGCACAGCTGGCATAACCTCATAACCAACTCCCTAACTATACAAGGTGTATGTAATAGTAGGAACCAAAACCAATAACAGACTTTTATCAGATTGTAGAATGAAGAAAACAATACGTGTAAAGCCAAAATCGCAACAGAAGCATAAATACAAGATTCACACAGAAACTTGAAGAACATCAAAGGAGACTTTATTAATATTGATGAGGCTCAGAATATATCTCATTGTACTCGTCTATACAAAGTATCGACCACTATAGCCCTCAAACCCTCAAGAAAACGCACACAGTAGCTACTCAATGGTTCATAATCACACAGCCAATCTAACTCTCGTAAAATCTCAATCGAACAATCACTAAGAAGTAAATCACTCAGATCTATGATTAAAACCAAAAGTTTTAATCAAAACACAAAGATTCGAAAGAGATCAGAGAAGATGAAACGAAGAAGAGAACCCAGAAGCTTCTCACACATAGAGTACTTGAAGCAGTATGAAAACCCTAATGAAAAAGGAAGTCACTAAGTTATCTTATATATTCATCCACATCACCGTAGATTAGGCTAAAGATCAATGGACCCGAGCAGCACACGTGGCGTTCTATTTGGGCTGAGGAGTTGGCCGGATCCCTTTGTGTTATTGGGAAATGTTTTAGTTTGAAATCTTTTCTAGCAATTAGGCCAAGCCCTTTTCATCATCGCCCCAATTAGGTAAAATGTAAATGTCACAAATGGCATCACATTCCAACAAATTTCCCCCTTGATGACAATGTTATAAACAATCAAAACATATTACTTTTTATCAACACCAACACCATGAAGATAACACTTGCAGAAAACACAAATTCAACCAATATCAATTCTACGAATTTGTAAGCATGATTTAAATTTAGAAAGAGGTAATACCTTTGTTCCCATATCAGCAGGATTAAATTGTGTCGGGATTTTTTCAAGCAATATGGACTCCTTCTGGACTATATCTCTAATGAAATGCATCATAACAGGATTATGCAATTCATTTAATTCACTCAACAAGCATTTAAGCCACAAAGACTCTTTAATAGCTTCAGTAGCAGCTACATACTCAGCTCGGTAGTAGATAATGCAACAATAGACTGCATTTGAGACTTCCAACTTATGCAAGTATTACACAAAGTAAACACATATGCAGTTGTTGATTTTCTGTTATCCTTATTACTATCATAGTCAGAATCCACATATCCTCTTTAACACAATTCCCTCATTACAAAATTTAAAATGCAAACTTATATCTGCAGAACCTTTTAAGTACCTTAAAAGCCATTTCAATGCTGTCCAATGTCCAGGACATGGGTTTGCCATAAATCTACTCAAAAGGCTAATAGTATGTGCAACATTAGGTCTAGTACACACCATAGTATACATCACAGATCCAACAGCATTCGCATAAGGTACTTTTTGCATGTATTTTATATCAGATTTATCATGTGGACATTGTTCCTTACTCAACTTAAAATGACAAACAAGAGGCAAAGTAACAGGCTTAGAATTATGCATAGCAAATCTGGATAACACTTTTTTCACATAATCAGATTGTGATAAAAGAAGAAATTGTTGTGATCTATTTCTTTTAATATCCATTCCTAAAATTCTCCTAGCATGTCCTAAGTCTTTCATTTCGAACTCAGCACTCAATGGCCTTTTTATGTCATTTATATCACTAATTTTATATCCAATCAACAACATGTCATCAACATACAAATGGAGGTAAACAATCACATCATTTTTATCATTTCTTTTAAAATAAAGATAATGATCAAAAGCACTTCTTATAAAACCAATAGATGCCACAATATTGTCAAATCTTTTATACCATTGCCTCGGTAATTGTTTCAAACTATACAAAGACCTATTTAACAGACAAACATGATTTCGTCTTTTAGAATCAATGAAACCTTGTGGTTGTACCATGTAAATTGTTTCATCTAAGTCACCATGCAAAAAAACAATTTTAACATCCATTTGTTCAAGTTCTAAATCATATTGAACAACAAAAGCAAGCATGCCTCTTATAGTTGTGTATTTAACAATCGGGGATAAAATTTCATTATAATCAATACCAGGTTTTTGTGTAAACCCCTTTGCAACAAGTCTAGCCTTAAACCTAAGAGGCTGATTAGAAGAATTTCTCTCATTATACTATAAACCCACTTACAATCTACTAAAGGCTTATTCTCAGGTTTAGGAACTAATTTCCAAGTATTATTCTTAACTAGGGACTTCATTTCTTCTTCCATAGCACATAGCCACTCATCAGATTGCTGACCACTTAAAGCCTCTTCATAGGATTTAGGCTCCTTAAAAGCTAGATCTTGATATGACAAAACTACAAAGGATTGATAATCACCCATCCTAACAGGTTCCCTTATCTCCCTCCTAGCTCTATCCCTAGCTAGCTGATAACCACTCAAAGGATCATTTAAATCATTTACTAAGTCATGTTCTATGCCTTCAATAGGTTCTTGTGAACCAGCAACATCATCATTCTCCTCAACTCCTTCATTTTCAAATTGTTCATTAGTATCAAGTTCAGGATAATGACCCATCTTTATTTGCATCCTAGTCTCATCATCCTTTTCACTTTCAGAAACATCAGTAGTGACATTTTTACTCAAACATGGCACATCAGATTCATTAAAAGTCACATTCCTACTGGTTATCATCTTAAAACCTTTCTCACCTCTAGTCCAAACCCTATATCTCTTAACCCCTACAAGATATCCCATGAAAACACATTTCTAAGATCTAGGCTCTAATTTTCCTAGCTTTTAGTGTGAATATGCAGCACACCTAAAGGTTCTCAAAGTAGTGTAATTAGACAACTTTCCTGACCACACCTCTTCAGGTGTCTGACCATCTAAGGTACTACAGAGTCTTATTCACTATGTAAACGGCTGTCATAACAGCTTCACCCCAAAGGACTTTAGGAATTCCTGAATAAATAATCATGCATCTAACCTTATCTAATGGCAATGCGCGTTGCCATTAGAAGTTTTAGCAACGCGCACTTAAACGTTGTCATTAACATTTTAGCAACGTGCATTACGTGTTGCCGTTAGATGTTTTAGCAACGTGCACTTGAATGTTGCTATCAACCTTTTAGCAACGTACATTGCGCGTTGCCGTAAATTAGTTTTAACAACAGGCAACGCGCATTGCCATTAGATGTTTTAGCTTCCTAGTTCTCTCATTCTTACAAATTTCACCGCACAAAAATTTTCATTTTCCCTCTTCTATAATGCAATTTCTCATTTTACGCACCACATAGCCCTCACTTAACCCTAACCTCATATGTGAAACTGCGGCTGCCCAGATCGCAAGCCACACCCGGGTCAGAGCTATTTATCTTCTTCTTCGTACACTTGACGAAATTTCAGTAAAACAGTTTGCGCCACAAGAAATTAGGGTTCAAACCTCACAAAAATCTTCTTCTCTGGTTATTTTGTATCAAATTAAAAAACACGAGCCTCCAGCCTCTTTTTTCTATATAATCTAAAAAATCATTACTGAAATTTGTAGAAGAAAATGAACAAATTTACAAAGATGTCAAGTAGTTGTTCTTTTTGTTGTAGACCCATAAATTTATGTCCAATTAAAATTGTGATGTCACCAGGAAAAGTGGAATTTATAACGCCAAGAAAGGTTAGTTTCATTTTGGAAGAATTAGGGCTTCAAAGGTGAAGTCTTATGGGAGCTCTTCCGATTTTGTTGAACGCATGGAACGTGCCTGGTTGATTTCTCAGGTATAATTTTGTTTTTACATTTTTTTCTTTTATTGTGTTTTATTTTCCATCTTGAGAAATGTGAAAAAAAATTCCTATTGGTTCCCAATGATGAGAGTCAACGTTTGATACGCTAAAACACATCAATTGGCAATTGGTTCTACAAAAATTATAAAGCATGAACATTGAGAAGCATGACATAATACAAGTCATGAAAGTATTTCGATCGGATGAGAGTCTGACTAGAGTATTTATGAGCTTGACAGATGAAAAATTCATACGTCATTTGAAATTTGAGAACATTGGTCGTGATCCGCCTCCTCTACTTTAAGATGGAGTGCTTGGATAATTCAACAAACATATGTAAAAGTATGATATCTAGGTCGGTTTGAATTGCTACTTTCTTATGATAGAGATTTTTTGGTTTTTTATTCATATTTTTTTTCTTATGTTCTATGCTATATATAATCTCATCATTGTTTATTTAATTATTTGATAATTACTTTTCGTTGGAATGAAAAATAATTAATTCTCGTATATGAGCATAAATCTGAATTGATGATGCCGTTTTCCTTATCTGTTATAAATTTTATTATTTTTTTTATCACATTATCGTCGAAATATGAGTTCTTCAAAAAAGACATAATCGTGGTGTACATGCAATATTATTTAATTGAGAAGGCACCATTGTTTAGTACTTCAAAAAATTGATTGACTTATTCTCATGGAAAAGATGATAATTTTCATGGAAAAAGTGACCATTTCCATGGAAAATAATGGTTGTCAAACAACTAAAGTTGTAAAAAAATGATTATTTCCATGAAAAATAATGACTATCAAACACCAAAAGATAGAAAAATGCAATATTTTGTAGGTAGAAAATTAAGTCAATCAAACACGTATAATTAACAATTTTCATGTAAATAATTTTTAGGCAATTGGATTACCTAGAAAATATTTTCTTTTCTTACAAATCTCATGCTTGCAATCAAACGGATCCTAAATATTTCAAATTGGGACATTTTGTGCTATTTTCAGAAAGTAAGGAATTTTGTGCAGCATGTCCAACAGTTAGGGTTTTTGTACTAATTAGCCCTTTTGTAAATGTGTTTTGAAACATTTGTAATTATATATTTTCACAATTGGTCTTTCTCTTCACCTAATGTCTATAATAATTATCCTAATCTTAAAATAAATTGATAAGGATTAAATATTATTGATTTTTGCAAAAATATTTATTTCTTAGATAGAATTTTTTTTTTTGGGGGGGGGGGGGGGTGGGGGGGGGGGGCTATTTTCACTTAGATCCCTTAAAAAAAAAAAAAAAAAAAAAAAAAAACTGCAAATAGACCTCGGACTTCCCAAATCTCATGATTATGTTCTTATCCAGTAAATTAATTCTCTTATACCCAAAATCAATAGGTTAAAACAATTCATCTGCAAGTTTTCCAATTATCAATTAAGTCCTTGGATTTCTCAAAAACTTATATATAAGTCTCAATTGGATTTCTTATCTACCAAGAGCATCTCCAACAATGCTCTTTATTTAAAAAAAAAAAAAAAAAAAAACATGTTTTCCCTATATAAAGAGTGTCTTGATGGATTTTTAATAATAAAGAGTGATTTTTTTTTATACAAGTCCAACAAACTTTCTACGTTTGTTTCTTATTTTTGCTTGTTATAGTAAATATTATGGTTTAACACATCTCTCTCTGTCTCTCTCTCTCTCTCAACCTGTGCGCAATCATTATTTGAAAAAATAAATTTTAAATAGTGATTTTTAAGAGAATGTGTGATTAAAAAGTAGGAAATTTTTTTCGATTTATATATAAAATATTTTATTATTTGAATATGTTGTTAAAAACAAGTATGTTAAAAATAGAATTTTTAAATAATGGTTGTCAAACAACGAAAAAAGTTAGTAAAATAATTAAAGACCATATTAAATTATTTATATGCAGAATGAATTTGACTCTTCACATTTGGAGTGTCAAATCGACTCTTTATTTTAATTTTTAAAGGTAAAAATGTTATGTATTAGAAATTCTTATTGTACTATCAAGAACAATTAATTTGTAGAAAGAAAATAAATACAAGAATACGTAAAATGTATAAATATTCGTCTCAATATGAGACTATGTCATCTATCATCACTGCAGTTAATATTAAAAGAATAAAAAAAAGTTTAAAAAAATAGCACAAACTATATTTCTAACACTTTTTTTAATAGTAATTAAAATTTCTAACGATGGTTCCCTATTTATAAGAGAAATTAAAGTAAAATTGAAATTAGAAGTTTGAAATTCTTAAGGCGGGTTGGCCTTTCCCACCCCGACCTGTTGGATAATTCTCCACCTCATTACCCGTTTAGAGTGGGACGGGGTCGAGTCGGGGCGGGTGGGGATCCCTACCCCGTTTATTACCTTTTTTTATTAATATAATAAGAGTATTTGAAAAACAAAAGTCCTTTTTGTACAATCCAAAGTTTCAGAAAAAACGATATTATCTTCTTTGTCGAATGTGAAAAAGAACAAAAAAAGAAATGACAGAGGAAAAAGAAACAAAATAATCAGATAGACGTGAGAATTAAATAAAGAGTAATACAACATTTACTAAAAAAGTTTAATAAATCTTTAAATACAAATAAATGACCAAAAACATAAGATGAAAATTCAAGAAAGAAATAAATTTTATAATTAGTTTGGGTTGTAGATTGAAATGGTGTTCTTGAGATAGAGAAAAACAGATGAAATCCTGAAACATTCACACAATAAATTAAATAATAAAATGTTAAAATAAAAGTTAAAAATGTAAATTTTTGCGAGGTGGTGTGGGGCAGGTTGAGGACCTTAATACTCGTCCCCACCCTCTACCCGCTTCGAGTCGACATTTTCTTACCCCCCCCCCCACGAATATCCGATTAAGTGGGTAAAGCCCGCCTTGTTTGGGGCGGGGTGCGCGGGTACCAAGTTTGATGAATTTTTTTGTCATCCCTAATTGCACTTAATAAAATTACAAATATAAAATTCATAAATTGACCTTAATTGCAATTGCAAATCCGGAGTACCGACTATCTGCGAATATTGAACTCGTCATAATCTCACTCATTGGTGTGTCTTAAAATATCGGATTTTATAAACATGGTTTGTATATGCTTAGGATTAAAATAACCTAATCACTTATCAAGTGAAATTTAATCTATTAATGGTCATTAAATCGAATGCATTTTTAAATGCACGAGTGTATCTATTTAGAGGTCTACATATCATGGCCAATATGCCCAATACAATTCATTAACAATAATTTATATGCGCATATGTTAATTAGGTGCATAACTCATAGTTATATTTATGACCTTAATCTTCTTTCCAACTTGAACTTTGCTACCTATTTGCTCAATTTTTTATGCAAAAGCTGTCTTTATTGAGAGAAATCAAAGGTGTCTGCAACATCTGAAATTAACAGTGCCGTTGAATACTACCTGCTTCACTGAATGTTTGACGTGTACTTATCATCGACTCAAATTATTGATGTTAGAAAAGTAATTAATTCTAAAAAAGAAAACAGTAAAAGCAAACAGTAAAATTCGTCCTATTAGTTTTTCCTTCTCTCAATCAAGTTTTGTTTAATTCTTGCGGATAGTTACTAAAAATGTTAATTTCATTTTTAGTCCCTGAACTTCAAGTGAAAACTCAATTATGTCACTCAACTTTAATTTGTCGCAATTATACCACTTAAATTCAATATACTTTTAGCCCTTATTTGAGCCTCATTATTTTCATAAAAATGCATTTTTGAATAATTTATTGATGTGAAATATGTGGTTAAAAAATAAGATTTTTTTTTTAAAAAATTTATTAATAATAGTATTATTTTATTGAATAATGAGTGGTTGAAATGATATCAAAATATTTGTTGGGTTTTGATACCCAATAAATCCCGGACAATGATATTAAACAGTGTCGGATTATGTTTCATAGGTTTCGACCGATTAGTGAAATAAATATTAATCAGTCAATCCATATGGTCGACCTGAAAGTAACGTGTGCCACTAGTAACAACTTAATTGTGTTAATGTTGCTTTAGCCCAAATTCACTTATAGGACGACTTTCCTGTGTCTTGACCCATTTTCTTTGTGTTAGACCATTTGTTGGACATTAACCCAAGTTTGGAAACCTAAACTAACACACACACACACACACACACACACACACACACATATATATATATACATTGTAAGCATGTGTATTTGCCCCCTTTTTTAGAGAAACGACCGCCTCCTTGGTTCTATGGTCTCTGTTGTTTTCTCTTTGCCTTAGTGGCTTTGTAAATCACCACCATATCATTGTCCTTTTGTGGGTAAGAAAGGAAGAGAGCAATCATAAGTGAATATAGTTGTGAGTTGGATTATTAGTTGATTGATTGATATTGGTTGGTAAGTTTATTTTGAGTCTCGAATCCACAATTGAAGATTTATTTCCGCTACAATTGGTATCAGAGCAACGTTGGTGGTGGATTTTCGGCCAAAAATCGATTAGAACCAGCCTAGAATCGCACCAAAAATCTGTCCAATTTTCTTAATTTTGTCCGGATCTGTTTTACCGTTTTCCGGTGAAATTACTGACCTGGCAGAGAAACCAAAACCATTGGAGTGTTCAGCAGACCAAGGCAAAGCTACGTGGGTGGTGCGTGACCGACAGCGACGACTCGTGGAACCTTGGCAGTGGCGCCTGACAGCTTTTTCGACGACGATTTCTTTAGGCAGAATATTTCTAACGCGATTTCTAGCAATTGTGTTAGTTTTCTATTTCAGGTTATACGGTGAAATCTAGGCGATTTTCCTCCTGCGCATTTGTGATTCCATTTTTGCTTGATTGGTTGTTGAAAACTTTAGGGCGAATAATGGTGGCCCCAAAGTGATAAATTTGGATCACTCGTAATTTACGGACTCAGATATGCCCGCTCTGGTAAATTGGCTTATCCCGTTAAATTTCAGCATTAGCGTGTCATCGTGTGGAGTGACAATATGATTGTGGTTATCATGAAGGGGCAACATTGTTTGTGCTAAAAAATTAGGAATTATTTGCTCTATTTGAAGTTTTGAATTTTGATTGCAAGTTGGTTATTGATTGTGTACTTTAATTGTCATCTAGTCACTGTGTGAGACTGTATTGCATGAAAATTTGAAATTTTTGTTATCATATTTTAGGGTTGCATTGATTATCCTGTTAGAACACATGGACTTGACCCGTTGGAACGTTTCCTTGATCTAAGATCGTGAATCTTACGAAACATTAGGAATTTAGAACGGTGTATATTGCGGCCTTAGGATTACTTTGTGTGACCTATTTGTACACTTTCGATTGTTCTGTTTTCTTAAAAATGTCTTCACATTTTGAAGTTAAATTTTCAATGGGAAATGAGATTTGTCAATTTGGCAACAAAAGATGAAGGAGATTTTAGTTCAAAAAAAGTTTCAAAAATCATAGATGACAAAATTTCTACAAATTTGACAAAAGCACAAAAAAAAAAAAAAATAATATGATGAACTTGCTTACACTTTCTTCAATTATTTTACATTTATCTAACACTGTTTTGAGAAAAGTTGAAAAATTTGACTCCACAAAATAACTTTGGCAAAAGTTGGAGGACTTATATTTGCTTAAGTTCACCCCTAATAAATTATACTTGTTTGAACGATTTTTCAGTTTTAAAATGGATCACTCAAAGGATCTTGATGAAAATCTAGATATTTTTAACGAACTTGTGCAAGATATTGTTAATTGTGATGAGAAGGTGTCTGAAACTTATAAGTTACAATCTTGCTTAATTCTATGCATGATTCATATAGAGAGGTTAAAGATGCCTTTAAGTATGGTAAGGACACATTAACACTTCAAATTGTCATAGACTCCCTTAAAAGTAAATAGATGTAAATTAAAGTTGAAAAAGAAGATAAGAGGAATGGTGAGTTGCATATGATGAGGAATAGAATGAAATTTAAGCAAATGAATTTGGGTAGAGCTCAAGAGAATAGTGAAGTGATGATGAGGGTGGTAAGAAGAACGGCAAATGATGGGACAAGTCTAGTGGTAGACGGTGTTACAGTTGTGGTAAGTCTGGACACTTTATTAGGGATTATCCAAAGAAGAATGATAAGCATAAAGGTAAGATGAGAGATGAGGCGAATGTGGTTATAGAGTCAAGTGATGACCCAAGCGAGGTTTATTGAGAGTAAACTTAGTTACTGTATTGCATCTACGCGTAACCCTTTCTGCATGTGTTATTATTTGATTCTGTTGTATGATTATATATTGCATTTCAATGTGTTTGATATGTACATTTGCATGAATGTGAAGCAACCTGATTACTTGGTGTAATTATTTGCATACATAATGGGTTAAAATGCATTAGCAGTGTGTTAGATGTCTATTGGTGAGGTGGGGTATAGATGCCTAGGGGTACATTGTGGTTCGTACCAGGGGATGTAGAGTCTGACATTTGGATCACAAGTAGAGAGGTGATTAAATGTCTAGAATCATTTATCTGTAAATAGACCTTGATCATGTGGAGTGTGAGAGAGACACTTCTATCACTTCTGTTAGGTGGAGACTCATTATTCACGTAGGTTTAGAGAAGTGATGTAGTGATAGAGGATTATCCCAAAGACTTAGGATCTATTGTGATTTACCAATTAGACATGAGGTGAGTGATCAGTCTAGTGAGCATGGTGGACAATGAAAGAAGATATGTGTTCTCGAGGTGGGAGTAACACGGAATGTGATAGGATAAGTGTGATGAGATCTTTTTCGTAGGGTCATTATGTATTTGGTGCATATGTGTTGACCTGTTGATTAACTTGGTGTTAATAGGTGGTTCTATGTGAATGTGTTTGAAAGGATATATGTATGTTATTCTATATAATATCTTCATTGCATGATTATTTTTTCTTGATTGTTCACTGTGATTATCTACTTCTACTTGAGTGTTCTTGACCTTAACCCTGGTGAGTATATGAAACAGGTATGGTATGCGTTTCAGGTTGGAAACACAAGGTAAGGTCTGTAATAACAATTTTATTGGTTACTTTGATTATGCAAGTATTAACTGTGTGTTGAGTGTTTGCAGATTTATTGGGAATCAAGGTAGAGATTTGTTGGGTTTTGATATCCAATAAATCTCAGGTAATGATGTTAAATAGTGTCGGATTATATTTCATAGGTTTCGGCCGATGTTTTCTCTTTGCCTTAGTGGCTTTGCAAATCATCACCATATCATTGTCCCTTTTTGGGTAAGAAAGGAAAAGAGCGACCATAAGTGAATTTAGTTGTGAGTTGGATTATTGGTTGATTGATTGATATTAATTGGTAAGTTTAATCCGAGCTCAGAATCCACAATTGAAAATCTATTTCCGTTACAACACTATTTAAGAATATATATATATTTTTTTTCAAAGAAGCGGGTTCAAACAACGGCTTAATGTTAGTGACCCATTCTCGATGTCCCAAACATTCACTAGGCCTCAACTCTTAAGTAAATATCCCCCACCTTATTATGCCGTAGCTACAAAATGAATATAGATTTTCAGATACGAATAATTTGTAAATTTTACAGCTAAACATGATTAAATAGCATATTTACTTGGGAACATAAATTGCTGTAAATTGTTAAAATTTACATAGGAGCTAACTGAAAGACTAACATTGGAAGTAACCTTATGCATAATTAAATAATTAGCATTGAAAGACATTCCACCTCAAAATTCTCTCCCGCCGTAAGCATTAATTTGATGCAACGCAACATCAACTGTTACATAGTCTTTCTGAAGATCAGGATAAACAAGAACTATAATCGAGAATGGATAAACTGAAGACGACACAGATTAAGGAAGAGAGAGATGCAAACATTCTTCACTTTCTTAGTAAGGAGATAAACCCACACTTTCAGGAGCAAGAAACCCATCTTTAATTAGAACATCCTCTCCTTCCTACACACATATCAAAACCCAGAAAAGAACTTTTTTGTCACAATTTGGTGGCGGGTAAGTGTATTGAATTCAAAAATTGATCAATCATGTACTAACACGTGGTATAATGTCAAATTTGATATCAAATATAATGTACAAATAGCATGATTGAAGAAATTTTTGGAAACGATGGGTACACTGGTACTAAGGGCCTGTTTGAGCCACATTATTTCAAAAAAATATATTCTTAAATAATTATTTGACATCATTTCAACCACACATTCTTCAATAAAATAATATTACATGTAAATTCAAAACTTTTCCTTATTTTTTAACCACACATTTCACATCAATACACTATTCAAAAATGCATTCTTACTAAAGTAACGTGACTCAAACACACTCTAAATATTTGACTCAACAATACAAAATCAATATTTTAATTTAGCTTTTCTTTCTTGATACTATTAAAGTAATATTTATGCTAGGTGGCATAAAAACTGAAGGAAAATGATACTTGTCCAGAGTGGGGGACAGACTAAAAAACAGGGGGTTGAGGTGACACCTCCTCAGCCCTTGATCTGAATTTTTAAATTTCGGATCAAGGGCTGAGGTGATACCACCTCGGCCCCCTGCTTTTGGATCGGTTCCCTACCTTGTTTTTATAGTAGGGTTCAAAACTGAAATGAGAAGTGAAACTCGACATGACTAGACAATTGAAAACGTCTTTTTGAAAATCATATAGGTCAAGAAATGCCATACAAAATATCAAAATAAATTTACTATAAATTCAAACTTTAGTAACTTTCTAATTCAATTTTAGTGTAGGAATTAAAGTATGAAATAATGTAATTTTATAGTTAAAATTCAAAATTAAGTTAATTCTTTGTTGAAGCCCAAAAAGGTGCATAATAATGTGCAATTCTTAACTTTTGTTTTCAAATATATCGATTAGAAGTTTCCTTAAGGTTTTTGAATATTACTGACAAAAATAAAAAATATTATGAAGATACGTTTTCGAAGAGTTTTGATCTCAAAACAAAAACACTAATTTCTTAGAACTTTCGTGTAACCTACGTACCACGTAGTTCATTAAACCAAACAATCCATTGGAGTATTGAGAATGAAACAAGAAGAAATTGTGAATTTTAAAGATTATTATTATACATAATCTATTCATGCTATAATACTGGTTGTTGAGGTACCTGTTGGCACACATTGGGTTTTTTCACGGGTTGATCCGGCATAAGTCCAAAATGAATGTGTGGGAAGTGGCCCACTGAGTGCAAGAAAACAAAGCAGAGCAACAATCAAATCAGGAATCCTTTTTTCTGAAAATTATACTGAAACTTCTGAATACATAAGAGCAAATAGGAAACCCTAAGAAATTAAGGGACTATATTCATGGATCTTACATTTTTTGCAGCTGCACTGAAGGCCTCCCTGTGACTTATATCAGGATTTCCAGCTTTGATGCGTTGGATCTCGTCCCTGCAAATATATTTGTGCATATTTTAATCAATTATTCCTTGTACAGGGTTTTTCTCACAGGTAATGTTGTAATTAAGACCCACCACACCCATCTGGGTTTATTATTAATCAAAACAACCATGAGAAAAGCCTCAAGTACAAGGCCTTTTGGTCCGGTTGGGGGGAAAATCCCCCCTCCAATACCAGGGGAATAGCTCTCAGTACCCTTGTACATATAACATAATTCAACAACCATGTTACATGTACATAGAGAATTGTAAGACTGTATTATAGGGAGACTGATGGCTCACATCTTGGACAAAAAACAATTTCATCGCAGCCATTGTACAAGTGTCACCTGTCTCCCTAGCATTTTCCTTGACAATCTCCCATGTACAAGGAGCTTAACTCTCATTAAGATTCGGATTGCATCTTAAAAGTAACTAAACTCTTGTGTTGGTTATAGTTTGGATATTAATTGGCTAGTTTGACTTATAGACGAATAGAATGGCTCATTTGAAGATTGTCGGATTTAGTGTCGTATTGAGATTTGAGTTTCATTTTAAACTATTAGTTTTGTTAAGAGAAGTAGTCCAAATTTTCATATTTATTTGGCTCTTTGAGCTTCTAGACAAATTGAATGGCCATTATGGACTCTAATAGCTAGTAAGTACTATATTTAGACTCATTCCATCTTAAATGATAACCCTGGCTAAAAATAACAGCTTAAACTCTTGTACAAATATTTTATCAATGTGCCATTTGCCCTAAATCGGGGGGTTGGTGGGGTGTCAGGTGTGTATACATGTAATTGGTTTAAAATTAATTATTACTTACTTGATGAACCGGTTGTAAGCAGATGGCACTCTCTGGCTTTTCTCCGGAGCTGAAAATAGACAGAATTGAAAAAAAAAAAAAAAAAAAAACAAACAAAAAAAAACAAAAAAAAAGACATTAAATCCCTTTGCTGACTTCCCAAAAATCTCTGTATCCACTATCTTGCTGTCTCTCTATTATCTCTTCATCATTATCAAATGATTTATCTTTCTTTACAAATTACATCAAGGATTCTACATTTCAGACACTGTCTTGAAACCCAGAAAAAAAAAACAAAAAATCTGGTTTAGAAAAGGAAATTTTCCTTTTCAAATTTTGGGGTTTGGCAAAATTTTGGAAAGAAAAAAGTACTGTAAGGCTACAGACTTTTGATGGGAAAAACTGTTGATAAACAATATAAACATGCTATGCTGCTGGTACAAAATAGGATTTTGAATAGTATCAGATATAATTGGAAAAACATGTTGAAGAAAAAAGGAAATAATTAGGTAAATGTTCAATGACATATATACACCTTGTTAAAGACAATGGAGGCCCTGTTTAAGAGTAAACGTAGAAAATAATTTTCTTATTTGGTTAACAAAATACTGTATACTGGAAAGAATATGTTGACTGCGAATGAAAATATTCTGCACCCTCATAGGCACATGTGGTAGGCCAAAGAAAAGACGCAAAATTATTTGAGTCGATTGGGTGAATTCTTTTTCTCTATTCAAGTAGTAGAAAAGAAACGAACATCGAATTTCGAAGAACCCATTAATTGTAAATATAACAATGTTCGAGAAATTGATAATCTCACGTCTAATGGGGATGGGAGGCTTAGGAATCTCGTCGCCTTGAATGGACATCACGGACTCGTTCAGATTGGGCTGATTCATGGACAAGTTTGATGGTGGGTTCCGAATCTCCTCCTGAATATTGAAGAGACAATTAGAAAAACCCGAAAGAAGCAAACACAAGAAAAATGGCTACTTGAGTACATTCCAAGCATATATAAACAAAAAAATCAAGGTTATTAGTTATCCTAACTTGTATGATTTCCATGATTCAAAACCCTAATTTTTTAAAAATAAAATAAAATTATATTTATGCACGAATATTTGGGAACCCTAATAACTTTCAAGTCATATATACCATAAAATTCTGAGGTGAGAAGAATGAATGTTCAAGATGAAGCTGATTAGCTGTAGGAACGAGCAGGCCGCGCATGTTCACTGTCAGAAGATTGGTGCAGTGGCCACATCGAACCGTCACAGTCTTGAACAAGCTTGTGCAAGGAACACTCACCTGCACATCAACAAAAAGAAGCTCAAATCCCACTTAAAAAGACGAAATTAAAGAATCTCAT
The DNA here is from genome assembly GCA_019395295.1 of Osmanthus fragrans. Taxonomy (NCBI): domain Eukaryota; kingdom Viridiplantae; phylum Streptophyta; class Magnoliopsida; order Lamiales; family Oleaceae; genus Osmanthus; species Osmanthus fragrans. The sequence goes on from CM033349.1 coordinate 14,999,299, forward strand.
TAGAAAGGCATGGGACTATTCAGGTAAGACTAGTCATCTCGAAGAATTAGAACCCCACAAGATCTTAGAAAAATTAGATATGTAATCAAAGAAATGAATTGAGGAAAAGGGATTATGATAAGACAGTGATGATTCGTGATAGACAGGCAGATGAAAAAGAAGAAGAAGATGATGAGGACAAGTGATACCACGAGGACAGTATCACAAAAGTTACAATGGACGTAACAGAGCTGCTCGGAAGGAGAAACATGGTGGTGGTCCGGTGCAAATGCAGATGATGAAGAGGACATTCTTTTTTCTCTTTTTTTTTTCTTTTAATTTTCTCTTTGATGATTCCCTGAATTCGATTTGATTGATTGATAGATCGACTGATCCAGTTATGTCAATATACGGAATGATTGACAGATTAACCACCTTTGGATATGATTTCTCAATGTTTTTTTCTTTTTCTCTTTTTGACTTGTAGAAGACAACATGTTGTTTTTGGATTATAGACTTTTTCCTGAAGACATCTACTCTGTCAAATCATACAAATAGAAACAAGATTGAAAAAAGAACAGAACAATAATCCGAGCCAATTGACTTCACGATGTATTATTAAGATGAATTTATCAATTTCTGCAACTCTTAAAGATGATTAACAATCGTCTCCCTCGACAGAATGACTTTTGTCTCTTACCGGAAGCAATACAACAATCAATCAGAGATCCAACAAACTCAAATTTGTAATTTGTACTCAAACTACATGAGCAGAATATAGAGAGAAGGGAATTTAAAGCAGTGATTATTACATTTGAATGGTGTTTACTACTCTCTAATTGTGTTTCATGATTTTTTCTGGCCAAAAAAAAAAAGAAAAAAAAAGGGCAATTTATATAGTTTCACGGACACTCTAAAACCTAAAATGCACCTTACGAACAGTGAAGACTGTTCAGACAATCTTCCAAACGAAATAGAGGTGTCTTGTTACATTGACCACAAGTCACAAAGGTCGATCACAATTCGTATATACATGTAGTTCACAACTTGAAAAAATCACAAAAAAGTCGAGGGTTCCAAATATTATACAATTAAAAATAGTTCATCCAATACCCAAAGAATTTGATTAATTTTGGTCCAAAAAATTCAAATAAATTTTCTCTAAAAAGATATATCCAAGACCTGCACTAGATCAGATCCATGCATGTGTCGTGCCAGCCGAAAAAATAGCATCGACACAAACATGTGTGGTTAATGATATCTAGGTCCTAACTCTTTCCACAAAATTAGGTGTCCTTTAAGGCTCGAACCTAAAGATCAAACTTGCACCTTTTAAACCAAATATTTTTCCCACTAATTTTCCTATGTGAGATAAGTGTTCACCAAATCAATCAAATTCTCAACATTTCAAGTTTCAAGTGTGTGACTTAAAGTTCAAATATTTCATTCAATAATTAATAATTTTTTTTACAAATAAATGCATCATGTAATTTATCTCCCGGAATAGAACATTGATATGCTTTATCTCGTTAAATTCGAAATTCGAATCTCACTTAATTTTGAGCTTAAAGTAACTCAAACCAAAACCATTTTCAACTAATAAAATGAAGAAGTGTAAGATCAAGAGGGGGAGAGGAAGTAAGTATGGCGGGTTGCGCCTACTAATATTGTAATCGTGGTTCTATCACATGAAAAAATGTGTGTTTTATTTTGTTAACTCCCCATACTATCTATAATATTTTATATTTCTCATAATGCAATACATACGTATACACACGATATGTTTTGTAAAATCAAAACCACCACATAAATGAAGTATTTATTAGGTTGAAAAGGAATACAAGATTAGTGCTATTTAGCACCGGTTTAGATAGCAGTGAGAGTACATATAAATTTATTCAATAAAGTTTAGATGTAATTTGATTCATTGAATATGTCTAGGTAGAATTCTGTAGTGATCGAGAATTTTAAATTATTATCTTGAAAAACATATCGCTAAGTTTTAACCCCGAATTTTAAAATGAAAGCGTGTTCGTCTAGCCGTTATAAAAACAATTTAAATCCATTCAAATCAAGTTCAATCCCGAATATTTTAAAGTATCAAATTTCTTATCATTTTAATAATTTAAGCAAAAATTTAAGGTCCTTATTAGTCCAAGTCTTGGATGTTTAAGTCCAATTTCACCTGAACCCAATTTGAAAATCCCTGAAACCCAATTTTCTGACCCATTTAAGCTCCTAGGGATTGTGCACTAAAAATTTACTATTTTATTCATCTCTCAGTTCCACCCTTCACAATCTCACGTAGCCAACCAAAATTGGTAAGAAAATCCATCATCTTCCTCAATTTTGGAAACTCACAATTGATGCTAGAACATCAATTTCTAGCATCAACAACATTGGAGATTCACGTGTGATGCTAGAAAACCAATTTATAGCATCAACATCACCATCACCATCACCATCACCATCACCATCACCATCTCCTTAGCTCAACACCACCAACGCCTCACCATCTCCAACCCACAGACTTCACTTTACCAAAACCGCCACTGCCCAACACCATAGTCAAGACACCAACTCACCAACACCACTTTAGCCCCAAAACGCCACCACAAGAACACACAACCCACATTCCAATCACCCTGATTTCGAACACCACCACCACTAAACTGCGAAAACTACAACCAGTCAACTGCCACATAGAAATCGAGCAACCAACACCACTTCACCCAAAATCCATATCAAACAACCCCAAAGAACCAAGAAAAGCCAAACCCATACACTTACCTCAGGAAAATCGAACCCGAACTCATTAGCCTTCGACCCATACGCCAAAACCACCCCATCACCTCCACCTACACACCGGCGCCATCACGCGACGGTGGCGCTGGTATCGCCGGACGAATAGAAGGAAGGGGCGAAACCCCTTCTCGTCGCTGCTCTCTCTCTCTCTCTTGCCTGTACGAATGTGAGAGAGAGAGAGAGAGTGAGATAAATATCTTGTATGTATTTTAATTTTAGAAAATTTACTCTTTAGTCCCCCAAGTTTTAAAAGTTGTTTATTTCAGTCCTAAAGTTTCTGTTTTAAAGAAAACAATCCCTAAAGTTTTTGTTTCCTCACAGTTTGTCCCTAGTTGCTGCAAAAGTTTATTTTAGTCCTTAAATTCTTATTTTCAGTTTCACTTTATTCCAATTAAGTCTCTAAAATTTATTTTAACATTTTAAAACTTTAAAAATTTCGAAATACTAATTCAAAACCTATTTTCTATTTTGGTTGAGAGGAAACGTACAGGTGATTAAGAGCTTGAGATTACTCCCCACTTCACTTTTTACGTGACTCGAGATAGATTGAGGTAGACTCGCCCCCATTAATTAGTTTAAATTATAATTGCATGTATTATGTGGATTTACGTTATTTATATGTTTTAATGCGTGAGATGAGAATATGTTATAGGAGATATATGATGTTGTTATGCTTGTCATAACTTATATGCTTTAATGCATGAGAAGAGATGAGTATCTCTTATGAGATAAGATGAGAATGTTATGCATAACTTACGTGCTTAAATGCATGAGATGAGACTACCCATATCCTATGATTTTAAAGAGCCTATGATTTTTCAAGAAAATAAGTCAATGATGATGATGATGATATCACGGTATATATATTGCATAATTATGTGCTCAATTATTCTGTAAATTTATTATTGGCGATGAGTCTACTGAGTATTCATCTGAAATACTCATTTTGTTATTTTGACGATTTTACAGATTTCGGAGAGGGTCGGCATTGATGGGCGATGGTAACAACGATTTATTTTACTTTTGAATTTTTACTTATTTGAACATTATTAATGTACTTTGTCATTTCAGTTATTTCAAAAAAACTTGAGATTTAAGATTTAATCAATTTTCTTAAGTTAATTCAAATGAATTTTGTTGCCGTTAAAGTTCACAATTATAAATGTGATGTTTAAAAGTTAGTTATTTCCACCAAACTTTTAGTTAATTTAGGGCAAAAGATGATGACGTGGCGCTCCAGGTTCGTGGAACTCGGGGCGTTCAGCTTGGTATCAGAGCCAGTCTGCGTTTCTGTAGACTGAAAAATTTCAAAAAAAAAAAATAAAATTTCAAACAGATATTCTACATTGTTTAATTATCATTAATGAAAGTTGTCATTACCATCATTCGATCTGCCGACTCCGAAGGTAGAGAAATTTTCTTTTGAAGTTTAAACGTTATTTTACTTCGGATACCTATTGTAATGATTTATGAGACTTAAAAGGAAGAGAAAGAAAATGTATCCGAATTAGAAAGAAAGAAAGACGAGTTCGAGCATAATTTGTAAGAGTTTTTTTAAAAATTTTTACGTTCTCGTAATTTTAACTAAGAGAGATGAATAACCCCACCTAATTGGATTTTGCATAATTGATTTAGGACATGGCACCCAATCGTAGAAATGTACTCAGTGACGCAAAACAAGCCATTAGAAATTATGACCGCTTCAGGCTGAACTTGATTGGACAATTGTCCAACACGTAGAGCAGTTGAATGTTGTACGTGAGCGGGCCATACAGCATGGCTATGTGACCAGTAATCGTTGATCGATCCATCACTTATTCTCGAATTTTCGAGGCGACTATGCGGAGGTAGCTCATAGCATATGTGTAGATGTTTTAGTGTCTCCTAATGTGGAAATAGAGTATGACACCTTCTGCACGAGATTTGTGGCATTTTGGCCCATGTACTTTGAGTACCGCTTTGGGGTTGCACCAGAAGAGGAGCCAAAACATTAGCTAATGTTCGAGCCCGAACCTAGGCGAGAAGATGGGTTAGTTCCATATGAGGAACCCGAAGAAGACCCAGAAGAAGAAGAACCTGAGGAAGATGCGGATCCAGCGCTAGGAGAGTTCTCGGACGCTGAATCAGGTGTAACCGAAGGAGAATAGAGAGATAAAAATTAGAGTAAGCTCGACATTTTATCGTAAAAAAAATATTCGGCATACATGCCTTCCTACTCATGTATCCTCATTAAAAGAAGTCGAGTTTTAGATGAAATGATACTTGGTTTCCAATTCCCATTTTTAGAGTTATCTTCTATCGTCTACGTTGTTGGTACACTTAATTCAACCTTTATGAACTACTTTTAAATTTTATGAAGGTTATGGCACCACCAACTCAAGGCGACATCATCAGGGAATTACTTAACGCGATGCAAGGGATGAGACAAGCTCCATAGCCGGTTAACTCTACAGTACCAGTGATAGAACAGTTCAGGAGATACCACCCACCTACGTTTGATTGCGGAGATGGTCCACTAGCAGTGGAAGAATGGCTCTAGGCCATCGAGAAGATCTTCAGGCACATATCTTGGCCCGAGGATAAGAAGGTAATCTGTGCAGAGTTTATGTTAATCAGAAGAGCTAGTTTTTAGTGGGAATCTGCATCACGGACAAAGAGTGAAGAGCAGCTAGCAGCTCTGACTTGGAACAAATTTAAGGCTAAGATCAGGGATAAATTTTTCCTACAAGCCCTCAGAGATCACAAGGAGTCTGAGTTTCTGCGTTTGGTACAGGGTGAAATGGATATAACTGAATATGAGAGGAAGTTCGAGGAACTGTCACGTTATGCTCCACATTTGGTGGAGACTGAGTTCAAGAAAGCACGACGTTTTGAGAGGGGTCTACGCTTTGATGTCTGACAGATTGTCAGTTCACATGAACTGCCAACTTACGAGGATTTTGTGAAGAAGGCTCAAGCAGTAGCCTATGCCGGTGTGAGAGTTGGGAACCAAGGCAATCATAACGAGTAGAGGTATCAGGGAAAGAGAATGTGGCAAGGTCCAAATCGCAATCAGAATCAGAACCAGAATCAAGCATTTATCAAGAGGCTGAATCCAGGACCAACAGGGAGATAGATGACCAATTTCATTCCACTTTGTCCTAAGTGCCAGAGGTTGCATAAAGGAGAGTGTCTTTTTGGAAAAGGGTGTCTGCTACAAGTGTGGCCAGCCAGATCACTTTGCATCAGATTATCGTGCCCTGTCCGCCCAGGGTTCCAATCAGAAGACGAACCCGGACCAGAACAGAAAAGGGAAAGCAAGAGTATTTGTTATGGATGCAGCTGAGGATTCTGACGTGATTACAAGTATACTAGTTATTCTGGTATTCTTGTGCATGTCTTAATTATTCTCCATACTATATTTCCTTTCCCATTTTGAGCATGATAATATGATAACAGGTATACTATCTATTTCTAGTATCCCCGTATATGTTCTAATAGACTCGGGAGCCACGCATTCATTTATAGTTGAAACATGTTTAGAAATACTGAACTTAATAGGAGAAGAAACTAGTAGTACTCTCGAGGTTAGTTTACCGTCAGGAGGAACTATCGATACCAATAAGATAGTCAAAGCAGTACAAATGGATTTTGATGGCCAAGTTTCGGAGGCAGACTTGAATATTATCCGAATGAAAGATTTCGATATTATTCTGGGTATGGATTGGCTCAACACCAACCGTGGCGCAATTATGTGCCACGAGAAAGAGGTTATTTTTCACAAAGATGGTGAAGAAGTATTCAGGTTTTACGGGACGAAGATTAAAGCACTTCTTCGCCTTATCTCGGCTTTACAAGCGGAGAAGCTATTATCCAAAGATGATTGCCATGTCTATTTGGTTAGTCTTCAAGACAAACCCGTAGAGGAGATTATTCTGGATTCAGTGCCAGTAGTATGCGAGTACAGTGATGTTTTTCCAGACGATCTACCCAGTACTCCACCGGATAGGCAAGTGAAATTTTCCATTGATTTGGTACCAGAAGCTGTCCCTGTTTCTAAAGCTCCGACCGTATGGTGCCGAAAGAGTTGCAAGAACTGAAGGTACAGTTGGAGGAATTGCTAGAGAAGGGTTTCATCAGGCCAAGTGTACCTCCATGGGGAGCACCTGTTCTATTTGTAAAGAAGAAGGATGAAAACATGAGGATGTGCATCGATTATCGAGAACTTAACAAATTGACGATAAAGAATAAGTATCCCCTTCCCAGGATCAAAGACTTATTCAATCAGTTGAAAGGTACATCTATCTTCTCCAAGATTGATTTGAGATCTGGTTACCATCAGCTAAAGGTTTCGCCAACTGACGTACCAAAGACAACGTTCAGGACACGATATAGGCATTATGAGTTCAGAATAATGCCTTTCGGCCTCACAAACGCACCTACAATATTTATGGACTTGATTAACAGAGTTTTCCATCAGTATCTTGATAAATTCGTTATTGTTTTTATCGATGACATACTGATCTACTCCAGAAATTCTACACAACATGAAGAACATTTGAGGATTGTGTTGGAAACACTGAGAGCAGAAAAGTTGTACGCCAAATTCAAGAAATGTGAATTTTGGCTTGAGCGAATAGGTTTCTTGGGTCACATTGTTACAGCTAAAGGCATCGAGGTTGATCCTTCTAAAGTTGAAACTGTAACGAATTGGCCAACACCTGCAAATGTTGGAGATGTGAGAAGCTTTTTTGGATTAGCTGGATATTATCGACGATTCATAGAGGATTTCTCTAAAATAGCAGGTCCTATGACTCAATTGACCAGGAAGGGAGTTAAGTTTCAGTGGACAGAACCATGTGAACAAAGTTTTCAGGAACTTAAGAATAGACTTGTCTCAGCACCAGTGCTGACTATACCAGACGGGAACTAAACATGATTTAGAGCTTGCAACTGTTGTGCACGCTCTTAAGATTTGACAACACTATCTGTATGGGAGTAAATGTGAAATCTACACCTATCACAAGAGTCTCAAGTATTTCTTTACTCAGAAGGAACTAAACATGAGACAATGACGATGGCTAGAGCTAGTAAAAGATTATGGTTGCACCATTCTTTACCACCCGGGTAAAGCAAATAAGGTTGCAGATGTTTTGAGCAGAAAGAACGCTGGACAGTTATCAGCTTTGGGAACAACGCAAGATCAATTGATTCGAGATTTTCAGAATTTAAGAATCGAAGTGCGAGCCCCCTCAGTCCAATGATCTAATAGATTGGCAAATCTGATCGTTAAACCGGACTTGAGAGGTTGGATTATAACATCTCAAGCCGGAGATAAATTCTTGGAAAATATCAGATCCGAGATTGGGACTGGCAAGAGAATAGATTTCGAGATTGCCGCTGATAAAGCGCTTATATTCAGAGGACGTCTTTGTGTGCCGAAGGATGAACATATCAAGAATGAGATTTTGACAAAAGTCCATTCAGCACCATATGCATGCCACCCAGGAGGAACAAAGATGTATCGTGATTTGCGCAATACCTTTTGGTGGAGAAACATGAAGGGTTGCATTGCAAAGTTTGTCTCTCGATGCATGACGTGTCAGCAGGTCAAGGCTGAGCATCAGAGACCATTAGAGCTGTTAAATCCCTTGGATATACCAGAATGGAAATGGGAGAAAATTTCAATGGATTTTGTGACAGGATTACCAAAATCAGTAAGAGGTCATAACGCTATTTGAGTTATTGTAGACCGACTTACGAAGTCAGCTCATTTCCTTACCAATTAGAATGATTCTCAATATGGATCAATTAGCCCAATTGTATGTTAGAGAGATCGTTCGACTTCATGGAGTACCAGCTTCCATTGTCTCCGATAGAGATCCGAGATTTACTTCAAGATTTTGGAAGAGTTTACATGTCGCAATGGGTACTAAATTAAATTTTAGTAAAGCTTACCATCTTCAGACAGATGGACAATCTAAATGCACTATTCAGACACTGGAAGATATGCTTAGAGCTTGTGTGCTAGACTTGAGTGGTAGTTGGGAGACTCATCTTCCATTAGTGGAGTTTGCCTACAATAACAGTTTTCAGGCTACTATTGGTATGGCACCATATGAGGCACTATATGAGCGAAGTTGTCGATCACCAGTCTATTGGGATGAAGTAGGTGAGAGAAGAATTTTAGGTCCAGAATTGATTGAGAGGATAGTTGAGGCTATTGAGAATATCAGACTACAGATCAAAGCTGCCTAAGATAGACAGAAAAGCTATGCCGATCAAAGGAGAAAAGACTTGGAGTTTGAGATTGGAGAGAAAGTATTCTTGAAAGTAGCTCCTATGAAAGGTACTATCTGTTTCAGCAAGAGAGGGAAGCTAAGACCTCGTTTTATCGGACCATTTGAAATCTTAGAAAAAGTAGGTAACGTGGCTTATCGTTTGGCGTTACCACCCGAGCTCTCGATCGTACACAATATTTTTTACGTTTCTTTATTGAGAAAATATATCCATGACCCGAGACATGTAGTAAATTTTCAGACTAATTCGATTCAGAGGAGTCTGTCTTATGAGGAGACACATGTGCATTGTGGAGAGAAAAATCCATGTCTTAAGAAACAAAGAGATTCATTTAGTCAAAGTCCAATGGGATAGACAGGATAGCGATGACGCTACCTGGGAAAAGGAGGATGAGATTCTGGCTAAGTATCCAGATATCATAGATCAAGTAAGTTTAAATTTCGAGGACGAAATTAATTTAAGGGGGTAAGGTTGTAGCGACCGAGAAGTTTAAATTATTATCTTGAAAAACATGTCATTAAGTTTTAATCCCGAATTTTAAAATGAAAGCGTGTTCGTCTTGCCGTTATAAAAACCAATTTAAATTCATTCAAATCAAGTTCAATCCCGAATATTTTAAAGTATCGAATTTTTTATCATTTTAATAATTTAAGCAAAAATTTAAAGTCCAATTACTTATTAGTCCAAGTCTTGGATGTTTAGGTCCAATTTTACCTGAACCCAATTTGAAAATCCCTGCAGCTCAATTTTCTGGCTCACTAAGCTCCTAGGGATTTGTGCACTAAAAATTTACTATTTTATTCACCTCTCATTTCCACCCTTCACAACCTCACGCAGCCAACCAAAATTGGTAAGAAAATCCACATCTTCCTCAATTTTGGAAACTCACAATTGATGCTAGAACCTCAATTTCTAGCATCAATAACATTGGAGATTCACGTGTGATGCTAGAAAATCAATTTCTAGCATCAACACCACCATCTCCTTAGCTCAACAGCACCAACGCCTCACCACCTCCAACCCACAGACTTCACTACACCAAAACCACCACTGCCCAACACCATAGTCAAGACACCAACTCAGCAACACCACTTTAACCCCAAAACGCCACCACAAGAACATACAACCCACCTTCTAGTCACCCTGATTTCAAACACCACCACCACTAAACTGCGAAAACTACAAGAAAAAGTCCCTAAAGTTTCTGTTTCCTCACAGTTAGTCCCTAGTTGCTGCAAAAATTTATTTTAGTCCTTAAATTCTTATTTTCAGTTTCACTTTATTTCAATTAAGTCTCTAAAATTTATTTTAACATTTTAAAACTTTTAAAATTTCGAAATACTAATTCAAAACCTATTTTCTATTTTGGTTTAGACGAAACGTACGGATGATTAAGAGCTTGAGGTTACTCTCCGCTCCACTTTTTACGTGACTCGAGATAGATTGAGGTAGACTCGCCTCCATTAATTAGTTTAAATTATAATTGCATGTATTATGTCAATTTACGTGATTTATATGAGATATATGATGTTGTTATGTTTGTCATAACTTATATGCTTTAATGCATGAGAAGAGACGAGCATCTCTTATGAGATAAGATGAGAATGTTATGTATAACTTATGTGCTTAAATGCATGAGACGAGACTACCCATACCCTATGATTTTAAAGAGTCTATGATTTTTCAAGAAAATGAGCCGATGATGATGATGATATCACGGTATATATATTGCATAATTATGTGTTCAATTATTCTGTAAATTAATTATTGGCGATGAGTCTACTGAGTATTCATCTGAAATACTCATTCCGTTATTTTAACGATTTTGCAGATTTCGGAGAGGGTCGGTATTGATGGGCGGTGGTGGCAACGATTTATTTTACTTTTGAATTTTTACTTATTTGAACATTATTAACGTACTTTGTCATTTCAGTTATTTCAAAAAAGTTTGAGATTTAAGGTTTAATCAATTTTTTAAAGTTAATTCAAATGAGTTTTATTGCCGTTAAAGTTCACAATTATAAATGTAATGTTTAAAAGTTAGTTATTTTTGCCAAACCTTTAGTTAATTTAGGGCAAAAGATGATGACGTGGCACTTTGGGTTCGCGAAACTCGGGGCGTTACAAATTCCACTGTCAACAAACTAGTCCTAAGTATCACTATCTCTAGATGATATTATTTTAAATACAAACTCATGATAGTTACAAAATTAAGTGCATCTCCAAGAGAATTCTTAAATATAAGATCTCTATTGTAAAAAGTTATCCCTTAAAAATATGCTCCAAGAGACTATTCAAATTAACATTTTAAAATAGAGGGTGAATTTTACTCTTCAAATTTGAAGGGTAAAATCCACTCTCTATAATTAAATGCATTCAAAATATTTCAATTTTCAATAAAAAAAATCTAATATAATTTTTGGAGGGAATCTAGTGACAATCTAAGATAGGGAAAAATAATACTCATTGCGTCTCATTTATATATGCTAACTTTCCTTATTTTCTTGTTCCAATTATGTAGTATTATTTCTTTATTGAGAATATTTTGTTTTATACGTTTACTAATATACCCTTCATTTCATTTGCCTAGTTATGACCAATTTTCCCTGGCTTAATCTTGAACTTGTACAAACATAAATAAGGGTAGATTACGAAAGTTTTTGACAAAATTTGCTTTTTCAATAACATTAAATGGGACATATGGAGTAAATATTTTTTAGAGTAGTAAAATTAAGTGTTAAAGATAAAGAGCATGTGGATTACTTAAAATTTTACTCTCTAAATTTATTGATTCTCTCTAAATTATCAAATATGCTCTTTAAAAATAGAATCTTTTGGAGATGCTTTAGCATGGCATCTGACTCATGGAAATACTAAGCATGTGTATACATATTTTTTTTTATCTTTAAACTCAAGCTACTAGAGAGGTAGAGTATAAATTTAGCTCCTGTTTGGGCCCCTCTTTTTTAAAACTTATTATTATTTTTTAATTATACATTTTTCAATAAAATAATTTTGTATGTTGACGTATAATTAAATAATTTTTTTGCTTTTAAATCGCACATTCTTCAAAAAATTACTTTTCACAAAATTTATTCTCAAAAAAGGTAAGATATAAAATATAGAAATAGGTTGAAAAAAAAATGCATAAGCAGCGGAATATAACAAGACCTCCCAACAAGCAGAAAAATTGATTAGTTCACTCTATTGAGAAGTTCAAAGGTAAATTAGTAGACAATACATTTGACGTGCCCTCATTGTCATTACTTTTCTTTAGATTATGTCAGTTTAGGTAATTATGGAGTAGTGAGAATATCATACGGGAGCTGCTATTTTTATTCACCATTCTTATATATCTATCTTACTCTAAATTTATCCCTATTAAAATTTATATTTTTTAAACATGTACTATAATCATTCACATTACATTTAAACATTATCCTTATTAATTTCATTCATTTAAATACTATATATATCCACCACAAGAACGTTTGGAACCCTACCCACAGCCATTGCTGAAAGGTCACTTTTATAGCTATGATAACTTTAAATCTATTCATATCAAAACTCTATCCTAATGAATGATTTAAATTTAGACACTATATATCCATACAGTTTAACAAAAAAAAAAATTTATTTATAAAAAAATAAATGAACATCTATAACGTTATCCAACTTCAGAAAACAATCAAAGCTAATATATTATATTATTTCTCAATAGATTACATTACTTACCTCTAGAAACAATTAAGGTTAAATTTAAGGTTTTTTTTTTTTTAATCTCTCTTGTGCAAACAACATATAGCATAGATTACAAAAATATTCAATCACCTTGTTTACATCTCTCCTCTTCATAATATTACTATGTTTGTATGTATTTTCCCTAGTGTTTCTCTTCCATTATTTGTTTTGGTTTTAGTTGAAGAAGATGTTTTATGAATATTAAGGTTTTAGTTGCATGTAAAGTTTTAAAGAATATAAAAGGTCCAAAAGTATTTAATGAAGATAAATATTAGTGGTATAAATACATCATATTGTAATTATATTAAAGGCCATTAACCTTTATTCATGCTCACACTTAAATCCTTAACTGTTTTCTTCATTACGTTCTTATTTTGACATTTCATTGATTAAAAAATCTTGTTCTTAATGATGATTTTCATTCAAAAATATTGTTAACGTGCTATAAAATGAGGATCAAAATATTTAATAGCATTTTTGTATTATTATTTGTTTTTCTTATTTAAAAATTCGCCGGGAGTATTTTTACTCTATCCTATAGAAAATTTTGAGAGAAACCATAATTAGGAACAATTTATGTTAATTTGAAAATAAGAATGCGATTTAAAAAAGTTTGAAACATAAATATGATAATGTATACAGGTTACGAATCTTTCATACAATTAATATAGTCTAATTATTAAAACCGTGATGTAAATATATTTAGCCTATAAGAATTGTGGATAAAAATAGTTCTTCTTCATTTGATTCCACATCAATGGCTATTTTATTGTCATGTACATACCTATAAGCATCCACGCATGTAGATGCATATAAATTAGAATATATCTTATTATGAATTTCTACTAGTGTTGTTATGAATTACAAATGTATATGATTTGTTTTTTTTTTTTTTTTTTCAAATCCAATTTATTCATGGCACTTTTATATTTACTCGTTACAATGAGAAAATTAAGTCCAAATTTATATTTTGGTAAAGAGACTTTTTAACACGAGTAGTATTCTCCCGTTCATACATAATTTCGAAAATTTCTTAGCCTTGAGTTACTCGCAACTTAACATCAATACACTCTCTTCTTTTATACCTAATTCTTTTATCAATAAACTAAGCCCCTATTTTATAGAGATTAAAATCCGATTTTTTGCAAATTTTGATAAAAAATTGATGGCATCATGTATGATTGAAAAGTTGTGAGTCCTATAAAATGTGTAATTAAATTTAATTATTATTGTGACTCAAATTTTAATTCGATTTTTTAGCATTACCAAACAAGGGCTAAACATAAATCGAACAAATTAAAACAAGAAAGCTATGTTTTGTTATAGAATTAAGCTATTTGTACATTAAAAAATTAAATTTTCCTTGACATTGTGTGAGGTGTCAAAATCGAGACTATTGATTGTTTTAAGTGTTGTTAAAAATTAGGAAAAATCCCTTTGTACAGAAAAAAATTCATACAGAAATTGTACAGATACTCACATGGTGAGTGGACACCATATCAATTAATTATTGCCAAAAAAAATGGACCCCACTTATTTGTGTCTATTCTGTACAATTTCTGTATGCTTCTCTTCTGTACACCTAGCAGATTTGTAAAAATTAATGGCAAAAATGTGTGTCATGTCACACAATGTCAATAAAATTGAAACTATAGCAAGATTTTTTGTTTTATCCACACCCTATAATTTTTCCAATATTTTATATTGCTCATAAGTCATAACTGTTAAGGGATATAATCTCATATCGATTAAAAATAAAAATGTAGACCAATTTATAAGGGTTTAAGCTACTCTTTTTAACAATTTTGACATTTTAAGATGATATTCTAAGTTTTAATATAGTATTAGAGTTCATTAAACTCCAATGAGTAATTCGAACCGATCAAGACTAAAAAAACGAGCATACGAATTTTAAGATTGGTATGCTCAAATGAATTACCATATTGTAGAGACATGTTAAGGGATATAATCTCATATCAAATAAAGAAGAAAATATAGACTAATTTATAAGGATTTGAGTTACTCCTTTTAACAAGATTGACCTTTTAAAATGGATACCAAATCTTAACAATAACATGTGTGAATACATAAATATTGTTAAAAGTTGATGCGTCTATACGTACATGGGTAGCAGCAGACAGGAAGAGGAAGGAAATGAAAGAAAATGTGTGGTTGGCATTCCCAATGGATATTGTTCGTGTATGTGTGTGTGTGTGTGTATGAGAGAGAGAGAGAGAGAGGGAGGAGCAGAAGCGGCAGAGGTGGGGGAGAGGAGTGAGAAAGGGACGTGTGCATGGGTGATTAACTTTCACTCATTCAGCTGTAGTTTTCATGGTTGAGAATCTTAAGATGTCTAGTAGCCGTTAGGTAGGGTGGGGTGGAGTGGATAAGGTTATATAAGCAACTTTTGGGTAAATTTCATAAGCTTTTGCTAAACTTTAATTTGTCTCAACAAAATCACTGAACTTGAATTTTAATTTCGAATTGATTAAATTGCTAAACTGACGTTCATATTGCAAAAAACAGGTCTTCCACGTAATAACTATATGGCATGCTAACTCACCATTGTGCCAAATAATAAAAGTGTTTTTAAAATTAAAACTAAAACTATTTTATTATTAATTTAATTTAATGTCATTAAATTAGCCTCCAATTTATCATTTTCAAGTTGAGGGTTTCACTTAGGATTAGGTGGAAGATGAGTTATGTTATGGCTGCCAAATAAAAAAATTCCGTCAGATTGAAGAACGGTAGGTAACGGAACAACACAGGGCGATGGGTCCAAAATTAAATTAAAGATCTGACAAAGCTTGTTTGACCCCATTATTTCTTAAGAATGTGTTTTGAAATATTATATTAATGAAGAATGTGCTATTAAAAAAAAAAAAAAAAAATTGAGTTTACGTGTAATATTACTTTATTGAAAAATGAATGATTGAAAAGAAGATAAATAAAAATGTATTTTAAAAATTTATGGGGATGAAACGAGAGGGTATTTTTATAAAAGGCCTGGTCAAGTGATTCAAAACTTTTTTTGACCTAACTTACTATAAAAAAGTTTTTGAGGTATCTTTTAGGTTAAAATGTCCAAATTATCCTTGTACATATTGTTGAAATATCCTAAATACCCTTAGTATATAATGACCATAATACCCATTTTTCAAATTATGTAACCGTTCCAACTTTCTTCTCTTCCCTTCTTCTTCTTCTTCTTCTTCTCTTCTTTTCTTCTTCTTCTTGTTCCAGTTTAATCTCTATTCTTCCTTTTTTTTTATCTAGTTTTACTCAAAGCATAAAGGAGCACATTCAAAGAACAAACCCTTATATTTCTACATGTTATATTGGTAAGATATTCTTCTCACTTTTAATCTTTTGGTTTTTTATTTGTACATATATTCATTATCATTTTTATTAAGTATTTGAATTCACTTTTCGACCTATTGTAGTTTTGAAATGCAGAATCTCGTATGTTTTAGTTATAGAATGAGAAATCATGTTTAAAACGACTACAGTCGTTTAAATGTTTAAAATGACTATAAAATTACTACAGTTATTTAGATTACTATAATTGATTATTTGCTAACTTTCTAAAACCTTACTATTCTAATTACAAATATGGACTCAACAACATGGATTGCTATATTTTATTTTGGTGATTTTATTAATGATGATGAAGGAAAATGGATATGGAAACGAAGCGGGGGTGATGAAATGGTGGAAGGAGTTCCAATATCTTCATATCATGATCTATATTGTGAAGTGCTAAACATTTGCAAAGTTGATTCTTCTTCACATGGAATTGAGATGAGATTTCTTCTACCTGGAAATGGACAGTTTTCGGTTTCAATTAAAATTACTTCAGATAGGCAAGTATAGTGGCTGCTATCTCTCAACAAAAAAGAATCTAATTGTCCAATTTGTGTAACCCTTGTGAGCAAAGATCCAGTTGACCATCCAAGTAGATGATAATGAAGAAGTGGATCGAACCGATAATCTTAATTGAGATGAGTTGGAGATAGCCCAAGACAATGATGTGGATATTACTGAAAATGGTAACACTATTGTTTTCTCTACACATGGATCCGAGATGCTTCAAAACAATAGAGAAGAAAATCTTTTTACTAATGAGCACCTTGCAGCTTCAACTCTTTTGTCACACATGATTCCCGAAGATGCAGATTTAGAAGATCTTCAAATTTTCAGCACAAAAAAAAGATCTTATGATGGAAGTCCACATGCTAGCAATGAAGTACAATTTTGGAATTTAGAGTGAAGAAATCAAATAAGGAAGTCTATACAATTGTTTGCATAGATGAAAATTGCAAATGGCGTTTGCGGGCAACTAAATCCAAAAATTGTGATTACTTTCAAATTCGTAAATATGCACGTGAACATACTTGTTCTGTGAGTATTCATCGAAATGTTCATAGACAGGCAAGATCGTGGGTTGTTGGAAGACATAATGCATAAGTTTTAAAAATCCCAACACTGTATATAGAGCCGCAGACGTCATTAATGACGTACGTCGAGAATTCGGGGTAGAAATGAGTTATCGGAGGGCACGAAAGTCACGAGAATATGCTTTAGAAGTTTTAAGAGGTTCCCCTGAGGATAATTATGCTAAATTAGGCTTATATTCTCATAATTTAGCTATAACTAATCCTGGAACAACATTATCTTTAGAGATTGACAGTGAGAACCGCTTCAAGTATTTTTTTTTTTATGGCTATCGGACCTTGCATTCGTGGATTTCGCTCTTCAAAGCGAAAGATAGTTGTCGTTGATGGAACAATTTTAACTGGAAAATATAAAAGTACACTGATTGTTGCTACTTGTCAAGATGCAAATATTCATAATTATCCTCTTGTTTGGGGTATAGTTGATTCTAAGAATAATGCATCATCGACTGGGTTTTTTACGAAGTTGAAGGAAGTACCGGGGGATACCGAAGATCTTGTTGTTATATCTGATCGACATCAAAGTATTATCAATGGAGTTCAAGTTGTCTATGAAAATGCCCATCATGGTCATTGCATATATCATAAAAAAAATCGAGAGAGTTGACATTAGAGCATGGAATTATCTAGTCAAAGCACGTTTCCATACTTGGGGGCCAAGTCGCACTTTCAGGGGAACCATTACAATATCATGACATCGAACAATGCAGAGTCACTGAATTCAGTATTTAAGAAAGATTGACAGAATCCGATTCTTGCATTGATTGAGAGTATTAGAAAAAGGTTTTAGAAATGGTTTTAGCGTGGGAATGCACAGAGCTGTACAAGTACTCTAACGCCAATAATTGAAGAGAAACTACGTAAGAATGTTGATAAAGCCAAAAAGTTTGGTGCCGAGCCAATCGATCAGTTCATGTATGATGTGAGGAACGACACCATGAATTTTGCTGTTAACTTGGAAGAAAAAACTTGTACTTGTAGACAGTTTCAATTAGAACATTTACCGTGCGAGTATGCAGTTGCTGCGGTGAAGAAGAGTGGCTATTCAATTTACTTGTACTGCTCTCTGTATTATACAGTTGAGTATTGGAGATTAGCTTATAGTGATACTATTTTTCCCGTGCCAAATGAAGTTGATTGGGAAATTCCTGAACATTTTGGGTTCGTTAATGTGTTGCCGTCGTCAGTGCGACGACGAGGTGGACGCACTAAAACAACAAGAATTCCACCTACTGGAGAGTTTCCCAAAAGACACAAATGTAGTAGGTCTGCCGCAATTTAACACAACCGGCTAACATGTACAAGTCAGATACCTTTAGCTGATAGAAGATTGGATGATTAGTATATTGTTTGTTTAGTTGATAGCATGCCATTTATATAACAATGCAAATTGATTCTACTTACTACAATTTATGTTTTATGTTGTTAGTTTTTGTAGTAATTCATGCAAAAGATGTGTTTTTATGAATATTGGCTTAAAAAACGACTACAGTCCTTTTACATGACTATGATCGTTTTTCTAATTCGCATCTTGTTTTTTTCGATTATATGCTCGTTTTTTTATAAAAATTTTTGTAGGAAATAGTTCGAAATCAAACCAAACACGATTTAAAATGTTATACATTATGATTTAACTTATCCAAACCAATCGGTTAAATACTTAGAACATTATGTTTTAGCTTATCCAAATCAATTCGCATCTCATGAACATACTTGAACATTGTTAGTGAGCATGATGAATTGTATATAATAAAGATCGTTTTCTTATTCATTTTAAGCTAACACGCCAAAACCAAACCGATTTATAATGAAGTTCGTACTTAGAATCTAAATACGATATACTTGAATATTTTAGTAGAGCACTATAAATCTAAACGAAATAAATTATAAACAATTGGAATTCTTTAAACAACTCTAGTTATTTAGGAAAACGTCCGGAGTCGTTTAAAACAACCAACATTTTTATAAAAATTCGACATTATCTCCCCTATAATATAAACTAAATCAACCTGAAAAATGAAACCTGTATTCATATCACAAAAAAAAATCCCCAAATCTCATCATACACTATAAAATTACATAAACACTTATAAACATACAAACACATCAAAAGGTTTCAAGGTTCATAATCAACGGCAAAAATATCAACAGCCATCTTTTCCTTCCATCTACTCATATTGAAACCATTAACTTGTTCTACCGGACCGTTGATGCTCAAAAATTCTATATATTTCACTACGTACATACCACAATCGCCCCTGAAAGATAATAAATAATAGTAAATGAAGTGAAATAACTAAATTAATATGAACAAGTGAATATTTAATTGTAATAAAAAAAAAAATTTCGAAACGACTTGTTTAGCAACTTTGGTATTCCTTTCTATAGCTAAAGTATTCGTCTCCAAATTGATGTTGATTTCCTTCAGAAGTAACGGGACAATAATACTAGTAGCCTTCAAGTCCTCTTTGAGTTAATCACTCGTAATGCAACCCTAATCAGAATCATAGACATACATTGTCTCTTTGCAAAAATCAATCTCAACTGCGAGCCAGTTTCTACGAGTACATAACGAAAAGTATACATGTGTACATTCTTGTCATTTCCTTCCAAATGATGGTTATACCCCAGTGATATATTCCATTAGCTCAGCCGACATTCTGAAATGATCTCCTTGCTTACGTAAATTTAACATAGCGAAGATCAATTCATTATTAAATTGTACGTCCAAAATAGCTCGCGAACCACCAAATGATTTGGGGTATTTTGTTGCCCGAGCCCGCAACAAATGCAATGCCATGTCAACATGCTGAAAGTTGAATACATAGTTATATACAAATTAATTGAATAATACAAGTAATGTGTTAACATACTTACATCGTCTAGAAACCATCCGCCTGGTTTCAACACATCATTAAACCATTTTTTCGCATCTTGTAAGTTGAGATGACCTAACTTATATGAGACACTGAAAAAAAATACAAAATTGTAAATTAATACAAGTTATAAGTAAAAAAAATTCAAAGTGAATGAATTGGTAAATATGCTTACCCATCGCTTAAACTGGAGTGCCATGTGGAGAATCGTTTTTTCTTAACTGGGTCAACATCCCAAAAAAGATTAACACGCGTATCGTCAACATGTCTTCTCCACTTAGCTCCAGTCGTGTATGGTGAGGAAACTAGCTTTGAAACTTTTTTAAGTATTTTATCTCGCATCAGGGTATTAGTTTGCTAATAAGTTTTATTTAAATTTCTCTTTTTGCGAGTAAAAACCTTAGTGTACATATTTGTCATTTCATTAGCTCCCACATCAATGTCAACTACATCTACATCTCTCTCAATATTCCCTACTATAGTCTCTATTACAGCATCGTCTACCCCAATCTCCTTCTCAGTGCTCTCTGCAAATGTCTCACGCTTAATGCCGCCTACTGCTATCTCCATCACAGCCCTCCCTGCCGCAAACTCCCCTACAACGTCCCTTGCCCCAGTCTCTCCCACAGTGTCCCCTTTTTCCATCTCTCTCTCAACCTCCTCATGGTTATCTTCATCAGTCCCAAATACTCCATCATTCCCAAATGAATGGTCTCTGTCGAGATGTTGGTTCGATCTCCTCCAATTCATTATAGTATCGACCTTCCTATTTATCTCTTCATATTTTTTGGATAACCTCTCCACGTGGTGCAATAATTGTCTCAAAATATCGTCGTGGTCACAAGAAGCTGGATGGCTGCGTGGAGGTCTTTGATTTGTAGGAACATAATGCTGATGTACACGAGCAGTTTCCGAACTTTGCACCTAATGGAATAAAAGTACATATTTAGCCCCAATTCATCATAAGAAAGATAAATTAACAATAAAAATATACATACATCATCTTCACGTATATTCGAAGAAACTCTCTCCCTTTGGCTCTGTGGTAGACCTAAATTATCATCTAGTGCTGCATTATTAGCATCTGGGTATTCTCCATCCTCGTAGAGATAAACACTATCTTCTTTTCTGGTTCCATGAACGAAGAATTTCACGTATTGTTGTTCGGTCTTATTGGGAGAAGCTGCCAATGAGCAATAGACTTGTAGCTGAATAATTGGCAAAAAAAAATCCGTTTAGCAATGTTTGAGGTAACGTGCAAAAGTAATTACAATATAGAAGATATATTCACCCATGGGTCATCCAAGACTTCAGCAATATCATGGGAATTAGGAGTAACTGTTGATTTCCAACGGCACATTCTCGGTAGCCCATTGACAGATAATCTTGCATGATACATGTTTGCTATTCGTGGAATAGACTCGAACGCCCACACCTAAATGTATAAGTTGTTTACAAATATTTAAAATCATATAGAAAGAATGTCTAAATCACAAGTTTTGAGCATTTACCTGTATCGCTAGTGGAAATCCCCACAAAGAATATTTGGGCTTCGGATTCATCGATACTCTTAAGAATGCATGTATCGTAAACTTGAAGCTTTTAGTTCCCCATGGATATTTATTGAATAGCTCTAAATCATCAACTATATCTAAGGTGAGAAGATCTATAGATGAATTTTTTTTTTCTTTGGACCTCAACACCGTCTCGTATATGAGCATTAAACCCAATTTGTATTTGTCATCCATATCTTCTATCTCTTTTTCAAATGCCATTTCTAATTTTTTAGGCGTAACCTTGCTAGATGTTGGAAAATATTTATTTTTCAATCTACCATCTTCATTTATTTGGTTCTTATACTCCACTTCATTAGTAGGGCTTAATCCTGTGATGAACATAAACTCATATAGGGAGAAAACGAACAATTTTTTTCGAGCCCAAACAAAACCACAATTCCTCCTCATTGACAGATACAACCCATCGTAATAATAGGTTGTGAATCAGTTGAGCAGATATTTTCATGTTCCTAATGTCATAAAGTTTACCGAAGCACGACTTCAAAAACATCTCCTTATGGACATTATCTAATACTTCATATACTCTCTACATTCAACACGTTAGAACGTGTTGTAACCTTTGCATCACATCGATCATCAATGTGGTATATGTACTCCATCCTGCAAATTGCAGAGATTATTAGATGTTCAGTCTTTTAGTTAAGAATGCAACAAACTATAGAGGTAGAATGGAACAAGAAAAATAAAAATATTAAATTATTTATTTGAAACTATTAGAAACTTAATTGAAGGTGTCTTCCAATAGAAAAGGACACCAGAAAAAAAATATTAGGAAATAAAATCAGGGTACATATATAAAATACCCCAGGCAACCTCACAATTTAAGATGCACACACCTTCCGGCAATATAAATATATAGGCATTCAGAAATTCGAAGTAAATATTTTTACTTTTTCCCTTACCATTATTGTTCTTGCCACTAATGAAATAAAGAAATGGTTAAGGTACTAATCACCATTTCTATTGCACATAATAATTTCAATAGTCAAGCATATAACTAACAGATAAAACTTCTACCAAAATTTGATTTACCAAATAAATAACAGGCAGCAAAATTTCCCGGAGACATTAACGGCTCAATGGCCCAATAAACAACAGGCAGCAAAAATCATTCCACCTATTGAATGGTGAGTCTTAACCTCAAAGGGACGTGGTATATTCATTAGGACAATTACTTTAAGCCATAATACACTTATTGAACAATATGAACCTAAGACAATAATAAGCAGAGTCTTCATCGCTGAATAAACAACGTCTAGTTGCCCATCGAATATATTGGTGTAGTTTAGTCCAG
Organism: Osmanthus fragrans; assembly: GCA_019395295.1. Lineage (NCBI taxonomy): Eukaryota > Viridiplantae > Streptophyta > Magnoliopsida > Lamiales > Oleaceae > Osmanthus > Osmanthus fragrans. The sequence continues at coordinate 15,022,307 of CM033349.1, forward strand.
TGGCTTTGTCGAAATTTTTTAACAGTGTGTTATCTAGAGCTTTTTCAGTATGAATCAATAAATTTCTCAATCAAAACACTCATCCAAATAAAATGTTCAAAATTTGAATCAATAAATTTCTGTCATAAGGAAAAAAAGAAAGGACTAACCTTGAAGATGAGTGGACGAGAGCGTTGGGTTTGTAACTTCCCAATTTATAACTTCCCAATAGAGCGGTTGTTCAATGCTAAAGATTGACGGTGCAGAACAAAACCCTTCTTCGGAAGAAGAGATTTTCAAAAGACCTGAAATGAGTTCGACAGTAACATAAGCACACAAAAAAATTCAACTATTCATTTTCGTTGGCAAAATGAAAATGAAAAAGTTGAGAGGAAAATCTTTAATTTACACAGAATGGTTAATAGAATGAGGAGAGAGTGGAGTGAAAATGATGAAAAACCTTGAAGGTAATGCTTCTTCTTTATAGGTCTTGCTCCAAAAACTTCAAATTTTCATTTGCGTTGGCCAAATGAAAATGAAAATTTTGAGAGGAAAATCTTTAATTCACACGGATTGGTTAATAGAATGAGGAGAAAGTGGAGTGAAAATGATGAAAAACCTTGAAGGTACTGCTTCTTCTTCTTCCCATTGCTTCTTCTTCACAGGTCCTACTCTCTTTGAAATTGGGAGCCATTTTTGGGGGCCTTTCACTGAGGGTAAAAGAGATAAATGGCAAATGAGAATTTTTTTTTTCTTTTTCTTTTTAAGTAGAAAAGGCTGGTCAAATGACAAAAAAAAAAACTTTGGAATGGATCAAAAGGCTCATTGCCACTATTCTCACATGAAACAAGGGCATTTATTACTAATTGACCATTATACATTTGCAACATTAATTATTGTGATTATCGTATCACATGCAGCCCAATTCTTCCCTATAAATATGGAGTTTTAGTTTTGAAGAAAATATACACTAGTCTATTGATATATCTACTTTTTTGCCCCCATTTTCTCTCTATTTTATAACACCTTATCAACACAAAATTCTAGCTAGTTGAGTTAGTGAAATTTAATTCCTCTTTTTGCCCACAAATTTCTAACTAGTAGAGTAGAAATGTAATTTTTCCTTCAATCAATGAAAGTCAAGAAGTTATAACCAATTGAGTTTTTTTTTTTTGTTTTTTTAAAATTCTTTTTCTTTACTCAAAGAAAATGTATCTTCTTAACTTTATTTCTTAGCAAAGCGGTATAGTTATTCGTATAGCTTTAACTATAATAATTTATAATAAATAAATATATGCATAAATGTAATATTTGCAGTTTAATATTCGAGAAGAATATTGTATTATTATACTTGAAAAAGAAACAGTCTAAATCAATATTCCTTAAGAATATTATTGTAGTGTTGTTTGAACATAAATATCTTATTTGAGTTATTTTGTTGCTCCTGAATAAGCACAAATTCACACAATTATAATATTTAAAAACAATATTTTATTGTTTTTGTTGAAAAAGTATAATATTTGTAAATATTATGTTTTAGACGAATTTCATATCAATGTTCTTGATGAAACATTATTCTTTTTAAATAATATTCTATAGGAATATGTGTTACTACTATTGAAAAAAAATAAACCTTATACATCTTAAAATTATTAAAAAAATAAAAATTGTTGTTACTTCCTAAATAAAAGTATGAATCAAAAAGAATATTTGACTGATACTCCTGAAAAAAAACGTGACTATATATACTATGGAAGAAATATATTGTTAATTTGAAATCAACAATGTAGAAATTCGCATAATCAGGATAGTCTACACAACAGTAATCAAAATGCTAATATCTCAGTGTTTCATGATCCAATTGTCATGAAATTTGGATAACTCAATGTTCATCAAATCTACGATTATGATTAAAATTCAACTGTCCATTCATGAAAATTTTGTACATTAAAACAACAAAAATAAATATTCATTAATCGATGATCCTAATGTTAAAATATATATTTTGGACCGCAACGTACATAATCTATCAATTCCTACAAACAAGTTTATATATTCTTTTGATTTGGTTGTCCTGTATAAGAATTTTATATTGTCTCAATTACACAAATTGCATGATTACATTAAATTATAGGACACGCATCTACCTATCGATTTCAATTGATAATCTGTCACGTTTTCTTAAATTGATTGTTATGTATCTATTATAATCATTATACTATGCATTTTCAACTTTTATATTCAATTTGCATATTATATTTGATTAGGGTTAGGCAAAAATCTCGAACTAAATTGAACCGAACTAGACTCGAATCGAGCGGTTCTTCATAAGTGAAATACTCGAATGGGTATTTGAATCAAGAATCGACGTGTTTGATTTGGTTCGATTTTCGGTTCTAGACCCAGAACTGAATTTTTTTAAATTTGTATATATGGGATAAATCAATTTTTTTTTATTTTTTTTTAAATAAATTAGCAACGATAGAGTTTGTATTGAAGAGATTGAGTTCTATGAGGGCATTGAGACAAATAATAAAATATATATTATATTTTTTCTTAGTAATCTTATTAATTGAACAATTTTTAAGTTTATTTATGTTTAGTAATTGTGATTTTTCTTGTAGAGTTTCTTAGTATCTAGTATGGTAAGTCAAACAATTGATGGTTAAATCAAAGAGTTGGGAAGTACTACTGTATTAGCAATACTTTAAAATATTTTATCTTTATGAGTCTATGACTTCTAATTTATATGGATCACCGATATTTTAGTATTACTAATTTGCTATCTACTTTTTGTTATTTGTATACATTGATAAATTAATCTTATTGGATAACTTATTATATTTATGTTATTAAATTTGAATACTTTAATTTGTAAAAGTTACGATTGAACATGTCAGACTACAATATTGTTATAAATGTTAAAAAATTTAATTATAGTATAGAACCGAACGAAACCGAACCCGAACGGTTCCAAAATTATATTTGGACCCGACGATTCCATTTACTAACTACCTGAAAATTTTCGATTCGATTCGATTCTCTTCAAAATCGAACCATGCCCAGACCAATATTTGATCACAACGTAAAATATATTATTTGTACATATTTCATTTGTTGTTGCATTTGAAGAAGTATAATGTTATACTATTCTAGAAAAATATTACATGCTACTAAACAACATGACATTATAATTTTAATATTTTAGAAACACATATTGACCTATTACTCTCTAGAAGAATTATAATTTTACATTAAATTAATATATTAAAGAATAACCAGTTGTTGTTAGAGACCGAAACATGATTTAGATATTTAAATATTTCAGAAGAATATTACAAGAATGTATAAATCAATTATATAAGAATGTTCGTTTATTATTTGAAACTAACATTATATTCAGTAACTCTAATATTTTATTATTTGATATGTCCAATTAGAACATCACTAGATCAAATTAGATGCAAAATGAGAATCCAAATAAACATTCAACAAAAAATCAGAATATTCTTCAATTCAACCATTTCATGTATAATGCTTGTTTTCTGTATCATAAATTGGTCATTTACCATCACAACTAATGTTGGGATTATATCATTATAATCTTGTAAATTAATTAGGGTGGTATATGAGGGCTGTCACCCTTCATTTTGACAATCCAGATATTATTTGTATCTAACACATATAATACATCTAATAGATAATTGCATGATGTTCGCAACCTCAAATTTGCGAAAAAAAATTAAATTATAAGCATAATTTTTAGATTATACAATCAAAGACATGACATGTTTTTGTTAATTTTAGTGAGTTTAAATACCAATCTTTTAATAAGTGTTAGTTGGAATGATGGTGAATAATTTAACACTATTGTTGTTAAACACCTTCAATTAATTTCTAAATCATTAGTATTAAGAACAAAATGCTTCCCAACTCTAATTAGAGAATTCTATTAGCATCATGCCAACATTAAAGCTTTCTCTGTTATATTTGATTTATGGTTAGCACTTAACTTTTTTTTATCTAATTATTTTGATAGTACAATATATGTAACACCTTGAAAATTTAACAAAATAAAATTATTTGTTCTATCTGCTATATTTTTTATAATTTTGGAAAGTTGATGGACTAAGGTAAAATAGTATTAAATCCAATATTATTTTGGGTCAAATAATTAATTATTGATAGAGTGATAATTAGTATATCAATATTGGACTCTTTTTTATAGCTTGTAATTAATTAGGAGTTTTTGACCCAAGAAAAAAATGTTTTGGATAAGATCATCTCAAGTTAGATATGATATAATGATAAATAGAATTTTGATTAAGAATATTAACTTTGCAACGGGCAACCGTCTGTGTGTGTTTTGGGTAGAGAAAAACAAATCTTTTTATTTTAGGATAAAGGTTAGTTGTAATCCTAATTAAACTAAGCTAGATTTATTTTTTCCATCCTCAGTCATTCTCTATCTCTGCACGTTTTTTTTTTTTTTTTTAAAATTCTCTTGGAGGATTCTTTTATGAAGACAATCCAAATTATATTGATAAGTGGTGGCAAAATGATTATTGATAATGAATTCAATTCTTTTAGTTAATCCAAACTCAATTTGATTAGGATAAACTTTAAGACTAATTCTTTATTAATTGGGATTCAACAACTAAGTCACACTATAAATAAGCTATTAGAATAATCAAACTTCACATCAATTTGTCTCCAGCAAAGACCGTCCCAATTGTTACCTGAAAAACGAGAAGTCAATTTCATCTAATAGAAATTATTTCAAAGCATTACACGTACCCACATTCACCAAAGCAGAGAAAAAAGATCTAGAATGTGCAATTGTATGTTTTTTCAAAAATCCATTTGATCTAACAAGGTAGGATAACGAGGTGCTGTTGTTTTTATCCAATTTAAATTATTATTTTCGTGTTATTGAATTATTATGCTTATGAAAGTTAAAGTTAAAGATATGATATGATATGATCATCCGGTACCAAAGATATGATATGTATTGAATTCTTATCGGTTCTTAAAGATATGATGACGGTATGATATTTTTTACGCATGATTTAAATATTCTTATTCGGTATTAAACCATTATTCGTGTCCTACTGAGTATTATCATATACTCATCATTTTTCCTACTCTTCATAGGTTAAAACGGACCGTTGGATGACAGGCGACGAGGTGTAGTCGTGGTGTCAGGATTTATGGAATTTAATAAAAATAATTCAGTGTAATGTGACTATGGATCTTATTTTCAACATTGTTTTAGTTTTATTATCACGTAGATCTTGTTATTTAGGATTTGGAACATATTTTATTTGGTTATATTTCCTATATGTTTTATTTATTATTGGTAGAACCAAAAATTTTCATGTTGGATTGTTTGATATGATTTTTTATTTACGCAATGAAACTTTTAGTAACGGTCTAAATTTTAAAATTTGGATCATTACAATATATGTACAATTAATCCATCACAATGTACTGAGATGAAAAGTAAATAATGTAGAGAATAAATACTAGTTTGAACCTTTATACAATATCTCAAATTTTAACAATAATATTTTATAACACGGCTTACTGATTGTCAATTTGATTAAACATGTTCTCAGTATTAGGGGAGGAACTAAAAAGCTAAAAAATTATATACATAATCCATCATTATTATCTAGATCCTCGCAAAAGATAATTAGAACTAGAAGTTTGAAAGATAATTTATTTAGATGTATTTATTGGCCAAAGAGATCAATAATATTTCATACTCAAGCTTTAAGTGCTCCAATTTGAATTGATGTCCTCGAAGGACAATCCATTAACATTAGATTCTAAGACAAAATTCTCCAAAAAAAAATGGGGCAGATAAAGAATATGATCCTATTTAGGAGGCATATACTCTTGGAGAATGTATAAACATAAATAATTATAAAACACTAAAGAGGTTCAAGTATTTGAAATATTAAAAGTGAAGATATCATGTTGTTATGAAAAAATTGTCGATCGTATTTTTGTACATAAAGTATCACTTCATATTATGAATAACGAGGATATTGAAATAAATTAATTAAAGCATATCAATTGAAGAAATAATTGACCAATAGAAGAATGCAATCCTAGTAAAATTGAATTTACCAGAAAAAATTTGAAGTTTATGGACTTATAGTCCGAAATTCAAAAGGTGTATACTTATGAGAAAAGGAAATAAGAATAATAAAGTCGTAATATTTAATGCACGAATCTCAACATAGTAAATTTCAAAAATTGTGGTGAATGCAATCACAAGTCCATATCTTGTTATCCTAATGATACATGTAAATTAAAATGCAATTATATTCAACTTGTGTGGCATCACTATTAATGTTATCCCTAAAGGTTTAATATGTTTGAAGCATATAATTCAAGTAATATTGTCGTAAAGGGGAAAAAAATATGCATTGCACTTTTTTTCTCCTAACCAAGGCTTTGTCGCATTGGGTTTTTATGTCAAAAATTTTAATGAGACAATTTTTGTAACATACTCAAAAAAATAATGTATTCATTTTCCTTCAATAGGATTTTTCCTAATAAGGATTTAAACATATTTTTTGTATAATGATATCTATAGCCAACAAGATATTTATCCTCAAAATAATAATATTATATGTTTCAAATTGTGCACGACTCTTGAAGAGAGCAAAAACTCAATTTATTTTTCACATGATCATCATGTGACTAACAAATAAAGATTGAAAAATATCATGTATGGAGATGGTATTGCTTAAAGGCTACAATAGACAACACGAAACATATTTCACCAGAATTGCATTATTGAATATATTAATGTACAAGATATGGATGGTTTGATACAATAATTTTCATTAATTGAAATCAGGAAAATAACTATGCTCTTTTTCCTTAACTCAGATTTTATTCCATTGGATTTTTTGACAATGTTTTAATGATGTGGATAATTTGTAATGTGTCATTTAAAGGAAGTGTTATAAATTATATGTTTATTAATGAATGACCATTATACCCATGTAACCCTAGTTATTATGATTATTGTATTGCAGCCTAATTCTTCCCTATAAATGTGAAGCTTTGGTTCTCAATGAAATACGAACAAGTCTATTAATTTTTCTACTTTCTTCTCTTTTTTCTCTTTATATTATAATAAGTTCAACGACACAATTAAGACATTTAAATTTAGTGATTGCATTGAAATTTTGCTGAAACTTCATTGACCGTATGTCGATAAAATTTACTGTTTTGTTTTTTCTTGATTCCCAATTTTTATGTGTTTAACCCTAGAAAAAGATTAATAAAAGCCTTAAATTGGAAGTCAAGTCCTTTAGTGTTACCTTTGAGTACCAAATTATTAATCTGTCTTTTCTTTACTTTGTTTTAGATGTAGTTGTTGGAATGCGGAAGTAGAATTACTAAGAAATTTAAAAATTTCTTTACTTCAATAAACAAAATCATCTAAATGTTCACGTGTATGTTATATCAAAAATATAAGATTCGAATTTTATCTAAATTCGATGGTCAATTCTTGAATTAATTCTAAATCACGAACTTTCAGTCATTTGGATCACGAATTTCCAACTTTTTAATTTCAAGAACTTGATACTCCAAACCTCTAAATCTTCTATGATATTCTTCAAAGTCAAGACTATACCGGTGGGTGTGCACCTCTTTTGATTAATTAAATCAATAAACTAATTCTTGAACTGAACAATTGAATAAAAATGAGAAAAATAGTTTTCTCTCTAATTTGAACGCTATAAAATTATGTATTATTAGTTGTTGGAGGGATTCTAAGTTCTATCTAATCTCTCTTTGTAGAGATAGAATCGTTTCAATCCTTGTACAATAATAATTTCGTATTCAAATAGGAGTTTTAATTAAAATTCAAGTAGGATTTTAATTAAAGTTCAAATCCAATTAGTTTACATTTAATTACATGTGCAGTCCTAGAACTTAAACTATAATTATAATTAAATTTACAATTTTTATAGCAATTACAACTTAGTCCAAAACCTTATTGTATTTATAATTACTGTAATTAAGTCTCAATACTTTATAGAACTATCACAAAGACATTATCGGACATATATTATCCAAGCTCCGATGACCTTAGACCACCCAATCTAATTATTGGTCTTTATTTTTTCATTAAAGGCAAAAGGCCGAACCCTTTGAATGTATAAAATCACAGAAGCCAATAAATCTGCAATACTTCCTGTGACTCGCCGTATATGTATTTATTCTCGTCCGAGATTCAATAATTAGGTACGAGCATAAATAACCATTTTGTCCCTCTAATTATACTCACTAACTTAAGTACCATTTTCTTCAACGGTAGTACGACAAATCTCATATGTTGAAATTTAATCGTCGCTAAACATTGAGCTCAAATTTTAACCATTCAACAAAAAAAAAAAAAAAAAAAAAAAAAAAAAAAAAAAAAAAAACTTGAGTAGTTACTCTACCTATTTTTCAGAGCGACAATTCCCAACATGAATTCATGTTTTCTACTTCACTCATTTTCAAACTCCCAACTCACCGAACTTTTTGATCAATCAAATTAATATCACCTATTAATGAATCAAAGAACCATTAAATACACGAAAAAAATTTACATAACCCTGTCAAGAGATTTAGATAATATATACAGTGATCAAGTGGAATTTAATTCTTAGTACAGTCATTTTATAGAATTAAATTTGAAACGTGGTCCATTTAATACACTCCAAATGTACTATAATCACCTTTAACTATTTCTATGATAAGGATAAATCACAAACATGAATAGTGAATTAGTTAACATTACAACCTTCAAGTACAAAGTGTCAACCCTTGTACATTACTTGTGAACAAATGCAACATTAATACATAATCAAGACATACATGATTATCATGAAAAATAAGCACTTGACGTTATAGTTTTACTAGATTTATTATTTTCCTTCTAAGATCCTTTCAAATCTCTCTAATATCTTGATTGTAGTTCTTCATAAGTCAAATCCTCACGGAGGTCAGATAATTCTTAGCTTAGGACAAGAGAAGTATCTTACATATACTTTCTCAACATGAAACGTGAAATACATTATGCACTCATAACAATCCTGATGGTAATGCGATTCAATAAACCAAATGACGTACACTTTTTGATATCTCAAAATATCCACCAAAATGAGGACTCAACTTTCATTTTATGATGTGATCCAAAGGGGGGGAGGGCAAAATTTTCCTTTTGCGCGAAGTCTTTTATTTTAGCTAGAATTCTTATATTTTGGTAATTTTCCATATTTTAGGAGTTTATTTCGTTTTTTAATTAGTTTCTAGGTTTTCCATATAGATAGGATTTATTTTTTCATTGTAAACAAGTTTTTGATTATTATGAATTGAGATTTTTATTATAAAACCACAGCTTATTTATTATAAATAATTATTTTATCATAAAAAAAATATTATATGGGCATGCAACCCAACAAATCTCTCACTTGCCTTAAGAGTATATATGTCATGTCTTGCAGACGTCCCTCGAAAACTCAGTTGATAGGCTCTTAGTAAACGAGTCTACAAGATTAACCTAGTAGCAATTTTACTGACAACCACATTTCTCTCTCTCTCTCTCTTTCTCTCTCTTAAGAGATGATATTTTCATTCAATATGTTTACCCGTCTAATGACTCGTGGTTCTTTAACATTTGTCACAATCTCACTGTTACCCAATACAATGTAAAGACATGTGCAGATGCAGACACCACCTCGATGTCCGTTAGGATACAACCAATTTAATACTTTCATAAGCTACCAAATACTTGGCATCAATGGTGGAATCAACAATGCATGATTGCTTGATATTTCTCCAAATAATGGTCCCACCATCAAGTGTAAACTATACCAATGTAGACAAGGAGCATATAATTCCTTGTTCTCTAGAGATACTAAAAGATATGCTTTTATCGCCATTCGATGTTTCGATCCTAAGGTTAAATAGATCTTGACTCACCACACCAACAGTAAGACAAATATCATGTCTATTACATAACATTGTATACATGAAACTACATACTACCAAGGCATAATGTATCCTACTCATGTACTCAATCTCTTTAGGAGTTTTCATGAACTGATCCTTAAAGAGTTGGATTCGATGCCTGAGGGCAAAATCTTGCATAGAAAATCTGACAAGTATCTTGTCAACATATAAGACTTAGAATACAATCTATCATCTAGTTCTTCGACCTCTCAAGATCTGAAACCTAGAACACAACTAGCTTCATTAAGTCTTTCATATGAAACTATTGGGCCAACCACGCTTTCGTAGACAATAACGCACCTATATTATTTATAATGAGTAGAATATCATCTAAATAAGCACCAAGGAAAAATACAACTTTGTCTTGTATCTTCTTATAGATACAAGATTCATCAAAATTTCGATTAAAGTCAAATGTCTTAATCACTTTGTTGAATCTCTATTCTAGGATCTTGATGTCTACTTCGATCCATAAATAGATCACTGCATCCATAACCTCCTTATATAAATTTTGATCATCAACTTGTATCGTGAAGATCACCATATTGGACTTTCCACTCAGCAAGTACCTCGAAAGTGAATTGATAATCATCCGACTTTGTCTAAGGGAAGATTGATCTTGGATTATGGTAGCATTTGGAACATAATATTTTTATCAATGCTGGCACGACTACTAGGTGATGCCATTACCTCATCACTACCTTCAACGTCTGTTGATCTATTTGATCAGATGACAATTCATCTCTCCCACTCAGATCATGTTTTCCAGATGTATTTGACACCATAGGATATTTGTCCCAGGCTGTGTTCCAGGAATTGATGAGATAGAATTGCTCCCACTCATTTCTTCCAACACGATCTTATTTTTAGACTGACGATCATTAATATACTTATCCCCTAGGAAGGTTGCATTTGTGCTAACAAATCAGATCGAAGTGTGTTAATACTCTTACCCAAATATTTCTCGACCTTAGTCTTATACTCTTTTGATTTTCAAAAGTATTTGACTTTCAAGCCATTAGGTAAATGTATTTGAATCTAGAGTAATCATCTATAAAGAAATACTCACAGTTCCCTTTCTCAAGTGTGTTCACAGGTCCATACACATCAGAATGCACTAGTTCCAATACATTTTTGGCATTATCCTTTTGTCGAAAAATGATATCTTTGTTATATTGCCTTCCAAACAAGAATTACAAATTGGCAATGGTTCGATCTTAACCGAGTTAAGAGGACCATCTCTAGTCAAATTTATATTCTGTTAAGGTTGATTTCTCCAAGACGCCATAGATATCTATCACTAGTATGGTGCAACATTTTATGGTTTACAAGAGTAACATTTTTATTTCATATTTGGCATGCTTAAAAATATAAAGCCCATAAATCAAATGTCCAGCGCAATTACGAACTTTATTCAATAAAATGCTAAGCGTATCAGACGCTGATTTTATAAAATAACATTATCTTATTAAATCGAAAATAGAAATCAAATTTATGCTTCCTCCGCGGGACATAATAAAAGTCTATAAGAATCAAACTCTTACCACTATTGAAATAAAAACAAAATACTCTTATACTCGTGCTAAAACTATTGTTTTTGTGTGAACCATAATTATAAAACTGGCTTCACTAAGTTTTTGCTTTCCTAAAACACCCGCATCAACATACAGATATGATTAGTGGTTTCTAAAAATATACAACTCATGAATTTGTAGTATCAACCACTAAACAATACTCAGCAACAAAAAACAACATTACCCGCATTTTGCTTTCTAGCTAGTGCATCTGGGTAGTCTTTCTCCAGTATGCTTTTCGTCACCAGTTGGAATACTTGCCTCAAGACTTTCCATCTACTTTTAATATTATGCTGCTCTCATGCCTCTTGATAGCTTTCTTCCTTTTCTTTCCAAATCTACCTTTTTAGCTTGGAACTAGAAGAGCCACCAAATGATACACGAGCATTGCCATTGTACCCTTAAGACCACTTTCCACATTATAACTTTATCATTAACAAAGTCAATGGTAAATGGTATCTTCATCTTCTGTAAGTGATAATCTATATTAAACTATGAAAAATTACCAATAAAGAATTCAATAACCATGTCAAATTGAGTCTCCTTGATAGATGGTTGCACCCAAATTCTCAGCCATGTTTGAAGTATGCAATCATAGTCAAACTATGAAATTTCACAAGCACTCTGAATTTCATGTGGATTTTTTATGAGGTACAGATGGCTTCAAAAGAACATTCCTACTTCAATAACCAAACATGCCCTAAAGGGTCTGTAGTATGTCATGGGAGGTACTCTAACTTTCAAACCTTTGTTGTAACACTTTTGACATCGAAGTAAAAAATGAAACAACTAGCCATCTTGTCTGTAGTCTCCCACTCAACACATCCAACCTTTTGGACTTGTCACATGGTCTTAGTAGGTTCACCACGACATCTATTAAGCACAAAATTAAGTTTTTCCACATTGAGCATAAACATTGTATTACGTTTCCAATCCACATAATTTTTCCCAATTAATTGACTTTGTTTTAAAATAACGAAAAAATTGGTCAAGCGATATTTTGCATAAAAATAATTGTACATCGCATAATTGAAATTGAGCAGCAAATAACAATTTAGCATATGATGTATGAATGTACATGCATATCTATCTAACTACAACAATGCAACGATTTTTCACAAACGATTACTGAAGTTACCAGAAAATAACAAAACGGTCACTGAAGTTTCAAACTTGCAGAAACAATCACTGAAGTTTTAAATTTCTTTCACAAACGGTCACTGAATTTTCAGATTTTTCGGGCGAGTTTGTGGCAATTTTTCGACAACTTTCGACCACCAAAACCTCCGATTTCGAATATCGTTGGAAAGCTCACAATGTCCTCTTCAATTATCAACAAAAATCTTTCCATAACTCCAAGGGATTCGGCCAAAATATACCCACCCCGGCAACCAAAAACTGTGAAAATCTTCCCAGATTTTCAGATTTTTTGGGCGAGTTTGCGGCAATTTTTCAGCAACTTTCGACCACCAATACCGCCGATTTTGTATACCGTTGGAAATCCCACAATGTCCTCTTCAATTACCACCAAAAATCTCCCCATAACTCCAAGGGATCCGGCCGGAATAAACCCACGAATTCAACTACCAAAACAATTTGAAAATCTGCCCAGTTCGGGTAGCTGAATTCCTGGGTTTATTCCGGCCGAATCCGTTAGAGTTATGAGAAGATTTTTGGTGATAATTGAAGAGAACATTGTGGGCTTTCCAAAGGTATCTGAAACCGGTGGTATTGGTGGTCGGAAGTTGCCGAAAAATTGCCGCAAACTCGCCCAAGATTTTCATAGTTTTCGGTTGCCGGCTTCATAGGTATATTTCGACAGAATCCCTTTGAGTTATAGGGAGATTTTTGGTGGTAATTGAAGAGAACATTGTGGACTTTCCAACGGTATTCGAAACCGGCGGTTTTGAAGGTCGAAAGTTGCCGAAAAATTGCCGCAAACTCGCCCAAAAAATCTAAAAATTCAGTGACCGTTTGTGAAAGAAATTTAAAACTTTAATGACCGTTTCTACAAGTTTGAAACTTCAGTGACCGTTTTGTTATTTTCAGGTAACTTCAGTGACCGTTTGTGAAATTAACCCAAATATAAATAAATAAGAAAAGGTAAAAAAAGTATATATAGAGAAGATATTTTTTTTATGAATAGTTGGAAATTGAATAGTAGTAAGGTAAGTATTAAAAAAAATAATGCGCAGAGCAAACGCTCCTTCCAATTTTTTTATTTTTTTATTTTTTGAAATATCCCATTTTGTTTTAAAGTAGTGAGAGATGAAATATTTATAAACAGTATAATGAATAGTAGTGTGAACACGAGGGTCACAAAAATGAATAGTAATTTTAAAGTAAAGGTGAGTTATAGAATACAATGGGTAAAGCAAAACACTCGTGTGTATTCGTAAGATTTCTCTTAACTGATCAATGACACATACTTTCTGTTCCTTTTCTTATGTCTTCAATTGTGCAACTAAACTTAACCTCAAAGGTGATTTTTGTGATTAGTTGTTTTAAGGTTGACTCAACCAGTTTCCAACAAGGGGCGGAAACTTTGACGGGTTAAAGCCACACGGTGTTGTAAAGTTCGAGTAGAAAACTTTAGTCCCGTAATAGGTGGTACCAAAAAATCAAGTCACTACTATCATCAATTCTCAATGGACGACCACGACATAAACCAGGTCACTATAGGCAATGATTCTCCATAGACGATCACGTAGAAACTAAGCCTAGTTTGAATCATATTCTTGCAAAATGAAAATGAGAAATAGATCCATTGGGACACATTATCCTAAGTCAATTGTGAGATGAAAGTAAAAAAAAAATGTCATACCAGGTAGGACCTTCAACGGTTCTATTTCTCTTTAAAATGGAGACAAAAATGTAGTCCAAACAGGGGCTAAGTATTACGACCAACAATTCTCAAGGCCGAGTACCTACAACACCAATTATTAAGTCACTAAAAAAGGAAAAAATTACCATAGCGACTATTGTAGTAACCAGGTAACCACGAACAATTTTTTTTTTCTAATAAGATCAACATTAGTATCAATCGGGTTACCATTAGCATGAAAGTTTTGTCAAGGCCGACCTTGGCAAGCAACCGGGTCACAATGACTACAAAATAATCACCAAATACCAACATCATCAATTATCGGGTCACATGACCATGGAAATCCGCCTATAGCAGATATGAGTCTAAAAGCCCAAGAATAGGTAACCAAAAGGGGGGGCTGAATTGGTTATTAAAACTTTTTCGAAAATTAACTCACGTTTTAATGTAATATTCAATGAAACAATTAAATAAATATGCACAAGTACAAAATCAAATAAGAACAAGTAATGAACACAATGTAAATGCGATAAATTAATCTAAATTCAAGCAAGTAAAAACTAAATAGATTAATTTAATTAATAAGTCCAAATATAAAAGCAATAAGTAAAAGGGAAAAAGGATCTAAAGGAGGTTCAATCCAATGCAATGATCTACGTCCCCCGTTACCAAGCTCTCCGGCACGAGCAAGACCTTTTTCACTATGTTGATTGACTTATGGTGCAATCCAACCCTTTACAACGCTTCCGGTGACTTACAAACAATGAGCACCGATCCTTATACAATATTGAACTTTACGGGACTTCAACACGACCCACACTATTGAGTTTTTACGGGACCTCAATATGACCCACACTTTATCAAAATGATTTTACAATGGAATTCCTCTCTTAATAAATAATACAATCAAATTAAGTACTAAGATATGCTAATACTTCAATGAATAGTAATAAATGATAGCTCAAGTATTAAATGAAAAACTTTGATGAATATGATAATTAAAAATTAGATTCAATCAATCAAAGTATTTTAATGAGAAGATGATGAAGATATAAATCAAATGTAAGTTCGAAGAATCTTCTCAATATATCTCTCTCTCTTTTAATGAATGATTATAATAAATTAAGCACTAAGAGAGAAATGAATTTTTTTGATAAATATGATATTTTACAAATTTGATTCAATCAATCAAAGTTTCACAATGAGAAGATTAAGATGAAATATATACTATGTAAGTTCAAAAAGATTTTTTCAAGTAATATCTCTCTTTTGAAATTGATATAAATAAGTTAAGAACAAGGAGATATGAAAAGCTTTCATAAGAGAAGTTGATTCAAGAAATTTGATTTAAAATCAAAGTTTTCAATATGAAGAAGTAGAAAGATTTATACAATATAAGTGCAAATACCTTCTTCAAGAATATATCTCTCTTTGAAGATTGATATAAAAAAGTTAAGCACAAAGAGATATGAAAAAACCTTTGATGAAAGAAATGAATCAAGAAATTTGATTTAATAATCAAAGTTTTTGTTATGAGGAAATAAATGAAATGAATGTAAAGATGTAGACTCAAACAAGATTTTTCACTCACATATTTCACAAGAAAACCCTCTTCAAGTTGTTAGAATAAATGCAAAGTGAAATGATATTTATAGTTGAAAAAATCATCCAAAAATTCTGTCAAGCCGGTTGACTAGTCCGATCGACCAAAATGACCGTTTGTGCAGGAAAAATCAGAATTCAGAACGGTCAAAATTTGGACCGTTGAAATTTTCGGTCGACCGCCTCCACCTCGGTCGATCGCCACCCAGCCGATCAACCATTGACCATTGACTTTTTTTTTTTTTTTTTGAAAAATGTAAACTTATAAATGATGTTTTCATTTTGAAAATCAATCTTACTTTTAATTAAAATATTTTATGCACATGATAATGAAAATAACTTTTCGTGCGCAAATTGATTTTTGAGCTATTGTCATTCATTACTAAAGATCAAAGTGTTATACATTTACATATGAATTAGAATGCATAGTCTTTGATCTTGCTTCGAAGTTTTCTTTCATGTTTGGCTCTTGGCTTTTGAACTTCTCGTCTTGATCTTTGGTTCGTCTCTCATGCTCTTGATCTTGATTTTTCTTGGCGTTAATCTTTCAAGTTCTCGTCTCGAATGATTTGACTTGAATGCTTAACTTCACTTTGATCTTTATTTCGAGTCCGATTTATAATGCTTGATTGATTTTAACATTGAACTATCATCACTCAAAATTAATTGTTAGAAACAATATTAATCTTGTTTGTTATGATCAAAACATTAAGGATGAAGTCAACCATAGGTCAACAGAGTCGAGGCTTCCAAATAACTTGCCAATTTTTTTACAATCCATTCACATAGCTTCGAGGGCAGCCCAACTGATGGGACCTAATAGATGTAGTGGCTAAAAAGGAACGCTCAAACAAATCAGGTAAAGAAGCACAACCTATTTAAATTACTTTTCGAGCAAAGTCCATGCTAACTAAAGAATTAAACTATCTGTACCTTTTGGGTTACATGTTTGTTTATCCAATCTCACCTGCCCTCTCACCTAAAGTTTATGAATTTTGTTAATAATCTTGCTACATATACTCTTTGAGTTACATGTTAGTTTACTCAATCTCATCCGCTATTTCACATGAGGTTGTGAACCATGCCCATTAAATGCGTGGGACCCAACACCCATGTGAAATAGCGGGTCAAATCGAATAAACCAACATGTAACTCAAAGAGTATATGTAGAAGACCGTTAACAAAATTCATAAACTTTAGCAATAGACTCTAACAATTTGATAAGGTTTTAACGGAGAATCGAAGTCTCGATGGGTATTCATTGATCAATATATTACAATTTTAGATGTATATTCTTCCGAAGGTCAATTTAAGATTCTTATACAATTTAATTTTGGACTAAAACTTTTTAAAAAGTGAATTTTAACTTAAAAAATGTACTTAATACTTTAAACATGTTTGATAAGCATCAAAGTTTATCATTAGTCTTGCTTTTATTTTTATTCTAGGCTTAAGCCAATCTTGCTCTAAAATAAAATAAGAGACGAAACCCTTCCAAAACTGTAGCAGTGATTCACACTGTCGCATCTCTGATCGCACATAAACACATCGTCTTTTTCCAACTGCATAAACTGTCGAATTCAGATCGTGAACCCGAATTGAATCGAATACATTCGATCCAGTGGGTCGGATCTATAAAAGATCCGAATGTCGGGGAATTCGGGAATGGATATGCTCCAGGAGTCGGGTTGGGAGGAGCTCCGAAAAGAGGCTCGCAAGATCGAAGGTGATCTTGATTTCAAGTTATCTTCTTATGGTAAACTTGGCGCTCGCTTCACCCAAGGAGGTACAATTGTGTAGTAGTTTTCATTTTCGGTTACTGTTAAATTTTTCACATTAATTTTGCATTTTTTTTTTGGGTTAAAAGGGTTGAATTGAATTCTTCTAGTAATCAGGTTATTGTGCATATTAATGGACGATTTTCTATGGGGACTTTGCTTGCTGATTCGTTAATAAACATTATATGTTGAGATTCGTGATTACACGGGTTTGATTGATTTTTAAGATTCAATTCAATGACTGCATTACCTACAGTTTAGTTTTGTTTTGCATCACTTCTGGTATACATAGAACCTTTATCACCAAGAGTCTTGAATAAATGATGTGAATGGTAAGTTGATTTATTTGTTATGAAGGATTTTTAAGGAGTGAAACAAGTAATATGAATTCAATAAAGTCATGATTGGAATATAATAACCTTAAATTATATGCTATTGATAAATGGACAAGTACCTTTGATAATTTAACACTAAAATATGCAGAGTTCATGTGTTTTTTTTTTTTTTCATGAGTTACAATATCATGCCCTTGTTTTATGTTGTATGATGGTTCGGATTGGTCCACCAGTCATTTTAGCTAGTTATGTGGCTCCTTAGTAAGCTAGTCAAACTGAAGAGAATCGTAATCTTTTGGAAGAATATCTGATGGTTTAATAATTAGTGGTTAAAGGAGATGTATTACAGCCAAATTTAGGGACTCGGTCCTCTTTATGTTATTTTGATTATATATGTGTGCAGATTTGTGCGGATGTGTTCACACATGTTTTTGTGTGTGATCATCCGAAGACAAGACATGAGCAATACAGTAAATTATGCTTGAATTTTTCAGGCTGTTTAGTTTAACAATCTCAACTAAACTGTCCATATGGTGTCTTTTGTTTCACACCTATTCATTTGAATTTAGAGTCTTACTGTTCATGTAACTATGCGCAATAAATTAGTTTTCTGAAGATCGATGAAATAATGCTTTGGTTTCACTGACATGAGGGTTATGGTTGTACATAAACGATCATATATTACCCAGCTCAGCTTTAATAGCAATCTTGTATCAAGGCAATGGAAAAGTGAGAGAGATGCAACTGAAAGACAAAGTTCCCTGAAATCATTTAAAGAGCAAGCCCTCCATGGGGCAGAGAAAAGCTTTGGTGTAAATTCAATTCAATACTTCTTCTTCTATTTGAATATGTATCTTTTTATTTTATGAAAGTTTGTTAAATATTTATTTAGAATATGACATTTAGAAACATGAGGGTTTTAAAGTTACTTACTTTCGCCACTTAAGGAGAATTTCTACGATGAATAAAGCAACACATTTTCAGAATGCATTTCCAAATAAGAAATCCTCAAATTATATCGTGAGCTTTTTTATTTCCAGTGTGCTTGATTATTTCTTGGTGTTTAGGTTACGTGGATGCTGGTTCACCAACTTCTGGCTCCAGTAGGTCATGGAAGTCCATGGAAATGGGAGATTCAATCATTGCTTGAGAAGCTAGTGGATGTGAATGATGCTATGAGTCGATGTGCAGCATCTGTGGCCCCTACTACTTCAGTTACTCAGAAGCTTGCAAGACACAGGGACATACTGCACGAGTTTACCCAGGTTATATGCAATCTTATGTAAATTTTTAAGCTAGTAGAGATTTCTAACATGAAATTCTTTCATCTAGGACAAGGCAAAGGATGAATATAAGGGAATAATGATGTTGCTTCTAAGAAATCATTAGTAAGCATAAAAGGTCAAAGATTATTGATAGGCTGTTATGCTACCTGTGTTACTGGTTTAAGAATTTATCCTTTGCAACTATGCAAACTTGTTTTCATTTCTTCAAAATATTTGACCATACACAGAGAATGTCCACCCAAGAAGTCCATGGACCAAGTAAAGAAAATGATGTATATTTAGATGACTTTTGAGGATCTAGCTAAAATTAATCAAGCTTAGGGGTTGTATAGTTTGTTGTATATTTTAATCCAAAACAATGTCCCAAGACAGTACTTAAAAAAGGGACCGCTATAGCTCATAAATTTGGATATAGCTATGGAAAAAAGGATTTATTTGTAAGAGAAAAAGAGCTTGCATTTAATAAAAACCATCACAACATAGCAGGACCTGAGTAACCCTACACGTGTGATCAGCTGGAGATTGATTAAAATCCATAAGCTTCAATTAGTTCTGGTCTTCTAACCATTGCATTGTTTTGTTGTTTGTCCTGCATCCCCAAGTATCATTCTGAATCATTTTGTAGAGGAAAAAAATACATGATATGTCTATTTATGCCTCTATTTGGCAAATATATAAATGGTTTATAAAGGGAAATAGTGGGTCTCACAAAATGTGTGGATAATAATAAGTAGTAGTCATGAATGTGTAGTTGAAATTAATGTTTGACTTAGACTAAATTTATACCATTTATAAATTGTTATCCAAATGGAGGCTATATTGGAGGTTGAGAAGAAAATGCAGAATTGATCCATGCATCTATCAAGAGGTTTAGTCATGTTCATTATTGATTTTATTGTCTGTTGTTTATTAAGGACTTTCCTCACCTTTTCTATGCTCTCAAAGGTTGGAAAGAGAATCATACTACTGTTTCCCTATTTATGTGCTTCTAATATTTTTACAGTGTAGAATTTTTAATGGATGTTTGAATGGTTTTATTTACCAAAGGAAGTTCTTACTATAAAGTGGGAAATTGTAATCGGTATGGGTTATCCCATGGTTTCATGAATCAAATAGCTTTTACATCTGACAAGATGAATACATACTGCAATGACTAAGAACTAAGCAGCTTCTGAAAGTAACTTGTTTTTGTGAGATAAACATGAAAAGCATCTAGATTTGTACGCACATTACCTTTATCATTTATTGAATGAATGAGATGTGGAAATTGGAATTGAACCTATCTTTTCTTGAAAGAAAGGAAAAAAAATTTATGCTCTGGTTGTTTGGCTTGAGGAGACTGAGTGCTGTGAAGTTTCATGAGGCTGTTTTGTATGATGTCTGATGCACTTCACTCAGATGTCCGAAGTCAAGTTGAATCAGATCACTATATTTTTTTACAGTTTTTCAATTTTTACCTTGAAATGCTGCTGACTTGTAACACAAAGGATTAATAAGAGGGGTATTGGACATTAGCTCCCTGATCTTAATGACTGTGAGTAAGATCGTGTAGAATAGTATTTACTCGTCTGTAAGTATTTCTAGGAGTCCATAATGTTCATTAAGATTCCACTTAAGTAGAGAGTTTGCTAATTTTTGGCACTATTCAATTTGCCATATGACATTGATTTCTCACGTTTGAATATATACGACTTGTAACTTTTGACTACGTGAAGGGATGCTTAAATAAAATTGTAATGCATATCATAGAGCAGATTGGATGAAAAGGATAGGTGTTGTACGATTATGTGTTTGTAGCACACTGCTAATTACAATTATGCTTTATATTACTGAATGGGCTGTTGATTTTTCCTTTTTTGTGATTTTGATAAGAAAAATATTCTTGTGGTTCCTACCTCTGTTTTACTGATTCTGTCCCTTCTTGTAATGCTTTGTTATTGGTATTGATCTGAAAATTTTGCATTACAGAGTTGGGGTTTTGAATCTTTTGTAAACATTCTTGGTGCATATTTTCTGTCAATTCTTCATTTACCTGTTGTGTTTGTTTTCTCTTCAGTATTTTAATGTAGTATTTTCTTGGATTTGATCGAAAATATTTTCTGTAGGAATTTAGACGCATAAAAGGAAACATGAACTCAATGAGGGAACATGCAGAGCTACTAAGTTCTGTAAGAGATGATATCAGCGAGTATAAGGTGACAAAATTAGCTCGAACTGTCAGTACAGACAAATATGTTTTCCATTATCTCTTATAGCTATAAAATTCATTTATGCAGGCATCTGGGAGTATGTCTTCAGGAACGCAGTTACTACGTGAAAGAGCTGCCATACATGGAAGCATATCTCATGTACGACTTGAATGCTTGTTTGATAGTTGTCTTATTTCTTATACTTTGCAAATGAATATTATAATCTGGTGAAATTGTGCATGAAAATGACAGGAACAAATATAATTTCATCATCACAAACATATCCAAATCTTTGTAGGCAGAGTCAATCACCAGTTCTCTATCATGGGATTGACTGCAATAATTTACATATTACGATTAAAAAAAATAAAATAAAAATTCAAGAACTAAGTTGATGGATATGGAAGTTATTATTCATTCTGTCACATTGGAACTCTTCATATTATATGGCTAATAACCTATAGTAGATATATTGAATAAAATGATTGAGCCCCTGATTATTAACTTGAACAATTTGGGTCGAAGAATATTTACTTTAGCAACACTGATTTTCTGCTCATGATGTTTCTTGAAAAGTTGAGCTCATCTTATGTAACAACCTTTCATAATGGGGTAACACGAAGATTTATTGTTGGTCCCAATTTTTCTCTGTGTAGATAGATGATGTGATTGGACAAGCTCAAGCAACTCGGGCCGTGTTGGGCTCCCAGCGAGCCTTGTTTGTTGATGTTCAAGGAAAAGTGAAGCTACTTGGTGACAAATTCCCTGTCATTCGTGGTCTAATTGGTAACTTCCTGAGTAGATTTCTACTGAAAATTTTCTTCATACAAGTCACTTCCTAATTGTTTTGTTTTTGATACTCACAGGTTCAATCAGGAGAAAACGATCAAGAGACACTCTCATCTTATCTGCAGTTATTGCTGCTTGTACGCTCTTTCTTATTATCTACTGGCTTTCAAAGTAAACATAGACCAATCTGTTTCCATTAATCGATTAAAAATAGGATTTTCTGACAACTTTTGAATGTGTAGTTTTGTAAGAACAAAATCTACTTTTTTTATTGAAAGGGTCATGGTTTATTTTATGTACCTCTCGTTTTTCTTATTCCCTCCTGATATTTACATTTTTAGACAACTTTGGTTACATCTTGTATAGGAAGAAACTATTTAGTTGTTGCTTCATTTTACAGGAATATCAGCAGTTGAACTAAATTTACACCAACCCGTTGCTACTGGACTAAATTTAATCTTTATTCGCTCTAATCCAGTACAGGGAAAGCATCCTAAGGATATCAATTTTTTTGTCCAAGGGTATTCTAGCAATGGAAGTAATGCCTCCGACTATCATTTTCCTTTTAAGGATTTGTAAGCTTTATTCCCATCTATTCTATGGGAGTTCAGGTTATATATTCTCCTACAGTGTATTTATCAAATATATTGGTAGGAGGAGCATAAACCTAGAGTGCCTAGGTTCGTGTGGCTGAAATATTGAGGGCCTCAGTTTGAGCCATGGTTTTCGATTTAAATTAAGCCCTTTATACAGGGCACTATTCCTAAGGTTCCTCACTGTGCGCAAACCTCACATGTATAAAATTGAAAAAAAAAAAAAAAAAAAAAAATATATATATATATATATTTGCACCCGGGATCGTCATGTGTGTTTCTGGCAAGGACCTGTAAAACAGGTTCTTATACACCCAGCACGGCTGATTATAATCTTTTTATCTTTGCTGATTTTCACTGGGTTCATGCGCTCTTGCGCACGTGTTGTGTGCACCTAGTGCTCGTGTACAAGAATTTGTAATATAACCAACCTTAGAAGGCGGCCTTATCTCAATTTAGACACTGTATTGCAAGATTCTTTGTTTTTTAGGCTATGCTTGATGATAAATTAAGTTACAAAATAAGGAATGAGATATACTTTTAGGGTATAACATTCCAAGGGCTATCGTACTTTCAGTTTTGTTTCTCAACGGTTATTGAACTTCAAATTTTATGAAATGATCAATATACTTTTATAGTTGTTTCCCTATAGTTAAAATTTAGAACCTTTTTTTCCTAACACTCAGTGCTATCGAAGTTGTTTCATAACATTCACCGTACTTTTAACGTTATTTACCATTTGTTCACTCGGATTGTTTGAAAGATTAAAGATTTTGTTTATCACATCATCAAAATCGTTAATTTTCAAACAAAAGAAGACGGAGTGACGAATAAGAGACAACATTCAAATTACACTTGACTATTGAAAAATAACGTTGAAAATATAGTGACTACTGAAATTTTAACCCTACGTACAAAGACGTAATGAGGCTCTTGTAAGATATTTCAGTAGAATGTTCTCTTGAACGTGTTTAGTGAAGGCGACAGGGATCAAAATTGTTAGGTTGTGTGCCTATATAGTATATTTTGTATGATAAAATAATTATTTATAATAAATAAGTTGTGGTTTTATTTATTTATTGTATTATTTATTATTAAACATGAAAATTAAAGTGTCTATGATCACTTGAGATAATATAAGTTAAGTAATTAAATTGATATAGTGTGACACAACTTATATTTTGACCATAAATAATTTGTTCATAACCAATGTATAAGGGTTGACACTTTGTACTGAAAAATTGTAATGTTGATCTATTCATTATCCAGGTTAGTGATTTGTCCTTATCACATAAATAGTTAAAGGTTATCACTAGTACACTTGTAGTGTATTGAACGAACCATGTGTTGAATTTAATTCTATAGCATGACCGTGTCGAGAATTAAATTCCATTTGACCGCCGCTGTATATTTCGTCTAAATTCCTTGACAGGATTATGCATATATTTTCGTGATTATAATGGTTCTTTGATTCCTCAATGTGTTAGATAATTTTGATTGGTCAAAATCTCGATGGGTTGAGAATTTGAGAATGAGCAAAGTGGAGAACATGAATTTATGTCGGGAACCGTCACCCTAAAATATGGTAGAGTGACTATTTAATTATTTTCTGTTGAATGGTTAAAATATGAGCTCAGTGTTTAGCGACGGCTAAACCTCAACATCAGTGATTAGTCACAGGACCGTTGAAGAAAATGAAATTTAAGTTAGTGAGAATAATTAGAAGGGCAAACAGTTATTTATGCTCGTACCTAATTATCGGATCTCGGATGGGGATAAAATACATATACGGCAGGTCAGAGAAAAGTATTACAAATTTATTGGCTTTTGTGATTTTATATATTTCAATAGTTCAGTCTTTTGCCTTTAGTGGGAAAAAAGAGTAAAAACTAATAATTAGATTGTGTGGTTTAGAGTCAAATAGACAAGATCTAATTATTGGAGTTGGATAATATATGTCCGATCAGGTCCCTATGGTAGCTCCATAAAGTATTGAAACTTAATTACGGTAATTATAATAGTTTTGGGCTTAACAGTAATTACAATAAAATTTTGTATTTAGTTGTAATTACTACGAAAGTTGTAAAGTTAATTAAAAATGTAATTGAAGTTCTAGGACTACACATGTAATTAAATATAAACTAATTGAATTTGGACTTTAATTAAAACTCCTACTTAGATTTTAATTAGAACTCTTATTTGAATGTGGAATTATTATTGTACAATGATTGTAACTATTGTATATTTATTCATAAAGATTAGATGGAAACTAGATATTGAGATTGTACAACAATCATAATACATAATTCCATAGTCTTCAAATTTTGAAGGAAAAAATAGAGAAAAAATATTTTTCTTCATTTTCAATTGTCCAGTTCAAGAATTAGTTTCTTGATTTTAATTAAAAGAAGGTGTCCACCCGTCGGTGTAGTCTTGACACTGGAGAATACCATAGAAGATTTGGAGGTTTGAAAAATCAAGTTCTTGTAACCAAAAAGCTGAAAGTTCGTGATTCAAAATCTGTTCAAGAATTGACCATCGAATTTAGGTAAAAATTCTAATAATTTATTCTTGATGTAATATACACATGAACATTTAGACGATATTGTTTTTTGAATTAAAGAAATTTTTAATTTCTGGATAATTCCGTTTCCGCATTCCAACAATTTGTATCAGAGCAATCTAGATCGTCCATGCACGTATTGATTGCATGTTCTAGTCGAGCGATGTCTAAAAATATTTTATTTTTGATGATTGAATGATTGGATTATTTTAAACTGTGATCCAATTATTTGTGGTCAGTTCTTGATTGTAATTCGTTATTTCAAGTCTGTAATAAGATGAGTGGATTACGACTCCATCATCTTGATTTTAATTTTCTGTTCAATTTGATTAAAAATGTGAGCCTACGTGACATATGAATTGTGTAATTCTTGTAATTTTGTAAATTGATTGATGATTGAAGATTGAAAACAAAACGACAAAGATGAATTCAAGAATTTGCAGCACGAAAGAAAAAAATGGCAGCAGCGCTACGAAGAAAGCAGCAACTGCTATACGCAGCAAGCTACTGCTGCGCAATGCAGTAGCTTGCTTGGCACAGCGGGCTGTGCCTGGATCACGTGTCGCGCTGTTTCGGTTGACTTTTGGTGTGGGTTCGTGTTAGCGAATCAGGTCAGATCTAGATAAGTCGAATTCGAAATTAATTAATTTTTTATATACAGTGGCGGAGTCCTATTGTTGTATGGTTGCTACTGCTGAATGCTTAATTTTTTTGGACTGTAGATTTAGATTAATTTTTGGCTTGGGCCCATTTAGTTTCTAATTTAATTTTTTAGTCGAACTTTGGGTCACAAATAATTGTTACTTTTATCGCTTTATGGATATGCCTTAAATTATTGTTTGAAATATTATTCTTCTAGATATCATGCTTATAGATTTATTTGTGATATCGCTCGTGAAACTATGAATTTGATGCATATCACTGAATACCGATTTTTCTTTAATCGATTTAATTTAAATTAAATTTTTCTGGAAGGAAAATTCATAATAATTAAACTGTATATTATTTTAATTAATGTGAACAGTTGATAATTATTTTAATTTTTCTTGATTAATTTAATTTAGATTAAAATTTTCAGGATTGAAAAATTGTAATAATTAGACTGTATATTAATTTGATTAATATGAACAGATTATAATTATTTAAAATTTTCTCGATTAAATTTTTCTAAAAGAAAAATTTGTAATAATTATATTGTATATTAATTTGATTAATATAAACAGCTGGTAATTATTTTAATTAAAATCCATTACTTTAAAATATTAAGTGGGAGCAAATGTTTATTTAAATAAAAACTCACGGACTCCTTTGGTTAATCCATCTGCAAAGTAACGTGTTTGCCTCGTGCCGATAATGCAACGGACTCCCTATAGGAGGGTTAAAATTGTTACGCGATGCATTGTACCGAACAGTACTTGTTCTCGCACGATAGTCTCCACACGCCGAAACTTCTGATGTTTAGAAAATATTTGTGGTGTCGAAAACAAGCAATTGACAAAAATGATGAAGGGTGCATGCTTGTTGGAGATTTTGTACCTAACAATTGGGATGAAGACATCGAACTTGTAGGAGATGGTCCTCCTCTATTAAACGAAAAGGTACTTGCAAAGTATTTCGAAAAATTGGTCAAGTTAGATGAAAACGATATACTTATGAGAGATCTCATGTACTTGAAAGAATTTCAACAATGGAGGTACAATCCGCTTGAAGGAGTCGACTGGACCGATTTCTCATTGCCCGTTGATCGATCATTTAACCCGATGATGTATCGACTATGGAAGAAGGGATTAAAGAGAGTGACGAATTGATCACAACGGAATCAAAGGAAGATGTTGTAATCAATGAGGTTGAAATTAACCTACATTTTTTTTTTTTGACTTCATTGGTTGTCCAAAAATTGATTTTGTGATTAAGCCCGATGTAGGGGGTAGAAGTTTACATAGTTGAAATTGAATTAAATGAAATAGAAAAGTCGTATTATGTTGAAAAGGGCAAGGTAGAGGTCTCGAGATCAAATGGAAAGTGGAGTAAAGCCAAAAAAAGAAGAAAAATAGGCAAGACATCCAAAGCTTTCTTTAGGTGCCCGTGATTCAATTGCCAATAGTCGAGCTATAAACTATAAACTAGCGATGGTTGGGAGGCAACTCAACGTTTTTACCCTTTTATTTACTTCGCTTTATGCATTAACTTAGGAATTTTTCATAATTTTATGCATTTTTGGTAATTAAGGTCATCGTTTACCTATTTAGTGCATTTTTTCATGGCATACACACACCCCATATGGTTAGAAATGTGTTTGGACAACTTGCATGATTTAAGTTGAGTTTCGGTTGATACATCACATGTTTGCATTACTCTCCCTGCCAACTTTCGTCCTTTGCAGGATTGTACCATAAAGAAATTCCTAAGGAAAGGAAAATGTTGTCTCCAGCACCAAGAGATAGCACATCGAGACTTAGTTTCTTCCACCATCTTCATCACCGCCTCCATTCTGATCAGGGGAGTTTTCATACCCCTATGTTTTATTTTGTTTGAGTTTTGTCATTCAAATTCTATATTTAACTCTTGTACTTTACACATTGAGGACAATGTTCAGCTCAAGTTTGGGTGGTGGTAGAATTTGTATGACAAAATTGGTAGACGTTTCATTACTTTTTCGCTATTCATCGATGTTTTTGCATAATTTACTGATTTCTTTGTGTTTGTTATGTGAAAAAAAATCATTTTTTACTTATTTCAGTATTTCTTTGTTTTGTTTTGTGTACTTGTGCGGGTTTAATGGCCTTGCCGGCGATGATGTGATTATTGGAATTAGTATGAGTTATGAATAGTGGATATTGTGCATGATTACGCCCAAAGTGTTACGCGGTGTTGTAGTGTAGCTTTGGGGTGTCGTATCCACAGGAAGATGGAAAATTATTCAAAGGTCCCAAAATGGGTGATCTATCCTTTTAAATTGTAGGAAAGTTCGGTTGTTGATCAAACAAGTTGGTCTCAAAATTATGAACTAAAATTCAATAGATTAAGGTAGTGAAGCTTTGGAATTCACTCTCTCGGGTTGGATCAATCAACATTAGTCATTCATGCATCTTACCAAAACTCTAGGCTCCTATAGTAAATTCTCACGCTAATCTTGAGTTTAATTGAAATTATGATTTAATAAATATTCGATCAAACAATAGAAAGAGCATGATTAATTCTATGAAAAATCCAATAAGAATTAAACCATTTTCAAGACCAATTTATAAAGGAAACCCTAGATCAATTTAATTCCACAATAATACCAAACCTAGATTTCTTCCACAACATATTTCCACATTAATCCATCGAAATTAGATCCAAAAACAATCATATACATCAAGCATATAATGGTAAAGGATCACACCGATAAGGGATTTGAAATTGAAATTCAATAAATACTTCAATTGTTCAATGGAGAAAACGTGATTGAATCCATGAAAATCTAATATAAAATAAACCAACTTCAAAATATATCCATAAGAATAAGAAATCTAAATTCCAGAATTATTTGACAATAAATAGCACGTTAAATGAATGAAAAGGTGTTAAAATCCCCCAAACCCGATCGAGATCCTTCCTTGCTTCACCAAAGAGATTAGCCTTCCATGAAGTTCTTGAGGCCAAGAGATGTTTGAGAGGTCTAGGAGATGAAGAATGGTCGAAATCCCTCTTCTGGTCGACTTTAGGGTGAGAAAAACGCGTCCAAAAACTTTCCATAGTTGATTTGGTTGATTTCCGGAAATAAAAGATTTTTGGCCCGGTTTATAACTATACGACCGCATGGTGTAAATCCATGCGGTC
Source organism: Osmanthus fragrans (assembly GCA_019395295.1). Taxonomy (NCBI): domain Eukaryota; kingdom Viridiplantae; phylum Streptophyta; class Magnoliopsida; order Lamiales; family Oleaceae; genus Osmanthus; species Osmanthus fragrans. The sequence continues at coordinate 15,051,670 of CM033349.1, forward strand.
TCATGGAAAAAAGTAATTCAACCCTGAAGCTCTCGGGAATAACCATGCGGCCGCATGTATTTATAACTATGCGACTGTATGATTTTGCCAATTTTTCGTCGGACAGCTTTCAGTGTTTTAGTCATATCTTTCTCTCTCGATATCCGATTGAGGTGATTCAAAGTGCGTTGGAAAGCTGACTGGATGGGCTACAACTTTAATTCAGATGTCAACTTCCAATTCGATTTATACCATGTGAAAAAACGGTCTCAAGATGAGGCTAAAAATCGGTGCAAAAGTTTTCAGCTTGAAAGTTGATGTGTGAGAATGTCTTGACTATATATCACCCCTTTGACTCCTTTCTTCCTCCAATTGACGCCGAACACTCTCAAATCTTCATATCTTCATTTTTCTTGCCGAGTCATCTTTTGGTATTTGCAATTTGGTCTTTTAACTTTCGATTTCTTCTATTTTGATCAATTTTTCACTTGTTTCGTCCATTTTTCACTTGTTTCACCCATTTTCCACCTAAACAAATATATAGAAACATTTAGTACATTTCGGTGTCAAATAATCATATAAATGAAAATATTAAAGGGTGAAAAACGTAACAAATGTGCTATTATCAGTGCATGTTAGGTTGGTCAATAGTTGTTTTGCACACGTCACTCATGTTTGCATGCTAAGGTGGTGGTTGAGGTCATTATTTATAGTAGATTTGAACATGATAGGTTGAACCGAAAATCCTCTAATGTACTTATCAAATATCCATTCTTGTAGTAGTTTGGAGATGATTTACCTATTACAGGGAACAATAAGATCAGTAGGGATTCCATGCATGAAATTAAGTTGTGTGGATTGACTTAGACCAACGAGACGAAGATGAGGTGAAAGTCTTAAGTTAGAGGTTGGTTTCTGAAACTAAATGTCCGAAAAATAGGGGCACGACATTGAATTGCATGAGAAAAACTTCATTCTAAGCATTTATGACTCAAGCAAGTAAGACTGTAAGGGTGATTGAAACTTGATGCTCTAAAATCAACTGATTTGGGAGTCATCGGCCTAAAATTCGCTACAGGGTTCATATAGAAAGCAAGAAGGAAAGAGTCAAAAGAAAAGGAGAGAAAATACATATTCTCGAACCTTTATAACTTGAGTAAGTAAGCCTGGAAGGGTGATTGAAACCTGGAGCCCTAAAATCAACTGATTTGGGAGTCGTCAACCTAAAGCTCGCTACATGGGTTATATAGAAAGCAAATGAGATATGTTAAAAGAAAGAAAATGGAGTGACAAAATAGCCCTAAGACATTTAGTTGATGAAATTATACGTTTGGTGCAAGACAAGTAATTTAGTTTAGTCTTAGAGGTTGAACCAATAAAAGAAATAGGAGAATCCTTGCTTGTTGAAGTGTGAACTTGTGATTGCGAGGTCTATCTAAACTAAGAGAGGCTAAAAATTTATGTGAATCAAAGCTCTACTCTAGAACACACCCCGAGATAATTGAATTAAAAAATAAGTTTGGGGTGTGTATCTCTCGAGCGAAGAAAGGAAATCTGACTACATTGGGTTGAGATTTGAACCTTTCATAAGCTTGGTATGTTTACATGAGTGTGCACGTCAAATTTTGCTTATGATAAGTGAAGATTGATCTGATTTTGCATTGTTAAAACTATTCACTATATTGATTATTAAATTCTAATCCTGAGACACGGCAGGTTGTTAAATCATGTTTTGTGTTGAGTTAAGTCACCATTTAGTTTGAGTACAAACAATAGTTCAAGTTTGGGGGCTTTGATAAGTACATTTTACACACTTATTTAGGTCACAAAATATGGCTAATTGTGAACGTATATGTTGAATTATAGCTTAATTCGGTACAATTTGTGTTTGTAGGGCTACATTGATGGATGACACAAAAAGTATGTTTAAAACGAGCGAAAAAAGAATAAAATGGAAGAAAACGAAATTTCAGGGATCAAAACGAATAACATGGAAATAATCCATAGATGTGACAGACGATGGAATGAAGATTCAAGAGTGTTGGGGATCCATCGGATGAAGAAAGAAGTCAAAGAGATACAATATGGTCGAAACATTATCACATATCAACTTTCAGGCGAAAAAGTTATGCTCCGAATTTTTAGTCTCTACTTTAGATCCATTTGTGGGATAGTAAACGTCCGAATTGAAAAATATCTATTTCCAGAAAAATTGTAACTCTTTGTGTTGTCTTTTCAACTAACTTTGTATCGCTTCAATCGGACATCAAATAAGAAAATTATGACCAAAATACTGTAAGTTGTCCAGCGAAAAAAAAAGTTGTTCCAAGCGGTCGCCCAGAACCATTCAGGGAATCCAGGAGGTGAATTTTACAAACCAAGCGGTCGTATCTGACGCGAATTTTCTAGTTTCCTTATTTGATTAAACTACCTATGGAAACACATCTAGGACTCTTTAATAACCCTATTTACTACCAGAAACAAGGGGACGCATATTTTGACATACTTTGGGCATATTGAAGAGCAAGAAGAAGGTGAAGAACGAGAAGATTGATTCCAAAATTCAAGATTTCACTTCAAGATTTGATAGAGTGATGTCTTCTCTTATTTGTTTTCTTTATTTTCTTTGTTTTCTTAGTTTTACCATGCTAGGCTAGATTTATTGTGCCAAGTGAACGATGAACTATGTAACGTGATATTTTAATTTTTAGTTTTATATATTTGACGTTAAAAATCATTTTTGGATTGATGAATGATTTATATACATTAATTTGAGTCTACTGTTCACGAAAATACGTTCGATTTAAAACCACCGCAAGTGTACGGTTCGTTACAAGTAATAAAGTGGACTTTTAGAGTCCGGATTGTCGATCCCACAGAGATTGAGTAGTTCAATATTAATTATCTCGACCTTAACCGAAACTAGATGACTTTTTGATGAGTTTTATATTAAATGCTAACCAAACTAAATTATGAAAATTATTATGAATGAATTTGTTAAACTAAATGCAAATTATCCTAGAATGCAATATGAAATTGAATGCAAATTGATTTACTTAAGATGAGAAAAACGTACTAGGATCACGAATCCCCATGCAACAATCCATTGAAATCCTAGTTTTACACTTTGACAACATGATTAAATATTGAAGAATCAATGTTCCTATCAAATTTAATAATCTCTTTCGAGTAATATTAAACCTATTCTATCATGCGATTCGACTATATTTCTATGACGAATACAAACATAAAAGAACGCATTAACTTTTATGAACACTTATAGATTCACATAGAGCATAGCGGTATATTTCTATCCCCTATCGGACCCTATGACAATTTATACTACGTCGAATCTATTTCCCTTCTTTCGAATGCATAAAATAGATCACCACATTCATACAATTAACGTGCGCACAATAACCGTATGGAATAAATACGTATAAATCGTTCAAATATCCAAAAACGTGTTTTAATGTCAAGAATGTAAAACTAAAGATTCAAATATCATGTTACAAGGTTCATCGATCTCCTAGTACAAGAAAAACTAGCCTAGCATGCTAAAGAAAGAAAAACAAAAGAATAAGTGAAGAAACGCCATCACCCGAATAGATATTCAATTAATTCCTTGAAGTGCTTGATGAATCTTCGCGTTATTCCCCAAGTTCTTGCTCTCCAATGTCAAAATTAATCTCTAAAAGTGCGTAGCCCCCTTTTTCTGGTCGAGTTTAGGGTTAAAAAGAAGTCCCACATTAATTTCCATAAGAGTTCTACTTAAAAACGGAAACCAGAATTTTCTGTGTCGAAAATAACTATGCGACCGCATGGTTATAAATCATGCGACCGCATGGTTCAAATGCTGGCTCGAACTGGCGTTCTGGTGAAGCCATGCGACCGCATGGAAATAACACCATGCGACCGCATGGTTCAATTATTTCTCCGCTGGACAGCTTTCGGTATTCTAGTCATAACGTTCTCTACCGATGTCCGATTGAAGTGATTCAAAGTGCGTTAGAAAGACAACTCAAAGATCTACAACTTTGCTTCAGATATCATCTTCTAATTCGATCGTTTACCATGTCAAATATGGGTCTCAATATGAGACTAAAAACCGGTGCATAACTTTTCGATTAGAAATTGATGTATGATCATACTTTGATGATATTTCATCCCTTTGATGTCTTATTTCAACCAATTGACTCCTAATACTCTTGAATCTTCATTCCATCATCCGTCACATCTACGGATTATTTTCATGTTGTTCATTTTGATCTCCGAACTTTCATTTTCTTCCATTTTGGTCATTTTTCGCTCGTTTTCACATACTTCTCATTATATCCATCAATGTTGTCCTGCAAACACAATTTACATAGAATTAAGCCATATTTCAACATAATTACAATCAATTGTCCATGTTTTGTGATCTAAATAAGTGCGTAAAACGCACTTATCAAACCCCCCAAACTTGAACTATTGTTTGTCCTCAAACAAGATGGTGACTTAACTCTAAACAAAACTTGGTTCAACAACCTGCCATGTCTCAGAATTAGAATTGAGTAGTAACATAGTGAACAATATCAATAGTGCAACATCAAATCAACCTCCACTTATCATATGCAACCTGACGTGTGTGTGTGTGTATACTCATGCAAACATGCTCAGTTTCTGATAGATTCAAATCCCGACCTACAGTAGTCAAATTTTTCCTTTCTTCGCTTGAGAGATACACACCCCCCAAACTTATTCTTTTACTCACTTTTCCCGGGGTGTGTTCTATACTTGAGATCTGGTTAACTTAAATTCTCACCCTCTCTTAGTTTGGATAGGTCTCGCAATCACAAGTTTACACTTCAACAAGCAGAGATTCTCCTATTTCTTTGATTGTTTCAACCTCTAAAACTCAACTAAGTTACTTGCCTTAAATCAAAGGTACAACTCTATCAACTAAATGTCATGGGGCACTTTTCTCACTCTAATTTTTTTCTTTGCAAACACATTCTCATTTGCTTTCTATATAACCCATGTATCAAGCTTTAGGCCGATGGCTCCCAAATCAGTTGATTTTAGGGCACCAGGTTTGTATTCACCCTTACAGACTTACTTGCTCAAGTTATAAAGGCTCGAGAAATGTGTTTTCTCTCTTTTCTTTTGACTCTTTCCCTCTTGCTTTCTATATGACCCCTGTATCGAGTTTTAGGCCGATGACTCCCAAATCAGTTGATTTTAGGGCACCAGATTTTTATTCATCCTTTCAGGCTTAATTGCTCGAGTCATAAAGGCTTGAAAAGAGTGTTTTCCTCACAAAAATTTATGTAAACCCCTATTTTTTAGACACTTAGTTTCAAGAACCAACCCCTGATTTCAGGCTTTTGCCTCATTTTTGTCTCATCAGTTTACACAATCCACACAACTCAGTTTTCATGCATGGAATCTCTACTCATCTCAATGTTCCCTTGCAATAACTAGTCCTCCAAACCACTAAAACAATGAAATATTTTTAAACATAGAAGAGGTAATTCAGGTGTAACCTATCATGTTCTAATCTCCTATAAAAACTGAACCCAATCATCAACTTAACATGTCAAACATGAGTTTCGTGCGCAAGAAATGTCAAGTATCACATACATAAGCATTGGCTAATCTAGACATGCACCATTTCCACTATCCACAGTTCATACCTATTCCACTATTCACATCATTGCCGGCAAGGCTATTAAACCCACACAAGCACACAAATTGAACTAATTGAACAAATACTAAAACAGAATGTCAAAAATGAATTTTTTTTTTTTTTTTTTTTTTTTAACAAACAAACAAAAGCAGTAAACACACAAACGAACCAGACAAATATCGATGAACAACGAATAAGCAATGCATAATTCAATACAAGTACTGAATCCTTAAGTTTGTTCTACAAATTCGACCACCCCCCAAACTTATACAAAACATTGCCCTCAATGTGTAAAGTGTAAAATTGAATACAGAATTTGAAGGACAAATCTTATACAAAACAAAATATGGGAGGTTAATGAAGACTCCCCTGATCAGTACGGCGATGGTAGTGACAATGGTGGAAGAGAACTGGGTCTAGTTGTGCTATTGCCCGATGGTGAATGTCACTCCCTTTCTACTTGATGAAATCCTGTGAGAGTGCAAATGACGAATATTAGCTGGCATACTAGAAATTGATATAATAGATGAAACGATGACCTATAACTACTAAAAATGCAAGAAATAATGAAAAAAAAATCCTAAGCTAATGCATCAAGCAAAATAAATAAATAAAAAGGTAGAAGTGTTGGGTTGCCTCCCAACCAGCGCTCGATTTAAAGTCTAGAGCTCGACTTTTGTACAAGCTTTTCATGGCACTTTGAATCTGGCTTTGGAAGTCCTACTTAGTTTCCTCAATATGACTTTATTCCATATTGCAACTTTCCTCCAAATTTTAACCTTACTATTCTCCAAGTAGTATGACTTTCCCTCATTACCCATTTCGAACTCGACAATGTAAACCTCAATCTCCTCATAAGGTTTAATCACAAAATCAATTTTTGAGCACACGATAAAGTCGAGGGATTGTATGCCAATTTCCTCTTTTTTGAATGCAACAAGCTCTTTTTCGCCCAATATGATTAATTTCTCGCTCTTTTCATGCTCCTCTTCTTTAATTGAATTTTTCTCAAGTTCAACGTCCATATTCAAAACTTTTGGCAAGGCAACAATGACATCTTCATTGAGAATCTTCTCCTCTTGCTGTATTTGTAAGAAATTTGGTTGACGTGATTCACTTAATTGATGTCCATTAACAATCGGTGAAAGAAATATAGGCAAATCACCCACATCAAATTGTGGTGAGAGAAATAATGCAACAGGTAAGTCACCCAGAACAGTTTCATCAAATTCAAATTTTGTTTGTATATCCCGTAGTCGGTGCCCTATAATGAAATCTCCCACCAACATATCACCCTCATCAATTTCTTGAGCTGCCAATTGTTGTTGCCTTATGATGAAGTCAGATACGAGCAATTTGTTGAAATCAACCGTAGTCATCTTTTATCCTGTTATTTTTATTCGTTCATATATCCTGAAAAAGAGAAAAAAAAAAAAAAATAGAACTAAAATGGAACGAAAATAACAACACAAGAATACATGTAGAAGTCCGAATTAGTGCCGAGAATAATAAAATCAAACTAAAACTCAATCCCCGGCAACGGCGCCAAAAACTTGTTCACGAAAATACGTTCGATTTAAAACCACCGCAAGTGTACGGTTCGTTACAAGTAATAAAGTGGACTTTTAGAGTCCGGATTGTCGATCCCACAGAGATTGAGTAGTTCAATATTAATTATCTCGACCTTAACCGAAACTAGATGACTTTTTGATGAGTTTTATATTAAATGCTAACCAAACTAAATTATGAAAATTATTATGAATGAATTTGTTAAACTAAATGCAAATTATCCTAGAATGCAATATAAAATTGAATGCAAATTGATTTACTTAAGATGAGAAAAACGTACTAGGATCACGAATCCCCATGCAACAATCCATTGAAATCCTAGTTTTACACTTTGACAACATGATTAAATATTGAAGAATCAATGTTCCTATCAAATTTAATAATCTCTTTCGAGTAATATTAAACCTATTCTATCATGCGATTCGACTATATTTCTATGACGAATACAAACATAAAAGAACGCATTAACTTTTATGAACACTTATAGATTCACATAGAGCATAGCGGTATATTTCTATCCCCTATCGGACCCTATGACAATTTATACTACGTCGAATCTATTTCCCTTCTTTCGAATGCATAAAATAGATCACCACATTCATACAATTAACGTGCGCACAATAACCGTATGGAATAAATACGTATAAATCGTTCAAATATCCAAAAACGTGTTTTAATGTCAAGAATGTAAAACTAAAGATTCAAATATCATGTTACAAGGTTCATCGATCTCCTAGTACAAGAAAAACTAGCCTAGCATGCTAAAGAAAGAAAAACAAAAGAATAAGTGAAGAAACGCCATCACCCGAATAGATATTCAATTAATTCCTTGAAGTGCTTGATGAATCTTCGCGTTATTCCCCAAGTTCTTGCTCTCCAATGTCAAAATTAATCTCTAAAAGTGCGTAGCCCCCTTTTTCTGGTCGAGTTTAGGGTTAAAAAGAAGTCCCACATTAATTTCCATAAGAGTTCTACTTAAAAACGGAAACCAGAATTTTCTGTGTCGAAAATAACTATGCGACCGCATGGTTATAAATCATGCGACCGCATGGTTCAAATGCTGGCTCGAACTGGCGTTCTGGTGAAGCCATGCGACCGCATGGAAATAACACCATGCGACCGCATGGTTCAATTATTTCTCCGCTGGACAGCTTTCGGTATTCTAGTCATAACTTTCTCTACCGATGTCCGATTGAAGTGATTCAAAGTGCGTTAGAAAGACAACTCAAAGATCTACAACTTTGCTTCAGATATCATCTTCTAATTCGATCGTTTACCATGTCAAATATGGGTCTCAATATGAGACTAAAAACCGGTGCATAACTTTTCGATTAGAAATTGATGTATGATCATACTTTGATGATATTTCATCCCTTTGATGTCTTATTTCAACCAATTGACTCCTAATACTCTTGAATCTTCATTCCATCATCCGTCACATCTACGGATTATTTTCATGTTGTTCATTTTGATCTCCGAACTTTCATTTTCTTCCATTTTGGTCATTTTTCGCTCGTTTTCACATACTTCTCATTATATCCATCAATGTTGTCCTGCAAACACAATTTACATAGAATTAAGCCATATTTCAACATAATTACAATCAATTGTCCATGTTTTGTGATCTAAATAAGTGCGTAAAACGCACTTATCATCTACAATTATTATGCATGTGATTGTATGATTTGTGGTAGTTTATTTTATCCATTCGAAAGAGGAGAAATAGATTAAGCAAGGTATAAATCATCGTAAGGTCCGATAGGAGATAGAGATATACCGCTATGCTTAACGTGAATCTATAAGTGTACATAAAACTTCATGCATTTTTGTATATTTGCTCCCGTTATAGAGATATAGTCGGTGTCGTATATAAAAATATATTCAAGGTTAACTGAGAGAGAGTTTTGAATAATGTTGGAATATTGATTCGTCACAATCTAAATGTATTGTCAAATTATAGAACTAAGGTTGAAATAGATCATTGCATGAAAATTCGCAAATCTAGTACGCCTTTTATTTGATTATTATAACACTTTGCATTTAATTATATCACTGCACGTAGTTAACTTTGCATTTAATTCGATAATCCATTCATTTTTCATAAGAAGATTCTAGTTTTATTGCAATTTAGTTATAAAAACTTAAACAACGTCTTTAGTTTCGGTTAAGGTTGAATTAAGTACGGTCAAACTATTAAATCTCTGTGGGAATGATACTTGGACTTAAAAATCAACTTTATTACTTGAAACGAACCGTATACTTGCGGTACTATAAGTCGAACATATTTTTCCGTGTCGGTTACCTTTCTATAAAGAGGCCTGTGAAATTAACCCATTTATATTTATATCCTCCAAAGCTAAAAAAATGAAGGCAGTAATTTTTTCTTTCAACAGACAATGAGAGGAAGAAGATGAAGACGAAGGATCCGGTGGCCGACGCGGTGGAGGAGGAACTCAAGTCGTTATTCTTCATATTCTCCTTATTCTTCATATTTGGTTGGGGGCAGAAGTTGAAGTTTATCTATTATGAATTGATGAGTTCATTTTGTTATCGTTATGGGATGAACAGTTTTTGGAGGATGAGGTGCAAGGAGCAATCAGACGTTGGAAGAGCGAGAAGCAAGCCCGATTATTCATCTTGAAAAAAATTAACAACTGGGTACGTATTTAGATGAGCCTTATTGATCTTTTTTATTTTTTTTTAAGTTCTTTGATATGTGAACTTATGACCAAAATAGTTAATGAAGATGCAGTTAAATTGCTCCTAAGAAGTTTTTTTATAATTTCTTGTCCTAACATCAGATAGAGAGTATTTTAATTCAGTTATATATGAAAAGAGGAGATGCGGTTCTTTATCTCGCTTTTGGGAAGGTAGTGTATGAGTGTGACTTTGTGGAATTATTCAGTGTTTAGTATGTGCTTGTGTAGTAATTTAGCACTTTTGTTATCTTTTTTTTTTTTTTTAATGTCAATCAGGGTGGTGATCTTATCTAATGAGATATACCAAAGATCAGTTATTATGTTGGAATTGATATATCAGATGGATTGGTAAAGTTTCTATTCCTTGTAACTTCTTTTCCACTGACAATTGTATGGCTAATGTGTATCATATTCTCCAGCTTTTTCTTTTCTCGTTTTTCAAGCAATCATCATAATTAATTTTCTCGTTTTTGATGCCTTTACCTATTTTAGTCCTTAAAAAGACAAACTATAGATTATATACATAACCTTTTCAATTGATGTCATTGTGCTGATGACAGAATACGCTCAATCATTTTTTAAATCTTCAAAGGGCAACAAATATCTCCTGAACTAGTAAACATGACTTGTGCTTGTGTGTGACTGAAATGTAATTGTGAACTTTCAATTGAACAAAGATATGCTTTTTGCAAGCATTTTCATCACACGTAGATGTCCAGTGCTGACCTTTTTTTATGGATTCAATACAATAGGGGAAAGACTCGTACAATTCCTTACCGAGACAAACTCACAACGGATCCTCTGCGCGTTGGGCATACCTCTTCCGTGCGTCTTTCTCGTGAAGATGTCTGAAAATCAGGCATGTGTACAGGAATGCAACAACATGCCCCATTGTTTTTTCTTCCCATATAAATGCAAATGCTAATATAAATAAATGCACACACAAATGTGTGTTTGTGTTTATTGTAAAGAAAGCAATTGGACCATATGGATGCTTCTCATGCAGGTATCATGTCCATGTAAATTTACTGAGTACAACAGCTAATACACACACACATATTTGTACATATTATGTAATGTGAATTTTTTTTTTTTCAATGTTTAAATCTTGCACTATTTCATTTATCTTAACTGAGATGTGACATTTCACCTTCCAATGCATTTTTTTAGGTATAACCCTTCTATGAAAGTTTATAGGACAAACTTGGACTTTCTTGCAATTCAACTTGAATTAGTAATACATAAAGTTAATTATGATAGTGAAGATAGGCGCATCACAAACATGCACTTATTATGAGCATCTACTACTCTACAAAAAACTTAGTAGCATTGTAGATTATCATGGGCAACTGTCAATAGCTCAACATTAACAGGTTATGCTTGTGTATTTATGAAATATCAAAAGAAATCAATCAACAAATGCTTATTTAAGGGGAAACATGATAGATAGCGTCTTTAAATTTTCCTTAAATTGAATGCTTTTCTCTCTCCCTTTCTCCTTTTTTTGTGGGGGGAGGGGGTTTAAACAAGCTAATTGATTTCTTTATGACTCCACCTAAACCAGACTTAGTGGGTGGAAGAGGGGTGAAAGTGAATGCTTCATTTTTCATTTTCATTTAATTTACACTCGAAAGTCCTGGTCAAAAGGAAAAATATAGAACTAACTAAAATGGAAAAGCTTTCATGAGGTAGAACTTCAAGGCTAATGCTGATTAATTAGCAGCTGCTCATCTTCCTCAAAGGGTGAGACTATTGTCTCGTATATTCTTTATGCATTTATGTGTATTAGATCTTTTGGAGCTATTTTTGTGCATTTTTGTATTGTGCATATATTCAGATACATAAAACAAAAAAGGTTTTTTGGTGCTATAATTTTTGTATTTTGTGTTCTGGATAAGAATTCTGGAATGTCAAGACTCACTCTTTTTCATCCTTACAAGGTACAATAAAATATAATATCATATTACATCTCATTGACATCTATATGTGTTTTCTCAGATTTCGAAATTTGCTGTAATCCGTGCAGATTAATGTATTCTTGAGAATAACAGGTAAAAAGGAAGACGGATATTATCATTTGGCGTCACTTTTTCATGTAAATACCTTAATTTATTGCTAAAAACTTTTTGTTCAATCTTTTCTGAATGCTAATATGAGTTAGCCCTCTCGTTCTTTTAAGTAATTGGTCTATGAGATGAAATAAATTTATCTTTATTCCTAGGGCTGTAAGCAAAAACCGTCAAATCGAAAAATCAAATCGAAATCGCATTTTGGAAACCGTCGGTTTGGTGTCACGTGGACTCGTCAACGAAATGGTTTTGAACCGAACCAAACCAAACCGGTCAAAAACAGTTTAGTTTAGGTTTGAGAAATTTTATTGCGGTTAAAAACCAAACCGGACCGACGAAATATATAAAAATTAAAAAATTAAAAAAATGATTTTTTTCTAAATTGTAATTTGTAAGGCTTTTGTATTGGAGTTTTTATTTATTTTTAAATGAGACTCATATATTCCATAGGCTCTTAAACTGAAATTCTGAAACGATTCATCAATCAATTTCACGTTGTATTCCATATAAATTACTATCACCAAACAATCATCAACTTATATAAACTGCATAGTACTTCAATAATTAAACAAACTTCGATCAAAATCAAAATCTTACATTGAATTGGACATCCTTTAAAAAAATTATTGCAACTTCTGGTTCTGTTGATTATAATTTGTAGAAATCTAGATGAAAAGTTTCGATCGGATCAATAACTATATAATCAAAGTGAAAACAAAATAAAAATTTCGGATCTTAGAAATGAAATTATATATTGTAAATAAATTTATTAAGGTATAGATTTACCCAATATTCTAATTTGGCTTGAGAATCAATTAATCAAAGAATTATAAGAAGAGAGAAGAAAATAATCCAAGAGAAAAAGGAAAGTGTTGGGGTCTAAAATGAAAAAGGAACCCTATTATTTTTTATAAAAGTGATTGAAGATTGAATCATATATTTTACCAAAAAAATCTTATGAGAACTGGACGGTTCTCATACTAGAACCTATGAGAACTGGACCGGAGCCTGTTGGTTCTTAATAATTTGTCCCAAAATCAAATTATTTTTTAGAAGATCCGAAATCGAATCAACCGGTTCTAAATGGTTCCGGTCCAGTTCAACCGATTCTGGAAAAAAATGCTCACCCTAAATTAATGGCATAAAAGTAGACAAAAAAAAAAAAAATATACGGTGAAATCGACGTTTAAAATCGGACGACGAGCAAAAAAATATACGGCGAAACTGGTGGTTTAAAACCGGACCATACCGTTAGGTTTATGTTTGAGTTTTTTTTCAAACCATTCAAAATTGTTTAGTTTAGGTTTGAGTTTTTCTCAAACCGGTGTAAACGGTTTAGTTTGAAAATGTGTCAAAAATCAGTAAAATCGGACCGCTTACACCCCTATTTATTCCTGTAAAAATTGAGTGATCGTTTATCAACTAATGTTCCTGGAGTTCCCCTCGATGACAGAAATCTGGTAAAGATAGGAGCATTTTTCCATTTTCAATTTTTTTTCCTCTAAGATAGTTAATCTACTTGTTTATATTTATTCCAGATAATAAAAGCCCCCCATTTGGTGGTAATATCTTTGATTTTCAGAGATAAATAATAATATTTCCACATCTTAGTTGGAGTACAAGTTTGATTATTTACTCAACTAATTTCCATGGGCAGATTCTTCTTGACAAGAAGGTGCCAACTGGGCAGGACTTGTTCATGGTAGTAGTAATGCTGCCACAGTTTTATGAGCAGCAAATTAGTTTAGTGGTTGTGTTGCCACTGGAAAGGAACTCAAACAATGGTCAGATGAAATTGGTTTGGATATCCCACTCGAGGTGAGGTATGTCTTTTACATCATCTTCAGCTTTCTTATAGTGCATGTTTGGTTACACTAAATAACTTCTTTGCAAGTGAAAGTTTGAAATTATTTTGGTTTGGAATTTGATATGAAGTGATAAAGTATGGAGTTTTTCATGATAATTGGGGTTTTCTCTAGCAATCACTTTCTAGAGCATTGGATGGATTTACATCAGGGTACAAAATCAAATAGGATTTGTATTCAGTGGTAAGTTCCCATCGGGTTACTAGAAAAATCTACTTTTCATTTATCTGTTAGCTAAAGAATTCTAAACTTTGTGTAAAGATTGATCAGTTTGAACTTTTATTGTACTGCAGTTGAGGTTGTCGTAGATACATCGAAGTGGAGTGTTACAACATGGATGTTGATCCAAGGTAAGTAACTTACTTTAGTCTTAAAGGTTGAAACAATCAAAGAAATAAGAGAATCTCTGCTTATTGAAATGTAAACTTGTGATCGTGAAACCTATCCAAACTAAGAGAAGGTGAGAACTTAAGCTAACCAAATCTCAACTGTAGAACACACTCCAGGATAAGTGAGTAAAAGAATATTTGGGGGTATGTATCTCTTGAGTGAAGAAAGGAAAAATTGATTACTGCAGGTCGGGATTTGAACCTATCATAAACGAAGCATGTTTGCATGAGTATACACACATACACGTCAGGTTATACATATGATAAGTGGAGGTTGATTTGATTTTGCACTTTGATACTGTTCACTATGTGATTACTGAACTCTCATTCTGAGAGACGGCAGGTTGTTAGACTATGTTTTGTTTAGGATTAAGTCACCATCTTGTTTGAGGAAAAACAATATTTCAAGTTTGGGAGGTTTGGTAAGCGCATTTTACGCACTTATTTAGGTCACAAAATATGGACAATTGATTGTAATTATGATGAAATATGGCTTAATTCTATATAAATTGTGTTTGCAGGACTGTGTCAATGAAAATAACAATAGGTGAGTGAAAACGAGCAAGAAAGAACCAAAGCGAAAGAAAATCAAAGTTCAGGGACTAAGATGCAATTATCTAAAAGTTGACCCGAAACCCAAATCAAGAACGGAAACGAACTAAGTACAAGAGTGACGATATCAAAAGGTAGTAGAAAGAAGATAATGAAGAAAAGAAATCCAAACGAGAAGGAACGGAGTTAGGGACCAAAACGACGCAACTTGGAAGTTGTTTGTACCATGCGGCCGCATGGTACAAACCTCCATGTGGTTGCATGGTAAAGCCAGAGAAAGCAATTGGCCACATCGATTGAACCATGCGGCCGCATGGTATATTTTTACGCGAAAATTCTGCTTTCCTTGTGTAAGTTAAACACCTATGGAAACTCGATTTTTGACTTCTTATAACCCTAAACTCGACCAAGAAAGGGGGCTACGCAATTTTGGAGAAGAAAATGTGATTTTGGGAGCAAGAATACAAGGAACAACGCGAAGAATCATCAAGCACTCTACGGAATTAATCGAATATCTACTCGGGTGATGACATTTCTTGAACTATTATTTTGTTTTCTTTCTTTAGCATGATAGGCTAGTTTTTCTTGTATTAGGAGTTCGATGAACCTTATAATATGATATTTTAATCTTTAGTTTTATATTTTTGACATTATAAACACGTTTTTGAATTATTGAATGATTTATACGTATTTCTTCCATATAATTATTGTGCACGTTAATTATATGAATGAGGTGACCTGTTTTATGTATTCGAGAGAAGGGAAATAGGTTCGACGTAGTATAAATTGTCATAGGGTCCGATAGTAAATAGAAATATGCCGCTATGCCTTTTGTGAAACTTTAAGTGTTTTTAAAACTTCATGCATTCTTTTATGTTGTATTCATTATAGAAATATAGTCGGATCGCATGATAGAGTAGGTTTAACATTACTCGAAAGAGATTGTTAAATTCAATAGGAACATTGATTCTTCAATATTTAATCGTGTTGTCAAATTGTAAAATTAGGATTGAAATAGATTGTTACATGGGAATTCGTGATCCTAGTGCTTTTTCCTCTTGTTAAATTAATCAATTTGCATTCAAATTTCATATTGCATTCTAGTATAATTAGCATCTAGCTTAGCCAATTCATTCATAGTAGGATTTTATTATCTAGTTCGGTATAATTTAGTATAAAACACATCAAACATTCATCTAATTTCGGTTAAGGTCGAGATAATTATAATTGAACCACTTAATCTCTGTGAGATCGACAATCCGAACTCTAAAAGTTCACTTTATTACTTGTAACGAACCATACACTTGCGATAGTTTTTAATCAAACGTATTTTCGTGAATAAATGTATCCTAAAATTCGTCAATTCTATTTATTTTTCTTCGTTATACTTCATAGTTGATAAGTCTTATGGGGGTCAATTCTCCTACTTTTGTCATTACACTAATAACAGTTCTTAAGGAAAAGATTGCAGAAATTGAGCTACCAGTTACTTAAGTTGATAAAATTATTTCTGATTGGATATGATATTTTCTGGTCCCTGAAAGAGTGTTGAACACTGTCATGTACGCTCGTGCCAAGTGATTGGTAAGTTGCTTTTAATATTTCAGATTCATGTATTATAATTTTGTTCCCACTTGTGGGATTGGTTTTTAATTCTAGCAAGCAACACATACATAAAATAATTCTTTAGTGCTATCCAATTCAATTTGTAAATATTTTTGTTATTAAACCATGCTCTGTTTCAGGTGAAAGATGGACTTCTCCTGCCAGATATGACCTCCCTTAATTTTGACAGCAATCGAAGATGCTGATTACAATGAAGACAAGTTTGAACGTAAGCTTAATCACTTTTGCACATAGATTTATATTAAACTTATATGATATGATATGATATTAACCTTTAACCTTCATGTACGTGGTTGCATTCAAATTGTCTCACTGGTGTCCATTGGTGCCATTGTTGTGGTTATGGTGTTGCATAATAATTTTATTTGTTCTAAATTGTCTTGTTCCTTTTTGGACAAAGTTGCAAAGACATCTTATACAAGTGCTACTAAGCAGAACTGGTCCTATGATTTTCGGGGCCTGAGGCGAACTCCGTAAATTAGGCCCCTAAAATCTGTCGGGGAGCACGGTTGCCCCCCCGAATTTTTTTTTTTGAGATACCTTATTAACTTCGAACCAAAAATTTGAAAGAAAGAAACAAAGAACGACAACACGAAAAAATCTGAAAGAATACACAAAATGGCAGAAATTAGAATGTGACCTAATAGGGCATCTAATGTCATTATTTATATGTTTCATCTCCAGCCATTGATCTTATTCTTGATCCAACGGTTCAGGACTTCTCAAAAATTAAGGAAAACAAAATTTAACTATATCTAATGCCCAATGATTAACCTAAAAGACAATTACAAAATATCACAATCATTTCACAATGCAAGTGGAAGTTGCTTTTTCAAATTTGGTTCCTATTTGTTCTATGTAGTTTGTTTGAAAATCAGATCAAGAATATATACAGGGAATGGGCATACCTATCGGTGTTGTTAGTTTGAACCAGTGTTCTAAAAGGCGCCAAAATGCGGCGCCTAGGCGCGCCTAAGCGCGAGTCGTGGCCAAAACGCCTCGCATTCGAGCTATGCGTGTACAAATGCGGTCAACACCTGCGTTGACCACTAAAATGCATGCAAAGGCCCAATAATGCGCACATTTTTTTTATTTTTTTAATTATATATTTTTTAAAATTTTCTTTTAATTATAAACACTCCAACTTCCAACCCACCAATTGGCAGGCCCAGGAAGCTTATGAAAATAAAGAATTCGTTGGCCCATTTATTTATAGGCAAAAGTTCTTGGCCTTCATCTATAGGATTTCGATGTGGGATAAGTATAACTTTGCTATGTTGCAAGCAAGCATTGAACTTGAAAGAGGCTTCTCGAGTTTCCACTTTCCACCCTCCTCTTCTTCTTCTTCTCGACGGCAGTGGCACCCTCCTGTTACTATGATTGGCTCGGCAGCAATGGGGGTGGCGAGGGCGGTGGTTGGAGCTCCATTGCTTCTCTCTCCTCTCTACAAGAGAAATGGAGAGATTAGAGATTTGGGGAAATTCTCTCAGGCCTTCGGGTGGGGAAGATGAACGGTTTGGGTGGATCTATTTGATCTGTTTTTGAATTGTTAATTGGGGTTTGGTGGAATGATTGTGGTTTGTGAATTGTTTGGGCGATCTTGTTTGAATTGTTTTTTAATCTTGTTAATTGGTTTGTGAATTGTTAATTGGCGTTTGGCGAAATGATTGGTTGTTTTTGAATCTTGATTGTGGTTTGTGAATTGTTAATGGCAGTGTTGGGTGAACCCATTACGAGCACCACCATACCTGGCGAAATGATTGTTTGCTTCTTCAAATCCCAAACCTGGAAGCCATAATTGTAGCCGAGCAAGAGAACTCTCTCTTTGTGATGCCTCCCTCGAGTTCTAGAATCCTGGTTTCCATCTACAGAATCCTGATTTGCAATTGGAGTTCTTGGCTTACTCTCTGGGCTCCAGCTGGGGAAGACGACTTGTTCAGTGTCATTGGGTTGGGTCTGTGTGTTTGGGGATGGGTTGTGGATAAATGGGCTTTCATTTTCTTATATGGGCTAAGACAATAGAAGATATATAATATGTGAGTTGATATAAATTTTTTTTGATTGATTAAAAAAATTTTGATTGATTAAAGATAATTGAAATAATATTAAAAATATAAAACGCATTATGACGCTTATTCTTCGTATTGACATGCCTAAACTTGTAATTCTTGATTCTCGGCCTCGACGCATCGCAACGCATTACGCATTTTAGAACATTGGTTTGAACACTGCCAAGTCTCTTGATAATTTCCATCCCTCGACATACTCTCCCAAATATTGTATGCTTGCCTGTAGAAACAGATTCTTGTCAGTTCATTCATAAGTTGCATCATTTACATCTGCAAGGATGAATGTCATTCAACCAAATGACACCTTTTTGATACATGTAGCGTGGAGGTTGTATAGAATATGGTTCTATCAAATGCAGTAAGCCATTTTAATTTATAGTCCAAATGTGGAAAATATTCCCAACATGTCCATCAAAATAGCGAGGCAGATATAGGTCCACTAAGATCTGACAGTCATATTAATGGAATAAATCCAGGCCGATATTATAAACAGATTGAACATGGTGCAACCATACAAATTTTAAAAGTTTAAAGTATTTTTTCACATTTTAATTACTTTTTTCTACTTATCTAGATTTTAGCACATGTATTCCAATGATAAACCATATAAACAAATATCATGTTGTAGCAATATGCCCAAAATGTGAATATAAATTAGCAAATCAAGATAGAGCATGAAGGAAAACAAATGCATGTTATAAAGAAGGTACATGATTTTCAGATTATTAGGAACCAAAAAATGGCAAAATATCTATATACTTGCTAAAGTATTCAGGTTAGCTCATCCTCAAAGTGTTTCCTGCAACAATGAAAATTAAACAAAGAAGGAAAAAAAACAATTGAATGTCGAAAACTGAACTAAAATTTTTCAATTTATAATCACAAAAAAAATCTCATTAAAAACACTAAACAATTGCACAGACTATAGTAACAAATGTATGTGTCTTAGTCAAGATTAAACATAAGAAAATCCAAAAAAAAAATCAATCCATAATATATTTTGCACGAAAAACATTTTGCATCAGTTTATAAACATTTTAATAGAGACAATTGCAGAGACATTGTAAGAGAAACTATTGTAGATATGCTGCTCTTTTTTCGAAAATTTGGGCCAAACTCCAGGTTTGTTTTGCATCAAAAATTCACCATTTACAATTTTTAAGGATATTTTTTTTTCACAATTAATGCCTAGATTGACATAAAAAAAAAATAATAATAAAATTAGAAACCCCGAGTTTCATTCTGCGGAGCACCCAAAGCCATTCAAAATTTTGACATTTTACCATCTTTTTTCTCTATAAGAGTAATTTAAGCATTAACTCTATTTCTTTTGTGGGAGGGGGGAAGAGTCTTAAAAACCATAAACGGGTGATTATAACACTACTTAAAAACAATAAGAGTAATTTAAGCATTAACTCTATTTCTTTTGTGGGAGGGGGGAAGAGTCTTAAAAAACCATAAACGGGGTGATCTATAACACTACTACAAAAATTTGAGAAATATTTGGAACCAATATAAAACATTATTTATTCGAAAATAACCAAGTGCAAGGCATACTCTAAAATTAGTAACTACATTTACAAAGCAAAAACAAGGAAAAAAGGAGGGGGGGGGGGAATAAAAACAAAAACGATACCCATAAATTGATTCGCCACCCGGCCCACCCCTTCCGGTCCCTGTTGGATCCCTTGATGGGATAATTACAAACAATCACTGGCTTTATTGATTGATGGCCCCTTGGAGTTGGAGGAGGAGCTCGCAAGTCGCCGATGGAAACTCGAAAGGAGAGACTGGAGAGTCGACAGGTCGTCGGTCGCCGTTCGTGGGTGGAGACTGGAGAGGAAAGTAAAGAAACCCTTGTTTGTGTTCCTTATACGGGTTAAAAAAAAAAAAAAAAAAAAAAATTGGGCCCCCGAATTTTTTGGACCTGAGGCGGGCGCCTCTTCTGCCTCAAAGCAGGACCGGCCCAGTACTAAGATAACGACAGTTATAGTGACATGAAGAGTGTCGTGTGTATTCAATAGCATTTCTATCTTCATTTCTTAATTTTTTTAACATTCTTTCCTTTCTTCTTCCATTGAAGAGAATAAAGGTTTGTGAACCATGTGCTTACAAAAAAACTGATCGTTAGCTTACATTTTCCAGCTTTTGTGTGTTTTGTTCATTGTGTTACTATAAGATCACGTGTTTTTTTTTTTTTTCATTTTAATCTTACTTGAATATTATCCTTATGCATTTTGACTAATTATTATGTCAATTTCTATATAAAAATTTATGTGAATATTTGCTGAACTTTCAGAATACTTAGACTTCCCATTAATATTCGACACTGACATAACCTTCAAAAATATGACAGCCCGTTCAATGACTAGTATAGACAAAAACATTGGAGAGAAATTTAATTCATGTGTCAAGATTAAGTTGATCCAATGGTCAGATTTGAACTTGACTGATCCTGCAGGTTGCTTTTTTACTTTATGCAATGATTAGGCTCCCTACTATCTCGAAACAGCCTTTGATGAACCTTAAATCAGCAACTAACATTTCCACAAATTTTTAGCCTTCAAAAAGAGTTGTTTAGGGTTAGGTAGATTTTGAAAATCTTGCAAAAAGCCTTCACCACATTTTTCAGCCTTTGTCCCCTGTCGACGGCAATTCCATCCTGCTACTAGCTAGACGGATCAGCCGTGATGAATTCAAATCAAGAGGTTAATTGTACTCTGAAAACTTTACGTAAAGTTTAGCTAACTGATAAGTCATCCCTACTGCCTTGTGCCGTGGAGAATTGCTAACTGATATAACCCAATTTTCTACCCTGGAGAATCACTGTAGTTTAGCACTTGATGCTTTTTTTTTTTTTTTTTTTTTTTTATCAAAGCTCGTATTAGGTCAATTAGGCAGTATTCATGCCTTTTAACTGAAGCTTGATTGAACGAGGTCCATCAAGAAACCTTCATATGTAATATTATTAATTATAAAAGTGCAATTGGCAATAATGACAACTTATCAAATGTCAAATAAAATTTTAAGCAAGGTACTGCTTTTTTTGTGAGGAGAACGAATCTTGGACTTAATCTCAACACAGCTAGTATTAAGCGTGGCAAATTTCTTTGTTATTGTATTTTCCCATTTCGAAATATACAACTTGTTTAAATTGTTTTGGGCTTTGACCAATATGTTCTAATAGGTGCACTGTAAATTTCTACGTTTCAAATTTATCATGCAAAAATAATTGTGAAGAATACAAGAGTGCACATTCACACAAAAAGAGACTTATGGAATTCAAACTTAATAAAAATAAATAAATAATGTAGAACCAGTTCAGAGAAATCATAAGGAGTGGGGAGAGAGAGGACTTGTGACTTTTCTCCTTAGCATTCGTGTTGGGTATTGACACTTAGTTGTCAAATAAATTAAGTTTTATTTTGTGATTTTATATTGTAAGTCTAGTTTGATTAGAAATCAACTAAGATATGTGATGAAAATGATTTAAATATTGGGTAAGTTGTCCATAAATTAAGGGGAGTGGCATGTGGTTTAGGTGGTAGGTTGTCATGTAATCTTGCTCTATAAATAGAGCTCCATGTATCTCTAGCAACACACAATGAAAGTATAGAATTTTGAAATACATAACAATGTAGTCTCTCATATCTCTCGACTCCTCTGCTGGTTCCATACTAGCAGAGTGTAATGTGTCTATGTTTATGTTTGTACATTTTTATGTTTATTGTTTTATTGATGTTTATCACTGTCATCTTTCCCTTATGAAACCACAAGTTTATTGAGTTGTTTAACTCTATTTTGTTGAGCTAAAGTGAAGCTCCAATTCCCTCGATTCCATTGTTCTTCACCAATGAAGATGGTCATCCTGTAAAAAGGATGAACCAGCCATTCTTCACACCAATGCACTCAAATTCTGCACAAATAGAAGAGTTTCGACTCTTCCACATTTTACAATTCGCCCGTGAAATATTCTTGGATTGGCCCGGTTGCCTTAGGCACATGGGAGTTTATTCTCCTTATTGTTGAAATTGCAAATTCTTGAATAATTTAAATCTACGTCTTCATTGTTACCGTTGAGAATTTAATTAATCATGCATAGGGAAAAATAAAATTAATTTCATTTCTCACCACGGATTTGCTTTATGTTTAGATTGAAAATATGATAAGAATAATACAATTGCTAAATTCTGCAAAGCCATTTGCAAATCTTGGAACAGGAACAATCACGATCTTTAATCAACAACATTCTAATTGTCTAACCTCCAATGAAAATCTACATGGGGAACAAGAATGAGAGAATATCTTTACATAATTTACCTTTAAGATATTCTTCACATCGATCATATTTTAGTGTAAGAATATCTTTACATAATTGTTTCTTGACGTCTAGCTTGAATTCCTTGAACTTTTCAAAAAGTTCATGCTTGAATCTCATCAAATATACACGATCATTTCTGAAATAGTCATCAGTAAATGCGATGAGATAAGAGAATCCTTATCTAGCAGCAATACACATGGGTCTACATACATTAGTATTTATTAGGACTAATTATTGTACAACTCTATCTCCTTTTTCAATTAAAGAAAATTTGATCATCTTGCACAGCAGACATGATTCTCATATGTCAAATAATTCAAAATTAGTTGACCCCAAATATGTCTCTATGTAATTTGAAAATGCTTTTCTTATTTATGTGACCACGTCTGCAATACTAGATATAGCTAATATTTAGGTTATCACTTTTATCTTATGATTTCTATTCCTATTATAGAGTACTTAGTATTTAGAATATAAGTGTCATTTTATAATTTACGATAACCTTTATCAGGAAAAAGTGAACAACAATTGTCCTTAACATTTACAATTTATGTCCAAACATGAAATTGAAATAATGTTTTTGGTAATGGTGAGAACAAATGATATTATTATAATTCTAATACTAAGCATAAAGGTAATGGCAAGAAATATGATCCTACATGCAATACAACAACCCTTACTCAATTACGTTTTCAACGTACAGTCAACTTCTTCAATTTGCAGTGGTCTACTTCCTTTTAATCTATATTTATACAAATAAGATATTCATATCCAGTATCTAATAACCAAGAGACTTGATAAGTGTATTTTATACACTTACTTTGACCTAAAAAAAAGAAATTTAATAGTTCTTTTTAAATAATTATAGCCTAAAATTTTTTTTTTTGTATATTGAGTTTATTAGGTAAAATTCGATGATTGGAAGTGAAATTGAAATAAAGAAGCGAAAAAAAATGGTGAAAATGACGAAGTCCAAAGTTTATGGACCAAATTGGAAATATTGAATACTTGTTTCGGATCATAAGACGATACTTTGAAGATTACTAGGAATCAATTGGATGCAATTAGAAGTGGAAAAAAAAAAAGAATGGAATATGATCAAAATATTATCACAAATTAATTTCCAATCGCACAAGTTATATTCCAAAATTTTAGCCAAAAACTGAGACCCATTTTGGCAAAGTAAACATCCAAATTGGATATATTCTAATTCTAGCAAAGTTTAGCCCTTTGAGTTAGTTTTTTTAACACACTTTGAATCGCCTCTATCGAATACCGGGAGAGAAATGTATGACTAAAATATGGATTCCCGTGTAGAGACAAAAACATGTACTAAGGTAACCTTCCTTGTTTGATTGGAACTATTTTGGAAACCAATTTGGACGTGATTTAAAACCAATTTTCAAATCCTACAAATGCTGTATAGCATGATACATTAAAGAACATTTCCTAAACCTCCCATATACATATTATACTCTATTATTCATCAATTATTATCATCAAATGTGACAAGATTCATAGTTTTATGAGAGAATTGAAGGAGACTTGCAAGAATTCAATCAAGTGAAGATTCAAACATTATTTTTTAGCAAAGAAGAGAAGGCAAAAGTGGAGATTCATCAAGAAACCATTGAAGAGATTCAAAATTTCAAGATTCATCTTTATCTTCTCAGTTTATCAAAAATTCGGTATGTCTTTCTGCTTAAATACGATTTCTTGTAATTTAGATATCTTAGACAAATTTTATACATTGCTAGGATAAAATGAACCATCGTTATGATATTTTTAGTTTTTACTTTATTTTGATTTGATTTGTGGATGTTTATTATAATTTTTTCCATTCTTTTCAATTGCTTGATGCAATTGAATTGTTGGTGAATTTTATTGTTATCGGGAGAGACGATAGTATTTAAATACAATATAATAAAAATTGTAAGGTTCGATAAAGTATATAGATATGCCTCTATACTTTATATAGTTTCAATAGATATTCTAGCACTTGTTAATACATTCATCCTATTTGAATCTTTCATCGAGAGATAGAATGAAATCACATGAGGTGAACTGATTTGATTGCTATCGAGAGATGCTTTCAATTAAATTAGGAACATTGACCAACATGAATGATTGCAAATTGCCATTTTATTTGTTACATTAAAAATAGAATAACATAGGGGATTCGACATCTTAGTAATGCATCTTTCATCGAGAGATAGAATGGTCACATGAGGGGAAGAGATTTGATCGCTATCAAGAGAGGCTTTTAATTAAATTAAGAACATTAACCAACATGAATGATTTCAAATTGTCACTTCAATTGTTACACTAAAATTAGAATAATAAAGAAGATTCAACATCTTAACAATGCATCTCACAAATTTGAAAAATACATTTACTTTATTTAACTAGTTTAACTAATAATTTAAGGATTGATTACATAGAAAAATCACAAATCTTTTTTGCTATTCGATTAAAGTTGTACTTAATTTTAACTAGATCAAACAGATAGTTATCGTAAGTTCGACACTATATTCACTACTTTATTACTTGTTCATGGTCTTGTCTACCTGCAGAGAATCAAATGGTCAAGTTTTTACGGCCATTTTCGAGGACTATTGTTTTTTGATAAGTTTTAGTTAATTTTAACTTTAATATGAATTTTATTACTTTATTAGTTAGTTTATTTCATTAGAAAATTTTAACAATGCTTCTTGCTTGTTTCAGCACTTTGTATGCAAAGTTTGAAACTCGGTGATTTTGCTCAATTTGATCTAGAAATCGAATACTAGTGGTGACAGCTCGGCCCTTATATCCACGAGCTCGACTCATGCTCATCATGAGCCAAGCTTAATGTTGGCTCTTTACTCGAGGGCGCAAGCTTGGTTCATGAGTTCGTGTATTTTTCCTTTTTTTGAAATAAAATAGACAAAATAGATACCCTCTTCATTTGTTGGGTTTGGGACTGACTACTTAAATTTCGAATATGAGAGTTAAAAAATTTTACATGAACAACTTGTAACGTATACAATTTCTTTAAAAAAAATTAAAACAATATCATAAAATAACATGGTTTATTAAATATTACTTACCTGATGATATGCAATTACGACATATTTATCTTGTAGTCAGAAATGAGTGTCCTGTCAATCCTTCAAGCATATCAGTGCTTCCAAAATATCTTCTTTTAGTCAGCTCCTAACCTCGAACCAAAACCCTTTTACCTGCTCTAAAAACAAACTTCGAAACTACAGTGCTAACTGGAGGTATCAGTAGATCTTTTGCAATTGCAGAGACCACTAGCCATCGTCATTCGTACCTTCTCTAGAATTCAATAACTTCTTCTGAACTTTTTTTAATTGTTTTGTTGATAGACATTATCATTAAAGTAATCAATTAATTCAGTAGGTAATGCATTTGAACTTGCATCCGATGTTTGATTACATGCAGAAGACAAACTATTATTAGATGAGCATATTGCATTTGCATCATATCTATATGTGTTAATGCATTCGAATAAAGTTAATATTTCATCGTCATCTTTTTCAAATTAGTAGATAGAGTAGGTGCAGAGTGTACTCGACTAATATTTGTACACATTCGTTCTGCATATAATTCATATATTTCACATAAAAGTTTGTTCTAAATTTCTATACGCGATAGGTATATTAAAAGTTAAAGTTTTTGAAATCTGATTGATTACATATTTAGTACCTGATAAATTATATTAATGGTCCATGATGCATGCTAATAAAATAACATATGCAATTCTTCTCATTATTTTCTAAATTTTAATTCCATATAATATATAATTGCACTAAAATTGAGGTCATTTTTGTATTTATGAGATAGTAAATTTTAGATAAAATATTTGTAGAGTCATAAAAATTTGTCAAAATTTTTTAACTTTTAAAGCAAAAATCCAATCGAATTTATTCAAAATAATGTCGTCATCATTTCTAATATGCATATTATTATAAAACTCAGTTATTAGATGTTCAAAACATTTGCATGACTTTAAAATAAGTAAATGGAGTTTTATCTATGCCCCATGTCACTAACAAATGTTTTCATATTCGTCACCCCAAATTCGGCACAAAATTCCTCGAATACTTGTTTTCTACTAGGGGAGATCGTGATATATATATATATATATATATATATATATATATATATATATATATATATATATTAGTGCATTCCTAATTCTTTGCATTTCATTTTTAATATGTTTCAAACAATCTTGTACAATTAATTTTAAAATATGGCACACACAACGAATATGAAACAAATAACCACTGAAATCAGGCTGCAATACCCTACACATTTTATCGATACCTACTTTATTAACACTAGCATTGTCGAATGTAAAAGAACGAATTTTACTCTTGCAATGATATTCTATAATAATGCTCATAATAGAATTATATATATTGTTAGTGTTGTGAGGGAATTCAATAAATTTTAAAAGGAATATTTTTTTATAGATACACCAAAGTGAGTCTATGTAGTGTGTAATTGCAGCTATATAAGCTTATTAATTCATTCTTATGTATCTGAAGTTAAAGATATAACACCCCATATTTTTGCAAATCCATAATCAATTGTTTTGTTTGAAGGAACTATTATGTTGTATATGAACGAAGAGTGTTTTGACTTACCCCAACGTACCTCAGTTTAAGATATTCTTTTACTTATGAGACGAAATATTGGTTGTCCGCTATTGCTAGAGATAACTCAGCACCAGCAACAAGTTTCATTATTCCCGTTCGAGCATTCTCCTTTGAATACATCTACGTGGTGATGGAAGAAGTTGTAGAACCAGGGCCTGGACTTTTTGTGTTTGACCGATTTCAAGAAGTCCATGTTGGCGGCACATACTTTGTAGTGACGGTTGAGGTGAGTGGTACCAATGTCTTTTTGTCATGCCAATCGTTGTTGACAGTATTTACATACAACTCCATCGACCACATGATCCTTTGAAATCAATTTAAAGTGGTCCAAACATACTATTTTCCCATTTCGCTTTCTTCTTGTATCAGAAATGTCTAATCCAAGTTCATCCTCTTGTTCCACTTCGGGAACATCAGCATCATCCAAATCAATTGGATTATTGTTTCCATGAGCAGCCAAATTTGGAATATCTTCAGGAATTTGTACTTCATTTAGACCTAAAAATTCACTTCGAAATTGACTTTGCGGCGTCATAGGTGACTCGCCTCTGACACCGAACAAGCTCTCAACAAATGAGTGTGGATCCAGCTGTGAATTATGATGAAATTAAAATGTATAGATGATATAGTAGGTACTAAGACTACTAAGTAAAGAGTATGGAAATAAAGTTGACGTGTGTAAGATTGTGAATTTGTAATTGTAAATTTGTAGTGTAATAATTGAATGAATTGATATTGAATAATTGAAATTTAAGATAAAATTGTAAAAATGAATGTAGTATAGTGTAGAATAGTGGAAGAGAGTGTGAGAGAGAGTTGTTGGAAACTTGGATTGTTGTATTGTTGTATGAAAAAAAGGGAAAAGGGTGGGGGTATTATATAGAGAAAAAAAAATTAAGTGGTCGTTCTGGCCACTTTTTCAAATTTTAGTGACCGTCTGTAATGATCACTGTTCACGCGACGAGTCCATAAACCTAGCTCGTGGGCTCGCATGAGTCGAGCCCACGAGCTAAGCTCCTGCGCTTGCTACTTGTCTGCCACGAGCCCATTTTTACGAGCCGAGCAGTGGAGCCGACGAGCCACTTAGATTGTTTGACATCCCTATCGAATGCACATACAGATTTTGAAGAATAGAATAATTGAAAGCATGACAAAAATAGAAAGAAGAACACATGGCAGAGGATAACTTGAATTTTATTGCCATCGGGGCAAATTTGGGGGCAATACCTCCAAACATAGATTCAGTGGATGAAAATGCAAGGCTAATGGGTGAATATATGGTTCCACCTATTGTGGAATGCCAATCTAGTATTGTATATCCGACATGTCGCCAGCGAATCTTCGACCATAGGACGGATGTCGTAAACATGTTCCAGAATGCCCTACAGTTCTTTAGGAGAGCTACTGAGTTCCCTAATGCTCACATAACAAGATTCTTAAACATGTGTGCAGCAATTGAGTATATGAGGGTTTCAAGCAAAGCAATTAGACTGAGACTTTTTGATATGATCTAGGAGTCGAGCCCGACAACATCGAACCTAGGACGAGACCTGTTGACGTGTGCAGCAATCGAGTATATGAGGGTTTCAAGTGAAGCAATTAGATTGAGACTTTGTGATATGATCCAGGAGTTAAGCCTGACAATGCCGAGCCCAAGACGAGACCCATTGATTATCGAAGGAAGACAGATGACCCGATCGAGGGAAAAATGTGTAAATCAAACAATGGGATTAATTGCACGAGTAACGGTGGACAATGCCATGATCTACACTGAAAAAGAAGCAAGTTTCATGTTGGGGTTGAAATCCGAATCAACTTAGATCAATGTGTTAGAAGCGGTCGAAGACAGAGGCAAAACGGAGAGCTATGCGGCTGCATAGCTCTAACACCCATGCGACTGCATTACATGAGACAGGAAATCATCGGACAGTAGAGTAGTCTTCTATGCAGCCGCGGGAAGAACACCTATGTGGTCGCGTAGTGTTAGGCATTTTATGTAACGTGAAATTGGTGCAAGTGTATGGTGTCAAGTTTTGTAATATAGTAAAAGAGTTTGGATGTCGAACCCACAGGGATTGTAATTTAATTCCACCAAATACTACAATTATGTAACTTTTATTTTATCTAGATGAGTGAATGATTTTAAACTAATGTGGTGACGGCTGTGGTGACAAATTCAACAAATAAATGTAAGTTATAAAAATAATCAATATAAGAAAGCCTAGGGTTATGATTTCACCTCACTATCAAATACGATTTTCAAAGGCCTAGTTATCTCTAATCAATCTTCCAAGTTTAAAAGCAAGAATCCTAATGTATTTTTCTCCCCTCTTTCGACTGCTGGCTAGAAATTAATCCTAGATTTGAATTTTAATATCTCTATTCCGAATTAAAATCAAGAATTTATGAAGTACATGATTCTTTTATGGAGTAAGCTTCACAAATCCTATACTTTCTCTCGAAACCAATAAAATCTATGTTGTGTCAATCCTATGATCGTGCCTAAATTCCCCTCTCTCGAGTGCCAAAATTGACTAGCATTCATTCATTCAATTAATGGCCAATTAATTGAAAGCATTAAAATCATAACACAAATAAACGTAAAGGGAAATCTCATAGAAATAACTCAAACAAATTCAAATCATATCCTCAAGTTTTGGTTACAGTCAAACCCAAGAAGATTAGTTTAGTTCATGATGGAAGAATTAAATCTAAACATATTGATGAATAACATAAAGAGGAAAAGAAAGAAAAACTCTTTCGAAGCTTTTAATTGGAATTCCTCTTGATGTTCTTCATGCTTCCTTGCTTGATTTCTTATTGTTACCTCATTTCCCTTTGTGAATTGTCTTCCAAATTCTCTTTGGCCGGTTGGATTCTTCTTTGGCCTCTTCAATTGTTGGCGAAAATAGGTATTTCATCTTCTATTTATAGTATTTTGGAGTTTTGGACGAATTAAGGTTGAATTGAGCAAAGAAAAGAGTCCAAAAATATTAAAAATTATTTTTCCCGCAGGGCGGCGCCTCGACACTACTGTAGTGGCACTGTGACACCACGCTTGCTGTTAGTTTACAGCATAGTGGGTGTTGCGTAGCCCAAGAGTGGCGCCGCAGTGCTCGGTTCGGGCGGAAAAATAGTTTACTTGTCTTTCAGTAATTGTATCATAACGTTTTCATCTGATGTTCAATTGAGGTAATTCAAGATGAGTTGGAAAGGTAACGCAAATGACTACAATGTCTCTTCAGAACTAATCCTTCAATTCGATTGTTTTCTGTGTCAAAATGAGTCTCAATATGAGACTAAAAATCCAAGGCAAAATGTTTTCGATTGGAAATTGATGTGTTATGCTTCATCCCTTTGACATCTTTATTTATCTAATTGACTCCTAACACCCTCGAATCTTCATTTCGAGGTTCGACACAATTTTTTGATTATTTGTATTTTTTACGCGAACCCGGTTAGCACGAACGCTATCGAACCCAAAGGAGAATGAATCGGATCCCAAGAACGCCCAAATACGACCAAGGTTTAGGATTTAACCTCTAAACATTGAACCAAGCAACCGAATGTATATTAAACCATCGACCACTTGATCACAAAGCCTCGAAATCTCACCCAGATAGTTTTGGATTTTGAACCCAACAAGATGAAAACAAGTAACCCAAAGATAACGACGATGCAATGAACCCCTTGCTCACAAATTGAAGAACCCACGACCCGATGTTTTGAACGCCACAAAGATTACTCATCTTTGATAAGTTCAATAAGGATTGTCCATCGAAGAACAAAAGAGAAAAGCAAAGTTTTAATTTAATTCATATCAAAAAGGTTCCTCATACAATGAGAATAAAATTCCTATTTATACTAAACCTAGGAAATATGGAAATAACGAATTTTAAGAGTCCTAGAATATAGAAATTACCAAAAAAAATAAGAATTATAATCAAAATAAAAACATCTTGCCAAAAATAAGAAACCCGGCTTCAGTTTTGTACCAAGCGGTCGCTTGGTTACATTCCAAGCGGTTGCTTGGAAGGAAGTTTTGCTGCCTGAAAATCTAGGTTTGTGTCTGAGCAGTCGCTTGCCTTTCCTTCTAAGCGGTCGCTTAGGTGTCCCGATTACTTCCTTCTTTGACCCGCCATTTTGTGTTGATCCAATTGGTTTTTGACCTCGACCTCAACATGAAACTTGGTCTTTGGCTTGTTAACTTCGACCTTTTGAACTCCAAAGCTTGGCCAATGATTGTCTATCCCGGATCACATCATCCCCTTTCTCTTCGAAAGGATTCGTCCTCGAATCCAAACCTTGAATGCTCAAATTGTAGCCCTTGCCTCCAATCAACTCAAGCACATAGAATGGTCCATCTCCCCTTTGATGCAATTTGGACCTCCTTTGACTTCAAACTCGCCTCTTTTGAATGTAGACCCAATCACCTTCACATAAATCAAAATGTGCTCGCCTCGACTGCATAATCTTGCAAGTGTGGAGTGCTCCAATAGCAACTTCATTTGATGAATAATCGTGTCTTCTCCTTGCTTTACTTGGCTCTAGCACTTGTGACAATGGCAGTTCCAATGTGTCAACGTTGTCCCTCAATTCATGTTTTTCAGTCAACCCTCTGCAAATGTAGTTCCTCCAGTGCATTTGAAACTCCTTCGTCTTCTCGAAAATCACAAAGTCAATTTTCTCCAAATAAGAAAAATCTAACTGAAGCTTAATTCCTGGATCGGGTGGTACTTCCGTAGGAGTGTGTTCTGGAATCAAATCTTCAGTAACCTGCAAAACAGAAATATTCAAAATAGGGAGGGAATTATTAGTTTTCACCACAGCCTCCTTTGTTTCAGGCTCTTTTTCAATTAAGCTTACTTCAAACTCCTTTTTCCCCTCCGAAGATTCTTCTTCAATTTCTTTTTGCAACTCTACCTTTCCTTCTGGATATTCACTTTCAACTTTCCTTTTATTCTTTTGTAGTTCTCTTCCTTTTTCTTCACAACTAACCACCTCACAATTTTCTCTCTTACTCATTTGCTCCTTCTTATGATTATTCTGTGAGTTGATCAAGTCACGAATTTTTGCGAACTCAAACTTATAATCCAACCTAGTCTTTCTGCTTGATGTATTGTCAACATGTTCCACACTTAGTGTTTTCTTCTCTCTTGAATATCCAACTCCACTATATCTTCTAGACTCCTCCCGACATTCCCGATCACGCCGATCTCTCCTACAAAAACGATTAGGCGCATAACGCTTCCTCATAATACTCCTCAACTCATCCCAAGTTTCAATACTCCTCCCACCACACCTTCGCATAGATATTGTTAATTGATCCCACCAAATCACAGCATAGTCTACGAATGAGCTCACAACCAACCTCAATTTTCTCTCCTCGGAATAATCATGGCACTCAAACCTCAATTCTACCTTTTCTTCCCATGCTACGTACGCCTCGGGATTATTCCTACCCTTAAATTGTGGAATTGTTATTTTTGCACCTCCCATCCTCTTAACACCAACTTCACCCGAATCTCTACATTCCCGTCTCTCTCGACTACTCATATTAAACACATCATCACATTGATCCCTATAAGTTCTATTCGATTTCGCCTCCAACCTATCCAACATACTCCCCATATCCACCAACATCATTTCTCATCGATCCATCCTATCACTCATTTTGACTCAAAGACTCAAAGAATTTGAACTAGACAACTTTGATTGGACTTTTTAAATTCATGAAAGTGGTTCTTGAATTGTAATTTGAATTGGATTGAACACAATGAAATTTGGAATATAAGATAGATGATAGGATATTGATCAATTTCCAAGAAATCAAAAAATAAAAAAATAAAAAAATTTTAAATTTCGGACGTGAACAATACCTTTTTTTTTTTTTTTAACAAAACTCAAAAATTTGACTACGAGAAAGACAAAGAAAACGGAAGTTGATTTGGACTCAAATTGAGCACAAAAACAACTTTTGTAACTTTTTTTGAGATTTTTCTGGATCAAAGGCTCAAAATAGAATACTGGACACAAGAACACGAAGAACACAAAAGAAAGGAAAACAAAAACTCAACAAGAAATAAAAGATATAACCTTGATCTTGGGGCCTAAACTCTGATACCACCTGACGCGAACCCGGTTAGCACGAACGCTATCGAACCCAGGAGAATGAACCGGATCCCAAGAACGCCCAAATACGACCAAGGTTTACGATTTAACCTCTAAATGTTGAACCAAGCAACCGAATGTATATTAAACCAACGACCTCTTGATCACAAAACCTCGAAATCTCACCCGAATAGTTTTGGATTTTGAACCCAATAAGATGAAACAAGTAACCCAAAGATAACGACGATGCAATGAACCCCTTGCTCACAAATTGAAGAACCCACGACCCGATATTTTGAACGCCACAAAGATTACTCATCTTTGATAAGTTCGATAAGGATTGTCCATCGAAGAACAAAAGAGAAAAGCAAAGCTTTAATTTAATTCATATCAAAAAGGTTCTCCATACAATGAGAATAAAATTCTTATTTATACTAAACCTAGGAAATATGGAAATAACGAATTTTAAGATTCCTAGAATATAGAAATTACCAAAAAAATAAGAATTATAATCAAAATAAACATCTTGCCAAAAATAAGAAACTCGGCTTCAATTTTGTACCAAGCGGTCGCTTGGTTACATTCCAAGCGGTCGCTTGGAAGGAAGTTTTACTGCCTGAAAATCTCGGTTTGTGTCTGAGCGGTCGCTTGCCTTTCCTTCTAAGCGGTCGCTTAGGTGTCCCGGTTACTTCCTTCTTCGACCCTCCATTTTGTGTTGATCCAATTGGTTTCTGACCTCGACCCCAACATGAAACTTGGTCTTTGGCTTGTTGACTTCGACCTTTTGGACTCCAAAGCTCGGCCAATGATTGTCTATCCCGGATCACATCAATTTTAGTCCCCCAACTTTGGATCTCTTACAATTTAGTCATCTTCTCCAATTTTGTCAACTTTTACCTATTTCCTTCAAATTTCATCAACCTATACCACAATATCAAAACACACTTTAAAACATTATAAAACACTCTCAAGAGTAACAAAATAATAAGTTAAGTGATATAAATATCATGATTGTGGAACACTCATCACATAGACTAATTTCTGGGCGAAATTTCCTTTTTCGCGCGCGAGAATCGTAGTTTCCATAAAATTCCAATCTTAAAGATATTTTACCATATTGTGAACATTATTTCCGATTTTCCTAGGTTTTCTAGCATAGTATAAATACTTTACTTATTCATTATTGTAAGACCCTTTAGACAATTTATCAATTAAAATGAGGCTATTTGTTTTCAATCTTGTTCTTCTTAGAACTTTACAAACTTATCAAGATTTTCTTGTGGCATTCAACACCAAGTGAAAATCACAGCTTTTGTAATCAAGAGATCTTTCAAGCTTCATTCTTGTTGGTTGCTTGGTTCAACAATTCTTGGTTCAACTCAAAACTGGATTATCTTTGGGCTTTCTTGGGATCGTCAATCATGTTACAGGGTTGCGTAGTGTTTGTTGCTACGCGGTTTTGATCAATTGGTATCAGAGCTTGACTCCAAAATAATCAGGTTATATCTTTTGTTGTTTTTTAGTCTTGATTTCTTTTCTTTCATAATTTTTCATGTTCTTGTGTCCAATAATAGTTTGAGTCTTTAATCCAAAAAATTCAAAAAAAAATTCAAAGTTGTTTTTTGGACTATTTAAAAGTCTAAATCCATTTTTGTTTGTTTTGTTAGTTTCTTAGTCGAATTCCCAAGTGAAAAAAATAGTAAAAAAAAATTCCAAAAATTCACCCAAAAAGGGAATAGATTATTATTGTTACGGGAATTTCCAACAATTTTAGTTTTCTAGTTTGAGTAAAAAAAAAGGGTGTCTAATTAAATTCTTTCATTTTCTTGTCTCCTGAGTTTTCTTACTTTCAATTCCTACATTGTTCTTGTTTATTGAATTCACTAGCTTCAATTTATTACTTTGTTCTTGTCTTGAGTCTTTCTTCATCTTTTTCTTTTCTTCTATCAAATTCATGATCAAACTCAATTGGATCTACGGGATTATACTTTGTGAGTTCACCTTGTTCTTTGAAGTTATTTGGGCGAAAGCATTGTAAAAGGCAAGAGTGGTGAGATTATTAGAGGTAAAAGCCAATATTTGAGTGATACAGGGAGTGAACATTGTAAGGTTGAAATTCTGTAGAATTAGGTTGTCAGACAGAGAAGGTTCTAATTCAATCAGGCAGTCGAATCAAATCAACATAGGAGAAGATATAGTAAGGCAGTTTGCGAAGGTGCTTGAGAATGTGACTGAAAGGCTTGGTAAGTTAGAGACATCGGGGGTCAAATAGTCATAGGGGTTACTCAAAATGCAAGGAGATCGAGTAGGAGATAGCCTAGGAGGGAGTTGCATGATGATTATGAGTATGGTAGTGATTTGGATGAGGATGCATCAATGGTAGGTGAAATGGGTAGGATGAAGAATAGAGGTGGTAGGTTTGAACGAAGGGGTAGGAATAACTTTGGAGATGATGTAGATGGGAATATGGGCAATATTAAGATGTCAATTCTACCATTTAAGGGAAAAAGTGATCCAGAGGCTTATTTAGAGTGAGAGAAAATGATAGAGTTGATATTTGAGTGTCATAATTACTCGAAGGAAAAGAAGGTAAAATAGCAGTTCTTGAGTTTTTTGATTACGCCATAACATAGTGGGATCAAGTGGTTACATCTAGACAGAGGAATCGAGAGCGAGCGGTTAGTACTTGGGATGAGTTGAAAACTATTATGCGGAAGAGATTTGTGCCTAGTCAATATTACAGGGAGTTGCATCAAAGATTGCAAGGATTATATCAGGGGTCGAAGAGTGTGGAAGATTATCATAAAGAGATGTAAATTTTAATGATCAGGGCGAATCTAGAAGAAGATTGGGAAGCCACCATGGCTCGTTTCTCGAATGAGTTGAATATGGATATTGCTAATGTTGTGGAATTACAGCATTATGTGGATATTGAAGATATGTTACATGCGGCGATGAAAAGTTGAGAAACAGTTGAAGAGAAAGGGGACATCTAGGCAATTATTGGGTACTTCGGGTCTTAATCTAAATTGGAAACTAAGGTGGGATAACAAAGGAGATGTAGCTGCTTCGAAAGGAAGAAATGAAATACCAAAGGGGAAAGATGAGAGTGGTAGCAGGTCAACACCAAAAACAGAGCCATCTAGAAATTGGGATATCATGTGCTTCAGGTGCTTGGGGTCAGGACACATCGCTTCTCAATGTCCAAACAAAAGGACAATGATCATGCGCAATGGAGAGGTGGTGAGTGACACTGAGGATGAATTTGAAGGCATGTCCACGTTGGAGGAGATTAGTGATCATGGAGACAAAGTGGAGCTTGGTGTTGGAGGAGAGTTACTAATCACGAGGTGTGCTCTCAACATTCAAATCAAGACAAATGACTTGGAGCAACAACGAAAAAACATATTCAATACACGATGTCACGTCAACAATAAGGTATGTAGTGTAATAATTGATGAATGTAGTTGTACGAACGTAGCTAGCACAACACTTAGGGAAAAAATTGGGATTAACGATATTAAGACACCTTAGGCCTTATAGGTTACAGTGGTTAAATGATTGTGGGGATATTAAAGTGAATAAGAGGGTGTTGATTAATCTTTCAACTTGTAGTGATCGGGATGAAATTTATGTGTGATGTGGTATCTATGCATGCGGGGCATATTTTACTCGGTAGACCATGGCAATATGATAGGAAAATTATTCATGATGGGTACAAGAACCGATATAGTTTCGTTGAGGATGAGAGGTCCATTACCCTTGCGCCATTAACACTAACACAAGTGTATGAAGACTAAATCAAATTGAAAAATGTGGAAGAAGAAAGTGTGAAAGAGCTGGAAAAAGTGAGAGAAAATGGTAAGGTGGCTAGTAGAGAAAAAGAGTGGAGTTACATGAGGAAAAATGAAAGGTAGGTGTCTGAGAGGAGAGAAAAAAGCCAAAAGCGAATTTCTTTACAAATGGGAGTAAGTTGAGAAGAGCGATAGATGATAAAAGACTAATGATTTTGATAGTCAATAAGGAGTCATTCCTTAATTTTGAGGAACCTAACCCATCCCTTCCCAGTTTAGTGACATCTTTATTGCAGGAATTTGAAGATATCTTCCCCGGAGGACATGCCTAGTGGGTTACCACCCATTCGAGGCATTGAGCACAGATTGATGATTTTGTTCTTGGAGCTGTTATTCCAAATCGACCAGCTTATCAAAGTAACCCCAATGAGACAAAGGAACTTCAAAAGCAATTGGAATAGTTGATGAACAAATGATATGTGCGGGAGAGTATAAGTCCATATGCCGTCTCGTGCTACTTGTGCCAAAGAAAGATGAAACTTGGAGGATGTGCGTGGATTGCAGAGCCATCAACAATAAAATGGTAAATTATCGGCATCCTATCCCTAGGTTAGATTATATGTTAAATGAATTATACGGTACTTGCATGTTTAGTAAAATCGATCTTAAAAGTGGATACCACCAAATTCGAATGAGGGAAGGTGATGAGTGAAAAAAACTGCTTTTATAAAAACTAAATATGGCCTATATGAGTGGTTAGTAATGTCATTTGGACTCACTATTGGACCGAGCACTTTCATACGATTGATGAATCATATTTTACGTGCTTTTATAGGTAAATTTTTTGTTGTGTATTTTGATGACATCTTGATTTATAATAAAGACCTAAATGAGCATGTAGAGCATCTTAAGTGTACTTGTAGTCTTTAGAAAGGAACAATTTTATGCTAATTATAAAAAGTGTACATTTTGCATGAAAAATGTTGTTTTCCTAGAATTTGTGGTGGGTGCTAATGGGGGGTAGAAGTGGATGAGGAGAAAATAAAAGCTATTAAAGAATGGTTAACACTTAAAAGCATAACTGAAGTTAGGAGTTTTCATGGTTTGGCTAGTTTTTTATAGGCATTTTGTGAAAGACTTTAGCACAATCACTACACCACTCACAAAAATTGTTAAAAATAGTATGGGATTTCATTGGGGATGATGAACAAGAGCATGTATTCAATACAATTAAGGATAGGTCGTGTAAGGCACCAGTTTTAGCACTCCCTAACTTTGATAAAGCTTTCAAGATTGAGTGTGATGCATCGGAAATGATACTGGAGCAGTCTTAAGGCAGGATAGGATGCCTATAGCCTATTTCAGTGAAAAGCTAAGTGGAGCAGCGCTCAATATCCCACATATGACAAGGAGCTATATCTACGTGTTCGAGCCTTGGAGACATGACAGCATTACCTGTGGCCTAAGGAGTTTGTGATACACACGGGACAATGAATCATTGAAGCATCTGTGAGGTCAAGGTAAGCTAAACAAAAGGCATGTAAGGTGGACGGAATTTGTAGAGACATTCCCTTATGTCATCTGGTACAAGCAAGGTAAGGGAAAATGTAGTGGTGGATGCATTGCCTCGAAGGTACGCGCTAATAACTTCTCTCAGTGCTAAATTGCTTGGTTTTGAGTATACTAAGGACACGTATGCTAGTGATCTAGCTTTTTCTGATATTTATTCATCATATAATAAGGGTGCTATAGATAAATTATTTAAGCAGGATAAATATTTGTTTAGAGAAAATAGGTTGTGTGTACCTAATTATTCAATGCGAGATTTGTTAGTGAGGGAAGCACATAGTGGTGGATTGATGGGACATTTTTGGGGTTAAAAATACTTTAGATATGTTGGGTGAACATTTTTATTGGCGTAGGATGAAAAGTGATGTTGAAAGAATATGTAGTTGATACTTAGTTTGTAAAAAGGCCAAGTCTAAGGTATTACCTCAAGGTTTGTATACACCTAGTGAACCATAAGTTGATATTTCTATGAATTTTTTTTTAGGTTTACCTACGACTAAAAAGGGACGAGATTCAATTTTTGTAGTGGTAGATAGGTTTATAAGATGGCACACTCCATAGCATGTCACAAAATAGATGATGCCACTAACATAGTGGAGTTATTCTTTAAGGAAATAGTGTGTTTGCATGGGGTGCCTAAGAGCATAGTTTCTGATCGGAATGTGAAATTTTTGAGTCATTTTTTGAAGGTCTTGTGGGGTAAGTTAGGCACTAAGCTTTTTGTTTTCAACAACTTGTCATCCACAGACCGATGGTCAGATTGAGGTAGTGAATAGGACAATGACACAGCTATTGTGCACTATAGTTAATAAGAATTTGAAAAGTTGGGAGGAGTGTTTGCCTTTTATAGAGTTTACATATAATAGGACCACGCATTCTACTACTTTGTTTTCATCATTTGAAATTTTTTATGATTTTAATCTACTAACACATTTGGACTTAATACCTTTGCATGTGAATGAACGAGGTAGTTTAGATGGTAAAAGAAAGACTGAGTTGGTAAAGTCACTTCATGAAAATGTAAGGTTGCAAATTGAAAAGAAAAAACAAACACTTCGCGTCACAAGCAAACAAGGGTCGAAGAAGCATGACATTTGAACCTGGAGATTGGGTCTGGGTATATTTCAGAAAGGAGCGCTTTCCAGAGCAAAGGAAATCAAAGTTGCAACTACGAGAGGATGGTCCATTTTAAGTTTTGGAGAAAGTCAACGACAATGCATATAAATTGGATCTTACAGGTGAGTACAATATTTCAGCAACTTTTAATGTGTCTGATCTCTCTCTTTTCGATGCAGGTGCAGATTCGAGGTCGAATCGTTTTGAAAATGGAGGGGATGATATGATCTAGGAGTCGAGCCCAGGACGAGACTCATTGATTATCGAAGGAGAACCGATGACGCGATCGAGGGAAATATGGATAAATCAAGCAATGGGATTAATTGCACAAGCAACGGTAGACAATGCCATGATCTACAAGGAAAAAAGAAGCAAGTTTCATGTTGGGGTCGAAGTCTGAATCAATTTGGATCAACGTGTTCGAAGCGGTCGAAGATGGAGGCAAAACGGAGAGCTATGCGGCCGCATAGCTCTAACACCCATGCGACCGCATTACATGAGACAGGGGAATCACCGGGCAGTAGAGTAGTCTTCTATGCGACCGCGGGAAGAACACTTATGCGGTCGCATAGACTAATTTCTGGGTGAATTTTCCTATTTCGCGCGAGAATCTTAGTTTCCATAAAATTTCAATCTTAAAGATATTTTACCATATTGTGAACATTATTTCCGATTTTCCTAGTTTTTCTAGCATAGTATAAACACTTTACTTATTAATTATTGTAAGAACCTTTTGACAATTTATCAATTAAAGTGAGGTTATTTGCTTTCAATCTTGTTCTTCTTAGAACTTTACGAACTTATCAAGATTTTCTTGTGGCGTTCAACACCAAGAGAAGATCACGGGTTTTGTAATCAAGAGGTCTTTCAAGCTTCGTTCTTGTTTAGTTGCTTGGTTCAACATTCTTGGTTCAACTCAAAATTGGGATTATCTATGGACTTTCTTGGGATCATCACTCTTGTTACGGTGTTGCGTGGTGTTCGTTGCTATGTGGTTCTCATCATTTTGCTTATACACATTGAGAGACTTGGCCAGAGAGTGGTTGGACGTTGTCTACCTCAGAGCATCATTACACGGAACCAATTGAGTCAGAAGTTCCTTAACAAAATATTTCTCATCGAAAAGGATTGCAAAACTGAGGGACAAGATTACCACATTCCAACATTGGACTCTGGATGTTATTCAGAGGCTTGGGAGCGATACAAGAGTCTACTCCGTCAATGCTGACAACATGGATTTACAGAAGTGGCTCCATGTGCAATACTTTTACATTAGCCGGAATCCAATTAGCAGGACTAACGTAGACTCTGCATGCAATGGTTCTATCACAAAAAGAATTTTTGGATTGGTCTACCAAATCATAGAGGACTTGGCATTCGCTAGTGCACTATGGCCTACTAAAAAGGGAGAGTAGAAAAAAAAGTAGTTGGAATACATGAAGTGGATCCATTGAGAACAATCTCAGAGCAGTTGGTAGCCTTAACTCAAAAAGTGGAAGAAATAAATGTCGTTTAGACAGCTGGACTGAAATGTAAGCATTTTGGAAAGAATCATGGAAGTATTGATTACACTAAAGGAAACCCTTTTGTTTAGTCAGTGAAGGATGTCAATTATACACAAAATTTTCAAAAACAACAACACAATCAAAATTATAACATTTACTACCCAAGCTGGAGGAATCATCCAAGTTTTGAATGGAGCAACAATCAGGGAGCTTAGATTGCGCCACAATAAACTGCACCGCTAGATTTTTTAGCATAATGAAAATAAGTTTTCATTAGAAAATATTGTTCCTAGATTGGCGAAGATCTCTGTGCAGCACATACAAATAATAGATAATGATGTGATCCATGGAACGAAGATAATGAAGGTAAGTCCACGTAAAGATCTATTGATCGTTGAAGAATGGCCCATGACTAAGTCGCGAGCGAAGAAGATTAAGGAAGCGATGGAACTGCTTGCTCAAGCCGCGGTGGATGAAACATTGATCATGACAAGTAAATAAACAAGTTTCATGTTGAGCATTGAAGAAGAAACGCGAGGGATCAACTTGGTTCAAGGAATGGATGGAGGGGAATAACGACTTAAACTATGCGACCACATAGTTATATTAACTATGCGACCGCATGTAATCAAGCAGAAAAATCTCTGGCTAGGAATTCAATAATCTATGTGACTGCATAGGCTAGAACTATGTGGCCGCACAGTACATTTTTCAGCACGTCTAATTATGTTAAAATTCTAATTTTTTGGAATCATTCGTAATCTTTAGACTTTAATTTTGTGTCAACTTGGGTTTTATAAGTTTCATATAAATAGAACTCATTATTTTCATTGTAGAACAACTTTTATCATATAAAAAAATTGAGAGATTAATTTGTTTAACATATTTTCTTTCAATTCTTTGTTCTTCGCTGAACTTATCAAGATTTATTTTCTTGTGGAGTTCAAACAATTCGGATGAGAATTCTTGAGTCTTGTGATACGGGGTCAAAAATATTGTAGGCAATTGTGTTGGTTATTTGGTTAAATATTTGTGGATCAAACTCTAAACATTGATTCTTGAATTTATTAAGTTTGAATCAATCTTGCATAGGTTTCATAGCTTCCATTGCTAAAGGTTATATCATTTTTTTTACTTTTTATCTGAGTCTTAGTTTTCTTTTCTTTTCTTTTCATTCTTCACGCTCTTCGTCTTTTGAGTCTTTAATCCATAAAAATAAAATAAAAATTCAAAAGTTGTTTGTATGCTAATTTAGCACCAAAATCAGTTTATATTTCTTTTGCTGGTATTGTAGCTAAATTTCTGAGCAAAAAAATTCGAAAATTGCCAGTAGTATAAAATTTTCATCTTTCTGAGTCAAAAAAAAATTCAAACGTGTCAAATCCAAAATTCAAGAACAACTTCTTGGATTAATATTAGTTCCCATTGAAATTTGTCAAATTCATTTGCTTCTTTCTTTCATTCCTTCCTTCCTTCCTTGAGTCTCCTAAGTTACAATTCTAATTCACATCTTAGTTTGAATTATTCGAGAATAAAACTTGGTTGAGATCAAATTAGTTTTTTGAAGCATTTGGGTGAAATCATTGAGTGGAAAAAGGCAAGACTGGTGAGACTAATAAAGGAATAAAGTCAATTTGAGTGATACACGAGCATATACACATGAGGCAAATATTTCTTTAAAATTAGGATATCTGACAGAGACTATTCTTTCTCAAGTAGGAATAACAATCGAGTCAACATATCGGATGAGGTGATACAATGGATCGAGAGGTTTGTTTGAAGATGTGAGAGACAAGTTGGACAAGCAAGAGGCGTGGGTGGAGAGATAGACCTTTTGCTTGCTAATTTATATAGGGGAACAACCTAGATGAGTTCTCAATGCAAGGAGACAAGGTTGACGGGAGCCTAGGATGGAGATTTGTGGTGAATATGAAGTAGGTAGTGATATTGATGATGATGTGTCAGTGGAGGCCGAGTTAGGAAGAATGATGGATAGAAGAGTTAGGCATGAAATGAGGGGTACAGATTTTATTGGAGATGGAGTTGATGGATGTATGAACAATATCAAAATGATAATTCCTTCATTCAAAGGAATGAGTAATTCGAAAAGCGTACTTGGAGTAGGAGAAGAAAGTAGAGTTGATATTTATCTGCCACAACTACTTAGAGGATAAGAATGTAAAAATTGCAGTGCTTGAGTTTACCGATTATGTTATTTAATGAAGGGATCAAGTAGTGACATCTAGGATGTGAAATCATGAGAGGCCTATTAATACATGAAAAATTTGAAGGCTATCATGATGAAGATGTTTTGTGCCTAATCATTACTATAGAGAGCTTCATCAAAAATTGCAAAGCCTCTACCATGGATCTAGGAGTGTGGAGGATTATCATAAGGAAATGTAGATTGCTATGATTAGAGTGAATGTTGAGGAGGGATAGGGAGGCCACCATGACCCAATTTTTGAATAGTTTGAATAGGAAAATAGCTAATGTAGTAGAATTGTAACATTATGTGAATTTTTGGAGGGCATGCTACATATAGCTATAAAAGTGGAGAGAAAACTGAAGAGGAAT
Organism: Osmanthus fragrans; assembly: GCA_019395295.1. Taxonomy (NCBI): domain Eukaryota; kingdom Viridiplantae; phylum Streptophyta; class Magnoliopsida; order Lamiales; family Oleaceae; genus Osmanthus; species Osmanthus fragrans. Next base: position 15,095,818 of record CM033349.1, read on the forward strand.
GAGATAGCTAGATATCCATGGGGGTACTATTTCGTCTTGGAAATCGAAGTGAGATAACAAGAAGGAAGATTGAGTTGTTTCCAAGAGCAGAACTAAGCCACCGAAGGGAAAAGAGGAAATTGCTATCAATGTCACATCCAAGGTAGAATCCTAACCATCTAGGAGTCAAGACATCAAATGATTTCGGTGCTTGGGATCGGGGCACATTGTTTTATAAAGCCCAAACAAAAGGGTCTTGATTTGGCAAGACAATGGAGAAGTGGTGAGTAATAGTGAGGGTCACTATGATGACATGCAGAAATTAGAATAAGCTAGTGATAGAGAGAAGATGCTATAAGCAAAAACAGCTAAACCGAAAAATCGAACTGAAATCGCATTTTAAAAACCGTTGGTTTGGTACCACGTGGACTCGTCAACGAAATAGTTTTGAACAAAACCAAACCGGTCGGAAACGGTTTGGTTTTGGTTTAGGTTTGAGAATTTTTAATTGCGGTTTAAAATCAAACCGGACCGGGGAAAAAATATATAAAAAATTTAAAAAATGAAATTTTTTGAAAATTCATCCAAATTTTCAAATATTTAAATTCAATATTTTTGTCATTTGTGGGTACTTTTTCAATTTCTATTTTTCTACTATATATATATATATTATAATTATTATTATTACTCAATAATTTTAATTTATATTTTTATATATAAATTATAATAATAATTAATTTTTATGTTTTTTCAACCCAATAGGAATATGTAATTTTCTAGCCTAACTACCAGCCCAAGAACTAATAAGGAACCTGCCAATATTGAGATGAAGTGGGAGCATAATGATGATACAATGAAAGTTGTGACAGGTCATTTTTATATTTTCTATTATCATATTTTTTGAAGATTTTCTTATCTATGTAGTATCTAAAATACTATGATGATGTAATAAATGCATTTGTTTGATTATGCATACGATGAATCATGCGTGACACCAATTGATGTTTGAGTATATATATGAGAAAACTGAGTTCGTAATAACAAACAATAGTAAGTTTATATAATTGTTATGTTTAGATATTATAAACAATCGTTTTATTATTGTGGCTGATTATTCTCTCTGTCTAATCAGTAACTTTTTTTCAAATTTGATGATCACTAGGTCTTGTTGGACATCATTATATTTTTTGGGACTTATATTAGTTTAGTAGACTTGTATTGTAATATTATCGTAACGTCATTAGCCTAAAAAAGGCGAACAAAAAACTATGTTTTGGTTTATTGTGATTTCACTTTGATTTAGTTGATATTTAAATTTTACAGTATAATATATTTAGTTTGTTTTAGATTCATTGCTAGTTAGATATAAATATATATTGAATTCAATGAATTAATGACATAAAAGTAGGTAGACAAAAAAATATACGGCGAAATCGGCGGTTTAAAACCGGACCAAACCGTTAGGTTTAGGTTTGAGTTTTTTTCAAACCGTTCAAAAATGGTTTTTGATTTTAGGTTTTTTAGGTTTTTTCCTAAACCAGTTTAAACGGGTTTGATTTGAAAATCTGTCAAAATCGATAAAATCAGACCGTTTTTACACCCCTAAGTGGAGTAGATAAGTTCATTTTGTACACTTATTTGGGGCATATTACTAAGCTTTTATGTTGTCAAATTATTGAATTTTACTTAATTTTGGGTTAATTTTCGTTTGTTTCAGTGTTTCACCCGTTTTGAAGAAATTAGAAAAGAAAAGGATTGATTGGCTATTAAATAGAAGTTTTGTGGGGCAAATCTTGCTTGAATAAAAGTTGAAGGATCAAAATTGAGGGAAACAATGAAGAAAATGACTAACTTGTATTAATTATAATGAAGTGGGGCCATGGAAGATAAATTGAAACTAATTAGGCCTCAACTTGCACTTCTAATTGAACCAAAATATTGGTGATTTAGGTTATATATGTAGAATATATATACACGCATCAGAAGGCTAAAAAAAAGAGGAAATTAGACTCAGTACATTTGAAAATAATAAGGAATTGATTAATACACTTGAACCAAATTAAAATTTGTAATAGCCATATTAAATATGTCACCATAATAAAAAATATAAAACATTTGAAAATCAACAAAATCAACAAAAATCATTCCAAAGACGGCGGCATGCCTCCATATTATGATATTTTTTCCATTTTTTTAAAAATTGTTATTTATTAAAAAGCTTTGGGTTTGATACGGTATTTTATGCTACAATTATCTATTTTTAAGTGGCTTTCAAAATATGTTAGAAAGCTTGCAATGTGGCCTTGATAAATATGTTATAGACAAAGTTTAAATGTCAAAAATTATCTCACATGAATTATGGAACGCAAAATAAACAATCATTATTAACACCATTTATGTTGCAACCTTTTTACGACTTGTTTATTTCTAACTCGTCGTTAATCGATTTTTTAAATTCGAGAGATATATTTCAAATTTTTATTGTGAACAACACTTCGGAAACGATAACAAAAATACTATCACACCGGACGAGTATAGAATAGATAACTCGTAATAAAGCCAAAAAATGTGGAACATAAATTATTTTGAATTCGTGTGTATTAATATAAAACAAGGTTTGAATTCGTATGTTCAAACTTTCACCTAATAATTGCTCAAATGAGATACTACGACTTATGTTTTTAGAAAAAGTGACAAAATACACTTTTTCACATTCTCATTGAGCAAATGCATTGTTTACATCAATGTATATTGATTTAAAGTTTTCTTTTTTCATGTTT